>JAJQJQ010000007.1:6559408-7871290 GCA_028622995.1 Panagrolaimus kolymaensis | reverse complement strand
TATTTATTTATGAAGCATTTAGGTACCTTAATTGAATTTAAAACTTTTTGAATAAGAAAAAAAATTGCAGAGGAAAAGTGTTTTATTTTTATCGATATTTATGCATTTTTACACACGTTTTCAATGATATTTTTCCAATCCGATCCTATCCTATGGTGCCGATTTAGAAGCCTTCATTTATTTTATGAACACTTGTACGAAGCTTTGTCGATGCCCATTCTTGAAATGTGTTGGGTTTGATGGAGTTTTTTAGTTGAAAAGTAACAAAAAAAGAAGAAAAAAAGATCTGTAGAACGGGAAAAAAATATTTGTTTCATAAATAAAAATATTTAAATTTAATGTTTAAAATGTTTTTCACTTAAAGTAACCTTTTTTTAAGCTTAAAAACCTTGGCAAAAATCTATAAAATCCAAAAATATTTTTCTGTTTTAAAAATCTTGTAGTTTATCTATTTTACTAAATATTCGAACTCCACTTTTTTTTTCAATCATTGAGCTCATCATCAAGATATTTGGGTTTTAAATAAATGAATAACATTAAAAAAAATTTGCTGAATCATGTTTTGAATTAGAATTTTTTTTTTCAGAGGTTTTGTTGTTTTCATATTTATTATTAAATATATTAAAATTATTCCCAACAGGATTTTGGATTCCCCCCACTGGAAGTACCTCAATCGATGAACTTTTTTTTGAACACATATATCAACAACAACAACAATATAAAGGTGTTGAGAAACGAAATCAACTTTGAGTTAGAGCTTGAATTGGACCTATGCTTTTTTAAGGCAAATATTTTTAATTATTTATTTAATTATTATTCCCAACGGGATTTTGAATCGCATGCACGGGAAGTACCTCAATCGATGAACTTTTTTTTGAACACATATATCAACAACAACAACAATATAAAGGTGTTGAGAAACGAAATCAACTTTGAGTTAGAGCTTGAATTGGACCTATGCTTTTTTTAAGGCAAATATTTTTAATTAATTATATTAAAATTATTCCCAACGGGATTTTGAATCGCATGCACGGGAAGTACCTCAAATGTGATCCATTATTTATTTATGAAGCATTTAGGTACCTTAATTGAATTTAAAACTTTTTGAATAAGAAAAAAAATTGCAGAGGAAAAGTGTTTTATTTTTATCGATATTTATGCATTTTTACACACGTTTTCAATGATATTTTTCCAATCCGATCCTATCCTATGGTGCCGATTTAGAAGCCTTCATTTATTTTATGAACACTTGTACGAAGCTTTGTCGATGCCCATTCTTGAAATGTGTTGGGTTTGATGGAGTTTTTTAGTTGAAAAGTAACAAAAAAAGAAGAAAAAAAGATCTGTAGAACGGGAAAAAAATATTTGTTTCATAAATAAAAATATTTAAATTTAATGTTTAAAATGTTTTTCACTTAAAGTAACCTTTTTTTAAGCTTAAAAACCTTGGCAAAAATCTATAAAATCCAAAAATATTTTTCTGTTTTAAAAATCTTGTAGTTTATCTATTTTACTAAATATTCGAACTCCACTTTTTTTTTCAATCATTGAGCTCATCATCAAGATATTTGGGTTTTAAATAAATGAATAACATTAAAAAAATTTGCTGAATCATGTTTTGAATTAGAATTTTTTTTTTCAGAGGTTTTGTTGTTTTCAATATTTATTATTAAATATATTAAAATTATTCCCAACAGGATTTTGGATTCCCCCCACTGGAAGTACCTCAATCGATGAACTTTTTTTTGAACACATATATCAACAACAACAACAATATAAAGGTGTTGAGAAACGAAATCAACTTTGAGTTAGAGCTTGAATTGGACCTATGCTTTTTTAAGGCAAATATTTTTAATTATTTATTTAATTATTATTCCCAACGGGATTTTGAATCGCATGCACGGGAAGTACCTCAATCGATGAACTTTTTTTTGAACACATATATCAACAACAACAACAATATAAAGGTGTTGAGAAACGAAATCAACTTTGAGTTAGAGCTTGAATTGGACCTATGCTTTTTTTAAGGCAAATATTTTTAATTAATTATATTAAAATTATTCCCAACGGGATTTTGAATCGCATGCACGGGAAGTACCTCAAATGTGATCCATTATTTATTTATGAAGCATTTAGGTACCTTAATTGAATTTAAAACTTTTTGAATAAGAAAAAAAATTGCAGAGGAAAAGTGTTTTATTTTTATCGATATTTATGCATTTTTACACACGTTTTCAATGATATTTTTCCAATCCGATCCTATCCTATGGTGCCGATTTAGAAGCCTTCATTTATTTTATGAACACTTGTACGAAGCTTTGTCGATGCCCATTCTTGAAATGTGTTGGGTTTGATGGAGTTTTTTAGTTGAAAAGTAACAAAAAAAGAAGAAAAAAAGATCTGTAGAACGGGAAAAAAATATTTGTTTCATAAATAAAAATATTTAAATTTAATGTTTAAAATGTTTTTCACTTAAAGTAACCTTTTTTTAAGCTTAAAAACCTTGGCAAAAATCTATAAAATCCAAAAATATTTTTCTGTTTTAAAAATCTTGTAGTTTATCTATTTTACTAAATATTCGAACTCCACTTTTTTTTTCAATCATTGAGCTCATCATCAAGATATTTGGGTTTTAAATAAATGAATAACATTAAAAAAATTTGCTGAATCATGTTTTGAATTAGAATTTTTTTTTTCAGAGGTTTTGTTGTTTTCAATATTTATTATTAAATATATTAAAATTATTCCCAACAGGATTTTGGATTCCCCCCACTGGAAGTACCTCAATCGATGAACTTTTTTTTGAACACATATATCAACAACAACAACAATATAAAGGTGTTGAGAAACGAAATCAACTTTGAGTTAGAGCTTGAATTGGACCTATGCTTTTTTAAGGCAAATATTTTTAATTATTTATTTAATTATTATTCCCAACGGGATTTTGAATCGCATGCACGGGAAGTACCTCAATCGATGAACTTTTTTTTGAACACATATATCAACAACAACAACAATATAAAGGTGTTGAGAAACGAAATCAACTTTGAGTTAGAGCTTGAATTGGACCTATGCTTTTTTTAAGGCAAATATTTTTAATTAATTATATTAAAATTATTCCCAACGGGATTTTGAATCGCATGCACGGGAAGTACCTCAAATGTGATCCATTATTTATTTATGAAGCATTTAGGTACCTTAATTGAATTTAAAACTTTTTGAATAAGAAAAAAAATTGCAGAGGAAAAGTGTTTTATTTTTATCGATATTTATGCATTTTTACACACGTTTTCAATGATATTTTTCCAATCCGATCCTATCCTATGGTGCCGATTTAGAAGCCTTCATTTATTTTATGAACACTTGTACGAAGCTTTGTCGATGCCCATTCTTGAAATGTGTTGGGTTTGATGGAGTTTTTTAGTTGAAAAGTAACAAAAAAAGAAGAAAAAAAGATCTGTAGAACGGGAAAAAAATATTTGTTTCATAAATAAAAATATTTAAATTTAATGTTTAAAATGTTTTTCACTTAAAGTAACCTTTTTTTAAGCTTAAAAACCTTGGCAAAAATCTATAAAATCCAAAAATATTTTTCTGTTTTAAAAATCTTGTAGTTTATCTATTTTACTAAATATTCGAACTCCACTTTTTTTTTCAATCATTGAGCTCATCATCAAGATATTTGGGTTTTAAATAAATGAATAACATTAAAAAAATTTGCTGAATCATGTTTTGAATTAGAATTTTTTTTTTCAGAGGTTTTGTTGTTTTCAATATTTATTATTAAATATATTAAAATTATTCCCAACAGGATTTTGGATTCCCCCCACTGGAAGTACCTCAATCGATGAACTTTTTTTTGAACACATATATCAACAACAACAACAATATAAAGGTGTTGAGAAACGAAATCAACTTTGAGTTAGAGCTTGAATTGGACCTATGCTTTTTTAAGGCAAATATTTTTAATTATTTATTTAATTATTATTCCCAACGGGATTTTGAATCGCATGCACGGGAAGTACCTCAATCGATGAACTTTTTTTTGAACACATATATCAACAACAACAACAATATAAAGGTGTTGAGAAACGAAATCAACTTTGAGTTAGAGCTTGAATTGGACCTATGCTTTTTTTAAGGCAAATATTTTTAATTAATTATATTAAAATTATTCCCAACGGGATTTTGAATCGCATGCACGGGAAGTACCTCAAATGTGATCCATTATTTATTTATGAAGCATTTAGGTACCTTAATTGAATTTAAAACTTTTTGAATAAGAAAAAAAATTGCAGAGGAAAAGTGTTTTATTTTTATCGATATTTATGCATTTTTACACACGTTTTCAATGATATTTTTCCAATCCGATCCTATCCTATGGTGCCGATTTAGAAGCCTTCATTTATTTTATGAACACTTGTACGAAGCTTTGTCGATGCCCATTCTTGAAATGTGTTGGGTTTGATGGAGTTTTTTAGTTGAAAAGTAACAAAAAAAGAAGAAAAAAAGATCTGTAGAACGGGAAAAAAATATTTGTTTCATAAATAAAAATATTTAAATTTAATGTTTAAAATGTTTTTCACTTAAAGTAACCTTTTTTTAAGCTTAAAAACCTTGGCAAAAATCTATAAAATCCAAAAATATTTTTCTGTTTTAAAAATCTTGTAGTTTATCTATTTTACTAAATATTCGAACTCCACTTTTTTTTTCAATCATTGAGCTCATCATCAAGATATTTGGGTTTTAAATAAATGAATAACATTAAAAAAATTTGCTGAATCATGTTTTGAATTAGAATTTTTTTTTTCAGAGGTTTTGTTGTTTTCAATATTTATTATTAAATATATTAAAATTATTCCCAACAGGATTTTGGATTCCCCCCACTGGAAGTACCTCAATCGATGAACTTTTTTTTGAACACATATATCAACAACAACAACAATATAAAGGTGTTGAGAAACGAAATCAACTTTGAGTTAGAGCTTGAATTGGACCTATGCTTTTTTTAAGGCAAATATTTTTAATTATTTATTTAATTATTATTCCCAACGGGATTTTGAATCGCATGCACGGGAAGTACCTCAATCGATGAACTTTTTTTTGAACACATATATCAACAACAACAACAATATAAAGGTGTTGAGAAACGAAATCAACTTTGAGTTAGAGCTTGAATTGGACCTATGCTTTTTTTAAGGCAAATATTTTTAATTAATTATATTAAAATTATTCCCAACGGGATTTTGAATCGCATGCACGGGAAGTACCTCAAATGTGATCCATTATTTATTTATGAAGCATTTAGGTACCTTAATTGAATTTAAAACTTTTTGAATAAGAAAAAAAATTGCAGAGGAAAAGTGTTTTATTTTTATCGATATTTATGCATTTTTACACACGTTTTCAATGATATTTTTCCAATCCGATCCTATCCTATGGTGCCGATTTAGAAGCCTTCATTTATTTTATGAACACTTGTACGAAGCTTTGTCGATGCCCATTCTTGAAATGTGTTGGGTTTGATGGAGTTTTTTAGTTGAAAAGTAACAAAAAAAGAAGAAAAAAAGATCTGTAGAACGGGAAAAAAATATTTGTTTCATAAATAAAAATATTTAAATTTAATGTTTAAAATGTTTTTCACTTAAAGTAACCTTTTTTTAAGCTTAAAAACCTTGGCAAAAATCTATAAAATCCAAAAATATTTTTCTGTTTTAAAAATCTTGTAGTTTATCTATTTTACTAAATATTCGAACTCCACTTTTTTTTTCAATCATTGAGCTCATCATCAAGATATTTGGGTTTTAAATAAATGAATAACATTAAAAAAATTTGCTGAATCATGTTTTGAATTAGAATTTTTTTTTTCAGAGGTTTTGTTGTTTTCAATATTTATTATTAAATATATTAAAATTATTCCCAACAGGATTTTGGATTCCCCCCACTGGAAGTACCTCAATCGATGAACTTTTTTTTGAACACATATATCAACAACAACAACAATATAAAGGTGTTGAGAAACGAAATCAACTTTGAGTTAGAGCTTGAATTGGACCTATGCTTTTTTTAAGGCAAATATTTTTAATTATTTATTTAATTATTATTCCCAACGGGATTTTGAATCGCATGCACGGGAAGTACCTCAATCGATGAACTTTTTTTTGAACACATATATCAACAACAACAACAATATAAAGGTGTTGAGAAACGAAATCAACTTTGAGTTAGAGCTTGAATTGGACCTATGCTTTTTTTAAGGCAAATATTTTTAATTAATTATATTAAAATTATTCCCAACGGGATTTTGAATCGCATGCACGGGAAGTACCTCAAATGTGATCCATTATTTATTTATGAAGCATTTAGGTACCTTAATTGAATTTAAAACTTTTTGAATAAGAAAAAAAATTGCAGAGGAAAAGTGTTTTATTTTTATCGATATTTATGCATTTTTACACACGTTTTCAATGATATTTTTCCAATCCGATCCTATCCTATGGTGCCGATTTAGAAGCCTTCATTTATTTTATGAACACTTGTACGAAGCTTTGTCGATGCCCATTCTTGAAATGTGTTGGGTTTGATGGAGTTTTTTAGTTGAAAAGTAACAAAAAAAGAAGAAAAAAAGATCTGTAGAACGGGAAAAAAATATTTGTTTCATAAATAAAAATATTTAAATTTAATGTTTAAAATGTTTTTCACTTAAAGTAACCTTTTTTTAAGCTTAAAAACCTTGGCAAAAATCTATAAAATCCAAAAATATTTTTCTGTTTTAAAAATCTTGTAGTTTATCTATTTTACTAAATATTCGAACTCCACTTTTTTTTTCAATCATTGAGCTCATCATCAAGATATTTGGGTTTTAAATAAATGAATAACATTAAAAAAATTTGCTGAATCATGTTTTGAATTAGAATTTTTTTTTTCAGAGGTTTTGTTGTTTTCAATATTTATTATTAAATATATTAAAATTATTCCCAACAGGATTTTGGATTCCCCCCACTGGAAGTACCTCAATCGATGAACTTTTTTTTGAACACATATATCAACAACAACAACAATATAAAGGTGTTGAGAAACGAAATCAACTTTGAGTTAGAGCTTGAATTGGACCTATGCTTTTTTTAAGGCAAATATTTTTAATTAATTATATTAAAATTATTCCCAACGGGATTTTGAATCGCATGCACGGGAAGTACCTCAAATGTGATCCATTATTTATTTATGAAGCATTTAGGTACCTTAATTGAATTTAAAACTTTTTGAATAAGAAAAAAAATTGCAGAGGAAAAGTGTTTTATTTTTATCGATATTTATGCATTTTTACACACGTTTTCAATGATATTTTTCCAATCCGATCCTATCCTATGGTGCCGATTTAGAAGCCTTCATTTATTTTATGAACACTTGTACGAAGCTTTGTCGATGCCCATTCTTGAAATGTGTTGGGTTTGATGGAGTTTTTTAGTTGAAAAGTAACAAAAAAAGAAGAAAAAAAGATCTGTAGAACGGGAAAAAAATATTTGTTTCATAAATAAAAATATTTAAATTTAATGTTTAAAATGTTTTTCACTTAAAGTAACCTTTTTTTAAGCTTAAAAACCTTGGCAAAAATCTATAAAATCCAAAAATATTTTTCTGTTTTAAAAATCTTGTAGTTTATCTATTTTACTAAATATTCGAACTCCACTTTTTTTTTCAATCATTGAGCTCATCATCAAGATATTTGGGTTTTAAATAAATGAATAACATTAAAAAAATTTGCTGAATCATGTTTTGAATTAGAATTTTTTTTTTCAGAGGTTTTGTTGTTTTCAATATTTATTATTAAATATATTAAAATTATTCCCAACAGGATTTTGGATTCCCCCCACTGGAAGTACCTCAATCGATGAACTTTTTTTTGAACACATATATCAACAACAACAACAATATAAAGGTGTTGAGAAACGAAATCAACTTTGAGTTAGAGCTTGAATTGGACCTATGCTTTTTTTAAGGCAAATATTTTTAATTAATTATATTAAAATTATTCCCAACGGGATTTTGAATCGCATGCACGGGAAGTACCTCAAATGTGATCCATTATTTATTTATGAAGCATTTAGGTACCTTAATTGAATTTAAAACTTTTTGAATAAGAAAAAAAATTGCAGAGGAAAAGTGTTTTATTTTTATCGATATTTATGCATTTTTACACACGTTTTCAATGATATTTTTCCAATCCGATCCTATCCTATGGTGCCGATTTAGAAGCCTTCATTTATTTTATGAACACTTGTACGAAGCTTTGTCGATGCCCATTCTTGAAATGTGTTGGGTTTGATGGAGTTTTTTAGTTGAAAAGTAACAAAAAAAGAAGAAAAAAAGATCTGTAGAACGGGAAAAAAATATTTGTTTCATAAATAAAAATATTTAAATTTAATGTTTAAAATGTTTTTCACTTAAAGTAACCTTTTTTTAAGCTTAAAAACCTTGGCAAAAATCTATAAAATCCAAAAATATTTTTCTGTTTTAAAAATCTTGTAGTTTATCTATTTTACTAAATATTCGAACTCCACTTTTTTTTTCAATCATTGAGCTCATCATCAAGATATTTGGGTTTTAAATAAATGAATAACATTAAAAAAATTTGCTGAATCATGTTTTGAATTAGAATTTTTTTTTTCAGAGGTTTTGTTGTTTTCAATATTTATTATTAAATATATTAAAATTATTCCCAACAGGATTTTGGATTCCCCCCACTGGAAGTACCTCAATCGATGAACTTTTTTTTGAACACATATATCAACAACAACAACAATATAAAGGTGTTGAGAAACGAAATCAACTTTGAGTTAGAGCTTGAATTGGACCTATGCTTTTTTTAAGGCAAATATTTTTAATTAATTATATTAAAATTATTCCCAACGGGATTTTGAATCGCATGCACGGGAAGTACCTCAAATGTGATCCATTATTTATTTATGAAGCATTTAGGTACCTTAATTGAATTTAAAACTTTTTGAATAAGAAAAAAAATTGCAGAGGAAAAGTGTTTTATTTTTATCGATATTTATGCATTTTTACACACGTTTTCAATGATATTTTTCCAATCCGATCCTATCCTATGGTGCCGATTTAGAAGCCTTCATTTATTTTATGAACACTTGTACGAAGCTTTGTCGATGCCCATTCTTGAAATGTGTTGGGTTTGATGGAGTTTTTTAGTTGAAAAGTAACAAAAAAAGAAGAAAAAAAGATCTGTAGAACGGGAAAAAAATATTTGTTTCATAAATAAAAATATTTAAATTTAATGTTTAAAATGTTTTTCACTTAAAGTAACCTTTTTTTAAGCTTAAAAACCTTGGCAAAAATCTATAAAATCCAAAAATATTTTTCTGTTTTAAAAATCTTGTAGTTTATCTATTTTACTAAATATTCGAACTCCACTTTTTTTTTCAATCATTGAGCTCATCATCAAGATATTTGGGTTTTAAATAAATGAATAACATTAAAAAAATTTGCTGAATCATGTTTTGAATTAGAATTTTTTTTTTCAGAGGTTTTGTTGTTTTCAATATTTATTATTAAATATATTAAAATTATTCCCAACAGGATTTTGGATTCCCCCCACTGGAAGTACCTCAATCGATGAACTTTTTTTTGAACACATATATCAACAACAACAACAATATAAAGGTGTTGAGAAACGAAATCAACTTTGAGTTAGAGCTTGAATTGGACCTATGCTTTTTTTAAGGCAAATATTTTTAATTAATTATATTAAAATTATTCCCAACGGGATTTTGAATCGCATGCACGGGAAGTACCTCAAATGTGATCCATTATTTATTTATGAAGCATTTAGGTACCTTAATTGAATTTAAAACTTTTTGAATAAGAAAAAAAATTGCAGAGGAAAAGTGTTTTATTTTTATCGATATTTATGCATTTTTACACACGTTTTCAATGATATTTTTCCAATCCGATCCTATCCTATGGTGCCGATTTAGAAGCCTTCATTTATTTTATGAACACTTGTACGAAGCTTTGTCGATGCCCATTCTTGAAATGTGTTGGGTTTGATGGAGTTTTTTAGTTGAAAAGTAACAAAAAAAGAAGAAAAAAAGATCTGTAGAACGGGAAAAAAATATTTGTTTCATAAATAAAAATATTTAAATTTAATGTTTAAAATGTTTTTCACTTAAAGTAACCTTTTTTTAAGCTTAAAAACCTTGGCAAAAATCTATAAAATCCAAAAATATTTTTCTGTTTTAAAAATCTTGTAGTTTATCTATTTTACTAAATATTCGAACTCCACTTTTTTTTTCAATCATTGAGCTCATCATCAAGATATTTGGGTTTTAAATAAATGAATAACATTAAAAAAATTTGCTGAATCATGTTTTGAATTAGAATTTTTTTTTTCAGAGGTTTTGTTGTTTTCAATATTTATTATTAAATATATTAAAATTATTCCCAACAGGATTTTGGATTCCCCCCACTGGAAGTACCTCAATCGATGAACTTTTTTTTGAACACATATATCAACAACAACAACAATATAAAGGTGTTGAGAAACGAAATCAACTTTGAGTTAGAGCTTGAATTGGACCTATGCTTTTTTTAAGGCAAATATTTTTAATTATTTATTTAATTATTATTCCCAACGGGATTTTGAATCGCATGCACGGGAAGTACCTCAATCGATGAACTTTTTTTTGAACACATATATCAACAACAACAACAATATAAAGGTGTTGAGAAACGAAATCAACTTTGAGTTAGAGCTTGAATTGGACCTATGCTTTTTTTAAGGCAAATATTTTTAATTATTTATTTAATTATTATTCCCAACGGGATTTTGAATCGCATGCACGGGAAGTACCTCAATCGATGAACTTTTTTTTGAACACATATATCAACAACAACAACAATATAAAGGTGTTGAGAAACGAAATCAACTTTGAGTTAGAGCTTGAATTGGACCTATGCTTTTTTTAAGGCAAATATTTTTAATTAATTATATTAAAATTATTCCCAACGGGATTTTGAATCGCATGCACGGGAAGTACCTCAAATGTGATCCATTATTTATTTATGAAGCATTTAGGTACCTTAATTGAATTTAAAACTTTTTGAATAAGAAAAAAAATTGCAGAGGAAAAGTGTTTTATTTTTATCGATATTTATGCATTTTTACACACGTTTTCAATGATATTTTTCCAATCCGATCCTATCCTATGGTGCCGATTTAGAAGCCTTCATTTATTTTATGAACACTTGTACGAAGCTTTGTCGATGCCCATTCTTGAAATGTGTTGGGTTTGATGGAGTTTTTTAGTTGAAAAGTAACAAAAAAAGAAGAAAAAAAGATCTGTAGAACGGGAAAAAAATATTTGTTTCATAAATAAAAATATTTAAATTTAATGTTTAAAATGTTTTTCACTTAAAGTAACCTTTTTTTAAGCTTAAAAACCTTGGCAAAAATCTATAAAATCCAAAAATATTTTTCTGTTTTAAAAATCTTGTAGTTTATCTATTTTACTAAATATTCGAACTCCACTTTTTTTTTCAATCATTGAGCTCATCATCAAGATATTTGGGTTTTAAATAAATGAATAACATTAAAAAAATTTGCTGAATCATGTTTTGAATTAGAATTTTTTTTTTCAGAGGTTTTGTTGTTTTCAATATTTATTATTAAATATATTAAAATTATTCCCAACAGGATTTTGGATTCCCCCCACTGGAAGTACCTCAATCGATGAACTTTTTTTTGAACACATATATCAACAACAACAACAATATAAAGGTGTTGAGAAACGAAATCAACTTTGAGTTAGAGCTTGAATTGGACCTATGCTTTTTTTAAGGCAAATATTTTTAATTATTTATTTAATTATTATTCCCAACGGGATTTTGAATCGCATGCACGGGAAGTACCTCAATCGATGAACTTTTTTTTGAACACATATATCAACAACAACAACAATATAAAGGTGTTGAGAAACGAAATCAACTTTGAGTTAGAGCTTGAATTGGACCTATGCTTTTTTAAGGCAAATATTTTTAATTAATTATATTAAAATTATTCCAAACGGGATTTTGAATCGCATGCACGGGAAGTACCTCAATCGATGAACTTTTTTTTGAACACATATATCAACAACAACAACAATATAAAGGTGTTGAGAAACGAAATCAACTTTGAGTTAGAGCTTGAATTGGACCTATGCTTTTTTTAAGGCAAATATTTTTAATTATTTATTTAATTATTATTCCCAACGGGATTTTGAATCGCATGCACGGGAAGTACCTCAATCGATGAACTTTTTTTTGAACACATATATCAACAACAACAACAATATAAAGGTGTTGAGAAACGAAATCAACTTTGAGTTAGAGCTTGAATTGGACCTATGCTTTTTTTAAGGCAAATATTTTTAATTATTTATTTAATTATTATTCCCAACGGGATTTTGAATCGCATGCACGGGAAGTACCTCAATCGATGAACTTTTTTTTGAACACATATATCAACAACAACAACAATATAAAGGTGTTGAGAAACGAAATCAACTTTGAGTTAGAGCTTGAATTGGACCTATGCTTTTTTAAGGCAAATATTTTTAATTAATTATATTAAAATTATTCCAAACGGGATTTTGAATCGCATGCACGGGAAGTACCTCAATCGATGAACTTTTTTTTGAACACATATATCAACAACAACAACAATATAAAGGTGTTGAGAAACGAAATCAACTTTGAGTTAGAGCTTGAATTGGACCTATGCTTTTTTTAAGGCAAATATTTTTAATTATTTATTTAATTATTATTCCTAACGGGATTTTGAATCGCATGCACGGGAAGTACCTCAATCGATGAACTTTTTTTTGAACACATATATCAACAACAACAACAATATAAAGGTGTTGAGAAACGAAATCAACTTTGAGTTAGAGCTTGAATTGGACCTATGCTTTTTTTAAGGCAAATATTTTTAATTAATTATATTAAAATTATTCCCAACGGGATTTTGAATCGCATGCACGGGAAGTACCTCAATCGATGAACTTTTTTTTGAACACATATATCAACAACAACAACAATATAAAGGTGTTGAGAAACGAAATCAACTTTGAGTTAGAGCTTGAATTGGACCTATGCTTTTTTAAGGCAAATATTTTTAATTAATTATATTAAAATTATTCCAAACGGGATTTTGAATCGCATGCACGGGAAGTACCTCAATCGATGAACTTTTTTTTGAACACATATATCAACAACAACAACAATATAAAGGTGTTGAGAAACGAAATCAACTTTGAGTTAGAGCTTGAATTGGACCTATGCTTTTTTAAGGCAAATATTTTTAATTAATTATATTAAAATTATTCCAAACGGGATTTTGAATCGCATGCACGGGAAGTACCTCAATCGATGAACTTTTTTTTGAACACATATATCAACAACAACAACAATATAAAGGTGTTGAGAAACGAAATCAACTTTGAGTTAGAGCTTGAATTGGACCTATGCTTTTTTTAAGGCAAATATTTTTAATTATTTATTTAATTATTATTCCCAACGGGATTTTGAATCGCATGCACGGGAAGTACCTCAATCGATGAACTTTTTTTTGAACACATATATCAACAACAACAACAATATAAAGGTGTTGAGAAACGAAATCAACTTTGAGTTAGAGCTTGAATTGGACCTATGCTTTTTTTAAGGCAAATATTTTTAATTATTTATTTAATTATTATTCCCAACGGGATTTTGAATCGCATGCACGGGAAGTACCTCAATCGATGAACTTTTTTTTGAACACATATATCAACAACAACAACAATATAAAGGTGTTGAGAAACGAAATCAACTTTGAGTTAGAGCTTGAATTGGACCTATGCTTTTTTAAGGCAAATATTTTTAATTATTTATTTAATTATTATTCCTAACGGGATTTTGAATCGCATGCACGGGAAGTACCTCAATCGATGAACTTTTTTTTGAACACATATATCAACAACAACAACAATATAAAGGTGTTGAGAAACGAAATCAACTTTGAGTTAGAGCTTGAATTGGACCTATGCTTTTTTTAAGGCAAATATTTTTAATTAATTATATTAAAATTATTCCCAACGGGATTTTGAATCGCATGCACGGGAAGTACCTCAATCGATGAACTTTTTTTTGAACACATATATCAACAACAACAACAATATAAAGGTGTTGAGAAACGAAATCAACTTTGAGTTAGAGCTTGAATTGGACCTATGCTTTTTTAAGGCAAATATTTTTAATTAATTATATTAAAATTATTCCAAACGGGATTTTGAATCGCATGCACGGGAAGTACCTCAATCGATGAACTTTTTTTTGAACACATATATCAACAACAACAACAATATAAAGGTGTTGAGAAACGAAATCAACTTTGAGTTAGAGCTTGAATTGGACCTATGCTTTTTTAAGGCAAATATTTTTAATTAATTATATTAAAATTATTCCAAACGGGATTTTGAATCGCATGCACGGGAAGTACCTCAATCGATGAACTTTTTTTTGAACACATATATCAACAACAACAACAATATAAAGGTGTTGAGAAACGAAATCAACTTTGAGTTAGAGCTTGAATTGGACCTATGCTTTTTTTAAGGCAAATATTTTTAATTATTTATTTAATTATTATTCCCAACGGGATTTTGAATCGCATGCACGGGAAGTACCTCAATCGATGAACTTTTTTTTGAACACATATATCAACAACAACAACAATATAAAGGTGTTGAGAAACGAAATCAACTTTGAGTTAGAGCTTGAATTGGACCTATGCTTTTTTTAAGGCAAATATTTTTAATTATTTATTTAATTATTATTCCCAACGGGATTTTGAATCGCATGCACGGGAAGTACCTCAATCGATGAACTTTTTTTTGAACACATATATCAACAACAACAACAATATAAAGGTGTTGAGAAACGAAATCAACTTTGAGTTAGAGCTTGAATTGGACCTATGCTTTTTTTAAGGCAAATATTTTTAATTATTTATTTAATTATTATTCCCAACGGGATTTTGAATCGCATGCACGGGAAGTACCTCAATCGATGAACTTTTTTTTGAACACATATATCAACAACAACAACAATATAAAGGTGTTGAGAAACGAAATCAACTTTGAGTTAGAGCTTGAATTGGACCTATGCTTTTTTTAAGGCAAATATTTTTAATTAATTATATTAAAATTATTCCAAACGGGATTTTGAATCGCATGCACGGGAAGTACCTCAATAGATGAACTTTTTTTTGAACACATATATCAACAACAACAACAATATAAAGGTGTTGAGAAACGAAATCAACTTTGAGTTAGAGCTTGAATTGGACCTATGCTTTTTTAAGGCAAATATTTTTAATTATTTATTTAATTATTATTCCCAACGGGATTTTGAATCGCATGCACGGGAAGTACCTCAATCGATGAACTTTTTTTTGAACACATATATCAACAACAACAACAATATAAAGGTGTTGAGAAACGAAATCAACTTTGAGTTAGAGCTTGAATTGGACCTATGCTTTTTTAAGGCAAATATTTTTAATTATTTATTTAATTATTATTCCCAACGGGATTTTGAATCGCATGCACGGGAAGTACCTCAATCGATGAACTTTTTTTTGAACACATATATCAACAACAACAACAATATAAAGGTGTTGAGAAACGAAATCAACTTTGAGTTAGAGCTTGAATTGGACCTATGCTTTTTTTAAGGCAAATATTTTTAATTATTTATTTAATTATTATTCCCAACGGGATTTTGAATCGCATGCACGGGAAGTACCTCAATCGATGAACTTTTTTTTGAACACATATATCAACAACAACAACAATATAAAGGTGTTGAGAAACGAAATCAACTTTGAGTTAGAGCTTGAATTGGACCTATGCTTTTTTTAAGGCAAATATTTTTAATTATTTATTTAATTATTATTCCCAACGGGATTTTGAATCGCATGCACGGGAAGTACCTCAATCGATGAACTTTTTTTTGAACACATATATCAACAACAACAACAATATAAAGGTGTTGAGAAACGAAATCAACTTTGAGTTAGAGCTTGAATTGGACCTATGCTTTTTTTAAGGCAAATATTTTTAATTATTTATTTAATTATTATTCCCAACGGGATTTTGAATCGCATGCACGGGAAGTACCTCAATCGATGAACTTTTTTTTGAACACATATATCAACAACAACAACAATATAAAGGTGTTGAGAAACGAAATCAACTTTGAGTTAGAGCTTGAATTGGACCTATGCTTTTTTAAGGCAAATATTTTTAATTATTTATTTAATTATTATTCCCAACGGGATTTTGAATCGCATGCACGGGAAGTACCTCAATCGATGAACTTTTTTTTGAACACATATATCAACAACAACAACAATATAAAGGTGTTGAGAAACGAAATCAACTTTGAGTTAGAGCTTGAATTGGACCTATGCTTTTTTAAGGCAAATATTTTTAATTAATTATATTAAAATTATTCCCAACGGGATTTTGAATCGCATGCACGGGAAGTACCTCAATCGATGAACTTTTTTTTGAACACATATATCAACAACAACAACAATATAAAGGTGTTGAGAAACGAAATCAACTTTGAGTTAGAGCTTGAATTGGACCTATGCTTTTTTTAAGGCAAATATTTTTAATTATTTATTTAATTATTATTCCCAACGGGATTTTGAATCGCATGCACGGGAAGTACCTCAATCGATGAACTTTTTTTTGAACACATATATCAACAACAACAACAATATAAAGGTGTTGAGAAACGAAATCAACTTTGAGTTAGAGCTTGAATTGGACCTATGCTTTTTTAAGGCAAATATTTTTAATTATTTATTTAATTATTATTCCCAACGGGATTTTGAATCGCATGCACGGGAAGTACCTCAATCGATGAACTTTTTTTTGAACACATATATCAACAACAACAACAATATAAAGGTGTTGAGAAACGAAATCAACTTTGAGTTAGAGCTTGAATTGGACCTATGCTTTTTTAAGGCAAATATTTTTAATTAATTATATTAAAATTATTCCCAACGGGATTTTGAATCGCATGCACGGGAAGTACCTCAATCGATGAACTTTTTTTTGAACACATATATCAACAACAACAACAATATAAAGGTGTTGAGAAACGAAATCAACTTTGAGTTAGAGCTTGAATTGGACCTATGCTTTTTTTAAGGCAAATATTTTTAATTATTTATTTAATTATTATTCCCAACGGGATTTTGAATCGCATGCACGGGAAGTACCTCAATCGATGAACTTTTTTTTGAACACATATATCAACAACAACAACAATATAAAGGTGTTGAGAAACGAAATCAACTTTGAGTTAGAGCTTGAATTGGACCTATGCTTTTTTAAGGCAAATATTTTTAATTAATTATATTAAAATTATTCCAAACGGGATTTTGAATCGCATGCACGGGAAGTACCTCAATCGATGAACTTTTTTTTGAACACATATATCAACAACAACAACAACAATATAAAGGTGTTGAGAAACGAAATCAACTTTGAGTTAGAGCTTGAATTGGACCTATGCTTTTTTAAGGCAAATATTTTTAATTATTTATTTAATTATTATTCCCAACGGGATTTTGAATCGCATGCACGGGAAGTACCTCAATCGATGAACTTTTTTTTGAACACATATATCAACAACAACAACAATATAAAGGTGTTGAGAAACGAAATCAACTTTGAGTTAGAGCTTGAATTGGACCTATGCTTTTTTAAGGCAAATATTTTTAATTAATTATATTAAAATTATTCCCAACGGGATTTTGAATCGCATGCACGGGAAGTACCTCAATCGATGAACTTTTTTTTGAACACATATATCAACAACAACAACAATATAAAGGTGTTGAGAAACGAAATCAACTTTGAGTTAGAGCTTGAATTGGACCTATGCTTTTTTTAAGGCAAATATTTTTAATTATTTATTTAATTATTATTCCCAACGGGATTTTGAATCGCATGCACGGGAAGTACCTCAATCGATGAACTTTTTTTTGAACACATATATCAACAACAACAACAATATAAAGGTGTTGAGAAACGAAATCAACTTTGAGTTAGAGCTTGAATTGGACCTATGCTTTTTTAAGGCAAATATTTTTAATTATTTATTTAATTATTATTCCCAACGGGATTTTGAATCGCATGCACGGGAAGTACCTCAATCGATGAACTTTTTTTTGAACACATATATCAACAACAACAACAATATAAAGGTGTTGAGAAACGAAATCAACTTTGAGTTAGAGCTTGAATTGGACCTATGCTTTTTTAAGGCAAATATTTTTAATTAATTATATTAAAATTATTCCCAACGGGATTTTGAATCGCATGCACGGGAAGTACCTCAATCGATGAACTTTTTTTTGAACACATATATCAACAACAACAACAATATAAAGGTGTTGAGAAACGAAATCAACTTTGAGTTAGAGCTTGAATTGGACCTATGCTTTTTTTAAGGCAAATATTTTTAATTATTTATTTAATTATTATTCCCAACGGGATTTTGAATCGCATGCACGGGAAGTACCTCAATCGATGAACTTTTTTTTGAACACATATATCAACAACAACAACAATATAAAGGTGTTGAGAAACGAAATCAACTTTGAGTTAGAGCTTGAATTGGACCTATGCTTTTTTAAGGCAAATATTTTTAATTAATTATATTAAAATTATTCCAAACGGGATTTTGAATCGCATGCACGGGAAGTACCTCAATCGATGAACTTTTTTTTGAACACATATATCAACAACAACAACAACAATATAAAGGTGTTGTGAAACGAAATCAACTTTGAGTTAGAGCTTGAATTGGACCTATGCTTTTTTTAAGGCAAATATTTTTAATTAATTATATTAAAATTATTCCGAACGGGATTTTGAATCGCATGCACGGGAAGTACCTCAATCGATGAACTTTTTTTTGAACACATATATCAACAACAACAACAATATAAAGGTGTTGAGAAACGAAATCAACTTTGAGTTAGAGCTTGAATTGGACCTATGCTTTTTTAAGGCAAATATTTTTAATTATTTATTTAATTATTATTCCCAACGGGATTTTGAATCGCATGCACGGGAAGTACCTCAATCGATGAACTTTTTTTTGAACACATATATCAACAACAACAACAATATAAAGGTGTTGAGAAACGAAATCAACTTTGAGTTAGAGCTTGAATTGGACCTATGCTTTTTTAAGGCAAATATTTTTAATTAATTATATTAAAATTATTCCAAACGGGATTTTGAATCGCATGCACGGGAAGTACCTCAATCGATGAACTTTTTTTTGAACACATATATCAACAACAACAACAACAATATAAAGGTGTTGTGAAACGAAATCAACTTTGAGTTAGAGCTTGAATTGGACCTATGCTTTTTTTAAGGCAAATATTTTTAATTATTTATTTAATTATTATTCCCAACGGGATTTTGAATCGCATGCACGGGAAGTACCTCAATCGATGAACTTTTTTTTGAACACATATATCAACAACAACAACAATATAAAGGTGTTGAGAAACGAAATCAACTTTGAGTTAGAGCTTGAATTGGACCTATGCTTTTTTTAAGGCAAATATTTTTAATTAATTATATTAAAATTATTCCAAACGGGATTTTGAATCGCATGCACGGGAAGTACCTCAATAGATGAACTTTTTTTTGAACACATATATCAACAACAACAACAATATAAAGGTGTTGAGAAACGAAATCAACTTTGAGTTAGAGCTTGAATTGGACCTATGCTTTTTTAAGGCAAATATTTTTAATTATTTATTTAATTATTATTCCCAACGGGATTTTGAATCGCATGCACGGGAAGTACCTCAATCGATGAACTTTTTTTTGAACACATATATCAACAACAACAACAATATAAAGGTGTTGAGAAACGAAATCAACTTTGAGTTAGAGCTTGAATTGGACCTATGCTTTTTTAAGGCAAATATTTTTAATTAATTATATTAAAATTATTCCCAACGGGATTTTGAATCGCATGCACGGGAAGTACCTCAATCGATGAACTTTTTTTTGAACACATATATCAACAACAACAACAATATAAAGGTGTTGAGAAACGAAATCAACTTTGAGTTAGAGCTTGAATTGGACCTATGCTTTTTTTAAGGCAAATATTTTTAATTATTTATTTAATTATTATTCCCAACGGGATTTTGAATCGCATGCACGGGAAGTACCTCAATCGATGAACTTTTTTTTGAACACATATATCAACAACAACAACAATATAAAGGTGTTGAGAAACGAAATCAACTTTGAGTTAGAGCTTGAATTGGACCTATGCTTTTTTAAGGCAAATATTTTTAATTAATTATATTAAAATTATTCCAAACGGGATTTTGAATCGCATGCACGGGAAGTACCTCATTCGATGAACTTTTTTTTGAACACATATATCAACAACAACAACAACAATATAAAGGTGTTGTGAAACGAAATCAACTTTGAGTTAGAGCTTGAATTGGACCTATGCTTTTTTTAAGGCAAATATTTTTAATTAATTATATTAAAATTATTCCGAACGGGATTTTGAATCGCATGCACGGGAAGTACCTCAATCGATGAACTTTTTTTTGAACACATATATCAACAACAACAACAATATAAAGGTGTTGAGAAACGAAATCAACTTTGAGTTAGAGCTTGAATTGGACCTATGCTTTTTTTAAGGCAAATATTTTTAATTATTTATTTAATTATTATTCCCAACGGGATTTTGAATCGCATGCACGGGAAGTACCTCAATCGATGAACTTTTTTTTGAACACATATATCAACAACAACAACAATATAAAGGTGTTGAGAAACGAAATCAACTTTGAGTTAGAGCTTGAATTGGACCTATGCTTTTTTTAAGGCAAATATTTTTAATTATTTATTTAATTATTATTCCCAACGGGATTTTGAATCGCATGCACGGGAAGTACCTCAATCGATGAACTTTTTTTTGAACACATATATCAACAACAACAACAATATAAAGGTGTTGAGAAACGAAATCAACTTTGAGTTAGAGCTTGAATTGGACCTATGCTTTTTTTAAGGCAAATATTTTTAATTATTTATTTAATTATTATTCCCAACGGGATTTTGAATCGCATGCACGGGAAGTACCTCAATCGATGAACTTTTTTTTGAACACATATATCAACAACAACAACAATATAAAGGTGTTGAGAAACGAAATCAACTTTGAGTTAGAGCTTGAATTGGACCTATGCTTTTTTTAAGGCAAATATTTTTAATTAATTATATTAAAATTATTCCAAACGGGATTTTGAATCGCATGCACGGGAAGTACCTCAATAGATGAACTTTTTTTTGAACACATATATCAACAACAACAACAATATAAAGGTGTTGAGAAACGAAATCAACTTTGAGTTAGAGCTTGAATTGGACCTATGCTTTTTTAAGGCAAATATTTTTAATTATTTATTTAATTATTATTCCCAACGGGATTTTGAATCGCATGCACGGGAAGTACCTCAATCGATGAACTTTTTTTTGAACACATATATCAACAACAACAACAATATAAAGGTGTTGAGAAACGAAATCAACTTTGAGTTAGAGCTTGAATTGGACCTATGCTTTTTTAAGGCAAATATTTTTAATTAATTATATTAAAATTATTCCCAACGGGATTTTGAATCGCATGCACGGGAAGTACCTCAATCGATGAACTTTTTTTTGAACACATATATCAACAACAACAACAATATAAAGGTGTTGAGAAACGAAATCAACTTTGAGTTAGAGCTTGAATTGGACCTATGCTTTTTTTAAGGCAAATATTTTTAATTATTTATTTAATTATTATTCCCAACGGGATTTTGAATCGCATGCACGGGAAGTACCTCAATCGATGAACTTTTTTTTGAACACATATATCAACAACAACAACAATATAAAGGTGTTGAGAAACGAAATCAACTTTGAGTTAGAGCTTGAATTGGACCTATGCTTTTTTAAGGCAAATATTTTTAATTAATTATATTAAAATTATTCCAAACGGGATTTTGAATCGCATGCACGGGAAGTACCTCAATCGATGAACTTTTTTTTGAACACATATATCAACAACAACAACAACAATATAAAGGTGTTGTGAAACGAAATCAACTTTGAGTTAGAGCTTGAATTGGACCTATGCTTTTTTTAAGGCAAATATTTTTAATTAATTATATTAAAATTATTCCGAACGGGATTTTGAATCGCATGCACGGGAAGTACCTCAATCGATGAACTTTTTTTTGAACACATATATCAACAACAACAACAATATAAAGGTGTTGAGAAACGAAATCAACTTTGAGTTAGAGCTTGAATTGGACCTATGCTTTTTTTAAGGCAAATATTTTTAATTAATTATATTAAAATTATTCCAAACGGGATTTTGAATCGCATGCACGGGAAGTACCTCAATAGATGAACTTTTTTTTGAACACATATATCAACAACAACAACAATATAAAGGTGTTGAGAAACGAAATCAACTTTGAGTTAGAGCTTGAATTGGACCTATGCTTTTTTAAGGCAAATATTTTTAATTATTTATTTAATTATTATTCCCAACGGGATTTTGAATCGCATGCACGGGAAGTACCTCAATCGATGAACTTTTTTTTGAACACATATATCAACAACAACAACAATATAAAGGTGTTGAGAAACGAAATCAACTTTGAGTTAGAGCTTGAATTGGACCTATGCTTTTTTAAGGCAAATATTTTTAATTAATTATATTAAAATTATTCCCAACGGGATTTTGAATCGCATGCACGGGAAGTACCTCAATCGATGAACTTTTTTTTGAACACATATATCAACAACAACAACAATATAAAGGTGTTGAGAAACGAAATCAACTTTGAGTTAGAGCTTGAATTGGACCTATGCTTTTTTTAAGGCAAATATTTTTAATTATTTATTTAATTATTATTCCCAACGGGATTTTGAATCGCATGCACGGGAAGTACCTCAATCGATGAACTTTTTTTTGAACACATATATCAACAACAACAACAATATAAAGGTGTTGAGAAACGAAATCAACTTTGAGTTAGAGCTTGAATTGGACCTATGCTTTTTTAAGGCAAATATTTTTAATTAATTATATTAAAATTATTCCAAACGGGATTTTGAATCGCATGCACGGGAAGTACCTCATTCGATGAACTTTTTTTTGAACACATATATCAACAACAACAACAACAATATAAAGGTGTTGTGAAACGAAATCAACTTTGAGTTAGAGCTTGAATTGGACCTATGCTTTTTTTAAGGCAAATATTTTTAATTAATTATATTAAAATTATTCCGAACGGGATTTTGAATCGCATGCACGGGAAGTACCTCAATCGATGAACTTTTTTTTGAACACATATATCAACAACAACAACAATATAAAGGTGTTGAGAAACGAAATCAACTTTGAGTTAGAGCTTGAATTGGACCTATGCTTTTTTTAAGGCAAATATTTTTAATTATTTATTTAATTATTATTCCCAACGGGATTTTGAATCGCATGCACGGGAAGTACCTCAATCGATGAACTTTTTTTTGAACACATATATCAACAACAACAACAATATAAAGGTGTTGAGAAACGAAATCAACTTTGAGTTAGAGCTTGAATTGGACCTATGCTTTTTTTAAGGCAAATATTTTTAATTATTTATTTAATTTTTATTCCCAACGGGATTTTGAATCGCATGCACGGGAAGTACCTCAATCGATGAACTTTTTTTTGAACACATATATCAACAACAACAACAATATAAAGGTGTTGAGAAACGAAATCAACTTTGAGTTAGAGCTTGAATTGGACCTATGCTTTTTTTAAGGCAAATATTTTTAATTAATTATATTAAAATTATTCCAAACGGGATTTTGAATCGCATGCACGGGAAGTACCTCAATAGATGAACTTTTTTTTGAACACATATATCAACAACAACAACAATATAAAGGTGTTGAGAAACGAAATCAACTTTGAGTTAGAGCTTGAATTGGACCTATGCTTTTTTAAGGCAAATATTTTTAATTATTTATTTAATTATTATTCCCAACGGGATTTTGAATCGCATGCACGGGAAGTACCTCAATCGATGAACTTTTTTTTGAACACATATATCAACAACAACAACAATATAAAGGTGTTGAGAAACGAAATCAACTTTGAGTTAGAGCTTGAATTGGACCTATGCTTTTTTAAGGCAAATATTTTTAATTAATTATATTAAAATTATTCCCAACGGGATTTTGAATCGCATGCACGGGAAGTACCTCAATCGATGAACTTTTTTTTGAACACATATATCAACAACAACAACAATATAAAGGTGTTGAGAAACGAAATCAACTTTGAGTTAGAGCTTGAATTGGACCTATGCTTTTTTTAAGGCAAATATTTTTAATTATTTATTTAATTATTATTCCCAACGGGATTTTGAATCGCATGCACGGGAAGTACCTCAATCGATGAACTTTTTTTTGAACACATATATCAACAACAACAACAATATAAAGGTGTTGAGAAACGAAATCAACTTTGAGTTAGAGCTTGAATTGGACCTATGCTTTTTTAAGGCAAATATTTTTAATTAATTATATTAAAATTATTCCAAACGGGATTTTGAATCGCATGCACGGGAAGTACCTCAATCGATGAACTTTTTTTTGAACACATATATCAACAACAACAACAACAATATAAAGGTGTTGTGAAACGAAATCAACTTTGAGTTAGAGCTTGAATTGGACCTATGCTTTTTTTAAGGCAAATATTTTTAATTAATTATATTAAAATTATTCCGAACGGGATTTTGAATCGCATGCACGGGAAGTACCTCAATCGATGAACTTTTTTTTGAACACATATATCAACAACAACAACAATATAAAGGTGTTGAGAAACGAAATCAACTTTGAGTTAGAGCTTGAATTGGACCTATGCTTTTTTTAAGGCAAATATTTTTAATTATTTATTTAATTATTATTCCCAACGGGATTTTGAATCGCATGCACGGGAAGTACCTCAATCGATGAACTTTTTTTTGAACACATATATCAACAACAACAACAATATAAAGGTGTTGAGAAACGAAATCAACTTTGAGTTAGAGCTTGAATTGGACCTATGCTTTTTTTAAGGCAAATATTTTTAATTATTTATTTAATTATTATTCCAAACGGGATTTTGAATCGCATGCACGGGAAGTACCTCAATCGATGAACTTTTTTTTGAACACATATATCAACAACAACAACAACAATATAAAGGTGTTGTGAAACGAAATCAACTTTGAGTTAGAGCTTGAATTGGACCTATGCTTTTTTTAAGGCAAATATTTTTAATTATTTATTTAATTATTATTCCCAACGGGATTTTGAATCGCATGCACGGGAAGTACCTCAATCGATGAACTTTTTTTTGAACACATATATCAACAACAACAACAATATAAAGGTGTTGAGAAACGAAATCAACTTTGAGTTAGAGCTTGAATTGGACCTATGCTTTTTTAAGGCAAATATTTTTAATTAATTATATTAAAATTATTCCAAACGGGATTTTGAATCGCATGCACGGGAAGTACCTCAATCGATGAACTTTTTTTTGAACACATATATCAACAACAACAACAACAATATAAAGGTGTTGTGAAACGAAATCAACTTTGAGTTAGAGCTTGAATTGGACCTATGCTTTTTTTAAGGCAAATATTTTTAATTATTTATTTAATTATTATTCCCAACGGGATTTTGAATCGCATGCACGGGAAGTACCTCAATCGATGAACTTTTTTTTGAACACATATATCAACAACAACAACAATATAAAGGTGTTGAGAAACGAAATCAACTTTGAGTTAGAGCTTGAATTGGACCTATGCTTTTTTAAGGCAAATATTTTTAATTATTTATTTAATTATTATTCCCAACGGGATTTTGAATCGCATGCACGGGAAGTACCTCAATCGATGAACTTTTTTTTGAACACATATATCAACAACAACAACAATATAAAGGTGTTGAGAAACGAAATCAACTTTGAGTTAGAGCTTGAATTGGACCTATGCTTTTTTTAAGGCAAATATTTTTAATTAATTATATTAAAATTATTCCAAACGGGATTTTGAATCGCATGCACGGGAAGTACCTCAATAGATGAACTTTTTTTTGAACACATATATCAACAACAACAACAATATAAAGGTGTTGAGAAACGAAATCAACTTTGAGTTAGAGCTTGAATTGGACCTATGCTTTTTTAAGGCAAATATTTTTAATTATTTATTTAATTATTATTCCCAACGGGATTTTGAATCGCATGCACGGGAAGTACCTCAATCGATGAACTTTTTTTTGAACACATATATCAACAACAACAACAATATAAAGGTGTTGAGAAACGAAATCAACTTTGAGTTAGAGCTTGAATTGGACCTATGCTTTTTTAAGGCAAATATTTTTAATTAATTATATTAAAATTATTCCCAACGGGATTTTGAATCGCATGCACGGGAAGTACCTCAATCGATGAACTTTTTTTTGAACACATATATCAACAACAACAACAATATAAAGGTGTTGAGAAACGAAATCAACTTTGAGTTAGAGCTTGAATTGGACCTATGCTTTTTTTAAGGCAAATATTTTTAATTAATTATATTAAAATTATTCCAAACGGGATTTTGAATCGCATGCACGGGAAGTACCTCAATAGATGAACTTTTTTTTGAACACATATATCAACAACAACAACAATATAAAGGTGTTGAGAAACGAAATCAACTTTGAGTTAGAGCTTGAATTGGACCTATGCTTTTTTTAAGGCAAATATTTTTAATTATTTATTTAATTATTATTCCCAACGGGATTTTGAATCGCATGCACGGGAAGTACCTCAATCGATGAACTTTTTTTTGAACACATATATCAACAACAACAACAATATAAAGGTGTTGAGAAACGAAATCAACTTTGAGTTAGAGCTTGAATTGGACCTATGCTTTTTTAAGGCAAATATTTTTAATTAATTATATTAAAATTATTCCAAACGGGATTTTGAATCGCATGCACGGGAAGTACCTCAATCGATGAACTTTTTTTTGAACACATATATCAACAACAACAACAACAATATAAAGGTGTTGTGAAACGAAATCAACTTTGAGTTAGAGCTTGAATTGGACCTATGCTTTTTTTAAGGCAAATATTTTTAATTATTTATTTAATTATTATTCCCAACGGGATTTTGAATCGCATGCACGGGAAGTACCTCAATCGATGAACTTTTTTTTGAACACATATATCAACAACAACAACAATATAAAGGTGTTGAGAAACGAAATCAACTTTGAGTTAGAGCTTGAATTGGACCTATGCTTTTTTAAGGCAAATATTTTTAATTAATTATATTAAAATTATTCCCAACGTGATTTTGAATCGCATGCACGGGAAGTACCTCAATCGATGAACTTTTTTTTGAACACATATATCAACAACAACAACAATATAAAGGTGTTGAGAAACGAAATCAACTTTGAGTTAGAGCTTGAATTGGACCTATGCTTTTTTTAAGGCAAATATTTTTAATTATTTATTTAATTATTATTCCCAACGGGATTTTGAATCGCATGCACGGGAAGTACCTCAATCGATGAACTTTTTTTTGAACACATATATCAACAACAACAACAATATAAAGGTGTTGAGAAACGAAATCAACTTTGAGTTAGAGCTTGAATTGGACCTATGCTTTTTTAAGGCAAATATTTTTAATTAATTATATTAAAATTATTCCAAACGGGATTTTGAATCGCATGCACGGGAAGTACCTCAATCGATGAACTTTTTTTTGAACACATATATCAACAACAACAACAATATAAAGGTGTTGAGAAACGAAATCAACTTTGAGTTAGAGCTTGAATTGGACCTATGCTTTTTTTAAGGCAAATATTTTTAATTATTTATTTAATTATTATTCCCAATGGGATTTTGAATCGCATGCACGGGAAGTACCTCAATCGATGAACTTTTTTTTGAACACATATATCAACAACAACAACAATATAAAGGTGTTGAGAAACGAAATCAACTTTGAGTTAGAGCTTGAATTGGACCTATGCTTTTTTAAGGCAAATATTTTTAATTATTTATTTAATTATTATTCCCAACGGGATTTTGAATCGCATGCACGGGAAGTACCTCAATCGATGAACTTTTTTTTGAACACATATATCAACAACAACAACAATATAAAGGTGTTGAGAAACGAAATCAACTTTGAGTTAGAGCTTGAATTGGACCTATGCTTTTTTTAAGGCAAATATTTTTAATTAATTATATTAAATTTATTCCCAACGGGATTTTGAATCGCATGCACGGGAAGTACCTCAATCGATGAACTTTTTTTTGAACACATATATCAACAACAACAACAATATAAAGGTGTTGAGAAACGAAATCAACTTTGAGTTAGAGCTTGAATTGGACCTATGCTTTTTTTAAGGCAAATATTTTTAATTAATTATATTAAAATTATTCCCAACGGGATTTTGAATCGCATGCACGGGAAGTACCTCAATCGATGAACTTTTTTTTGAACACATATATCAACAACAACAACAATATAAAGGTGTTGAGAAACGAAATCAACTTTGAGTTAGAGCTTGAATTGGACCTATGCTTTTTTTAAGGCAAATATTTTTAATTAATTATATTAAAATTATTCCCAACGGGATTTTGAATCGCATGCACGGGAAGTACCTCAATCGATGAACTTTTTTTTGAACACATATATCAACAACAACAACAATATAAAGGTGTTGAGAAACGAAATCAACTTTGAGTTAGAGCTTGAATTGGACCTATGCTTTTTTTAAGGCAAATATTTTTAATTAATTATATTAAAATTATTCCCAACGGGATTTTGAATCGCATGCACGGGAAGTACCTCAATCGATGAACTTTTTTTTGAACACATATATCAACAACAACAACAATATAAAGGTGTTGAGAAACGAAATCAACTTTGAGTTAGAGCTTGAATTGGACCTATGCTTTTTTTAAGGCAAATATTTTTAATTAATTATATTAAAATTATTCCCAACGGGATTTTGAATCGCATGCACGGGAAGTACCTCAATCGATGAACTTTTTTTTGAACACATATATCAACAACAACAACAATATAAAGGTGTTGAGAAACGAAATCAACTTTGAGTTAGAGCTTGAATTGGACCTATGCTTTTTTAAGGCAAATATTTTTAATTATTTATTTAATTATTATTCCCAACGGGATTTTGAATCGCATGCACGGGAAGTACCTCAATCGATGAACTTTTTTTTGAACACATATATCAACAACAACAACAATATAAAGGTGTTGAGAAACGAAATCAACTTTGAGTTAGAGCTTGAATCGGACCTATGCTTTTTTTAAGGCAAATATTTTTAATTATTTATTTAATTATTATTCCCAACGGGATTTTGAATCGCATGCACGGGAAGTACCTCAATCGATGAACTTTTTTTTGAACACATATATCAACAACAACAACAATATAAAGGTGTTGAGAAACGAAATCAACTTTGAGTTAGAGCTTGAATTGGACCTATGCTTTTTTTAAGGCAAATATTTTTAATTAATTATATTAAAATTATTCCAAACGGGATTTTGAATCGCATGCACGGGAAGTACCTCAATCGATGAACTTTTTTTTGAACACATATATCAACAACAACAACAATATAAAGGTGTTGAGAAACGAAATCAACTTTGAGTTAGAGCTTGAATTGGACCTATGCTTTTTTTAAGGCAAATATTTTTAATTAATTATATTAAAATTATTCCCAACGGGATTTTGAATCGCATGCACGGGAAGTACCTCAATCGATGAACTTTTTTTTGAACACATATATCAACAACAACAACAATATAAAGGTGTTGAGAAACGAAATCAACTTTGAGTTAGAGCTTGAATTGGACCTATGCTTTTTTTAAGGCAAATATTTTTAATTAATTATATTAAAATTATTCCAAACGGGATTTTGAATCGCATGCACGGGAAGTACCTCAATCGATGAACTTTTTTTTGAACACATATATCAACAACAACAACAATATAAAGGTGTTGAGAAACGAAATCAACTTTGAGTTAGAGCTTGAATTGGACCTATGCTTTTTTAAGGCAAATATTTTTAATTATTTATTTAATTATTATTCCCAACGGGATTTTGAATCGCATGCACGGGAAGTACCTCAATCGATGAACTTTTTTTTGAACACATATATCAACAACAACAACAACAATATAAAGGTGTTGAGAAACGAAATCAACTTTGAGTTAGAGCTTGAATTGGACCTATGCTTTTTTTAAGGCAAATATTTTTAATTAATTATATTAAAATTATTCCCAACGGGATTTTGAATCGCATGCACGGGAAGTACCTCAATCGATGAACTTTTTTTTGAACACATATATCAACAACAACAACAATATAAAGGTGTTGAGAAACGAAATCAACTTTGAGTTAGAGCTTGAATTGGACCTATGCTTTTTTAAGGCAAATATTTTTAATTAATTATATTAAAATTATTCCCAACGGGATTTTGAATCGCATGCACGGGAAGTACCTCAATCGATGAACTTTTTTTTGAACACATATATCAACAACAACAACAATATAAAGGTGTTGAGAAACGAAATCAACTTTGAGTTAGAGCTTGAATCGGACCTATGCTTTTTTTAAGGCAAATATTTTTAATTATTTATTTAATTATTATTCCCAACGGGATTTTGAATCGCATGCACGGGAAGTACCTCAATCGATGAACTTTTTTTTGAACACATATATCAACAACAACAACAATATAAAGGTGTTGAGAAACGAAATCAACTTTGAGTTAGAGCTTGAATTGGACCTATGCTTTTTTTAAGGCAAATATTTTTAATTAATTATATTAAAATTATTCCAAACGGGATTTTGAATCGCATGCACGGGAAGTACCTCAATCGATGAACTTTTTTTTGAACACATATATCAACAACAACAACAATATAAAGGTGTTGAGAAACGAAATCAACTTTGAGTTAGAGCTTGAATTGGACCTATGCTTTTTTTAAGGCAAATATTTTTAATTAATTATATTAAAATTATTCCCAACGGGATTTTGAATCGCATGCACGGGAAGTACCTCAATCGATGAACTTTTTTTTGAACACATATATCAACAACAACAACAATATAAAGGTGTTGAGAAACGAAATCAACTTTGAGTTAGAGCTTGAATTGGACCTATGCTTTTTTTAAGGCAAATATTTTTAATTAATTATATTAAAATTATTCCAAACGGGATTTTGAATCGCATGCACGGGAAGTACCTCAATCGATGAACTTTTTTTTGAACACATATATCAACAACAACAACAATATAAAGGTGTTGAGAAACGAAATCAACTTTGAGTTAGAGCTTGAATTGGACCTATGCTTTTTTAAGGCAAATATTTTTAATTATTTATTTAATTATTATTCCCAACGGGATTTTGAATCGCATGCACGGGAAGTACCTCAATCGATGAACTTTTTTTTGAACACATATATCAACAACAACAACAACAATATAAAGGTGTTGAGAAACGAAATCAACTTTGAGTTAGAGCTTGAATTGGACCTATGCTTTTTTTAAGGCAAATATTTTTAATTAATTATATTAAAATTATTCCCAACGGGATTTTGAATCGCATGCACGGGAAGTACCTCAATCGATGAACTTTTTTTTGAACACATATATCAACAACAACAACAACAATATAAAGGTGTTGAGAAACGAAATCAACTTTGAGTTAGAGCTTGAATTGGACCTATGCTTTTTTTAAGGCAAATATTTTTAATTAATTATATTAAAATTATTCCAAACGGGATTTTGAATCGCATGCACGGGAAGTACCTCAATCGATGAACTTTTTTTTGAACACATATATCAACAACAACAACAACAATATAAAGGTGTTGAGAAACGAAATCAACTTTGAGTTAGAGCTTGAATTGGACCTATGCTTTTTTTAAGGCAAATATTTTTAATTAATTATATTAAAATTATTCCGAACGGGATTTTGAATCGCATGCACGGGAAGTACCTCAATCGATGAACTTTTTTTTGAACACATATATCAACAACAACAACAATATAAAGGTGTTGAGAAACGAAATCAACTTTGAGTTAGAGCTTGAATTGGACCTATGCTTTTTTTAAGGCAAATATTTTTAATTAATTATATTAAAATTATTCCGAACGGGATTTTGAATCGCATGCACGGGAAGTACCTCAATCGATGAACTTTTTTTTGAACACATATATCAACAACAACAACAATATAAAGGTGTTGAGAAACGAAATCAACTTTGAGTTAGAGCTTGAATTGGACCTATGCTTTTTTTAAGGCAAATATTTTTAATTAATTATATTAAAATTATTCCAAACGGGATTTTGAATCGCATGCACGGGAAGTACCTCAATCGATGAACTTTTTTTTGAACACATATATCAACAACAACAACAACAATATAAAGGTGTTGAGAAACGAAATCAACTTTGAGTTAGAGCTTGAATTGGACCTATGCTTTTTTTAAGGCAAATATTTTTAATTAATTATATTAAAATTATTCCGAACGGGATTTTGAATCGCATGCACGGGAAGTACCTCAATCGATGAACTTTTTTTTGAACACATATATCAACAACAACAACAATATAAAGGTGTTGTGAAACGAAATCAACTTTGAGTTAGAGCTTGAATTGGACCTATGCTTTTTTTAAGGCAAATATTTTTAATTAATTATATTAAAATTATTCCGAACGGGATTTTGAATCGCATGCACGGGAAGTACCTCAATCGATGAACTTTTTTTTGAACACATATATCAACAACAACAACAATATAAAGGTGTTGAGAAACGAAATCAACTTTGAGTTAGAGCTTGAATTGGACCTATGCTTTTTTTAAGGCAAATATTTTTAATTAATTATATTAAAATTATTCCCAACGGGATTTTGAATCGCATGCACGGGAAGTACCTCAATCGATGAACTTTTTTTTGAACACATATATCAACAACAACAACAATATAAAGGTGTTGAGAAACGAAATCAACTTTGAGTTAGAGCTTGAATTGGACCTATGCTTTTTTAAGGCAAATATTTTTAATTATTTATTTAATTATTATTCCCAACGGGATTTTGAATCGCATGCACGGGAAGTACCTCAATCGATGAACTTTTTTTTGAACACATATATCAACAACAACAACAATATAAAGGTGTTGAGAAACGAAATCAACTTTGAGTTAGAGCTTGAATTGGACCTATGCTTTTTTAAGGCAAATATTTTTAATTAATTATATTAAAATTATTCCCAACGGGATTTTGAATCGCATGCACGGGAAGTACCTCAATCGATGAACTTTTTTTTGAACACATATATCAACAACAACAACAATATAAAGGTGTTGAGAAACGAAATCAACTTTGAGTTAGAGCTTGAATTGGACCTATGCTTTTTTTAAGGCAAATATTTTTAATTATTTATTTAATTATTATTCCCAACGGGATTTTGAATCGCATGCACGGGAAGTACCTCAATCGATGAACTTTTTTTTGAACACATATATCAACAACAACAACAATATAAAGGTGTTGAGAAACGAAATCAACTTTGAGTTAGAGCTTGAATTGGACCTATGCTTTTTTTAAGGCAAATATTTTTAATTAATTATATTAAAATTATTCCAAACGGGATTTTGAATCGCATGCACGGGAAGTACCTCAATCGATGAACTTTTTTTTGAACACATATATCAACAACAACAACAATATAAAGGTGTTGAGAAACGAAATCAACTTTGAGTTAGAGCTTGAATTGGACCTATGCTTTTTTAAGGCAAATATTTTTAATTAATTATATTAAAATTATTCCCAACGGGATTTTGAATCGCATGCACGGGAAGTACCTCAATCGATGAACTTTTTTTTGAACACATATATCAACAACAACAACAATATAAAGGTGTTGAGAAACGAAATCAACTTTGAGTTAGAGCTTGAATTGGACCTATGCTTTTTTAAGGCAAATATTTTTAATTAATTATATTAAAATTATTCCCAACGGGATTTTGAATCGCATGCACGGGAAGTACCTCAATCGATGAACTTTTTTTTGAACACATATATCAACAACAACAACAATATAAAGGTGTTGAGAAACGAAATCAACTTTGAGTTAGAGCTTGAATTGGACCTATGCTTTTTTTAAGGCAAATATTTTTAATTATTTATTTAATTATTATTCCCAACGGGATTTTGAATCGCATGCACGGGAAGTACCTCAATCGATGAACTTTTTTTTGAACACATATATCAACAACAACAACAATATAAAGGTGTTGAGAAACGAAATCAACTTTGAGTTAGAGCTTGAATTGGACCTATGCTTTTTTTAAGGCAAATATTTTTAATTAATTATATTAAAATTATTCCAAACGGGATTTTGAATCGCATGCACGGGAAGTACCTCAATCGATGAACTTTTTTTTGAACACATATATCAACAACAACAACAATATAAAGGTGTTGAGAAACGAAATCAACTTTGAGTTAGAGCTTGAATTGGACCTATGCTTTTTTTAAGGCAAATATTTTTAATTATTTATTTAATTATTATTCCCAACGGGATTTTGAATCGCATGCACGGGAAGTACCTCAATCGATGAACTTTTTTTTGAACACATATATCAACAACAACAACAATATAAAGGTGTTGAGAAACGAAATCAACTTTGAGTTAGAGCTTGAATTGGACCTATGCTTTTTTTAAGGCAAATATTTTTAATTAATTATATTAAAATTATTCCCAACGGGATTTTGAATCGCATGCACGGGAAGTACCTCAATCGATGAACTTTTTTTTGAACACATATATCAACAACAACAACAATATAAAGGTGTTGAGAAACGAAATCAACTTTGAGTTAGAGCTTGAATTGGACCTATGCTTTTTTTAAGGCAAATATTTTTAATTAATTATATTAAAATTATTCCCAACGGGATTTTGAATCGCATGCACGGGAAGTACCTCAATCGATGAACTTTTTTTTGAACACATATATCAACAACAACAACAATATAAAGGTGTTGAGAAACGAAATCAACTTTGAGTTAGAGCTTGAATTGGACCTATGCTTTTTTTAAGGCAAATATTTTTAATTAATTATATTAAAATTATTCCCAACGGGATTTTGAATCGCATGCACGGGAAGTACCTCAATCGATGAACTTTTTTTTGAACACATATATCAACAACAACAACAATATAAAGGTGTTGAGAAACGAAATCAACTTTGAGTTAGAGCTTGAATTGGACCTATGCTTTTTTTAAGGCAAATATTTTTAATTAATTATATTAAAATTATTCCCAACGGGATTTTGAATCGCATGCACGGGAAGTACCTCAAATGTGATCCATTATTTATTTATGAAGCATTTAGGTACCTTAATTGAATTTAAAACTTTTTGAATAAGAAAAAAAATTGCAGAGGAAAAGTGTTTTATTTTTATCGATATTTATGCATTTTTACACACGTTTTCAATGATATTTTTCCAATCCGATCCTATCCTATGGTGTCGATTTAGAAGCCTTCATTTATTTTATGAACACTTGTACGAAGCTTTGTCGATGCCCATTCTTGAAATGTGTTGGGTTTGATGGAGTTTTTTAGTTGAAAAGTAACAAAAAAAAGAAGAAAAAAAGATCTGTAGAACGGGAAAAATTTATTTGTTTCTTTATTAAAACTTCTTAAATCCACCAACAATCAAATAAGCGTTCTTTATCTCTTTTTTGTATAAATTTTTGGTTGAAAAAGAAAAAGAGAAAAATGAACAAAAAAAAAGACAGAACGCATACTCTGTTATTTTATATTTTGATAGAAAAAGAATGAAAAAGAATTCATCTTCGGTTTAATTACCCAAAGTTTGAGGTAATAATTAAATTCCAGCCCTTTTTAAAAAAGTGGCTTTGAAAAAATTAAAATAAATTTTGGAAAGTTTTACTTTAAAAAAGTGAAACATAAATATTGTAAAACCAAAAAAATTGATTTCAATTACAAAAGTAATTATTTGAATTTTTGGAAGAAAAAAAAATGAAAAAAAGCTTGGAGCACTCGAGATTCCCAGGAGGTCTCCCATCCAAGTACTAATCGAGCCCAGCAGTGCTTAACTTGCCAGATCGGACGGGATGGCGTGCTTTCACTGCGGTATGACCCCAAGCGATTGACTATCTTTTTGTGTTGCTCATATAAAAAAGAACAACAACAAAAAAAAAGAAACGACACAAAAAAAATTATATCTTGAACCTCAAAAAAATAGTCTTGCAACGACTTTTTTTCCACCTTATTCTTTTTTTTTCTAATAAATCTTTCAAACTTTAAAATTTTCCTTAAATATTTTTTATATTTGCTTCTTAAATAATAACAATTTGCATAAATAATTGAATTTTGTTCTTTAAAATTTACTTTTGGCTATCATTTCCATATTTTTTTGATAGGTTTAAAAAACAAACTAAGTAATTATGGAAGGCGGGTTAAGTTTGAAAGAAGATCTCGTAGAATTATCCCTTGATATTGATGCAATTTTAACTCAGGTTAGTTTTTTTCCATTAAAAGCTTTTCTTAAACTAATTTTTATTTTTTAGACTATAGCTGTATTTGTTGATTGTGCTAAAAAGCGTAACTCCATCACGGCGATGGATGATAATTTAGCAAATTTAACTAGTTTATTTACAAATAAATCAGATCAATTTAAAGAAATGGTTCGAAAAGGTATATATTTTTCCTTTCTTCTTTAGACTTTTGCTGAATTATAATTATTTATATATTCTTATTCTTTTTTTTAGTTAATTATCATTATAATAAAGAAAGATATATTCAATCTTTAAAAGAATCCGTTAAAAGACGAGATGAATTTATTTGTTCTCAAACTGAAAAATTATCTGATGCCTTTAAAGCTATTTCCAATGCAAATTATAACGTAGCTTTCCTCATTTTTTAAAATAATGAAACTGAGTTTTCTATTTCAGGGTCAAAAAGCTCTAAAAAAAGCTAAAGCTGAAAGTAAAACATTTGAACCTGAAGAAGTGATACGTTTATCACATTTGATATCAAAAAATTTTTCTGTTGCTTCTCCACATTATTGGCAACAAGGAGATCCATCAAGACCATTTCCAACAGAATTACAATTTCGTATTAGTAATTTTGGTAATCATGAAAATGGAATTGTAAGCCATGTTTTTATTATATTCTTTCTGTCGAAGAGAATTGTCTAAGAATCGAATACCAATTTCAAGTTGATTTTAAACTAAAGCTTCGATGCACTGACTTTATTCGAACTCCTTAATTTTTTTTGCTCTAGTTACTTATTTTTTTCAAACAACATTTTTTTCTTTATGAGCGAAGGAATATATTAAAAGAGCATTTTGGCAATGCGCAAACTAATATCAAAAATAAACAACAAAATTTTTTTGAAACTAAAGTTTTTATTCGAGTTTCTATGTACATTAGTCAAGTCGGGGAGCTTCACCAAATGCTTGACTCGAGAACAGCGTCGTATATTTGTCTAAACTCGAAAACGGTTATCCATTAATTTTTGATTATAAAATTATTAGTTTTCATTAATTAACATAGTTTTTGAGATATAAAAAGTCCTAATAAATTTTAAAAAAATGATTATGGATTCAAAGAATTTGCCGAAAATATAAAAATTTAATATATTTTTTCTTTCAGAAAGATCCAAAGGAGCTATCAATATCCTTATTATCTACTTCATCTTTAAATAATTCTTTAAATAATAATAATAATTTTGGTTCAAATGATATTATTCCATCAACATCAGAGGACATTTCATCAACGACGACAACATTTCTTCCACTTCCTCCAGGAAGCAGCAGCAACGCTTCAACGGATGGAAATTTGAGGGATATTAAAACTATGAATGGTTTACCTTCGATATTTAATGATTATAATAATGAAGATAATCAACGACGAGGGATGGAATTAATTTTGCCTTCCTCTTCATCGTCTATAAATAATAATGCGATTATTGGAAGTTCATCATTATCAGAAGATCAACCAACAACAATTAACTATTCCACTGGCTTAATGTCATCCGATGAAGATGATGACGATGATGAAAGCGAAGAAGACGAGTAAATGAAAATAAAGGGTTTCTTTTGTTGTTATTTTTTTAAATTCTTTTATTTATAAAACTTTTAATAAAAAATTATTTTTTTATCGCCTCCGAAAGAAGCCGAGACAATGGATTTTCATATTTAAATAATTTCAAGAAAATAATAGCAATTTTTTGTTTGTTGTTGTTTACAATCATTGATCATTATTTAGGCAATGAGCAGAGCATTAGTTTGATGTCATATTTTTTTTCATACTTTCTTTGATATTTTTTGACATTTTTAAAGATACCAATCATTGTGGAATATTTAACTAGGTAAAATTAAACTAATAAATAATTTTATTTTACTAATCTTTTTTTTCGTACGTCTGAAAGGGAGATATATAATTTTTAATGATTTTTTTTATAAAATAAAAGTAAAAATTGGAAACAAAATATTAAAAAAAGTTTTAAAAGTAAAAACTCCTCACCACTAAGAAAAGAAAGGAAAAAAATAAAAAATAAAATGAAACGAATGCTCTCTTTTTGTTTGAAAAAAAAAGAGAAACAATCATTTTTTTGCTGTTTTTCCGCAAAGCTTTTTTACACTGAAAAACAAATCATTCATAATGAATGTATCAAAATTTTTAAGCTTCATTTTTTCGATTATTTTGATTTAACGAAAAAAAATTGAAAATTTCTAAGATAAGTAAATTTGGAATACAAATTATGGCTGTGATAACCTGGATATTTTTTAAAGTTTGAAGCTAAAACATGCATTTTTTTCTCATCCTTTTATTTTATGCATTCATGCAATGCCTAGCAGTTAATACAGTTAAACTTTTGTATTTCCTGTGCAGAAAATATGTTTTTTTTCTTATTTTATTTGTCACGGTAAATTTTTTGCATTAAATTGTCCAATAATCAAATAAAAAGTAGAATTGGGAATTATCGATTCTGTGTGTCGCTTCATTTTTTTTAAATTAGCTCACTCTGCCTTTTATAAATGTAAGAGCTAAATTTAAAAATAGAGAAAAAAAATCATAAAACCAAAATATTCAAATAAAAAGCAAAAAATTATGTAAGAAAAAGACTTTGCATTATTCAACTAACTAAAAAAACTCAAGATAAAAAAGTGGACATTTGTTTCAGTTTTTTTCCTTTTTACTTTTTACGTCAAAAAAAGCACAGCATAAGCAAAGCATGCGTTCGTTCGTTCGTCGTGTGGCTTGAAAAAAATACTGCAACCATTTTTTACGTCGGTCGGTTTTTTTATGTTGATATCCTTTTTATTTATTTATTTTTTTTTCATACACGACACAGCGAACACAAACTTTTGCTATTTTTTCTTTTCTTTGACAGAAAAGCTAAGAAAAAAAGCTTCAGCAACGTGTCATTTTTTATTTCCTATAGATATTTTTCGTTAGTTTAACATTGCATTAATGATTGGCTTCCTTTTTTTTTTTGAATATTTTAGGTATTAATATTTTTTAACTTTTTTTAAATTTGGAAAAAATGAGGTTTTTTCATTTTTGTGATAAACAGTAATGAAATAATGTCTCATAATTCCAATATTTCTGTATTGAACTTTGAAGTTAAAAAAAATTAAAGGGGCACCGGCACCTGGCTTACGACATGTTTTACCTCTTAGCGCGAAATCCCCACACTTTTGTATTTCTAGAATTTTCTTTTTTTGAAAAGTGTGGGGATTTCGTGCTAAGAGGTAAAACATGTCGTAAGCAAAATTTGAGTCAGGTGCCGGTGCCCCTTTAAGAGTAAAAATGGAATTTACTTCTAAAGTCGAAAACAAAACACTGTAAACTAAAAACTTTGTACTGGAGTAATCAAAAGTTTAACTCTGCTAACCGCAGCGCATTGTTTAACAAACAAAATAATAAAATAAAAAATAACAAAACGAATGCTTTTTTTTGATGGCTCCAAAAAAAGAAATGATTGCTTCTTCAAAAACACAAAAAAAAACAATCTTTTTTATTGCTGTTTTTCAACAGCGTTTTTTCAAACTGCAAATGAATGACTTTGATGTGTGCCAAAAATAGATTCGTACAATTTTTTCGATTTTTTTTTTGTTTACCAAAAAGCTTAAATTAAAATTTATATAAAAATAATGAATTGGAAATAAAAAACATATGTATATAATTATGGAATTAATTTACTCTGATATTCTCTGCATTTATTTAAATAAACCGAAAAGAATTTATATATTTTATAATTTATGTTTCGACAAAAATTAAAATAATTAATATGGTTGATTTTAAAACCGTTAAATTTTATTTTTCACACTTTCCACCAATTACAATATTTTTGCTTTGTTTATTTTGAGGATAAAACTTATGATTAAACCCAAAATCAAAAATTAAAATACAATTTAAATTTATCGGTTATGAGTATATTTTTATTTTGTTAAATGCCTTTACAAAATTTATTATTTTCTTTATTAAAAAAAACAAAATGTTAGAATAAAAATATTCAAAAAATCAAGACAAAATTATTCATTGCTCAAATGAGAAAAAAAGGTGCATTCCTGGTTCTTTTCTTTTTTTCTTTACTTTTAGCCTCAAAGAAAAAAAAGGAAGTTGTGTTAGTCATAAAATTCAAAGACAGCATTAAATTTTTTAAAGCGTTTTTAGCATTATTTTTTTGTTATTTAAATTGTTGTAAATAATAAAGCAATCAACGTGAGCGGGGACGATAAAAAATAGCTGGAAACAAAATGAAAGATAATTTGGTAAAGTTTTTCAAAATCTTGCATATCTTTGATTCCATTTCTTCGCATCTATTGGCTAAAATCTGATTGTTTATGTTTTTTCTTTGAAGTTTTTTATTTTAATTATTTATATGACAATTTTTTCATTTGCATCTTTTCTTGAATAGTCAATAAACTTTCAGCGTTCAAACCCTCCAAGTACTACATTCCCATTTTTATATTTTTAATTATCCAAAATTGTATCTTTTTTCATTGACTCCTCGAAATTGTTTGGTTTTTTACGTTTGATTATGAGCCTAGTTTTATTTTTGTAAAAAATTTTCTATTTATAAATTTAGCAAAGTTAATAAGTAAAAAAATAATAAAAACTAAATATTCAAACAAAAGAGAGAGAAAAAATGCCGCAAAAAAAACTGGCATATTCAACTAAATAAACAATATTGAGAAAGAAAATGTAAAAATGTGGCTAAGGCTTCTTTCCTTTTTTTACGTCAAAGAAACGGAAAGTGAAAGCAAAGAATGCGTTCGTCCGACGTGACTAAAAAAAAGGAAAAAAAAAACTGAGGCAGAGTCATAAATTTCATAAATTTCATAAAAACTTTTGCTTAGGTCTTTTCTATATTAGTTTTTATTAAATTTCTGCGATTTGCAAATAATAAAAGAATAAGTAGCGTGAGTTACGACTAGGGTTGCACGATTAGCCGGCTAATGAAAATGAAGCTAATTAGCCGGCTAATTAGCCGGTAAATTAGCCGGTAGGCAAGCTAATTAGCCGCTACTACGAAAACCTACAAAAGCTTACGAAATGTTACGAAATAAATGGTTTTTAGGGTAAACACCATTATTTGACGAAAAATAATGGAGTTTAGCGGAATTTAGCATTAAAATGGGGGAAATAAGCATTTTAGCTATATTTCCCATGTCCCAATTTTTTTTGAAATTGTTTGAAAAGAGTAACAAAGGGTCTCCCCTGTGGTCAAACTTTTTTTAATTAGCCGGCTAATTTGACCTCCGGCTAATAGCCGGCTAATTAGCCGGTAAATTAGCTGGCTAATTAGCCGGCTAATTAAAATCGTGCAACCCTAGTTACGACGATGATAAAAATAAATAAATTAAGCCTTTAATTTTATTACATATTAAAAATATGTAAAAAAAATTTATTCAAACTCTATTTTATTATTTTCATTGCATCAAAAAGGCTTAGTCCTGGGCAAAAATCGTTTCTTTTCTGTGCAAAATCTTGCATCGCTATCATAAATTTACCGTAAAGTTAAAACGCTTTTGTAATTATTTTTTCTATAAAATTTACAAAAATTATTCATTTCAATTAAAGATTAGTTTTATCGACTCAAAAAATTCCCAGATTTAAAAAATTTATTAATAAATAAAAAAAAAATTTACAACTAAAATATTCAAAAAAAAAAGAGAATTATATTTTTTTGTTTAGCCAGTGAAGAAAAAGAGAAAAATGGTTGCGTTTTCATTTCATTTTTTTGATAAGGAAGGTTTGCATGAAAAAAGCGTTCGTCGTGTATCTGAAAAAAAGAAAAAGAAAGAAAATGTTTCAGTGGAGCAAAAAGAAAATTTTAACGCAACAAACTTTTTTTACGTTTCTTTTAATGGCTGTGTTTCCTTTTTTTCTGATAGGTATGTTTCGTTTTCCAATTTTAATAAAAATAAAAATTAGAAAACAATCATTTTTTTTTTTGAAACCTTTGTCCTTTATTGAAATAATCCTTTGTTCATGCATTTGCTTTTAACTTTATCAAGCACAATTTTTATTTATTTTTTGACGTTTTTGTAGATTCCCGAAGCCATAGATTATTTAATCTGATAAAATTAAGCTAATAAATAATTTCATTTTTCCCAAGTCTTTTTTTTTCATGTATAAACAGCAAATTTATTTTCTTTAAATTTTACACTGATTTTTCATTAAAAAAAAATAAGAACAAAATATTCATAAAACTTTTTCGCCTAAAAAACAAAGTCATCACAAAAATACTAAAAAAATAGCAAAATGAATGCTCGTTTTTTTTAAAGAAAATAAAATGATTGTTCTTTTTAAAAAATCACAAAAACAAACTTTATTTCTTGCAGTTTTTTGAAGCCTTTTCTAACGTTGAAATTTACAAACAAAAACTTTGATGCGTGTTTGAAAAATGATCTGCCACATGTATATTTTTTGATTAATCAAAAAAAGATAAAATTTCTTACGAATTTACAAGTTTGGAATGGATTTATGAATATAAAACTATGATAATCTTTACTATTTAATATACCAAAAAGAAATGTAAATTTCTTTCTATTATTTTTTTATTTTAATGTTTTTTACGCAATGTCCGCAAGTAAGGACAGTTAAAATTTAATTTTGTAACTACAGTGAAACAAGTTTTTTTTAAATTGCAAAGGTGAAAATATTTAGGTGGAAAAAAAATAAAAATCCAAAAAAATCACAGTTGCAAATTATCGAGAGTTTACGTTTCTCTTTTTTTCCAAATGGCTTACTTACTTAACTTTTTTATATCGAAAAGCAAAAAACAAAACAATTAAAATATTCAAAAAACGAGAATGGAAATTGCAATGTTCAACAAAAAAATGTCTTGAAAAAAAATAAAATGAAATTCTGCGTTTTTTGCTTTTTTTCAGTCCAAAAAAAATGATAGCAAAAACAAAAAGAGCGTTCGTCCGAGATGTGTAGTTATAAAAATATAAAAGAAATTGCTGCACTTGTTTTGTCAACTAAAAAATGAAGAATAATATTTTTCTCAATTTTATTTTAATGTTTTTAAGCGTCTTGATTATGTTGGCTTAAAAAGATTAATTCTCCGGTGCGAAATATGTGTTTATTATGTTATATATTTATTGATGAATGCTGGTGTAGCGAACTCTATGAAAAATGGAATTTTATAAAAATCATAATAGTTTTCTAATAAATTTTTTTCGAAAAACTTTGTTGCTTGCTTTTTTTTAACCAAATTTATTAAACCTTTGAAAAAGCAAAAAATTAATCAATAAAATATTCATACAAACAAAAAAATTTTTTTAGCAATGTTTAACTTAAAAAAGCCTAGAAAACTTTTTGAAACACGTGACTGATTTCTTTTTTTGTTTTGTTTCCACTTTTCTGTTCAAGCAAAGATAGCAAAAGCAAAGCGAGCGTTTGTAGCTGTTCGTTTGACGTGTGGTTGAAAATAAAATGAAAAAGAAACTTTGGTGGCGATGTTGTCAAAAAATTTAACACTTCAAACGTTTTTTATGTTTTTTATGTTTTTTATATAACCGCTTTTTTAAAAATATTTCTAAATAAACTTTATTATGAATGTTATAACAAAAAAGTATTTAATTTTAAACAACAAAAAAAATTTATTACTTCAAAATATTAATAAAGTTTATTTTTACGAAGTTAAAAAAAATTGTTAATATTCGAATAAAAAAAGAATAATAATTAATTTATCCGAATTAAAGGGTATTTTATTTCGATGGAGAACATCCATGACAACCATTAATCAATAAAAGCTCTTCGTTTTTATCATTTTTATGTAAATTTGCAGTAATGTATCGCTTTTTGAGTTTACAATTTCTGCAACAAAACACTTTCATTTCTTTATCAAAATCAAAAACATAACACAAATATTTGTCTTTTTTTGGGAGCTTAACTTTGATAATTTGATTTCCATTTTTATCATTGGTTTTTGAAAAATTTGATGATTGAATAATTTTATTTTCAGCTTGAAAATTTTTTGTTTCACAAATATGCTCAGATTGATTGTAAGCTTCAACATAAATTTTTCCATTATTCTTATTTTCACAAATTTTAGCTTTTATATTTTTTCCTTGCTTTTTACATTCAGAACAATAAAATACGGTATAATTTTTGCTGTATGAATATCCATAATTTGAGTTTTCATTGTTTTCTGAATTTAAAATATATAATTTTGATTTAGGCACTCCATTAAGGTTGTGTAGTAAAGCAAAATGGGTCGCTTTAATAATTTGTTTATTTTCTTGAATAAATTCTTCGGGTTCACAAATATGGTTTTTAGAAGAAAATTTTATAATTTCTTCATCGTTAATTTGGTCTTTAACAAGTTTGGCGTTCATGATGTGACTATGTCGCATGCATCCTTTACATCGATAACTATCTTCCTGGGCAAAATATGAAAAATAATAACAACAATGTTTTTGAGCATCGTTTGAAGGAGGAGGGAATACCACAAATTTTAATGCTTTTCCATTTTCATCTTTTTCTGTGATTTTGAAATTTGGAGCTTTAACCATTGGAATTTCTGATACATAAGGGCATGGCTCACATTTATGATCATTTTTAGTTTTAACAATATATGAAGATCCATCCTTTTGATTATGGAATATTTTTGCTGCAACATGAAGCTTACTTTCCCTTCGACATTTATTGCATCGATAACTTTTTGTGTTTTTCTCATAACAATATTCATAACATAAATCTTTATTTTCCTTGTGAAAAATAATCAATTTTCCGTGAATATTTCCATTTCTGCTTGTTTGTAATTCAAAACCATCAGATTTTATTATTCGATCTTTATCGGCTGCATGAGGTCTATGTCCCCGGCCTTTTATAGCAAAACCAGATGATTTCAGAATTTCCACAGACGAATCATTATTCTTTAAATCGATATATGGAAAAGACGAACAAACATGTTTTTGATGTCCAAGGCTGATATATTCTTTACCATTTTCATCATCATCACAAATATTCGCTCTTACACAAGTTCGGTCCTTTTTAAAACATTCTGAACATACAAAAGTGTTATATGAAGTCATCTGCTGATATTTATAACATTTTTTATTGTTACTTGGATCGCGAATTTGAAATCTTAAGCTTTTGTTGTTTCCTTTTTCTCGATAAAGAATAAAATTTGGAGATTTAATTATAACTTTTTCTTTATGTTTTTCAGGAATATACGGTCGTGGGTTACAATGATGTTCGGAAGCACCATGAATACTTAAATAATTTTCTCCATTTTCACGTTTGCAAAGTTTTACATTTACAATGGGATAATTTTTTCGAATATGTTTTTCTCGGCACCCGAGACATAAATAATCCTCATTTTTCTTGAATGAAGCAAATTCATAACAAAGTTTTTTGTTTGTTGGATGGAAAACGATTAGTTTGGGACTACCTTGATGATCATTTTTAATTATTTCAAATTCTGATGCTTCTATTATTTGATTTTGATTTTGTTGTTGTTGAATTTTAACATTTTCTTCTTTGGAAGGCAATAAATTACAAATATGTTCATTTTTTCCAAGTATAACAAATTCTTGTTGTTGTTGCTTTTTTTCACTAAAATTTTTTTGAATTCTTGCATTCACATGCAATCCCAATTTTTTACATTCCAAACAGCAATAATATATTTGAGTTGGAGTTTGAGTTTTATAATATTTCCTGCACAAATCTCTATTGCCTGTATCAAAAATAACTAAAGTTTCACGTTCGATTCCATTTCTTAATTCTTTAATAAGTTTAAAATCCGATTCTTTCACAATGGTTTTTTGATTAAAAAATTTCTCATTTTCAATGTTATATTCTTCCCATTCACAAAAATGCCCAACTTTTCCAAAAGTAATATAATCACCTTTTGTTTTTTCATTTTTATTTATTCTTGCCACAGATGTTTTTCGTTTACGACTGCATCCACAGCAAACAAAATATTGGGATTTGTTTTCAAAATAATATTTTCGACATAAATTTCGATCATCGGGATTAAATAAGATTAGGAGTTTTTTGAGTTTTCCGAATTCTTTTTTTTCATGAAGCTCAAAATCGGGTTTTTTCACGATATCCTTTTCATTAATATTTTCTTCAATATTTAAGCTTAGTTTCTGCTTTTTAAAAGTTCTAAAAATATTACTTTTTAGTTTTTATATTTTTCTGAAATTAGAAATACCAACCTCGTAGTTGACGACTGTTTAGGTCTTGGTTTGTCATCGTCGTTTTCTGGATAATCAACATCGCTATAATCAGAATCATTCGATAGTTCGTCATCAATGTAATCTGAATCGTCAAGCTCGGAAGTTTCATTTACACATGGCTTTTTTCTTTTTCTCAAATATTGTTTTTGAATATCTGTGGAAGATCTGCAAAAAATAAATTTATATTTAAACTGCCTCAAACAATTTGGTCTTACTTTTCTCCCGAAACAATTTGTTTATTGCAAGAACAATTTTCTTCGTAGATTACAGTTACAGGATAAATTAAATTGTAAACATTTTTATCTTTTAATAATTTTAAATAATCATCTTTCTCATCTTCGTTTAATAATTCTAGAAAGTTTGAAACAAGCTTTTTCAATCGAATTACATTTTCATCATTTTTATTTGCTTCGATTGTTTTTAGCACTGGATTTAATACTTTTTCATCGAAAATATTCCGCTCCAAATTACCAGAGCAATTTTTATCAATCTAGAAAAAATTCTTAATTAGTAATGCAAAACAAACAAAAAAATTGGATTTACTCTATTTTTTTCAATAATATCATATATTCTTTTAGTTATGGACTTTTCTCTAAATACCAAAGCTATATTCTCATCATTACGTTTTCCACGAATGATAAACAAAATATTCTAAAATCAAAAATAATACTTTGGATGTTTAAAAAAGAGTTTCAGGCTTACTTGTTTATGAATAAACTGGGATGAAAAAGAAACTTCGAACTTTAAATCCACTAAAAAAGCCACTGAATTAAAAACCTTAAAGAAAATGACGACAAACCTGTTTTAATTGATTCAATTATTAAAAGTTTTGAACTTGGTTTAATAGCAATTTTACAAAATCCAACATATTCCACTACATTTTCAGATTTTAAAATAAATAATTCAACACAACTTTTTTCCATTTATTAAAATAAGTAGCTTAAAAATCATGGAACAAAATAAATTTAAATTTTTGATGCGCAAGTTTTCATAAGAACTTTTTTCAAACTTTTTTTTGCGCGCGAAAATTTGTAATGCATTTTATCTATGTTTTTTTTTAAACTTTTTTTGTTGTTGTTGTCTTTGTCGATCGATTAAACCAAGCTTCTTTTTTTAAGGACTTCTTTATTTGAAAACATTTTATGGAGAGAATTTTATTTGCTTTTTTTTTATGAAAATGCCTTTATTTTATTTTTTTAGATTCTGCGGATATTTTCTTTAAATAAAAAAGGGCAAAAATTTGAGCTTTTTCTTTTGTGCCATTCATGCTGTTACCAGCAGTTAACACATTAAAATTTTTTAATTTGCCGGTCAAAAAAAAAGATTTCTTCTTCTATCATTTTTTATTGCTTGCAAATTGCAACAGTGAAATTATTTTCATAGAAATAATAAGCAATAAATTCGAGAAAAAAACAATGCAAGTGTAAATTATCAATTATGTTTGTAGCTTTTATTGAGAAATAGATCTCACATTCTCCACTCCAACTTTAAGCTTTTGCAAAAGTTTATAAACGAGAAGAGTTCCCGTAAATTTAGATTTCCATGCCCATTCTGAAAAGATTAAGTGCGTTTGTCCGAATTTTTAGCTATATTTCTTAAAATATGTAGCTCTATCGGTCGTCTTTTAAAGAAAAATATCAACAATCAAAAAAGAAAAAAATATATTAAACCAGAATATTCAAATTTAAAAAAAAAGATTCAAAACTTTCTATTATTCAACTAACTAAAATAAAAGAATGTCTAGAAAGAAAAATTAAACATGTGGCGCAGTTATTTTTTTTTTTATACTTTTTCTTCGTCAGAGAAAAAGACAACAGCAAAAGCTTGCGTTCGTGTTTCGTTCCGCGTATGGCTGAAAAAAAAAATCAATACTGCAACTATTTTTTTTGCTGATATTTTTTTCTTCAACGACGACACCGCGAACATATATACTTTTTGAATTTTTTTCTTTGTTTTGAATCGAAAAAAAGTAATAAAAGGAAGAAAGAACGGAGCCAGAATGTTCATTTTTTTTGTTGCTGGACATGATTAGTTTGTTTATAACATTGCATTGATTAGCCTTTTTTGAATATTTTAACTTTGTTTTTGTCACTTTTTTTAGATTTTTGGAAACCCAGAACCTTTTTCTAAATTGTTTTAAAATCCCATAATCAAAAATTTATAATGCTTCTTTCCAAGTTTAATAGAATTATTAAATAATAATTGGTGTTAAAAAATGAACTTAACTTCACTGTTGGTATCAATAAAAAAAACATGCTAGAAAATTAAAATGGACATCCAAAATTTAGCTCTGCACACAAGCCAAATCACTATTAAAACTACAAACAAGAAAATAAAGTGTAAATTAAATGAAAATATTCGATTTTTTCTATGCTTAAAAAATTTAAAAAAATCTACTACGTGCAAAACTGGAAATTCGCATAAAAAGTCGCACACCACTTCTAAAATCGCTACACACATTGATTTGAAAAATATATTTGATTCTTATTCTTTTGACCCATAAAACTTAAAAAGCAGACGAGAAAAATTATTTTATACATAAATGATTTCATGATTGATGCAATCTTTCTTTGTTAATTTAAATATTATTATGTACCAATATAAACATAACTGAATTTATCTTTTTTCATTTTATTTGTTAATGATCTTACACCAGATAAACAAACATCAAAGAAATTGAAAGTGTCTATTTTTTCTTCACAGAATTATTAAATAAAAAAAGCTTTTTTAGTTTAATCTTTTTTCGAAATCAATAAAAATGAAAATTTTAATAAAAAGAGAATCTTTAATTATTTTTTATTTTGTTATTATCGTTTTTCAAAAAAAAAATTAATTATGATTACTAAAAGAAAGTGTTTCTGCGGAATAAATATTAATAATATTTTTTCTTTTCAAAATATTATTATTTTTTTAACTATTTTTTTTATTTGTATTACTCATTTTTTTCATAAAAATAATAATTCTAAAAAAGGTGATCCAGTGATTTACAAGAAAACACTTCAAGATTGTCGAGAATGTTTGATTTTGGCATTTGGAAATGTGACATCAAAAAGTTTTGCGGAAAGTTGGAAAAATTTAGGAAATATTGTTGGAGTAAGTTAAAAAAATTTATTCATAGAATTTAACAAAATTCAGAGTTGTTAAAGGAAAATTAACCATTTAAAAATTTTTGGAGTATTCTCCGTGAAAATTATTCAGTGTCGAAAGTCTAAAAGCAAAAAATAAAATTTAAAAAAAAAGCAAATCAACCAGAGCGAAATTTAAAAATTTTCTGAAGTTTCATAACTAAAGTCTTTTATTTTTTGAACGGTTACATTTATCTTTTACTTTCTGTAATTTAGAATTTTGCTTTTTAAACACTTTTTTTTACTTAAATAGTTTTCGCCTCAAGACTTTCTGTAAAAAACCCCTAAAAATTAAGTATTTTAATTTATTTTTCTGAATTTTATGATTTTTATTTTCCAGGAATGTTGCAAAAAAACATTTCAAAAACTTCCAATTGAAATTCTGCAAAATAAGGATGAAGCCAAATATATGATTTCTCCAATTTCGCAGAAAGATGATTGCCATGTAATAACTTTGGGAATTGGAAACGATACTTTAGCAGAGGAAGGCTTACAAAAAAAGAACCCTGCTTGCACTTTTTTGGGAATAGATCCAGATAAAATTGAAAGCGGTGAAAAATATTTAAATAATTTAAATGGCGCTGCTTATGTTCAAGGTTTGGTTGGTGATAAGAATGGAACATATTCTGCGACAGTTTTGGGTAATTTAATTAATATAAAAAATTTGAGACTTTGATTTATTTTTTTTCAAAAGATAAGTCCCTGTAAAAATTACTAAAATAAAATTCAAATATTTTCGTCTCAAGATCCAAAAATAAAAAGGTTTTTATTTTTTCTGATTTTTCTAAAATTTTCCAGAATGAATTTTTTAAATCTTTATTTTATATTGTATTTGTTTTAGTTGGTCCAAATGATAAATACGTTCAAAAAGAATTGCCACATTTTTCATTTTCATATTTTCTTTCAACTTATTTCAAGCTTGATTATATCGATTATTTATTTATGGATATTGAAGGGGCTGAATTTGAACTTATAAATGAAATTATTGGTAAAACAATTTTTCCACAAAACTTTTATTGATTCTTGTGTTTTTAGAAAATTACAATTCGTATCCTTCAATTTGTCAATTAAATATTGAATTTCATTGGCCCGATAATAAAACTAAAATTAAACAGAAAATATTTGAAATTTTTGGCAAATCACTGTCCAAGAAACTATTTTTGCCGATTCACGTGGATAATGCTGGACCATTCAATCGTATTTTTATAGTAAATATTAATAATCCAATGTGTCTCAAAAAATATTTTAATATTGTTAATGGATTTTAATTTTAATAAAAATTAATTTCAGGCCTATGTTTTTCAGAAATATTAAAGCTAATCATTTTAGTTTATTAATTATTTATTTTTTACAAACAAAACCCAAAAAAATTTAGAAATAAAAAAGGCAAATAAAAACAAAATTTTAAATTTTAAATAAAATGTTTCAGTGAATCGGGAGAAAAAGAGGCAAATTTGGTATTGATGAAACAAACAATAAAAAAAGTCAAGAAAAAAAAACATGAAAGAACTGTTTTTTTTTGTTGGAAGAATATCAATCAAAAAAGCATAAAGACAAAAATACTGAGAGAAAAAAAATATAATCAAAATGATCCACAAAAAAATTTTTTAATATAAAATTATTACATTTTCATTGAATTTAAAACAACTTTTTAAAGGAATCATAAAAAAAATTAGATATAAGAAAAGTTCAGCACAAAGTTATTACAAACAAACAAATGACATAAATATTAAAAAAACGTAATAAAATTTTTAAGATGTCAACAAAGAATGTTAAAAATTAGCAAATTTCTTAAACATTTTTTTAAATAACAAAAAAACAAGAAAAACTGAAAGAAATAATTTTTTTGATAGCTTTCAAAAAAATTAAAAGAAAAAAAGCGACCAAATTAATTAAAAACACGTTGTTGGAAATAAATAAAGCATAGTTTTTTTAAAATTATTACTGATATTTTATTTTCCTTTCAAGGCCCATTTTATTTGCCTCCAAAAATTAAATGAGACATTTTTCAAGGATATCAATAAATTGAATAAAGCATGAAGTTCGACGCATGGATTGAATACCATAAAAATATTCCAATAATCTATATACTCCATGCAACCTTGGAGGATAACCTATTTCAAGGGCATAATAACATTGAATTAATAATTCCAATGCACGTGAAAAGCTTCCATCCACGGGAATCGCGGTTTCTTCAATCAAAACAAAATATGATGATTGAAATTCGGGTTCACCCGCGGCATTTCGATAACTAGTTACTTGAAGAATGAGAGGACATTTAATTTCCATATTTTTTCGAACTGTTTCAATTGCAGATACAATGGAACGATTTTCTTGCTAAAAAATAAAATAAATAAATTCTTAAAAATAAGAATGAAAATTTTTTGCTAAGTGAGAGTAAGTTAAAATTTGAATTTATTATTAGATTTTGATTACTATCTATGTGCTTATGAGAGTAATTAAAAAAAGTTGGAAGTTTTTAAACTTTTGATTACTCTCTTTTTTATGTATAACTTTTATGGGATATTTTTTGGTTGTCGCTCTTTCACCACAAAATTTTCCAAAGCACGAGATAATACATTTTTTTGCGTGCTAATTCCGGTTTTAACCCTCAAAATTTTCTTGCTAGTTTATTTATCAAAGTAAAATCAAAAACAAAAATACAAATTTTCTTTTTTTCTTTGACTTTTTATTTCCAAATAAATTTAAAAAGTTTGTTAACAAAAATTACTGTGGAGAAGTCACAGTTTTTTTTAATTGTCATCAAAAATGTGTCTGACTGGGTATTTAAATTTAAGCCATTCTTGAATCATTCACACCTTTTTTTATTTACTCAAAATAAAATCATCGTCTTTTAATTCCCAATTTTTTTTTTGAAATATGTATTATTTTAAAATTACGCAAAAAAAAAAGAGAAAAGAAAATTATTTTAAACTTATTTGCATAAACAAAAAAGAAATTAATGACGTCAAAAAAATTGCAATTGTGTTTGTAAATCTCTCTCTCGCTCATCGGCTTGAAGCCGCTTATTTGCAGTGATTTTGAACAAATCAATCCTCTCGTTTCAAACAAAACAAAAATTGCAGCAATCAACCAAAATGCTTTTGAGCAGCAGACTACATTCTCGTTGTTCACTTTTTTCTTCTTCTTACTGGTAACACCAAAAAAAAGTTTCTGACCTTTTCTCTTTCATTTTTTTTCTTCTTTTTCTAATCAAACCTTAATTCTCAGACAATTAATTTGTTCTCTCCAGAAAAAAAAATGTGAGTGTTCGACGATTATTTTTTTTATTTCTTATCAAAATAAAGGGGCAAAGATGAAGAAAAAGAAAAAAATGAATCAGCGAATAAAAAAAAATATTTTTACAATGATTCTATATGGGCGATGACAAATTTGGGCGAAAATGATCGTCATTTTAAAAACAAAAACATGTCTTTTTTGATTAGAAAGGTGCGTGCAAGATGTTACGGTTAAATAAACGTTGGTGTGGCAAACAATTTTTTTTGGAAAAGGAATTTAAAGTAATTTACGTGTTTGCTTATTTGAATCTTAAAAAAGTGCCAAAAATCACAAAAATTTAAGAAAAATTTAAATTTTTTTATTTTATTGCCCCAGATTGTAATTTTTTTTTAAACATAAAATGCTTACTTTAACTTCAGTAATAAGTGAATCAGCATCAGACCCGGTTACTTTAGTACCCTTTCCTTGCATCAACGAAGGTAATAAACGCAATGAAAAAATGCATCGATCTTCTAAAAATTCACAAAATTAAAATACTTGAAGTCTCGAAGCGAAAAATATTTAAAAAAAACTTACCATCAGAAATGCTAGGAATTTTTTCTAATCCATAATCTTTCAATGCATTTACAGCAAACGAATTACCATTATTTAAAGCATAATGTAAAATTTTTTTTGACCATACTTCTTCCCATTCAGTTGATAAACTTTTTCCACACCAATTTGGAAATCTCTTTTTTACTATGTGTTCAAAATCAATCGAAATTAGAGCATTGATTCGAGTCATTTGTGGAAATCGAGTTAAAATCATATGGGCTATTTTATCTCGAATTGTTATATCCTTTTTAAGAGTTTCTTCAACCCATTTTCGACGAAATTTTCTGAAAAAAGTATAAAATAAATAAAAAAAATTTTATGACTGCGATTTGGTTTTTCAGATAAAATTTGCTTAAAACGAAAAAAATTTTTCCTTGAACTTTAAGCGAAAATCAAAAAATTAGATCAAATAAAATTCAAAAGCTTGGAGCCTTGATAGGAAAATTCAAAAACAGTGTTTTGAAGAAAAAATCTAAACTAAAACTTTAAAATTAATTTTGAAAAATTTAATTTATGCAATCAAAAAAATTAAGTCACGCCTTGAAGCAAAATTCCAAAGTTTTTGTTTCGAAGTGAAAGTAAAAAAATTTTTTTGGAAGGGTTTTAAAAAAGTCATAAAAAATATGCAAATTATGTTGCATTTTTTTTCTTTGAACCGAGTAAAACACTTACAAAGTATTAGTATGTTTTTCAATAATTTTATCAGGAAATCTGCTAGAGTCCATTGAAGCCATTTCAAAGATATCTTTTTCATGTATTGCATCCGCTGCACCATTATTTTCTTTTTCTTGTGGGGATGTTGTTCCACTATTTGGGGCACTTCCGTTTGCAGCAGCTCCATTTCTATTAGTAACAGCACTGGCATTTCCAATTGGAGCCGCACCGGAATCCGAAGCAGAGACGCTAGTTTCATCGTGTGCTTCTAATCGTGGTCGCTTAGCTGTGGTGGCGGCTGCCGCAGCAGCCATAAGTAAATAACCATCACGTTTTTTAGAAGCTTGTCGCTTATTTTTTACATAATTATCCAATGTTCCTGTTCCATCCTTATTTGTAAATACATCGGGATTAAGCTCGCATGGAAGTTGAGCCAAACAAAATGAAACAAAATTTCTTCGTTCTTCCGCAGAGGGTTGACCAATTTGTCGACAATTTAACATCAACCATTGACCAATAATATTAACAAATTTAACTTTAATTCCATTGGATAAAAATAAATCTTTATTATTGGTTGAAAGCTCTTCAAAATGATCCAAACATTGTCGACCATATTCAGATTTTTCAAGTTGATCAATTACATTGAATTTAAATGTCGATGTATAAGTTGGAGCGGTGGCGGCGGCGGGTTGGGATGAAGCTCGAATTGGGGCACCTAAAAATTAAAATAATTTTCATATATATATTTACTAACTTTTTTAAAAAAATTCAAATTCCTTTTATCTTTCTTTTTTTGGAAAAATTTTAGAGTTTAATAAAAGATTTTGATAAAAAATTAATTTGCATTTTCTGCTCCGCCGGTGATGCACCAAAGACTTATATTTAAATCTAAAACAATTTTAGAAAAAAAAGAAAAATATTAGCCCCCTAGGGGGCTCGAACCCCTGACATTCAGATTAAAAGTCTGACGCTCTACCAACTGAGCTAAGGAGGCAATGAATACTCCATTAGTTTATGTGTATTTGTATGCGGCCACAAAAAGATGGAAAGGAAAAACTTGTTTTTTCTTTTCATTGTAACCGGACTTCTTTTCTCAGGCCACCGAGTGACTGCACAGAGAGATAGCGTCGCTTTTTTTCCCTTTTGGACGAAAGATGTGAAAAAAATGTGATCATTCAATCAAAATCAAAAAGTTTTAGGCAAAAAGAAAAACCAAATTTATGGCGGGTAGAAAATTTAAATTTACCTGAAGTTGTTGCAAACATAGATAAAGCTCGAGTGGAAATATCATCGATATGCGAAGTTGATTGAGAATTATGAGAATTGGTTTTATTTAGGCTATTAACTGCATTGGCAAGGAGAATATCACGTCCACTCCCTTCTCCATCAATTATTTCAACGACTTCATTTTTAAGCGATGGTGGAGTATACGAGGAAGTGGAGGGCTCATCATTATCCGAGGACACGGTAGTTGAAACAGATGGAGGTTTTTGGGAGCGATCAGAAAGGTCCTAAAAATAATAAAAACATCAAAAAAATTATCGTAATTTTTAGTAATTTTTACAATAGTTTTATTTTTACACATCAAACAAAAAAATTTCCCTAAACTTTATTGAGAGTAATCAAAAATTTACAATACTTTTCATTTTTTGATTACTGTCTTTTTTTATTTGTTAAAATAATAAAAATTATGGAAAAGCGAAAGTTTAAAGTCAAAAAAATTGTTCAAACTACAATGAAAAAAATTGTAATCTTTTCTTTATTCGCTCAAATTTTTTGTATTTTTATGTTTGCTTTTTTTTTTGCTAAGCTACAGTATGACTAAGGAAGATAAGTAAAATAAGCCCAGATGTTAATTAAATAAACATTAAAATACATTCAAAAAAATTATTTTTAAACAATTTATTTTATTATTTTGTCGTTAGAATTAATAATTATTAATTTGAAAAAAAGTTTATTTTGGCAAAGAACAAACAAGCTTTTTAAGGAAATGGCCAGGTGAAATAAAAAAAAAGCCAAATAAAGAAAATAGACGTAATAAGTTTTTTGTTTTTTGCATTTTAGAAACAAATTTATTTCCTCAAAATAGTCACGAATTACAGTAAACTAAATTAAATTTTTGGACAGTAAACAAAGTTCTGTAATTATTTGCAAATTTAGGTTACAATCTTCTTTTTTGATACTTAAAATTATAAAGAAACCTTTGAAAAATTTTCGACAAAGATTGGAATAATTTTTTTAATTAAAAATAAAAATTTTAAACTCTGAATAATTATAAAAACTCACTCGTCTTGCCCATTTTCCAACTCGATGAACAATTTCATATTTAGTTAAATTTTGTAATAAAATTCCATCCAAATCATTTTCAATATCAATAAATTCACCAAAATCTTTATCATATACTCTCACAAGTAATTCATTGGGATTTATGGACCATTTTTGTCCCAAATGTTGAATCAAAGTTTCAAGGGTTGAATTGGATTCTAAAGTTTCACGGGTTTGTCGAATATCGATATCTTTCCATTCATCGTTGATTCGTCGATATCGAATAAATACATTCATGATTATATTTTGTTTTTTGGAAGATATATTTCAGTGGAAAAATTTATTAGTGAGACACACTTCGGAGGATACCTGAAACAATTAAAATTTAAGTTTAGTAAAACCAAAAAATGATGGTCTCGAAAAGAAAAAATACTGTAACGGAGAAAAAAATTTTAGTAACATGCGAAATGTAAAAAAAAGAGAGATAAATATGAAATTAAAATTTTTATAAACATTGAAACTATAGTCACAAAAAAATAATTATTCTTACCTAATAATTAAGGTGGGATATGAATCTTAGAATTAGAACCTTTTGAGTTTTGTGCAAAATTTTTTTTATTAATAACTATCTTTTAGAAATGTATTATTGTAGCACAAAGTAAATAATTATTACTTCTACAAAAAAAAATAAATAAAGAAAAATACAAAAATATTAAAAGAAAAAAGAAAGCTGCATCCGGGCAAAGAACAAAAAAATTAGCATGTGGTGGGATTCAAATAATTATTACTGTAGCGGAAAAATTTATAATTACTAATCCTTTCAAAAAGCCGGTACAAAAATAGAAAGAAAGAAAAAACAGCTGTCTTTAATCTAAAAATGAACTTTTATAGATATTTTTTGTGGAAGGATTTGCATAGGAAATTAACTAAAAAATTTATTTTAAACAGATGCATCTGTAACTTTTGTAAATTTTTTGTAGAGAAATAAAAAAATTAATTACAGTATAGTATTTCGAAAGTACAAAACTTATTACTTTTAATGTTTTGTAGATGTAAAAATGAATGAAGAAAACACAAACTAAACAAAACAAAACAATAAAGATCGCGGGCTTGACTCATTTGAGTCAGAATTAGTTCGTCTGCATCTGCCTGTGGTGTGCCTGCAAGAAAGTGAAGCAACAACAACAAACCATTAAAAATACATCGAAAACTAAAAAAAAAACATCGGAGCGATCAGTGATGCTTTCTTTTTTTTCAAATTGCAAAAAATAGTGTTTTTTTCTTCATATTCTTTCTCTTTTGAATATATGGTTAAGAAATTTTTTATGAGAGTAAGAGAGAGAGAATGAAAAAAAAGTATCGCCAAAGATCACAAAAATAGAAAAAGAAAAAAAAGAGAGGCATTTTTGGGAGGGAAGAAAAAAAGAGAAACACGATAAATGCCAAATTGGGAAATGAAATACATAGAAAAACAAAAAAAACGAGCGAGCGAGAGACTGACTTAGACTTTTAAAAACATTATTTTTTATTTTTATTTTAGCGGAACAAAAAAAAAGAAAGGAAAAAAACGAATAACAAAATGACCACCAACCAATCCTTTAAAAAAGAAAGAAGAAAAAATGTTGTTTGTTTTTTGCTTCCCTAAAATGGAAGGATTTTTGAGTCTTTCGTAGCAGCGAGTTTCGAAATTTTTTTAAACATAGAAATGAAATTAATTTTTTAAAGGACCGAGAAATTGCAAATTTAAAAGTTTTGTTTTTTCCAAAAAATGAATCATTTTTTTTTCTTTCAAGGTTATCGAAGTTGTTTTTCTCAAAAGTATTTTTTGTGTATTTTTTTTTCTTGGCCAAGAAGCAAGAAAGAAATCAAGCAACAGCAGCAGCCAAAACAAACAAAACAAACATCATATATTTTTTTGATAGTAATCAAAAATTGACCATTTTTTGCATGAATTTGTTTATTATCCAAAAGATTTTTTATTATTATTTTTGTAGTCTGAAAAAACAATTCTTCAATTTTTTGGGTGTTTTTTTTTAAATTCTCAAAACATCGCCTTTAAAAAATAATGATGATGAGCAACCATCACCGGACTCCATTCATTCATTTTTATGTGACCTTTTGAACCCAAATTTTTTTATTCGACGCCACATTTATTTAATGTTTTTTATGTTCGTTGTTCGCTTTTTATTACGTTTACGAGAGCGATCGCCACCAATTTGCACGAAATTCATAAATAACAATGGTCAAAGATTACAACAAAAAAGGGTTTTTCTTTTAAAAAGAATTAAAATGAAAAATTGTTTCTTTAAATTAATGTTTTTTTAGTTTAATTTTGGGGTTAAAGGTGCAAAACATAAAAAAATATTAGGAGAATCTCGAATAAAAAGGACCAAGTTCAAAGTTGCATTTTTTTGGTATTTTTGAGTGTTTTATCGTTTATTATCAGCAAAAAAAGATTTTTTTACACGCGTTTTTAGACTGAAATGTCACAAAAAAAATAAAGAGAATAGGAGATACTGTATTTTATGATTTGAGAGGGCGAAATAATGGCTGCTACAAACTACAGTACTACCACACCTTTTGGAGAAATGCGAAAAAATCCTTGGAAAAAAGATTGTTTAATATTTTAACAAAAAAAATCACGATGAAATAGAAAAAAAGACTTTTAATTAAATTTCGATACTTTAAAATTAAGATATTGAAAAATGAAAATTTTATGTTTTATTAATGGTAATTATTAGATTTAAAAAATGCACCGGCAAAGTTTTGTAAAAAAAGCTCACAATTTCTAGGTTTATAAATTTCAGTCATTTTAAAAGAAATATTTTGGAGGAGAAGAAGTTTTTTTTTAAAGATCACTTAAATATTTATTTTTTAAAAACTGATTTTTTTAATTTAAAAATAGAATGTTTGAGACAAAAATCAAATATATTTTTTTTCCAAATAAGAAGAAGAGGATCGAGAAAGCCTTCAAGGGTAGAGCCGAGCGTCGCTCCCATAATACTCCCCAAATAACCAAATAACCAACTAACTAAAAAATTTATTTTATTTTTCTCTATCCTTTTTTCTTCTTTTTCTTCTAACCGACAAGAAGAATAAAATGAAAAAAAAGTGGAAAAAAATTGTGCTCCATTTTTTTTTCTCCCTTTTTTTTAACCAACTAAAATAGACAAAAAAATAAATGTATATGAAAGAATGAAACTACGTTCTTTGAGCATCAGCATCAACGAGCGGGAAAAAAAAAGAAGGAAAAAGTAGAAAAAAGAGTTGTTTGCACACAGAAAATTTATATTTTTATACTTTTTAGAGTTTTTGGTGTTATATATAAGAAGAGGCGGAGCGGGTGGCTTGCTCGCATCTATCTGCCTTGCTGCGTCTACTTATTTTTTTCAACCAAGGGAAAAAAAGAGAGGGGAGTGAACAACCAACAACACGAGCAGCGAGCGAGCAAAAATAAAAATAAAAAAATAATGTGACGACGAGAGGCATGCAGCAAAGACAGAGGAGAGACCGAGCAGCAGCAATCCAACATCAAAAATCACTTTTCCACCCCTCTTTTTTTTTGCCTTTTCGTTTCTCCTCCTCGTTGTTGCTGTTTTTGTTGCTCTCATCATCAGCGCCAGAAAATCCAAAAAAAAGCATCAACGAGCGATGATGAAAATAAGAAAAAAGAAGAAGTTTTTTTATATTATTTTTTTTCATTATTGGTCGTTGTTGCTCAAATTTCTGTTTTGGTTCCTTTTTCTTTTATTTTTCTGTCGTCGTCGCCATTATTTTTTGTTTCTAATTTTTTAAATAGTAAAATTAATAACAAAAAAAATAATAGATTTTGTTTTTCTTAAGCAACGGCAATAGTCTCATGTTTTTTCTTCTTCTAAAAGCAAGCAACTAAGATGTCTTTAAAAGCAGCCGATGTTATTGTGGCCTTTTAAAAACCAGGGAGATCAACAACAATTTTGTAGCTTTTATTTTTTTTCTTCAAAGTTTATTTATTTTTTTTTACAAAAATCTTGTTTATTTTTGATAATAAAAAGCAGATAAAAAAAAGATGCAAGCATTATTGAGCAATTGTTTGTTGTTGCAGGCTTTTAAAAAACGTGGATGGAAAAGAGATGAATGTTTTTAATAATCGCTGCAAATATTTTTTGCAGATTTTGCAAAATAAAACAATGCAAAATTTTTGTTCAAAGAAAAAAATTGTAAAAGTAAAAAAAATGTAGAGCAAAAGTGCAGATTTTTTGTTGCTGCAATTAAAAATTTTTTTCTTTGTTTGTGAACCGAATGAATGGTCTCAATGAACTAGGCTCGAACCAGTCAGTAGACTGACTAGACCTCCCAAGGTTATTTATTTTTTTCAATTTTTCGAAGTTTCGATCATTCATTGATAAAATCATTTTTTTTCTGTCTTTTCTTTCTATTTTTTTTCGATACTCAAAATTTGATCCATACTTTTTTACGTGTTTTGTTTATTTGATCTTTTGTACAGCACAAAAAATAAATCAATTTTGATTCCTTGATTTCTTCTTTTTTCTAACATTTCCCGATTTATTTCATTCGATATCATATAAAAGATAGAAAAAAAAAACTAATAAAAGTTTTTTTTTGTATGCGTGTTCTCTGATGCTTCCTTTCTTCTTCTTTTTTATGTCTTTTTTTCTTCTAAAGGTTACAAGAGGCATTACAGATCACTTTTACCAAGAAAATCCTTTTATTAAAAAACAAAAAAAAACACGAGATTGGTTTTAATAAAAGAAAAAAGAATAAAAAAATTAATTCGATGTACAGAGATGTAGGTTTGTTTTTTTCTTCATCGATAATCGTTGATTTTTTTCTTCAATTTTTAATAAAAAAATATCAAAGTTTCTCATGTTTTTTTGTTGAAATTTATTAAAAAAATAAAGAAATATGTTTTTGCCAAATGAATGCATCAGTCAGTCCCACATGAAATGGAATTTTGACTAAAAAACGTGACAGCAAATAGCGAACGTGGACTTTTGGGAAGATGAGTATGGTTGCAAAAATGCAGTATTTTTTCGAGCTTTTTTTGTGTACTTTAACTTTAAAAAAAGTTTTGTTTGGTTCTTAAAAGTTTTTTTAATTAAATTTTTTTGTTTTAAATTTCTTAAAAAAAAGCAAAGATTTGGTTTTTAAAATTTAAAAAGCAACCGAAATAATAACAAAAAATATTAAGCAAAGCATCGAAAAATTTTATATTTCAAATTAAAAATAATATAAAAATAGTAAATAACACACTTATCTAATCTCTTTTCATGTTGATGGGAGGCTAGGAGCCACTCCTTTCCAAAAATATGTGTTTTTAAAGTGTTTATATTTTTTATTCAAACAAAATAGTTTTCTTAACAAAAACAAAATAATAATATATTTCTTTCATTTTTCTTGTAGTCTATCTCTCTCACGTTGGTTGTAATAACAAATAAATAAATGATGATGAGAATGAGAGAATAAGAAATGAGTCTTTCAGCACCACACGACAGACGCCAAACATAATTAAGTGAGTCTATCATTAAAATTGTTATCAAAACAAAAAACTTTTTTTATTATGTCTTTCTCGATCGAGAAAAATGGACTTCAACCTTAATTTTAGCAGTGATTGTTTTTTTTTTGTAGCTTACTTCTTTTTTCTTTTTTTTCAATTTTTCGTTGCTATTTTGCAAAAAACAAAATTTGTGGGTTTTGTGGGTAAAAATTTGTTTGAGTGGTTTTATTTTTTCAAAAAACTCAAAATGAAAATTAAAAAAAAAGATTTTAAAAATACAATATTCGTATTTTTGAACACGTTTTTTTCGTATGAATTCAAAAAGCTGAGTAGCAGCTGTAGTGGACTACAGAAAAAAATAGAGAAAAAACATGAGATAATTTTAATTTTTTTTGTAGCATTAAAACGCTATAATAACAACAAACACGAATAATAACAATTGTGTAGTATTAAAAATTTTTTTTTGTTGTGCAAACATTGTATTTTTATTTTCGAGATAAGTCTATCTATCATCATTCTCTCATTCTTTTTTTCTTTTTTTTCTTTTTTTGTTCGAAAGTCCAAAAGTACGGAGAGGACTTTGTCCTTCACATTTTTTTAAATCTTTTTTTCCAATACCACCTGGACAAAGTTCTCGCATTTTTTTTAGAAAGAGTTATATGAAAAAATTTTTTTTTTGAACTAATCTCTTCTTTTTCTTGGTGATTTTTTTGGACACGAGTAAATGAAAAAAAATTTTTGGAAATATAACACCAGATGTGTGGCATGTGTTAAAAAAATTAGTAAATAATTAAAAGAAATATTTCCATTTTTGACTACGATTTAAAAAATTTTTTATTTTTTCGGATAAGAAAACATTAAATATCACACATTCAAGCACATGTTAAGTGACTGGTAGCATATGACAAAAAAGTGAGGAAGATCAAAAATAGAAAAAACAAATGAATTTGTAAAAAAAGGTTAAATCATAAATCTATAATCTGAAAATAGCTTTGTTGGAAGCAAAAACAAACAAAAAAAGTTGGAAAATATTAAAAAGTAGGCGATATATTCATTTTAAATTTTTCGTAAAGAAAATTTTGGCGGAAAAAAAAGTTGGAAAAAGATTCCTTTGTAGAAGATACTTCGAAATTCTGGAAGTAAATTTTTCCTTCAGGATTTGATCTTTGCTTACCTCAACGATTTTCATTTTGATTCGGAAATAAAATTTTCCGCCACCGCACTAAATTTTTTTCCAAAAGTCTTCTTTGATCATTCAATCAAGTGGTGACCGAATCGACTGATCTCTCTTATTTCTTCTATGTGTCACTGTCCCACCGCCTACGGTAACCTTTCGCGCAAGAAAAATTTGCGAGTGAAGAGTGTACAACCCAGCACCATACATTAAAGATTATCGAAGAATAGAGAGAAAAGTAAAAAAAATCCAATAAAGCATTTTTCATTCTTTTCTTCTTTTTTTTCTTCTTCTTCAATCCTCTCTTTTTCTTTTTCTCGTTGGTCGAAAGTCTTTTGTAAATATTTCTAAGCAGACTACAAAGTGATCAAATAACAATTTGTGATTCCACCTTTTTCTCTTTTTTTGTTGTGTGCAGCAGAAAAAAAAAGAAGAAAAAGAAGATGTGTGGTGGGGCTTTTATCCATAAAACCGCATAAAAACACAATATGATAACATATACCAAAGATCACCCCCCAAATCTTTTTAAAACTATAGAGTTGTTTTTTTTTAAACCAAAAGTTGAAGAAAGAAAAAAAAATAAACTATTTGATTAAAGTTTGTTTATAAAAAAAAAATTTCTTTTTAATTAAATTAAAGTACGAAAAAGTTGGAATTTCTTGGAAATTGTGAAAAAATAAATGAGAGTTCAGAAAAGCAAACTATTAAATTTTTAAAAAACCGGAAATAAAAATACAAATCTATAAAGAAAAAAGAGATGCATGTGAACACAAAGAGAGAAAAAGCTGTAAAAATAAATGGTTTTAAACAATTGGACTCTATTCTCCTCTCTCTCTGTATTTCTGTGAATGATGTGTGAATGAGTCAAAAATAAAAGAATACAAATGTTCATTATGCCATAAAAAATAATACATAGATCAAATTAAAATGCATATCTTTTTTAAATGATGTTCACAAAGCACAAAAAAAGTTGTCATTCGTTTAAAATTCAAAACCAAAAAAAGATTATTTATGAACAAAAAAAAGAAGAAATAGATAAAATATTTAAAAAAGAACAAAGTCTAAAACACGCGAATAAAAAAAAAATTCTGGAAAAAATGGAAGAAAAAACCAAAGTTTGTGAAGTCCGAATTATTAAATTCCTTCACTTATGAATGTGTCCTTTGGCGCTCTGCTTCTCGATGGCAATAAAACAAAACTTTATATATTAAAATTTCTTTTCTAAAAATTGTAAAATATGCAAAAACTCTTTACACAATTTTTTAATTTATAAAAATCTTTTATTAACCACAAATTAGCATATTTATATATTTTAATTTTATTATTCACAATATCCACTGCAAACAGCATTAATTCCAACTTTCGGATCTTGAGTCATGTGAGAAATGATAGTTGGATAATTTTTTGCATCAAAAAATAATAAACATCCAGCTTTATGATTTTCATCGGTTAATGTATTGCATTCAGGTTTAAGTCCATTTGCAAGTTGTTCCTAAAATTTTTTTTAGAAAAGATAAAAGTTTAAACTTTAAATAAATGGATTTTGACCTTTGAATCTTTTTATTTATTTATTTTTTCTGCAAAAAAAGTCGGTGGAATGAATTTCAATTCTTTTTTTTTTCTCGGTGTGTCTCTAGTTTGTGTTTTTTTAGTTTAAACAAAAAAATGGATAATTAAATTTTTTTGGTTTATATTTTTCTTGTTTGTTCTTTGCATTTTAGTAGTTCCGAAAAAAATGTTCGTGTTTTGGATAGATAAATTTTTTTTGTGTCGTTCTTTGGCATAAGTGTGTGGCACGATGACTCGGTGTCAGGGTAAAATTAATTGTTTTTTATCGTGAAATTGAACAAAAAAACAGAAAAGAAAATGAGTCAGTTTTAATAGTTTTTTGTCTGTTTGCAGCTGAAAAAATTATGCATAACTTTTTTGTTTCTTGAAATTTTAATTTTGTTGGAAGACAAAAAAATTTAATTTTTACGCCAAAAATAAAAACTTTTAAAAATTTTTCTGAATTTTCACGTTTTTGAACAGTTTTGTCCCACCTCTTTTTCTCAATATTTATTTTTAGAAAATCGTAAGTTTTTTCTTAAACGCTCTATTTTGTGAAAAACTAATTTTTAAGTCTATGCACGCAAAAGAAAAACTTTAATGTTTAAAACTTTCAAACATTTTTTTTGCACACATTTACTTTTTCTTTTTCTCTGTTTTGTGGTGTGATAGTAATGGTCAATGTGCTCTTCTTGCAAACAACCAAGCGAGGCAAGCAAGCTTCTTCCTCGTCGTTGTCGTCATACATGAAAAAAAAAATGCGGAGAAAAGCAAAAACCAAAGAACAATCAAAATCCAAAAACAAAAAATTGAAGGATACCCTTTTTCTTTTCTTTTTTTCTATAGTCTCTAAACGCTTTTCTTTTATAAACGCAGATAATCTCTTTTTTTTTTGTATGTAATCGAAAATATTTAAAAAAATAAATAACAAACAAAGTGCATAGTATTAAACATCAGGAGTGCTATTGTACTACCTACTTCTCAGATTTAAAATGTACAAAAATGACACCCAATCTCATTCATGTGGGGGCTCAAATACGTTGAAGTCCACATGCTATGTTGTTTTTATATTAATATACAATCTGTTGCACTCAAAAAATAAAACATAGCAAAAATAGAGTAATAAAAAATAAATTTATAAGTATATAAAAAACATTGGCGACCGACCAAAAGAGAGAAAGACCAGGAAGTTTGTTTTATTTATTTGTAATTTAAAAATGAAGAAAGACTTCATTGATCAGTGTATTCTTTTTTTTGACTTTCTTCCTCTATTTTTTCTTTAATTTTTTTTTTGCCAACTACACTGCTAAATGGAATGATTTAATTACCTTTTGATTGAACGAAAAAGATAAAATTAGAAAAGGATTTAAAATCCAAAGAAAGAAAACTTATTTTAAAGGTCCTTTTTGAAGGAGGATGTAAAGATTAAATGAAAAAAATATGTTCAAAAAAGGAGTTATTTTATATTTAAATATCACTCCGTCGTCGGATTGGACTTTGGTAAATAATATTTTGTTCCCTCCTCTAAATGTGTTTTGAAACGGCAACCCAACAATATCACACAACGAAACCACAATTTTTTTTGTTGCTGAGAGGATTGCCCAATTTAAAATTTGCAATATAAATATAAAACTCAAATAAATTTAATAAAACAACCAAACTACACAAATTGATATTGAAAAATAAAATTAAAGTTTTCATGGAAAAACTTTTACAAACAATTCTTTAACTTTTTTTGTTATTAAAAAAATTGTAGAATTAGTTTTTTTAAGGATCTTCTAAACTGTTCTCGGTCTTTTGAAATTCTAATTATTTTTCCAGCGGCCAGTAAAAAAAATTTTCTAGTTCATCATCTCTGCAAGAAGCTCCAAAGATCACTTTCGTTTTCCAACAATAAGAAAATTGGTTCCTTGTTTATGCAAGATTAGTTTTAACCTTTTCTTTATTTTTTGATCAGACAAAAAAACAATAAAGATAAATTTAGACTATAGTTTGTAGAGCAGACTTTTAAGTAAAAAATTGGTTTGAGTTTTTGAACTTTTTGTTGTGTTCTTTTTCTGTTAACTTAATAAGAAAGAAAAAAAAGAACTAAAAAATTACTAAATTGCTACACTTTTAAATTTTTTTTGCAAAGTAAAAAAGTAAAAAGCCGATTACAGCTTTTAATGATATCTGAGTAGGAGGCAAGTTTCAGTAATACAAAACAATCTTTAAGATGAATGTAGGAGGTACAAAGCCATGATTAGTAACTTGAAATTTTATTGGTAAACAACTCTTTTTTTAAGTGCAACATTAAAATACACTTTTTTTTTTTCACCGCCTCCAAAGTGTCCATGAGGAAACTAAGTTTTCTATTTTAGTAATTTAGAAGAATGACTAATAATAAAATTTATGAGGTAACGAAAAGTAAAAGCGATTAAAATAACAATTCCAGAATTTAAAATAAAATATAAAGCACGGCTTATGGGTTTATTATTCTACAAACAAAAAATTATTTATGATGAATGACTAATTTCCATAATTATACAGTTTTGTATATGTACCCCCATAGCATTATAACCTACGTATTTTTGATCACATCCAACATGCACACTTTTAATATTATTTAATAATGTTAATTTAGAATCACTTTAATAAAAAAATTATTAGAAAGGTAAAGAAAAATTTCAACTGCAAAATTACAAAATTGAAATAAAAAAAATGTTAATTTTCGTAATGTTTTATGTGAATCTCGATTTACGATAATTTTTCTATCGCAGAATTATGAAAATAATGTTCGTTTGATCAAAGTTTTTGATTTTGTAATAATAAGAAAAAGGTGTAACTCACCAAAAGAGTGGTATCTTCTTGAAGTCGAAGAGCAAAGGTGGAAAGAATGGATTTACAAAAGGCGCATGAAATTGGATCAGCTTGAATGCGATTAAAAGCAAAAATAATAACAAGAACAAATAAAATAAAACGTTGCATTTTTATAACAAAAATCAAAAAATGAAAAATAAGGAAAATTAATCGATTAATGGAAGAAAGACGAAAAGCTGTTATCAGTAATTTTGAGCTTAAAGTTTTTTTGATAATTGTTTTAATGGAAGCATAAAAGCAGCTTCTTTAAAAATCAATAGTGTAAGTATCTTTAAAAACTAAGGTTTTAGTTTATTTTTGAAATAAATAAAAAGAAGAAAAATATAATATTTTCGGAAATAGAGAAACCGTTCAACAACAAAAAAATTTGTTGTTATCTGGAAGATAAAAAAAAAGCAATGATACAAACTTCTGAAATTATTTTTTATCTACGATACAGATTCATTTGTATTATTCAGCGAAAAAATTCTTTGTTAGCAAATTACATTTTTAAGTTAATGAAATACTAATCGAAAGTTAAAAAGATTACCTTATTTTAATGAACACAAATATTTACTGTTAGCTGAAAATTTTAAACAAAAATTATGTCAGAAATAGGGAATAAAAAAATAGTTTTGCTTTTTTTTATTGATTTATTTTTATCTTTTGTTTTCATTTTCCAGACGTGTCAAACCTTTAATTTTCCTAAATGTGTGTCAAAGATTTTTTGGAGATGAAAAGGAATTTCATAATTAGCAAAGCTAAATTTAAGATTTCAAAATTATGTGATTGTGAAAATGTTTGTTCAACGAAGACGTTTTTGTAGTTGAAGAAATTAAATGAAAGTATCTTTATTATTGGTTTCTATCACATCTGGTACGCGGAAGGTTGGTTAAAAAATAATTGGTTTGGTTAAATCAATGTTTTGTCGCTTCAGAAAGGCGTGAACATCCGCGATCGAGAAGCGGTCTACGATTTTAGCTTTATTTTTATGTTTCAAATTTGGAGAAGAATTATAGAATTTATCAATGGTTTTAAAAATCTTAGAAATTTCAAGAATACCAAAAAATTAAAAACAAAAGAAAAAATCATAAAATATTCAAAAAAAAACACTTTTACAAACAAACAAAAAATCGTAATTAACTAATCTGTCATTTAATTTTTTGCGTTTTTATAAATGTCAAGGTTATTTGATAATTTTAGATGAATTCAAAGGGAACTTTAACTTTATCAAAATGATTGCAAATTATTGTGTCTTTCATATTCTTCCCAATTAACTGAAGAGAATGCGATCTTTTTTTCACTGAACAAAAAATAAAATGAAATAATTTTTTTTCTGTCGGCTGAATGCATTAAATAATTAAATTAAAATTTCTGAATCCCTGCCATTTTAATTTTTAAACAAACCTCGGGAATTATAGCTAAAAAAAGCATGAAACAAATCTAAAATTTTCTAACAAACGAAATTAAAAAGTTCGTTTTAGAATTTTTAAAATTTTCTCATACAAACTTTGATGCTTCAAGAACACACCATCGAATAATTACTAATTTTTTGGTATTATATGTATGTATACATAATAATGCTCACAAATATATGATATTTAAAAAAATTATTTACTCCATTTAAATTGTTAATCCTGCCTGCATAAAAATAAGCATCCTTTTTTTTTGACGTATGTAAGAGAGATGTATGTTTACTTTGTACTTTTAAGGCTAATATGTATTTACTATTATATATAAAATGTAAACCATACTTATTTAGCTTTTTTTGTTTGAAAGGTTATTTGGGATAAGCAAAATATAAGATTTGTTTTTGTGATGAACAACATAGATTAAACCTTTCTTACTTCTCTTATAAAATTTCATAGATCTGAATGTTTTAGTATTGTATTTGCGCGTCGTTTTTCAAAAAATATCTGTAATTTTAACATTCCTTTATTATAAATAAAAAAATTTTTGGATAGGCTGGTTGCAAGTGAATTGGATGAGTTTTTAACATTTTAAATTCGCCAATAATATTTTCGTTTCTTCTTCTCTTTTTTTTGCAAATAAAATTTGCTGTCTGGAAAGTAAACTATTTTACATTGATGATAGACGTAGTGGCATAGCTTTTTTCTCCCAATTTCAAGTACAATACTATTATTAAAATTTAAATATCCGTTCTCTTTTCTGGATGCATAGAATCCGAATCATTTTTGTTATACCATAACATCCTTACATTTGAATATTGGACTTTGAAAAATACTATAAAATCCAAAAGTTTTATAGCGGAATTATGTCTCACATTTTTTTCTATTTAAATTTTAAATCCTACAAAATTTATAATATCCATACATATTTCTTGAGCTCATATCCGTCGTCGGATTAAAAACAAAAAAATGTATTAAGCTTTTATTGTGACTTCATACTGTAGCTGATTACTATGCGTTGTAGGGATCGTCATTATCAAATACGTTTGAGAAGATTAATATTTTAAAATAGCTATATAAAATTTTCGAAAAGCTTAAAAGCGGAAAAACATCATTAGCCTTATTTTATCATAAATAATTTTAGAGATTAAAAATATAGTTTTGTGACAAGGGTACAAAAATAGACAAAATATTATAAAATCCTTTGTTTTTAATGAAAAAAAGCCAAACAAAGAAGGATAATTATTTATAATTTTGTTTAAAAAAATATAATCCAAAAATAGCTTTGAAAAAGTATTGTGCCGCCTATTTTTTTTTCAATGTTTTTTTAAGTAATTAAACCAATTTTTTATTTTCATAGTTTAGAATTTTATAACTTTTCTCTAAAGTTGTGATGTTTCTTAAAATTTAAAAAATATGCCGTATTTAATTTTAATAAACAATAGCGTTTTTTAAAGAAAAAATAAACTTTTAAAACTTATAACTCTATGATTTTTTTTCTCTTTCTCCCTCATAATTCTCCTGCCTTTAAATAAAGCCGTTCTAAATAGCTTTTTTTGAATGAGAAAAGAAAAGAATAAAAAAGGACCAATGAGGAAGTGAAAAAATTTCACTGCAAATAGGTGATTTTTATAAGTTTCAAAGAAGTGAGAAAAAATTGGCTTTATTTTTTGTGGTAGTTTTTTTTTATAAATTTTTAAATAATTTGAAAAAATATCCTTGAAACCAATTTAACCCTTTTTAATATTTCTAAAAATGGTAATTCTTTCTAAAAGGTTAAGCTTTTTAACAGAAATACCAAAAATTATTTACTTCTTTTTTACAATTAATGGAAAGAAAAAGACATAAATACCGGTTTCATTTAAGCCTGTGTTAAAGATATTTTGATGCGTATTTTTTTTTTTATTAAAGACGCATTTTTAAAGAATTTTATTTTGTACACATAAAAGAATTCTCTTTTTGTGCAGCAGCAAAAAAACATGAAGGCGTAAAGATAAAAATATGTATAAATACTTTTGACTTTCAAAAAGGGTAAGAAATTTTTTATTTTTGCTTATTTTTATTTAGTTATAGCTATAACAAAATCCATAAAATAAACATCTTTTTTATGTTAAATTTAGGTTGGGTTTTTTTTTCTGTGTTCTTTCATACGTGAGTCGTAGCTTAATATATTAGCAGCTTTAAAAAAATGTTTCACTCCACGATGTAGCTTCGTGATCGAATTTTTGTGCTCTCAAGTTTTTTTTGTGTTTGAAAAATGTAGTTTTTGAGACAAAAATTTTAGTGTCTTTCTTTTTATTATTATGCTTTCATACATTTTTGAAAAATAATAAAAATTTTTTAAACCTTTTTTTAGTTCAAAAAACCTGATTTTTATTCACTTTTTCTCTCTCAATTCTTTTTTTCTCCCCTAAAAAATTTAAATGTCCATTAATCTTCTTTTTTTTCTTTTTTATCAATAAAAAAAGAAACTTCAAAAAAATAAAATAATATATATGGAAAACGAGATTATGACGATGTGTACTTTTTGACCTCGACACTGTTTTCAACTAACATTAATTTTTTTTTAGTGTTTTCACCCTCTAAAAAATTGTAATAGTTTATATTTTTGTTTCATGAAAAATATTTTTTTGTTGGTTAAATTTCAATCAATTTCTTGTCTTTTCATTCTTTTTTGTTACAAACACAAACATTATTATTTAAAAAAAATAATAATGATTATAATTGTTTCTGTTTCAACTGTTTTTGACACGTGACACCAAACTTTTTTTGAGAGTCCATCAAACTTTTCTTCCAACTTTATTTTTGGCCATCAATATCCGATTGGCTAAGGAGGTTAGGATACTAGCCAGGCTGGTACATACCAGGATGAAAGCATTTTTTATACTTTGGACGCCCAATCATTTACTCTTTTTTTTCCTTCTTTTTACTCGTGCTTCCACTTTTCTTTTCAACGTTGGATTTTTTTGCAGAAAAAAAACTTTGCTTGCAAAAAATAAAAGAAAAAAGAATGCACTTTTGGAGGACAGAATTTTTTGCAAAATTCTAAGTTTTTTCACATGCTGCTTGCCGCTCGCTCCTCTTTTGCATCTCTTTTTGTTTATTGGGTTTGGTTTTGTATTTTTTTTTAGAGTTTCAGCTGCAGCATATTTTCGTTAAACTTTAATCTTATTATAGACAAATAAATAACTAACTAAATAATGTTGTTTAAAGTTTTATGAATTACATAGGTTTCTAAAAAAAATTTTGTTGCAATATAAAAAATAAATATTCTCTGCTAAATGTTTTTTTTATTTAATTTAATAAATGAATGAAAGATTAAAGGTTTTAGTTTTTTTAATTATAAATACTAACAAAGCTAAGAAGATATTTGAGGACATTAATTAATGTTGCACATTTTTGGAGAAAATAGTCTTTCAAAAAAAGTTTTGATTTAACTTTTTATTATCCATTTTATGTATTTTTTGGAAATAAGAGACACTGGAATAAACTTGTTACATAAAAAATTAACAAAATTTCGTTCTAAGAGTATTCATCACATTCCACAATTTTTTTTTCCGAAATTCTTTAAAGTTTTATTTGTTTTAATAACTGTTATTTCATAGTAAACCTTTAAAGCCTTTGGGATTTTTACCAAAGTTTTTAATTTCTGGCTGGTAATAATAATTAGTTTAAAGAAGCATAGTTTTTAAAGAATTCATTATTAAAAAAAACTTTGTTTCTAGTTTATTCCCAAATATTTCTTTTAGTTTGAAACTTTTAAAACAAACAAAAAAAATGTTGGTTTTTTAAACTTCTGTCTCTTAGCCTATGTCTTTGGATGGATGCAGCTGACAAATGTCCAAAGGCTCTAAACTTCTTTTTTTCTTCCATCTCTTTTTTTTATGAGAGCCAAAAGACGTTAGAGAGAGAGAGAGAGAGAGGTCCACACTCTTGGACACAACAACTCAACGGCAACGACACAAAAATACATACACACACGTATTTTTTTTCTTCTGCACACGCATACATTTTTTCCCCTTCATTTTTCTCGTGCTAGTTGTTTATTTCGTCGTCGTTCGGCGTTGTTGTTGCTGCCTGTTGGGTCGCTTGCTTTTTTTTTCTTGTTGCTTTTTTTTCACTTCCATCCATATATTTTTTTGTTGTTGTTGCTTCGAGAGAACCAGCCAGCCGCCATCATCATCGATTCTTTCTTTATACGTGCGCTTTTTTCTTTTTTCTTTTTTCTTTTTGAATGGTAGTGGATTTATCCATCCACACATATTCATAGCCAGAGCCAAAAGGCAAAGGATAAAAGTGAAAAGAAAATGTTTCAGCAGTGGTGTGCAAAAAAATAAATATTTATTGTGGAAACTTTAAAACTTTTTAAGGCGTTTAAATTTAAGTTTAAAAAGGGTAAAAGTCAGATTAAAAACTTTGTCCTTTTTTTCTTCTCTTCGTCCCAGAGGAGAGGAAGTTGGCTGGCGGGCGTAATAGGAAAATGTTTCATTGACGCGTAAATTTTTTGCGTGGACACTTCCAAATTTGCTTAAAGCTTGAGAGCGAGCAAAAGTCAAACAAAAAAAAAAGGCTTTTCAAATGCTTTGAACCAAAAAAATTCTGAATTCTGCTCTTTTTTGTAACCTTTTTTTCCATTCTTTATTTCTTTTTTGTTTAAATTTTTTTTGTGTCCAAAGTTTTTTTTTAACTCCATTTTGCATTCTGAAAATCCCATTTTTCCCTTTCCCGCCTTCCTCCAAAAAAATAACATAGTGAAAGTAATGTCATTTCCATTAATTAACACTTTTTCATTTTTTTTTGCGTGGTTTTCTTTCATTTTTTTTTGTTAATTTAAAAATATTATATCTTTCTTTTTTCTTAATTGTCGTAAAAATTTTTAACAACCAACAATTATTTTTTTTATTAATTACATATTTTACCTTTTTTTTGCTATGCTATTATTAGTTTTTTCTAAAATAACTTTTTTTTATTTAAATTTTATTAGCATTTTTTTTCTTTCATTTATTTTTCTTAAATCTTTTTTTCTTTAACAGGTGTCTGTAGTGAAAATTTTTCCTTTTGCCATTTAAATTCTATTTAAAATAAAAAAATTATTAAAAAGGTTAAGAATGAGTAATTTTTATATTTGCGAAAAATTCAAAATTGTGTTTTGTTTAGCTATTTTAGTTTCTTTCTTTTTTGTTGTTTGAAATTTAAAACAAAAATGCCAATTCTTATAACAACAAAAAAGTTTATAGTTGTTTTAATAAAAATTAAACAAAATTTAGATTAAAAGATGAGATCTTTAAAAAATTTCGTTGACGGAGAAAGAAGCTATAATTTTTTTTTCTTCGAAACCATCAAAGTTTTAGAGGCAAGATGAAAGAGCTTAAAAAATGTTTCGTGTCAGGATGTCCACTAATCTCGACGCTATTTTTGGTCTAATATTTTTAAATAAAACATGGGTTGCCGTAGAATTTACTTTTAGGCTTCGTTCATACGTGATTTTTATAAAATTTTAAATTACTGTAAATACATCCCTTCAAACTAAATATAGTTGTGCCAAAACGAAGATTATAGTATATTTTGGAATCACGCATAAATAATTTAAAAAACCACGTGAAATTTTTTTTGTGTGTCGTATTTTATTTTTTTTATTTTTTTATTACCTTCTAAGAACATGCAAATTCTCTTTTTTTTATTAGAAAATTTTTTTGTTGTTTTATGTCAAAAACACACACTATATTTATCGTTTTTTTTAAATTAAAAAAATATATTAAAAATGTCACAATAAATCAAATAAATATTCATATCCAAGAAAGATTAGTAGTAGTTGTATTAAAAATGTCGTGTTCTTACGTTTGTCATAAAAATGACTTTTCTAAGTTTTTTTAAAATTCTTTCTAAAATTCTAAAGTCTTCTAAAATTTGTTTGCACTTTTTTTCTCCAAATATAATTAGAATCCAAAGAGAAAAAAAAGGGAAAGATTTTTGAGTAAAATTTTTTATTTCTAAATATATTTGATTTATTCTTATTCCACTTTATTTAATCACGATAGATAATTAATTATTTCTGAAATTATTATTATTATTTTTTTCTTCAAAAAAGGAAGTTTTTTTACTCAGCAAAGAAAAAGTACACAATTTTTTTTCATAAATTTTTTTTACTTCCTATGTTTCTTTTCTTTTTTTTGACGTAATAAAATTATTATGCGAGGAAGTTCATGCCTCATTTTTTCCTCTTTTTTTTAAAGCTTTTTTGCTCAAACACATACATATATATAAGCTCAGAGAATAAAAGTTTAATTAAAGAAAAAGCTTAATATTTTTTATAATTTCTGTGACAGAAGTTATGAACAGTTTTTCACTTTTTAACATTTTTATTAATTTTCATGATGACATTTTATTTTTAAGTTTTAGCAACAAAAAAGTTTTTCCTAGACACTTTTTTCTTCTTTAAAACGTTGGACCCCGCCAATTAAATACAACTTGCAAAAATTACTACTTTAAAAAAAAAGAATTGATTTCGCACTTCTTTTTTCTCATTCAATAATTTTTTTTAGCTTTTTGCACTTTTTTTTTGCACATTTGTAGTTCTTTAAAAATGACAATAAATAAATTACCTACATACAATACTTGGAATTAAAACATTGCAATAGTATTTAGTCATTTCATTTTCCCATTGGGACACAACACACATTAAACTTTATCGACCATTTTTTTTTTCCTATATCTTTAATTTTACTTTTACAAAAAACGTGATGTAGATTTTAAATTAATTAATACGCTACACATTAATGTCATTTTGGTTGAGTTTTTTTACGACTAGACAGACGACATGGGAAAATTTATTTAAGCATACTAAATCACTTATATTTTTTAAACAAATTTAACTGACGCTTTTCTAATTTATGGAAATTTTTATTACTTACTTTTTTTTCACAAAATTTTTTTTGACACCGGCATTAAAATACTTAGACACCAAGGGTCAAATTTTTTTGAGACACTCATTTCTTTTGCTTATTTTTTTATGACAAAATTACAAATAACTTTTCTTAAATTTTGCAAATTGCCATTAATTTAATCACCTGAATTTATTTTTATTTATTTTTTCCTTCTCTCTTTGACTTGACAAATGTTTGTTAGTCCAACAAAATCTCGTTAGACTAAAGATTGATTTTCTTTTTCTTTTTGGTTATCAAAGTTGAAGTTTTTTAATCGATTTTATTGTTCCAAAAATTTATCTTGATATATTGATCTTGTGTCTCAGACAATTATTTGACAACATCATCTTTTTTTCTTCTTCTTCGATTGTTTTAAACACTTTGGTAAATCTCTTCTCCCGTGTCCTTTTTTTCTAGTTTTTTCTCGTTAGTTCATTGAGAATGAAAAAAAAAAACTAGAAAATGAAATTTTTTTTTCGATTGATTGCCCTTTTTGTCGTCTATGGTCCAACAAGAAAAACTTAATGATTTTTTGAACCTTTTTATTAGTCTTCAAAAAACATTAATGAAAGGGTTTACCTGTCATTTCAAGGTTTTTTAATCAGTTTCAAATCCAAGCTGAAAATAATTAATCTTAGAAAAAGCCCACAGTAAAAATAAATTTTTATTTAATTACCTTACGCTAATCGAAGTTTTCCAATCTATTTGCACCCATTTCGATTAAATTTGTTTTGATGGCCTATGAACAGCGATGTCGAAACAGTCTTAGCTGGCTTCGTTAACCACTTTGTCATTATTCACAAAACGCTACTGGTTAACTAAACCAGAAAAAATGAATCAATGGAAAAATTTCTGGTTAGCTAAACCACTTTTTGAAAAGTTTTGAACTTTGGATGAAGAGAAAAGAGCTATTTCTTTCGTTCTCTGTCGCAGCTAGGGTTGTTAAATTTACCGGTAAATCGAAAATCGGTAAATTTACCGGTAAATTTACCAGTAAATTTACCGGTAAATGGGTAAATCGGTAAATCTACAAAGTCTTACAAACGTTCTACAAAGATCTACAAAGTTATGTAAGACTTTGTAGATCGTTTGGGTTGTTAAATTTACCGGTAAATCCATTTTCGTGGTAAATTTACCGGTAAATTTACCGGTAAATTTACTGGTAAATTACCGGTAAATTTACCGAGGTGCAACCCTAGTCGCAGCATGCAACAAATTTTGCTTTCCTTCAAGAATTTTTTGAAGGCATTTTTTCAAAAGTGGTTAACACAAAAACGGTTAGCTTAACCAACAAATTTTCTGGTTTAGCAAACCAGCAGTTAAGCAAACCAGCAAAAAAAGTGGTTTAGTTAACCTGGTTAAATAGACTGTTTCGACATCCCTGCCTATGAAGAAGTTTATTACTAATTTCTATGATTTTTTATTATTCTTTCGCGTTTAATTAAGTTTTTTCCTTCCATGCTCCTAATCATTGATTTTGTTTTTTAGACTCTCAAATGAAACCCATGACTTCTTCTTTTTCACCATTATTAAAAAATGAAGATGAAAAGTCGTCGTCAGGATCAAATAATAATGCAGCTGCCTCAACTTCTGAAAAATTACCAAACAACGTCTCAAATAATGAAGGCGGCGAAGAAGATGATATTCAACGTTTATTACTTGAACCGTCATCTTCGTCATCCCTGCACAATAATATCATAGCCACCTGTAGCAATGGCAGCGGCGGGAGTGGCACAAGTCCCACAAATCTTAGCAACAATAATAATAATAATTGCGATTTTGAACAAAAATTAATTATTTCAAATAATAATAATTTTAATAATGACTCAGAAGAAAATTTTGGAGTTTCAAAGCGAAATGGAAAAGATATAGATAGAATTGGATGTTTAGAAGCAACACGCGGGCGTGTTCGTTATTTTATTTTATTTCTCACTGTTATGTGTTTAACTTTTGTTCGTTCAAATGAATTATCATTTAATTTTACGGTTATTTGTATGAATTCTAATAATAATAATTCAACTAATCAAATTGTAAGGTTTTTTTATTTATTTTCAATTTCAAAATTAAAATTTTGCTTGAAATTTGTTTCTATATTTTCGGGATCTTCGCCGCGAAATTTTACATTATTAGATCCGGATTACTTTAAGGAAGCAAATTTTTTTTTGCAAAAAGCATTATTTAAAAAATGGATAAATTTACAAAGTTCCTGCAAACTCAAAATTCTCATTTATTTTTAGGAATCTCCAGTGGATATTACTTCAGATGAAATTAGTACAATTATGGCAAGTGGAGGGTTTGGTAAGTATCTTACAGAATGGTTAAAAACATGAAAAATTCGAGACCTGCCACTTTAAACTAACTTTTTTTTAAACTTTAAAACTTAATTACTTTTTTTGAGTCTTGTGTGAAAAACTTTTTTATATTTAATTTTTTGCTTCTAAATAACATTAATAATTAATTTTTTAGGAGCATTAATATTTGTATTACCTATAGTTCAACTTGTTCATTATGCAGGAATTAGAATAGTATTTGGTTGTTTACTTATGGCATCAGGATTTGCAACAATAGCATTGGGACCTTTAGCTCATATATCTCCTTTATGGATGTTACCGGGTCGAATCATTCAAGGTCTTGCATTATCCACAGTTATGCCGATGACGGGTGCAGTATCAGCTGAATGGGCGCCCATAACAGAAATGGGTAAATTTGTTACAGCTTTATCTGCAGCGGGTCAATTATCACAAATTTTAACTATGCCTCTTTCGGCTCATCTTTGTGAAACGAGTGGATGGTCTTCAGTGTATACGGCCCATGGAATATTATCGATTTTTGGTGCAATTATGTTTTTTATATTTTATCGTAATTCAATCAGCGATCATCCCTGTGTAACTTCGAAGGAAATTAAAATTATTTCACAAGGAGGTATGTTGAGGAAAAGTTTTTAAAAATAATTCTATAAACAATTTTTACCAAACTTTTTTTTATCAAAGTCAAAATTTAAAAAGAAAACAGAGATTAGATAACTCAAATTTATGAAAATTTCCAAATGATTCAACATTTTCTGCTTTCAAAAAATCATTTCTTCATTTTAAAAATTTTAAAAATTCCGAAATTAAAAGCAATAAAATTAATTATTTATTCCCAAAAAAAATAATTTTGAAAACTCTAATATTTATTTATTTATTTTTCAGCTAAGAAAAATTCCGCTCGTGGCAAAGTACCATATCTCGCTATAGCCAAATCCAAACCAGTTTGGGCGGTGTGGATTGCATTTTTTGGTAATGCCATCGGCTTTCAATTAATCGTGCAATTTATGCCAACATTTTTAAATAAAGTTATGCATGTTTCTGTGAAACGAACGGGGATGTTTTCAATAATTCCGCCATTCACTCAATTATTGGTGAAATTAATTGCTGGATATTTAAGTGATAAAATAAAATTACCTGAAATTCTTAAACTTCGTGGATTTAATACTATGGCTCAATTAGGCTGCGCAATATGTTTGCTGCCTTTGGGCTTTATTGAAACCACCGAAGAAAATGGTTTATTTGCGGTCGTGTGCTTTACTGCGTCCATATCTTTTTTGGGTTTAGTTTCATGTGGATCCATGAAATCCGCGGCTCTTATAGCTCGAGGCTATACTCATTTTATTATGGCTATTGTTCAATTTATTGTATGCATTTCTATGCTTTATGTTCCATTTTTGGTTGCTACGATAGCTCCAGATAATACCATTCCTCAATGGAGGCTAGTATTTATTTCAGTTTTTGTGGTTTTATCTGTTACAAATGCAATATTTTGTGGTTTATGCTCATCTGAACCTCAACCATGGGCTTTAATTCCATCACTACCACCTAAAAAAGATCCATCATAAATCTTAAAATTATCACAAAAACATTTTTTTATTTATTATGAAACACTTTGTTAAGCCATATTTAAATTTTTCTGGTATTCATGGAACTTTTTTTTTGCAAAAAACAAATGCAAATTTTTGATGTATTCATTCGCCAACTTTTTTTTGTTTTCATAGTTGCTTATTTATTTTTTTATTTTGTTTTTTCTTAGTTGTTACATTTTTTTTATGTCTCAGGTTAATGGGTAAAAAAAATAAATACCCATTTCTTGTTAATTTTTTATTCTAGTCTCTCAGTTTTGTTAAAAAACAAAAATTAAAAAAAAGAAACTGGTCTCAATCATATCAAAGTTTAAAAAAATATAAAATGTTTTTTTTGTTTGTTACAACATTTCTCTGTCTTTTCTTTGTTGTCGTTGTTGCATTGAATTAATTGTTTTAATTAAAAATAATAATAAATTAATGAATGAATATTTTATTAAAAATCGAAGGAAAACAATAGAAAAATTTTTGCTAAAGATAAAATAAAAGGTTAAATACAATTTAGAAGAAAAAAAATTGTCACCGAAGATTAATAAAAGTAAGTGAAAATGGTAATAATTAATAGTAAAAACAAAGAAACAAATGTCCATAGAAATTGTAAAAGAAAAAAAATTAACTATTGTTCCACACCGAAATATAAAATTTATACTTTTGGTTTACAAATATTTAATGTAAGAGCAACAATTTTTTAATTTTCTATTTTCTTCAAACTATATATTTAAAAAAAAAACACGGCATTAGTGTTTTGAGAAATAAAACTACCAAAAACAGAAAATCAAATTATCTACTATGGTTTTTAAATTTGGGATTCAAAATGCCATCGTCATTTTGTAAGTTTTAAAGCTAAAGACACAAGAAACGAAAATTTGCATAATTTTATAATCAAAAAACCAACTATAAAAATTAAATAAATAAAAAAACTATATAAATTAAAGAATTTCAAGATAACTCAATGGAATCCTTCCACGTTTTCCACCTTTTTCAGCCATAACATAATCTGAATCAAGTCCGGGCAAGCGATAAACAATAAGGATATCATTTGCGTTTACAGCTAATTCTTGAGAGTTTACGGGTTCATAATCCATTATTGTTCGAGCTTGTTTTGTTGCCATATCACTTACATCGTATGTTTTAGAGGAGGTTGTGGGATCAGGATGATTATTTCTTAAACCATTAATTCCACCACCAAAATCATCTTGATGAATTAATCCAACAACGGATGGACCAGTGAAGGTTCTTAAAAAATTTCATAAATAATAATTAAATTATTTACGAATTTCGATATACAAAAAAAGTGCACAAAAATAAAGTCACATTAAAAATAAAACTTTATCCAAATTTCTGGGATAATTAAATAGCTATTAATTTTCGTGCAGAGAAACAAAATTTCGTGTCAAGACGATAGTCCTTATTTTTACTTTTTTTTAAACTTTAACAACCACCAAAAAAAGCAACTTTTTTAGGAAAATGTTTATTTAAAAATAGATAAATAGCATTAACTTTCGCGCCAAATCACAAAATTCCTATTTTCAGTTAGACATGTTTCCAACGTTAACAACCACCACAAAAAAATACTTTTTTTCAGAAGAATATTTATAGCTATAAATAATAAACTTAAAATAAAAATGAAAAATACAGGTGATTTAAATATTTTTTAAATAAAAACATAACTAAAAAACATTTGCACATTTAGGCTAATGAAAAAAAATAATAATATTTAAAAAACACTGGTGCAGTAAATAATTAATTTCAAGAAAACATCAATGACGAGAGACGACGACAACCGCTACCAAAAAAATTTTTTTTCAATAAAAAATCAATAAAAAGTTGAAGGAGGAGATCGACGGAAAAGTAAAAGTTGCTTTGAATCATGGATGAATATTTTTTTAATTTAAATACCAAGGCCAGAATCAGGGCTTGCATAACTGAAAAATGTTAGAGGGTTTTACAACATCGATACAAAAAAAGACTAATTTTCAAATAACAACCACAAAAAAATAAGATTTTAAAAATTTTCCCGCCGAAATTAAATTTTTATTTTAATCTTACCCATTAAGTTCCCGTTGTAAATCAGCCATATGTTGATGAGCGGTGGCATAAAAATTCATTTGGGCTTCAACAAAATCTCTCAAACATTTTAATTGATTATTCTGAAAAACAATATATTTTCATATAATCAAAACTGCTAAAAAAATAATTATATAAATTTAAGAAGCTTACATGTGCAGTTTGAATTCCTTCCAAAAGTAATTTAGTTATTTCTATTTGTTTATCAAATTCTGATTGGGCAACTCTTAAATCGGCTTCAGCCTAAAAAATAAAAAACACTTGTCAAAATATTTAAATAAAATATAAGAAGAAAAAATTAATAATTCAAAAAACACCAAAAAAAATATAAAAAAAAACTAAACGACATCGAAAAAAAGAAAATAATGTGACCCAACGAAACCCAAGACAACATCCAAATTTACCTGTTCCATAGTAAAACCGAGATTTCCATTATTTTTAGTGGTACCTTGCTTCAAAATTTTTTATTTTTTATTTAATTAATACGTAAGTGAGGACTCTAATTCAAAGCTCTTATTGAACTAGCAATACGATAATTTGCTTTTTAAAAACTTTCATAGCGAAGTCAGAGCTTTTTTTTAACTTATGCTATACTAAATACTTTTTTTGTATAAATTAACTATCAACCACAAATATAAAAAAATTTGGTTATGTGATTTTTGAAATTTTTGTATCGAGACGCCTTTTTTAAAATATGTTATTCAAAAGGCTTTCTTTTGGTTTAAAAAACTACCATTCCCAAATTCGAATAAAGTAATTGTCAAAAAAAAGACTTACAACTGCTTGAGTTTCTAATGTTTTGGCTTTCTTTAATCGACTTTTACACGCATCCAAATCCAATCGTTTTCCTTGTAAAATTTTTCTTTCCTTTTGAATAGTTTTCATATCGCCTTCAAGAAATCTTCGAATGGGTAATAAAGTATTATTAGCTGAATTTGAAATGAATTCTCTTTCAGCTGAACCAATTTTAAATTCAGTTTGTGCCACTTTATTTAAAGCTGTGCCATAAGGAGTGGATTCACCAAATTCATTTGAAGCATCTTGCATCGCTTGACCAAGATATTCTAAATTATTTTGTCGTCCTCCATCTTTTTTTAATTCTAATTTTTCATAAAATACATCTTCCATACGAACGGCTAAAAAAATAAATACATTTTTTGTGAGATTACAGTAATTTTTTTAAATGGGTTATTTTTTGCTTAAAAACTGTCGTCGCATGCTTTTTATAAAATTTATTTGCTCATTTTTGAAGCCCAGTATTTTTAATTTGCTGTCACTCAACCAAAATCCGGAATAATTAAAATATCATATATTTTTTTTTATTAATTACTAATTTTCTTGGATCCCTTTTGTTTCCAATATTTTTTTCTAATTTCCACCTTAATTCCACTTTTTGGCTTCTTTTTTTGAAGTTAAAAAATTCGTCAGAAAAATAATTTTTTCTTTGCCTTTCGCTTTTCTTTTTTTGCCATTTTTAAAAATAATAAAAAGGAGAAATGGAATTGCCATTGTTTTTTTCCTTTATGCATGCATCATTTTTTCAGTTTTGCTCTTCTCCCAAATGCAGTCAATATTTTAGTTCTGTTTTGTTCTATCCGTTCTTTTTTTTTCTTTCTGCCTTTTTTTTTGAGTTAAAAATAGAGGCTTTTTTCATATTTTTTTCAATGTCAAGGATAAGCAAAAAAAACTAGACAATGCCAAAAAAGCAGCGTCAATGATGCATTGAAAAATGAAAAAAAAACGAACGAAGCTTTTTTTGCTTTGAACAAAAAAAATGAGAGAAATCTAAAAATGGACACATCTAACATCAGCGTGCCATTCGCTGTTGTTGATGCCTGACTGACTACGGCTACGGCGGCTGATGGCATAAAGAAAAAAAGGCATTTTTTACGGGAATCGAAAAATGGAAAAGGATGCATTTTTTTGTTTTACATTTGTTTCGGTGTTGTTCGAAGAAAAAGAAGCTTCCTTCCTGAATATAGATAGATAGTGAGCGAAGCGAATGAGATGAGAGAGATGCCTCACGGAAACTAACCGTCTTCTCTCTTAAATTTTCACTTCCATCAATTTGCATTTTTTTTTTGCTTTTAAGCTTCAAGCTCATTTTTCCATTTTGCTTTTTACGAGAAACGAAACAAAATACGGCAAAAGAAAAAAAAGAAAAGCACTAAAGTAAGAAGAAGAAAAAAATAGAATGAAAAAAGCAAATTTGTTTTTAGACGAAATAAAGCAGCCTTAAGGCAAGATCTATCCATCCTGTGTGAAATGAATGCTTCTTGCATCAAGCATTGATGAAGAAAAAAAATGAGTAGTAAAAAGTCCAAAGAATATATATAATTTATATATTCTTTTTGTTTAGGTGAAATTTGTGGAAGTTCAATAACTTTCATCAAAGTGAAAATTAGTTTAAAAAAAAGATCCTCAGCGTGATTTTAATACGATTCAAATCGAAATATAAAAAATGCATTAGTTTTTGATATAAAAAAAATCAGATCAAAATCTAAGCCAAAAAAATGCATCTAAGAAACAATCAGCATTGGCAGCAATAAATTATTTAAAGTTTATCTTTGATTTGAAACGTTTTGGCTTTAATAATTGTAGTTAGGGAAGTAAAATGAATAAACGAAAACCCAAATAAGATCCAAAACAACTACGAAATTCAAAAAATATGCGATATCTTTAACTTCGAGGAAACCTATTCAATTTAAAAATCCATCGAAAATTCTTTAAACTTTTTATATCCAAAACCAAAATGAGCAATTTTCCCAATCAATTAAGCTTTTTTAGCCGCTGCCAAGATTTAATAATCTAATCCATAAATACACTTACTTGGATTTGGTTGAAGATATGATTCCAAGCAAGCTAATAATTTCTTTGTATGTTCTTCAGTTTTATCTGCTCTTTGAAGTAAATTTTCAAAATGTGCATCAAGTTCAGTTTTTTCAGCTTTTAAAAATGTTTCTTCAGTTAACTAAAAAACCCAACAAAATTTTATTTGATGAAAAAGAATATATATAAAAATTGTTTTCCAATGATTGGAAAACAACTCACTCACTTACTTGCTTTGCACGAGAAAAGAATCCACTGGCATCGTTTGCAAGCTTTTTAAAATTAAAATCCATAATTACTATTATAATTTTTATTTAAAATAAATCTGCAAGAAATAGTTTTTTATTTAAAAAATATATATAAATTTAAGGTTAAAACGCAAAAAAGCTAAAAATGAAGAAATCGAACAAAATCAACGTCGAAATAAATCACACACGCAAAAAACACGGCTGGGACGGAATGGAACGTGCGTTTATTTTTATTGCTTGTCGATGGTCTCGCATATTTTGTTCAAATGAAGAAAAAAAAATTGGAACGACAAAACGAAAGAATATATAAAAAAATAAAGAAAAATAAACGGCTGGAGAAACAAGAGCAACAGCAATAAAGTGTGATCAGGAAAGGAACAACATCATGGAAAAAAATTGAAGGGAAAAAAGTCAAACATCAATAATATAAAAATAAACACGAAAATGATTCAGGCTTGGACTAAACTGGATTGAATTTGTGTGGAATCGATACACGACTAACAAATGTTAGTTTAAAGAATTCCATGAAAAAAAGTTAAATATGGACCTAAAAACGTTGATGAAAAACTTCAGAGTTTTAATAATTAACTTTTAAACTTTCCGTTTCTTTAAAAATGAATAGAATTTTGATTTCTAATAAACTAAAAATCAAATTAGCTCGAAAACTATTTGGAAGAATTCCAAGAACTAATTAACTAAACTTTATTTCAGCCAGAAGAAAAAAAGAGAAAAGTTACAACAAAAAAGTTCGTATCAGCAGCAACTTGGTAGATTATTTGCACTTTGCAAGCATCAAAAATAATTCAATCAGCTAGCTGCTTTTCTTTTTTCTATGATCACATTTTTTTAGTGGAATTTAGTTTATGCCAACCAAATCAAAAATAGAAAAATTTATTGTTTTTAGAAAACTCTTAAGTTCGTTTCGAGACTAAAAAAATATAATAAATTAACTTAACCGATTTTGAGATGCAAAGGTCAAAAAAGAAAGAAAAACAATAAACACTCGAAAAAAAGTTGGAAAAGTTTCTTTTAAAAAATTGCTTTTTTTTGAAGATGGCAAAAGCAAAAATAAGAAGAAAAAATCGAAGGAAAAAAATGCATATAACGGAAACGAACAAAAAAAATGAAAATAGGCGCGTCCTCCTTCCTTCTTCTTGCTTGCTTATTTTCTCGTCATTTGCTGCTACTTTTTATTCTACTTTGAATTTTTTTTTCTTTTCAAATGGGTAACAGCGATGGCAAATGTTGTTGTTGGCAGACAGAGGAAACCACTCTTTTGCTTTCGCTGCTTTTCAAATATTCATTTTTTTCAATTTTTTTTGTTGTTACTCCTTTTCTGCAAGAAATAAAAACTTGGACTTGGATGGATTTGAAACTCCGCCTTAATTTTCTTATTTCTCAAAAAAAATTGCTGCTTGACTTTGAGAGAAAAAAATATTGTGAAGGCATATACACACTTTTTTAGCTTCTTTTTTTCATCCATCATTCATAAACTCGAGAAGAAGAAAAAAAAGAGGGAAAGAAAAAGCATTTGAAAAAGTAAGCTGCTATGGTAACAAAAAAGAAAACAAAAATAAATAATTTTTTCTTACGGACACTGACGACGACATATTTGGCAATGAAATTTTAAAAATATGGTTAAAATGAATGCATTTTTAGTTGATAAATTTATTTATTTATTTCACCTGTTTTTGAATTTAAATTTATCAACAATAATTTTTATTTAATATGTACTTTGCTTTAAAAATAAAAAATATGGTGGCTTCGACACCGAAACTTTTCAAAATTGCCGTGAATTTTAATTTTTCCTTTCGAAATTAGAAATTTCCATAAATTTCATAATTAATTTTCCCCAATTTTCAGACACAGAAAAATGAAATTAAAAATCGAGGTTGAAAAGAAACCCAAACATTCTGAAACTCTTTGCGGTGTGGGTTGGTTAAATAGTGATGAAGTGATTTCAGCTTCAGATGATCATCAACTATTAAAATGGAATATAGGAAAATTTGATGCTCAATCTTTGCCAGCTCTCAAGAGGTTTGTCCATAAATATAAAAAGTTTTAGACAAAAATAACAAAGAAAATTTTTGAAAACAGTTTTTTACTTTTTTTTGGAGGCAAAAATCATTTATCACCAAAGTTTTTTTCTTCTTCCAAGTTGTTTTGAATTTTTTCAAAAATTGTTTTTTGTTTTAAATAACTAAAAAAAATTTTAGTTCCATATATCCAACTGGACTTCAATTTTACCCTCGATCTTTGGGAAGGCAAACAAATAATGATGTATTTTTGCTTCCCTCCACTGATGGTAAGTTGTTGTTTCCCATTATTTAAATTTTTCTGAATATAAAAACTTTTTTATAGGTAAAATTCAAATTGTAACGGGAGCAGGAAAAATTGAAAAAACCATCGATGCTCATGAAGGCGCAACCCTTGGAGCTAAATGGAGTAATGATGGAACGAGTTTTGCTTCTTGTAAGTATATTTCCAATAATTTCCATGCTACGATATAAAAGTTTTTTTGCTAGAATATGTATAAAAAATTTGGTGGCAGGACTCATATTTCTAGCTATAATTTAAACTTCCTTGTTAAAAGACAGATTGTTTAAGATTCGTTATTTTTAGGTGGAGAAGATGGCACAGTAAAAATGTGGTCCAGAAATGGCATGCTTCGAAGTGTATTAGCTCAAAATGCCCGACCCGTTTATGCATTGGATTGGAATAACGATTCCACGAAAATTGCTTATTGCAGTGGAGATTTATGTTTTATTAAATCCCTCAAAGCTCACACTGCACCAATGAAATGGAAAGCACACGATGCAGTGACATTATGTCTCGATTGGAATTCTGCTTCGGATTTACTTGTAACTGGAGGGGAAGATTGTAAATATCGAGTATGGGATCAATTTGGTAGACCTGTATTTTCAAGCGTCAGCCACCACTATCCCATTACTTCGGTTAGTTGGTCCATGGATGGCGAACTTTTTGCTGTTGGTTCATTTAATATTTTGAGACTTTGTGATAGAGTTGGAGTAAGTTAAAAAATAATATTCTAACGCATCATCTTTTTAAAAATGAATGGGTTTTTAGTGGTCTCATTCGCTAGAAAAATTAAATACTGGAAGTGTTTATTCTATTTCATGGTCACCTGATGGAACTCAATTGGTGGCTGGATCAGGTTCAGGTCAAATTATTCATGCTCATATTGTTGAAAAGTAAGCTTTAGTAAAATAATTAAAAATTCTCTTTCATTCATAGAATTTTCATCCACCCTAAATAAGCCTATCCAAAACTAAAATCCTTCCATTATCTCCTGAAAAGGAAAGAAATTTTAAAGAATGAAACAAAAATATTTATAGAATTTAAATTTTTATAAAAAAACCTTTCGAAAATTTGTGACGAGACTTTCTGACTAAAAAAAGTTCATAAAATGCACCTAAAAGTCCAACGTGAGGTATTTTCGCGACAAAAAACAGAATTTAAAAAAATTAAAAAATAACCGAAAAAAATTTGCATATTTTTATTTATTTTTTCTATAATTATGTATATTATTTTTTTAGGCGCCTTTGGTGGCATAATCTTGAAATCCTTCAATCCTCTCGAAACGCTATCGAAGTCAGGGATGTCTTATCCGAAGTTGCGAAAGAAAAGCTTGAAACTCGAGATCGAATTACTAAACTTCAACTTGGTTATGGCCAACTAATCGTTGCCACAACTCGACAATGTTATGTTTATTCATCAAAAAATTGGAATACACCCATAAATTTTGATCTCAAAGAATCCTCTGTGACGCTTTTAATTTTATGTGAAAAATATTTTTTAATGATCGATGGTGGAAGTATTTTAATTTTTAATTATGATGGCCGAAATCAAACAAATATTAAATTACCGGGAACCGTTCAAGGTGAAGCTATCACCGAACGAACTGCAACTTTGTCAAATGATATTGTGGCTTTTCGAGATCGAGCCGATCACAAAATAATTCATTTATTTGAAACTCAAACCGGCAAAATTGCGGGGGATGGAAAAATTTCACATGTGGTTAGTTTATTTTTTATTTATAAATTTTTATGGAACATAAAAAAATTTATTTGAAACTTTAAAATTTACCAAACGTCTTTTTTTCAAACGCTTCTTTTTAATCATTTCTTGACATACAGAATTAGTAACAGAAAATTAAAATTTTCTTTTTATTCAAGATCGATTCCTTTTAGTTCTTTACAGCAATTTTTTTAATTCAAATTTTATAGGCTTAATTATTGTTATATAACGATTAATCGCCTTTCAACTTGAGGATTCGAGCTAGGTCCATCCATTCGGTTATATCATAAAATTTAAAGTAAAAAATATAAAAAGAAAATTCACATAATCTTAATAATTGTTCCATGTAATGAATTTCCCGACATTTTTAAAACTTCTTTTATGCATATTTTACAATTTGCCAATCGTTTGCTAGAATGGCCAATATACTCTCTTCTGCTTCATTTTTCTGTCTTTAGGTCTTTGTTTTAAAAGTGTTGATTGAATTCAACGGGGGATTAAAAGAAAAAAAGTTTGCAAATCATTTTTAAAATAAAAATTAAAAAATCAAAGAAATGAATGAATAAAATATTCAGAAAGTAATATTTTAAAATTAAAAACTTATCAAATAAACCAAATTTTCATTTGAAGAAACAAAAAAAAATTAAACTCTTTTCTTTCTTTTTTTTTTGATTTTAGTAAAAGACAGACTTGTGTCAAAAAAATGTATTATATACTTTAACATCAAAAAAGTGACCAGATTTTTTGCGCCTTGAATACGACACAAACCCCGCGGAAAACCGCACACACAGGAAGGAGCTCTTTCATCATTTTTAAACCATAAAATTCAGTAATTTTAACGAAACAATTGAGACACGATTTTTTTTTTGTTCGCAACACACAGATGTGTAAAAGAAAAAAACAACGATTGTTCATACATTTTATAAAAGATGTTTTTAAACTCAGTGAACAAATAATTAAATTGTTTAAAATGTACTAAAATTGCTTTTTAACTCTATTATCCATTAATTATTGTGTAATTGTTAAAAAGTAGCCTAGTAATTTTGTTTTAACATTTAATTTTATTAGTTGAAAGAGAAATTGCAAATTGCTAAAGTATTATTTAATTTACATCTATGATTTTCATAGTTTACCTGCAACAACCTTTTTATTTTGTTTCCGAATTTAAATAGATTTAAAAAAAGAAAAGAATAAAAAAATATTAACAAAATATTCAAAAGAACAGAGAGACGTGAGACGTAATTTGTTTTATTAAAAACTTTATTTTAAAGAAAAATACATTAACTGTGGCGGGTCGGACGTGTCAACATGTGCGTACACACGCAGCATAATAATGAAAGAATAAAAATGAAAAACAATCACTTTTAATTTTCTGATAAATCACTTAAGTAACCACCAAACAAGAAATATTTTTACGTAATTAATTGTTGGAATATTTTACCGTTCTCTAATTTTCAATCATTAATGACTACTTCGCTTTTCGCTTTGCATATAAAAATAAAATTTCTAATTAAAAAAAAAATCCCCGCAGATTTTGACTTTGTTATAATTATAAAGGAATGTTTTCAACTTTGATCGAAGCTTGTAATTCATAAAAAAAATTAATTAATAAGTAAAACAAAAAAATCTAAAAACAAAAGCAAAGTTTAAAATGCAAACTTTTTCACTTGATGAATGGAATAAAAAAAATTTTCTTCTTGCTTTTTTTTCCTTCGCTTTTCAGTGATAAAAAACACGCCTCAAAAGTAAGAAATACGTCAATATTTATTTAAACAGTGGCTACTACTTATTTGCTTATTACACACATTGGGTTAGAGAAATAAAATATTTATTATCATATTAATTAATGGTAAAGCAAAATAAAATACATAAAAAAGTAAAGCAGATGATACAAATTAGGATTTAATGACATTATAGTAAGAATGTTTAAGAACTTTGAGAGCAAAAGTTTCGTCGAGATCATCAAAATCGTCGATAAGTTGATTCATGCGAAAGGAAGCAATAATAAAATCCATGCATCGTTGTTGAAGGTTGGAGGAATTTGAGAAAAGTGAGAAATTTGATATTTGGACCACGGTTGCAAGAGAAATGTTTTCAGCTAATGAACATTCTAATAAATCCTATAAAATAACATATAATAATAACAAGAACATATACGCAGCTACAAAAAATGATTACTTTAAGATCCATAATACAGTATTTGTCGAAAAAGGGGAGAACATTCATCTTTTCTTCCATCGTCAAAGTTGAGGGTTTGCGATCATACAAAAGTTCAAGAGCAAGGTCAACAACTTCATAAGAAAAATCGATGATTTCCATTTTGTTATCAATAGCTTCTTTCATTCCAGAATTAAACTCCTTCAAAGCAGCCAATTTCTCTTCTTCGATTTCCCATTTGACCGCGAAAGGACATTCAAGCATCTGAAAAAAGAAGAAGTAAGTTAGGCGAATAAGTAAAAAAGTAAAAACTCACAAAAGTTGAAAGCTTTGAGGTGGAATTCATCTTCTTATTTCCAAAATACGATAACAGGTTATTCTTGATTCTTTTCATACAATTTATAAACCAAGAAACATTCAAATGGAAGAAACAGGAAACTAGATGCAGCAACGACCTTTCTGGAAAAAGATGATTGAACGAAATGAAATGAGACGAACGACAAACAAAAAATTCCTAGAAAAAAAAGTGAAAGTAATAGTTGGAAATTTGCATAAATTTTTTTTTCTTGTTGGCAAAGCTCATTGAGAAAAGGTAAATTTTTTTTTGAAAGATAAAAATTTTTCATAGCCTTTTTAAGATTATTTAAATAATCCAAAGTCTCAAGAATAATAATAAATATTAAAATTAGTTTTTTGTTAAAAAAAATTTATATAAAAATAAAGAATTAATTTTGTTCAGTTGTGTGAAACGATAGATAGATTGGCTATGAACTACTTTGAATGTTTTTGTTTAAATTTAAAGTCATTATAATTTTTTGTGGTTAATAAAATTTTTTGTACCTAAAAAATAATAGTAAATTTTAATAAGTTTTTTGCAAGTGATAAACAAACGAACGAACGCAAAATGAAAATTACTCGGAAGGAATACTCCGTACCTATTTTCAAGAATAAACATTTTAATAAGAACTTTGTTTTTGTTTCAAATTTATATTGAGTTCCATAGCCCCTTCATTTTCTGGATGAAGAAAATCGAGAAATTTAAATAAAGTTATAGTTCCTTTCTTGAATAATTGTTGGAATTATCCAAAATTTTTTATTATTGCTTTAGATTGTAAACATCCTTTTTGGTGTTGTAATTAATTTTTTTGTAGTCAACTGCGAAACGCCAAGATGCCATGATTTTTAAGAATTAATAATATATTTGTTCATGAAGGGCTTGTTTGTCTAGGTTAGCATAGTTCAAAGGTATTAAAAATAATCAATTTATTTAACTATTTTAGCTTTGTTTCAAATTTAAAAGTAAAAAACTATATTAAAAAAAGACAAAATATTCAAAAACAAAAAAGAGACGCAACTTTCTTTATCCGTTTAAAACTCGAATAAGGATTGGGTGAATGTGTATGCATTTATTTGTATGAATCGAAAAAAAAATTTTCATTATGCGAATGCATCGCAAAAAAAAAAAAAACAATGGAGAAGGATGACCTTTTTTTCTTTAAAAATTTCGAACATGCGTATTTCAGTCAGCCATCCATAATTTGTTTTTGGACTATGTCCATCTGCTCTTTTTCTTAATTAAAATTTTAAATCAATAAAATGAAACGAAAATTCAGTTAATTAGTTAATTTATTGGCCAAATAATTTTATTTCAAAAAATATTTTTCTCTTTTTTAAATCGTATTTTACAGTTTTCCAGTCGTTAGCATTAAAAATCAAAATACTTGGTATTGTATTTTTTATTCCTCTGTTAAAACCCTGAATTTTTTTCAATTTTTTCTTTTTTTTTAAATTTCTTAAATTGGTATAGCTTGTGAATCATTTAAAAAGATAATCAACAAACAACAAAATAATAAGAAATAAATCAATAAAATATTTAAAAAAAATTGTTTTAAAAAAAATTTTGGACACTCGGGTTTCAACTGAAATAGTAAAATAAAAAACTTTCTATTTGTTTTTTCTTTTCACTTTAAGTAGAAGGAAAAACGACTCAAAAGAAGAAAGAAAAACCATTAAATACATATTTTAGCAGACGCACAAGTGTCGTCTACTTTTTTAGTTCGCAACACAAATAGGTTAGAGAAGAAAGAAAGACAGCGGCCTTGCTTTCTCTTTAGATTAAAATAACTTAGGAAAAAATGGGATACATCAAAATAGTTTTACAAAAAATAAAAAATTTTTAGAACAAAATTAATATTTTAACTTTTTTTTAATTTTATTTTTTGCTACCTTCTTGGCAAGCGGAATTTGCATTCTTCTGTTATTGATTTCTTTTTCGTTGAAATGAGATACATTCCACTATTTTTCTTCATTTCATAATTTCCAATTCTGCGTTAAAATGATAAACGAAATTCTCATTTTTGTATGTATCCTTTAGTTATTTTGGAAATCTTTTACATTAACAAATAAAATTTAAAAAATAACAAAAAATTCAAATAAAAAAACAACAACTTTTTTTGATATAAAATATTTATCGCACAACCAGTTTCCAAACAGAAAAAAACATTTTGCCTCTTTTCTTTCATTTTTGTTTTTGTTAAAATTAAAGACGACACGAAAAAAAAAAATGAAGAAGAAACGTTCAATGATTTTCACGAGAGAGTTGAGGCAGTCTTTTTTTTGTTTGCAACACACAAACATGTAAGGGAAAAACAAAACGATTGTTGCTCATACGTTTTTTTAAAAGATGTTTTTAAGCTCGAGGAACAAATAATTATGTCAATGAAAGTGTGTTAAGATCGCTTCATAATTTTATTTTTCAATAATAATGGCTTCTTCACTTGTCGCCTTGCATATAAATAGGCTGTTTATGCTATAAAAATTAATCCAGCAATGTTTATAGGCATATACAAAACACACAATAAAATATTTATTATTATATCAGTTAATGGCAAAGAAAAAGAATATATATATATACAAAGTAAAGCAGATGATACAAATTAGGATTTAATGACATTATAGTAAGAATGTTTAAGAACCTTGAGAGCAAAAGTTTCGTCGAGATCATCAAAATCGTCGATAAGTTGATTCATGCGAAAGGAAGCAATAATAAAATCCATGCATCGTTGTTGAAGGTTGGAGGAATTTGAGAAAAGTGAAAAATTTGATATTTGGACCACGGTTGCAAGAGAAATGTTTTCAGCTAATGAACATTCTAATAAATCCTATAAAATAATATATAATAATAACAAGAACATATACGCAGCTACAAAAAATGATTACTTTAAGATCCATAATACAGTATTTGTCGAAAAAGGGGAGAACATTCATCTTTTCTTCCATCGTCAAAGTTGAGGGTTTGCGATCATACAAAAGTTCAAGAGCAAGGTCAACAACTTCATAAGAAAAATCGATGATTTCCATTTTGTTATCAATAGCTTCTTTCATTCCAGAATTAAACTCCTTCAAAGCAGCCAATTTCTCTTCTTCGATTTCCCATTTGACCGCGAAAGGACATTCAAGCATCTGAAAAAAGAAGAAGTAAGTTAGGCGAATAAGTAAAAAAGTAAAAACTCACAAAAGTTGAAAGCTTTGAGGTGGAATTCATCTTCTTATTTCCAAAATACGATAACAGGTTATTCTTGATTCTTTTCATACAATTTATAAACCAAGAAACATTCAAATGGAAGAAACAGGAAACTAGATGCAGCAACGACCTTTCTGGAAAAAGATGATTGAACGAAATGAAATGAGACGAACGACAAACAAAAAATTCCTAGAAAAAAAAGTGAAAGTAATAGTTGGAAATTTGCATAAATTTTTTTTTCTTGTTGGCAAAGCTCATTGAGAAAAGGTAAATTTTTTTTTGAAAGATAAAAATTTTTCATAGCCTTTTTAAGATTATTTAAATAATCCAAAGTCTCAAGAATAATAATAAATATTAAAATTAGTTTTTTGTTAAAAAAAATTTATATAAAAATAAAGAATTAATTTTGTTCAGTTGTGTGAAACGATAGATAGATTGGCTATGAACTACTTTGAATGTTTTTGTTTAAATTTAAAGTCATTATAATTTTTTGTGGTTAATAAAATTTTTTGTACCTAAAAAATAATAGTAAATTTTAATAAGTTTTTTGCAAGTGATAAACAAACGAACGAACGCAAAATGAAAATTACTCGGAAGGAATACTCCGTACCTATTTTCAAGAATAAACATTTTAATAAGAACTTTGTTTTTGTTTCAAATTTATATTGAGTTCCATAGCCCCTTCATTTTCTGGATGAAGAAAATCGAGAAATTTAAATAAAGTTATAGTTCCTTTCTTGAATAATTGTTGGAATTATCCAAAATTTTTTATTATTGCTTTAGATTGTAAACATCCTTTTTGGTGTTGTAATTAATTTTTTTGTAGTCAACTGCGAAACGCCAAGATGCCATGATTTTTAAGAATTAATAATATATTTGTTCATGAAGGGCTTGTTTGTCTAGGTTAGCATAGTTCAAAGGTATTAAAAATAATCAATTTATTTAACTATTTTAGCTTTGTTTCAAATTTAAAAGTAAAAAACTATATTAAAAAAAGACAAAATATTCAAAAACAAAAAAGAGACGCAACTTTCTTTATCCGTTTAAAACTCGAATAAGGATTGGGTGAATGTGTATGCATTTATTTGTATGAATCGAAAAAAAAATTTTCATTATGCGAATGCATCGCAAAAAAAAAAAAAACAATGGAGAAGGATGACCTTTTTTTCTTTAAAAATTTCGAACATGCGTATTTCAGTCAGCCATCCATAATTTGTTTTTGGACTATGTCCATCTGCTCTTTTTCTTAATTAAAATTTTAAATCAATAAAATGAAACGAAAATTCAGTTAATTAGTTAATTTATTGGCCAAATAATTTTATTTCAAAAAATATTTTTCTCTTTTTTAAATCGTATTTTACAGTTTTCCAGTCGTTAGCATTAAAAATCAAAATACTTGGTATTGTATTTTTTATTCCTCTGTTAAAACCCTGAATTTTTTTCAATTTTTTCTTTTTTTTTAAATTTCTTAAATTGGTATAGCTTGTGAATCATTTAAAAAGATAATCAACAAACAACAAAATAATAAGAAATAAATCAATAAAATATTTAAAAAAAATTGTTTTAAAAAAAATTTTGGACACTCGGGTTTCAACTGAAATAGTAAAATAAAAAACTTTCTATTTGTTTTTTCTTTTCACTTTAAGTAGAAGGAAAAACGACTCAAAAGAAGAAAGAAAAACCATTAAATACATATTTTAGCAGACGCACAAGTGTCGTCTACTTTTTTAGTTCGCAACACAAATAGGTTAGAGAAGAAAGAAAGACAGCGGCCTTGCTTTCTCTTTAGATTAAAATAACTTAGGAAAAAATGGGATACATCAAAATAGTTTTACAAAAAATAAAAAATTTTTAGAACAAAATTAATATTTTAACTTTTTTTTAATTTTATTTTTTGCTACCTTCTTGGCAAGCGGAATTTGCATTCTTCTGTTATTGATTTCTTTTTCGTTGAAATGAGATACATTCCACTATTTTTCTTCATTTCATAATTTCCAATTCTGCGTTAAAATGATAAACGAAATTCTCATTTTTGTATGTATCCTTTAGTTATTTTGGAAATCTTTTACATTAACAAATAAAATTTAAAAAATAACAAAAAATTCAAATAAAAAAACAACAACTTTTTTTGATATAAAATATTTATCGCACAACCAGTTTCCAAACAGAAAAAAACATTTTGCCTCTTTTCTTTCATTTTTGTTTTTGTTAAAATTAAAGACGACACGAAAAAAAAAAATGAAGAAGAAACGTTCAATGATTTTCACGAGAGAGTTGAGGCAGTCTTTTTTTTGTTTGCAACACACAAACATGTAAGGGAAAAACAAAACGATTGTTGCTCATACGTTTTTTTAAAAGATGTTTTTAAGCTCGAGGAACAAATAATTATGTCAATGAAAGTGTGTTAAGATCGCTTCATAATTTTATTTTTCAATAATAATGGCTTCTTCACTTGTCGCCTTGCATATAAATAGGCTGTTTATGCTATAAAAATTAATCCAGCAATGTTTATAGGCATATACAAAACACACAATAAAATATTTATTATTATATCAGTTAATGGCAAAGAAAAAGAATATATATATATACAAAGTAAAGCAGATGATACAAATTAGGATTTAATGACATTATAGTAAGAATGTTTAAGAACCTTGAGAGCAAAAGTTTCGTCGAGATCATCAAAATCGTCGATAAGTTGATTCATGCGAAAGGAAGCAATAATAAAATCCATGCATCGTTGTTGAAGGTTGGAGGAATTTGAGAAAAGTGAAAAATTTGATATTTGGACCACGGTTGCAAGAGAAATGTTTTCAGCTAATGAACATTCTAATAAATCCTATAAAATAATATATAATAATAACAAGAACATATACGCAGCTACAAAAAATGATTACTTTAAGATCCATAATACAGTATTTGTCGAAAAAGGGGAGAACATTCATCTTTTCTTCCATCGTCAAAGTTGAGGGTTTGCGATCATACAAAAGTTCAAGAGCAAGGTCAACAACTTCATAAGAAAAATCGATGATTTCCATTTTGTTATCAATAGCTTCTTTCATTCCAGAATTAAACTCCTTCAAAGCAGCCAATTTCTCTTCTTCGATTTCCCATTTGACCGCGAAAGGACATTCAAGCATCTGAAAAAAGAAGAAGTAAGTTAGGCGAATAAGTAAAAAAGTAAAAACTCACAAAAGTTGAAAGCTTTGAGGTGGAATTCATCTTCTTATTTCCAAAATACGATAACAGGTTATTCTTGATTCTTTTCATACAATTTATAAACCAAGAAACATTCAAATGGAAGAAACAGGAAACTAGATGCAGCAACGACCTTTCTGGAAAAAGATGATTGAACGAAATGAAATGAGACGAACGACAAACAAAAAATTCCTAGAAAAAAAAGTGAAAGTAATAGTTGGAAATTTGCATAAATTTTTTTTTCTTGTTGGCAAAGCTCATTGAGAAAAGGTAAATTTTTTTTTGAAAGATAAAAATTTTTCATAGCCTTTTTAAGATTATTTAAATAATCCAAAGTCTCAAGAATAATAATAAATATTAAAATTAGTTTTTTGTTAAAAAAAATTTATATAAAAATAAAGAATTAATTTTGTTCAGTTGTGTGAAACGATAGATAGATTGGCTATGAACTACTTTGAATGTTTTTGTTTAAATTTAAAGTCATTATAATTTTTTGTGGTTAATAAAATTTTTTGTACCTAAAAAATAATAGTAAATTTTAATAAGTTTTTTGCAAGTGATAAACAAACGAACGAACGCAAAATGAAAATTACTCGGAAGGAATACTCCGTACCTATTTTCAAGAATAAACATTTTAATAAGAACTTTGTTTTTGTTTCAAATTTATATTGAGTTCCATAGCCCCTTCATTTTCTGGATGAAGAAAATCGAGAAATTTAAATAAAGTTATAGTTCCTTTCTTGAATAATTGTTGGAATTATCCAAAATTTTTTATTATTGCTTTAGATTGTAAACATCCTTTTTGGTGTTGTAATTAATTTTTTTGTAGTCAACTGCGAAACGCCAAGATGCCATGATTTTTAAGAATTAATAATATATTTGTTCATGAAGGGCTTGTTTGTCTAGGTTAGCATAGTTCAAAGGTATTAAAAATAATCAATTTATTTAACTATTTTAGCTTTGTTTCAAATTTAAAAGTAAAAAACTATATTAAAAAAAGACAAAATATTCAAAAACAAAAAAGAGACGCAACTTTCTTTATCCGTTTAAAACTCGAATAAGGATTGGGTGAATGTGTATGCATTTATTTGTATGAATCGAAAAAAAAATTTTCATTATGCGAATGCATCGCAAAAAAAAAAAAAACAATGGAGAAGGATGACCTTTTTTTCTTTAAAAATTTCGAACATGCGTATTTCAGTCAGCCATCCATAATTTGTTTTTGGACTATGTCCATCTGCTCTTTTTCTTAATTAAAATTTTAAATCAATAAAATGAAACGAAAATTCAGTTAATTAGTTAATTTATTGGCCAAATAATTTTATTTCAAAAAATATTTTTCTCTTTTTTAAATCGTATTTTACAGTTTTCCAGTCGTTAGCATTAAAAATCAAAATACTTGGTATTGTATTTTTTATTCCTCTGTTAAAACCCTGAATTTTTTTCAATTTTTTCTTTTTTTTTAAATTTCTTAAATTGGTATAGCTTGTGAATCATTTAAAAAGATAATCAACAAACAACAAAATAATAAGAAATAAATCAATAAAATATTTAAAAAAAATTGTTTTAAAAAAAATTTTGGACACTCGGGTTTCAACTGAAATAGTAAAATAAAAAACTTTCTATTTGTTTTTTCTTTTCACTTTAAGTAGAAGGAAAAACGACTCAAAAGAAGAAAGAAAAACCATTAAATACATATTTTAGCAGACGCACAAGTGTCGTCTACTTTTTTAGTTCGCAACACAAATAGGTTAGAGAAGAAAGAAAGACAGCGGCCTTGCTTTCTCTTTAGATTAAAATAACTTAGGAAAAAATGGGATACATCAAAATAGTTTTACAAAAAATAAAAAATTTTTAGAACAAAATTAATATTTTAACTTTTTTTTAATTTTATTTTTTGCTACCTTCTTGGCAAGCGGAATTTGCATTCTTCTGTTATTGATTTCTTTTTCGTTGAAATGAGATACATTCCACTATTTTTCTTCATTTCATAATTTCCAATTCTGCGTTAAAATGATAAACGAAATTCTCATTTTTGTATGTATCCTTTAGTTATTTTGGAAATCTTTTACATTAACAAATAAAATTTAAAAAATAACAAAAAATTCAAATAAAAAAACAACAACTTTTTTTGATATAAAATATTTATCGCACAACCAGTTTCCAAACAGAAAAAAACATTTTGCCTCTTTTCTTTCATTTTTGTTTTTGTTAAAATTAAAGACGACACGAAAAAAAAAAATGAAGAAGAAACGTTCAATGATTTTCACGAGAGAGTTGAGGCAGTCTTTTTTTTGTTTGCAACACACAAACATGTAAGGGAAAAACAAAACGATTGTTGCTCATACGTTTTTTTAAAAGATGTTTTTAAGCTCGAGGAACAAATAATTATGTCAATGAAAGTGTGTTAAGATCGCTTCATAATTTTATTTTTCAATAATAATGGCTTCTTCACTTGTCGCCTTGCATATAAATAGGCTGTTTATGCTATAAAAATTAATCCAGCAATGTTTATAGGCATATACAAAACACACAATAAAATATTTATTATTATATCAGTTAATGGCAAAGAAAAAGAATATATATATATACAAAGTAAAGCAGATGATACAAATTAGGATTTAATGACATTATAGTAAGAATGTTTAAGAACCTTGAGAGCAAAAGTTTCGTCGAGATCATCAAAATCGTCGATAAGTTGATTCATGCGAAAGGAAGCAATAATAAAATCCATGCATCGTTGTTGAAGGTTGGAGGAATTTGAGAAAAGTGAAAAATTTGATATTTGGACCACGGTTGCAAGAGAAATGTTTTCAGCTAATGAACATTCTAATAAATCCTATAAAATAATATATAATAATAACAAGAACATATACGCAGCTACAAAAAATGATTACTTTAAGATCCATAATACAGTATTTGTCGAAAAAGGGGAGAACATTCATCTTTTCTTCCATCGTCAAAGTTGAGGGTTTGCGATCATACAAAAGTTCAAGAGCAAGGTCAACAACTTCATAAGAAAAATCGATGATTTCCATTTTGTTATCAATAGCTTCTTTCATTCCAGAATTAAACTCCTTCAAAGCAGCCAATTTCTCTTCTTCGATTTCCCATTTGACCGCGAAAGGACATTCAAGCATCTGAAAAAAGAAGAAGTAAGTTAGGCGAATAAGTAAAAAAGTAAAAACTCACAAAAGTTGAAAGCTTTGAGGTGGAATTCATCTTCTTATTTCCAAAATACGATAACAGGTTATTCTTGATTCTTTTCATACAATTTATAAACCACGAAACATTCAAGTGGAAGAAACAGGAAACTCTTTCAATGGAATGAAGATTGAACGAAATGAAATGACGAACGACAAACAAAAAATTCCTAGAAAAAAAGTGAAAGTAAAAATTGGAAATTTTCATAAATTATTTTTTTCTTGTTGGCAGAGCTCATTGAGAAAATGTAGTCCTTTTTTGAAAGCTAGAAATGTTTCATAGCCTTTTCAAAATTATTGAAATAATCCAAAGTCTCAAAAATAATAATAAATTGAAATAAGTTTATTTTTAAAAAATTTATATAAAAATAAAGATTCAATTTTGTTGAGTTGTGTCTAACGATAGAATGAAGGTTTATGAATTACTTTGAAATTATTCTAATTTTTTTTATTGTCTTTTGTCTGCTTCATATTATGGATATTTGTCTTTGTATTTTAACTTATTTAGCTTGTACATACACACTAGCGGGACTTGTTCTTAAAAATGGTTATTCAAGAAATAAGAAAATTAACAAAATATTCAAAAAAAGAAAAAACTATTTGGTCTTTTAAAAAAATAAAGGAAATTCGTAAATTAATTGATTGTTTGCGTTATTTCCAAAAAAATAAAGAAGTGTCTCTTTTTTTCTTTTTTTGCTGCTGTAAAAAAATGAGTTTCAAAAAATAAATCATTCATTATTTTCCAACGAAGAAAGGTTGCATATTTTTTTGTTACTGTGTTCGATGGACACAAGGAAAGGGAAACGGGGTTGTCATGAAATTTTTCTACTTTGCATAAGCCAAAACTTTGTTTAAAAAAAGACTTTAAAAATTTTGATTCAGTTTAATTTTAAAAAATTTAAACAAAAATAATCAGCGTTTTTACTTTTTTAGATTGAATTAACTCAAATTGTTTTAAATCAATGTGGACCAATTTCTGAGCGTCGAATTGTTTTCATCGATGTCAATGGTGATTGTTTTATATCTTTAATCAACACATATGCCGCATATCAGAGAATAGAAAAAATTGGTTCCATGATAACTGATATTCGATTTAATGATGTTACAAATATGCTTTGTGGTTTACAAGATCGAAAACTTCTTGTTTGGACTAATCCGGGAATAGTTTACACTGATAAAGATTTACTTCAACGAAGCACCACGGAATTGGATGTTCACGATTTAGGAAAATCTCCATATCTCATGAGTTTTGTTGGAAATGTAATTACAATTCGTCGATCGGATGGTTGCTTAATTCCGTGTGCCGTTCCTCCCTATGCAGCAGGAATAATTAAATGCGCAGATAATTCTAAATGGGATCAAGCCATTCGATTGTGTCGATTGTTAAAAGATGATTGCTTTTGGGCGATGCTCGCTGGATTATCAGCGGCATCAAAAAATTTCTATGTCGCTGAAATTGCTTATGGAGAATTATCAGAGGTAAGCAAATTAAATTCCATATATATATTTTTGGGAGTAAAATTTGCATAAAAAATACTTAAACCTCTCGCCGCGAAGATTTTAATTTCTTTAAAAACCTGAAAACTTTGGATATTGAATACTTTTTTTAGATCAAAAATTAAATCTTAATCTTCTAATTTTTTCCAGCCTGAAAAAGTTTTCTTCCTGAATGAAATTCGAAATGAAACCAATCCACAAATTAAAAATGCTTTAATGACTCTTTTCAATGGAAATAGTCGAGATGCTCAATTAAATTTAGCACAAAATGGACATATTTTCCGCGCGATTATGACTCATTTATCCATGTTTCAATTTGATAAAGCTTTGGATTTAGCAATTAAAAATAAAACCCACATTGATACGGTACTTGGATATCGACAAAAATATTTGGAAAAAACTGGAAGAAAAGAAAATGATTCTAAATTTATGAAACAACATGCTGAAGTTCGTTTTTTGTTTTTGTTTTTTAAATAGAAATTAAAGTTAAAATATTATTTTTTTAGGTTGAAATTGATTGGGATCACATTCAAGAAAAAGTTAAAGAAGATTATGAAAAAGAAAAGAGAGTTAAATGAAAAAGTCACATTCCAGTCAAATAAGAATTTTGTTTAAAACAAAATACCTAAAAAAGATTTAAAAAATGTTTCTGGTTGTAAAAGTTTATTTAAGCTGTTTGTTTTTAATTTTTTCCTTTAACAAAGTTATTTAATATTTGTAGTATCAGATATTTAATAAATTAAAAATTTGTAACAAAAAAAATCATACGAGCCAAAAAACCATTAATAAATGTGTCATGAATAGACGCCAAATATCCTCCAATTTCTATGAAAGTTTATTCAACATTGTAAAATGGACAGTCAGTAAATTTAGGCTCCTCATGTTTATTTGAGCTTATTTTTGTGGAAATGTTAGCCACCTAATGAGCTACCAAACGATGTTAAATTGTAGAGTGAGTGAACGTCATCTTCAAATGGCTCAAATATTCTAATTTACAAAAATAAAAAAAAACGGGAAAAAATGTCCAAAATATTAAAAATCGATGGACACAAACAAAAACTAAAAATACATATTTCCACATTTTAAGACTGTTCTAAAACTCAACACTAAATAGATAACGACTTTTGTTTGACCCATGTGTTGGCATTTTTGTGTTGTTCTTTCTTATCTTCTTTTTTGACTTGACAACATAATCGATTTATTTTAAAAATCCATAATGTTTGTGTGCCCTTTGAAATTAGTGATACTAAAAATAGTGTTTTGAGTCCATTCTAGGGTTGCGCCTCGGTAAATTTACTGGTAATTTACCGGTAAATTTACCACTTAAAAAATCTTCTTGGTAAATTGGTAAATCGGTAAATTTACCGGTAAATTTACCGGTAAATTTACCATTCAAAAAATCGCCTTTCTTCATTGGTAAATTTTGTTTTTTTGTTGAAAAATTTCAAATATTGGTCGAAAAAGCCTTCTGTTTTTAGCTTTTGTAGTAAAAAAAATTGTTTTCAATTACCTTTAAATGCGTTTTTCCTATTTCACTTTTCTCATCAAATCTCTAAATTTTGATTTTTCTCTTAATTTTTATTTTGAAATTTATTTGTTTTTTTTGAAGATGTCTATCTCATCTGATACGGGCCCCTTAAATTCACGCTTATTCATCCTTTTCTATTTTAAATAAAGAAGTGAACAAAGTGATTAATAATTATTTTGTTTTACCATTTCATTCACTGTTAAAAAAACCTATTGTTTTTTTATTAATAATATAACTTTCCCTCCTAATTTCATTACTTTTCTCGCATTTGCTTTAAGAAAATTGATAGTAAAATAAATAAAATACTCTTGTTTTATATGATTTTTGAATAAAACCATTTTAAATATGGATATTTTTGTGTTTTTAGTAAATTTACCAATTTACCGATTTACCGGTAAATTCACCGGTAAATTTACCGATTTTCGATTTACCGGTAAATTTAACAACCCTTGTCCATTCATCCAATTTTAATTTCAAAAATTACAGATTTATAAAAATTCAAATTTTAAATTAATTTTTTTTTAATAAATCAGAGATAAAAATTATATACATCAGAAACACCATAAATCAAATTATTTACATATGAATTCCATTTATTTTTTTCATAAACAAAAATGCGCCATTCCAAATTGTCACAGATTCTTAGAGTTTTACTTATAATTAATTTTTCAGAATCAAATTGTAAATTTGTAATTCCATAAAGTTCGTCGATGTTATCCTAAAATTTGCATAAACTTAAAAAAATTATGCTTAGTCTCCAAAATAATTTAGTTACGAATAATTTAAAAAAAGCTTAGTATTTTCTTTTCGAGACAGAAATCGAAGAAAATCTTAATTAATCTATCATTAACTTACAAGTTTAAAACTTTTCTTGCTTTTATGTGTCGCAACAAAGTTAATATTGCAAAAATTAATTTTTGAAAATAGCTCAAAACATTTTAAATCTATTCTTTCAATATCCACAAATTTTTCAGTTAAAAAACCAAAATTCACAGTTAAAGTTGTAATATTCTTAAAATTTTGATAAATAAATCGTGCCAATTCATTTAATGGTGTCATGAAGCCATTTGCATATTGTCCAGAAATTTCAAGTTTTTTAACATGGGAAAAATAATTTCTTAAAAACTATTTTTTTGAAAATTATTTTATGAGAAGTAAAAAATTAACTTTGGATACTTTGAATCAATAAAAATAGTTCGAAAGTCGCTATAAAATATTTTGAGTTCACGACAGTTTTGAGGCATAAACGTAAGGTCCTGAAAAATAAGATTGGAAAGTTTTTTAATGGCCGAAAGATTCAAAACGCAATATTAAAAAATTGTTGCAAATTACAATTTTATTCCAAACTTTTGTTAATCCAAAACTTTCGAGTTTTCTTTGATTTTCAATAACGCCGTCAAAATCATTCAAAAGTTTTTGATTAATAATAATTCTTTTTAATTCTAAAAAACCAAAAAATAATCCACCTTCCTAAAATAAGTACGATATCACTGGCGATAGTTACCTTTATTTTTTATTTCTTTTAAGAGATTAATATATTTCGGAGGAATTCGTATATTAAATTCTTTAGCCGACAACATGATAATTTTCAGAATAGACTTAAATAATGTAAAGCTGTTTTCGTTTTTTTCATCAATAATAAATAAATGATTTTTTAATTCATTTTTCTGCAAAAATTTTAGATTTTTATTGAGTAGAAATTAAAATAATATAAAAAATCAAACTAATTTTTATGACTCACATTTTTAACTCCAACATACAACCTTGGACCCTTGAATTCCAAACTTTCAGTATGTGAAAAATAATTCAATGCCAATTTAAATGGTTCCTTTCCACAAAGCATAAATTTTTCGATTAAATCATTTTGACTAATCAATCCATTTTTATCCAAGGATTTAATAAAAATTTCTTCTAGAATTTTCGAATTTAATTTTGTCATCGTCCCTTAAAAAAACTAATAAAAAAAGAATAAAAAAATTTTTGGTTCAATAAAAAAAGTTTACACTTATTTTTGATTTATTTTTTTCCATCCACGTTTTTTATGAGTGCTGAGTATTTTTCCTTTTTCCACCCGCATCAACTGACTACAAAAAAGGGTTAAACATTCTTTATCATTTTTATTGATTATTTTTTAGGGGCAAATAAATAAAAGGCTACATTTTCTTTAACCAAACAAAGAAAAAAAAATTTTAGGAAAAAAAACTATAAATTTATTTTAGCAGAAATCAATGTTATTTTAAAGTAAACAGTTTTGTTATTACAGAATTAATTTTTTAAAGAATATTTTTTATTAGAAATTTGAAGAAAAAAATCATATTTGGACAAATAAATAAATTTATGTGTTTTTGTGAAGAAAGAAAATAAAGTATGCTACAAACAACATCAAAAGTAATAAGCTCATAAAAATGCGAAATAATTCGATAAAAAAAATTAAATTTTACAATTGTGAAATTTCAATGCTTTTAAGTTCATCGGCTTCTTCTTTTTGATAATTATTATTTTCTTGAGTTAATGCATATTCAACAGCATCATGAGAAGTGGGAAACATATTTAACTTTGGTATTTTTTTAGAAAGACCACAAAGTATGCAAATTTCATAAACTTTTTCTATAAATAAAATATATTAGAATTGCTTTTAAATTAAAATAAATAAATTTTTACCTCTCAAACCTGCTAAATATAAAATAATTTTAAGATTTTTTAAATCTTCAGAAAGTTCCGCAAGCGCTATAGCTCCCATTCGATCACATGAATTTATACCCGAAGCATCAAGGATCACATATTTTATGGAACTGTTTTCTGTTATTTGTTCTAAAATATTTTCTCTGAATCGATCAGTATTGAAAAATAATAATGGAGCATCGAAAGAGAAAATTGCGATATTTGAAAAGGTTGTGTTTTCTCTAAAATTAAAATTTATAACAAAAATTAAGTTTTTTGTTTTAAAAACATGAAAACTCACTCATAAGAATTGGCTCCTCGATAAATTTCTGTATCTCCAAGTCTTCCAAGTATTTTATTATCAGCCCTAAAACAAGAAACATGGTTTTTACGTTCTTCAACCGCGGAGAATATAAAAAAATTTACCATTGAAATCGAATTGCAACTGAAAGAATGGCAAATGCCAAAGATGCAATGAGTCCTTCACTAACATCCCAAATAATTGTGATACCAAAAGAAAATATCCAAATTGCCTAAAACAAAAATATATTGCTTCCGTATAAAAAAAATTAATTTTTTGGACTTACAAAATCATATTTTGAAGTTTTCCAAAGTGATATACATTCAGTATATTGCATAAGCATACCTTTTAATGCGACTACGACAATAGAAGCCAAAACAGCCTAAAAATTTCTCTCAATTATTATTAGAATTTACAAAAAGTTATATTAATTATACCATAGGTAAAGGCTCTAATAATGGACCAGCCCATAAAATTACAACCAACATAAGGGATGCAGAAATAATATTTGCTAACTAAAAATTTTTTACTTTTTAAATTAATTTATTAATTTGGTATAAAAGTTTTTTTACCTGCGATTTAGAACCAGCTTGAGCAACAACTTGTGATCGTGATAAACTTACACTGGATGGATGGCATAAAAAGAAGCTTGGAATTATTTGACAAATTGCTAAAGCTCGAAGTTCTTGACTTGGATCAACTCTGTATTTATGATTTTTTCCAAATAATTTTCCAACCGAAAATGAAACCGCATAAATAACCAAAGCAATTATAGCTGCATCAGGTAAAAGGCTACCAAATTTGGAAAGCTTTGGTAAAATTGGGCGAGGAAATCTAAAAAAATATTTGTTTTAATAAATACATTAGTTTTTAGAAATCCTGAAAACGGTGAAAAAAAAAGTTTACCCTGTTGGAATGTCATCAACGATATCCATTTTATATCGAGATTGAAAATGACAAAATTTCGATAAAATTGTTGTAATTACAACCTAAAAATAAATTATTAAGACTTAGATAAAAAAATTTGAATAATATAAAAAGAGCTTACAACTATAAGTTCCAAAGGTACCGGCAAAGAGCAAAGCCATTTCTTAACTTCTGGATTTACATATGTTTTACCAATATACAATGCAATTACACAAATTGTGGATAAAATAAGCACCGAAAGATTTGTTTTAGAAATATGGGAGAAAATGTCATAAAGCGTCTAAAATCAATCAAACTCATTACTTATTATTTTTCTTTGCCCTGGGTAAATAAATTTAAAAAAACTTACATAATAAATTTTTAAAAATCCACTTCTTTCTGTTATTCCTTCTAATCCTAATAATGGTGGAGCTTGAGAGAGAACTACGTGAATAGCTGCTGCAGTGGTAAATCCACTAATTAATGAATCAGATAGAAATGAAGCAAAAACATGAATTTGAAGTAAAGACATAGCCACCATCACCAATCCAACCAAAAATGTCAGTGTTACAACTAATTGAACATCTGGTCTATCGGCTAACGCAACGTCCCCAGTCATATTTGCAATCATTTCATCAACATTTGGTGTTTCTCGACTTACTACGTTTCCTACCATTAAAGCGGCAATTGCAAACATTCCTATAAACAAAATTATTAAAACCCCTATGCTTGAAATTTTTTTTAACATACCCATAGAAGTATGCATACAGGTTCCAAAAAAAGCATATAAAAGTGCGGGCAAAAATGAAGTATAAAGTCCAATCACAGGTGGCAAATTAGCTAAATGTCCATAAGCCATAGCTATAAAAAAAGTATCATTTAAAACCTCCATATTTTCTTAAAAGAAATAAATTAAATTTACATTGTGGCACATTCATAATTGCTACAGTGAACCCAGCTAATCCATCAGCTAATAAAAAGTTTGCTTTATATTTAGGAATCCAATCCAAAAATGGAAACCATATTTTAGTTTTTTCAATAAAATATTTTCGATCACACGATGAAATATAGGAATTTAGAATTTGTTTGAAGCTTTGTGAAGGAGCTTTATACATAAATTCATTATCAAATTCTGCCTAAAATAATAGATAAATTAGATTTAAAAAAAATAAAATTAAAAATGTGTTTACTTGATTGTATAATTTTCTTGAAATATTTAATTCGATATCGGACGTAGTACTGACCATTGTTGTAAATTTAGTATTTTTGGAATAGATAAATCTGAAACAAAAATTAGAAAAATTTATTGAAATCAAAAATCACGCTAAAAGGATTTGTAAAATTTAAGAAAAATGTTATCAAAGCTTAAATAAGTTTATAAAAAAAATATTATTAATATTTTTAGGCTAAAATAATGGTAAACTTTGTTTATGGAAATAACAAATTTTATGTAGGCAATCATCATCCATAGCACAATGGATTTTATTTTATAAGAGCAGTTATAAACGATAAAATTATTTAAATGACGCACCTATAAACCCCACCCCTTTCTATTTGGCGGTAGTAGTGTAGGCAAACAAACAAAAAATCCTTATCTTTCTTTTTTTCTTTTTTCTTTTCTTTTTGAAGCTGAGAACATATTTCTTATTCTTTTTTTTAGTATCTTTATTAAGCATGATGAATCACAAATTTCTCATTTTTAATACATAAAAAATAATTTCTAAGCTTTTTTTTACCTTATCAAAAAACGATAAATTAATTTGTGCCTTTTCTTTCTTTTTCTGACGACAAAAGCCAAGTTTCTACGTAAAAGCTTTTTTCTCAATTGTTAAAAAATAAAAAGTGATAAGGGAGGGCAAGCAGCAAGCATCCTACGCCATATGAACTGATCAATGAAATTGAAATTGTGGTATGATTGTTTGATGTCAAAGAAATTTTTTATATTTTTTATTGCTAGTTGGCGGACGACGACGCATTGAAAGTTTTATTACAAATAAAAAGTTTTTGATGACAAAGACATTTAAAAAAATTGTGATTTCCAAAGAGCAAATGCATATTTAAAATTATTGGATAAATTAAGTATGATCCAAAACTATAGGTTTTTGGTAAAATTCACATTGAGAAAAAAACATGCGATAAAGCGACGAAGACTCTAGTCAAAAAAATTTGAATAAAAGAAATGTAAGAATTTTTTGAACTTTGCAATAAAATAAATAAGAAAATTCAAATTTTATAATTTTAAAAAAATCTAGGGAAACATAAAGCAACATTAACCCATATTATGCCACATTGCTAAGAATCTTTGTATTCGCAGAGTTATCTCCTTGCTATTTTTTTTCTAGGTGTTTTATTTTGATTTTTTCACTGAAACACCAAACTTTATTTGTATTTTGACTATGTTTTGCTTCACAAATAAATATTTGATCTTCATTCACATTGTTAATGCCTTTTTGTAATTTTTTGCATGAATTAATAAAACAGTTTTAACGCAGTGTGTCTTTAAAAAAACTTTATCTCTCAATTCAAAACAAAAGATTTTTTGTAAAATTATTGGAAGAAAAAAAATCTGCTCATTAAATTATGAAATAAAGTTAAAATGTTTTTGATAAAAAAAAAACAATAAAAAAATATTTCAAAATAGGATTGTTATCACTTTGAAATTTTTAATGTCTTATTTCTAATTGTTTTGAAATTTTGGGCAAATTTATGAAACAATGATATTTTGGCAAAGGCGATTTTTTAATTTAATTCTGTTGACTCATTTGTCTATTTTTTAAATAAAAGAAAGTTATCTTCAAAATATACTATAGCGAATGCGTCATGAAGCCAAAAATTAATTAGTCGCTTAAACATATTAGAAAAACATAACCTTTGATATAGAACATATTAAAATATGGAATGCGGAGTTAAATAAAATAAAAATGTGATAACCTTTTTCTTTTTCATTTCTCTTATCATTTTTCTTTGTTCTTCAATAAAAAAAAATTTCTAATAACCATCAATGTTTGTAAGTGTATTAAAAAATATTTTTAATTACCAATAAAGATAAAAGAAGAGGTGCGCCGCTGCCGCGCCGCCATCATCGAATGATGTGGATGCTTATATTTTTTTCTTTTTCTTTTTAGTTTAACCTTTTTTGTCCAGCTACAAGAAAGGTAGTAAGGTAAGTAGGCAAACATCTAAGAAAAAAAAGAAGTAAAATCATCGAATATCAAGGCCCCTTCCTTATCAATGATAAATTTATTTTAATGATCGTGTGTGTTGACTACGTAAGCAAAACAAAGAAAGGTACAAAGAATATTTTACAGAGAACAAAAAAGTAAGCATAACAAAAAATAAAAATGAATCATATTTGCATATTTTCAATTTTTAATGGCCCTTAATAAAACATAAAGCTATAATTTTTTTTTCTTTATTTTAAAAATGTATTTTAACCAAAACACTAATGCTCAAATTGATAAGCTTCAAGCGTCAATAGTGTTTTATCAGTTAAAGCATTAATTTTTTACAATGGGGACTTTTCGAATATAAAATGTTTCCAAAATTTACTTTAACCTTTATTATTTCTTAATCAGCCAAAAGAAAAAAGTGTGTGTAGAAATTTTCTTGCTTCATTTTTATAACTTTTTTTTAAGATACCGTAATCGCTGTTTTTTTCTTTGATAAAGTTTTGTTTCTTTATTGCCTAATAAATTTAATATTTTTATTTGCTTTTAGTTAACAATAAAAATTAATTTTTAGATTTAAAAATATGGACAATTTAATTACTAATATTCGAGATATTTTTTCTTCAAACCAAGTTGATATTGATGTGGTTCAAAAAGTTCTTGAAGAATATAAAAGTAATAAAAAAGAATGGAAAGATTTTGTTACATTTGATCCACATAAGTAAGCTAAAAAGGCTCTAAAATGAAATTTATAATTTTAATTTTCTCCTTTCTTTTTTCAGATATACTAGAAATCTCGTTGATACTGGAAATGGCAGATATAATCTTATGATTATATGTTGGGGCCCAGGAATGGGAAGCAGGTAAAATTTTTTTTATTAATTTTAAAGCTTTTCCTAAAGTTGTTATTATTTTTTCTAGTATCCATGATCATTCAGATTCCCATTGCTTTGTTAAAGTTCTTGAAGGTACTCTTTTGGAAAGCCTTTATGAATGGCCCGAATCAGAAAATAATCCAATGAAAAAAGTGAAAGAAAGTTATTATAAAAAGGATGGAGTTTCATATATGAGCGGTAAGTTTTGTCACTATTAAACACAAAATGTTAAAAATTACTTTTTGATTTTATTCTTGAAGTCTGAATTTAATTTTGAGGGTTTTAATTTTTATTTTTTAGACAATTTGGGTTTACATCGAATGGAAAATCCAAGTCATTCCAATCCCGCCATCAGCTTACATTTATATACTCCTCCTTATGATCGATGTCAAACTTTTGATGAGGTAAATATTCTTTTAAAAAAACATAAATCATAACTTTACGATGTCAAAAATTTCGAGAATCAAATATCAGTATTCTTATTTTAAAAATTTTCATAAACAAAAACTGAACATTAATGAAAATATTTTTATAGCGAACCAGTGAGCGGAATGAAGCGGTAGTATTGTTCCATACAAGCAAGGATGGCGAATATAATAGAAGGATAAAAACTATGGCTCCTCTTCTTTAAATAATATTTAACTTTTCTTGTGTACATTTATAAAATCAAATAAATTATGTTTTCAAGTATTTTTAATTTAAAATTTTGTTAATAAATCAAATAATTTTTAAAATTTATATATGCAAAAATTATGTACAAAAAATAACTAAACAAATAAATAAGTAATTTTATAATTTAGAAATTTCAATGCATTCTGGAAAATCATTTATTTTTATTGATGGATATTTTTTATCTTCAAATTCATTCGCATAAATTACAGCGTCATGAGGAGTGGGGAAAATATTATACTTTGAAAATTTTTCAAAAAGCCCCGTTCGAATACAAATTTCATAAACTTCTTCTAAAAATTTTTTTTAACATAGTTAATTTTTTTCTTCTAATTTTTGTTATAAATGTTTCTTTACCTCTGAAACCTGTTAAATAAAGTGTAATAGCCATAGATTTTAATTCTTCATTAAGCTCTTTTAAAGTTAAAGCTCCCATTCGATCACATGAAACTATTCCAGATGTATCAAGAATTAAATATTTTATTGGACTTTTTTTATTTGAAATTTGTTCCAGGACATTGTCTCGGAATCGATCGGTATTAAAAAATAATAATGGAGCATCGAATGATAAAATTAAAATATCGGGATAAGTTAAATTTTCTCTAAAAATTTATTTCAAGATTTAAGCATTTTTCTTATTTTTGGGATTCCCTTAATTTACCTATAATACATGTTTCCTCGATATATTTCTGTGTCACCTAAGCGACCGAGAACTTTGTTGTTTGCCCTATAAAAACATTTATTTTTTATAATTATCCAGAATTGTAAATAAGTTTTTTTACCATTGAAACCGAACAGCTACGGTGACAAAAGAAAATGCCAAAGATGCAATTAATCCTTCACTCACATCCCAAAGAAGGGTAATTACGAAAGAAAATATCCAAATTGCCTATAAAAAAAAGTTATTTTATAAAATTAGATTCTTGGGAATGAATTACTTACAAAATCATATTTAGAACTTTTCCATAACATTACACTATCCGTGCATTGCATAAGCATGGCTTTTAAAGCAACTACTACGATTGAAGCTAATACTGGCTAAAAAGGTGAAAATCAGAAATCGAAAACGAGAAAATTAAAATTTATACCGTTGGCAGAGGTTCTAATAATGGGCCAGCCCATAAAATTACGATCAACATAAGAGATGCAGAAACGATATTTGCAACCTTAAAAATAACTTATTTATCAAATATTTTGAGACTATTTAACAAAATTACTTGTGACTTTGATCCAGCTTGAGCAACAATTTGTGATCTTGAAAGACTAACACTCGCGGGATGACATAAAAAGAAGCTTGGAATGATTTGGCAAATTGCTAAAGCTCGAAGTTCTTGACTTGGATCAACTCTGTATTTATGATTTTTTCCAAATAATTTTCCAACCGAAAATGTTACAGCATAAATAACCAAAGCGATTATAGCTGCATGAGGAATTAGATCAGGAAATTTGGAAAATTTTGGTAAAATTGGATGAGGAAATCTAAAAAAAACTTTAGTTTAATAAAAGTCCGAAAAACATTCTTTTGTGGCTAAAATATTTACCCAGTTGGAACATCATCAACTATATCCATATTATACCGGGTTTTAAAATGACAAAATTTTGATAAAACTGTTGTAATCACAACCTAAAAATTGTCGCATTTAACTTTGTTAGTTAAAAGCAAGCGATTCCAATACTTACAACTATGAGCTCCAACGGCACTGGCAAGGAACAAACTCGTTTCTTAATTTCAGGGTTCAAATATGTTTTACCAATGTATAAAGAAATTATGCAAATTGCTGATAAAATGAGTACTGCATAATTTGTCTTTGAAATGTGTGTGACAATGTCATTTAGCATCTAAATTTTTTTTTTAAATGTAAAACTTTTTCTTGGCTTAATTAAGGCAGTTCAAAGTGTTCTAGATTTGACTTTTTTCTTGACTCGTTTGGCGGTTTTCGAAAAATATTTAGAATAAGGCCTTGACAAATTTGCAATTCTTAAAACTTTGTGAAGTCCAGAAAATGGATAATCACTTTGCTAATTTTAGTTTCTTAAATGTGTGCCCCGAAATTTAAAAAACTTACATAATAAACTTTAAATAATCCACTTCTTTCCCGAATATCTTCTAAACCCAGCAATGATGGAACTAAAGATAATACAACTTGAAGTGATGCTGCAGTTGTAAATCCACTAACTAAAGAATTGGATAAAAACACCGCGAATACGTGAACTTGTAATATCGACATAATCACCATAACAACGCCTATCAAAAATGTCAAAGTTACAACTAATTGAACATCCGGTCTTTCAGCTAATGGAAGATTTAAATCATCTATGTCATCAACATTGGGAATTTCTCGACCAATAACGTTTCCAACCATTAATCCAACAATCGCGAACATTCCTAAACAATATTCGATTAGTGTGTCGGAAATTTTTGATGGAAGCTTACCTAGCGAAGTGTGCATACAGGTTCCAAAAAATGCATATAAAAGTGCAGGCAAAAATGAAGTATAGAGTCCAATAACAGGTGGTAAATTTGCTAAATGTGCGTATGCCATCGCTATAAAAAGGGTTTTAGAATGCAAATTTTTAAAAATTAAAGAGATTTATTTACATTGAGGCACATTCATAATTGCTACAGTGAACCCAGCTAAAATATCAGCTACAATAAAATTGGCACGATATTTAGGAATCCAATCCAAAAATGGAAACCATATTTTACTTTTTTCAATAAAATATTTTCGATCGCATGAAGAAATATAGGAATTTAGAATTTGTTTGAAGCTTTGTGAAGGAGGTTTATACATAAATTCATTTTCCAATGTTTCCTAAACTTTGATTTCATTAATTTAGTTTACAAAAAAAGCTTTGGAAAATTATTAACATACTTGATTATATACTTTTCTTGAAATTTCTAGGTTAATAGTTTCCATTTTTAGAAGGAAAAAATTGAAAGTATTTCTAAAAAATAATTTATCATAAAAAGTTCTCAAAAAAAAATGGAATAAAAAATTCTCGATAACGGTTAAAATTGGAAGAGAACAAAAAATCATAAATAAAAACAAAGCACGTAATTTTTAAAATTAAAAAATAAGAATTTTGCTCACAAATTTTGAAAGAATGCCAATTAAAAGAAAAAATGAAACTATTTATTGATTGAATCATCAATGAATTGGTTGGTGGACTCGACAAAAGAAAAAAAAATCGTTCAATGGTTCTGGATCGTTCCCAATTTTTTGCATTGTTTTATTTTTATCGTTAATTATTTATTATTCTTTTGAAATTTTATTTTTAAAATTTAACCAAATGAGGAAGCAATAGATAATTGGTAAAAAAAAGATAAATATTTCTTTAATAAAGTTTTTTCAAAAAAAGAAAATTACGTTTTGACGCTCAACGACCACAAACAAAACTCCAATAAAAATTAACAAAAAAAAGCTACAAAGATAATGAATGAAAAACAAATAAAAGCTCGACTCTAATGACTCCGTTGAGGAATTTTCAATGAATAACGAAGCATTTAAAAAATTAAAATATAAAAATGTTTAAGAAAACTTTAGATTGAAATGTCTATAGCAAAACTAAACTCCACGGTATCATACATATATATATGTGGCATTTTGAATTACCTATCTGACGAAGAAAGAATAAAACTGCGGTGATGGAGCGTCGAGTTTTAAACGTTTTCTGTTGCTTCTTGTCCACCCACCCATAATTTTTCTAAAAACTCTTTTACCAAATATTTGAAACTCTATTTTCCAATATGTAAGTAATCAAAACTCAAGAACTTCTCTTTGCATAAACAACTCAAACATTTTTTTTATTTTCTTATCGCTTATTTATACAAATTTTTTTTTGTCATGCTTTTCTTTCATTTGCGTCACAATTTTTACAATTGGATTATATTCCATGAAAACCATGGGATGATTAATGATTAAAACTGTTGTTGTAACATTGTAAAAAAAACACTCCTCTCTTTGACCCACCTTCATTTTCTTTTTGACTGATAAAACTGAACAAAAAAATGTTTATTTGGTTGTCTTTGATCTTATCAATAATCTGTCATCTCAATAAACCTATGATCCCTCAAAAAAAAGGAAAAAGGAAGAATAAATCAAACAAGCCTTTGTTATTTTTTTTATTGAAGAATGAAAAAAAAACAATGTTTAACAGAAAATTTTATTTTGTTGAATCTTTTTAACAAATAAATAAAGGTGAAACAATCGAAAAAAAAGTTTTATAACGCTTTAATATATTAGAAAATCACATGCTTGTTTTAAAATACATAAATATATGCTCATAACTGATACAAACTTGACTGATAAGTTTATTGACTTTACGCCTACTCATGAGGAAGTAAAAAATAATAAGCATTCAAAGGGATTAAAATTAATGCGTTTATTTTTTCTCAAAAAATTTAGGCACAAAGTTGATAAACCAGGAACAATCTGAGTTTCCCGAGTACCTTTCAACGCTTATGCTTTAGATTTATTAACCAAAATAAGAACAAACATAAATAAAACTCTTTCTGATGTTAATTATGCCCATGAACAAATTCAAAAAATAATTTGTGTTTGAGGTGGAAGTCGAATGCAAGTGATAAATAAAATGTTGAAAGAAATGTTTCACAATGCCCTTAATGAAGCGCAACCAGATGAAATTGTTGCAGTTGGAGTCTCTTATTATGCTTATCATATAAAATTTGATCCAGAGGGATTTATAGGAAGTTCAGAAACTTATTTGATTGAATAAGATGAATAAACATAATTCATGACATAATTATAATTTTTGCAAAACAAAAACACAAAAAATAATTATTTATTATTATATTAATTAATGGCAAAGCAAAATAAATTACATAAAAAGTAAAGCAGATGATACAAATTAAGTTTTAATGACATTATAGTATGAATTTGAAAGAACTTTGTAACCAAAATCTTTATCGAGATCATCAAAATCGTCGATAAGTTGATTAATTCGAAAGGAAGCAACCATGAAATCATTACATCGTTGTTGAAGGTTGGAGGAATTTGATAAAAGTGAGAAATTTGATATTTGAACAACAGAAGCAACATTTATATTTTCGGTTAATGAAAGTTCCAATAAGTCCTATAAAAATGGTTAAACTTATACGTGTAAACACATAATTAGAAAAATGACTCATCTTAAGATCCAAAATACAATATTTATCCATGAATGGAAGAACAGAAATTTTTTCATGAAAAGTTAAAGTTGAGATATTTCGATTGTAACAAAGTTCCATAGCGAGTTCAACAGTTTCATAGGAAAAATCGAAGATTTCCATTTTATTTTCAACTGCTTCTAACATTCCAGAATTTAACATAGCTTCAAAGACAGGTGAACGAGTAGCCAGAATACATTTGAGAACCTAAAGAGTTGATGAATATAATAATAAAGGATATATAAAACTTGCTTGAATACTTTTGCCATCAACATCAATTGTAAAATCACTATAATCTTTGGCTTTCCACAATTTACCACAACCATTACCTTTTTCCCATTTGTTATCATCCAATTGTCTTTCAACCTTTAAAATTCCTTCAAATTTGATACAAAGTTTTCCATTTTTGATAAAATTCTTTACAGGATTGAATAATTCATTTGTTGTGAACCGAGCTACTCCCCATCCTTCTGATATTTCATATACATGATCAAACTTAAAACTACAATCAACAGATTCAATAAGAAATTTGAAATCAGCTTTGACTTTCTTTTCATTTCCAAGTTTCAAATGCAAGAAAATCCATGTTTGTCCTTGACGTTCGATTCTACTTCCATTAGGATAAATTAGAAAAGAATATTGAACACCAGGAATGTTTGACGCTTCGAAATGCTGTGTTTCCAAAAAGCCATTTACTGAATTTTTCAAAGCAATCAATTTCTCTTCTTCGATTTCCCATTTGATTGAAAAAGGACATTCAAGCATCTGAAGAAAAAAAACGTAAATTGAGGAAGAAAACAATTGTAAAAAACTTACAAAAGTTGAAAGCTTCGGAGTTGAATCCATTCCAAACCAAGACAGACAATCATTCATACTTTGTACAATTCTATTCATAAACCAAAAACTTGAGCAAACAACCTTGAAATAAAATGATGATTGAGGAAAATGAAGTGACGTCGAACGAAAAACAAAAAAAAATAAGCGATAAACGAAAAAAATGAAAAGCTATAAATTTGCATATTTGTAAATTATTTCGCTGCAAAAGCTCATTGAAATAAAAAAATTTAAAGCATGCGCTGAATTTTTTGCATTGACCACTTTTTATTGCTGATGCTTTCTCTCATTTCGCTATTAATTGCTTAAATGTTAGATTCTTAACTCCAACAAAAAAATGTATTTCAAAAGGGATATGTTTAAGAATCATAATCAATTTCGTTAATGCTAGCTACTGTAATATTTTAATCAATGAAAATTAAAAATGATTTTTGATTTTATTTTGCATTCAAATTAGAAATTCTTTGGTTCGCTTCAGTTATTTTATACGATAGCAAAGGATTGAGTATCAGTGACACTCCAAAAGTAGTTCAAATGAATCATGATTTAGAGAATTATGTTGACAATCAAGAATGTTAAAGGGAAGAGAATGGAATGAAAATGTTATGTAACTTTTCTTCACAATTGTAAAGTAATACCATTTTTACAAACAGCAATTACCAAAACATCCTGTTATGTATTTTATAAACCAATCGGATGACAAGCTAACAAAATTTTAGTTCATTTTCTCAAAAGATATCTTTGACGTTTTTTTCGACAAAATAATTTAAGAAATGCTATTATTTCTTTTTATATATTTAACATTTTAAATTCTGCATATTTTTTAAAAATAAATTTCTTATTAAATTATTAATAAACAATTAAATTGTCACTATCAGCTATTGTTGTTGCATTTGAGGCAACTTAAAGGCAAAACAAAAATCTTCTCATATTGTTTTTAAGATTAACTTGCGTTTTTTTACATACAAAAAATGTTTTGATCATTCCATTCAGAGAGAGACAATTTAGGAAATTGTTTTTAAAAAAAAAAGCTAGGAAAGTTACGATGACCTAATTTTTTTCTTCTACAACTCAATTTGTCATCCATCGCCTTTTTTTCCAAATCACAATTTCTATTGATTTTGGTTGTTTGAAGTGTTTTGACTATTTTTACTTTTGCATCAGTTTAGCGCGTTTTTTATTATTCGCAGAAAAAAAGAACTCTTTTACTGGTTGTGTAATTTTTTTTAAAGAATATTTTTATACGAAATTTGATTTTAAAAAATGTCAAAATTGATTACACATTTAAATAATGATTCCACTTTTATCCATCCTCGTCAACAACTTTTTTCTATTCCAAATTCATTAATTCATTACCTCAAAAATGAACCATCAAATCGAATTGGATATTTAAAACTTCAACAAACATGCAAATACTTTTTTGTAACTTCAAACAAAAAAATTTTAATTTTAGATAAACTTATTATTTTCCAAGATTCTTTAAGAAATCCAAAGATTGGTTATAAATCCCCCTCCTTACCATTGGGATCAATGAAATATTGGAGTAGAGCATTATCGATTGGACCAAATAATATAAAACTTGGAAACTTATTTAATAATCTTTATTTGGTCAATCTTGAAAGCTTAATTATTCGTTATCAAAAGTTAGAATGGAATGAATTAAATTTATTATTAATAAATAATCAAAAAATTATTGAAGCCACATTCAAAAACACTGAAATTCGTGATGATGATGATGATGGAACTCCGGTGTCAATGGATAAAATATTTTGTAAGCTTCCTTTTGTCCAAAGTTTGGTTTATCAAAACATAATTGAAATTTTTACTTCTCAAACTTTGGTAAAAATGACCGCTTTCTCAAAATCATCTCGAAATTTAGCAGTTTTGGATTTATTTATTGATGCAATGAACGAAGAATTAGATCCACAATTATTTTGTGATTTTGTTTTAAATCATGCTGGTCCAAAATTTGAATTAAAAATAACTTTTTTTGAAAGTATTCAACAAAAATATTTTTTATCATTTCAAAATACTTTAAATAATTTTACAAAGAATCGAGAATTATGGAATAAAAACGGAAAAGCGCCACAAATATATGTATTCAAAAAAATTGGCCGTACTCGACATGAAAGGAAAGCATTAACGCGTTCAATGTGGAAAAAAAGTTATGACGAAAATAATGAGCCTCCTAGAAAGACGAAAAGATTAATTTAATTTCTATTTTTTTGCATTCATCATTTTTTTTATTTATTTACTAGTATTTATTATTTTTGTTATGTTTATTTTTATATCAAATTTTTCTATTTTTCTTTTTAATAAAATAAAAAAATCAAAGAAGTTAGTCAACGCTTTAAAAAATTTAAAAAATAATCTCTAAGAATTATTTATAATGCAAAAAAACAAAGAAAAAAGAAAACAAATCACAATAAAAGAACATAGGGTCTATCCTTTTTTGGTTTGATTCTTTCCATTTCATGTTTTAAAGCTCTTAAAAAAATAGCTCAATCTTGAGTGCCGTTTCTAAAATTAGCGAATTTCAAAGTCACTTTTGATTTGAGTGCCATAGCCTTCTAAAATAAATAATTCAAAAATGCATAATAAAATTATTAAAAATTTATAAAACTTTACCTTTAAAAAATTAATGAATAATTCAATATCAAAAAAAGCGTTATCGATTCTTCTTAAAATTAATATGTTTATTTTGTTTTTCCACGGAAGCAATATTAATTTTGACATCGTTTCGGTTGTAATATGACAAGGAGAAAGACTAGAAAAACAAATTGATACATTGATACTTTTTTTATCCCTCCTTTCATGCGAGGAAGCTAAAGTAAAGTTCAATTAAAGTAAATAAAAAAAACTTACGTTATTTCTTCAACTTTTAAAAGATTCGATAAAATATTTTCCAAAGGGACAATATCGCCATTTTTATTAACAATGCGAGTATTTTTGATTAAACAATCCTTGACATTTCCAGATTTTGTTATTTTTTCATAACTTTCTATTGAAATACGTGGAGAATCAAGAAAAAATATTTTATTTACATCACATCGAGCTATCTTTAATATGGCTTGATCAGCACCTTCTTCTTCGTGATTAACATGAATGGTTTCAGTAACCCATAAATTATTTGGTGAATTTTCGGTATCAAATAAAAAATCATCATTGAGATAATCCTTTCCAGTGTTGTCACGCCGCCGCCGCCGGCGGCGAGGCGTCGCAGAAATCAGCGCCGCCGCCGCCGGCGGCGGCGGCGGCGGCGGCGGCGACCTTCAGCTTCAAATGGCGGCGCCGCCAAAAATATTTGAATTTTTCGAAAAAAAATTAAAAAATACAATGGAAAATCCATAAATTTGACATTATAAAAGCTTTAAATTAAAGTTTTTGTTACTACTATCGCTTTTAAAATAGCTTTAAAATTGCTTAAATATAGTTATATCTTTGTTAAAAATGACTTTATTAATAAAACGGAAAAATTTTTGGATTTTAGCGGCGTGGCGGCGATATGGCGGCGGCGGCGGCGGCGATGAAATAAAAATATGACAACACTGATCCTTTCCCTCTAATGCTCTTTCAGTTTCATATTTGGAAAAAAATTCAAATGATTTAATTATACAAAATGGAAATTTCTTATAAAAATATTTGCAAGTTTGGTATAATTTTTTCATTATTCTTCCAGAAGAATATTTTTACTTTTTTGTTTCATAAATTTGAATTCTTCATCATTTCTAAAATACAATTCTCCAATGCTATTATCAGAATATTTTCCACAACCGAAAATATCAACATTTCCAGAAACATTTTTCTTAAATTTTTTGTGTCAACTTCTTTGCGCTGTAAAATATTTGCATGAACCAAAACTTCAATTAATCCATCGTGATATAAAACTCACAAATATCCTAGTAAAACACACAAAAGAACATAAATTTGATTATCTTTTGAAATTAGCTGATTTGGGAAATGCAAGACAAATTCCACCAACAAACGATGAAATTATGGCTCAATATGTCGTAGCAAGAGCATATCGAGCACCGGAAGTAATATTAACAGATAATTATGAGAGACCTGTAGATTTATGGTCGGTTGGATGCGTTATAGCTGAATTAATTATTGGCAAAACTTTATTTTTTGAATTTGATAGTTTTAAACTTGTTTATTCTATTATGGAAGCTGTGGATATAACCCAAGAAGATGTCAATAAATTACCCGAATTTATTCGAAATAAATTCATGCAGGATCCTGGGAGATTTGCCAATAGTAGCCTTGAAGCAATTTTGAAACGTTGGGTTCCCGCCAGGGAATTATCCAAAATTGGAATTAATGAATATTTATATTTGTTAAAACGGTTGTTAACATTTAATCCAAATCAAAGAATTACAGCTGAAGAAGCATTAAATTTACCAATGTGGTCAACATTGAAAAAAAAAACATTTTAATTTTTATGATAAAGAAGCTTCAACAGAATATTCGGAAGAATATGATAAACAAAATTATGGTAATTCATGGAAAGGTAATTGATTGTGGATTTTTAAAACTTAACAGCTATCATGGAATAAACAGATAAACTTAATTTAAAAAAAGTTTATTTTTAGAAATACTTTTTAATATGATCCACGAATATCATCAGAGGATTGTTAATTTGGAAGATGCAAGAAAATAAACTCCTTAAAGTTTAAATAATTTTTTATAATCCAAATAACACATAAAATAAATTATTTATTATTATATTAATTAATGGCAATGCAAAACAAAATACATAAAATAATAAGACTAAGGATAGAAATCAAGATTTAATGACATTATAGTATGAATTTGAAAGAACTTTGTAACCAAAATCTTTATCGAGATCATCAAAATCGTCGATAAGTTGATTCATTCGAAAGGAAGCGACCATGAAATCCATGCATCGTTGTTGAAGGTTGGAGGAATTTGATAAAAGTGAAAAATTTGTTATTTGAACGATGGTTGCAAGAGAAATATTTTCAGCTAATGAAAGTTCTAATGACTCCTATAAAATAGTATATTATAATAACGAGTATAAATAGCTACAAAAAAGATTGTTTACTTTAAGATCCATAATACAGTATTTGTCCAAGAAAATAATAACATCCATCTTTTCTTCCATTTTCAATGTTGACATTTTTCGATCATACATAAGTTGAATTGCAAGTTCAACAACTTCATGAGAAAAATCGATGATTTCCATTTTGTTTTCAATAGCTTCCATCATTCCAGAATTGAACATTCCATCAAAAGCACATGAGCGATTAGCAAGGATGAGTTTATGAGTCTATAAGAATGTTGGCTATAAAGGCTGTTGAATGTAAATAACTTACTTGAATATTTTTTCCTTCAACAACAATAGTGAAATCTTTGTCATTTCTTTTCCATAATTTTCTCCAAAAGCTTTGTTTAGTTTCTTCATCAGTTGATTGATATTCTCTTTCAACACATAAAGTTCCTTCACATTTGATACAAAGTTTTCCATTAACAATAAATCTCTTATATAAAGGATGGAACAATTCAGCAGTGGTGAAATAGGTTCTTCCATGTCTTCCAGATTTTTCAAATTCATGATTATACTTATAAGTAGCATCAACAGATTCAATGGAAAATTTGAAATCAGATTTCACTTTCTTTTCATTTCCAATCTTCAATTGCAAGACAATCCAAACTTTTCCACGATTTACTTTTATATTTCCATTAGGATAAATTTGAATTGAATATTGAACATCGGGAATATTTGCAGCATTGAACCATTGAGTTGTCAAAAATCCATATTCTGAATCCTTCAAAGCAGCTAACTTGAATTCTTTGATTTCCCATTTGACGGCGAAAGGACATTCAAGCATCTGAAAAAAGGAAGTTAGACGAATTAGTAAAAAAGTAAAAACTTACAAAAGTTGAATCCATCTTCTTATTTCCAAAATACGATAACAGGTTATTCTTGATTCTTTTCATACAATTTATAAACCACGAAACATTCAAGCGGGAGAAACAGGATACTCGATGCAGCAACACGACCTTTCTTTCGAATGATGATTGAACGAAATGAAATGACAACAACAAAAAAGTCATAGAAAAAATGTGAATGTAAAAATTGGAAATTTGCATAAGGATTTTATTTTTTTGCTGGAAAAGTTCTTTGCGAAAAAGGTTTTTTCAATTGTTTTGATACAAGCAAAGCCCTCGCTACGCGAGGGCTTTTGCTTGTTTTATTAAAGTTTTTCTATTATCGATTGAGAACTATTACATCTCCACAACTTTCATGTTCTAAAAGATCTGCAAACTATAAATAATTAAGTTTTTGCATGGTGGCCCTATCGGGCCACCATGCCCAACATTTTAAAGGTTTCATTCTAGCGATAAGGGCTTTACATCTTACTAACTAAAGTTAGTCATACTTTTTACCTTTTCTAAAGCATTTCACTTCTTTATCCTTCCTAGTAATTTATGTTGTTAGTGCGTGCGTCGCTTCTATGCAAATTTGCTATTTTCTATCAAACAAAAAGAAGGAAAAAAAAGGATGAAAAAAATGAAAAATGTTTTATAAAATTTACATAAAAGTGCTCTACTTTCAAACGCGTTAGCATTATTTGTCAGATTTTTCTGTAAGCAAGTTTGCAGACGGTTGTTTGAAGCATTAGCTGATAGCACACTGAAATATTATTTGATAGCTAAAATTACAATCGAATATTATTTGAAACGCGGTTTAGTGCGTCTCGAAAGAGTTAAACTACTCCATTTTACACGTTACATATCACAGATTTCATATTTCATATTTCATATTTCATATTTCTTATTACATTATCATATTTATATCAATCATTTTAACATATAGCTATTTCAATATTATTATCAATGCCACCTAAAATTCAACGTACGCCTTCTGAAGAAGTCAGACATAAAGAAATTTTAAAAACAAAAAAGCAAGAGCGTGATAGAAAACAAAAACGGACATCCAGGGCAAGTTTAGAAGAAGATGAAAGAGATGTTGAAAATTTAGCTAAAAGAGCAAGAATGCAAAATTTAAGAGCCAATTTAAATGAAAATGAAATTGAACTTGAAAATATAGCAAAAAGGGCAAGAATGCAATTGTTGAGACAAAATTTAACTCAAGAAGAAAGATTAGTTAATTCACAAAATGCAAAATCTGGAATGCGATTATTAAGGCGTCCAATAAACTTAATTTGTGCAGGTGGAAAAGAGATTATTGATATAACAACTCCACATTATCTCGGTCTCATGAACATAAAATGTGAACATTGTAGCGCAAATCATTTTGAAAGTGAAAAAATCAGCAATAAAGGATTATCGTTTAGCAGTTGTTGTCAACATGGCTCTATTGCATTTCCATCCAAACCTATTTTTCCAGAAGAAATCAAAAAACTTTTCAATATTAAAGAATTTCAAAACAACATTAGACTATATAATAACATCCATGCCTTTGCTTCTTTTAACGCTGATACTGTTAGTTTTGGCATCAACCGACCAGGACCGTATTCTTTTGTTGTCCAAGGGCAGGTTTATTACCAAATTAATACAGCTATGCAAAATGAAGCCAATGCTCCTAAATCTTATGGTCAACTATACATTGTCGATCCTCTCGAAGCAGCTGAAACAAGACAAGAAGCTTTTTCAAATTTAAACCATGAAATTACAAAAACTTTATCCGAAACCTTAAGCAGGATAAATTGTCATGCCCAAGCTTTTCAAATGTTACATGAACAATATCAAATGCAGCAAAACTTATCTTTGCAAAATAATACATCCCCATTAAATTTATCATTGCATTTTGGTTTGAAAAAAGGTGTTGATCCTCGACGTTTCAATTTACAAGTATCCAATGAAGTTGCTGCTGTTTTTGCTACCACAGATGATGGCGAAATACCCGACTCATATATCACAATTTATGATAAAGAAGGCAGGCAATTAAAAACTGTAAATGCGTTGGATAAAAATGTTGAACCTTGGCTTTATCCTATCTTTTTTCCTCATGGGCAACCTATTTGGCACCACGAAATGAAGAAGTTGTTCTCTAATAAAACAATAACTCGAAATGCTTACGCCAAATTTCATATTGCATTTCGAAATGGAGAATTTAATGCTATATTGCATGGTGGAAGACTTTTTCAACAATGGTTAGTGGACACCGCTTTAAAAATGATAAAAGAAAGAGTTCAATTTCTGAGAAATAATCAAAATAAATTATATCGTGATAGTTATGCCAACATTGACGACTTTATGAAGAAGCATCAAACTGAAAATAATGCAAGTTCAATTGGCTCGAAATTTATTCTTCCCTCAACTCATACAGGCTCTCCCCGTTATATGGAACAAATTTATCAAGATGCAATGGCAATTGTAAGACGTCTCGGTAAACCTGATTTATTTATTACAATGACGTGCAATCCCAATTGGCCAGAAATTACCGAAAATCTCTTTCAAGGACAAACTCCTGCTGATAGACCTGATTTGGTTGGAAGAGTATTCAAGCAAAAATTAAATTTTGTTATCGATTTAATAGAAAAAAAAGGTTTCTTTGGTGGTTGTAAAGCATTCGTTTACACAATTGAATTTCAAAAAAGAGGTTTACCCCATGCGCATCTTTTGGTTACTCTTGAAGGTGATTACAAAATGCGAACAGCTGAAGTTATCGATCGTTATATAAGCGCACAATTACCAGATCCTGAAAAATTTCCAAACTTATTTAACTTAGTTTCCACTCACATGATTCATGGGCCATGCGGTTTTCGATGCGAAAAAGACGGTAATTGTTCTAAAGGTTTTCCAAAAAATTTCCACGAAGAAACAACTCTTGATGAAGATGCTTATCCAACTTATGCAAGACCAGATAATGGTAGAGAAGTTACAAAAAGTTCAGGCTTTGTTGCTGATAATCAATATGTCGTTCCACATTGCCCTAATCTTTTACTTTTAATGAATTGTCATATAAATGTTGAAGTTGTATCCTCAATTAAAGCTGTTAAATATCTTTATAAATACATTTTCAAGGGTCATGATTCTGCAGCAATTAAAATTATCGATGGTGTTGTTGATTATGACGAATGCGAATCGTTTTTAAACAGCCGTTATATGGGAGCAGCTGAAGCAGTATGGAGGATATTAAATCATGAATTGCATGGTCAAAGTCATTCGATAACCCGTTTACCTATTCATTTACCTGGCGAACAAAGAGTTAATTTTGTTGATGCTGACAACACAGAAGATTTGCAATCAGCTATGGATAAAAAAACAATGTTGTTAGACTATTTTGAACTCAACAAAAGAGATTCGAATGCTAAAAATTATTATTACAGCGAAATCCCAGAGCATTACACATGGAAAGATATCAATAAAAATAAACCTAAAAATGCTGATGGAACAAAAGAAAAAGCAAAATATCAATGGGAGCCAAGAAAAGGAGGATTTAAAGTATTCGGTCGTTTGTACACTGCCAGCCCCACGAATCAAGAACTATTTCATCTTCGAATTCTTCTCAATCATGTAAAAGGCGCAACAAGTTTTGATGAATTGAAAACTGTCGATGGAAAACTTTGCCAAACTTTTACTGAAGCATGTCTTGAATTTGGATTAGTAGAAGATGATAAAGAATGGTATCGAGTTCTTGCAGAAGCCCGCGTTTCAATGTTACCATATCAAATGCGATCATTATTTGTAAGGCTTTTAGTCCATTGTCAACCTTTAGCACCACAAGATCTTTAGGAAGAATTCAAAGAAGACATGGCCGATGATTTTGCAAGAAAGGATCCTATTGAAATAGCCATTCAAAAAGCTTATAGAGAAATTAGCAAATTGTTAGAAAAAGAAGACAAAACTTTAAAAGATTTTCCAACTATGAAGCAAGAAGTTATCTTTGATCAAGATTATGATGTTTATGACCCTATATTTGATGAAAACATTGGCAACCAAATGTATGCAACATTAAATAAGGAACAAAAAAATATTGTTGACAAAATTTTAAAGTCGAGCGAAAGTAATGATAATACCGAAAGTATCCAAAAGCTATATTATCTTGATGGACCAGGAGGATCGGGTAAAACATATGTTTATAAAACTTTATGGCATTTATTGCGATCTAAAGGTAAAAAAGTTCATACTATGGCATTCACTGGAATTGCAGCGATTTTGTTACCCGAAGGAAAAACTGTACATAAAACATTGGGATTGCCAGTACCTCTCTATGCTGATTCCAACTCCAGTTTAACACCAAAATCAAAACAAGCTGAGAATTTAAAAAAAACAAATGTTTTTATCTGGGATGAAACACCTATGGCTCCACGATATGGGCTTGAAATTATGGATAGACTTTTGCGAGATTTGACAAAAATTGATGAACCTTTTGGTGGAAAAATTGTAATACTTGGTGGTGACTTTCGACAATTATTACCAGTTCGAAAAAATGGCACGCGTTCAGAATGTATCAGCCTATCTATTAAATATTGCCACCTTTGGAAAGATTTTGAAAAGTTAACATTGCACCAAAATATGCGAGCAGACCCAGAAGAGACAGATTTTGCCAAATATCTTTTAGAAATTGGCGAAGGAAAAGTAAATGATAATGATGATAACATGATATTCCCTTCAGAGCTTATCGTTGAAAATGATTTAGTGAAAAGTGTTTATCATACCTTAATTGAACAAAATAGATTTGAAGAAGTTGCAAACTCCGTCATTCTGTCAGCAAGAAATGCCGATGTTGATGAAATTAATCATAAAGTTGTGGAAATGTTGCCAGCTGAAAGCGAAAAAGTTTACACAAGTATTGATAAAGCGATCGAAGGAGAAGCTTTGCAAGAATTATTGACACAGGAATATCTTAACAGTCTTAACCCGCCGTCATTACCACCTCATGAACTTCGTTTGAGGAAAAATACTGTTATTATGCTTATTCGAAATCTTAGTCAAAGTGAAGGTTTATGCAATGGAACAAGGCTTTTAGTTATTGGTTTAATGAATCATACATTGCAATGTAAAATATTAACTGGTGATAAAAAAGGCGACATTGTTATGATACATCGCATCTTACTTTACAAAGAAGAAAATTATCCTTTCACTTTGGCTCGAAGACAATTTCCAGTAAAAATTGCTTTTGCAATGACAATAAATAAATGTCAAGGTCAAACATTTGAAAAAGTTGGAATTGATTTGAGGAAGGATGTATTTAATCATGGTCAAATGTACACTGAAAAAAAACCCCGTTTGGTGTAAAACCCTCATTCATTTTTTGAGGTAAAACCACTATATTTTGAGGGTTTTGCCACAGTTTTTTTGGTGGTCAGTGAACACTCAATTAAAATATGAGGGTTATTGAACCCATCTACTATAAATGTAGTTTTTACCCCCAAAATTTATAAAATGGAGGTTATAACCCTTAAATATGACTATTGTCTAAGAATCAGATGGAATAAAAAGGAAAGAATAACAATACTTTTAAAAAGTGTTTGGACTAAAGCTTCGGGCATGGTACAAAATAATACCCTACAAAACTAATCATTGACGAGACAAAGGAAAACAACGTTGATAAATTTAGATAAAGAGGGGAGGCTTGAGATGTTCAACAAGAGACCGTGTGAATATTCATTCTTGTGTTTTTTAAGGCTCAACGTTATTTCTTTTAATTTTTAAACGCTTTTTTGATAATAATCTTACAATGGATAATCAAAATTTAAATAATGGGCTGATTTGTCATGTTTGTGATCAGATGTCGTTGCTGGTAAACGAAATTCTGAGAAAGCGAATGCTTTTGATCCTCCATCAACTCAAGCTGCTTGTACCATGCCCTGTATCATGCCCGTTGTAATGCCAATCGAATATTATCAATCGACCACAACAGAAGCTCTGGAAATCTTGGAAGATGCTGTGGATTGGATGGATCCATTTATCAAGGAACTCTCTACTTATTTTCAATTTACTCATTCATTTTCGACGGATTCTGTGTCTCAAAGCGAAATAGCATGCAGCGAGTTGCACTAACTTTGAAGCTTTTTGTTCTTTGATTTTTCTCTTTCAATCTTTTCTCTGTTTTTTTGCTCGCTTTTTTTCCTTTGATATCAATAACTTTATTTCAACAATTTGTCATTTCAGGGAATATCTTTGTCAATTTTGAAGTTTTATGTCCAGCCACTGATGGATGTGGCTAGAAAATCCAATTGCTAATTGAGGATGATCACAAAATATTATCAGACGTCATTATGTGTTGCTGCAACTCACACAAGTTAGTTACTTATCTTTTTTATGTATCTTGTTTTTTCAGTGTTTGTTCAGACAGGTTACTGCTAAAGCATTTCTGGTAGTGGAACAATCGCCATCAACTTCTCAACCGCCATCATCAACTACTGTGACTGAGGTCTTTAACAAGCTACTTTCATCAAACGACGCATGACCTACCGATAGTAAAACTCAAAGAAAATGTAACGTTGCATGAAATCCACGAATAGTTACCTTATCCACGCGTCGACTAAAGAAGATGAACCATGTGAAAGCAACTTCAACCGCCTTTTTATAGATTACATGGTAAGGTTTTGAATTTGTTTTAACTACTTTAAACCAACACCACTTTACAGATAAGGAGCGCATAGCAATATGGTATACCTTGGACCACACAACGTATATATTCTCCTGCTAACATCCCACTCGTCGCTATTCCAAGAATTTCTTGCGTGAATGATGATGGTAAAGAAGCATTACCGGTAAGTATTTTTCATACATATGTATCTCGCGTTAGTTTTAGGTTCATAGAACAATCGTCAATGCTCAAAAACGTTCTTATATGGCTGAATTAGAAATCCAACCGGCGTCTCAAGCTCAACCAGAAACTCCAGAATCAAATGAAGAACAGCAATCGTCAATTATTGAAGAAAATGATCAAGCTACTGAAGCACCAACGACACCAAAATTACGTCTTATCGATGGTTCTCTTGATCACTCTTTCCAATATGATGTTCAATCGACAATTGATAATCTTGCAAGCCCACAACCTTTCTAAATTTTGTTATTGTTATATTTGGTTTTTGTTTATTGTGATAAATTAATGTTTTTACAGTTAATCTGTGTTTTGAGAAGTGTGTTTACCATGCCCTGAGAATAGTATAAAAAGCAGGAATACATTAATATTAAGGGTTTTTACAGTATAAATCCAGATGACAAATAAGACGGAAAAAAAGGGATTTAACCCTCATTTTTTAAGTGTTTTACCCTTATAAAACTGTTGCAAAACCCTCACTTTGGAATGAGGGTTGATGAGCCCCTCATCCGAGCAATTGGTTACTGAATACCTCATTATTTGAGGGTTTCACCCTTAAAAAATAAGGGTTTTTTTTTCAGTGTATGTTGCGTGTTCAAGAGTAAAGCGTTTTTCATCATTAAAAGCATATTTAGGAAAGCAAAGACTCGATAAGAAAGTTAAAAATTTTGTTTACAAAGAAATTATTGAAAAAATATGAAATATGTGAAAATTTTAAAGTAGCCTTTATAAAATAATCAAGGGGCTTTGCCCCACTCCTTCTAAGCACAGCTGCCTTGACGCGGCGAAGGAGCTTGAACTGCTTTGTTACATTAAAAAAAGTAGTAACTAAAAGCTGTGCAATAATTAAAAAAATTTTTTATTTCTGGCCGCCCAAAGGGCGGCCTTTTTACCTAGTTTGACTTAAAAATAGTTCAAAAACTTGAAAATACTAACTTATTAAATTTACCAATGTGGTCAACATTGAATAAAAATAAACATTATTATTATGATAAAGAAGCTTCAACAGAATATTCTGAAGAATATGATAAACAAAATTATGGTAACACATGGAAAGGTAATTGATTGTGGATTTTTAAAACGTAACGGCTATCATGAAATAAAGGGATAAACTTAATTTAAAAAGGTTTATTTTTAGAAATACTTTTTAATATGATCCACGAATATCATCAGCGGATTGTTAATTTGGAAGATGCAAGAAAATAAACTCCTTCAAATGTTATCAATTTTTTTCTAATTCAGTAACAAACACCTAAAATAAATTATTTATTATCATATTAATTAATGGCAATGCAAAATAAAATACATAAAAAAGTGAAGCATATAATAAAAATTAGGTTTTAGTAACATTATAGAAAGCATTTTTAAGAGCCTTGAAAGCAAAAGCTTCATCGAGATCATCAAAATCGTCGATAAGTTGATTCATGCGAAAAGAAGCAATTATAAAATCCATGCATCGTTGTTGAAGGTTGGAGGAATTTGAGAAAAGTGAGAAATTTGCAATTTGAACCACCGATGTAAGAGAAATGTTTTCAGCTAATGAGCGTTCTAATAAATCCTAAAAATGATATTTGGTAAGAACAAGTATATATACGCAGGTACAAAAAAGAGTTTACTTTAAGATCCATAATACAGTATTTGTCGAAGAAAATTAGAACATCCATCTTTTCTTCCATTTTCAATGTTGACATTTTTCGATCATACATAAGTTCAATGGCAATTTTGACGATTTCATAGGTAAAATCGATGATCTCCATTTTGTTTTCAGTGGCTTCTTTCATTCCAGAATTGAACATTCCATCAAAAGCAGCTGAATGAGTACCAAGGATGAGTTTATGAGTCTATAAGAATGTTGGCTATAAAGGCTGTTGAATGTAAATAACTTACTTGAATATTTTTTCCTTCAACAACAATTGTGAAATCTTTGTCATTTCTTTTCCATAATTTTCTCCAAAAGCTTTGTTTAGTTTCTTCATCAACTGTTTGATATTCTCTTTCAACACATAAAGTTCCTTGACATTTGAGAATGAGCTTTCCACCAATGATATACTTATATAAAGGATAAAACATTCCAGAAGTATTGAAACGAGTTCCTCCGTGTTCACCAGAATTTTCAAATTCATAAGTTTCTTTAGAGATAAAATCAGCGCATTCAATGAAAAACTTGAAATCAGCTTTGACCTTCTTTTCATTTCCAATCTTCAATTGCAAGTAAATCCATACACTTCCAAGCCACTTTCCTTCCTTGTTTCCATTGGGATAAATATCAAGACAATATTCAACACCAGGAATATTTGCAGCATTGAACCATTTAGTTTGAAAATATCCATTTTTAATGTTTTTCAAAGTATTCAGTTTCTCTTCATCTATTTCCCATTTGACCGCGAAAGGACATTCAAGCATCTGAAAAAAAGGAAGTTAGGCGGATAAGTAAAAAAATAAAAACTTACAAAAGTTGAAAGTTTTGAATTTGAATCCATCTTCTTATTTCCAAAATACGATAACAGGTTATTCTTGATTCTTTTCATACAATTTATAAACCACGAAACATTCAAGTAGAAGAAACAGGAAACTCGATGAAACAACCTTTCGATGGAATGAAGATTGAACGAAATGAAGACGACGACAAACAAAAAAGTCATGAAAAAAAAGTGAAATAAAAGTTTGAAATTTACATAATAAAGTGATTATTTTTTTTGCTGGCAAAGTTCTTTGCGAAAAAGGTTTTTTCAATTATTTTGATATTAGTCTATGCCACTTTTTGGGCATTTTTTTGATTATCCTTTTGGTTGGTATTTAATTTCATTGCTTTTGATAGAGAGGCGAAATGGCAATCATAGATTTTTTGTTGGAAAATGTAAGGGCTAGCAAGATTTATTAGTTTTTTATTTTTTTCAACTTTTCCAGTTAGTTTTGTTTTAATTTGTGGAATTATTCCAACTGCAATTTTAGCAAGAATTTCTTATAGCAACTTGAATAATTTTTTTTAATCGACAGATTTAGGCACTTTCCACATTACATATACATAACTTTTAAGCTTGCATTAAGAAAAAAACTCCTATATAAAAATTGTAAATAACACGTTTTTTTATATATAAAATTATTTATAACTACCGTGTATTCAAATGTACAACCAGGATATATATAATATAATAATAATAAGTAAATAAACAAAGATAACACATTTAATAGAATAAAATAAAAGAAATAATACAACAAAAAAGAAACAATCAATTTTAATTAACAAAAAAATAAAGACAAAAAAAAAGATCTATGGATAAATAATATTTATAGTGAGTGATAGCGTAAAATTACATATTTTGGATTCAGGAAATTTAACTTTTTTTTTTGATTTTTATGAGGAAATTAAAAATTTAATTTTTTTAAAACTGTTTTTCTCTTTGAATGTTTCAAACAAATTTTTGGCATCCGATTATTTTTAATCTTCAAATCAAAACCTTTTTATTTTCAATGTTTTGTCCCAAAAAAAAGAAGATAAAATTCCACCAAAAAATATGTAAGTTTTTTTTGTTGTTGAATGTTATTATTATTTTTTTTTAACATTAGTTTCAACTTTTTTTTCTTCTCCTCTGAAAGCAGAAGAAAAAAAAAGGTGAAACACAAAGGCGGCAAGAATAACATAATAAAAAAAGAAAAAAGTATGTATAAAATATTATAATTTTTTTTACAGAGAAACATAAATTAATTTATATTTAATTATTAGAATTTAAAAAAAAGAAAATGGACAGTTACACATATTTTTTTAAAAAGTTTACACATGAAAAAAGAAAAAAAAAGAAATAACAGACAGCCGTATTTTTGAGCGTAGTTTAGTTGTTGTTGGTTTGGGGGGTTGTTGGGTTATCCGTGAAAAAAAGAAAAATATAAAAAATAAAACACAGGTAAGAAAAGAAGATTATTTTTAAAGTGCCGGGATTTTTTTTGATTGGAAACTTTTTTGCAAAGGTTTTATAATAGTAAAATTAACAATGGCACCGGAAGGAATATTTTTTAAACTAATTACAAAAAAATGTATTTATATTTACAATTATTAAAAAGTGATATATGTATAATCAAAAAGTTGCTACGAATGGTCTCTACACAAAATCATAGAAATAAAAAAGTTTTCTCCCATAAAAAAATTCTGTAATTTCCAAAACTTCGAAAATAACGATATTCGGGTTAAATATATAATAATTTGAAATTCCATGTTGAGACAATAAAAATATAAAATAAACCGAGTTTTAGATAAGCTTGGATTTGCAACAAAAAAATTTAACTGATTTTTAGAGGAAAAATTTACATATTATTTTTCTTCGTTAATAACAACAAAATATAGTTTTAACAATTACCACAATTTTTTAATATTTATCATTTTTTCTTCCATAAAAAAATTTATTTTTTTTATTGTACAATGGAATTAATTCTTGATCGCATTCCATTCGCCGTTTTAAGATGTTGAGGATTATCAGTCATTTTAAATAAGAAATCCATTATATCTGCATATGATATAACTCCAATAACCTTTTCACCATTATTATCAACAATAAATAAACATGGAAGCCATGAATCATATAAAGTTCGACATGCTCCTTCCACGGTGCAATCAGTGGAAACCAAAAAATCCAAACAATTTTCTTTACAAATTGTATAGGCTGGAACTTTGAGGGCAGCGGAAAAAGTATCATTTTTATATTCTCCCACAGCATACATGATATCTTGTTTAGTAATTATACCAGAAATATTTCCATCATCATCGTGAATGGGTAAACAAGAAATTTTATGTTCTAATATAATATCCACTAATTCACCTAATGGCGTATTTTCATGAGCCTGAAAAACAATGGGAAATAAATGTTATGTAAAAAAAACAAAACAAAAAAGTTTTCATAGAAAAATTCTCAAAGTTTTATTCAGAAAATTTTAGGGACAGTAATTATTTTGTTCGGATTATTGCCATTTTTTGTGTTACTGCCATCTTCAAAAAAACTTTTCATTGTAAAAGAGTAAAATTTATTAAATTAATGCAAAAGAGAAGGAAAATTCTGATTTTTTCAGTTCGATTTTTGAATTTAAAAAAATTAATTTTAACAAGTTCAATGACAGTAATTTATTTTTACGAAATATTGTTGCTTTTATGTTACTATCCCTTAAACTTTTTTTCTTGAAAAAGTTTCATTAAAATTTTTGTTAAGTTTCATTAAAATTTTTGTTTTTAGAAAACAGCAAATTCGAATATTTCGATCTCCAAATTTATTTTTTTCAAAATATTAACTTACTTGAATAATTTTATCCCATGTACCAAATTTGGTGTCTTTAATTTTAAGTTGATTAAAGTTCGGGAAAATCACGCATTTGGTATCGAGCAATTTAAAAAGACATTCAGAAAAAATTAATCGAAGTGAAATAAAATATAATAAATTTGGTTGATCATTGGCAGTATTTCCTTCTTCTGTATGGACAACAGGAATTCGATGGACTCGATTCATGCGGAATAATCGAGCAATATCCCAGACACTGAAATATTTAGAAATTAGTTTATAAAAATAAATTTATGAAGAAAAATTTATTTTATTAAATAAATCTTCTAAGAAATTTAAATTGTGTCTTGTTACTTTTTTGGGATAGTAACCACTTTTTGTAAATTACTGTCTATTTTTGATTACTTTCAAATTCCAAAAAATAATGAAAAAATTGTTGAGTTTTCAGTTGGTTTTTTTAGTTATTGTCAAAACACATTTTATAAAATTGTGAGGATTAAAAAAAATAAAGCTGCTTTTATTTTAAATTTAAAAAATTGTTTTAAATTTTTTTTAGAATAATTACTCCCTTTCTGATTTTTTTATTACATAAAACAGCCAAAGTTTAACGTCACAGAAGCTCATCTTTTTTTTATGTATGTGTTTTTATAAATAAGTCTCAATAATGCACCATTTTTTTCCAAAGCACAATTAACAGTTTTAGAATTAAAAAATTGTTATTTGGCCTAATTTTTTTTAAATTTTAAAACTTTTACTTACCTTTGAGTTGTTGGAGAATAAATAATTTTTTTACGACTTGGTAAATGTTTAGCATAAAAATCACGTAATTTTATATCAGCTAATGGAGGATTTTTAGCAACTTTACGAAATATTTCGCAGCAATCTGTTAATGTCATAATATCATAATTATCTACAAAAAAATAACTTTACTTTAATTTAAATCAAAAAATTAAGAAAATCCTACCATCGGTATTTGTATTAATAACTAATGCAGCAACTAACCCGGTTGAGCAATAAGCAATAACGGCTTTTTTAACCTAAAAAAAATTGGTAAAGAATTTAGAAATCTAGCCAAAAATCAAAAAAAGGATAGTAACAAAATTTTGTGAATAATTTGAAAAAATAATTACTACCATATTTTTTTAAATATCAAAAACAAAAAATTATTGTTTTGTTTGAAGTTTAAAGGATATGTTTTTGTACTTACAGAAAGAGCTCCATCAACGACGCATACAGCACTATGAAGTGGTGCCACATCATAGCATGCTCGAGATTGCATATATTGTTTAAGGGGTTCGTCGTTTCTGGCTTTAAAAAAAGAGATTTAGTTAGGTAAGTAAAATTTAAATAAAATAAAATTATCGAAATTATAAACTTACAAAATGCACGTAAGCATGTAACAACTCGATCCTTTTGGCGGAAAATGGCGAAATCCTGAAAATTATTTTTTTTATAAAGATTTAAATAAATTTTAAAACCCAAAAACGCCTTTTAAATTTTAATAAAACAATGACACTTTTAAATTATTATTTTTTTGTTTCACGTGCTTTTCATTCATTCTGTTTCCTTAGTTTTAATACACGCGAGATTTATGACGCTCCTAGCTTTAATTTTTTTTTGTTTGCAAAACATATGGTTCGCTACACTCACAAACATGCAAAACACACAAAACTAAAAGCTAACATGTAAACAAAACAAAAAAGAAGAAAAATTAAATCAAAACTGCTATTTTTGCAAGCTAAATAAATTTGTTTTAAAAAATTACTAATTTTCTTTAAAATTCAGAAATTTCCAATAACTCAAAAAAATAAATAAAAGAGAGTAACAAAATTTTAACAGTATTTTTTATAAAATTATTATTATCCTTTTCCAGCGTATAATTTATTTTTATTTTTTTAGTCATCAATAAACTTTTTTTTTCATAAACGATGCATAGCGGGAAAAAAAGAAATAAAAAAGATGAGTGCGACTTAACGGATAAAAAAAATATAACAACTGAAAAACTTTGTTTTCCATTTATTTATTATTTTTTTTTTGTAAAAGAAAAAAAATAATATAAAAAAGCGCCGCAAAATCATCCAACTTTTTTCATAACCGCTTTTACTAGAATTTTTTCTTTAGTTTTTAACTTTTGGCCTTTACTTTATTTTTTTTTCTGCAAAAAAAATATAAAATAAAATTGATATGCCCGCCTTTTTTCCGTTGCCATTCTTGGAAAAAAAGAAATAATGAGTTAATTTTCTAGGTTTAATAAAAAAATAATATATGACATATTATAATTTATTCATAAGGATGAAAAGTAAAGACAGAAAGTTATTAAAACAAAAAAAGAAGTGCTGCCATTTTAATTAAAAAAATAACTAAATTTGACCAAGAAATAAGAGTAATCAGTTTTCGACAATAATTTTAAAATTTAAATTACTATCGTAAATTAAAGTAATGGCATATTTTTAGACATTTCAATGGTAAATTTGAGAACGAAAATAAAAATGTGGACACAAATTTAATAAAAACGTATATAAATTTGTAGATAAAAATCTTTTTAATAGTAACTATTTTCACTCAATAACTCACAAATTTTGCTTACTCTCTCCAAATAAGAAGAAGAAAAAAAACCAAAAGATTTCGTAACAATTTTGAAGCTAAAATTACCACCATTTAAATGCAAAAAGAAAAAAAGAAAAGGTTGCGGAAAAGGCTTTTAAAGACGTCAACAAAAAAAAAGGCAAAAGAAATGCAATATTGCTTTAAAAAAAATAAAACATTGAAACAAAAACAAAAAAAAAACAGAGAATAGAAAATTGCTGAGATTTAATTTCATTGTTTTTTTACTTTATTTAAATACAATGGTCTCCGTTTCTTTTTTTCTTTAGCTTTCTTAAATTTTTTAGAGTGCTGTTGCAATTTTGTTTTTTAAACCCATGTTTTTTAACTTAAATATATAAATTTCAAAAGAAGCACACGCAGCAGAAGAAAAAAAAATTCCGTTGGTTTTAAATCAATGCCAAAAGCGAGAAACAAAAACAACAACGTCGAAGAAGAATGAAAAAAAAGTGAAAAATAAAAATGAAAATAAAAAAAGCAAGCGATGAGCCAACAACATGCAACGCGATGTAATGCAACGGGGATGGAAAAATAAAAGCCGACTAAAAAAACCAAACCACGTGCTTTTTTTTAGTTTTAGTTGCCTTTGCTCTTACATATTTTTTTTACGCTCTCGCTTGCTTGTTCGGAGTATTTCTTTTTTTAAACTCTAAAATAAAATAAAAAAATTATTTTTTTTCGCGTTGTTCGAAAGAAAGAAAAAAAAATATTAGAATTTTTTTTGTTTTGCAAGTGGAGGAACAAAAACTTTTTTTCCTTCATCGAAACAAAAAAAAAGAGATGGATGGATTAAAAACGTGTTGTTCGAAACACACACAGCTAACGAATGACATCCATTATATTTTTTTCTTTTTTGTTGCCTCAATTAATTTAAATGAAAAAAATATGAGTTTTGAGCATGCGACAACGAAGAAGAAAAAACACAAAGATTAGTTATCAAAAAAAATAGAAAATTCTTGTAGCATGAATTCAAAAAAAAACTATGAAAAAATGAAATGTGTACTGGTTTAAAAAGCTTATCAACGATAAGAGGGTTACATTGAAGCAAACAAGCGATACTGAAATATGATAGTAACAAAAATGAAACAATAGAAAGGGAAATGTGGTTACTATCAAATGGAAACAGAAAAAGATCAATAAAATTAAATTTTAAATAATTCAAAATTTAGTAAATGTAAAAAGACTCTATTATTCCTAAACAAAAAATGAATGTGTCAAAATAATATAAACTTTTTTTGAAGCATGATTGATAGTAACTCTTTTTTGACAATAATAAGCAAATTTTTATTATTATCACCGTAGGTAGCATTTTCTTCATTTTCTGATGCGCTTGAAAAACAATCTGTCGCTATTTTTTTTAAATCCGCTTTCGCAAAAAAATATAAAGCAAAGCGCATGGATAAAATAATCTTTGACAGTTTTATTTTATTTTTTAATACACTCTAACACAAACATCGCTGCCAAGTGGGATTGCTGCCAATTTATTGTAAAAAGTTATTGTAAAAGGCTCCGTCCGAAAAAACATATTTTTTTCTTTTCTTTCAACAAAAAAAACATTCCTAAATTTCCACTCATCCTTCCTTTGTTTAAATTTTTTGTTGTTTTTAGCTGTTGGCATTTTTTTTTCTTATTGGAATGCTTGCAAAATAAAAAAAATGAAGAAAAAAGCTTTTCTTGTTAAACTAAAAAAAATACAAATCTATCAGAAGAGATAAGCAAAATATTTAAAAAATCATTGGATTCATTTGTTTATCTTTTTTTGTTAAATGAGAGTAATAAGAAATTGGCGATAAATTGTAAAAAATTCATTACTCTCCTTTTTTATTTTGGGTTCCAAAAATGCAAAATCCTTCTAATTTCAAATTCTTTTGTTTTCTTTTGTTCCCAAAAAAAACACACTCTTACACGTAATGAAAAAAAAAAATTCCAAAATCATGCATGCACCTACTTTGAGCTCCAAAAAATAAAATAAAATAAGGTAAAATAAAAACTTACAGCTTCACGCAAAACTTTTTCAGGAACACTAAATCTTCGACCTTTATATGCCGAAGGTGGGATATCTTCATCATTACATTCCATTTCGTAATCGCAATCAATAAATTGTGAATCGTTACTGGATTTGCGTTGTTCTTGTGAAAGATGATTTGCTGAAGCTAATAAAGCTGCGGATGGAGGAGGAATAATTCCAGCTGAACAAAGTTTTGAAGCCGCAGCTGCTCCTCGGCGGGATGATGGAGGCCACTAAAAAAATAAGGAAATGAACTTCTGACAGAAATATTTTAAATTTGTGTTTAAAAAAAATCTGTCCCAAAGGCAAAATATTTAGTTAGTAGCGTTCGGGGATATTTGTTATAAAAATATTATAATTTTTTTTAGTTTTTTGTTGGTTTAAAAAACTTTCTAAAATATAAACTTTTCTTTTCGCAAAAAAATAAATAAATGAGAGTAACTAAAGTTTGACAATAACTTGCGAAAAAAAATAATTACTATCTTTTTAATAATAGTAAACAAAACAAAAAATTGCAAAATACTTGTTATTGGCTACTTCTTTTTTTTCTTTGCTTCAATAAATAATAGATGTTTAAATGAAAATAATAGCGTAAAAAATATGTTTTTAAAGAAATATTTTTGACGATAGTAATTAAATTTTGACAATAAATATGCAAATTTTGTAACTCCCATTTCTGTTATTGAGATAATTTTCAAAAGTTTTTTAGATGAATTTTTAGTCTAACGAAAATAATGGTAAAGATCTTATATTTTTTGAAAAAAGACATATTTTAGAATATGATGACAGTAATTAAATTTTGACAATAAATAACCAAAATTTGTTACTGTCATTTTTCTATTTGGCATTAGTTTTTAGAATTTCTTTAATAAGAAAAATTATAATAAACAATTACTAACCTTTGAAGTGATGGTTTGTCGTCTGGGACGCATATATTCTCGTTTAGCTTCTGCACCATAAACGGAAAGGGATTCACGTCGAGAACAGCCATTACCACTTCCATTGCCAATAATGACGGCGATGGGTTCACCATTATATGATTCAACTCCGGATTCTGTAGAAGACATTTTATTAGATAATTTTGGATTTTTACTATTTGGTGAAAGAGATATTTCACCTCCTGAAGATGAAGTTGTGGAACCATTGGAATGTCGACTTCCACCATTTATTCCATTTCCACTGTTTCCGCCATTCATTCTTCTAAAAGCTTCCACCGTTTCTTTAAGCTTTATTGATATTGTACGCTTTCGTTCACGAATTACACGCATTTGTTCATCATCACATTCCAAAATTATTTCATCTATATTATTATCATAATCCATGGGTTCATAATTTTTATATTCATCATCTTCATCAAAATTATTATCATCATCATCGTCTTGGCCATCGTCGTTGGCGGTGTTGCGATGATGATGATTATTAGAATTTTCATTTTCATCATTCCTTCCCCCTTTTAATGGTAATTCAATTTCTTCATCTTCTATTTCTTCATCCATTGCATCTAATCCCTTCATGGGATTATTACAATTTAATACTCCATGTGAGGATGATGAGGGTGGAGTAGTTCGGTGTTGTTGACATACATTATTTTGAGAATGTTGTGGAGGAGAATGGTGTTTATCAGCCGATCTATGTGGTGTTGGTTGTTGTTCAGATGACCATGGAGTAGGGGAAATATTTTGATGATCAATGAGGCCAATCATATTTCTTTTTTAAATATAATTTAATAAAATAAATTGGTTGGCTTTTTTAAAGCCTTTTTGGATGACGACGAAGCAAAATGAGTTGTTTTTGCGTGATTAAAAAAAGAAACAAAAAAGGAAGGGTGTTACAAAAAAAATTTATGGAAAAATAGAGGGAATGAATTTAAATTATTATTATTGTTACTTTCTCTGTTGCTTTCTTCTTTTGCCTAAAAAAATTAAATATGATTTTAAAAAATTTGGGTAAAGTTACACAAAAAAAGTTTCACGAAAGAAAAAAACGGAAATGATAATAACATAATAATAACAATATTCCGCGATAAATGGTTACTATCATCAAGAAAAAAATCGCGTCACTAAAACTGGTAATTAGAAAATTGAAATTTTAGTGAATAAGAAATACTTTCACCAATAAAAATGTTATAAGTAAAGGTAATGCAACACATATCATAATATTCCAAAAAAAAAATTGGATATTATCATCAAAAGTTTTGTCTCTAAAAATGAGAGTCAAACAAAATCATCAACTATTTTTCATTTAAAGTTACTAATATTGTCTTTTTTGAAAATGCCAAAAAATTATAAGAAAAACACCCGAAAAAAATAAATTTTAAGAATCAAAATAAAAACATATTTCTGAAAACCAAAAAACTGTTTTGTTACATTTCTAAAATAATAACAAGCTTTAAGAGATCCATAAGAAAAGAAAAGGAAAAAAATAAAGAAAAATAAATGTTATTTTTTTTCTTTTTTCTTCTGGTGTTTGTTTTTAAGATTCTTTTTTAAAAATGGAAAGATTTTTGGTTATATTTATCTCTCTTTTCTTTATTTTTATTTTTTCAGTTTAAGAAGAACATTAGGGGTCAGTCACGCTGTGTGCTTTCTAGAGTTCAACAAAAATATGCTGGCTTTTCATCACATCACTTTTTTAAATAGCTAACGTTTATTTAAAAAAAAAAAAGATGTTTGCTGATCGATAGATAATTATCAAGAAATAGTCATGAACGGTAAAATTAGGGTTCGGTTTCGAAGGTAAATGGCTTAAATAAAAAAAATGATATAAAAATAAATTAAAAAAGAATAGTATTTCAAGGGCAAGACTACCAAATAAAAAAAAGGTTAATTTATTTGTAGGGTTTTAAAAAAAATTTAGACAACTCTAATATTGGCAAGTTTTAAGATGAAAAAAATTAATTAGCCAACTTAATTGTCTGTGTTGAGTTTTTACCCAATCTGTAGCCTATTAGACAATTAATAGCGATTTATGTTTTTAGCGACTCAATGCACTTTTTTAAAAAATGGTTTGTAGCAAAAAAAACTTTGCATTTGAATTAAAAAAAATTATGAAAAATGAAAAATAATTGTCTCTCACTTATATCACTTTTTTTGCCAAACTTTTTCGCTAAATTAAAACTATTAAAATTACCACGGATACAGTATTTAAAAAAAACTAGGTTTAAAAAAAAGAAGACTAATTATCGGAAGTTTGGAAAGGTCAGGAAGTATAGAAAAAAAAATATTATAAAGTCTTTTTTCCTTTTTAATAAATGGCCAAACTTATCTTTAGTTCTCTATAGCTTAGCTCTTTTTTAATCAATGCAAATAAATAAATGTATGAATATAAACTAATTTAGGCGACATGAAGAGAAAAAAATTGAAAAGAAGAAAGAGAACATGGCAGGTGGATTAATAATAATTTGTATGTATGTAAGTATACATAGATTAAAAATAGCCAGTTTGATAAAAGAAAAAAATTTATTAAAATGAAAAGGAAAAATCGTGTTTTAGCTCAAACAAAAAATGGAAGCCTAGCTAAATTTCAAAAAAATAAAAATATGTTATCAAACAATCCCATGAGATCTGTTGATGGGTGTTTTCCTTGTTTTTATTTTTAAATAAATTTTGTTCTATTTTTAAAAAACCTTTCTGGGTTTTAATATTTTTTTAGAAGAGTTCAGACCGGAAGGGAATTGTTTATTTTCCAGACAGACAGAAAGAAATCCCAAGTGAACAAACAACATTTTTTTTTGTTATTTTCTTTTCCGTGAACAAAAAAAAAGAAAAGAAAAAATGAAGGTTTTCGTTCCGTTGGCTTCCGTTATTTTTTTTTTGGGGTTTCATTCATCCTTCTCAGATATTTTTTTGATTCGAGAGTTCCACGAAGAGTGACGTCGAGGAAAAAGTGAAATGAAGCATGAAACACCTCAATTTAATGCAAATAAAAAAAAACGATTTAAGCATCGAACATTTAAAAAACGATTTTGTGAATGCGAAAAAGTGCATAGTTACCAACAAACCAGAATTATAAATACTTAACATTCTCGGTTTTAAAAGAAAACTGCAAATCTTAAAATTGCTTTGAGAAAAAAAGTTTCAACAATCTTCTTGTTTTACAATATTAAAAAAAAGTTCGCACGTAAAACTAAAATAAAAAAAGTAATTAAATGCTCGAAAAGAATATAAATGGAAGTTTTAATTTTCAAGAAAAAAAACTTCCTCATTTTATTTAAATAAATAAAGTTTAATCTTTTGTTTGTGTTTCTTTGTTTCCTGTCAAATTAAATGACTCAAGAGAGAAGAGAGGAAAAAATAAAGCTAAAATTGTTATCACAAGGTTTCAATAAATTTTGCTTCCAAAAAGTTAATCTCCCATCAAAAAAAATAAAGTAACAAAAAATTCAGCAAATACTTTTTGAAAATTTTAATACTATTAAATGATAGTAATAAAATTTAGGCAATATTTTCAAGAAAATTAATTACTCTCATTTTTTTGCTCTCAATAACAACGAAAACACCTATTTTATTTTAGGCCTTTTTTAGAAAAACATCATTGTAAAAAGTTTTAAAGAAGAAAATAAAGAAAAATAATAAAATTTCTTTTTAGTCTTTTAAAATTTAAAGGCCTTTAAAAAAGGTGGTGTCTTTTACCAAATCAATAACATGCTTGTAAAAGAAAAAACATACAGTCATACTTTTTTTCTCTCATTGTTTTGTATTATTTAAAAAAGAAAATAGGAAAACAAAGACAAAAAAAATTTGCAAAGGGTCAATAGAAAATGACACGGTATAAAAAAAAAGCTCCATGGTTTTACAAACTTTAGACAAACAAAAAAAGAAAAGCACACGATTTTATTTTTGCCTACCCAACAGAAAATAATAACAGAGTTTTTTCCAAAAATTATTACTTTATTATCAAAAACAAACTTTTTTTATAGTTATTTTTAAAGAAATATAAAAAAAATAAATAAGAGTAAATTAAAACTTTTTTTTGTATCATTTATGTGAAAGAGAGTAAGAAGAAGACGACAATAATATGTTTTTGTTATTTTCACATTTTTTTTATTTTTCTTAAGGGTCTAATGAGTTTTCCACTTCTTTTTTAATTTTATTTTTGCACCCACATTTTTTTTCCATGATTTTTGTTTTATTTTCTCATCTCTCTCGCAACATCTCCCCGTGTGTAGCAAGCACACCTTGTTGTTGCCAGTCGTGTCTCAAAGTAAAAGAAAAAAAAATAAAATCTCGTGTTCTGATTTTTTTTCTGCAAAAATAAAAAATGAAAAAATTGTAAAAAAATATTCGAAAACATTTTTTTCTTGTGAGAGAAGAAATAAAAAAAAAGAGTGGATGTGGTGATGAAGGCCAAAGAACAACGGTCGCGACGACGAAGGCAAATTAATTTTTTTGTTTTGTTCGAAAAAACAAAAAAATTGAGAAAGATTTATTGAAGAAAGGATTTATAAATAAAAAAAGTGATGAACGGATATAAAAAATTATTTAATTGCAGGGAAGAACTTCAAAAAATAGAAAATAAAAAAACACGGAAGTTTTAATCACAGGAAAAAATAGGGGCCATAAGCTTAATGAATCACAAATAAAAAAGAATAGAAAAATTTTATTCATAGAAAAGATTAAATAATTTGCATAAAAAAATGAAGAAATGAATTTTTAAAGAAAAAAAAGAAAATAAATATATTTTGACAAAATGTTATTACTATCAATAATTATAGTAATCAAAAAATGCTAATAATTGTTTTAAATTGGTTACTCTCAATTTTTAACACAAAGTTTAAAATTGCAAAAATATCTTAAAAATGGAATCATTTCTGAATATTTTTGACACAATCCTTTCTTTTTCTGGAAGTCATTCATTCATATTTATTTTTTTTATGAGAAGACTCGAGGCGAGGAAAAAAAAAGAAAAAAAAATAGACGATGCGACACGATGACGCTAAAGGTCAAAGCCCAAATCTTTTTCCTTCTATTTCTCTACCATCTTTTTCTGTTCTAACTTTTTCTTCCACGTTTTCTTTCTCTTTTTTTGAAAAAAAAAGAGAAATAGTTGAAAATTAAATACATATAAATCCCCTTAAGGCAAAAAAAATTAGTCGTCTATCTCGTATGTAGTAAATAGTAAAATGTGGAAAAACACACAAAAATAAATAAATAGTAAAAAAATTGAGAAATGACGCGAAAATTGAAAAATAGTTAGTTGTGTGTTATTTGTTTTTGTCTAAAATATAAAAAAAAATAAATGTGGCAGTAAAAAGTTTTTTTTTGTTTTTTTCTTTTAAAAACAAAAAATAAAAGTTCAATGAGGAGAAAAAACAGAAAAAGAAAAAGGAGAAAAAAGTTAAGTTTAAGTTAATGAGAAAAATAAAAATGAAGCTTAAAGCTTAACTGCTGCTGTTTTGTTTTGTTTTTTGTTGCCGCCGGCTGCCAAATAGCTTTTAGCTTAACACTCACTCGTCTGCTTTTTTTTTTTTGACTGAGGTCTAGGACTGAGACACAACTCTCTATATTTTGTGAGAAATAATGAGAGAGAGAAAAAGAGGAGGGAAAAAACTTATTTTTTTAAAAGTGATACTTTAACAAAGCAGAAAAATAAAGATTTCATAAACTACCTAACTAATGACTGACAACAAAAAAGTGAGAAAACATAAAAGAAAAAAGAATAACGAACATCAAAAATAATAATAATAATAAATGTATATTGTAAAGAAGAAATGACAAAACAGGATTCATATATTGACAGACGAAGAAGACTGCTTTTTATTTCTTTTTCTTCTTTGCTTTGTGTCATGGAAGATAAAATACAGAAATATAGGAAGACAATGGGAAATGGAAAATATGGGGAAGATCCTTGAAAAAAAAGAAAGAGAATCAAACAGCGTTTTCTTAATATTTATTATTGTTGCTTTAAATAAGAATAAAAATAACAAAGCATGGGAAAAATATATAAATGTGCATTATTAAAGGAATAAAGAAAGTGTAAACAAATAAGTGTTATAATAATAACAGCCGATCAAGATTTTTTATAAAAGCAGACGATGGAATTTTTTTTGGATAGAAAATTAACGAAACTTTTATTTTTTGCGAATAACCTCAAATTTTTAGTATTGTCTAAAACCAGCTTAAATTTTCGAAAAATCGCTCTTATGGTATTTCGCCACAAAAAGTTACGTGTTTTCTCTTTTTTTTAGTTATCGATTGATAAATTTTTTTAACTGATAAACTCATCTAAAGTTTTTTCTTTCTTCCGGTAATATTTTTAGAGCCGGGAAAAGAAAAGAAACAAAAAAAGTAAAACTAAGCATGCTGAAACCATATGTATGGAGAAAAGTCATTAAAGATAATAAAAAAATCCAAAACAATATTGGAAAAATCATTGATAAGGAAGGTTCTTTTCTTCATTCAGCTGGAAGAAAAAAAAGAAGCTAACATCTCTCAAAATTTCCAGCTACAAGGCAAAGTATTTTTGATTTAGCTTTCTTTAAATCTCATTTTTTGGGGAATATATTTTTTTAATTCTCCTCCTACTACGAAAAAAAAACATTCTGATTTCATTAATCACAATTCTACGATGCCTAAGTGTACGTTTGTACATGGATATGACTAGCTCTAAAAATATTTTTTTTTTAAAACACACACGCGTGAATGATCTTTTTTAGTCTTTTTCAAAAGCTTGTTGATCTTTTCGACTAAAATTGTTACATCAAAAAAAAGAGAAACGGAAGGGAAAAGCCCAAACACGAAAAATATGTAAGAAAAAAATAATCGGAAGACGACTAAAATAGAAAAAAAAGTTTTTTTGGTTGCCCTTTTACATTGCTATTTTTTCCGTTTTTTTTTTCATGGCTTCTTAAGAAAAAGAAAAATATCGTTAGTCAAAACAAAAAGAAAATATTGTATTTTTTACGGGAAAAGAAAAAAATGGAATAGAACAAAGAAAGAAAAAAACTGTTGTTATCAATTTTTTCTTTAGATATTGTTATCAAGAAAAAAAATGTTTAATCGAAACAATAAAATTGAAGAAAGAAAAATATGCGTGGTTTTTTATTGTAGTTTTAGCCTAAAAACCAAACTTACATCAAAACTCACATTTTGCTTACACAAAAATAAATCGACGAGAAAGAAAGTAATCAAAAAATTTGAATTATTGTGTAAAAAGTGTTACTATCAAAAATACTCTAAAATCTATTATTTTATTTCAACGAAACTATGCCACTTGGCTTTGTAATCTAAGAAATCTTTTTAAAAATATATATTTTTAAGGGATTAAAAATTGTAACCACTTTCTTATTTTTTTTTGTTGCAATAAAAAAGCGTTTATGGACTAAAAAAAGCAACCAAGAAAAGACGCAAAAGCAAAAGAAATAATAAAAAGATGGGTTTTTATGAAGCAGCAGCAAGAAAGCAAGCAAGCGAGTGAGAAAAAATAAAAAGAAAAATGGAAGTAAACATGTTTAACATTTTTTGTTTAACAAGAATAACAAAAAAAAGAAAAGAAAGAAAGAAATAATGTGAATTTAAAAGTTCTTTGGTCATGTAGTTTTTTTTTCTTCTTCATGTTGTTGGTTGGTGATAATCTCTTACTTAAACACCAAACAAAAGTTAAAGTAATGGACTAAAAAAGTGTTTTGATAAATGACTCGAAAAATGAAAGATAGTAACTATAATTTGACAATACTCATTAAAAACATGTTACTATCACTTAATATTTTTGGCCAAAATTTTCAATGAAAATCCGAATTTTTTGGGATATTTAAATCTTGAAAAAGAAAAGAAAAAAGGGACGCCTGAAACTAATCTCCAAGACTATAAAAAAAACTTACAGTCTTCTTTCTTTTTGCACTTTAAGAACCAAAAAAAAATAAAAAAGATTCCATATTTTAATTTTTTTTGCATCTCACACTTTTTTTAAATCCTTATTTACTATAAAGCCTTACTAACTACAACGGTTTAATAATAATGAAGCTTTTTTTCTCAGAGATATAAATAATTTCCCAACAAACAAACAAACAAAAAAATGAGAAAAATAAAAATTAACAAAATAAAAATAAAAATAATTTTATTCCTTATTTTTCTTTAATTTTAAATTTCTTATGCTTGCGCGTGTTTTTCAAGAACTAAGTCCAAAATCTTTCATCCTATTTTTTCTCTTTTTCTAAAAATAAACAACAGTTAGTCATTTCCAAAAAAAAGCAAGAAAAATAAATGGAATCTTTTAAATCTCTTTTTTTATTTCAAAAAATGATGAAAGAATTTTCTCTCACTCTCTCATTTTCGTCTCTTCGCCTGCTTGCTATTTTCTTGAAGTCGCTAGCTACTATTATCGCGTCTTTGTTTTTCTTTAGTTTGTTTTGTTTTTTTTGGGCGGAAGCTCAATTCGGGGATTGAAAAAAAAATTAAATAACAAAACATATTTTTTATTTGTTGTTGATAGATATTCTTAGCCTTTTTGAAAACGGCTATCATCATCCCCATCCATCGTCTTCATTCATATATTTTTATAAATAAGTCTCTCTATTTTTTCGGGGGATAGTTGTTGTTGATCGCTGTTTTTAGTTCTCGTCACGTTTTTTAATACTAAATACCAAACATTTTTGTAATTTTGTTTTGAAATATTGCACGCATATTTTTTTTTTGAAATGTCTGTAAAAAATACCAAAAAATATACAAATAATTTGATGGCCCTAAATTGTTTCGGGACATAGAATCATAATTTGACAGACCTCACAATAGTAACTTTTGGAAATAAAAAAATATTAAGCTTTAACCCGTTAAAAAAATATTTTACTTTGCCTTAGAAAAAAAAGGCAAATACGCGGAAGTAAAAAAAATATGTAAAGTAAAAAAAACAGCAGACCAATGCATTTTTAACCTTTTCGAAGCCAGCTGAAGAAAAAAAAAGAAGAAGATCAAAAAAAAACCAAAAAAATATTTGTTCTTCTTAAATGAGTGTGTTTGTGTTTTTTTTTTGTTTGGCTGACAGCCAACTTGTTCTTTCTTATTCTCATTTATTTTTTTGTTTTTTTCGTTTTTGCAACAACAACAAAAAAAACTTTGAAATATTTTCATTTTCATGCTCTATTTTTTTTTCAATAACAAAAAAAATTAAAAAATAAACTTTAAAGACAGACAGACTGAAGTGTAAAAAAAAGAAAGGAAAAAGTCATGAGTTAATCATACATACAAAAAATAAAAAATAAATTAGAAACAATAACAACTTATTAAAGTTTTTTTTAGTGTCTCACGACGAAAGCTTTTTTGAGTTAAAAAAAAGTCGTTGCATCACGCATATTTTTTTTTAAAGTTGATCAGTTGACATTTTATTAACGCTTTAAATTTCTCATTTTTCATAACAATAAAAAAAAATGCACATGGGAGAGAGGATTGAAAAAATTGACATTGGAAACAAGCCTCTTCCTTAAAGTTGCTCAGTTTTGTTACTCTTTCTTTCTTACCTGTGTCGTCCAATCTCATGACGAGAACCGAAGAAAAAAAACAGTAAACAAAAAAAATATTATAGTAAAAAAAAAAAGAAAGAAAGAGAGAAGTCGAAGGAAAGGAAGAAGAAGTCATTGTTTACAGATATCCAATAAACATAAAAATAGCTCTGACTCAAGTTTCAGTTTCAAACCTTTTCTTTTTTTTTTAAAGTTTATTTTTGAAATCCAAAAAAATAGCGACATTTTCAAATATTTTTTCCAGGAAAAAACAAAAAAATGTCAAACTTGTTTTTGGTGAAAATGATTCAGGTAAATATTTTTGTTAAACGAATCTTAGTTATTAAAAACCAATAATTCATAAAAAAAATAAGTATTGTAGCAGAAAATTTATGAATAATAAATGATACAACAAAATATCGGAGTCTTTTTATACCAAAGACAATGTTTACAATTATTTTTTTTGGACGCCCCAGTTTCTCGGATTCTTTTTTTTTTGTTATTTAGTACCACCCATCCATATATCTTTTTTTAAAGAATGTGAATCACAAAAAGAAAAATATTCTAGAACTAATTTTCGCAGAAAAAAATAATTTCAAAGTTACTAAAACAAACATTTTTTTTTTAAAAATTTGTGACCTCAGATCCTCATGAGCCTGCATCGAGAGAGGAACACGCGGTAATGGGAGGATCCGATCCAGAAGATCCGGAAATTACTGGATCATTAACCCTTTGCATTACCAACTGCGCCAAAGGAGGCCACAAATTTATTCTCTAAAACTCAAAGAAAACAAATGAAAAAAAAAACTGGAAAATTTAGCATAGAAAAAAAATAACGAAAGTTTCTTGTTTTTTTGCTTTCCCTCTATTTTTTTTTTTTGTTGTATCTCCATGCAAATATATTTCATACTACATAAATAAAAGCAAGCGCGTTCTAGCCCTAAAGCAAAGAAGAAGAAAAAAAATCAAAAAACATTGACACACTAGAAAAAGAAATAATAAAAGTTTCTCCATCATTTTTCAAATCAAAAAACAAATATTTCTTTCTTTTTTTAATTATTATTCTGATTTTGAAACTTTTTCACTTTTTCCGAGTAAAAAAATGAAATAGCAGGCGAAGAGAGAGAGAGAGAGAAAAAAAAACTATGGATGTTTATGAAGGAAAAAAAGATTGAATGAATGAAATCAAAAAATACGAAATCAAGCGATCGATCTCAGCCCGCCAAGCACGTTTGTTTTTTTAACCCAAATAAAAAAAATATTTTTTCTCTTTCGCTTTAGAAATCAAAGGACGTAGTACAGAGAAGCAAAAAAAATTTGTGGATAAAAATAACATCAACTTTGACCGTTTAAATTTAAATGAATGAATGAAATGAAGAGAAAAAATGAATAACAAAAACAACCAAAAAAAATATTTCCTTTTTTTTCTCAATGACCACCGCCGCCCTTGCCTGCGCTGCAGTTGCAGTCGTTTCATTGAGGCAGAAAAGCAACCAGGCAGGCGACTTTCAACACAATAAAAACATAAAAACACGGAGCGAAAAGAAAAAAAGCACAGAAAAAGACCAAAAAAACAACTTTGAAGAAGAAAAAAAAATGGAGGCAAAAAAAGAAGAAAATGCAAAATGACGAAGAAATGAAATGGAGAAAAAAGAAAAGAAAGATGGCTTATTTTTTTGGTGTTTTTTTGTTGTTGAAAAACAACAATAAAAAATGAAAGAAAGAATTTAAGAAAGCAAATGGCGGTCATAAAATATTTATTATTATATACTAAAATTGGTTTATTTTTTATTTTTGGTTTGGTTTAATCTGTGATTTTTTTAAGTAAATATAGACAGACAGAGAGTGACGAGAAAAAAAATGTTAATGAATAATAAAATAAAGCAAGCATCTTGATTTTGGGTCGATGGTCGAAAATCTGAGAGTGTCTGCAGTTTTTTAAAGAAATGTTTCACTCTTTTTTGATGGAAGTATCAATAAATGTGGCCAATTAACTTAGTTAAATAAGTTGAAAAAAAGTAAACATAAAATCTTTAAAAATGAAATAAAAAATCATGGGTTTTAGCGTGAAAAGAAATTCATTTCATGAATATATTGTACATTAAATTTTTGACTATAATAAAAAAGCTGAAATAAAATTTATTTTTTGAAAGAGAAAACCATAAAACTATAGTCTAAAGGTGCGACATTTCTTAAATTTATAAAAAGAAAGAATATCAAAACTCAAAATAGACTTATTTTTTTGGCATCACTTTTTACTTTCCTTTATGGAAAGACGGCTGTCAATGGCTTGCTTAAATTTTGTTTAAAAACATGACCCGCGATATTTGGAAATACCCCATGCAAAAAAAATATATAAGCCATTTATGCTAATCACTATGTTATTGCATTTTACAGATTATGCTAAACATGAACTCGTGTTTTGTTTACAGAATTCTTTTTTCCTCAAAACAAAATATAAAAAAGATATATGAAACGTGCAATTTTTGGCATGCATAATTAAAAGTGTTAAAAATAAAAATAATTTGCAGGTGATTTGAAAAAAGGAAATTTTACACCTGCAAAGTTAAAAATATAAATAAAATAAATATGATTTGGTTCAACCATAAACTTTATACTATGGCTATCCCGAGTTTAGTTTTAAGAGCAAATAAATTATGAGAGGAAAAAAGTTACTCGAATGTTAAAAAATAAGAAAAATTTTTAATGGACCATAAACTAGAGGAAATTTTATGATAAATGTAAAATATTCGTTGCAAGAGACAAAACTTTTGAGAATAAAATATAAAATTATAAAAATTCAAAGAACAAGAAAAAATCATGCATTAAGTTTATATTTTTATTTCAAGATTTAATCCAGAAACCTTGGAGAATCGGGGAAGAAGATATTATTAAATTCGCGTAATAAAAAACCATGGTTCTTTTTAAAAGAAAATTGAAATAAAAAAAGATCAAAAAGATATTGAGTTCGAATGAACAAAAAAAGTTATTTTTTAAACGTACATGAATGATAACAATACTTACAACCTCATCATCATCATTATCATAATCGGCTTAAACCCAGAAGAAAAAAAAACTACATAATTCTTTCCTCATGTGTGTGTTTTGCCTCTTTTTAAAACAACTGTTCTTACACGCCTGCTTGCTTTGCTTGTTTTGCACTCTCATAAAAAAAATAATCGTTGCCGGTGCTTATTTTTTCCAAAAACTTAAAAAGCAACAAAAAAAAATAAAGAAAAAAATAGAGATTACAACCATCTCTTTCCACGTGATGATGATGGTTTTTCTGTGTATTTATCTATCGTTTGCTTTTTATTTTTAACAACCACTAAAAAAGCAGCTAGAAATAAAAAGAAATACACGCTTAGAAAAAAATGATTTGAACCCCGGAATTTATTTATTTTTTTTGTGATGCAATCAAAAATAAAATATGTCTTTTTCTTCCAAAAAAATAAATAGAAATGAAAGCCTCAGCATAATAAAAAAAAAAGCTTTTAAACTATGTAGGAATAAAAAAACTCGTGGTTTTATTTTTATTTAAAGCTGTGGGCTGAAAAAAAATTTGCGTCGACAAACAGAATAAAAATAACAAACGAGTTCGTTGTTCGTTGTTGATAAGAACGCGATTTTATTGAGTGAGCGAATAATGGAAGCAAAAAATAAGTTGTGTGATTGCAAAGTTTTGGTTTTTTTTTTTGCAAAATATTGAGCTCAAATAAAAAAAATGGTTTTGAACTTTGAAGCTTAAAAATAATTGAAAGGTGAATAAACAATTACCTAAACTTAATATATTTTTTCGTGGAGAGACTCCATGTAAAAAAACTTAACTTAAAATTAAAATCATGAATCGATCTTTAAAAAAAAAACCCCATCAATTTCATATTTTTAAACAAAGGAAAATTAAAAACTATAATTTTTCATATCAAAAAAGGTAACAGCCAGAAATCAAGAAACCAACAAACAACTTTTATTTCATCCATAAAATTTCTTTTAAAGATTTCATAGTTTTATTTTATTTTTTAAAACATGAAAGTGACTAAAAGTAATAAAAAGAAACGAAACCTTTAAAAAACTGAAATAGTTGTTTCTAAATTTTAGCCAAAGAAAAAAGTTATTTTTCCTTTTTTAGCTTTTTTGGTGTTCAAAAATAAACTGAAAAATCAACTGCCTTTAGGCATGAGAGAAAATCTCCTTCTTAATAGAGAAAAAAAACGTGGGAATACTAATGCATAGAAATTTATCATACTTTTGAAAAATAAATAGTTGGAAAAGTAAAATAAAGAAAAGTAATAAAATCCATAAACTTCTGAACATTGAAATCTTTTTATTACCAAAAAAAGAGAAGAATCAAAAAAGTTTTTCGAAAACATTAATTTTAAATTTTTTTAAAAGGATAAGGTAGAATAAATTTTAAAGAAAAAAGCATCAAACATAAGCTATAGTGAAGCAATTATTGTTTTCTCTAAGCAGACATAAAAAATTGCTTAAAGAAATTTTATTTTTTTTTTATTAAAAATCTTCGGCCATTAAGAAACATTCCTTAAAAAGTATATAAAAGCATGATGTTTTTATAAAAAATACACGTTTTTTTATTTTTTATCTTTCGATAAAACAATAGCAAAAAAAAATATTTAAAAGCTTTTTAATAATATGCATGTCGCTCATGCTCTTTGTTTTTAAAACAAAATCAGCCGATTTATTCTTTGTTTTAATTTTTTCTATATTTTTTTCTTTTATCAACACAGCTTTTTTTTCTTTTCTTTTATTCTCTGTGAATATTGATTGTTTGGAAGCAAAAAGACATCAACTAATTAAATAAAGCTAATAAAACTAATAAAAAAATACATATGTACATAAGCATGATTTTTTGCTTGTTTGGTTGGTAATGAGCACGTTAGAAAAGAAAAGAGACAAAAGCAATTTAATTTGGGTATGTGAGCACTTAAATAAATGAATATCAACCAAAAAGATTAAACTAAAAAATTTAAAAAAATTTTAGCCGAGTAAATTTGGAATTTTAAATGTAAAACTCAGAATAAAAAACTTTCATGTTTCTCCTAATTTTTTTTTCACTTTTAAAAAATCGCGTGGTTTTAAAAAGGAGTCATTTCCAATAAGTAAACCATAAAAATTCCTCCCTCAACTTCAACTTTCTTTTTTCGTCAAATACCTACAAAATTTCATTGATTTTCAGAATTTTTCTTTTATTTTTCAAGAGCAAAAAATCATTCTTCCTCCACCTTCTCTTTATTTTCCTTCTCAATTATTTTTTCCAGCATCGTTTTCCCTCAAATAAAAATTTTTTTTGCCTATCACTTTTTTGCTTTAATTTTGCGCATTTTTTTTTTCAGAAGGTTTACGGCTGGCTGGATTTAAAGTTGGAAGAAAGAGAGAAAAAAATAGCGATAAAAGTAAAGCAAACAAGGGTCACGTTTTTTCTCTCTTCCATTCTCCTTTCATCCGCCATCTGCGTGGACCACGCTGCTGCTGTTGCTTCCCTTCCACCCGTTTGTTTCCTCCTCGTTGTTGAACGGTGAAGGTGGAAAGAGCAAAAAAAGAAGAAAAAAACACACTTTTATTTTTCCTTTCCTTTTTTTTAAAGTGTTGGTGGTTGTGGTCTTTCGCGCTCTTCGAGCATCATATTTTTGTATTTTTATATTATTCAACACTCGATTAACGACGAAGAAAAAAAGGAAGGAAAAATCAAATAGAAATGTAAAAAACGATTGTGACCAATGAGGCCAAGGCAAAAGAAAAAAGCAAAGAAAAGCAGCGATGCAATCCAACAAAAACTTGCAATAGGAAATGAAAAAAGAAAAATGGAAGAAAAATTGAGTTGGATTTTTTATTTAAAAGAAAAAATGAGGTTAAAAAATAGATGCAAATAAAAACGTGGAAAAAACGTGGGTTTTTTCAAATAAGATGAAAACTTTGAAAATTAATTACAGAGACAACAGCTTTGCTGCCAGAAAAATTAGAAAGAATAATAAATATAAAATAACGAAAATTTCAAAAATCCTGAAGTTATGTAACGAAATAATAATTCCATTCTTTAACAATACTGAAACCCCAAGATTAATTATATTTTGTTATTTATAAATCCAAAAGTTGATATTGCTAAATATCAAGGTTTATGTTTGAATCAATAAAAATCTCGAATAAGTTTTTATGGCAAAATAAAGCTATTGTACCAAAGCCCAAGCAAGGATTGTATTCTTCAGCTTTAATCTTTTATCTTCTTTTTCATCCCAAAAAATTAGATTTAAATGAAATTTGTTTAACATGCTTGTTTGAAAAGCTGTACATATAAAAATGAAAAACATTATACAAACAAACAAGCATTTTAATTTTAAAAAATTTATGAAACAACAAAAACTAATTTAAGAGCTTAAAATAGAAAATGTAAAGAAAAATAAATTATTTTATTACAACGAAATTTCAATTTGAGACCAAAACCAAAAAAAGTTGCTTATTTTAAGTTCAAAAGCTTATGCATTTGTCATTTATTTTTTATTAAATTATTTTTTTAATATTTATTTATTTTGCAAATTGAATTTTAAAAAATACATTATGGTTTGCAAATTCATTATTCACAATTAGTTTAATATAAAATTACATTTTATTTATGCAATTTTTTTTCTAATAAAAAAAGTTTTTGAGAAAAACAACGATCAAAAAAAAAATGAAAGTAAAAAACATGAAAGGTTAAAATTAGGTCCAAGCTGTTGCTAAAAATAAATGTTATTTTTCTTTTTTTTCTTTCTATTCTTGGAGACAACAACTGCAATTTTGCAGACTCAAACAAAACAAAATAGTTAAAAATAGAGTGAGTCTCCTGTTTTTCTGTTTTTTTATTTTTTATTTTTAGCTCTGTTTTTTTTCACTCAAAAAAATTTTTTTAAATGAAAACACGTGGATTTCTTTTTTTTTTTTTTCTCCTCTGTGCCGCAAAAAAAGAAAGCAGAAAAAACTCTTTTAAAAAAATAACAAACTTTGCGAGTGGCAAAAAAAAGGAAGCTTTTTTCTAGCCTAAAAACCGCTTCTTCTTTTTTTAAACCTTCTTCTCCCTGAGGGGCCAAGAGTCGTCGTCGTCGCCGACAACAGCAGTTTTTTTTTGCAAGCTTGATGGTTGTTGGAAAGAGAAAAAATAGGAAGCAAGCAGCCGCCGAGAGTGAAACTTGTCGTTGTCACATATTTGTAAAAAAGCGAGCAATAAAAAAATATATATGCAAAATAAAAAAGAATATCGATTAAAATTAAAAATAAAAATAAAAAAGCAACTGCCGCCGCCGTGTTGGAAGATATTTTTTTTTGAAGCAATTTTGAGGGAGAAAAACTTCTCTTTTTTTTTTGAAGGAAAAAATGGAGGCAAAAGATCGACGTCGAGAAAGAGAGAGAGAAAAACGTTGCGCAAAAAAAACCAACTCGACAAGAACTGCAGGCAGAGGTCTGACTCCCTACTTACTTGCATCTTTGCCTCTGAGTCAAATAAAAAAAGAATGAAAAAAAATCTAAAAAAGCGCGCAAAAAAATGGAAAGAGAAGGAGAAGGAAAAAAGTAGAACATTCATCCATATTTTTTTCATATTGGATGCAAAGAAAGAATAAAAGAGAATGAGAGATAACTATTTTCTATGACCTTTAGGAATAGGAAAAAAGGTCTTTTTTCGGATCGAAACAAAAAAATAATCAATACTTTAAATTTAATTTTGATACTTCGTGAACCTAAATTTTGTTTATTAAAATATAAAAGACTTTTAGTAATTAACATCATTTTCTCAATTCAAACATTAATAACAACATAAAAAAAATAATTTAAAACTTCTCCAAAAAAATTGTTTTTAGAAACGAAAATTTTATTTTAATTCGCTTTGACATTTCCTAAGATGATTGCAATTTACAAAACAGTACACCATTTCAACCATCTGTCCTCAAAAAAATAAAAAGTAAAGAAGCAAAACTCATCAAACAAAGAAAAGCATTTCTTTGTCTGAAATTATCAGCATGAGATTCATGATACCCATGACCTTTCCAAAAATGTCTTTGATGGTTATAGGCAAACGACGTTCAAAACATAAAAAAAAGGAAAATGAAAAAAAGGTTTATGAGAAATCAGAATCTCAGAGTAATGGTTTTCTTACGAAGAGTAGTTCAAGGTTATTGCTTCTTTTTTTCGAATTTATATATTTTTTCAATCTAAAAAGAAAAGGAAAAAAACGCCGACGAGGCAGACGCTTTAATGGAAAATTCTGGAAAGCCAAAAATCAAGCAAGCTTACAAACATCGCTCGCTTCTCGTCGACGTATCATCGCAAGCTATTATATTTTTACTTTTCGATATAAAAAAAATAATAGAATTTTCAAGAAAAACGAAAAAATTAGCACAGAAAAAATAAAATTTAAATAATCTTTGACCTTAAAAAAGAAAAGCATATCCTTGCTTCTTTTTCTTTTTTCTCCTCAATAATCTTTGCTCATTTTTATGATTTCATTTTTTTTCTTTCTATATTTAATAATACAAATATAAAAATAAATCATAAATATTATTTATTCTTTATTGCTTTTGCGTTTGCTGCTCGAGAAAGGAAGAAAAAATGATTGGTTTGAGTGAAAAAAAATGAAAGAAGAAGAAAAAGCAGAACGGCAATAATTTTGGATTTTTGTTTTTCCGCCTCGATGTCAAAAAAATGGAAGAAAAATAAAAACAACTAAAAATTATCGAGTCAAAAAAAGAAGAGATATTCTTTAAAAACTTTTTTGGGTTAAATGAAACTTAGAAGAATTAATATTTGATTTTTTTTTCTGTCATCTTGGCTATGTCCAGGAGTCGTTATCCCATGAAAATATACAACTTATTTTTTCCAGGTTATTTAAAAGTTTACTTCTTATTTATGTAATTTTTATGAAAAACAAAAACAAGTTCTTTTTCTCAAAAACTTTAAATAGGAAAAAACTATAATTTTATCATAACAAATTCTCTGCAAACGACTATGGAAAGTTTAAAACTTTTATTATCCTCTTCTAAAAAAATTTATTCTGACGCTAAATTTTTTAACAAAAATAAAAAAACACTTTTTTCTAATATCAACATCAAAAGCAGGGTATTATTTGACCTTGCAAAAATGGTTGAATAATAAAATGATTTGTGAGTGCACGTTTCCCAAAAAAATGAAAGAAAAAACAAATAAACTTTGAGAAGAAAAAAAATACGTTTGAAATTACACACAACAGCTTTGCAAATATTTTTTTTATTGTAGTGTCTTTAAAATTTGAAAGAAAAAAAAATCAAAACCTACAAAATAAAAAAAGAAATTCGAAGCAAACAAAGTTTTTCCATTTTTTACAACGCCTGGGCTTGGGCAATGGGACCATGAGCCCTAACAAAGAAAAGATGCGTCTGCGTGCAAAATCAAGGCAGCCGCTGTCTCTCTTTTTTTTTTTTCATTCATTTGGGCCATTGAACATACAGATATGGATCGGTTACGACGTTTTTTTGGGTTTTTAACTTCAGTGTTGCGCAAAAAAAGCAGAGAAAGAAAAAAAAATCAAAATTCAAAGAAAAATTTTTCAAAAAAATTTAAAGTTTTGCTTTGTCACTGCTTTTTTTTGTTTTGTTTCATTGCGGTTCCTTATTTTTTTTCTTATGTTTGGTATTTTCAAAAATTGAATGCGTGGACTTTAAAAAGAAAAAATGGCGCCAAAGTATTTTAAAAAAACACAAAAACTATGCATCTCAAAAATCGAATCGAAGGAAAACAACTAAACAAAATTTAAAAAATAAAAAGGGCAGAAAAAGGAGAAACAAAAACAATTTGAAATCTGTGACTCTTAAAAATTTTCAAACTTCCAGAAAAAAGTTTGGAAGGTTTTGTCTCAAAAAAAAAGAATAGATCAAACTTTGCCCCTTAAAAAAATTCTTTCAATTTTTCACTTTAAAAGATAAAGAAATGTTTCAATCATCAAAAAATGCTTTATCAACAAAAAAAGCCTTTAAATCAAAACAAAAGAAAGAAAATTCACTTTTCGGTATTGCCTTTGACCTGTCAATTAAGATACTTTGATATCAAAATAACACGGAAAAACAAAGAGTTGATAAAAAGTGATCTTTATCAAAAATACAAAAAGAAAAATACCAAGGAGAAAAAACTGTAGCCTAGCAAAATGGATCAAAAACAATGGAAGAAGGAACTTAAATTAGTTTGATAAAACATGAAATTGATTAGCTTTTTACATCGTGTATTTTTTTTTTTGAATTGTATCGGGAGAAATATCTCAGCGAAAATATGATTTCGTTTCAATATAATTTGTTTATATTGGGCATCAATCCATTAATGCAGAGGCCAACTTTATAAAATTAAAAATATTCTGAAAATGGTTTAATTTTTATAAAAAAGCAGTAACATTTAGTTTCACAGCAAAATTTTTTAGTTTTATCGTGAAAGTCCAGCTCACGTGAAAGGCAAAAATAAAATAAAAAATAGAGAAGCTCATTTCAAAAAATAATCCACTGTATTTATATTTATATTTAAAAAATTAAGAGAAAAGTATAATGTTACTCTCGAGCTTTGATATCAAAACAGCAAACAAAGAAAAAAAGAATTAGTTGACCTTTTTAGAAATAAAAAAGAAAATATTTTGTGTTTTCATTTTTCTTTTTTCATGTTTTTTTGTTTTTTTGATGCCATTGTGCGCTATGCTTCAAATTTCCACCTCTTCCTTCCTCTCAAATTATTTTTACTTCAAATTCTTCGAAAAAAAAACAACTTTCAAAATATGGGGTCTTTGAAGTTTCAAATCACTGAATTTTAAAAAAAAAAGTGCAAAAACAAAAAAACACAGAGTTTAAAAAAATCTATAAAAAAATTTTTTACGATGCTTTGTAATTCCTTCCGCGCGCAACCATTCAAAATCATAAAGCATTCAAAAAATGTTAAGGAAAAACATAAAAAAGCAAAGAAGATCAGAAGATCAAAAAAATTTATTCGTTGATTTTTCGTTGAAAAATTCAAAATTTTCACATCCAAATATTGCGTTTGCTTTGACTGCTTTCATTAAATAAATACTTTTTTAAAGGATAAATGTTAAAATAATAAGAAAAATAAAAGACAGAATGAATGAAAAAAGTTTTAAAAGTATCCAAAACTCAAAAAAAGCCATCGAAACAGAAAAAAATAAAATAATTATCTTTGTGTTTTCTTTTTTTTAAACTTCAAAAATGCCAAAAAAAATATCAAAAACTAAACTTTCCAAATATATGTAAATTAATTAAGAAAAGATGATCCATTTTTTCGTAGCTCAAAAACCAACGAAAAAACAAAACTAAAATGACCTCTCCTGTTATTTTAAAAAAATATATTTTTGGCATCGGTCATTCACTGTTTTTGTTTTTTTTCAACGATGAAACAAACGCCCCTTCTTTCATACCCCCATATATTTGCGCGGGTTTCTCTTCAACCATTGTTGGATTTGTTACTGTCTTCATTTTTAGGTGATCAAAGATTAACTTTTCGGGGTCTGCTTCTACATAAAATTCATTTGTCGCTGCTTTATGTCAAGAAATGGCAAATAAAATAAAAACACGGGAGTTTCATAAAATTGAGAAAGAAAAAAAGTGGCGTTAAAAAAAATTAAATGTTGAATTTGTGATTTGAGTTTTAAAAAAATATTGAAAATATTAGATATTTGTCACCCAAGTCATTGATTTTTCCTTTCTTGAAAAAAGTATCATACTCGAATATAAAAAAAAAAGAAAAGAAACAACTGATACTTCCATAATATGCATTCCTCATTGAAAATTCACAAACAAATGAAGTTATTCACCAACATTCAACTAGCGACAATACACTTATTATTTTAATAATTCAAATAATTTTTTATCTTTGAAAAAAACTAACAAAAATATATGAAGAAATTAGAATAAAGCTAAATTTTACATCCTTCATTTCTCAAATGTTTGATATTTACAAGCGTTGTTGTCGGCTTTAAAAATTTCAGTCGGTAGCATTATAAAGAATTTGCAATTACAAACATCGTAAAAAATAATGAGCTTAAGCTTTGAGGAAAAGCTGAAAGCTTTTGGCATGACAAGGTTAGTTTCTAAACATACGTTAGTTAGTTTGCATTTATTTTTAGACATTAATTGTACGAAATACTCGAATTTAAACTTACCTGGTTCCATGCAGTAAAAATGCTTTTCATATCTGCATGCATGTGGCATTACAAGGAAATCGTAAGAATTTGCATATCGTTACTACCAAACTATCGAAATAAATAAATTAGTATGAGCCTTAGTTTCACATTGATTTGGAGACAGTTATAATCATTTTGTATTGTTTTGTGGTGTATCGAGTAAGCTCTTCTCTATCACTCAAATTTCAAGAAACATCAAACCACTCCTCCAGTTTTAATTGTTTCATGACATAACACATTTGATTTCAATAGAAAGAATAATACCCAAACTCAAACATTTATTATTTAACAACAAACAAAACGAATACAAAAAAGTAAAACACAACAAACAATACAAAAAAGGTAAAAATCAGAATCTCAAGTTTTAGTGATGTTATAATGAACACATTCAAGAACATTCAAAGCAAAAGTTTTATCCTGAAGATCTTTGAAATTGAGGATAAGTTGGTCCATTCTAAAGCATGCCACCATAAAATCCTTGCAGCGAGCTCGAAGATTGATAGAGTGTGTTTGCATTGAGAAATTTGCGATACTAACGACGGTTGTAAGCGTAATGTCTTCCGCCAATAAAAGTTCCAATGATTCCTAAAAATAACAAAGTTATACAGTTTATAGTACCAAGAACATACTTTGAGATCAAAGAATTTGTATTTATCAAAGAATTTGAGAACATCCAATTTTTCTTCTATCGTAAAAGTTGAGATTTGGTGATCGTACAAAAGCTGGATAGCAAGTTCAACAGTTTCATAGGAAAATTCAGCGATGTCCAAAGTGTTTTCGACTTTGATTCCAGAATCAAAGATAGTTTTGAAGAATGAAGAACGAAGCGAAAGGATACTTTTATGGGCCTAAAAGAAAAGTTTATAAGAGCATAAAGGAAAGAATAAATACAACTTACTTGGATGCTTTTGTCACCAACAGAAAAAGCGAAATCTGCGTCGTTTCTATTCCATAATTCAATCAAAAAACTTTCTTCTTTCCATTTGGTTGATGTATCAGGTGATGGACATTCTCTTTCAACACATAAAGTTCCGTGACATTTGATGTTTAGCTTTCCATCGACAAAAAACTTCTTTTCTGGATCAAAGAATTCATCGGTGGTGAAACGAGTTCCTCCCCATCCTTCAAATTTATCAAATTCATGGTTAAAATTATAAATACCATCAACAGATTGAATGAAAAATTTGTATAGAGCTTTCACCTTCGTTTCGTTGCTATGTTTAATGAAGAGAAACATCCATACTTTTCCACGATCTTCTTCCTTATTACCATTAGGACAAAATACAAGATGAAGTACAACACCAGGCATATTTGAGGCTTCGAAAGGTTCAGTTTCCAAATATCCATTTTTCAGTTTTTCAAAGCAGCTAATTTGTTTTCTTCGATCTCCCATTTGATTGCAAAAGGACATTCGAACTTCTAAAACAAAGCATTCAATAAATTTATAATAATTTGAAATGAAGCAACCCTTACTTTAACTACAGCCGAAGAATTTAAAGTCGAATCCATTTGAGATGATATCAAAGTGATCTGAAAACAAAAGAGGTTAAATAAAAGTATGCATTTACTAATGATTGCGCGAGAAGAAATTACACGGAGATAGGATAAAGTCCAGTTCGTTTATATATAAATCATATCCATTTGTTCCCATAACTTTGAGGATCAAAACTAGTAACAATTCCAAAAACAAAAACACGAAGAAGACAAATCAGAAAAAGGTGAAATGAAAGTGAAATGATTTTTTTCGTTGAAGCTGTAATTTGTCATTAATTCTTAAAACACCAACTTACTGTAAGCATAGGGTAAAATTCCACAAATGTAATGATCAAATTTTTAGTTTGAAAATGTTTAGAGATTGAATGTTGTTGTTTGGCTCCTTTTTGTAATAAACATTATTTTGGTGCATAAAAATGAACATGGATGCAAAGTTTTCTAAAGGTTTAAATAAACTTGATTAAAGTCTTTAAGAGAGACTCTACCAGATTTTTTAAAACGGGCGGTCCATTTTTTTTCAAACCCATTATTATAGCTACATCAAATGGTTATTTACGATGAAAAAATATGCTAATTTTCAATCTTTTGTTAAAAAACTATACTAGATATGGAATTATGAGCTATCGAAGTTTATGTCATGTCTAACCTTTAAAAATTCGGCTAAATTCACCCATGAAACATAAAAATTTGGTTTTTATCCCATGTTAGGTTATCGTTTGCGAGCTTTCTAATGGTGTATACCATATATTTAGATATTCTATGAAAATGGCAAGAAATAAGCATAATTATTTTTCAAATTGATGCCATTTGTTTTTCGCCGCACCTCCAGACCCTGAGAAAAATACCATATATTCCCCAGAATCTCCTCTATCGAATTGGCAAGAAAAATAAAAAAAAATATGCACTGTTAAGGATTTCCATAGATAAACGTGCTCGCGACCACCATTTTTAACGGGGAAATGGTGTTTTTCAATTTCATTCATTTTCTTTCTTCTATGAAAACAACTTGAACATAACGCAAAAACACAAAGAAAGAATGGTAAAGAAACCATTTTCCCCACTAAAAATGGTGGTCGCGAGCACGTTTATCTATGGAAATCCTTAACAGTGCATATTTTTTTTTATTTTTCTTGCCAATTCGATAGAGGAGATTCTGGGGAATATATGGTATTTTTCTCAGGGTCTGGAGGTGCGGCGAAAAACAAATGGCATCAATTTGAAAAATAATTATGCTTATTTCTTGCCATTTTCATAGAATATCTAAATATATGGTATACACCATTAGAAAGCTCGCAAACGATAACCTAACATGGGATAAAAACCGAATTTTTATGTTTCATGGGTGAATTTAGCCGAATTTTTAAAGGTTAGACATGACATAAACTTCGATAGCTCATAATTCCATATCTAGTATAGTTTTTTAACAAAAGATTGAAAATTAGCATATTTTTTCATCGTAAATAACCATTAGGTGTAGCTACAATAATGGGTTTGAAAAAAAATGGACCGCCTCCTTCTAAAATCATTAAAAAATCTGGTAGACTCTCTCTTAAAAAGAGTGAAAGCTGAAAGTGGGAATTTTGGGTTTTAATCGGGTCATAAAAGCTATATAGTTAATGAAAACATGAACATCAATGCTTGGAACTTTATAGTCGTAAAAAAATATTGGGTATTAGCAAGCTTCCATCAAATGTGTTTGATCCACGCGAAACTAATCCTTTTTTACTATAGACAGTATTATTCATAAACTCAAACCTTTATTAAGGAACAACAAAACAAAACAAAGGAATACAAAAAAAGTAAAACACAACAAAAGTAAGCAAATGAAAATTACAAATGAAAACAACAAAGCAACGTATAAAAAAAGTTACATAACCAGCGTCTAAAAATGGCCTGCTTTTTTTTAACTAAAATCTTAAACAATTAAAAACTAAAACTTGCAAAGAAAATGGATGTTTCTTTTGGTTGACGAATTTGGAAACTTACCTTTGGCTTTTTTAATTATTATAGTGAATTATCGCCAATCATCCATCATGTTCAATAAATTTGTTTTGGCTTTAGTCGTTCACAAATAAAAAGGTCTTTTTTGTATATTCACTTCGATTTAAAAATGAATAGATAAATGAATTTTCGTGAGCAACGGAATTTTTAGTATAATTACAATAAGTTCGCATCTCATCTGAAAGTTGTTTTAAATAGACATAAAAACGTTCACCAACTCAAGCATTTATTAAGAAACAACAATACAAAAAAGTAAAACACGACAAAGGTAAGAAAAAGAAACATAAGAAAGTGTAAAACGACAAAGCAACGTAATAAACAAGATAACAATTCAAGTTTTAACGATATCAAAGAAAGTATTTTTAAAAACCTTCAAAGCAAAAGTTTCATTGAGATTATCGAAATCATCAATAAGTTGATCCATTCGGAAAGAAGCAACCATGAAATCCATGCATCGTTGTTTAAGGTTGGAGTTTGCAGCGATGGAACCATTTGCAATAACAACGACAGAAGTTGGAGAGATGGTTTCAGCTAATGAAAGTTCCAAAGAATCCTGAAAACATGAAAAGTAAAACAAGTAAAAACTTAAAAAGATACTTACTTTGAGACCTTGAACGACATAATTATCGAAAAAGCGAAGAACATCCATTTTTTCTTCCAATGTCAAAGTTGATATTTTTCGTTCATACATAAGTTGAATAGCAAGTTCGACAGTTTCGTAAGAAAAATCAATAATTTCCATCTTATTTTCAACAGCTTCAATCATTCCAGAGTTGAACATTCCATCAAAAGCAGTTGAATGAGCAGCAAGGATGCATTTATGAGCCTATAAAAATTCTAGTTAAAGAAAAGAATGTAAACAACTTACTTTGATCTTTTTACCATCAACAATAATAGTAAAATCATAATAACTATTGGTTTCCCATACTTTACCCAAAAAGCTTTGATCTTTCCATTTGTTTGTTGTATCAGCTTCTGCAACTTGTCTTTCAACACACAAAGTTCCTTGAAATTTTAGAATGAGCTTTCCACCAAAGATAAACTTCTTATCAGGATTGAATAATTCAGTTGTGGTGAAACGGGTTCCTCCCCATCCTACAGATTTTTCAAATTCATAATTACACTTATAAATAAAATCAGCAGTATCAATGCAGACTTTGTATTCAGCTTTGATTTTCTTTTCAATTCCAATCTTGAAATGCAAGACAATCCAAACTTGACCACGATTTTCTTCTTTGAATCCATTAGGATAAATTTCAAGAGAGTATTGAACAACAGGAATGTTTGAAGCTTCGAACCATTGGGTTTCCAAAAATCCATTTTCTGAATCCTTCAAAGCAACCAGCTTGTCTTCTTCGATTTCCCATTTGATTGCGAAAGGACATTCAATCTTCTAAAACAAAGCATCCAATAAATTTAGCTACAAAGAAAGAAACACTTACTTTAACTACAGCCGAAGAATTTAGAGTTGAATCCATTTTAGTTGATATCAAAGTACTCTAAAAAATTAAGCAATTTCACAAAATAAATAATTAACGGTCATTGATCACGACCAGGGATGAGCGGAAGTGACTTTTCCTTAGACGGAAGGAACCGGAAACGGAACTAAGGCAGTTCCGTAAAAGCGGAAACGGAAGCGGAAATATAAATTATTTTCTACGGAAGCGGAAACGGAAACGGAAGTAAAAAAAGGGCGGAATTCCGCGGAAACGGAAGCGGAAACGGAATTTTTTTTTCTTATTAAAATTTACTTTCTAAAATTTTTCTTTTGAAATTGGTTTCTTAATGCTCAGAGTTTAATATATTGTTTTCTCTTTAAAAAAATTTAACTTTTAGTTAAAATGAATAGGCTAAAAGCTTTTAATAAAAAATTCACAAATGTTTTTAAACTTTTTGATATCATGTTATTGTAATTAGTATAGTTTTATGCTCACTCCTATTTGCAATGTATCATAGAAACGAAAAATATACATGTGGTTGCTCTTTGAATGCTTATGTTATATTGGTTAATTATTTCTGATTAATTTGAATGAAAGAGATTTTCGAAGTTTTTTGACTTCAAAGAAAAATAATTGATAACAATTAACACTCAAACAAGCATGTTTGCGGCTTTTTTAGCAACATTTAAACCGTTTAAGTAAAAAAATTAGGTATAAAAAAGTTGGTAAATAAAAAAATTCACTCCAAAAGGTGAAGTTTTCTGTAATTTTTCTGTGAAAAAATAAAGCACTTCCGTTTATGATTTCCGTTATTTTTACAGCGGAAGCGGAAACGGAAACGGAAATTTAAATATTTTTTTACGGAAGCGGAAACGGAAACGGAAGCAAAAAAACCACGGAATTCCGCGGAAACGGAAACGGAAGCGGAATTCCGCTCATCCCTGATCACGACTTTGTAAAACAACAAAAACCAAAAACAATTAAAAAAACACGAAGATTGCAAAAGTGAAAATAATAAAATGAAAGAAGGCTGAAATTTTTTGTGATAAAGCATCGTTGGCGTTTATTCTTATAATAACAACAACGAAATTTTGTTTTTGAAAATAGGCGGGAAAAAAACGTTTGAAAGAAAAAAACATATTTGTTTATAAAATTTACGACTAATAATATTTATTTTATTTATCCATTTTTGTTTCGAATCTTTAGTTTCACAATTTTTTTTTTGTGAATTCATATGTAGTAACACTGGTAAGTACATCGAAGTTAAGGCTCTCCCCTTATTGTAATCTTTTGTCGCAAGTCATGGCATCATAAAGTTGTTTATGGCTTTCGACAACAATGAAAAATGTCAATTTTTGTGAATTGCTTCGATTAAAAAATCAATAGAATTTAGAACTTTTTGCGAGGGAGTTATCTAATTTGGAGCTGTTTTATTACATTTAGTGCTCCTTTCATTAAAAACAGTTTTCAATAGACAAAATATTCATAAACTCGAACCTTTATTAAAGAAAAACAAAACAAATGAATATAAAAAAAGTAAAACACAACCAAACAAAGCAAAGGAAAATTACAATTGTAAAACATAAAAGCAACGGAATTCAAGAAAAGGTAAAAATTAAGTAAACAATTCAAGTTTCAATAAGAGTATAAAAAGTATTTTTAACGATTTTCAGAGCTATATCGTTATCAAGATTATCGAAGTAAACAATATTTTGGTCTATTGCAAAGCAAGCAACTATGAAATCATGACATCGTTGTTGAAGCATGGTGGAGTTTGCGACGAGGGAACCATTTGCAATAAATACGACAGAATTTGGAGATATATCATCAATTAATGAAACTTCTACTGAGTCCTAAAAATATGGAAAGTAAAACAAATAAAAACTTAAAAAGATGCTTACTTTGAGATCTTGAACGACATAATTATCGAAAAAGCGAAGAACATCCATTTTTTCTTCCAATGTCAAAGTTGATATTTTTCGTTCATACATAAGTTTAAGAGCAATTTTGACAGTTTGATAAGAAAAATAAGTGATATCCATTTTGTTTCCGCTAGCTTCATTCATTCCAGAAGTGAACATACCGCTAAAGTATTTCGAGCAGGTACCAAGGACGTGTTTATGAGCCTAAAAAATTTAATATTGCGAAAGTAATAAAGAAAACAATAACTTACTTTAATCTTTTTATCATCAACAAAAATTGTGAAATCTTTGTCATTTCGTTTCCATAATTTACCCAAAAAGCTTTGTTCATTCCATTTGATTCCAGTATCATTCGATTGACATTTTCTTTCAACAGTTAAAATACCTTGACATTTGATAGTTAGTTTTCCATTAACGATAAGATTCTTTTCTGGATTAAATAAATCAGCAGTTTTGAAACGAGTTCCTCCATATCCCCAAGATCCAACAAATTCATGATTAAAATGATAAATACCATTAGCAGCTTCAATGCACACTTTAAAATCAGCTTTGACCTTCTTTTGAGTTCCAATCTTCAATTGCAAGCAAATCCATACTTTTCCACGCTGTTCCGCAATGTTTCCATTAGGATAAATTCTAAGTTGATATTTGACATCAGGGATATTTGAAGCATTGAACCATTTTGTATCCTCCAAGGCGTTCGGACAAAAGCTCGAAAAATATTTGCTCGAAAAAAAAATAATCTCGAAAAAGTGAATTACGACAAAATCTCGAAAAACCAGATGCTCGAAAAATAAAATCTCGAAAAACCAGATGCTCGAAAAATAAAACATCGAAAAATAAAACATCGAAAAGACAGTTGCTCGAAAAAATAATTTTATTCGAGACGCTTCGTGAAAACCTATGGTTTGTTAAATGTAAGGCATGAGACATGAGAGTATGACAAAGTGTATTACTGATAAAGTGTTCCTCAAATGAATATAGCCACATTGAGCAAGTCTGAGCCACAAGTGAAGACATAGACCTTGCTCGATCAATCATTTCCAATAAATTATGTGGAAGAGAGTATGACACTACGTTATGAAAATTCGTTAACTTCCATAGTAAGTACCCAAAACACTGTCACTCCAACTTTTTTCATAAGTATATGCAAATTTAATTAGTGCAATTAAGGATCTGGTTATGTTTTGCTCTTGGGAATAAGATGAGAATTAAAAATTTGCATAAAAAATCTAATTTTGATTTAACATTGCAAATTATTTTAAAGTTATTTTCAGTTACCATACATATTGATGTATTTGAGGTGAAAAAATTTGCATAATTATAAAAAAAATTTCTTATTTTTTGCTATGCTAAGCATGTTTTCTTTTTTACATATGTAAATTAACATATAATAATTTTTTTTATAATTATGCAAATTTTCCTTTATTCCCCTCTGAGGCCATCCTTCCTTACATACTTGTGCACCCTATAAACAACTACCAAGTTATTCGCAATAATAAACAAAAATTTTGGTTTTTATGCCAATTTTCCATCCTCGCCTTCATTAGCAAAGCATTAAAGAGATCCTTGATTACATATCAGTTATGAAAATTTATGAAAAGATTCATTCCATAACGATGTAGCAAATATTATCACGACATATTTGACATCAGCTTTATACTTTACAAGAAAGTAAAGTCAATGATAAATTTTCTATTCAAATAACCGCATTAACTATTTATTATACCTTCTCGAATAAATTATGGAATTATGCTTTTCAAAGTGATCGACCAACAATAGATCACTTGTTATCCATATGGAAAGCCTATGTATGGATGGTTGAAACACTCTTTCACCTTTGAAAATTAAAAGAAAACAATAAAGGTGCTTTAAACAAAATTTCGAGATTTTGTCTTTTCGTGTAACTGAAAATTCGAGGATATGTCGTTAATACTAAATTCGAGGAAGTGGTTTTTCGATTATTTGTCGTTATTACTAAATTCGAGCATCTGGCTTTTCGATGTTATTTTTTTCGAGATTATTTTTTTTTCGAGCTAATATTTTTCGAGCTTATGTCGCGTCGTCTGTATCCAAATATTCATTTTCTGAGTTTTTCAAAGCAGCTAATTTGTCTCCACCAATTTTCCATTTGACAGCGAAAGGACATCCAACCTTCTTCTAGAAAAATCCATTCAATTATTTTTAATATAAAAATCAAAAAGTTTACGTTAGCAGCAAAAGAACTTGGAGCTGCACCCATTTTTGTTGATAGCGAGAAAGAGTTCTAAAAAAGATAAAATTTAATATATTTCACGGACATGTAATTCACGGATTTTGATGTAAATCGAGTAAAGTTTTTTTACAAACTATAAACATAAGAATAATGAGCACGAATTTGGAAAGCAGCTAAACATTCAAATAAACGAAAAGCATGAAGACGGCAAATGAGAAAAATGAAAAGAATAAAATAAAAATAGGCTGGATTTTTTATTTGTGATAAAGCATCATTGGCATTTATTCTTATAATAACATGGAAATTTTGTGAAATGGGCGGGAAAATTGCGAATGAAGCAAGAAACATATTTGTTTATTATAGTTTATTGTGATGGAGATTCTATGAGTAATGAAATTTAGAGGCTTTAGTTACATTATTGCTCTTCGCATTTGATAGTTGTTTCAATAGACAGAATATTCACAGATTAAGGATTTATTAAGGAACAACAAAAAGAAACAAAGGAATACAAATATGTAAAACACAACAAAAGTAAGCAAAAGAAACATAAGAAAATGTGAAACATCAAAGCAACGGAATTCAAGAAAAGTTAATAAGCAAGAAAACAATTCAACTTTTAACATTATTATAGAAAGCTTTTTTAAGAATCTTCAAAGCAAAAGTTTCATTGAGATCATCGAAATCTTGAACAGTTCGATCCATTTTCATGCAAGCAACCATAAAATTCATGCAGCGTTCTTGAAATTTGATATGATTCATGATGATTGAATAATTAGTGATGCGAACAACGGAGGCAGGAGAGATGTCTTCAGCTAATGTAATTTCCAATAAGTCCTTAAAATATAACATAAAAAGAAAGGTTATAGTTATAAAATCACTCACTTTGAGATCTTGAATGTCGTATTTATCAAAGAAAAGGAGAACATCGATCTTTTCTTCCAAATTCAAAGTTGATATTTTTCGATCATACATAAGTTCAAGAGCAGCTTCAACAGTTTCATAAGTAAAATCAACGATTTCCACTTTGTCTTCAACAGCTTCCTTCATTCCAGAATTGAACATAGTTTTGAAAACAGGTGAACGAAGAGAGAGAATATTTTTGTGAGCCTAAAAGAAATATTTGCTGTATTAAGAAACCCATGTGCATATAATAAACTTACTTGGATACTTTGACCATCAACAACAATAGTGAAGTCTTTATCATTTTTGTTCCATAATTTACCCAAAAAGTTTTGCTCTTCCCATTTGTTTGTTACATCGATGACTTCTCTTTCAACGTTCAAAGTTCCATGACATTTGATGATAAGTTTTCCATTAACGATATACTTCTTTTTTGGATGAAATAAATCATTTGTAGTGAGAAGAAGTCTTTCTCCATATCCACATGTTTCTTTAAATTTATAATTAAACTTATAAACAAAATCAGAAGGTTCAAGGACCAATTTGAAATCAGCTTTGATCTTCTTTTCATTTCCAAGATCCAAATTCAAGAAAATAAATACTTTTCCACGATTTTCTTCTTTATTTCCATTTGGATAAATTTCAAGCTGATATTTGACACCCGGAATGTTTGCAGCTTTGAACCATTTAGTTTGAAAATTTCCATTTTTTGAGTTTTTCAAATCAGCCAATTTCTCTTCTTTGATTTCCTATTTGATCGCGAAAGGACATTCAATCTTTTTCTAAACAAAAATTCATTAACTTTAAATTCAAGAAAAGCAAAAACATACGGTAGCAGCAGAAGAACTTTGAGTTGAACCCATTTTTGTTGATAACGAAAGAGCTCTGAAAATACAAAAAATATTTTAATTTTAAAAGTTTCGCGGTTAAATAATTAGGCGACTTGATTTATTATCAAAATTTAAATATAAACCAAACGATAAATAATAATAGCAGCAAGCAAGCAATTAAACTTTACATAAATATAAAAGACGCAGAAATTCTGAAAAAACAAAATGAAATGAACAAATTCTTTTCCCCACGAAATCTTTGAAATCGTGGCGCGACAAGAAGTATTACTTGCCTCCGAAGGCATATATTTATCCAAGCGCCTTTGTTTACCAAAATCTTTTTTTTTTTTTGAGTTGCTGCGATTGTTTATAAAGCTTTAAACATGTTGAAAGCTATGGCATTTATTTTATTTAGCTTATCAATATGAAGGTGTTTTATCTTATTTTTATAAAGTTAGCGTTAAATATGATTTTAAACCAACTATCTGTAAATATTTACAACACCAAGAAAGAGATCACCAAAAGCAATCGGGACTTCTTTTAATTTTGCGATTAAACTTTTTTAAAAATTACCAATATATTCTTAAGAATATGCAAATTTAATTTAAAATAAAAACAATATGCACAGTCATTATTATTAATCTATTGTGGGGTTGATTGATAAGAAAAAGATAGGTGAATTTGCTCCGCCATAATATTTGATTTATCACAATTGGAATACCAAAAGGTGGCTATCAAGGTTTTGGTATCTTTTTCAGAATTAATTTTATTCATCATTACATACTAATTATATCCCGTTTATTAAAAAAAACCCACAGCAATTTAAAAAGGAATCAACAAATTAAGCAATTATTATCACAGGCTTTCCCCATCGCTAATTATGTTTGAAATGGCTTTGATTCATTCATATAAAATTACATACTATTGCGCACAGACAACAAAAATAAAAAAATAAAAGCGATTTACAAAATGCTTGAAAAAAATAGTTAAATTTGCTTTATTTGTAAAAATATTGAAAACTGTGCTAAATTTTTTTTGAATATTTTCTATTCGGAATACCACTTTATAAAATTGGTTTCAATATTTAAAAGATAAAAACTTTTTACGAAAATTCGACGATAAACTGCTATTTCTAATTAACTTTTAGTTCCTAAATCATCAAATAAATAAAAATATATGCCAATGATGTTTTATTTCTATTCCAACAAACAACAAAAAAGATTGCATTTTATAAGTATTTTATTATTTCGTTAAATAAATATACTGTAATTCCAAAAGAAAAAGAAACGTTTTTTTTAAAACAAAGCTTTTTATGATTCATATCGCTTTTCCATTTCATCTTTCTTCATTTGAGTGAATTTTTCAAATTGTGCATCAATTTGATCTTTGCATTCATGCTTTTGATTTTTACAAATTTCTTGAATTAATCCATTAAATTCGATAGCTTTATTTAAAAATCTTTTTCGAGCATAAATATTTGCAAAATCAAGGCAATCTTCAATTTTTTTCATAAAATGTGTGGGACTACTAAAAAAATAACGGTTAAAAAAAGATCTGACAAAAATTAAAAGAAAAACTTGCAAAGTGGGTTCTAAAGCTGTAATGTTAGCTTCAAGTTTGATGGTATCATTTTTGATATAACCTCGTGATTCATCAACAATGTCCTACAAAAAATTTGGTTCAATTAAAGAAGTTGTTTTTTTCAAAGACACTTTTTTTCAGAACTTTGGTTAAATGTTTATTTTTAGTGTCTCGCGCAGAAATTTTAAAATCTTTTTTTTTTAGAAACATTCATAATATTTTTAAAGAAATTTAAATATTTCTCTGGCAAAAAAATCTTCAAAAAATAATCAAAAATTCATTATTTAAGTGGATGGACTTTTTAAGGCAAAGAAAAAACCCACTTACAGCCCAAGTCATTAAACAGCTATATCCATAATCACTCTCATTCGAATTAAATCCATGGCTAATCCGTCGCGTAAAATTAGGGGTGTCATATTTTTGAGATACAAGACTTAATTTTGCATGAACATGGCAAGATTTTCCACTAAAAAAATAAATTTTTTAAATAAACTTTAAAAAAATAAAAATAAAATACAAACTCCGAATATGAATTTTGAGGGCTTTCAAGAAAACATCCTAAACATTTTTGATATCCATTATTTTGAATAAAATGTTGACGAGGCGTTATCATAATTCGCCATGGAATTCCATGAATATCAACAGATTGAGAATATTGAGCACTTTTCATTCGACTGAATTGTGGAAATTCAAATTGAATAATTCCATTTTCAATTATAGATGTTCAAGAAGCGATATCAACTTTTTCACCAGGTTCTATTTTTTCTTGGTTCAACATTTCTTTTATTCATAAACTAAAAAATAAATATTTTATTCATAAAAATTTATTTTCATAAAATATTTTAGGCTTGGACAATGGCAAAAATCAAAAAAGTCGTGACACCAAATTTTTTGAAAAAAGAAAGAAAAAAGTTTTCAATCAATTTTTGACAATCGATGTTGAGTGAAAAACGGGGCCACCCATTTTTTGGCACAAAAAGAAACAAAGAACTTTATTGCTGGAAAATGAAAAATGGAAAATATAAGTTGTGAGTCTTTCACTCTCAAATATTAGATTGGCACTTGACAACGAAATAATATGTCTTTTTTTCTGACCTAAAATTCTTCCATTTTTGTGTAAATCGTTTCTATTACAATTTTTTATTTGGAAGCGTTTGAAAAAGTACGAAAATTTTATATTTTTGGATTTTCTGTTAACACTTTTTTTATTTGAAATCATTTTGATAAAGTAAAGTGTTAGTAGAATTTTTTATTTATTTTATTTGTAATTTTCTACAAAAACTTTATAAAACATTTAAAAAATATATCAAAAATAAAAATATTTGTTTACAAATTGAATTTAAGCACTTTTAAGAAGGGTACTTTTATACAAATAAACATCGGGAATGGAATGACGCATTCCATTTAATAAATTTACTGAAGTTTCACCACGTTTTTCTATTTCATAATCAATCATTTGACGCCAGAATCCAAGGTTTGGACAAATGATTGGTCGAACTTTTCCAACTTCAATAAAAGCATCTCGAAGGGTCATATTATCACAAATAACCAAATACATCATACAAATCGCTGCTGAACGAGATATTCCAGCTGCGCAATAAACTAATGCTTTGCCACCCTAAAAAATATATTATTTTTTTAAAAAACTTCGCAAATTTCAAAATTTAAGAGTTGAAAAAAAAGTTTTATAAAAAAAATACAAAAAATGAAGGCATTTCTTTGGGAGACCAGAAACTTTTTCTTACTGAATCTTTAGCTTTTTGAATGAATGCAGCAACATCATCAAAATATTGTTTAATATTCGATCGTTCATTATCATCAACTTTAATTTCAAAATATTCCACTCCCGGTGTTCTTTGAGTTTTATGAATATTTGTTGCATCCACAGCATGGGTGATTCCAAGATCCTTAATTTTTTTATGTGACAAAGCTCCATATCCAGCGATATGAAGATATGGACGAATTTCACAAATTGAAAATAGCTTTGATTTTGATGTATCGACTGCTAAACCATTCGTCATTTTTTTTTCTTTGTCTTTAGTCACGAAGAAAAAAAAGGAAGAGTTTCTGAAGAATTTTAATTTATAAAATTTATTTTGATTGGTAAAATGCAAATTTTTTTGTTGTCACAAAAAGAATACATTTTAAAGAAATTTAGTTTATATGACGATTTTTGACTAGCAAAATACAGAATTTTCTGTTCCACGGGGAAAAATAATATATATGAAAAAGGTTGGTTTAGAAATTAAATATTTTTTTGTCGTTTAAATAATATAAAAGCAAAGCATAAAAATTGAGTTTTAGGAGTTTTAATAAAAAATATTTTTAAAAAAAGTAAAGAATGGTTGAAAAGTCTAAAGGCAGTAAAGCAACGGATATGGTCTGGTAAAATGCCAAAAAAATTATTATAAAAAAATGTAATAAAAACTAAAACAGCAACTTTACTTTTTTTTTTGATTTACGTCACGTGACAAAAATAAATAAAAAAATGCAACAAAAAATCATTCAACTAAAAAAATAAGCCAAAAAGCTATGATGCTTTTAAAAAAGTGAAAGTTAGCGAACTATGATTTTAGCTGAAAAGCAGGAGTGAGTCGGCCACCTTGCCTTGCCATCAACATTTATAAAGTTTGTGATTGCAGTTGAGCAAATTTTGGCAAAATAAAAAGAAAAACATTTTTCTTTTCTTTTTTCTTTTTTCTTTTTTTTTTGCTTTAGAGATGTTTCAAAGAATGCGGAAAATAAAAGCAAAAGAAAAAAAGAACAGGTGACATTTCAAGAAAAAAAGAGAGGAAAGAGAGTTGCAAAAACACGTGGATAAACTTTTATTTTGAAAGGTGGCTGGCTTTTTTTAAGAAAATAAAATAACATAAATCATTTTTTTCAAAAATGCAACCAACCAAGCATTATGTAGTTTAATTTGGGTTTTAAATGTTACATTTAAAAAAAAAATTTATGTCATACATTTGGAAATAACATAAAAAAGTTCAAATTTGAAAAAAAAGCTTCAAAGAAAAAACTAAGAAAACTAAAAGCTTTTTTTTTTCAAGTGTCACAAACTTTTTTCTGTTCAGTTTTCTTTAGATTTTTCTTTACTTTTTTATTCTCTCGAATTTTGCCCGTTTAAAAACGAGCAACTTTTTTATTTATTAATCTCTTCACAGTTTTTGTAAACTTAAAAATAAATGTAAAAAATAGCGGATTTACACGTGCAAAAGAAAATAAAAGCAAAGAAGAAAAAAGTGTAAAGGATGCAAAAAAAGTTGGAAAAGAAAAAAGGCTCTCAACAATCACAATGGATTTTTCAAAGCAAAGAAAGCATTGATTTATTTGTCTGTGTTAGGCTGAATGAAAAGCAACTTGCTGGTCTTGTCTTTTTTTCTTTGAGTTTTCAAGTTTAAAACAACACTTGTTAAGAAAAGAGAATATCGTCAATTTTAAAGCAAACAGCAAATGGTGAGAATTGTTTCTCCTGTAAAAGTGATTTTTTATTATTTCGAAATGAATTTTTGGTTTAAAAAGGCTGGAATTTTTTCTTTCTTATTGCTTTGAAATCTAGCATATGCAAATTACATATTTTTTTATGGAATGAAATTAATTTTTAACAGTGTTAATTTTTTCTTTTTAAAATTTTATTTTATTGTTCTAACAAACATCACGGTTTCAATAGATTTAGAATTGATTATAAAGCATATCATCAAAGTTGAATAAATTTCATATTTTTTTGGTGAAGTCTTTATCATATTTATTCATCAATGATTAAAGAAAAAAACTATAACTAATATTAATTTGTGTTAATCAATTAAAACCATTTTTTAACTTTTTTTTATGCCTGTTGACATTCATTTTTTGTTAAAGGTCACAAATATAAAAAAAATACAATGCAAAAAAGAAAAAAATTATTTTTAAAAAATTCAAAGAAATTAAAGATCGCAGCAGCTCAGCTCAATCAATCAATACTAAAAAAGCACAAAATCATTTTTTTTCCATCTCTGGTTTTAAAAAAATGGAATGAAAATAAAAGCAGACATTACACACACCTCGATGCGGTTACACATACATAAGAGCGATGTAAAAATTTTCTTTTCAATTTCATTCAATGCTTTTTTTATATCAAAATTCTACCATGCTTTTTTCTATTCATTTATTTTTTGAATATTTAAGAGAAGATTTTTTCCTTTATCAATTTTAATAAACAATTTCCCTTGTGAAAGATAGACCATGGGTTGACCTCAATGAGCTAATGTAAAATACAAAATAAAAATGTTAGTATCTTTGTTTTAATCACAAATAGCCTTTCTCATTTTGCTGAAGATTTTCTTTTTAATTTTCGTTTGCTTTAATGATTTAATTTGCCTAAAGGATTGCGGAAGAAAGCATGAATTTTATTGGATTTTATTAATAATAAAAACTTTTTCGCTTTTTATTAAACTAACTTTGTTGTTTACTGAGGCAAGAGATAGATAGATAACTAATGATTTATTCATCAAGAGAAAGCCATAAATATATTGAATTTTAGCAGTTACAAAAGAAAAGAAACGAAACAAATTTGCAAATTAAAGCTTTTTCTTGAATATGTAGTTCCCATAAAAAGGATGAAAGGCGTGAAAAAAATGGATAAATAATTCATGAATACAAATGGCCAATTTAAAGTTGAGTTACGGAAAAAAAGTGATTATAGCCTACATCTGCAGCTGGAAAACGGTAATAATAAGTATTTTGCAAAACAGATACTTCATCAATAAAAAAATGCACTTAGCAAACCCATGACTGGATAATTAATTAATTTAATACGAAATTACGTTTTTAATAATTTCATATTTTTATGTAGCATATTTACGTCAATTTTTTAGGTGTTTGTTTGCATTACTAAACTATTTATTAAATATTATTCCCATATAATTGGCGACCATCATAAAACACGGCTTTAAAAATTTGCAAAAATAAAATTCATTTTAAACTCTTGACTTCTATGAATTTAAAATAGTTGATTTAGTCATACACACTCACGCTTTTTTTTACTTATAAAAGTGGAGAATAATTGTTAGTATTTATAAAAAAAAAATACAGGTGTAATTTATTTAATTTACAGTAATTTGCAAGTTTTCAACTTGCTTTTCTGAAAAAAAGACACACATTTTTCTTTAGAAAGTCTAACTTTTTTATGGCAATTATCGTTATCGCTTTTTTTATTCTTCTTGATTTCATACTTTCCATATCTTTTTAAATTTGTTTTCGAGCGACTTTGATGCATTTAAATATTTTCTTTCTTTTTTTTGGTAGCCATAAAAAGAGTTTTAATTGCTCTTTTTTAAAAAATATATTTAAAAGTTTTAATGCCTTCCAAAAAAGAAGATTTTATTTTTTTAACAAACCATACTTTTTTTAAAAATAATTCATAGATCACAAGATGGATAAAATGCTTCCAACAAACATGACTTGTCAGAAAAAAAAATTTCTAGTAAAACAAATGCGTGTCCATTTATTAATTATAATTTACGACTACTAAACTGAAATTGTAAAATAAAAAACTAGACTAACTCATTTAAAAATTTCAGAATTACATATTTTCTGCTAAAATTTACAACAATTTATTCATTTAAATAATTTTTTATCTCAAAAAAAAAATTCAAAACTCAAAACAAAAAAATTCTATGGAAAATGACATATTCAAATATTATCGCATTGATTCATAATATAATTTGCTTTTTTTGCTCAATTTTTATTCTTTATACTTCTTTAAATTTACTTTTCAAAAAACCCCAGAAAAATTTCCATAAAACTCGAACTCCCGTGGTTATTCTATATTTTTGGTTTACTGCTTCTGCGAGTGTTTTAACAATCATAAACGCTGTTTATATTTTTATTTGGTGGCAATCTGAAATATTTTCATATCATCCAATGATTTTATATTATATTGCTGGAATTCCAACAATTTACATAAATTTTGTGCCCATCGCAGATTTTTATCTTTGTGCTGATCGATGCCTTTCTGTGGCATTTCCATTTAAATATCGAAAAATATTTAAATCAATTTTTGGTGGAATTTTTATTGCTACAATTTTGGGAGTTTGGCTTTCATATATTTTAGCAACAAAATATTTTGCTTTTTTCACTCAAGATCCAACTACCACGTGTGCTTATTATATTTGTTTGGTGGTAAAACTTAAATATCCTTTAATTATGACTTACACGAAATATGCATTGTGTGGATTAAATGTTGGAGCAGCGATAATTTTGATAATGTTAATTAATTTGCGAAAAGGCAGCCAAAAAGATTTATTGAATAAACTCAATCGATCGGTTTTATTTATTTCGTTCATAAATATTTTTTTCTCTTTCATTCCTGGATTAGCTACGGATTTATTAGCAAAGGTATGTTTTTTTTTAATTTCTTGGTAGTCTCACCGCCAAAATGAGAATTATGTTTAATAAAATTTTTGTTGTTGACGGTTCCAAACATAAAAAAAATTAGCCTTTCTAAAAGTTTTTTTGCGGTAATGTAAACGAAAATAAAAAAAAGTAGAAATTTGCGTAAAAAAATCCAATTTGAAGTTTTTTTGAGAGAATAAAAAAGAATTATAAAAAATTTGTTTAACATGTTTATGTTTTCAGATTACTGGACTTCACGCGAATGAATATGTTGGAGATTTTAATTTGACTTTTGTATGCATCAATATTTCGCTATGTGTAAATTATTATTGGAGAGTATTTAAAAAACATTTTTTGATTACCATCGTCGAGCCAGCAACCATGAGTTAAAGAAAACCATTTCTCATCTTCCAATGAAAAAATCGCTAAAAATTTGATAAACAAATAATTATTTTTTTTTGAATAAACTTTTATTTGCAAAAAAAATTTATTTGCACTTTTCTTTTTGGACAAATAAAACTAACAATTTATTTTATCTTTTAAAATAAAAAAATAAAAAATAAGAACTAACTATTTATTTAAAAAAAATTACATACACCGGAAAATTATATGACAACAACAAAAACAAAATACGTTAGAATTAAAGACAACAAAAAAATTTTAAAATCATACATATAAAATTTATTTCTGTGGGCGGCGCCATTTTGAGCTTCAGCATTAAATTTAAATATTTGTTTTGAAGCTTCTTCAATTCGATCATCGGTGGATCCTCGATAACAATATTTACGATTTTTACATACGCATTCTTGGAGTTCAAGAGTTGGATGAATTTTTACGCAGTGGTTATCGCCTCGCTCGTTTAGGAGGTCCTCATTGATGGCAGCAAAATTTTCAGCGCATCCACGCATCGTAAATGAAACTCCTGGAAAAAAAATGAAAAAAATTATTAATAAAATTTGCCAGAAAAAAAGTTTCGACATTTTTAATTTTTTATTTCATGGAAAAAATAGTTTCAGCCCTCAAAAAAAGCATTCTTCTATTGCGAGCATAAAAAAATTTTTAAGCAATAAAAATGAATCAATCAACTAAAAATTAAAATAAAACTTTTCTCTGCAGTTTTTTTCTTGCGTCTAAAAAAAATGATTCAATAATTTTGAAAGTCTTTTTTTTGTTAACGCTCTTTTAAAACAAAAAATACAGCAGCATTTTTTTTGCATTGAAAGCAAAGTTTTTTTTGAATATTTTAAAATAATGTTTTCTCGTTTTTTTTTTTGCAAATATAATATTTGAGTTTGGAGTTAATAAAAAATTTTTTTCACTGATTTAAAACTTTTACAAACTTTGATTAATTAATAAAAATATAAGAATTTTTTTTGGAGTTCCCGCACAAAAGGTTCACGGATGTTTTTAATGATGTACCATATTACTTTGAGTTTACAGCATATAATCACACATAAAGAAATGATTAAGGAAATGGCAAATTAATATCTAGGAACTATCCATTTTAAAATATAATAAAATGAATTCAAAATTTTGGATTCGATTAAAAGAAAAGGGAATTTATTTTTCAAACACACAAAAAATAAAATTTTAACACTTTGTGAATGAAGCAAAAAAAGCTTAATAAAAGTGGAAAGTCTTTTATTTAGGCAATCGTAAAATATTAAATATTAAATCTCTAATCCAAAATTTTTATCACGTTGTTAAAAATATATCAGAAATAAATTGTGCGATTGAAATAAAAATATTTTTGTTTTTAGGAAAAAAGCCGAGAAAAAAAAATGAATCAACCAACTAAAAAATAACACCCTTTTTTATTTCTTTGCTTTTTCTTCTTCTAAAACATAATAAAAAATATTCTTTAACAATCACGAAAACTTATTTTTTTGTTAACAATTTTAAAAAAAATACAGCATTTTTTATTTTATATTAAAACATTTTTTTTTTGAATATTTTAAAATCCCAATTTTTTATTTTTATTTTAGTCGAAATTGGATTCTATGTACGTGTTTTTAAATAAACTAATAAACGGGAAAAAAAGTAAATTTTAAATATGTGTAAATTATTTTTTTGGCTTGCTACCTTTCTTGATTGTTGTGATAAGGACAAAAACTTATAAATCATAACTGCAGTTGTAAAAAACCCCACGATAGCTTAAAATAAATGGAAACAAGGAAAGAATGACACTTTGACGAAAAACACAATTTCTTACGTTCAGAAATCTTTTTCAAATCGCAAATTGAATAAAAATTAAGATTTTCAATTTAAAGTTCATAAAAAAAATGTGAAGCCTTTCTTTTTTTAAAGAAATTCATTTGAAAATTTTTAAATGCTAACAAATTTATTATTAAAGAGGCGCAGATGCAATCCGAGACATTTTTTTCCATTGGCGTGTACTCTAAAGGGAAAATAACACCCTGTTGAAAATTAAAGGTAGGAAGCAAAAAAGTTTTTTCTTTAAGCAAAAAATAAATGAATCAGTCAACAACAACAAAAAAAAATAACGCTTTTTCTCGAAATTTTATTTTTTTTCTTACTAATGGAAAAGGAAAAAAAGTTGCTTAAAAAATCACAGAAAATTTCATTTTTCTCTGATATCTTTCTTTTTTGAAGAAAGCTGCAGCGTTTTTTGACTGCATTTAAAACATTTTTTTTGTTTGAATATTTTAAAATCGATATTTTTTTCTCTTTTCTAAAAATTGTATTTGTGAATAAAAAAAAATTAACAAAAAGAAAAAGATAAAAGTTTATGAAATTTTTTGATTAATTAATAAAAAGAAATATCACTAAAAAATATATTTTGTCTTTGCACTTAGAAAATTTTCGAACACTGCTTGTCTAAATTTAAAAACAAAAAAACGAGATAAAATTATCATCAATCATGGAATTTAATCGTGAGAAATTGTTAAAGAAAATAACGTTGTTCGTGCTTGGCTGCTTCGATTAAAAATTTTAGATGGTTAAAAAAAAGAATGGATTTTCATTTTGGTCTATGAAGATTTTTTTCAAGGATATTATTAGGAAATAAAAAATGAATCAAAGAGCAAAAAAATAATAAAATGTTTTTTTACAACAAAAAAACATCGTTGCTGCTGCAACAGCAATCATCGCATTTCATAACAGAAGCACAGTGTAAAAAAAATATTTTTGCTCAAAAAAAGCCAAAGAAAAGTTTTATTTCATTTTCTCGATGCTTTTATTCAGTTTGAATATTTAAAATCCAATATTTTTTTCCTTCTAATAAGATTTAATTTTTTGTTATTTCTAACATAGTTGCAGAATTAGAAACAAAAGTTTTATTTATGCTTAAAGAAATATTTAGAAATATATTTTTCCATTAAATAGAGGCTTTTTAGTTAGTTTTAGACACAGGAAAAAAAATACTACGACAAGATGGTTATTTTACGAACGAAGAAGACAATGTAAAGAAGAAAAAAAATTATGCTTCATGAAAATTAATAAACAACAAAAAAAGAAAAAAGTCATGTTTTTCCCAAACAAATTTATTTAAACTCACTTTATTTAAGTTTTTTTTATAAAAACTAACCTCTTTCATGTTCAGTTAAAACTAAAGTTTGGCAATAACTATGTTTACATTGTTGTTTGGGTAATGCTCGAATATTAGCTGGTTTATGACAATCAGAAGTTACAGCATCTTTGGGAAATTTAGCTCGGCGAATATCAAGTAAATTTTGAATTGCTAATTGCATAGGCGAATCCAAAATTCTTAATGGACTCGAACAATAAAAACACCAATTTATTAATTCTGAACCGTTCGTTACGGAACTAGAAATAAAAGCTGGTTGAGGAGTAAATATTTGGGCTGCTGAAGGCAAAGTTGGTGAAGATCGTGGAGGATCTAAAAAAATTTAGTTAATTTTAGAGAAAAAAAGATTGTAGAAATTTACATTTTTGATTTGCTCCACCTCGATATCTTGGATATCCTTCTCCAGAATAATCAAATCCTCCTCCACTCATTGGAGGCATGGCTGAATCACCATACATTGCTTCGGTTCCGCCATAGACGCCACCTCCAGATCTAGCTGAGGAACCCATTTGTTCTTTAAATTCTCTTAATTCATCTTCTTTTATCTAAAAAAATTCAAACTTTTATTACCAACTTTCTAAATTTAAATTGCTTGAAAGGATGCTTTTTTTTAATTACTTAATTTCTTAAAAGGAAAACTAAAAAATAATAAATAAAGTAAATGGAAAACTTTCGAAGCGAGATTAGCATTTTTAATAATATTTGTTAAGAACCTCAATTTTATTTCTTTAAAAAATTAATTTTAGATGTCTTCAGTTTTAATCTATCGATTAAGTTTTTTTTTTCGAAAGCCTCTCATAAAATTAAAAACATTTTTCTTTTCTTTTTTCTTACCTTGGCTATCCTTCGCTTTTCATCGTCTTCCGTCCATTGTTTGGCATTAGCGACATTTTTTGTAAACAAACCAAATAATAATAAAAGCAAAAATAATAAATGGAAATGAATCGTCATAAAATTATGGGCTATAATAAATCGTCGCATTTTTTAATATTATTATTTATTGGGTAATAAAATAAAACTCTTTTCTTTAATACAAAAATAATAAAATCATCGCCGAGGTTTTTTCAATCGCCTTTTTTGTTCAAATAAAAAAGAAATCAGTGACGGCCTGAAAAAAAAGGCCGATCGCTTGCTATTAAATAAAATAAAACTAATTAATTGATTATGGAAGTTTAAAAACACTTTTTTCTTCCCCGCCTTAAATCTGTGTTGTTAATTTTACGAGAAAAATACCGAAGAAAAAAAAGTTAACACGATAATAAAAAAAATGAAATGATCGTGACAAATTAATTAATTAAGTAATGAATTTTTTTTGGGTTTTAATTTGTCAAAAAAAATAAGTAAGAAAATTCAATTTTTGTGCAAAAAATAAAAAATAAAACCATTTTATAATAGAAAATCATAAAAAATAAAAATAAAGGCGACCAAACACACACGCGTCTCCTCCAAATCTGACACATTCGAAGTGAAACTCTCCAACAAAAAAAGGAAGAAAGAAAAGAAGAGAGATAGATTTGACCTTGAAAGTCGTTGAGTTGCTTCTTTCTCTTTTCTCTCATGAATTTTTTTTTGCGTGATCTCACTGCTACTTGCTGTTGCTGCCACTTTTCCTTCCATTTCCATATATGAATTTTTTTTCGTTCGTTTTCATAAAAAAAAATGAAGAGAAAATGGGAAGCTCCAAAAAAAATTTAAAAAGAAAAACTATGGGAAAATTAAAGACCATTCAAAAAAAATGATGGGAAAAACATGATAGAACGAACATTAGTGAAAAAAGAGAGAAAGGCAAGTAGACCTGTTTTATGATCCAGAAAAAAAGAGAAAAGTATGTATGTATTTAGACAACAAAAAAAATGAATAAAAAAGAAAAACAAAATAGTTAATCATCGTTTTTACTTTTATGTGAATAATGGTCCTTATTTAGGGGAAATGTTCACTTTTTTTAACATTGACAAAATTTTCTACTAACTCAAATTTTTCAAAGTTTTAAAAAAATTCTAAAACAAAACTAAATTATGGAGGATGAGAAGTGTCAATAATAAATAAAATCATCAATAATTTGTTGGAAAATTATCAAAAAGGAAAAAAATAAATAAAATTTTACTTTGACAATATTAAAGATTTTTTAAAGATAAATTTTTATTTTTAAAAGAGTCTTTGAAAAATCCGCATTAAAACTAACTATCTATTTTAAAATTATAAAATTAATTCGTTATCCAAAAAAAGTGGAACACTATCATCGGCTGCCTTTTTGGTAAAAGCAAAACAAATTTCTTCAAAGAGCTTCAATTTTTTTTCCAAACACCAAAATTTTGAAGAATTGACAGTTTTAATTTTCAAAAAGTTTCATTTTCAACTTAATTCTCTTCTCCATGGTTCGGTAAAATTAAATGGAAAAAAAGAACAAAGGAAAAAGGAAGATTGAATGACAGATACATTTGCCAACATCAAAAAAAGAAGACTTCGCGCATGCATACACCACGGCGGTATAGGCTGATGGAAAAAGCTCGGTTCAAATGGATTTGTTCATTTGGTCATTTGTGGTACGCAATGCCAAAAACCAAAGGAAAAGCAATTTTTTTTGTAAAAAATGGCTGTTTTTTTGCATATTTAATTATAATTCTCGATGGTTATTCAGTTGAAAAATACTGAAACTTTAACAGAATATGTAATCGAATATTGCGGATATGATGGTGAAGATAGATTTTCGTAAAAAAATCAATGAGCCAAAATCCTGACGTAAGAGTTTTGTGCATTTTGGTCATTTTTCCATTAGAAAAAGTTACATTTTTTGCAACTTTTTTAGAAATAATTATGGCTAAATTCATTAAGTTACTTTAATTTTATTCTATGACATTGGAAATCTATAATCTAATCTTGCCTACAAATTAGTATAATCAGTTTTTCCAAAGACAATCTTTTTCCGAAAATCCTGACGTAAGAGTTTTTTTCATGCATGGTAACATAGCTATTGCGTTAAAAAAAAGCAAGAGATTGTGATATTTTTTTATTTATTTTATTTTTATTTTAACCAAAATACATATTAAAGGTAATAAAAACATTTTTTAGCATTTTTTATGCTCACTCTTCTTTAAAATTTAAATAATATTAAATCAATAACAATTTAATGTAGAAAAATACATAAAATATTAATCAAAAAAATAAAATGAAACGTTTTTTTCAACTCCAAATATTGTGTTTTTAAATAGAAAGTCCAAAATGCCATTCTTTTCTTTTGAGCTTATTCCTACTTTTTTGATAATGAGTTGGAGCTGGGAAAGAAATATATGCTTCGATGAAAAAGAAAGTTTACCAATTGACGAACGCGGAAGTTTACTAGATTCGCAATTTCTTTGAATTAAAAGATAAAGATTTATCATAATATTTGTTTTTTTGGATTTTTTTTTAAATTCCCATGATTTAAATTATAATTGAACATATTATAGCCGAATTTAGTTATTTTTATATAAAACATTTTACGAAACTTATTATTTTCAAAGAATATTTGTATTTTGGTTAAAATAAAAATAAAATAAATAAAAAAATATCACAATCTCTTGCTTTTTTTTAACGCAATAGCTATGTTACCATGCATGAAAAAAACTCTTACGTCAGGATTTTCGGAAAAAGATTGTCTTTGGAAAAACTGATTATACTAATTTGTAGGCAAGATTAGATTATAGATTTCCAATGTCATAGAATAAAATTAAAGTAACTTAATGAATTTAGCCATAATTATTTCTAAAAAAGTTGCAAAAAAAGTAACTTTTTCTAATGGAAAAATGACCAAAATGCACAAAACTCTTACGTCAGGATTTTGGCTCATTGATTTTTTTACGAAAATCTATCTTCACCATCATATCCGCAATATTCGATTACATATTCTGTTAAAGTTTCAGTATTTTTCAACTGAATAACCATCGAGAATTATAATTAAATATGCAAAAAAACAGCCATTTTTTACAAAAAAAATTGCTTTTCCTTTGGTTTTTGGCATTGCGTACCACAAATGACCAAATGAACAAATCCATTTGAACCGTTGACTTTATACCGCCGTGACACGCAACAAATACAAAAAAAAGAAAAAAAGAAATTAGCAGTTTTTATCAAAGCTTTTTTGCCGCCGCCATTGAGACAGAGATTTGAGAATGCATGTGTAACTGACAGTTTTTTTTGTATCAAGTCACTCATCTTTTTCTTTTTTTATATTTTGTCTCAAAAAAGGAAAAGAAAGGCAAATAATTATGTATTTGGAAGTTGATATTTACCATTTGGAGAGAAAGAAAAAATATATCAGAAAGAAAGAGATAATCGATTCGTAATCAACCAAAAAAAGAAAAGAGAGAAAAAAAAAGACAGAATATCTTTGAGACATCTTTGCCACGCGTCCTTTTAATAACAAATTGGGTTTGATTTTTATTTGAATATGTATTTTTCCAATAATAATAATAATAACGTGGCACTCAAAGAAAAGGGAAAAATGACCTTGGCGGATGGAAGAGCAGCGGTTTATTGAATTTCTAAAGGAAATAAAAATAATAATAATTAGGGGTTTTTAAACCTAAAGAAGCACGTCGTCGGAAAAAAAGTGAATAAGAAAAGGTGAAGAAATTTGTTAAAAAAAAGAATGCTCGAATAATAAAAAACGTTTTTAAACCTTCGTAATCCATGTTGTTGCATCCAAGAAAACGATAAATATCCATTTTTTCTTTCCAAACTTTTTATTTATTAAAATGTATTTATTTTTGGGAAAATTATTTTTTTTGTTTCGTTTCTTTTGATTTATTTTTTGTTGTTGTTGCAAACTTTTATTATTCTTCTTTTACCTCAAAAATAAAATATTTCCACTGAAAATTAATTACCAAATTAATTTTTTTTTATGTATCATAAGAAAGAAACTTTCTGGGCAAAAGAAAACCTATTTTTTTTATAATTTGCATTCAAGAAGCATGAAAATAATTAGCCTATAAAAATAATTTGGGACGCCCCTTTGATGTTTGTTTCATTTTTTTTACACCTGGCTAACCGCCGCTTTTTTTTTGTTGCTTGTGAACTCGTTTTTTAATCAATTGCACAAGGTAGAAAAAAAATATATTGTAGTTGTAGTTATGGAAATTTTCGTTTCTATTTTTTTCTTAATTATTTTATAAGAAAAGGCAAATTTGTAAGTTTGTGAGAAACTAATATATTAAATATTTATTTTTTTATAATAAATTAATTCTAAAAACTTTATATATTAGCTTTTTTGAAATATTTTTTATCTCAAAAGCAACCAGTGTGAAAAAAAAATTTTTTGAGCGGCGGCTACGTTGAAGAAAGTATTAATAATTCCAGTGCCAAAACATAAAAATTATGTCAACTACAACCATATCCACGACGATCACAACCTTCGATGATTTAAAGCATTTACTTGCATTTATTTATATTATTCCATCTTTAATTCTTTATTTAATTATTTTGTATTTAATCTTTTTTAGTTCAATTAAACAAAATTTTAATGGTTCTTTTTATTGGATATTTGGATTTTCTGCAATTAATAATATCATTCACGCAATAAGTTATTATATTACTTTTCGATTTACTCGAATTCCTTTATTTAATTCTTTTTTGGAAACATGGCCCACTGAAAGTGTATGGTATCTCATAGTTTATGCTGTTATGTGTTATTCAGCTAGCGCCCTTCGTGTATATAATTTTGTTTTATCTTTTAATCGAGTTACGATATTTCTTCTCAAAAATAATCATTCAAGGTTTGTTGTGGAAAAAAATCTTATTTTTTTTCACGAAAGCAGAGTTTCACGAATTTTTTTTTTAGTTTTGTGTTTGATTAATTTTTTCAAATAAGAAATTTGCATTTCAAATTTTTTAAATTTTATGAAAATTTTTTGTTTCTTTTAATAATTTTCCGCATTTTTTTTTCGTTTTGCAAATTTGAATATTTCTTTTTTCACAATGGAAATTTTTTTAAATTATTTCTCACATTTCTGACCCATTATTTTTTTTTTAGCTTTTGGAAACGATACCTCAAATATTTCCTTTATTTTTGTGTATTTGCTCCCCTTATTTTTGTTTGGCATTTTCCATTCATTGGAATTAAAAATCAACCCATGGAAGGATGGGTAGTTTTTATTGGGCCAACCATCACTGATTTTGTTCCATGGTTTGATAGAGCTCGAAATTTATTTATTCAAATTTTAATTACTTCTATCGTGGAATTAATTATGAATTTTTATTTTATTTATGGTTTTATTAAATGGCGGAATTCTGTTTCAGTTACAAATAAACATTTAAATAAACAAAATCAAATGATGTTTGTTTATAGTATGCTTATATTTTTAACTGAATCTTTAAGTTGCATTCAACAGGTAAGAATAATTAATTAAATTTCATTTCTTTTAAAAGCTGCTTTTTTTCTACCATGCTTTCTAGGAATACAGTATGCTTTCGGGGTTCGCAAAACCATACTAAATTTTCCTTTGAATTGTCTTTTGTTTTTCCAAAAGTTTCGTAAAAAAAACAATATTTTAAAAAAATTGTAAAACGATCCGAAAAAGTCAAAAAATTCTTTGTGTCTGACCACGAAAAGTACGATATTTATATCCAAAATGCATGCCAGGCAGAAAAAAAGTGACTTAAAACCAATTCTACCAATTTATTTTAATATTTTCAAGAAAGCCGGTACAGGCAAAATTTTTTTTTCTGAGATAGAGTTACCAATGTTTTCTCCTATGCTTAATTTGGCTAAATCCAAGAGGATTTGGCCAGAAGTGACCCTATTCATGGAGATACAGCAACATGAAGGTTTACTATTGAATTAATTCAAAATTATGCCATAATTCATTCTTTCGTTATATTTTTATATTCTCTTATGATTAATAGGTTTTCGACCATGGAGAATCCGAATTTGACTACCATTACTCTTCATGTATATGCTAAACATCGATTTTTCACTAACATGGCATGGTTTTTGGCGTGCCACGGGTCACAGACTTCCGTCCGCAAGATATGACTATCACCATTGGAAAGAGCATGTTTTTTTACCCCTAGTGGTGACTATATATATTAAATCCAGGTCGACTACTATCATTTATGAATTTTTGAATGTTTATTTTTACATAAATCTACCAACAAGATCATTAAGAAAAATATCGAAAAAATTCATAAACTCATTTAAAAAATCAGGAAAGCTTACACAACCATAAAATAAATGCTCCTGAATTTTTTGGTAACAATTTTACCCTCACTTGTTATGATACATCATGCACCTCGACCACTTGAAGCACTAACAGTGCATAATGAACTTCAAAAATGTGTATAAATTCAGAAACTCTTATTTTTATTCTAGAATCATTTGTACAATACTAATTCGAGGTCGTAGAATCCGAATTTGACCTCCGTTTCATTATTTTTCCTTACTAAAAGCATTGTTCTGGGGATATGAAAATCTGCATATTTGATGTGCTCATAACTCAAAAATTATCTATTCACCCAGGGAAGCTAGCTTCAAATTCCGATTCTACGACCTCGAATTAGTATTGTACAAATGATTCTAGAATAAAAATAAGAGTTTCTGAATTTATACACATTTTTGAAGTTCATTATGCACTGTTAGTGCTTCAAGTGGTCGAGGTGCATGATGTATCATAACAAGTGAGGGTAAAATTGTTACCAAAAAATTCAGGAGCATTTATTTTATGGTTGTGTAAGCTTTCCTGATTTTTTAAATGAGTTTATGAATTTTTTCGATATTTTTCTTAATGATCTTGTTGGTAGATTTATGTAAAAATAAACATTCAAAAATTCATAAATGATAGTAGTCGACCTGGATTTAATATATATAGTCACCACTAGGGGTAAAAAAACATGCTCTTTCCAATGGTGATAGTCATATCTTGCGGACGGAAGTCTGTGACCCGTGGCACGCCAAAAACCATGCCATGTTAGTGAAAAATCGATGTTTAGCATATACATGAAGAGTAATGGTAGTCAAATTCGGATTCTCCATGGTCGAAAACCTATTAATCATAAGAGAATATAAAAATATAACGAAAGAATGAATTATGGCATAATTTTGAATTAATTCAATAGTAAACCTTCATGTTGCTGTATCTCCATGAATAGGGTCACTTCTGGCCAAATCCTCTTGGATTTAGCCAAATTAAGCATAGGAGAAAACATTGGTAACTCTATCTCAGAAAAAAAAATTTTGCCTGTGCCGGCCGTTTTAAAAAAATTGACAGAATTGGTTTTAAAGGAACAAGACTATTTGATGCCTTTTCGAAAATTTCGATACTGGGGCTGGGAGGAAGAGTTGGGGCGGCGCGTGTTTGAATTACCGTGTAAGACAGAAGGTGACACGGTAATTCAAACACGCGCCGCCCCAACTGTTCCTCCCAGCCCCAATATCGAAATTTTCGAAAAGGCATCAAATAGTCTTGTTCCTTTAAGCATCTGTGATTTTTTTTCGACAAAAAACGAACGATTAATTAAACTTTCTAATTTCAAATTTATTTCAGTGTATGAATGTTATCGATCCAATGAGATTTGCAAATTTTAAAGCTAGCACTCAATATATTCTAGCTGATATAAGCACTCTTGCACCAGTATGGTTTTTAATTGCAACAAATAAACCAATGAGAGAAGCAATATTACATAATTATGTTAATAAAGTTAGCAGCTTTCATTTGCAACCACCCACTTCACAACGATTTTAAATTATTAAAGTTTTTGTTTTTGTTTTTATATTATCAAAAAAGAAAAGAATAAAATTAATTTAAGTTATATGCATTTAAAATGAATTAATAAAATATTTATATATCCATAAACTTTTTGGATTCAAAACTCATCGAAGGGACGACATAAACTAAATTTTACACGCCTACCTTTTCTGAAGCTACACAGTTGGAGTTTTTTCCCAGACCTTTTCTTTAAAATCCAATTAATAAACTTTGTAAGCTTTTTTTGTCTTCTTTGTGTCAACGGTTTTATATTGTAGTAGGAATTTTTTTTCTTTTTTTCATGGACTTGTTAATTATAAATTTCATTTGAAAATGACGCCATCGCACAGAAATGAAAATTAATAATTATTTGAATGGGAGAAAATTTTTTTTTGTAACAAAAAAGTAAAGTTGCTTTTTTAAAGTTCGTTTAAAACAAAAAAATCCAGAATTGGAAAAAATATTAAAAAGATGTAATACAAGTTTTTTGGTAAAGAAATAAAGTAATAGCTTCAAATTAAACTTGCGTGATTTTTTTGTGAAACACCAAAGTCATGAATGCAATTAAATAATTTGGAAAAAAAATATTAAATAAAGATTAATTGCATTTGATGAAAATTTAAAATTACGTGGGTTTGCCATTATAAAAAGTTTACACTTTTTTCTTCGAATAAAAAAAATAAAATAAAAACAATAAATATTTTGTGTGTCTTCAATATAAGAAAAAAAACACGAAAAAAATATAAGCATAACTCATCTCTTTTTTTTTGTTACCGGAAACGAACATCAAAAAAAGCAATTTATTAAATTTTTTTATTTCAAAAAACCATTAAAATTAAAAAAAACTAAAAACCCATAATTTTTTATTTTTACGCATAAAAAAAATAGAAAACCACAAAATTTTTGAATAATATTTTTATTTTGAAACAGAAATAATCGACGATATTATTTTGGGAATTGAAAATCATTCAAAAAAATCTAAACATGGATTAAGTTCTTTGTAATGAAGCTTCGATAGATTTCTAAAAATCATGGTTATTCAAGAAAAGTTACAAATCAGTTGTTAGTTACCTTGATATCTAGAATGTCATATTTATCCAAGAATGGCAGAACTGAAAGCTTTTCTTCCAAAGTCAAACTCGAAATTAATCGATTATAACAAAGTTCCATTGCGAGTTCAACAATTTCAAATAAAAAACCAATGATTTTCATTTGGTAATCAGGTATCGCTTTAAAGATAGGGGATCTAAGAGCGAGAATAATTTTATGAGCCTATAAATAACTCATTTCTAATTAAAAAAAAGAAAAAAAAACAAAAATTTACTTCGATATATTTTCCATTAACATCAATAGTGAAGTCTTGGTAATCGCCTATCCATATTTTGTATATGCGGTCGTTATCCTCCCATTTTTTTTCAACAGCGTTGGGAGTATTTGAAGCTTCCAAGGATTTTTCATTCAAATATTCATCTTCATAATCTCTAATAATTAATGTGTTTCCTTCTTTTGAAAAAGAAGATTTAGATTTCTGAAAAAAATATTAAACCTAAATTAAAAAAATACAAATAAATAAGATCTTACAGAAGTTGAAAGTTTTATATTAGTTGAATCCATCTTCTTTTTATTATCAAAAAAATGATAACCAGTTAGTTTTAATTCTTAAAAATTGGAAGAAGATAAAAATGAGTCTAATGATTTACAGCTTTTTATTGAAATAATAAAGCAGCGATAAACACAAAAATGTTTTTGGGGTATTTTGTCACCTATTTTTTTGTTGTTTGTTTTTATAAAAGTCTTTACTAACACTTTTTATATTATAAATCATTTTCTGATGAGAAACATACATATCTTGAGGTATTTTTTGTGAGACCAAAATCAATCAACAAAATCTGTTGGGTTTGAAAAAAATCTATCCACATCTTCTTCCTTAAGGGCAAAATAAAGGTCGACAACCATATTCTCCAGGGCATGGTATTTTTGGACGGACTGCGATACCAAAATTATTTACTTGTACCATTCTCAAGGTATGGTTAGATGAATAAGAGTATCTGTGAGATATGTTTAAACAAAAAAGAAATCTTTCTTTTAAAGTATATCTGTAGGTGAAATTATGATGCATAAAAAGTGGCAAAAAGTTACACAAGAGCCATATTTTTTTTTGTAAAAATAAAATATATTTGCGCAAAAATATAGGTTTGTTAGAATACGTTATTATTTCTGCATTTCATTTCATTTAAAACAAAAATCACATTATAAATATTTGGTGTTTTTCTTCAATATAAGAAAGAAAAAAAAAAACACGCAAAAAGAAAACATAAGCATAACTCATCTTTTTTTTTCTGTTACCGGAAAACGAACAACGAACAAAGAAAACCAATTTATTATATATTTTTTTATTTCAAAAAACTAAAAACCCATAATTTTTCATATTTTTCCAAAAAAAAGAAAACCCGAAAATCTTTGAGTAATAATCTTATTTTGTTTTATTTTTTTTCGAAGTCTTTGTTTCTAAAATATCTGCAAAAATGATTGACACTCGCTCCAGTATTTTAGTTCTCATCGATGGTTTGATTGGTTTTATTATAAAAACTTTAGCATTAATAAAACTCACAAGAGCTTTATTTTTTGGTGCTGGTATTAAAGGAGCTTTAACTAAAGTTGGAATAACATTTTTATCATATTTAATTATAATTTTTATTGATTGTGTTTTAAATTTTATATATTATGTTTTTTATCTTTCTGGATGGAGACTAAGTAAGTTTTTTGGTTTACTGTAATAAAGGAAAAAAGGCAGGTTTTTTATTGCATAAAAAGAGAGATACATAAATTAAAAAATTTCTGACATCCAAATTAATATTTTTGAATTTTTTTCTTCAGATCAAGCCTATAACAATTATGCTATGTTTTTCTCTGGGGTCTTGAGTGTTTCATTTATTAAAATTCCAATGGTTGCTGCAACATTTTTAACCATATATCGCATATTTTTATTACTACAAAAATATATGATGAATCATTTTTTACATAAAATTATTTTCGCAATCGCAATAATTTCATGTTTAATCTTATTTTTTTATGATGTCATAGTTTATTCAATTAATTTTAAAGGACGCAATGCAACCGAAGAATGCGTTTCATTTTGTTGCGTTGTGGGGCATGAAAATTGTCGATTTTTAGTTTATTGTAAAATGATTTTTGGTTTAAGTAATGTTATTCTTGGAATTTTAATGTTTTTTATTGTTTTAAATTTACAAAATCAATTTCAATCTTCTGAAAGTGAACAAAGGATGAAAGCAAGAAAAAAGGTTAATTTTTTTTTCTTTTTTGCCGCTGAGTCACGCCGAGAAAAAAACTAATCTCATCGTGAAAAAAAATGTATTTTATGATTTTACCTGAAATTTTATGCAAATTTCCCCTTTTATTTGGCACTAATTTTTCGTAGAAAAACTTTTGAATTTTATTTTCGTTTCAAAGCCCGCAAAAAATATATTAGAAAAGCTAAAATTTTTCGATTTCAGTTAAATACTTTGACATTTATTACATTATTCAGTGATTTCTTTTGCAATTTTTTTCCACATATTATGGATATTTTCTTTGCTATGGTAAGAGTTCCAAAAAATCAGAGAAATTTCTTAAATTTTCCATAAACTTTTGATAATTTTAAAAAAAAAGTCCGCTTTGTTTTTGAAAGTTGATAAATATTTTTATATTTTTTTAGTTTGATATTGCATTATCAACACTTATTGGACCATATTCGCCCATGTTTGGTGCAATTCATTCCTTTATTATAGCTTATTTATATTGTCAACGTTTAACTCCAGAAAAATCAAATGGAGTTGGAGCACAAGTAAATCCTACTGTTGCTACAGTAGTCGTACCACCACCACCTAAAAATAAAGCGACGACGACGACCACAGCAACCACAGCTCCAGCCACATCGACAATGACAAAAGTTATCGGCTAATTTTTTAAGAAAAAATAACTTTGATTTTTCAATGTTAAATTTTTAATTCTTTTCTTTTTCAACTTTGATAATTTTGAATTTTACTTGCATTTTAACTTTTTTTAATGCATTTTTATGTAAGAATGTCATAAACTATTTCCATTTCTGAGTCGTTTTCTATTTTCATCTTCATGCGGGCTGTTTCTTCAAACAAGCGGAATATTAACTTTGGCAGGAGTTACAAGGTTTTGTGAGGCTTTTTTTTTTATTATGAAAAAATGAAGGTTTTATTAATAAGTCTTCTTTAATGTCACAAAAAAAGAAAATATTTTATTAATATCAAACTTAAAATAAAAATTAAGAAAAAATTAAATATTCAAAAAAAATTGGAAAAAAATATTAAACATTTTTTTGTCGTTGTTGGTGAAGCTAATGTACATATGTATTCCTAGCAAAGAATTTATTTTGTTTTTTTCCATCACAAAAATTTATTTGTAATAATAATTTTTGTAATTTTTGTAGTAACGCTCTTTTCACAATGGGGATGCTTTGGGATTTATTTTAAAAAGGAGCAAAAAAATTACGCTTTTTTATTATCATTGTTGGATGTAATTAATTATATTTTTTTGTTAGCACACTTTTCAATGTCATTAATTTACAATAATAAAAATAATTAAAAATGTTTTCTCGTTGTTTTTTTTTTCAATAAATAAAGAAATAAAAGAATTCAGTTTTATTCATAATTTTCTTTAACACACCAGCAATTAAAACCAAATACATATTTTTACAAAAGAAAAAAGCATAAAAATCAATTATTTTTTCTGTTTTTTGAATCTTTTTTTATGAAAACAAAAGTATTTTTATTTTATTTTTTCAGACACTTTTAATTAATTAAAAAAAGTAAGTTTGTCACAAAAACATATGTTATTTTTTAGGAAATTTAAAAAATTGTTACTTGCTTTTATATTAACTTTTATATTTTTATTAAATTGTTTAATTGTTATCACTTTTAATAGTCAAAAATCTGTGAATTTTATTGGTTATTCCACTCCCTCCAAAAACAGCAATGGCAACATTTTAAAATTTGAAAAATATGGAAAGAAATATTGTGTTTTATATAATTTTTGGAAATCTTCATCTGAATATTATTCGGGTGATCACATTACTTTGGTCCTTCATAGCACTTCTGAATATTTATCATATTTAATTAAACAAGATTCAACATGGGATGGCGGGGTTTCGGTGGCACTTTATATTCCAAGTTATAATAAAAGTTATATTATTCCAGCGATATCGGTAAGTTTTTTTAAAAACATTCTTAGTTACTGGAAGTCCCGCCGCGAAAATCAAACGTAAAATTTTAACTTTTGGCAGCGAGACCCAAAATTATAATTCCTCAAATTATTAAATTTTTTAAATAAATTTCAGCAAACGATTCACAACCTCAAAAATCTACAAAGAAATTTAACTTCAGAAAAAATAAGCTTACATTTATTTTATAAAAACGCAACTTGCAACAAAAAAATAAAAATCAATAAAAATGCGACGACGAAGACGACAACTTCAAAATTGCCAGAAAGTAAAAAACTTTATCCAATAAATGTTGCAAGAAATATTGGTAGAAAAGGAATGGGAACAAAATTATTTATTTCTGGTGATATCGAACAAATTTATGTTGCAAACTTTGAACCAAGAATGTTAAAACTTGCTAATGAAGTTTTACTAAAGTAAGTTTTTTTAGAAATCTGACATTTTTTTTTTGAAAAAAAAGCCACCGAAAAGCCAATCAAAAAAAAATTACCTAAAATAAGCCTCAAATAAAAATTTTCAGAAATAAAACCCAAACCGTTCTCGTACATCGACGTTTCGAAATTGCTGATAATGCAACGATTCCAGAAAATAAATCAGAATTAAAAGTAAGCATTTCCCATTTTTTCAAAATTTTATAATCCCTCTTTTTCTTTTAGAATCTTTATTTTTATGATTTAGCTGTTCCCTTTCATGAACGCTTATATCCTAAAGGGCATTATATTCCTGGACTTTCAAAATGGTTTAACACCAATGAAACAACAAAAACAAATGATGAATTAAAAATAATTAAAGTTATTGGGTATGGAAATGAATCATGGGAGCCTCAATATGTTGCAGATCAGCGAGTTCCATTTCACGATGAAAGATTTCCATATCGTTATCGATCCAATGCACATTTGGTAGGTCTCGAGACGAAAAGATTTTTCTCCCGAAAAGAAAATTTATTTTTACTAACAACTTTTTTCATTTTTTAGGCAAATTTACTTTGCATGCATGGTTTCACATTTTCAATAGTTTCCGATGTCTTTAGCGTTCATCGAGGAATTCTAAAAAAATTGCCAACTGCGAAACGAGAAATATTCAAACATCTTAAAAAATTGGGTGTTGAAAGACTAAACAAAAAATTCTTTCGTGAACTAAAAAATATGTCACCAAAAAAGTTTAAATATTGTTTTAGAAATTCCACTATGCTTCGTGATTAATTAATTAATTTATATTTGCTTCGATAAAAGTAAAAAGTAAATTTGGTTTTAAAAATATCCATGAAAAAAAAACAGTTTTTAATTCTTCTTTTCTTTTTTCGCTTCAAAATAATGTCTCTTTATTTACCACATTTATAGATCATTAAACTTTTCTAACCAGCGACACTCATCTTTATATTGTTTAAAAAATTCTTCGTTTTTGCATATAAAAGAAAAGTTTTTAATCACAAAATATTTGTTTCAAACTTGTTAAAACAAAATGCAATTATTTCCACGGAAAATTTCATTAATATGAAAGCCACCAAGCTTTAATGAAAAAAAATTTAAGATAAAAAGAGAAAATAAAAATATTTAAAATATTCAAAAGTAAAAAAAAATATACATTTAAATTTTGTCTTTCAGTTAACATATCACTCAACTCAAGAAAAAGAAAAAAATGAGTAGCAAGAAAAAACAGTGTTCAATCAATCAATAAAAATAGTTAGAGCATAGAATAAAAATAAGACACGCTTATCATTTTTTTCTTATTTTAGTTTCTTATCTTTTTTTGAGTGCTCGTTTAATATTGGAGCTTTTTTTCTTCAAAACTTTCATTTTTGAGAGAAAAAAATTATTCTTTTATACAAAAATCTTGATATTTATGAAATACAGAATTAAAGGACGACTATACTTTCTGTATTTTTCAAATTGTTTCAAACAACGCGCGCGTCTATCCCCAAGTGTCAAAGTGTTTTGAAACATCGAAATACCGTAATGCTACAGTAATTTGGAAGTGAGATATTACTGTAGCATTACGGTATTTCGATGTTCAAAACACTTTGACACTTGGGGACAGACGCGCGCGTTGTTTGAAACAATTTGAAAAATACAGAAAGTATAGTCGTCCTTTAAGCCTTACTCAAGTAAAAAAATTTAAAAAATGGTTTCGATTTCAAATAAAAAAGGAATTTTTTTGAAACTTTTTTTATTTTCTTTCAAAGTTTTAAAAACATAAATAATTACTCGAGTTTAAAAGTTCTTATTTGGAAAAAAATAAAAAACCACAAAAACCATATTCAAAATAGACAACATATTTTCCTTTAAAGTAAAATTGCCACCATTGTTTGCGTTTCCATCTTCATCGCTACACAAATTATCAAAAAAGTTATTTTGTGCTTTCAAAGGATTACATTCAAGGCATGAGTCTAAAGTGACACACCATTCAAGCATTTGAAACTTTTTCTCTAAACATCCTGCAGCTTTTCCGCAATTTGTTGTAATTTTATCGGAAATGCAATTAGATAATTTTCCTGGGGCTTCGCAGCCATCATTATTAACAAAAACTGAACAATTATATGAAGTTTTTCCGATGCATTCGTGATTTTTTGAGAGAGCTAAAGAAATATGGGTTAAATATTTCTTTGAAGAAAAAATAATAAAAAAATTACTTTGATATCCTTGATTGCAACCATAATTTGTAATAAAATACAAAGTAACAAAATATCTTGAATTTTGTCGAATGGAAATTTGATTTTTAACAAATGCAACTCTCATAAAATCATCGATATTAAAACAATTATTAATTATTGATTGACTTAAACAAGTTTGAATTTCTTTAATTCCATCACAAATTTTTGAAATTCCAGCATAATCAGTTTTAATTATATTATTAAAATCTTGAAAAACTGTTGAGCCGGGGACATTATTAAGGTCAAGATGGAAAGTTTGTGAAAAAGTTTTTAGGAAACAAGTATGTATTAACTGAAAAAAATTAGGCAAGTTAATTGGAGTTCATTAAATTTTTTATAAATATCTTGCGCCGAAAATTATAGAAATGTATCTGTTTTAGATTCGCAAAGCAAAAGTAAAAATGGATTGGGATAATAAAAAAATGCAAGTTTTTTTAAACTTCGTGAATTCGTGAAGAGACTTTTAATAACAAGTTTTTTTAAAAATTAAAAACATACTATAATATCATTATCAGAACATCCTTCAGCTGAAATCCTTTGAGAAAGCGATAATAATAAGAAAACAGCGAAAATGACTATTTTCTTATACATTTTTTTCCTTCTTCTTGTGAATAACCAAAAGATAAAAAAAAATGCGATTAAATAAGGTTTTTAAAACTTTTATATAATACGGCTGCTAAAAGCTATTAAACAAAAGTAAATGTCAAAAGGTGTGGTTTTCTATTGAAACTTTGACATCAAATAATCATTAATTTTTCATCACATTAATTATATTATTTTTTGGGATAGTCTATGTTTCCATAAAAAATAAATAAATATGAATGTGACAATGTCTCTTTTTTAGATAAAAACTCAAAAACAAACATAATCTTTTGATAATAATGGATGGTTTAAAATTTTTATAACTTAAGAAACGCGCCTTTTCTTATAATTTTTTTAAATATAATTTCAGTTTCATAAACAAACATTTTTTTTAAATTTTCCTTTATTTATTTTTTAAGGGCTTTGTATGTGTAAAGTTTTAAATTTTGAATAGAAATTTTTTATATAAATTGTTGTGACTCTAACAACACGATGGATTCAAATATGGCGCTTCTTATCGTATCTCATGGTCTCGAATGGATTAAGGAAGTTTCTCTGCCTCGCCTATTTTGTATTTGTTTTGTTTGTTAGTAGTTGATTGTTTTACATTAACTTTTACTCTGTACTGTTTTGTTAGCTGTAAGCTCAACCGCTCGAGCTACAGCTTGTTCCTGAATAAATATTATCTATTTATTATTGTGTCAACCTACGGCATTAAGGGAACTCTTTGTTTAACTATTCCACGGTTATAACAAACTGGTGACGAGAATTTCAACTTGCGCTTCTCTGCTCGTGCAAACACTCGCTGCTCAACTTTTACCAGATTTTTGATTCAAAATCTGCTGCATCTGTTCGTGCATCTTTCAATTTTTATCAGATTTTTGATTGAAAATCTGCTGATTCTGTTCGTACAACTTGCTCATCTTTACCAGATTTTTGATTCAAAATCTGCTTGCTGAAACTGTTATTGGTGATCCTCAAACTTGTTCAACATACTGTTTCTGTACTCATATTGCTGTTATCGTTGTCGTCTTGCTGATATTTAATAGTGTTTATCCTTGATATCAAATTTTACAACAATTTCAACGATGTGTAAAGAAACTGTTCCAACTGTTGCTGGTACTGTACGCGTTCATCTTCCTTCATTACCACAATTCAAACCTGATATTGCTGCTGGTGATTCAGCCTCAACTTGGTTCAATCGACTTGATCTTATTTTCTCTTTGCATGCCGATGTTAATCCGAAACAACGAATTGCTTTGATCCTTACTTCGCTGGATGAACTATGTTTTAAGAAAGTAATTCAAGCGCTCCTTCCGAAGAAGATTTCCGATATTGCTAATGTGGATGAACTGAAGGATGTTATGATCAAACTGTTCGATCGAAAGAAATCTCTCTTTGCTGCTCGATATGCTCTATTTCAAACTGAATGGAATGGAAATGAACATGAAACCATAATGGACTTTGGTGCTCGAATTGAACAACAAATAACATCTTTCGATTTCGATGAATTCAAAGTTAACCAACTCAAAACTCTGATCTTACTGATGTCAATGAAATCTCCAGCTCTTACTCCATTCCGTACTAGAATTCTTGAACTTCTTACTGTGGATGCTATGAAAGATTTCGACACATGTTTAGAAACTATCCGTATTATGATTCAAACGCAAGAAGAACAGAAGCTACCTGAAGAATCGTCGATTGACTATGTTGGTAATCGTCCATCTTTCAACAAGAATGTTCCAACCAAACGTTTTCCTCAAACTCAAAGTTATGTTTGCTATGGATGTACTGGTCCTCATCTTCGTAAAGACTGTCCACATCTGAATTCAACATGTCATAACTGTAACAACGTTGGTCATATTGCTGCTGCTTGCAAACAACCGAAAAAGAAGGAGAAGGAAGAGAAAGTAAAGAAATACAATAATGCTCGTCATGGACGCAAGAAGAAATCAAACATGTTTTCCATCTCAAAAGAAAACAAGCCTGCTGTTCTTCAAGTTACTCATGATGATCAATCTCAACTTTCTGCAATTCAATCTCGTACTCTTATGCTGAACATTCAACTCAATGGTAAAGAAATAAAAGCTTTATTGGACACTGGTGCTTCTTATACTGTCATCAATCTTCAAGATTACAGTAAAGTGGGTAAGCCTACACTCACTGGAAGACCTTTCAATGTCAATACGTTTGGGAATGTCAAGGCTCGAATTGAAGGATCATTCAAAGCTGCTGTATCGTTATGTGGAATAACTTTACCTATGGATATTTATGTTTCAAAATATCACTCATCGCTTCTTGGAAAAGACCTTTATGATGTTTTAAAACTCGCTATAGTGATGCCAAGCAAAGCAATTTACGCTTTATCTTCTGATGATGTACTGGCAAATGGTATCTCTCCTGATCCTGCTAAAGTCAAAGCCATTCGTGAGATGCCTGATCCTACAGATGTTTCATCTCTGCGATCATTTCTGGGCATGATCAATTTCTATCAAAGCTTCATACCTGGTATGCATGAACTACGAAAACCATTGGATGCGCTTCTCAAACACGATGCTGAATGGGAATGGTCTAATGTTCAATCTGCTGCTGTAAGAAAACTGAAAGAAATGGTATCTGATAAATGCATGGTTGCTCGATATGATCCAAAACTACCAATCGTCGTTGTTGCTGATGCTTCAAAATCTGGAATTGGTGGAGTAATCTCTCATCTTCTTCCTGACAAGTCTGAAGTTCCTTTGCACTTTTTCTCAAAATCCTTGAATGAAACGCAAAGAAGATATTCTCAAACAGACAAAGAAGCTCTTGCTCTCGTCATTGCTGTCAAGACATTCCACCGCTACTTGGAAGGTAGGAGATTCACTCTTCTGACCGACCACAAAGCTCTTCTGTCAATCTTTGGTCCAAAGTCTGATAAACCTTCGTACGCCGCAAACCGTTTACATCGATGGTCAATCTTCCTTGCTTCATACAATTTCGACATTCAATACCGAAATACACTCAATTTTGGTCAAGCTGATGCACTTTCTCGCCTGATAGCTGAAACAAAAGCAATTCCTGAACTCTATGAAGAAGAAATTGATGTTGATCCTATCGAAGATTCTATGGCTATGCATGTTATTGAAAGCAGCGATGGCAGTCAATAGACAAAATTGTCTATCGCAACCGACAGACACGGTAAAAAAAAATTTCTTTCGTTGTCTGGCGCAAAAAAGTGTGAGGCTGTCGGTTGCGATAGACAATTTTGTCTATTGACTGCCATCGCTGATTGAAAGAATGGACGTGGTATCTGCTGATGAAATCAAAGCTGCTTATACTGATGACTCTTTTGCTAAAGAAATTATGGTAAAGCTCGATGAAAAGAAGAAAAATAAAATCAAGGATAACTATTATTTCTCTCATGATATTCTGATGATGCAAGACCGTGTCTATGTTCCATCTTCTCTTCGTAAACGTGTTCTCGTTCAACTACACAAAGGACATGATGGCATCAACCGTACAAAAGCTCTTGCTCGAATGCACGTCTTCTGGCCGAACATCACGAAGGACATTGAGAATATGGTTTCTCAATGTATGGAATGCATACAACTTTCAAAGGCGCCTATCAAAGCTAAACTCTCTTCTTGGCCAAAATCAATTCAACCTGGTGATCGTGTTCATCTCGATTTCGCTGGACCTGTTCTTGGTAAAATGATTCTCATAGCTGTGGATAGCTACTCGAAGTGGGTTGACGCTTGGGTCATGGATAATGCTACATCCATGAATACAATTCAATGTATAAACCGTTACATCGCCAACAATGGAACTCCTCGTGTGCTCGTAACAGACAATGGAACTCAATTTTCTTCTGATGCTTTCAAAGACTTTTGTGATGAATATGGTATTAAGCTGATGTATTCTCCTCCGTATCATCCTCAATCAAATGGACAAGCAGAAAGAATGGTTGACATCGTCAAAAGATTTATCAAAAAGAAAATTGAAATACGTGGAACTTCCATTGATCTTACTGATTGTATTACAACATTCCTGCTATGTTATCGATCAACTCCTAATTGTGCTACTCCTGACAATTGTACTCCTGCATTCGCTCACCTTGGTCGTGAACTTCGTAATCAAATGGATCTCCTGCGTCCGCAATTCATAAAGTTCATGGAAACCGATACCGTTCAAAATGCTCAATTTGACCGACATCATGGTGCGAAAGAAAAGAACTTCAATGCTGGAACAACAATTTTCTTCCGTGGGAGAAGGGATGACCGATGGAAGCCTGGACTTATTCAAGCTCGGAAAGGTAACCGTCTTTACGTCGTCAAAGATATTGGAAATGGGAAAACTCATAGTCGTCATGCAAATCAAATTCGTCTTCGAACTGAACCTGTTCAAATTTCAAATGCTCCAATCTGCATGGATAAGAATGACGAACCTATGGTCGCTGACACTGATGCTGATTCAAACGATGGATTTCAAGATGCTAGATCTCGTTCAAGCTCTCCTGTTCAATCTAATGATCGTTCTCCTGTTCAATCAAATGCTCGTTCTCTTGGTGAATCTCCTGCTCGTACTGCATTCAATCTCCTGTTCAAACAAGAACTCAACCTATTGCTTCAACACCAAATCGTCGCTATCCTAATAGACACCGCAATTCAAGATTCTCAAATCTGAACGAAGATGCAATGCTTGGATAGGAGGGAGAAGAGTGTTGTGACTCTAACAACACGATGGATTCAAATATGGCGCTTCTTATCGTATCTCATGGTCTCGAATGGATTAAGGAAGTTTCTCTGCCTCGCCTAGGCATGGCTCAGGGCCCACTTTTTGGGGCCCCGGCCCGACCCGGCCCCGCAAAATTTGCTTAGGCCCCGCCCCGGCCCTAGGGCCGGGCCAGGGCCGGGCCGGGCCGGGGCTTTAGTCAAAAAAATCAAATAAAATTACAAATTTTTAGTATTTAAGTTTTAAAAAGCTTTATTAAACAATAAACGTACAACGGCAGAAAAAACAATTTTAAACCAATAATAACAATAAATAATAGCAATTATAAACAGCTTCCAAGCATTGATCCTTTGACAGTTTTTTCATTCATTCTTGTTCTTTGATCAGTGATCAATAATCGAAGCTTTGAGAAGCATCTTTCTGCGCTTGCGCTTGAAGATGGGCAAGCTAACAAACGTTTAGCAGCACTGGCGATCTTTGGATAAAGTTTTCGTTTCAAATACCAATATTCAATCAAGTCATCATCTTCTGCAAATGGTGTATCATCTTTTCGGAAATTATCTAGTTCACATTCAAATGTATTTTCAAAGTTAGAGTTGATATCATCGTAAAATCGGTTTCTTTGTGATTGATTACTTCCATGTATTTCATTTTCTGATCTTTCAATTAATTCATAACATACCATTGATTCAAGCATTGCTTCAGCCTATAATTATCTAATATATTTTGTTAGAAAGTTAACAACTTACAGAAATTCTTTCAAGTGCAGAAAACCTTGACATACGTTTCGTAAGTGGTGATAGTAATGTTGCAGCTAAGTGATGATCAGAAAGGAAGTGTTCTTGTTTTCTCTTCAATGCTTCTTGAAATGAATAGCCAATACTTTTGTTGAACAAATCATGTTTACTAATGTGCTCTTCCGCGACATATTCCAACTCTTTATAAAAGGCAGCAACCAAGTGAAGTGTTGGCTTCTTTTCAGACTAAAATAAATAAGATTTTATAAATCATAATGTTAAAAACTTACTTCAAAAGTCGTAATCATAGCTTCTATAGGTTTTAACAATCCAATAAGTTGTTTGAGCTTATGAAAATTTTGTCGATCCAAGATGTATTCAATATTTGCTTTAGTTGTTTCGTTTGAACATTCTTCAACAATTACCTTCAAGCTTTCATAATTCTTTACTGTGTCTTCGAGAATCCATAGATTTGACATCCATCTAGTCTTTACGGCTTCACGTGGTTTTATAATAAGATGTTTTCTGACCTGAAAAGAATATGGTATAAACATCCTTTTACAAATTAACACTTACAGCTTTGGTGTTGCGACAATAAGTACTAATTTTAGCACAAGTTGAAAGCATGGTAGAAGTTTCTTCAATAACCGATAAATACTTTACATCAATGTTGTTGATTGCATATGGTTGGAAGATGTGATTGCAAATAGTGTTTAACATATGACATACACAATGTAGAGCTAAATATTTTGCTTGGAGTTAATCGCATATAAGTAAAGAAACCTACAAATCGAAAAGTTGTTGCTAACCATTTTTAGCATATTAGCTCCTTCATCTGAAATTGCAGCATTTTGATTCAAAGTATATTTGTCAATACCAAATTCATTAGCAATATCTTTTACTTGTTTAAAAATGGAAGCAGCATCTTTGTCTTCATTTGTACATGGAATCATTCCAATAGGTTTAGCACAGAGTTTCCATTTTTCATTGATTATTTGAACAAAATGTGCAACAATAACTAAAAAATCATCAATTCTTTTTCCATGGTCTACAGCAAAACAGATTGATCTGGCTTCAGCAGCAGCTATTAAATCAGGTTTAAAAGCCATGATTCTTCTATCAGCTTCTTTCATAGCTTCGGCTTTAATTGATTTCCTCGTAGGAAGCAAAACTTCGTTGTTTACAGAATGTCCTCGCACAGCACTAAAACAAATGAAACATAATTAGATCAATTGATAGTTAAAATAAATATACCCAAAGTTAATCAAGTCCTTGACCATATTCTGGAAATGTTTTGATTCGCATTGGCGGAAACTCGTTGCACTGTCCAAAGAAAATTTTGATAAAACTTTGCATATCTGAGCTTCTTCCGTAGATGATAAACCAGAAACCATGAATTTTCCAATTGATTCTCGTTGCTTTGATTTTTTATTTTTAAGAATGCATTTATGTCGGCTAAAACAAGTAAAAATTTAACACAAGGCAAAATGAAACGAAAAAAACCAACCTTGCATTCCAACCTTTTGTCATTATAGTCTCACATTTTTCACAGTAGCAAAAAGTGGTAGGATAACTTCTGGTTCCTTTCTTAACAGAAATGTTTGAAATGGAGCTTTCTTTTCCATCATTCATCCTTGTAACCATTATAAGATCTTCAGAATTGTTCTTTAGCATTTTTTCAATTTCACTTTTGCTTAGATTTTCTTTGGTTGGATCATCATCTTTTGTTAAATCTAGTATTTCAAGTTCATCCATATTCAATTATAAACAATCAAAACTCGAGTACGTAAAAGGGAAGATGATTGTAAAATGCAAAAAAAAGAATGTAAAAGGCAAAAAAGGGAAAACTAAAAGGAAACAAAAGCACAGTAGCATCGCCTTCGCGCTAAGATTATTTTTCATTTGAAAATTTTTGATGCATGCAAAAAGAGACATTGAAAATAAACTTTTCTTGGATAAAAATGGACACAAAACAACCTCTTTTTTTGATACTTTTGAATGTAAAATATAGGGATTGAACAATTTTTTACAAATAAATTTTTTTATTTTAAAGAGATTTTTTTTGTCGGGGCTTTTCTGGGGCCTGGGTAAGGCCCCGGCCCGGCCCCGCTTCAAAAATTTCAGGCCCTGGCCCGGCCCTAGGGCCGGGCCAGGGCCGGGCCGGGCCGGGGCTTTGGGGCCTCGAGCCATGCCTAGCCTCGCCTATTTTGTATTTGTTTTGTTTGTTAGTAGTTGATTGTTTTACATTAACTTTTACTCTGTACTGTTTTGTTAGCTGTAAGCTCAACCGCTCGAGCTACAGCTTGTTCCTGAATAAATATTATCTATTTATTATTGTGTCAACCTACGGCATTAAGGGAACTCTTTGTTTAACTATTCCACGGTTACAACATAAATTATATTTAATAGATAAAAAACAATAAATATCCATATTTTTAAACCTTAATTTTTATCAATGACAATCAGGACTAAATTGGTTGGAACTTTTCGTAAAATAGTTTCTCACTCCTCGCGATTTTTTTGCTTCCAAAACATTTTCCTTCATCCATAATATATGCTGGATTAAATAAAGAAACTTGACAAATTGAATTTTGTTCAATATTCTGTTGATTAACAGCTTTTATTAAATTGATCAATTTGATAAAAACATTTTTCCAACCTAGAAATTTTTTCATTAAAAAGGATTTACAAGTTTACAAATTTTTCATCGATGCATAGTGTTAATTTATTTTAGCACGATAAAAACTTTTCTAACTAAATCGACTAATTACATAATATTCGTAACAAAAAAGGAAAGAAAAAACTAAAATATTCAAAAAGCGTAAAAATGGATAAAAAAGGAAGCAAAAAAAAAATAAACTAAAGCATTGCCGTAACTTTATGAAGAAAGAAAAAAATTGCGATCACTGACGACAGACACTGAAAAAAAAGAAGAGGTGCTGTGAAACTGCGAAAAACAAAATGAACAACAAAGAAAAAAATGGAGAAGTTAAAAGGTTAAAAACCAGCCAAGCTTTTATTTAATCCATTTTGAAATTTTTTTAAAATGTCATTGGCTTTGTATTTTCATCGGGGTATAGTTTTATTTCTCTTTTTTTTTAAAATATTTTTTGTTTTCATTTTTTAAGTTTCTGTCAGGTGTTGTCAAGGATTTTAAAAGATTCTCTTACATCCTCTTTTGGCATTAGTGTTTATTTAGTTCCTTCTTTAATCCAACTACTCACTAACAATCTTTTATTCTTAAAAATATATAGAAGCATTAGATTTTTATTCCATTTTCATCGAAAGTTATTCAATATTATTCATATCTTCAGGAACGTCAATAAACGTTTGATTGTTTTAACTAAAGTAAAATTTTAAAGTTTTTGCTTCATCTTTTATGTTTCTTTAATGTAACTTAAACTTTTTTTCTTCATTTTTATGTTTTATCAAAGCGAGGCATATCCGATTTGCCATATGTGATATAAATGATAATAAAAACTTTCATACTAAATCTCTTTAAAATTTGGAATAATAGTTTTTAACAAAAATAAAAAATCAAAAAGAAAACTAAAATATCCAAAAAAATATTATTGCATAAAAAAAGAGAGCACAAAAATAAAATAAAGCGACTCTTTGCTAGGTTGAAAGAAGAAAAAAAACGCGATCATTGCTTGCTAGCGCAGAAAAAAGAAAGGCAATATTTTGAAAAAGACGAAGTTAGAAAAAACAACAAACACAATGGGAAAAAAGGAAAAGGTCAAAACAAAATAAGCAAAGGCTTTTTATTTTTCCTTTTTTGTAATAAATTTTTAAGAAATGGAAGCGGCGAACTAAATTTATCCTTCCCAAAATTTTGCAATATTGTTTACTTTTTTCTTACTCAAGAAATTGATGAACATATTTTTATTTGGAATATATTTTTGATGAGAGAAAAAAACGGTGTCCATGTGTTTAAAAAAAAGTTTATTAACATATTGAAAATTAACTCAAATATTTTCCATATAAAGTATGAACGTCATAATCCTCTAGGCAGTTTTCATGAATTAAGCTATATTCACTTAAATTATGGACAAGTCCATTTATTTCATAACTGTATAAATAAAAACCATTTTTCGAAAGTTTTTGAAGCAATTCTAGAGTGTTTCTGGCGCTTTCACCATGAATTTCAATTAAAATTTGACAAATTGGAACGGAAACAAGTTCATCCGAAATCAAATATTCTGCGCCTTCAATATCTATTTTTAAAATATCAATCCTTTTATCACCAAATTTTTTTAGAATCTCTTTAAAAGTAAATTCATTATTGCTTTGATTATTTCTAGAAGAAATTAGAGCTTTCATAAACTCTCCATTTGCATTTTTTATTCTTGAAAGAGTTTCCGGCTTTTGATTATCACTATCAAAAGATCGAAGTTTACATTTTCGATCTAAAAATGTTTGTAAATGTTCATCAAAGCTTGGATCATCCGCAATTCCAAGGGAATATATTGTGCATTGAGTAAAGTTAAGCATTCTAGATGGGTTACAAATCCATTTTCCCCCATCCGTGGCTGTTCCAATTCTCACGAGATCTCGACAAAACACTTCTGGAACTATAACATTATATAAAATACTAAAATCATTTGTATCTGGAACGTTTGTTAACGCAGATTTTCTGGAATTTATTTGTGATCGATAAATTTTTAAAACACGAGAATCAACTCTATGCAAATTATTTGGATCACCTAAATAAAAAATTATTTATTTACTTTTTTCCTTCTAAATTTTGCTAATTTTTTACCATCACCGTACGAATTTTCTTTAAATATAACACTATAAAGTAAAAGCAATAAACCCATTATTATTAACACTGTTATCAGACGACGAGTATCCATATTTTAAGAAAAATAATTTTTTAATAGTAAATGTTGCAATAAAAGAAACAATTATTATTTAAATATTAATAAATATTTTGATGGCTGACATAATAATAAGATATTGTTTAAATAGGGCTTAAACAAAGTTTAAAAGGGGTTTGTTTATCTTCAAATAATCTTCAATTTTTAGATTTTTTTTAAAAAAGACAAAAGAAATTAGAATAAAAAATATCTGTCTGCATTTTGAAAAAATTATAAATGAGCATCCTAAAGATTATATTGATTATAAAAAATAACTGGAGTGCTGTGTTGCGATTTTTCGTTAGATTGATTGGTGATAACCCAATTATAGAAAGAATAATAAATACATTGAATTATTGAATGTGAATCAATTAATTCGAAAGCATGATTCTTCTTTATAAAAAAAATATCATTTATATTTCTCTGTGCTGGCGTGTTTCGAGTTTTGATGCAATGAAAACTCGACTCGAAGAAATTCGATGTCCGACAGCGTTTAATTTACGTATTTTTCAGAGCTCTTTCGTTATCAACAATAATGGATTCAACTCTAAATTCTTCTGCTGCTACCGTAAGTTTTTCATTTATTGCGTTGGAAATAATTGAATGTTTTATTTTATAGAAGATACTTGAATGTCCTTTTTCAATCAAATGGGAAATCGAAGAAGAGAAATTGACTGCTTTGAAAAACTCAGAAAATGGATGTTTGATTACAAAATGGTTCGATGCAGCAAATATTCCTGGTGTTCAATATTTTCTTAGAATTTATCCTAATGGACATAATGGAGACACTCTTGGTAAAGTATGGACTACTTTGTCTATTGAACTTGGAAATGAAAAAAGAGTCAAAGCTGATTATAAAATTTTTATTGAATCTGTTGATGGTATTTATAAGTTTAATCATGAATTCGAAAAATTTGAAGGATATGGAGGAACTCGTTTCACCACCGATGAATTCTTTGATCCAGAAAAGAAGTTTTTTGTCGATGGAAAGCTAAACATCAAATGTCACGGAACTTTATGTGTTGAAAGAGAAGTCATTGATGTAACAAACAAATGGGAAGAGCAAAACTTTTTGGGTAAATTATGGAAAGCAAATGATTATAATGATTTTACTATTGTTGTTGATAGTCAAAGTATCCACGTCAGCTTATTATATGTACATGGGTTTCTTAATACAACAAGAATTTCTTTTAGGCTCACAAAAGCATTCTCTCTCTTCGTTCACCCGTTTTCAAAACTATGTTCAATTCTGGTATGAAAGAAGCTGTTGAGAACAAGATGGAAATTATTGATTTTTCATACGAAACCGTCAAAATTGCCATTGAACTTTTGTATGATCGCAAAATCTCATCATTAACATTGGAAGAAAAAATGAATGTTCTCAAATTCTATGATAAATACGACATTCAAGATCTCATAGTGAGTGTCTTTTATAACTATAGTTTTTTCTTTTATTTTATATTTTAAGGACTTATTGGAAACTTCATTGGCTGAAGATATCTCGCCTGCTTCTGTCGTTCGCATCGCCGATTATTCTATCGCCATGAATCATGTCAAATTTCAAGAACGCTGCACGAATTTTATGGTTGCTTGCTTGAGAATGGATCGACATATTGAAGATTTCGATGATCTTGATAAAGAATTCGCTTTGATTGTTACTAAACATGCCTTCTTTGATATCGTTAAAACTTGAAATTTTTACTTTTTCTCGAATTCCGTTCATTTTTTGTTTGACATTTTCTTATGTTTCTTTTGCTTTACTTTCTTGTGTTTTACATTTTTATATTCCTGTATTTTATTGTTCATTAATAAATGTTTGAATCAGTGAATATTGTGTCTATTGAAACAACACTAAAAAGCATAAGAAAAAGTCACAAATGCATTTTTAAAACATAAAAAAGTTATTAGTGCCGAGTTTTTTTTGAAAAAAAAAGTAAGTAAAATCATTGTTTCACGTAGTAATAAACGTTAATTATTTACTTTGCATTGATAGTAAAAATCCAAAAATAAGAAGATTAGCAGCACCTTTAAAAAATCAACAAACAACACAGCTTCAGTTGCAGCAGTCAAGGAAATGAAAAAATGAGACTTATCACAAAAAATTAAAATAGGTAAGAAAAACTTTATTATGAACAACAAAAACAAGACAAATACAATCACATTACAATGTAAGATATTTTAAAGTGGTAAATCACAACAAACAAATAATAATAATAACTCTTTAAACAAGATGGATGAAGGCAACGATATCTTTAATGGATACTTGAATGGGCAAAAATATTCATTCGCAATTCAGCACGTCGTTGATGGATTTTATTGTGAATATACCGATCTACAGCTTCTTTGATTTCAGGTTTCAAAAATGTTTCACGTTTTTCTGGATCATGGAAGGTTTCTTTCATAGCCTTAAACATAGTCAATATAGTAATTGAAAGCAAACAAAATAACAATGTATTGGTCGAAGAAGAAACGGTGTATGAACATCCATGACTAACAAGAGATAAAACCAAGCAAAACATAACTAACCTGTTGAAATTTGTTTTGAACTTTGACAATATCAAGAACACTTTTAACTGGATCATCAGCAATACAATTGTAAAAAGCAATAGTTTGTTGAGATTCGTTAACTGCAGCAATATGTTCTTGAAGTTTAGCATCTTCGCCAGCAATAGCTTTTTCTAAGCTTTTCATATATTCAGAATCAAGAAACTTCACAGAATCATCACACATTAGTTCAACTTCAACATCATAACAAGCAATCACAGGTTTAACAGAATCAGCATAACGAATAACATGGTTAAAGATCACAGGATGAGGTTGAAAAAGGAAGGGATCAATTCTTATTGAAAGTTCTCTCATTGACATACGTTTAGCATTGAAGATTTCTGTAAAATGTGCATCACAATTGATCATTTCTGGATCATTCAGGTCCTAAAACAAGAAAAAAAGTTATAAAACATCAAAGGGATGGAATGTAAAGGTAAATCGGAAACAAAATATAAAACTTTATCAAGAAAAGGGTTGCTATTGCATAAGCAAAAGAAAGTTTAGTTATGGAATAACCATGTTTTTAAGTAACTTATCAATGCAAAAATATACGATGCTAGTAACGTAACCAAAATCTAAGCATGGAAACAAAGGTGACGACTAGCTAACTAACACACTGTGAGGTAACAATTCCAAAAAAACTTACTTGAAGTTTTTGTGACCGAATATATAAATTTGCAGCTTCGAGGATTTGAGTTTTTGTACCATAAGCAATACCAAGAACTTTTGCCACAATAGGATGAAGACGAAATTTCTTACTTGCATAATCAATCCATAGTTCAATAGTACACGCAACATCAAAAGCGCCAGGCCGTTTAATAAAACATCCATCAGTAGACTTTTGAGGATCACGTTTCCATTCAATCGTAGATTCTTTAGGACCATAAAAATTTTTATCCAATTCAATTCGCATATTTGTAAAGAAATCACTAAATTTCTTGTTGCTTTTGTTGCTGATGAGATTCGTTAACGTTGATAAATGAGATGGTGGAACATTTGTATTGCATTCTTCAACCAGACGTCCTTCAACACGTAATTCCCATTCAGATGTTCGAGATGATGATAGTGATTCTGGTGGAACATGATATTGATGAGAAATGAATATACGAAGTTTCTTTTTGATTGGTTGATTTTCCATTTCTTCATATTTCATTCGTTGAGAAGTTATTAGCGCATCCAAGCGTTTTTCAAGTTCTTTAGCTGGAAGATGTTCCATGTTGATTTGAATCTGAAATAAATAAAGAAAATTAGCAGCATATAAAAAAAGATACAGTAAAATTAGTTAACAACACGAAAAAAGAAGTTAAATAAAGGCGGCTTTTTGGGAAAAGAAGAAGAAAAACGGAAAGAACTCGAAGCTTTTGTTGTTGAGTTAGAAACTAAAAATTTTCTGTAATATTACAAAGTTTAGAAGATTCAGATGAAGACAACCATTTTCGCAACAACAAAAAAGTTTTCAACTAAAAATTATTTTTCAAAAGTAAAACAAAAGTCACACAAAAAGCGCGTTAAGACTCGTGCTAAAAGCAAAATGGATTTGAATTTTTTAGCCTAAAAAAATGGTTGATTTTCTTTCTCAATTTTTATAGTTACACATATTTTCTTTAATGATTAACTTCTTTAAAAAAAATAACTTTAGATTGTAAAACATGCAATGTTTTTGTTTACCTTTTTACTTTGATTGGAATTTTTCTGTCTTCAAATATGTCCATTACTTAACATTTATGATATTTCCTTTACTTATTTTTTTCTAACAGAGTTTACTGTATTTTTTGATTAGATTTTTACTTTTTTTACTCATCTTCATTAAAGAATAATTTTTATTAAAAAATAACCTAAGGAAATAATTAAATTACCATCTAAAAACTTACACCTTTTGTCTGTCTCTTCTTGGAGCAACAACAACTTCAAAAAAAATTTTATTGACTAACTATTTACTGCTTTTTTCATTCAATCATTATTATTTTTTTACTTCCATTCTGCACAATCTTTTTTTTCTTTTACTGCTGACCATCTTTTTTCTATTAAAAACGTCTTCTGTTGAAAATTTGTCTAAAAGTTTATCTCAAAAATTATGGGAAGACAACGATGATGACAAGGATTTTACTTTTATTGTTGGAGGATGCGAAGAAATTAAGGTAATTTTATTTTTCACATTTAAAACAAATTTTTTTCTATTATCGAAATTTTAGGCCCATAAACATGTTCTTACTGCATGTTCACCAGTTTTTAAAACCCTAATTAAAACTGAAAGTAGCATGGAAATAGTAAAATTTGATTCAAGCATCGTTGAAAAAGCAATTAAATTTTGTTATGATTTTTCTGAATTGGCAAATGAAAGTTCCAATGATTTGATTTCATTGCTTCAATTTGCACATCAATATGAATTTCAAGATCTTAAAGTAAGTCAAAATCAAAAAAAGATTTCGATGTTTATTTTCGAATATATATATATATATTTTTAGAATAAATCAGAAATTGAATTAATTAAAAAATTATGCGTTGAAAATTTTTGTGAACTTGCAAATTTATCTATGGAATGCAAAGTTGAAAAACTTCGCGAAAAATGTTTCGATTTTTTAACTGATTGTTTCGACGACGAAGAAAAAGAAGATGCAATTATTCCAAATATTGAAATTTTGGATAAAGATTTTGCTAAACTTCATTTAATTGAAGCTTTTGGAAAAGTTGAGAAAGAAAATAACGATGAAGAGGATGACGTCAAAGAAGCAGACGATGAAGTCGACGAAGAAAAAAGTGATGATAACGCATTTCTACTTCTTTTTGATTTATTAAAACATGAACAAATTCCTTTTTTTATTATCGCTTTATTATTTATACTTAATTGTATATTATTATGCATGCTTGGGATTTATAGAGAAAATCAAAAAAATCCCATTCAAGCAGCAAAGTTAGCTTGTGATTGTTTTGGCCCAAATGGGCTTTACAAATAAATGTTATTTTTGGTGTGTTTTTTTGATTTGGATTTTTTATGAATTGATATTATTATTATATATTGTTGTTTGTTTTTTTTATTCTAATAAAGTTTCTTATTACAAAAAACGGTCAAAAATCTGAATTAAATCGATCATAATGACATACGTTGTTGATTTGATATTTTTCGTTTTTTTAAACTGATTTAGCTCCAATAAATATTTTTTTCTTCTTTAAGTTAAAAAAAATATTACAATTTTTATGCACTTGTTTTTGCAAATATAAAAATGTTAGGGTCTCGTTCAAATTGAGAAATACCCTTAAACTTATTATTCATTCCGATTACTTTTGGTTGTTATTCAAAATATCCTTTTTTTAAGTTCGTTTATGGTTGGAGGAGTTTATTTTCCATCAAAAAAACCTTTCACCTTTTGTCTTTTCTTTAAATAGTTTGGCCCCTAAATAATAAAAAAGGGGATACTTAAGCAATATTTCTAAACCTAAAAGCAGCTGGTTTGTTTTTGAAAACAATTTTTAACGATTCTTTCATTTTTTATTTTCATTCATACCAAAGTTGCATTTTTGGTTTGCTCATTTTTTTTTGTGACTTTTTTTCTTCTTCTTAAAAATGATAAATTATTACTTTGGGGATAATATTGAAAATTCTTTATCTCAAAAATTATGGGGAAGGGACATTGATAAAGATTTTACTTTTATTATCGGAGGAAGCGAAGAAATTAAAGTAATTTTTTTTCAATCAAAAATGCAAATTTATTTTTATTTAAAAAATTTTTAGGCCCACAAAAACGTTCTTGCTGCTAATTCCCCAATTTTTAATATTCTCGTCAAAACTGAAAGCAGCATTGAAATTAACGAATTTGATTTTTTAACCGTTGAAAAAGCTATCCGATTTTGCTATGATTATTGTTGCGAGGAAAGTGTTGAAGATTCTATTACTTCTCTTAAATTTGCTAATCAATATGAATTTCAAGAACTTAGGGTAAACATATCTTTTTTAATCGGTTTACGGAGCTAAAATTTAATACTATTAGTTTTTTTAGGAGGCAATCGAATACGATTTAATCGAAAAAATAGATGCAGATAATATTTGCAAACTTGCAAATTTATCAATGGAATATAAATTAAATGAATTGCGTAAAGAATGTTTCAAATGTTTGACTTATTCGTTCAAATCAGGAAAAAAATTTATTCCAAACATCGAAACTCTTGATAATGAATTTACCAAACCTTTTTTAATCGAAGCTTTTAAAGTTGTTGTTAAGGAAGACGAATCCACAAAAGCAAAAAAAGAAAAAGGAAGCGATTTAGTTAAAGATATTAAAATAATTTTTTTCTTTACTTTATTCATTACTTTATTCGTTGCATTGATTTTCGGCCTCGTATTGTTACTTCGATATTTTGCTTCTAAATAAAATTTTCTGAATTAAACAATATTTTTTGCTTTGTTTTTTTTTTCTATTTTTGATTATGAATAATAACTTTTTTTGTATTATAAATATCTGCGAGACAAAAAAAAAGATTGTAATTTATGTGGAAATTGAGCATTCAAAAATCATTCAAATTTCATGAAATATGGTTGCTAGAATTTCAAAACTCTATGGTTGTAATAGCTTTGATTAAAGTTCCATCAAGCGCTTATAAACTCTGTCTTTATGTGCGCCATAAATATTATAACAACCTAAAATTTAAGATATTCCCTCAAGTTATTTTTCATTATTGCCTTTTATAAATTATTTACCAAAACACTCCCACAAAAAAAATATTCACCCTTAAACTTATTATTCATTCCGAGATTACTTTGGATTGTTTTTCAAAACATTTTTTTTACAGTTTGTTTATGGTTGGAATTTATTTTCCATCAAAAAAATCTTCCCCCTTTTGTCTTTTGTTTAAACACTTTGGCCCTAAATAATAAAAAAAGGGGCAAAAAATGGAGATACTTCAGCAAAATTTATTATCCCAAGTGAGTGGATTGTTTTGGAAAACAATTTTTAAAGATTCGTTCGTCAGCTTTTTTTTTACTCATTTATAAGTTACATTTTTTTTTTTTAATTATTTTTTCCCCTGAAAAATGACTTACTTTAATTTTTATAAAAATCCTTTATCTAAAAAATTATGGAAAGACAACGATGGCAAAGATTTTACTTTTATCGTTGAAGGAAAATTAGAAATTAAGGTAAGTTTTTCTCATCCATTGGAATTTTCTTTAGTGTAAAAAACTATAAATTTTAGGCACATAAACAGGTTCTTGCAATTTCTTCCCCAATTTTCAGAAACCTTGTTAAATCAGAAAATAGCATAGAAATCAACGGATATGATTTTTCAATCGTTGAAAAAGCTATCAGATTTTATTATGATTTTCTTAAAAAACAAAGCGTTGAAGATTATATTACACTTATGAAATTTGCTCATCAATATGAGTTTCAAGAACTTAAAGTGCGTTACTTTATAAATTTTATAAAATCTTTATTTTCATTTTATTTTTCAGAGTTCTGTAGAATCGGGTTTAATTGAAAAACTTAGCGTGGATAATGTTTGCGAACTCGCAAATTTGTCAATGGAATGCGAATTAGCAAAATTGCGTAAAGAATGTTGCAAACTTTTGAGTAATTCTATGAAATGGTGGAAAAATTCTTCTATTCCTGATGTCAAAATTCTTGATAACGACTTTGCTAAAGAATGTTTAAATCAAGCTTTTGGAGTTGTTGAAATTAAAAAGGATGAAAAAAAGGAAACAAAAATAGATTTATCCATTTCATTTTTTGTGGGATTATTTGTAAGTAATATTATTTTATTATACATATTTTTTCTTTAATTGGATTTTTTAAAATTTAAAAAGTATGTAAGACTTTTTGTTATTGTATTTTATACGTTCTTTTTTCTAAGATTATATCTAGTGTTTTTATAATAAATAAATACATTTGAAAGTAAAAAACAATTATTGCACTATAATAAAACCCTAGAATTCAAAAATACACGAATTTTCATTAATTATAAGAAAATATGAAATATATCGGATGTTGAGGTTTAATTAGGAATATTCCAATTATAATTGTTGTGGTATGATTTAGGCAGGTTTCTGATAGCTAGCTAATCGAGCTGTTGGATGAATTCAGGAGGATAGATATTTGCAATACTTTATTAAAACTTTTACACCTCAAACTTTGGGGTAATTAAACCGAAACAATAAATGGCACGCTAAGAAATTATGACACGTTATAAAACTACAAATCGTTATTAAAATACAATTTAAAGTTATAAAAAACAATTAAAAACGAAAGCATTTTAAAGTGAGAGAAAAATGTAAAGCAAGCAAAAGTGTAAAGGAGAAAAATAAAAAATGACAAAATCAAGAATAAATCCTTTTGCTTGCACGTTTTTATCTTTCGATCGATCTATTATCGAAATGCAAGACATTAATCCTTCCTAGTAATTTTCATTGTGCGTTCGTTCGTCATTTCGCTTGGGGCTTAGAAACCCGTAATGGCAAAAAAGAAGAAAAAATGATAAAATTTGCATAAATATACTTTAGTGCTTTAAATAATTGGGGATATTTGGATATGATTTATTGTAGGATCAAAATTAAGGGACTGTTGCGTATTTTTAGTACAATATTTTTTTAAAATTAAAATTTGTGAATTATGAGTTTACTTTGTTCATTTTAATTTTTAACGTTGAAAGCTTTTTTGTTTATGATTTTCGTTAAAAAAATTCATTTTTGGTAAGCTCCCGAATTCTAAAAAACATACAAGTTTGGGCTGCAGAAAATTCAAATTTCAGCCAACTTCGTGTTGATGAAAAAAAAGAAGATTTAATTAGGAAAAGAAAGTTCTTTGCCCCTTCAGCAGATCTCATTTAATTTTTTACTATTTTTGTAATTCCTAATTCATTAGCCAATTTTTTTTTTGTTGCAATATGTGTGATAAATTTTTAAAGCCGCATGTTTGCTAAAGCTTGCTGAAAATTACAATTTCTCAGCTTTTTTTGTTTGTTTAAGTGGAAAAAAACAAAATGATTTAAATATATTAAAAAACACAATTTTACCTATTTTTTTATGATATTTTTTTTATTAACTTTTTTGGGTCTCATCAAAGATGGATGATGAAGAGAGGTAAGCAATCAGTGACCTCAAAAAATACTTACCCATCAAGAATATTCTCATGAGCGTGCACACACATGCAAAAGCTGTGACAACTTAAAACTTGAGATGTGCCCGTAAGTTATTTTCGTTATGATTTTATAAAATTGTTTATCAAAACAATCCCAAAAAAATTAGCAGGGTAACTTGCAAAATAGAAGTTTCTCATTAAATAAGTTTGCAATTTGTATCTGCTACTTTACTCTTTTTTATATTTTCTTTTTTTTTTGGTTCAAAAGTTGAGTTTTTGCTTGTTTTTTTTATTATTATTGGAAATGTCTTCTCCTAAAAAATATATAAGTTTATTTAAAAGATTATGGGAAGATGACGAGGATAAAGATTTTACTTTTAATGTTGGAGGAATCGAAGAAATAAAGGTATTTTTTTTAAATATTTTTTATGCGAATTTAAATATCTGAAACTTTTAGGCCCATAAACATGTACTTGCTATTTTGTCACCTGTTTTTAAAACCTTGGTAAAATCAGAAAGCAGCATTGAGATTAATGAATTTGATTCAACCATCGTTAATAAAGCAATAAAATTTTGTTATGATTTTAATTATCACGAAAATATTATTTTTTCTGATTTTGTTTCACTTCTCAAATTTGCCCATCGATATGAATTTCAAAGTCTTAAAGTGAGTTAACTATTTTTTATTAACCTGAGCTAATAACTTTAAAAAATTATACGTAGAAATCCGTACAATGGGATTTTTTTGGTGCAATTTGTGATGAAAATGTTTGCGAACTTTCCAATTTATCAATCGAATGTGACATGCCTGAACTCAAACAAGAATGTTGCAAATATTTGAGAAAATCAATCAAAACATCTAAAGCCTCTATTGCCAATATTGAAACCCTTGATCCAGCATTTACAAAGGATTTTTTTATTGAAATTTCTCAAGTTTTTAAAGCAAAACAAAAAATTAGAGATCGTCGACGCCAAGAAAATAAATACTTTCTTTTCGGCTTGGCTTTATTTACAATGGTTTTTTTTTGCTTGCGTTATTTTCTATCCATATGAGCGTCGTACATTCCATAAAAACAAAAGAAATCTTTTTTGAAGAAACTTTGTCTTTTTTGCTTTTGTTGTAGTTTTTGATGTTTTTTTATATACTGCTACTTGTCTCTTCTTTTTTTTCATGATTAAAATAAATATTTATATAAAATATATCTTTTAATTAACATCAAAATTTCTCTAATTTAATTTTAATTCTATCTTTCGGCAATTTCTTTACTAGTATACAAAAAATAGCGATATTTTTTTATACAAAAAAGTAAGAAACAAATTATTTTAGAAACAGCTCAAAAATTTTTTATGGACTTTCTCCGTCGCTGTGTTTCTAAACCAAATTTTTTTTTCTATTAGAGTTTTTTTTCGAACACAAAAGTGTTCCACTTTTTCCGTGTTTTTGAACAGACAAACACAGCAAGGATACAAAAATAATATGTTATCAATGTTTGTGAGTAAAAGTTTGTGTAAAGTGAACCCATTGATTGATATGGACCAAAAATCTTCTATTAATGTGAAAAAAAGTCAAAAGTTACATTTTATTTTGTTTGTTAGGGGTTTTATCAATTTTCAAATTTGTTATAAAAGGAAGTACATTTAAAACCCATGGTCACAGAATCAATAAGTTCGAAAAGAGCAAAAAATAAGGAAGTGATATTTTTTTGCGTTTGAAAAAATGGTTTTTATATTAGCAGCGTTTTTGTTTGGAAGTTATTTTTTAAATTTAAAAGTAATTTTACTTACTTTAATTATTGGAATTTTTTATTAGTAAGTTGTTTAGTTAATAAAAAGTAATAAATTTCTTCTTTTTTTTAGTTTTTACATCAAAAAGCGATGCAGTTATTTCTCCACCATAAAACTTCCCCAACCTCCAGTATCCTCATATTTTCTTGGAAATTTGACTGAACTTGAAAAAGATGGAAAAAATGCAGAAAAGCTTAAAGAATGGCACGCAAAATATGGAAAAACTTTTGGAATTATGGAAGGCGCTCATCGAGTAATTATTTCTTCTGACCTCGATTTATTGAATGAAGTTTTTATTAAACAATTTGCAACTTTTCAAAGTCGAAAGATTCATGCTTCATTTGTTTTGGATCAAAAAAATGATCCTAGGGTGAATTTGGCCATTTCTGAGGGGAGTCGATGGAAGAGACTAAGAGGTTTAATTACTTCAGCTTTGACAGTGAAACAAATCAAGCAAATTGATCCAATTATTAAACAAGCGACCCACGAATTATTGGAAGATATTAGAAAAAAGACAGAAATAAATAATGGAGAAGTAAATGTTAAGCCGTAAGCCTGATTTTTAAAGAAAATAAAACCAGAGAATTTGCATAAATTTAAACTAATTTTTTTTCTTCTTCAGTATTTTATTGGATGCAAGTTTCGCAATTATTTCTCGATCTGCTTTAGGAATCCATGAAAAGTTTGGTGAAAACACTTTTCTTGTCCAAACCATCGAAGCTTTATCAAATTTTGGAGAAACAAAAAAATCTTGGTTGAAATCATTTTTAGCGGGGACTTATGAATTTCGAAGATTGACTAGATATCTTCAATTTATTTCTGTTTTAACTATTTTAAGTGGACTTGTTAAATTGAGAAAAAAAGTTACGGTATGTTTTTGTCATTTTAAAATTTTTCTTGAATAGAATAAAAATTTTTTAGGCCTTTATTGATAAACGCGAAAGTGAAACCCAAGAAGAAAAAGAAAACCGACAACAAGATTTTATAGATTTTTTGAAAGAATCTCAAGAAGAATTTGATAATACTTGTGATTCGGATTTATCTGGAAAATTCCCTAAAAAATTAACCAAAGACGAACTTATTGGAACCGCACAAATGTTTTTGATTGCTGGCGGAGATACAACATCAAACATGACTGGATATTGTTTATATGAACTTGCGAAACATCCAGAATATCAAGAAATGATCGTTCAAGAAATTAATGATTTCATTCATGATGAAGTTAGTTTACTTTATTTATTTCCTAGAAATAATTTTAGAGTATAAAAAATAACAATGTTGAAGTGGACCTCGAAGGGGAAAGTTACGATTCTTCATATTTTATATTCAAAATTATTTTTTTTCTCCAAAATAACGTATTTCAAAAATATCCATAATTTTTTTTAACAATTCTTAAAGCTATTTTTTATATAACTTTTTTTATAGGAAGACATCAACTACACCACAATCCAAGACCTCGATTTTCTTGATCGATTCATTAAAGAAGTATCACGATTTCATCCAGTTGCATTTCCGTGAGTCAATCCCAATCTTCTTAAAATACATTATTAAATTTCCAAAATTTTAGAGCCCTTGCTCGACGTGCGATATCGGAAGCAACCCTTCCACATCCAAATGGTGGATTAATGACTATTGAAGCTGGAGTTTGTGTCCATGTAAATGCAATGGTTTTACAAATGGATGAAAATGTTTGGGGTTTGGATGCGAAAGAATTCAATCCAGATAGATTTTTACCTGAAAATTCTAAAAATCGCCATCCATTAGCTTTATTCGCATTCGGCGCAGGTCCAAGAATTTGTCCTGGAAAAAGATTAGCCGTTCACGAAGTTAAAACATTTTTAATTTATTTACTTCGTGAATTTAAAATTGAATTATCTAAATCCACAGAAGTAATTTTTTATTTTGACGGAAGTTAAAAAATAATTATATATTTTTTTAGTTGAAAGAAGTCACTCGAAGTTTACTTTGTCCTGAAACTATGAATCTCAAGCTTGTACCTCGTAATTAGTCAGTTATGTAATAATTTATTTTAAAATCCATAATTATTTAAAATTATATGGTTCTGTAAAATATTATTATGCTTTCTGTTTAAATTTTTCTTCTTGTGTGTCTAGCTTTTATTTTTTTTGCGACATCAATAAAAACTATAATCAAATTGATGATTCAGAATTAGAAGGCATGTTTAAACTAAAAACAACGTATCTTAGTTTTAATACTAGAGTTTTTTCAAAGATACTATCCATTTTATCAAATTTTTTTTTATGTATTTGTAATAAACATTAAATAAATTTCCACTAAAGATATTATAGCTAACTTCCTTGAGCCATAAAAATATGTAGCTTGAGTTTTTTTTTAATTTTTTTTATTTCATTAGAAAAGTAAAGCAAAAAACACCAAATTTTCTGTGATCATTTAAATTAAAAACGTCACACGTGTTTTAATGAATTAATTAATTAATGATTTTGTAGTGTTCATGCTTGCATTAAAAAAATTCAATGTTTTATAAATGATTAATTTTAATGAATTTTTGTATTCAAATTTTGCTAATTTTATTAATCACAAATTCAAAATAAAAAAGAAAAGAAAAAAGTAGTTAAATAACTTAAATGGTTTTGAAAATTTTTATTAAAAAAAATCTTTGCAAATAATTTATGTTTAAAAAGGAAATGATATCTTCTAAATGCATATGCAAATTAAAAATTGCTTTGCGTTGAAGACTTTTATGTTTTTTCTTTTTCAACGTAAATAATTAATAAAAATAAGGCTGAAAATAATTTATCTTTCTTAATTTTTTAATTATATATTTTAAAGGATTTAAATATAAAATTTTTTTTGATGACAATTAAATTTAAAAAAAGCATAAATTTCAAGAAAACACTGAAACCAAAAGCCAATGTCATGGGTTTCTAAATGATCTCTGAAATTAATTTAAAACAAAGTTCATTTCGATCTCTTTTTTTGTTTGTTTTGTTTTTAGTATTTATAGATCGTGGTAATTACATAATTATCTAAGAAGATGTATGGTGCTAAAGTGTCTAGAAAATCTTAACGAAACCCACTACAAAGTTTTGTAGTAATTTTTTTGATACTTTTTAGGCATAATTTTAATAAACCAAAAAAGGTCCTATATACAGTAAAAAATGTTTGAAAGCTTAAAATAAATTTTTCCAATCATTTTTACCTTTGTTTTGAGAGGACTAATCAATAAATTCATGCGTGTCAAAATAGATGGGCTCTAATAACCACGAGGCAGAGTTTTAGCTTTTGTATGCAAATGCTTGGCTACAGTATGAAATTTGATAAAAAAATATTTTAAAAAAACACATTATGTTTTTTTTTGTTTAAAAAAAGATTAATCCAAAGTTGTCTTTTCAAATACGACGGCGCTGAATTTGTCAAATTGAAGAGAAAGAAAATATTTCCGTTTCATTGTTTCAAGTAAATAATCTTTGTAAATATATATATTTTTTATTTATAATGTGTTTCTATCTTAAGAAATATCATCTTTGGTGGTCTCGTGTCATGTGCAAGAAATAATCCACGCAGATCACATCACGAGATTTTTATATTTCATTCATAAAATAAAATTAAATGCAATAGGGGACTTTCTGATCCTATTGAAAATGTGTTTTAACCTTGAATGGCTAATGACAAAAAAGATAATATTAATATATGCAAAAATAAATAATAGCCCCTCTTTTTATTTCAATGACGACGTAGGTATGTTTTTATAATCCTTTGAAGGTATAAAAGATAGTAATTTTATATCAAAATATAAAGAAAATAAAGAAAAAAGTAATATTTTTTTTTTCGTTTTTCACACGCGGCTTTTTTTCAACTAATAATTGGGCGGTATAAAGTTTTCCATTTTTACAAAGGAAAAAATATTTCTCTCCCACCAATATAAATTAATAAGCACATGAGTTTTTGGAAAAGTGGAAATATAAAAGCTAAGTTACAAACCCAAAATATTTTTTGAGTTTTGAAGTTTACTTTTTTTCTCTAAGTAAGGAAAGTAAAATTTTTATGAATTTTTTTCAAGCTTTTAAAAAGGCTTTTCAAAAAAATTTGTGCTTTGTAAACGGAAATAATAAAATTTAATTTTTTTTGATCGCGTCGCGAAAGATTTAAAACTTTAAAAATATGCTGGAAATATTTCATTTTAAAATGAATTTTGCGAGATTTGTAAGAAAAATATTTTTATCCTTTTTTTCAGACTTTGAATTTGCTTTAAAAAAAGCGATGTCAATTGCTACGATTCCTCTCGGAATTTTTATTTCTTTTTTCGCAACTTGTTGCTTCCTTTTCAATCTTTGTATGCTCATTACCCTTTGGCGTGGCTCATTTTTATCTTCGAAACATGGTGGAATTTATTTATTGGCTTTCGCTCATATCACCGGAGGCATGATTACTTCTTCATTAGTTGCATTTTATCTTGCTCCATCAATTATGGCTAAAGTTTGTGCCAAAAGAATTTTTTTTTAAATACCCAAATTTTTAGGGTTGGCTTTTTGAATCTTTAACAATTCCACAATTTATTGGATTTATTTTTCATGCTCAATGGTTTCAAGATATGCTTTTACAATTTGTTACAGCCATTAATAGGTAAAAATATATTATTTTTAAGTTTCAAGAGTTTCGTAACGAAAATTTGATTTAATTAAAATAATTAAACAAAGCATTCAAAAAATTTGCATTTGTAGATGGATGATAATTGTTTATCCTCAAACTGCAGCATTCTTTACTCGCACAAAAACCATTTCCATTATTGCAATTGTTTATGCCATTGGAATTTTTCTCGGAATTATTACCAGCTATTTACTTCCATGCTGCCCGTAAGTTAAATTTCATCCAACAAAAAAGAAATTAGCTTTAATTATAAATTATTTTTTTTACAGTATTTATTGGTACTATGCAGTTTTTTCCCTTGCATATTTGAAAACTGATTTTAATATCGCTGATTTCGCGGTTGATTTACCCATAAATATTTCATGTTCTTTAATTGCTGTAATTTGTTATTGGAGAGTAAGCTTTTTAATTATAAATTTTTATAAGAAACGCATGTGCAAATTTTTATTTTTCTTTTCCATATCCTGGGAATAAAAATAAAATAGTAATCAGCAAAAAAAGGCTAAAATGTAAGAATGTGTGAGAATTTAGGCAAGGACATGCACTTTTTGAAAACACGTGTTGTTTGCTTTATGTGTAAAAGTTTGGAAAAAATGCACTTCTTTGAAATTGAGCAATGATTATTGAAAATGGTTGAGAGAACTTTGCAACTTTTGGTGACGAACTTTAATTAAAAAATAATAGTAAACTAAAATACAAAAAAAATAATTTTAAAAAAAATGTAAAACTTTTGTAAATATTTTGTGTCTCAAATCTAACAACCACATGTTTCATTAATAAAAAAAGCAATTTCGTTCTTCTAAAAGATATTTTTTTTTCTCGATCACTTCAAAAGACCCAAATTTTTTCAAACTTTGTACCAAACCTTTTCTTTTTTTCCATATTCGTTTTTTAAAGAAAATTTATTCTACAGTACATTTTTTCTTACAATAACATAAATAAATAAAAAGATTAACTTTGGTGGCCTTTATATAAATAAAACCATTTTTAATAACTTTTGCATAAAAGAGACAATAGGAGGATTAACTCTACACACGCGCCATAATTTTCTTTTTTTGAATTAATAAAAGTGTAATTAAAGTTAACTTATTTTTAGATTTACGTTTATGTTCATAAATCAAACTCACAAATTTCAACTATTTTAAGTCAAAAAGACGCTGAATCGCGTAAAAATCGAGAAACCAAATATGCTTTGCAATTTGCCGCATGCACAGGATTTTGCATTTGTGAGTTGTTCTTTTTCGGACTCAAATTTTCTAAACAACAAATTTTTAAGTTGCATGGATAGCTTTCCGAATTATTCCATTACTTGTTCCAACGAACCTCGCAGAACTTTTTTCAATTGTAACAATTTTGGAACTTTGTCATTGCATTTCAAATTCATTCGTTTTTCTTACGTTTAATCCCGAGGTAAGCAAACGAGCATAAGAAATTCTGCATGGCAGTTCTTCAATCTTTTATCAAATTTGTATGTATATTTTTTGTATTTTTTAGATTCGACGGAAATTCTTAGTTGCTAGTAGCACAAGATCAACATATGGTAGCACTACTAATCATCCAAATGGACCAAGTGGTGTTGCAAGCACTTTAGGTTAAAATCACAAAAGGGGATAAATTTATTATAAAATAACTTGAAAATGAATAGATACATATACTTTTGAAACATCACGACTTCACTATTTTAATTTTTATTCCAAGATTGACCACATTATTTATTTTTGACTTTTGCCCTTCATTTTTTTCTCAAAAAAAATCACTTTATTATTTGTTTTTTTTTATTCTCCGTTTATTTTAACAAAGAATTCTCTACAACATTTGTATATTTGTCATTATAAATCTTTAGAATTAATTAACTTTTGCAAACTTTATTTATTAATACATAATTAGCATATTTTGTAATAAATTTAAACATAAAATTTTAAATATTGTAGGCATTTTCTTTAATAAAAAAAACTCCTTAAAAAGTTTTAACATTTCATTTTTTCAAATTCAGGAACAAGGCTTTTGCTAAGATTTGCAAACAATGAACTTTGTGTAGCTCCAGTTCCATTAAGAATATGACTTGATGGTAAACCAGCCCAAAAATTAACACTTTTACTTTTATCAATAACATAAATATCTGCTCCTGAAGCAACAGCGGATCTGAACAATGGAGAGGCTTTGGAAGGATCAGCTATCTTACTAAAAATAATAATCAAAAAATATTATAAAATTTTTGAAAATTAATTTTACTCTGCTTCAGCCAAAAGAAGAACAGCAAAATTTGAAATAAAACCGGAATAAAGGATTGTATCGAGGTCTGAGAGAATTCTAAAAAATTAATTAAGCGCATTTTTCGATTCGTGTGCTCCTTCTAAAAATTTTCTTACGGTTGCAAATATGTTCGACGACCATTAGGCAAATTTTGTTCTGCCATAACATTAATTAAATTTGTAATAGTATAATTAAAATCCAAAAAATTTTGAGCTTCAATATTTTGGTATACTTCTTGGCCATAGAGGGCAATGGCAAAGCGTTGATTAGCATTTTTATTTGCTTTCATCGCAATTTGTTGAGCCAATTTAAGGAACATTAATTTTGAATCATAACCAATTACATCGCTAGCTTCTTCAATAAATATTAAAAGTGAGCAAACTTGTGTAGAAGGCTTTCCGGTAGTCGCTTAAAAAAAATGTTTAAAAATAATAAATATATATTTACGAATTTATAAGCTTTTTTTGTTGTTGCTTATTTGTGATATATAAAATATTAATTATACCTGTTGATGGACGATGTGTCGTGATTTGGTTTTTTGTTGTTGTCCTAACTGAAAAACAAAAAATCTAATTAAAAATTGAAATTTAAAAATTATTTTTAAATTTAATAACTTATAAATACTTAAAGAACATACCTGTTGTGCCTTTAGTAGGAGGCATCGTGCTGCCCGAGCAAGCAACACTTAAAAAGTCTGGCACCAATTGTTGTTGAACTTTTTGCTTGAGTGCTGCTAAATCTGGATCCCCTCGAATAACGTGTCCTGATTGATTTCCTGTAAGAACAGCGAATAATCCTGTTTGATCTCCATTTGTAGAATGATCGTAAACATAAAGATTGGGAATAGCTGAGGCTACTTGTTGGGCTAATATTGTTGCGTTTTGTAAATCCGTAATTGAGCTAAAATAAAATTTATAAATCGGCGTCACTAAATTTTTCATAGAATTTTGCTTACTCTGTTTCACCTTGAAGAAATACAGCAAGGTTGGGATAACTTGGTGCAAGAGAAAGTAAATATTTAAATGGTCTAAAAATCATCTTTTATATTAAATAAATAAAATTCTTGTAATAAAAAAATTACCCCGAATAATATGCTCCTGTTTCATATAGATTGCAATCATTACCATTTTCTATTGTACTTTCATTAAGCATATATTCAAATTCTTGTTTATTATTATATGCATATTCGCACCATTCATCACCAATTCCAAAATATTGTATTCCATATGAATTTCCACCATCAGGGATAACACTTTTAACAATATATTCACCAAGAGCAGAAAACTTTAAAAAATAAGTTTATGCAAATTTTCCATGGACGAAAACTGTAAAACTTACGACAGTACTGTAGGTACAAGTTGTAACACTGTATTCTGTAACAAAAACATAATAACCACAATTTGGATTTAATGTTTCTATTTGAGCATTACAAACCGCATCATCAAATTTATGCCCAGCAACTTTGTGTCTTCGACTTGAATAAGGTCGGGGAAGACGACCCGCAAAAACACAGGTACCAATTAAAAGAATTAAACAAACTACTTTTAAAAGCATCGTGTAAAGAATTTTGCTTGAAAATAATGAAAAGAATTAAATTTAAAGTTGCTTCTTTTAATACGTTTTTTACAACAAACAAATAAAAAGAGATAAGAAAATTTTATTTTAAAAGGCTAAAGTATAAACATAACATTTTTATGGGTCTTTGTTCTTTTCACTCTTAACAGAAAAAATCATTTTTTGTCTTTAAAATTTGATATTGTTTCTTTCAATTAAAAACGGTCACAAGATTAAAACCATAGTAAAAATAAATGAAAAAACTGTGCTTTCATACAGAAGAAATAAACATACATACTCCAGGCTGAAGAAAAAAAAAGATAACTTTTGGGTCCTAATTAACTTTTTGTTTCTTGAAAAAAGTTTAAAAGATTGCTTTAATGATAGTGAAAACATTTTTATGGAATTGGCAAATCAAAAGGAGGCAAATTAAGTATCCGCTTTTTATATAAAAGATAAGTTGAAAAACCGGCTATAAAAAAATGTTTTGCAGAAATTTTTCATATTATTGTGTAACCTTTTTATGACTGACAGAAGAAGCATAAAAAAGTATAAAGATGTTCAAATTATCAATTATTCATCAATTTATTAAAATTTTTATATTGTTTTCAAGCTTCTAAAATTTCAACAAAAAAACGATTTTCTTTATTAATTAACGCAACAATTTACATTTTTCAATGGCTTTATTTGGGTTTAGTTTGAAATTTTTTTATTTAAGAATTTATTTTATTAAGGATCGTCGTTTCTCACTCGACCTTTTAAATATTTATATTCAATATATACAATATATATAGTCCAAGCATTTGTTAATATGGATAAAGTCAAGCCAATAACTTGTATCAACAATGTTAATTCCACGACTAAAAAATAAAATTAATCTAAAAAAATTCTTTAATGTAACTTACATAAAAGTTCTTGATCAATTTCTGAGTCTCCAGTTTTTATTTTAGACATTTTTATTACAACAACAAGTAAAAAAATTAAATGCCCAAAATCAAGGAGAAGGGTATTAGCCTAAAATAAATCCCTATAAATTGAAAGTTTTACTTATCAAAAAAATTACCATATAAAACATATAAGCTTTTAAAAATTTATAAAATCTTCTCCATAATATTATTGATACTACAGCAGTTAGTGTCATCATTAAATCAACAAAAAATTTTAATGAATATAAAGTACCATGTTGGCCATTTTGGAGAAAGAAATTTACGAAGCCAAGGATTGATATGAATATTGCGACTACAGCTGTAACGATCATTACTTTCTGAAAAACTTTTAAATCAGCTGAACTTTTGCATTGTGTATATTTTAAAGAGAAGATTTTAGATTCAAGATTTTTATAATCAGTATAAAAAAAAGGAGCACAGTCGAAAAAATTAGAAATTAGAAAGCACGCGTTTAAAAAAATGCAAATATGGGTTTCAAGCACAAATTTTTTATTCTTTCGCAAAGTTTTGAAAAAAAAATTTTGACGTTAGCCAAGCCTTTGAAACTTACATGAATATGACAATTACAACAGCAAAAAAGAAAATCTTCATGTTGAGGATCAAATGTTCCATCTAAAGTGTAGCCTATTTTCATAATAGTAAACTAAAAATTAATTATCGATCTTCCATGTTCTGAAATCTCAAGAAAATAAACTCACAATTCCAGGCATTTCAACTCCATCTTCATCTCTATTATTTCTCCTTTTAGTAAACCATCTCATAATTTCTTCCGTTTAATTATTTTAAAAAATTTGGGCACAGAAGTACAAAATTCGAGAAATAAATTTAGGTGCATCATAGTTGTTAATTTTGACAATGATGATTTTTTTATTTTGTTGTTGGATTGTTTTTTGATTTTATTTTTTAGAGCCTACGCGCCGCTTTTTTTTTTTGCTTTGAAAAAGTTCTTATCAATGCATAAATAAAAAAGGAGCTTTAAATAAGCGCTTTAAAAAAGCCATAAAATTTGAGGAAAGGAATAAAAAAAGCTTAAAAGAAGGATCCTTGTGACGTTGTTTTAAAAAGCAGTGAGCAAACATTACTACTGCCTCCGTCTTGTCATGTCTTGGAAAGGATAGGGAAAGACTAATGAGGAAATATTGATATGAAAAGGGTAATCAAAGGCTTACACTCCGTAATCTATTTTCATAATTATTTTAAAAAATCAGAAATACTTTTTACCAAGAAGCTGAATAACTTTTTTTCAAGGGATTCGAAAATTCAAGATCAACTTTTAAAATGGCGTTTATTTTTTTAATTTTTGATTTAAGAAAATTTATTCTAGATATTTCATAAATCTTTTCTCTAGAAATGTCTAAATTCCGTCAAAAAAACGCTTATTAAGATTTAAAATTTTCCATCATAAAATCAAAAATTTGCATAATTTCGGAATAAATGCGTCTTGAATTTTATGTATAGACTTTATAAAATTCAGCATCTTGCTTTTTAAATTATTTTATAAATCTCAATAATTTGTATTTTAAAATATTCCATTTTTTATTCTTCCTTTTAAATATTTATATTCAACATAAAGACCATAAAATGACCAAGCATTAAAAAATAGAGTTAATGTAACTATCACCGCTTCTTCTAACATTGATAATTGAGTATCTAAAAACCATTTATTCATTCATTCAAGAAAACTTAAACAAAATTAATTTAAAAAAATCTTACTTAAAATTTTATCAGCTGACACATCCTCATTTTTCGTGTCAGACATTTTAAGAACTACAATAAATAAAAAAACGATATACCCGAAATCTATGAGAATACTAATTCCCTAAAATCCTAAAATTAAAGACCATTAACAAGGCTCTATGCTTACTAAATAAAGAAAATAAAGTTTTAATAATTTATATAATTTTTTCCAAAATGTCAGAGATATCACTAAAAGTATTACAATGAATAGAGTTAAACATTTTCTTAAAATCAATAAAGTATCAGTGGATGGATTTAAAAAAAAATTAACGACATCGTAAATCGTTATTAATACAGAAATAATAGTTATAAATATTACAATTTTCTAAAAAATAAATAATTTTTTTTTATTTATCTTGAGATACATATATATTTTCAAAACTTACATGAATATGAATTTTTCCACAACATCCTCGAAAATCTTCGTGATTTGGATCGAATTCTCCATCCAAGGTGTAACCTATTTTCATTAAAGTAAACTAAAACCAACTTTACGATAAAGATAAAAAATTTGCATAAAACTCACAATTCCCGGTTTTTTAACAACATTTCCATTTTCTTCATCCACCGCCGGAGATCTCGAAAACAATCTCGAAAACATTATTATTTTTTACAATTAGCCCTTTTCAAAACTATGATGTAAGTTTTTTCATTTTGACTCATATTTTTGATCGATTATTTTTGACGCGCTTCAATCATTACATGCTTCATAGTTCTCATTTAAAGCTGCTTATCTATCATCAACATACGAGGAGAAGAATAATTTTTTTTGCAAGCTTTTTCTTGTGTTTTTTTAAATTATGACGTACGTTTGTAGGCGGTTAAAAAAAAGGCTACATTTTGACAAAAACCTTTTTGCTTTTTTTGAGATTTTTTTGTTTTTTTACCAAAATTTTGGATTGCATTTAACCTTTTTTCTTGTCTTTTTAAACTCCATTTTTTATTCGTCCTCTTAAATACCTATATTCAACATAAACGCAATAAAAAGACCAAACATTAAAAAATAGAGTTAATGTATCAACTATGGCTTGAATTAACATAATTAATTGGGCATCTGAAAGCCTTAAATTTTTAATAAAAATCTCCAAAATTTCTTAAAAGCATACTCAAAATAGCTTTTCTTGATTCAGCATCGGTTGCTAAACTAGACATTTTAAGAACTACAATAAATAAATATACGATATATCCAAAATTTGTAAGCATGCTAATTGCCTAGAATCCAAAATTTAAAAAAATATCCATAGATAAAAGATTTTTACCAAATAAAATAAATAAATATTTAAAAGTTTATAAAATTTTTTCCAAAAAATGATCGAAAGTAGCATAATTAAAATTATGACATAATAAATACAATGTTTTAAAATAACTAAAATATCTGAGTTTGGGTTTAATATAAAATCCACGAGATCCATAATCGCGGCTATGCTTGCAAGAACGCTCGTGATTTTCATGCTAAACTAAAAAAAAATTAATTTTCGCATTAGGAGTTCCAGAATTCAAAGATATTAAAAATGGTAAAGAAAACTAACATGAACATGACATTTTCCCCAACACCATCGAAAATCATCATGATCTGGATCGAATTCTCCATCCAAAGTGTATCCAATTTTCATTAAAGTAAACTAAAAAATTTTAAATTTTATTTCTTCCAAAAATAATTAAAATAAAACATACAATCCCTGGTTTTTGGACATTTCCATTTTCTTCATTCACCACAGATCCGGCAAACATTTTTTTCACACTTTGCTTTTTTTTGTCTTTCAATGATGTGATTTTTTTTTTGGTTCACGCTATTACTCAACTTTCATGGTTGAATCATATTTTTTTTTCTTCAATTATTCTTTCTTCTTTATAAGCTGTTTATCAAGGTGAGGCAAAAAATTTAAAAGATTATATAATTTCCCTTTTTTTGTTGTTGTTGAATTAGATGAAGAGGAATAAAAATGAATGTCAATCTTTTTTATTCTCAAACAAAAAATTGCTAATGCATAATTTTGAACCACGTAATCATTCATTACTTTTGTTCGTTTTTGGTATCGATGGTCTGTTTATCTACAAGGAATTTTTTTTCAAATTTTATGGCGAATAAATTTCTTTTGATTGTTGGATTTACTCTACTTTTTTTTGTTGCACATACTTATTGGAAGTTAGTTTTCTATTTTAATCAAGTATCATTGTAGCTTCGTTATACATGCAAACCGTTTAACTAATTGGTAAATGCTCCATAACCAGCTAAACGCCAATTAAATTTACAAACTTTTAATTTTATGTTTCACGCGTTTTTGACGATCTATTTGTTTTTACTCGAAATAGCTGAAAAGCGTCTTTCAATCCAGCAAAAATTTAAACATTTTTCTTTTTAATATTTAATTCGGGGAAAAAGAAGAAAAAAAGATAACGTTAAAAATATTCAAAAGAAAAAAATACATCTCCATAAAAAAAGTTGCTTCGTTCCATCAAAAAATAAAGAAAGCGTTTTGTTAATTTTATTAAAAGCAATGAAAAAAATCGTTTTGCATTTGTTTAAAAATGAAAGATTGAAAAGAAAAAATTTATGACTAATAAAATATTTATTAATATTGTGGCTACATTTAAAAGAAAATTAAGAAACACTTATAATTATAATTTATTTTAAAGAAAAAAGCATAAAACTAAAATGAATTAAAAAATAAAACCCAAAGTAATGCTAAAATTAGTTTTAAAAAATTAAATAATTTTAAAGGTATTGTAAAAAAAATAAATTTACAAATATTTTAAAAAAATTTGTGTGAAAAAAAAATGGTTTTAAAAAGATAAATAAAAGTATTTTCACTTTTTTTTTGTTATTTTCTTTACAAAGTCTTTGTTTTTCATGTAGGAATGGGTGCCGCATTTGGATGAGGAGTGCTGTTATATGATGTTGATTTGGTGCTATTATCAATTATGAAATTTCGTCGAATCTAAAAAAAATACAAAAAATATATATAAATAAATTTCATTAAACTTTAAAGCACAATTATGTTGAGAGTTTTCTGCTTAGCTTACCTCGGGATTAAATGTGAGAAAAACGAAAGAACTTGAAATGCAATGACAAAGTTCCAAAATTGTTACAATTGAAAAAAGTTCAGCGAGATTAGTTGGAACAAGCAAAGGAATAATTCGGAAAGCTATCCATGCAACTAAAAAATTTGTTGTTTAAAAAATTTGAGTCTAAAAAAGAACTCACAAATGCAAAATCCAGTACATGCGGCGAATTGCAAAGCATATTTGGTTTCTCGGTTTTTACGCGATTCAGCGTCTTTTTGGCTTAAAATCGTTGAAATTTGTGAATTTGATTTACGAACATAAACATAAATCTAAAATTTGGTTCGTTTTAATTACACTTTTATTTTATTCCAAAAAATTCTTAAAATGTGAATTTTTATGAAAATATTTACTTCAAAAAAAACACAACATTTGCATCTATTAAAATTAAGTAATTAAAAAGCATACTCTCCAATAACAAATTACAGCAATTAAAGAACATGAAATATTTATTGGTAAATCAACAGCAAAATCTGCGATATTGAAGTCAGTTTTTAAATATGCGAGTGTGAAAACAGCATAGTACCAATAAATTCTGCAAAGTCCATCTAATTTTTATTTGATCTTTTTAATGCTTGTAAACTTACGGGCAACATGGAAGTAAATAACTTGTAATAATTCCGAGCAATATTCCAATGGCATAAACAATTGCAATAATGGAAATAGTTTTTGTTCGAGTAAAAAATGCTGCAGTTTGAGGATAAACTATTATCATCCATCTACAAATGGAAACTTTTTGAATGCTTTGTTTCATTGTTTTTATTTTTTCGATTCGAAACTCTTGAAACTTAAAAATAATATATTATTATTACCTATTAATGGCTGTAACAAATTGCAATAGCATATCTTGAAACCATTGAGCATGAAAAATAAATCCAATAAATTGTGGAATGGTTAAAGATTCAAAAAGCCAACCCTAAAAAATTAAAAACTGAATGCACATTTTCAATATTTTCTTTATGACACAAACCTTAGCAATAATTGATGGAGCAAGATAAAATGCAACCAATGAAGAAGTAATCATGCCTCCTGTGATATGAGCGAAAGCCAATAAATAAATTCCACCATGTTTTGAAGATAAAAATGAGCCACGCCAAAGGGTAATGAGCATACAAAGATTGAAAAGGAAGCAACAAGTTGCGAAAAAAGAAATAAAAATTCCGAGAGGAATCGTAACACTTGACATTTTTTTGTTGAAGGCACTAATCAAAATCTGAAAAAAAATAAGCTATAAACTTTGCTTATATAGTCTCCATATTTTTTCAAAGTTATCAAATCTCATGTGCTTATTTAATTATATTTACTGGGAGAAAAACTTTATTACCAGAGAAAAAAGCCATGGGTATCAAATACCTAACAAACAAAAAATAATATGTACTTATATTTTTTTATTAATACTTTGTTATAAAATTACTATCTTTAAATGGATTAGAAAATATGTCGTTAACGAAAAATAAAATAAAAGAGGAGTTATTATTTTTTTTTACTTTGCATATATAAATATAAAATTAAAACTTGGGTAATTTATTCCTAAAATTTCTGAGTTTTTTTTTGTTGCACTGGAAGAATAACAACATTTATTTGTTATTTTTTTGAAAAAGGTCACTGAACGAGCACAAGCAAAGTGATCTTCAAAAAATCTGCATTTAAAAAAAAGACAAAATAAAAAACAAGAAAAATTTTCATTGAGTTATGTAAAAATTTTTTTATTATTTAATTTTCTTTAATTCTGTATTTTACTTTTTTAATGAAATAAAAAAATAAAAAACTCAAGCTAGATATTTTTATTGCTCAAGAAGTTATAACACTGTTAGTAAAAAATTTATTTAATTTTTTTTATTACTACAAAAATTTGTTTTTAATATTTTTTATTACCGGAAATTAAGTTTTCGTAAAGAGGATAGTACTTTTTGAAGCGATTTTTGAATAAAAAATACAGAAAACTTTTTGTTTTTAGCTTAAATTTATTCTCAAAATCTGTATCTCTCACATTTAAATATAATTTTTTTATTATTTGCGAAAAAATAAAAAGGATCCCAAAAATATAAGAAGGATCTAATAAATAAAAAAGATACAATAAAGTATTCAAATACCCAAAAGGATCCAATTATACACGAGGATGTAAAGAAGAAAAAAGATTCAAAAATGAGAAAGGATCCGAAAATCAAGAAGGATCCAAAGATGTTAAAGAATCCAAAGATTTAGAAAGATCCAAAAATCAAGATGGATCTATAAATGAAGAAGGATCCAAAAATGTTAAAGTATCCAAAGATGAAATGAGGAAGTGTTCAAAGATTTAGAAGGATCTAAAATGAAGAACGATCCAAAGATAAGGAAGGATCCATAGATGAGGAAGGATCCAAAAAAGGAATGGTCCAAAGAATAAGAGGGATCCAAAGAATAGGAAAGATCCAAAGAAGGTGAAGGATCCAAATATGAGGAAAGATACAAAGAAGATCGAAAGAAGAGGAAGGGCCCCAAAAATAAGATGGATCCTAAGATGCGAAGGATCCAAAGAAGAGTCTTAAAGAATTTGATAGAAAGAAAATGTGTTGTGTTGAGAGTGCAAATGGTATGCTCATCTTATTTTGTTGTTTGATTGAGACCTTATGAGGCGATATTAGAATTGTAACGTTACTAATGTGTCGATGTTGTGTAATAAAATAAGATATAAAGTTAAGAAATGAGGGGCTCCATTACTTTTAAGAATAAAACTATATAATTAAAAAGTCTCAATATTAAAGTCAAGATTCTTTATCAGAATCTATCGATAGCTAATTTGATCATAGCTTTGAATTAAATGATTGAACGAGAAATAAATAGCAAAGCGTCATGATAAAATTTTAACATCTGAGTCTGATGTGAAAAAAAGAAAGATAAGTAAGGTTAGCAATCATTTCTTGGTAATACAAAAAAGAAGCCGATATAATTTACGTTAATTACTAAAGATCTTTGCTAATGAATATTTATTAATGAAATTTGAAAATCTGTTTTCTAAAAAAGAAAGAGAAACAAGCAGAGAGCCTCCCGTAGGGAGGCGAACCTGCTTGTATGTATACAGCGATGTCGAAACAGTCTTAGCTGGCTTCGTTAACCACTTTTGCATTATTCACAGAACGCTACTGGTTAACTAAACCAGAAAAAATGAATCAAACGAAAAATTGCTGGTTAGCTAAACCACTTTTTCAAAAAGTTTCGAACTTTGGATGAAGAGAAAAGAGCAATTTCTTTCGTTCTCTGCCGCAACATGTAACAAATTTTGCTTTCATTCAAGAATTTTTTGAAGGCATTTTTTCAAAAGTGGTTAAAGGAACAAGACTATTTGATGCCTTTTCGAAAATTTCGATACTGGGGCTGGGAGGAAGAGTTGGGGCGGCGCGTGTTTGAATTACCGTGTAAGACAGAAGGTGACACGGTAATTCAAACACGCGCCGCTCCAACTCTTCCTCCCAGCCCCAGTATCGAAATTTTCGAAAAGGCATCAAATAGTCTTGTTCCTTTAACACAAAAACGGTTAGCTTAACCAGCAAATTTTCTGGTTTAGCAAACCAGCAGTTTAGTAAACCAGCAAAAAAAGTGGTTTAGTTAACCTGGCTAAATAGACTGTTTCGACATCCCTGTATGTATAAAAGTTTCCTAAAAAAAGAAAAAAATAGGAGGAGCAGGGCTGTGAGCAAGAGTGGGAGTGAATTTGCAAGGGGTGTTCGAGAACACTGATGCAAGCAAATTGATCTACAAAAAAAAATTGAATTTAAACAAAAACAATAAAAAACAGGAAAAATTTTCCTTTGATTGTGCAAAAAAATTTTATTATTCAATTTTCTATAATTCTGTATTTTGCTTTGAAATTTTTAGAAAATAAAACGAAAAAAAGAAATATTAAAGTTACATTTTTTTATTGCTCAAGAAGTAATAACAATGTTAGAGAAAATCTATTTTATTTTTTTTCAAAGCTACATACATAAATCAGTTTTAATATTTTTTTATTTGCAAAAAAATAAAAAGTACACTACAAATATTCAAAATATTAAAACATAAAGCAAAGTTTACATCGAAAAATTTTATTACAATAACATATAATTTTATAGATTGATTTAGTTTATAATAAATTTTTACATAACCGACTAATTGCGAGATACAAGTTTGAGATTCATAGTTTCAGGACAAAGTAAACTTCGAGTGACTTCTTTCAACTAAAAAAATATATAATTATTTTTTAACTTCCGTCAAAATAAAAAATTACTTCTGTGGATTTAGATAATTCAATTTTAAATTCACGAAGTAAATAAATTAAAAATGTTTTAACTTCGTGAACAGCTAATCTTTTTCCAGGACAAATTCTTGGTCCTGCGCCGAATGTAAATAAAGCTAATGGATGGCGATTTTTAGAATTTTCAGGTAAAAATCTATCTGGATTGAATTCTTTCGCACTCGAACCCCAAACATTTTCATCCATTTGTAAAACCATTGCATTTACATGGACACAAACTCCAGCTTCTATTGTCATTAATCCACCATTTGGATGTGGAAGAGTGGTTTCATTGAGAGCTCGGCGAGCCAAGACACTAAAATTCAATATTTAAAAAATTAGTTTACGTTTAATAGGTAAAACCTACGGAAATCCAACAGGATGAAAACGTGAAACTTCTTTAATAAATCGATCAAGTATATCGAGGTCCTTGATGGTGGTGTAAGTTATATCTTCCTATAAAAAGTGAAAATGAACCTAGAGAAAAAATATTTTCAACAACTAATTAATTATTTATTTATCAACTTTTTTATTTCATCAAAAAATGATCTTGAATAGAAAGTTTAAAGAATTTCTTTAAACAGCGACTTTCTCTTCGAAACCCACTTTCTAATTAGTATTTTTTATACTCGAAAATTATTTTTAGGAAACAATAAAGTAAACTAACTTCATCATGAATGAAATCATTAATTTCCTGAACAACCATTTCTTGATATTCTGGATGTTTGGCAAGTTCATACAAGCAATATCCAGTCATGTTTGAAGTTGTATCGCCTCCAGCAATCAAAAACATTTGTGCGGTTCCAATTAATTCGTCTTTGGTTAATTTTTTAGGTGATTTTCCAGATAAATCTGAATCGCAAGTATTATCGAATTCTTCTTGAGATTCTTTCAAAAAATCTATGAAATCTTGTTGCCTGTTTTCTTTCTCCTCCGGAGTTTCACATTCGCGTTTTGCAAGCATCGTCTGAAATTTTTTTTCCATTACAAATCTCCTTTTTTAATGTCCAACCCTACCTCAATTTTTCCTCTCAATTTAAAAAAGGAGCTCAAAGTTGTTAGGAATGAAATTAATTGGAGGTAATTGGTAACTCTTTTAAATTCATAAGTTCCGGCTAAAAATGATTTCAACCAAGATTTTTTTGTTTCACCAACATCCAAAGCTTCAAGGATTTGTCCAAGAAATACACTTTCACCGAATTTTTCGTGAATACCCAAAGCCGATCGAGCAATCACAGCGAAACTTGCATCCAATAAGCTTCTAAAAAAATTTAAAAATTATAACTTTCTCTGCGAAACAATCGCAGCTTTTTTGAAATTTTTTATAAATAAATCTAACTTACGGCATTACATTCATTTCTCCATTATTAATTTGTATCTTTTTTCTTATATCTTCCAATAATTCGTGGGTGGCTTCTTTAATAATTGGATCAATTTGTTTGATTTGTTTGACCGTCAAAGCTGAAGTTATTAACCCTCGAAGTCGCTTCCACCGACTTCCTTCAGCCAAAAATAAATTTAAATGTGGATCATTTTTTTGATCCAAAACAAATGAAGCATGAATTTTTCGACTTTGAAACGTTGCAAATTGTTTTATAAAAACTTCATTCAATAAATCGAGGTCAGAAGAAATGATAACTCGATGAGCGCCTTCCATAATTCCAAAAGTTTTTCCATATTTTGCGTGCCATTCTTTAAGCTTTTCTGCATTTTTTCCATCTTTTTCAAGTTCAGCCAAATTTCCAAGAAAATATGAGGAAACTGGAGGTTGGGGAAGTTTTATAGTGGAGAAATAATTGCATCGTTTTTTAATGTAAAAACTAAAAAATGAAGTAAAATTTATCGATGTCTATTAAATAAAAAAACTTACTAATAACAAATTCCAATAATTAAAAGAAATAAAATAACTTTTAAATTTAAGAAATAACTTCCAAACAAAAACGCTGCTAAAATAAAAACCATCTTTGTTTTTTTCACACAAAAACTTTCACTTTCTAAGAGATTTTTTTTATTGAATACTCATGTGTCTTAATATGAGTGCTCTTTTATAACAATGCTGAAAATTGATAACACCCAAAACAAACACAATAAAAATGTCAATACTCTCTGTTTTCTCTATTGAAAAATTTTTGGTCCAAATCAATGGTTTTCAATCTACATAGACAACTTTACTCTATCGCAAAAAAAACATTGAAAACACATAATTTTTGTATACTCGCTGTGTTTTTGTTCTCAAAAAACGAACGAAGTGAAAGTTTCTTGTGCGCATATTTTTATTTAAATGGAAAACAAACGGGTGACTTTGACTTAAAAAATAACAGAAATTTCGAAATTTTATTATAAGCAAACATTTAAAAAAATTAAAATTACAGCCGCACAAAAAAGAGACTTTTATTAAAAAACAAAAAATTAGTGATGGATACTCGGATTAGAGGAAGCGATTTTTACTGTTCGTGGTGACAGCTTTGAATGACCTCCAGTGACCGAAGTTACAGTTTGTTGAATCTTTTTAAACATAATTCTCATTAAAATTTGTTCTCGCAAATTTGTGTTTGTTATTAATATAAACCAAGCAGGTGTGAGAGTTCCAAAATCAACGATATAATATTGGATATCAAACAAAAAATTAATAAAAGCTTGATCTTTAGCAGAGAGAAATAAAGCCTGTAACAAAAAAAAATTAAAAATGGTCCATAAATTTTGCTAATTATGATTCCTATAAAAATTCTTACTTGTTGAATAACCCCAACGATTTCGGTTAAAAGAATCAATACAGTATAAATGGCCATTTTAATATCTTGAGGTGTTGCACTTTTTTGAATAGTTTGTTTACTTCCAAATCTTTGTTGAAGTAATTTTCCAATAACATAAAAATTCAATCAAAAAGATAAAAATGCTGTTAATCCAATAATAATTACAGCATTTCGAGAATTATTCATCCATGGAATTGGATTTAAACTTGATGTAGCATATCTTGTTCCATCAGGGTTCGAAGAGTTTTCAAGTTTCATATAAGATCCACTAAATGGAATATGCCCACACCATAAAATTGGAGTCAGGGTGCAAAAAATTAAGAAAAATGTTAAATACCGATCCCAAAATCTTTGATATCCTTGTTTTAAAATAAAAACTGTGAATCTATTGAAAGCTAAGAGTACTGTAGCAAAGTGCATGGGATGAGCCATGTACCATGACATTGTGACTAAGAATGAAATGGTGAAACTTTGATTTCCCCAACTTTTAACAAATGGAATAAAAAATGGAGTTTTTGGCATTCGAATATTCATATAATAAAATAATGAATTAAAAATATATGTGATTGCAGAGAACCCAAAAATTTTATAAAATGATGCATTAAATTTCTTTTTATCTTTACTTATAAACATTAAATAAAGTTCAAATAAATACAAAACATAGGTTGGAAGAATATAAATCAGCGGTAATAATTGTTTGAGATTTTGAGATGCTTCCAAACTATTCATTTTAATTATTAGCGGAAAGAGTCTCTAAGCGAAAATTAAATTGCCAGTTGGTCTCTCAACGAAAATAAGATAGGTGTGTCTCACTGCGGAAATTATTAAATAAATATCCAAACACTTTCGTTTTAAAACGTCACAAAAAAACTAAAGACTAAATGGAAATTTTCACAGAATGATTGTTTGTTTTAAAATTATTAACCTTTTAAAAGCTTTTTATAAAAAAAAAACGAAACAAAATGCAACAATTTTTTTTAATATTCTTTGAGTTGCTTCTAATTTCATTGTTTAAGTTAAGATACATTTTTATTTTTCCATTTCCTTGCCTCAGATAAACAATAAATATATTTTTATAATATTTTTTAGTAAGCATTTCTTTTGTTTTAAAGGAAGAAAATTAAGAATCCAAATATTTTTTCATAATTTTTACGTGGTTTGATGAAAATCCTGTTTTCGGAAAGTATAGTATTTTATTTAAACAATTTCCTTGATAGATTTTTTTAGTTTTTTTTTCAGAAACAATTGCGTCTTTAGAAAGTCACATTTTTTTCTAACTTTAAAGGTCTCTTCCTATTTCTGGATTCTTTATTTTTTGTAGATTAGTGTTTCAAAGCGTTGCCTGCGCCTACGAAGAAAAAGATTTCTTGGCGAAAACAATAGAGGCAAATTTTTTATGGTTGAATTAAAAAGTAAAATAAATTTTATTTATTAACGATTTTTAAATTAAAAATTTTTTCGAATATACAAACACAGAGGAAACTTAAAATTTCTTTATAATTGCAATAACAAATATTAAACCCGTATTTTTTGCTATTTCTTACATTAAATAAATTCAAATTCTTATAATATAAAAATCAGAATTTAGTGATCGAGCTCTAAAAAATTATTTAATTTTAATAAATTACGGTAATTTCTTAAAGTTGAAACTTACCACAAAAGCATAAACCCAAATTACAAAATCCACTTGAATATGCTTGTTTTTTACAATGAAGGCGACAAACCGAAGGATTGATACATTCTAAAAAAATTTGTATTTTTAAATTTGAGTTCATTTAGCTTAAAAAATAACTCACTACTGGGAGAAATTCCAGCATTAGCATAAGTAAAAATAGTTAATAATAAAAAAGCAATAAAAACAAAAACAATCAAAGATTTTGATGCCATTTTTTAAAAGTTAAAAAAAACACAGAACAATTTTTTGGTTATTTCTTTCAAATTGAAAATACCCCAACGACGATTGATGTTTGCCTGTTACATTTTCGATCGGCCTTTTTATATATATAACTTTTTAAAATATTAAAGATCTAATTTGCATTTGTTTTTCCAACCACGTCAGAGAAACAAACACTCCCTTTTTTTTAAAGAGCGCCCACGAAAAAAAATAAATAAAACAACGACGCCTCTCTAAAAAAACTTATTGACATTCTTTAACACCTTTTTTTGTTCAGTGATTAAAAAAAGAACGTACATATAACATTTTTAAATTGAATGTTTTTTGATTTGATTGAACATTTTATTTTTGTCTGATAGTTTGATTTAACTTGATTTAACATAAATTATGAATCAAATTAAAAAATCTATTTTTAAATTTTTTTAAAAATGTTTAAATGATTTCATAATTTAAAAAAAGAAAAAAACATGGTCTTGATAAATGCAAGTTCAATAAGCAAAAATACTTTTTTTTAAAAATTGCTTTCATTTTTTTTTCAAATTTTTTCTTTTAAAAAACACATTATTGCTGCTTTCAAAGCTGCTTTTTGTAATTTTTTTACGCAACCACAAATCGAATATTTTTCTCGTTGTTAATTTGTTTATTTTTTCACCAAAAAAATGCCAGCAGTTTTCTTTTTTAAGAAGATGAAAAAAAAAGAACATTCACCGCTGCAGTCGCTTTTCAACTAACCTTTAAAACCTTTCATTTGTATTTTGTTTGGGCGATACAAAACACTGCTTTTCATTCTCACATATTTTTTTTTTTGAGAGGTGTGTTGCAAAAATAGATGTTTTGCTTGCTTTTTCATTTTAGATTTGATTTTTATAAAAAGCAAGTTTTTTTTTTCACTGTTTTTTTTTTTGAATATTTTATTAATGTTTTTGTTATATTTTTTTTTCGCTTTTATCCAAGTTTTTTCACTCATTTAAAAAACAATTTTAGTCTGCTCTCATCTTCCAACGTCGAAAATCAAACTTTCTTCTGCCATGGAAAAATCTGATAAAAAAGTCCCCTTGCCAGTCAGCAATGACGCCGCTTCCGTGAAAAATGACACATCTGTCAATAATGCAGTTCGAGAAAATATTTAAACTGCGAGCACTCAAAGAGACCTTGATGAACCTAAGGCCTTACGTGGTGATCTTCAAGTAAGTTCTTTTTTAATTTCATTTTTTTTCTTAACTAATGGATTCTTTTCTAGAAAGAAAAACCACCACAATGAGGATGAGGAGGGTCCTGCCGACGATGTTCTTCCTTCCCTTAGCGTTGCAATATCATAGCGCAGCAGAATGATTTGCGAGCCACCATCGATTCTTGATAATGAAACCGACTCTTTTTTTTTGAATTGATTATCGTTGGAAGGTACAGCGGGCCTTTGCTTTAAAATTTTTCGAAGCAAAAAACATTAATAATACATATTTTTTCCATCTTCGATTTGTCTCTGCAGTCAAAAAAAGCACGAAGGAAATGAAAGTTTCTTGTGCGCATTTTTTAAAGAAAACTTTATTTTAAGACAAAACGTGGGTTATTTTGATCTATAAAATAAAATAAATTTTGGACTTTTATTATGTACATTAAAAAAGTCAAAATTACAGCCTTACAAAAAAAGTTGAGACTTTTACTAACAAAAAAAAAAAAAAAAATTTAGCGATGAATATTCGGTTTTGAAGAAGTAATTTTAACTATTCGTTGTGAAGGTTTTGGATGGCTTCCGCCCGATACCGAAGTTGCAATTTGTTGAACATTTTTAGATAAAATTCTCATTAAAATTTGTTCTCGCAAATTTGTGTTTGTTATTAATATAAACCACGCAGGTGTGAGAGTTCCAAAATCAACGATATAATATTGGATATCAAACAAAAAATTAATAAAAGCTTGATCTTTAGCAGAGAGAAATAAAGCCTGTAACAAAAAAAAATTAAAAATGGTCCATAAATTTTGCTAATTATGATTCCTATAAAAATTCTTACTTGTTGAATAACCCCAACGATTTCGGTTAAAAGAATCAATACAGTATAAATGGCCATTTTAATATCTTGAGGTGTTGCACTTTTTTGAATAGTTTGTTTACTTCCAAATCTTTGTTGAAGTAATTTTCCAATAACATAAAAATTCAAACAAAAAGATAAAAATGCTGTTAAACCAATAATAATTACAGCATTTCGGGAATTATTCATCCATGGAACAGGATCATAACCAATTGCGGAGTATCGAGTTCCATCGGGATCTGATGAATTTTCAAGTTTCATATAATATCCTCTCAAAGGATAATGCCAAGACCACAAAATTGGAAAAAAGGTGCAAAACAACAAAAGATAAATTAAATATCGATCCCAAAATTTTTGATATCCTTGTTTCAAAACAAAAACGGTAAATCTATTAAATGCGAGAAGTACGGAAGCAATTTGCATTGGATCAGCCAGATATCTTGTGATCATGACCAAAAAAGATATTAAAAAGCTTTGATTTCCCCAACTTTTAACAAATGGAATAAAAAATGGAGTTTTTGGCATTCGTATATTTATATAATAGAAAATTGAGTTTAGAATATAAATGATTGCAGAGAATCCAAAAATTTTATAAAATGATGCATTAAATTTCTTTTTATCTTTACTGATAAACATTAAATAAAGTTCGAATAAATACAAAACATAGGTTGGAAGAATATAAATCAGGGGTAATAATTGTTTGAGATTTTTTGTTGTTTCAAAATTATCCATTTTCTATTGTAGATTGGTAGGTATCTCACAGCATAAATATGCTTGATAAGTATTTTAAAACGAAAGTTACAAATCAAATTGTCTCCAAACTAAAATTATGTTAATAATGTGTCACACAAAAAAATATTAAATAAATATCCAATTGTTTTCTCTCTCTTTCAAGCTTCAAGTAAAGACTTAAAGTATACGAAATTATTAAAGAAAAAATTAATTTTTTGCTTTGCAAATTTTTTTAATTAAAAAAATGAAACAAAATGCAACAATTTTTCTTTGCTTGAGTTCCTCCTAAGTGCACATTGTTTAAATTTATTTATACTTTAAAAAGATACATTTCTTTAGTTTTATGAATAAAAAAAATTAATCAAGAATTCAATATTTTTTTAAAAGTTTGACGTAGCTAAAACGAGATCCTGTTTCAGCCAAATCTTAATTTTTCATGATACATTTTTTCTTAGTTTTTTCTCCGAAACAATAGAACAGTATTGGAATATTACATTATTTGTTCTTGATATTTGTTACTATTTTATTTATGAATTTTTAAATATTTGTAGATTAGCGTTTCAGGAAGTTGCTTACGAAATAAAAAAAAATAAGAGAACAATAGAGATAAATTTTTTGTTTGTAGTCTAAGCAAAGATTTATTTATTGATGACTCTCAAATTAAAAAAAACTTCGAACATACAAATACACATTTTTGATCGAGCCTTTTATACTTATTTCAAAAAATTTCGATGTCGAAAATGTCGATGTCGCCCATCCCTGTTTCTCGGCTTTAAAGTATCAGTTTAATATTTTTTATTTGTTTTGAGAGATTTTATTTTTATTTTTTTGAAACATTTTTTTTTTCAATAACTACAAATCAAAAAAAAACAGGAAAATTTATAAATTTTATGAAATATTTTAAAATTCATGACTCCAAGAATAAATAGGTTTTTCATTTTCTGGTTGCCATGAAGCAATTTTTTCTTCCATAAAATTTTTGATTGCTGGATTAGGTTCATTCATTTTATAAAGATTGAGAGTTGCTTTTGGTGAAAGGTTTTTTTTAAGAAATTCCAGGAGTTGTTCATGGGGAAAATCGCCCCTCCATCGTAATTCAAAGAGTTTAAATTTATAGTTGAAGTTGGTTAACAATAACATTTCAAAAGTTAGTGGATTTACTAGACAATAATTCAATCTAAACTTTTCAGATTTTTTACTCTTATTTTATTAAACTAAAATAAAATAAAATATACTTACGTGAAATATCGAACATTAGGAATTTTAATTAAAAGATCTTGCAAAGAGACTCGATTTTGTCCATCATAAACATGAGAATGACAAGAATAAAAATATTTAATGGTTTGAGATTCAGTCAATAAATTAAATTCAGAGATATTTAACCATGCATGTGAAAGATATAAATATTTGATATTATATTTAACTATTTTTGAAAAAAACTGTTTCATTATTCCAGTGCCAACATGGGAGTAAATTGATAAAGTATTTGTTAACCATAAATTTTTTAATTTGCTCCAATCAAAGTAGCTTGGTGAAAGAGAAATGTTATAATTTTGATATTCCAAAATAGAATATATTTCAAATAACGCATTTCTTCTATCAGCCATATTCGTGTCGATACGCTGACCAAATTCAATTTTCTCTGTAATATTAAATCGATAATTGAAATAAAAATGTTTGCAAGTTTGGTGAAGCTTTTGCAAATGGAAAGAATTGAAATTTTCAAGAACATATTTGTTTAGAACTTTGGTGAATGGTAATTTTTGATTTATTGGATTATCAAAAGATGTTTGTTTTAAAACTCGTTTAAAGTTGAATCCATCAATTTCTGGATTATCTGAAAAGAAAATTTGATTTTATTATTTTAAAGAAATTTATATATTCAAACCTTCGAGGTTGCGTCTCTTGGCAGCATCAATCATATTACATACTTCAGATTTACGATATTTTTCGAAAAATTCATAAATTTCATCAAAAAATTTGAGTTTATCTTTCATTTTCGCTTCAAAAGCTTTTTGTAGTAAAACTTTAGCAGATTCGAGAGAATTAAATTCAAATTCAAATTTAATTAAATCAATCCAAAATTCTGAAATTTCAAAGTCGCAATTTTCACTCTTTTTTTCAATTTTTTCCTGGTATTTTTCTTTCATTTCTTTATCTCCCACAAATAATCGACAATATCGGGAGTAAACTTGCAAGGCATCCTAAAATTATGCTTTTAACGCTGTGGATTTTTTGTTTTCAAAAAATAAACTTTTAGATTTACTTTAGTTTCCAAATATTGAATGTAAGCTTTCCAAAGATTTTGACACCAAGGATTTTTTCTTAGAAGACATTCAATATTTTTAATAGTAAATTCTTCGCTTTCAGTTTTCAAAAACAATTTAATTAAGCTTTTAGAATCTTCGATATCTGTTTCTTCAATTTTCGCATATAACTCATAAGCTTTTCTGTATTTATCCATCATAGCTTTAGAAACTTTTTTTCCTATAAAAATTATTTAAAATCAAAACTAATTTTTCAATGATACTAACCTTGAAATTCATGGAAGATTTTAAAAGCAAGCGGTAACTTTGAATGTGGAAAAGAAATTAAAAGTTCAGCTTCTTTCATTCTTTCATCAAATGGTTTATTTATTGAGCGAATGATTTCCGAAGATTTTCTTAAATTTGGCCATTCGTTTTCCTAAAATATATTTTATTATGCTTCTAAAAACTTTTGAATTCTCGCAATCCTTTTGCTTTTTGTATGATTTTTCTCCATATTTTCCTGTGTCCTTTGCATTAAAGACCAAATCGACACTTGAAAAAATTGAGTGAGAGAAAAATTATGCCCATATAACTTTCCAAAAAAAAGAGCGTAAACTAATTAATACTAGTTTTGATTACATAAAGTTAAAAACTTACATAAATTATAGAAAAATCTTTCGTTGCTTTTTCTTTGAGCTTTTGAATATCGAATGGAATTACAGTGATATAAGGGTTAGCATGAGGTATCAATCTAAAATTTATTTATAATTTTTTTTTGTTTTAATATATAAAAACTTACAAATCCCAATATTTCCATATTTCAGGTAAAACTGTGTATTTTTCAGAAAAAGCATAGAGATGACGATTTTTAACTTCGAAAGTTGAAGCGCCGTTTAATTTTTTATTTAAAGATTTTACAGCTTTTTTATATTCCGTTGGAAGTTTGGATAAATACTCAATTTGAATCACCATTTTGTTGCATCAAAATGAGAGAAACCAAAAAAAAATTTGAAAAACAAGTGAATGAGTAAAAAAAATAAAAAATATGTTTTGTTTTGCCTGCCACAACTTTTTCTCATCCATAAAAGGTCATCTCTCTTCATTTTTTTTTACTAAACCTATATCTTTGAGGCCAGTTTACACACTTTTTATTTTGATTTTAAAAAGTGGTAAACAAGAACCAAAATTTACATTTCACGACGGTTAACCGAACCACGAAATATTTTTTACAATAATAAAGGAATTCGAGTCTTAGTGGATTAGAGCAAAATGACCCTAGTTTTGGCAACATGTTTGTGGGATTCAAAGATTTGGACGCTACAGGTTGGAAATAATTGTGGTCTGAAAAAGGCTTAATTTCTTTCTCGTTTTTTTTGATGCTATTCAAAACGGATTTTAGCCCCCAGAATTTCAAGACTATTTTCTTCTTTTATTTTATTCATAGTAATACCAAAGATAAATAAGATAAAAAAACAAATTAATACAAAAACAAAACAAATTTTCCTTAAATTTCATTCATCATAGGCCCAAGTATAAATAGGCTTTTCATTTTCTGGTTGCCATGCAGCAATTTTTTCTTCCATAAAATTTTTAAATTCTTCTGCTTGTATCTTGTTGGGACTTCGGCATTTGAGGTCAACTGAGAGGTTTTGCCTTTCGGTTGTAACATAATGGATATAAAATACAATATAAACAATAGAAAGTTACCTTTAAGCAGCAATTGACTAATTTCTTTCAATAACACTTTCAAGATGCAGTTATTTTACTTTATTTATTATTATTATAAGAAACACCAATACAGCTACAACAATGCAAGAATAATTAGACAGACGAATGTCACCACAACGACGACATTAAAATAATGATATGCAAATAAAGGAGAGAGAGCATTTCTTGGCCAAGTGTTACAAATTAGAGATGAGAAGTTCAGTGAGTTTGATGGCGCAATATTTGTATGTTTGATGAACCATAGATAGGTGCAGCTAGCACCTATAGGACTCGCCCCGCCCACCATGAGCTCGACGTCCCCGTCGATTACCATAATATATCAGATCATCGCGACCATAACGTTGCTTTGAGCTTCGAACATTTGTTTTCGATTCATTTCTACGAGAAGTTTCACGATGTTGTTGAGCATATCCACGATTATTGACTGAGCGGTGATCCACTGTGTTGTGTTCTTTCATAGTACTTTTGATTCCATTCGATTTCAGAGCATCTTGTTTCCATTCATTTTCATTAACATAAAGAGCATTTGAGGCTTCTATTTGAGTTGACGATGTTTGATGATGAGCATAATTATCCATTTCAGCAATACCAAGAACTTTGACGACGTCAGAATTAGAGTTTTCTTGAGCATGTTTGAGTTGAGGATTTGACGAGGCTTCTTCCATAGCATCTTTGAGTTCCGGAGTTGTTGCTTCAGTAGCAGATGAGGTTTTTTCAATGGATAAACTATCATTGTTTCTAATACAAATGAAGTTATCCCACCAAGGCGCACTAATGCTTTTAGTAGTTTCTTTACTACCGGTAAAATCAGCTTTAGCTTGGTTCACTTTTCCATTGTTGGATTCCGTTCCATTAAGTTCTTTACGAGCAGTAGGCAAACTTTCTAGCCTTTCATTAAATAACGAGCTTTCATTAGCATGTTTTTTAACCGAAGGTGTAAGAGGTTGTTCTCGGTAAATGCCAATTTGGTTATTAATAACCGGTAATGTGTCTGCATCCACATTTAGACTTTTATACCATGAACTATTATCTTCCACATCACCTTCAGACATAGCAGTTCGCAACGTTGACGAGGTTTCATCACCTTTCACATGCTTCTTTCGGGAGCTTTTCCTTTGCAAATGTAAGGCTTTTCCCACAATTTGATTGCTTTTTAAATGCAGTTCTTTATCCGATGTGTTTGTACAACTTAAGCTACAATAGCCATCATAGAATGTACCTATGCGTCCAAACTTTATATGTCTTACAACATTTCCAAGTTTCGCTGCACCATCATCAATCGGAGCCGTTACAATAACGTTGTATCTTTTATTAGGTGGAATGACATAGTTTCGTATGACATGAACATTCTGACCTTTTCTTTCCTTTATCATAAGTGTTTTAGGGGTTTCTCGGTTGTCCCCAGCATTTCCATAGCTTCTATTCCCGCTAGCGTAATTATTACTGTTACGACCGTCCTGGAATCGAGCATTATTTCCACTCCCGCTAGCGTAATTACTACTTTTACGTCCGTCCTGGAATGGTTGGTTTTGTGTATTCTCGTTCACATTATTTCCTTCAAACTTTGGATGTATTTGCCGTTTATTAGCATCAGCATATTCAGAATATCGTGGCATTGTAGTAAGTTTTCGAGTAACTTCAGTACTTAATATGAGCTGTTTAAGCGTCAAATAGGTTTCAGCAAGCTGTGGTAAAATGATGTTGTAATAACACATGTCACGATCATTTTGTGTTACACGAATGAGAATTTTCTTTAATTCAACATCAGCACTTTTCTTTTCACCCACAAAAGCTTCTGCTACCTTATCTTCAACTTCACGAAGAAATTCAGCATATGACTGACCAAAGGGTTTCCGTAATCGATCAAGTCCAATGCTCCATTTTCACCATCATCGGCTTTGCTAACGTCTAAATCCGCTTTTGGAGCCAAATTCGTTTGAAGAAAATCAAAAAATTGTTCTTCATTTAAATTACCTTCAAAATGAACACAAAAAAATTTAAATTTATTTTTAAATTTTAATGCAACTAAATTTTCAGCTGTTTCTTGATTGACGTGGCAAGTATTAATTCTGAAAAACATCTTCTTTTTTTATATATATATGAATTTTAAGAAAAGACTTACGTTAAATATCGAATATTTAGAAACTTTCCTAAAATTCGATCCAATGTGACTTGGTTATTTCCTTCATAAATGCGAGCATAGTAAAAATGTAAATTTTCAATGGTATTTGTTTTTGTTAATAAATCAATTTCATCGATTGTTACGCTTGACCATCTCATATTAAAATATTTTAAATCATTTCGCATAGTTTTAGATAAGATTTGTTTTAATAAAGGCGCATTAATAGAATCCAAGGCTAATGAGTTTGTTAACCAAAGATGCTTGATTTGATTCCAATCAAAGAAAGCAGGAGATAAAAATGCTGAATAATTTTCATATTCAATGCATGGATATTGACACATACGAGAATTATAAAATGTGTATTTAGTATTAACTTCAAGCTTTTCAACAGGATTTAAGCGATATTTGAAATAAAAATATTTTGAAATTTTATAAAGTTTTTGCAAATGAAAATATTCAACTTTTTCAAGGATATAATTGTTGACCGTTTTAGAGAAAGGCAATTTTTGAACTTTAGGGTTATCGAAGGATGTTTGTTTTAAAACTCGTTTAAAATTGAAGCCATCGGCCATAGGAAAATCTGAAACATTTCGTTCATTTTTATTATTTAAAAGTGCTTATATGTTTCTGACCTTCCAAATATCTACGCTTTCCAGAATCAATCATATCACACATATTAGTTTTATGATATCGCTCGAAATAATCATACATAATGTTGCAGAACTTTATAATATCTTTCATTTTTGCTTTTACGAGCAAATCTTTTGCAGCTTCAATAGAATTAAATTGAAATTCAAATTTAATTAAATCAATCCAAAATACAGAAATTTCAAAGTCGCAACTTTCATACATTTCTTGAATTTTGTTTTGATACTTTTCTCTCATTTCTTTGTCTCTCAAAAATAAGCGGCAATATCGAGAGTAAACTTGCAAAAGATCCTGAAAGTTTCAAACTTATGCAATTTTAAATTTTCTCAAAACAAACTTTTAGATTGTCTTTAGTTTCCAAATATTGAATGTAAGCTTTCCAAAGGTTTTGGCACCAAGGATTTTTTCTTAAACGACATTCAATATTTTTAACAATGAAATCATCATTTTTGGTTTCCATAAATAATTTTACCAATTTTTCTCCATCATTTTTATTGCTTGCTTCTTCGATTTGTTTATATAATTCACATGCGGCTTTGTACTTTTCTTGCATGCTTTTGGGAATATTTCTACCTAGAAAGAAAAAAACAAAAGGGTTGTTTATTTGTAAAAATAAGCAAAAATTTACTATTTAATTCTTTAAAAATTTCATATGATGCAGATAATTGAGAATGGGGAAATGTTATTAAGCGTTCTGCATCTTTTAATCTATTCTTAACGGGTCTTGACACGCATCGACTTTGATAAGATAAAATCACAAAATCTGGCCATTGTTTTTCCTATAAAAAAAATATTTTGTTAAAATTCCAAATTTCCATTGTATCTAAGGAGATCCATGATTTTTTACTTACCCGAGTTGTTGTGAAATCGTTTGTTACTTTATCAACAAGATTGAGGAGATCAAACTTTATAACATTTGCATGATCATCGGCTATTCTAATCAATCTAAAAATAAAAATTTATAAATACTTTTTTTTAAAATTATAAATTTGTAAAACTTACTCAATCCATTCTTTTCCAATTTCAGGTAAAGTAGTGTATTTTTCAACAAAAGCGTGCAAATACTTATTTTTTTCTTCAAAGTTCGAAGCTTTTTCTAATTTTTTATTCAAAGTTTTTACAGCTTTTCTATATTCAATTGGAAGCTTGGATAAATAATCAATTTGAATAACCATTCTTTATTTTTTATTCGACGACGATGAGAAGAAAAATAAACTTAGTTTTATCAAATGGATTTATGAGGCTGAGTGAGTCAAAATGAGATTTGTTTTTGGTTGAGACAAGTTTTTAGTTCTCCACGAATTTGAAAGGTCAAATCTTTCCAACCAAAAAGCAAATAAGAAAAATAGCTTGAAGACACATTATTACGATTATTCTTTTATGTGCATAAAGATATTCACGAAAAAAAAAGATGAATACTTTTTTTACATATTTGCAAAATTAAATCAAAATCAAAAAATGTGTAAAACTTTTTGTATACAATTTTTTTAAAAAGCAATCTTTCTGAATCGTAAAAAAAACAAAATAAAAAAAGTCATTTTTGAATTTTATTTTCATGAAAGTTTCTCTGTTTACTTTTTCTTTTTTCCAATCCAAAAGTTTAATTTATGTTTGATAAGTCACTTGTGGTCCAAAATGGTTACGTTTTTTCTTGGTTTAACATTTTCACCTGAATGTTAATGGTTTTTTGGACTTTTGGTGTTGCATAAATAAATTTCTCTTAAAAAATCAGAAGAAAATTGCTTTTTTATAAAAACCATCAACAAGAAAATTTTTAACTTAATATAATAAAAAATTACTAAACTTCCAAGGTTCATTCATAACAATATCATCGATGTTAGTAAAAAAAAATAAAAAGGAACACAATATAAAGGTAAATATTTGGCTACAATTTGAAATGATTATTATTCGTTCAAAAAAAAACAGGTGTAAAAAAATTGCCCAAATTCCAAATTTTATATATGAATATACATAAATTTCTTTTATAATAAAATAAAAAAAGTCACCTGCAAAATTCGCTTAATAGTCAACGAATTTTTTTTGTAGGTTTTTTTTATATACTAAAAACATTGGCTTTTGACTTTTCATCAAAGTTGAAAAAAATAGCTTAAATAATATTATTTCTTAAAAGACTTTTTATTTAGATATTTTAGTAAACAATTTCTTTGGGATATTATTTTCAAGCAAAGAGAGATATCTTTTTCCCAAATAATTTTTATGATATCTGAACCTTCATCAATTTTATTAACTTTTTATTATTATTATACATTTTTAACTTTAATTTTATGTTGGTATATAGTACCATTTTTATTTTATGCAATTTTAACAAAATCTAAAAATCTTGGCAAATTTAAATGGTTAATTTTTTACTATTCTTTTTGGAGTTTATGTGTTACATCTTTAATGGGTTTATGTAAACCATTAATATTTTTTCCCGCTTTGGCTGGAATACAATATGGAATATTTCGAAATTTATTCAGTTATCAAAGCACTATTATAGAAATTATCTTATTTTTGGTGTTTTATTGGAATTGCTTTTTTGGGTTATGTTTAACATTAGCATATCGATATTTACTTGTTTTTCCAACAACAAAATTAAAAAAATGGTTTACAATTAAAATAGCTATAATTTTAATGATTTTTTTACCTAATTTTCCATATATTATTATAACCATTATTTTTATTCAAATATTTAAAAATCTTTCTACAGAAAAAATTCATATTTGGGCTTTAGAATATGATGGAATGGTAGAAAATTATTTTATTAATGAAAAAACTTTAGTTTCTGCTCCATATTATTCTATGGATATTCCAAGCAAAGTTGCAATAATATTTTTTATCCTCGGTTATTTTCTTTCATTTTTTATTCTTATATCTCTTCGATATCAAATGAAAAAATATCAAAGTAAAATCCTTTCTAAAATTAATAGAAGTTTAATTTTATCTTCCCTCGTACAAATTATTTTAACTTGTGGATTTTTTTTAACTCCAGGCGCTATATTCTTACTTATTATTGCATTTCAAATACCTAATACATCGTCGTTAATTGTGATATTATTTTGTATTTTAAATACTCATTGTTTAGCAGATTTTATTGTAACTCTTTATTTTATTATACCATATAGAAAATTTATTATAGGATTATTTAAAAAAACTCCTAATCGACTTTCAATTATTACTATATTTCAAGTTATTAATAATAAACAAGAATCAACAAAGTAGAGAAATTTATAGAAGAAAAAAAAGAAGTTTTTTTACAATTAAATTTATGTTCTTTGTGTTTTCAAACAAAAAAGTACAATAAAAATTTTTATCTTTTCATTTTAAAAATAATGGCAAATTTTTTTTGTTTTTCATTGATTCGACAAAAAAGAAAAAAAATCAATAAAGTCGGAAAAATCATGCGATTAAAGTGGAAATTTTTATCGAAAAAAGCTAAGAAAATCACATTACTCTTTTCGCAGATTCATAATTCGCTATTCTTAAGCGGTTTATAGTTTTTGTAGGTTCCATAGTTTACGATGTGTAGTAAACTCAATTTTATATTTAAATAAATTTAATTGTATTTTCATCTTCATAAAAACAAAACCAAAAAAGATAAACGAAAAATATACATAAAAAATTTGGTATAAAATACATTGAATCAAATCCATTTCTTTCTTCTTTTTTGACACAATTAAATAATGACGAACAATAAAAAGAAAAATGTTATTCAACAATTAAGTTAAAGGGGTACTGTGGGAAGTATAAATAGGTTTTTCATTTTCGGGATTCCATGCCGCAATTTTTCCACTCATAATCGGTTTGTAATTTCGATTTTCAAAGTGAAGATTTAAATGGGCATTTGGAGCAAGATTTTTGTAAATAAAATCAAAAAATAAATCTACATTTAAATTTCCTTGACAAGAAAAATCAAATAATTTAATTTTATTTTTAAATTTTAATGACATCAAGTTTGCACAACTTTCTGGTGGTAAATAGCAAACATTAATTCTGAAAAAAAGCAAACGATAAAACTTTTTTTAGACTTTTTTTTATCAGTAAAAAACGGAAAGTTAAGCTTCCGCTCAAAAGGGCCCAGAGTTAGGGTTTATTAAATGAAAATTTAAAAAAAGTTAAACTTACGTTAAATACAGAATATTAGGAAGTTTGGCTAAAGCTTGTCCGACTGAAATCGCATTATTTTCGTCTCGAATTGTTGATGCTCCACCAAAATAAAAATATTCAATAGTTCCAGACTTTGTTAAAATATCAAAATCGTTTGCGGAAATATTGGTACTTTTGATATATAAATATTTGAGATTATTTTTAACTATTTTTGAACAAAGATTTTTTACGATTTCGGGATTGGTGATTGAATTGATAGATAATGAACTTGTTAACCAAATATTTTTTCCCATTTTCTTCCAATCAAAATTATTTGGTGATAAAATTACTGTATAATTATGATATTTAAGATTGGGAGTGCAAGAATTAATCATATTTCCATTAACTTCTATTTTTTCGATTAAAATTAATCGATAATGGAAATAAAAATATTTGCAGGTTTGATAAAGCTTTTGTATATGACAATGGTTGAGATTTTCAAAAATGTATCTAATCATTGGCAGAGAAAATGGCAATGTTTGATTCATTGGATTCTCAAAGGTTGCTTGTTTAAGAACTCGATTAAAATTAAATTCATATTCACCTGGATTTTCTGAAAAGTAAATTTCAATGTCATAAGTTGCTCAAAAAAATTGTAAAACTAAAGCAAAAACAGAAATTTTTAATTTAAATAACTACAAACCTTTTAAATATTGATCCTTCATATTTTGAGTCACTTTGCACAAATCAAATTCACAAAGTTTTTCAAAAAAGTCATAAATTTCATCAAAAAATTTGAGTTTATTTTTCATTGTTGCCTCAAAAGCTTTTTGGAGTAAATTTTTTGCAGCTTCAATGGAATTAAATTGAAATTCAAATTTAATTGAATCACGCCAAAATTCTGAAATTTCAAAGTCGCAATTTTCACTCATTTTTTCAATTTTTTCCTGGTACTTTTCTTTCATTTTTTTGTCTTCCAAAAATAAGCGGCAATATCGAGATAAAACTTGTAAGAGATTCTGAAAAATTTCAAACTTTTGCAAATTTTAAGATTTCTACAACAAACTTTTGGATTGTCTTTAGTTTCCAAATATTTAATGTTAGCTTTCCACAAACTTTGGCACCAAGGACTTTTAGTAAGACGACATTTAATATTTTTAACAATGAATTCATCGTTTTTGATTTGCATAAATAATTTTACCAATTTTTTTCCATCGTTCATATCCATGGCTTCAATTTGTTTATATAATTCGCATGCGGCTTTGTACATTTCTCGCATGTTTTTAGAAACTATGGAACCTGCAACAAACAAAAAAATTACAATTTTACCATTCGATTCAAAAAGCCAGTCTTATATATTTTGATTAGAGAAAAACCTACCTTGAAATTGTTGGAATATTTCATAAGCGAACGATAATTTAGAATGTGGAAGAGAAATTAAAAGTTCCGCTTCTTTCAACCTTTTTTCATATGGGTTCTCTGTGGCTTGAATATATTTTGATGAAGTAAATAAATTTGGCCATTCTTCTTCCTATAAAAAAAGAACACTTTTAACCTCTAGGCTCTATTCAGTGTTCTTACTCGCGCCGCACCCGCGCCGCGCCGGCGCGCGCCGACGCGCGCCAGCTGGCGCGTGGCGCGGTGCTTGGCGCGGCTTTTCAGAAATCCGATGCTCGGCGCGGCGCGTGGCGCGAGAAAAATTAAAAAATATTTTTAAAATTTTAAAATGCTTGAATTTTCCAGAAAAAAATTGATTTAATCTTAGTAAAACCTCAAATATAGCGTTATTTTAAGTATATCTTACTAAATAAATAAAAAAGTTAATGTTTTAGGTCATTATTTAAATTTTTTTCTGGCGCGTGGCGCGGCGCTGATGCTCAAAATTTTAAAGGCTGGCGCGTGGCGAGGTGCCTGGCGCGGTTTTTCATTTTTCTGGCGCCCGGAGCGGCGCTTGGCGCGACCAAAAGGCAAAGTAAGAACACTGGCTCTATTACTAAAAACCAGGGTTTGGCGGAATTCCGCTTCCGCATTCCGCTTTTGCGGAATTCCGCGTGTTTTTGGACTTCCGCAAATTCCGCGGAATTCCGCAAAATTTTGCGGAATTCGAAAGCGGAATTAAACAAATTTTAAAAAATATTTAACAAAAACTTTTACATTTTTTTGCGGGAGTTTGATAATAAAAAAATTCTGTGATCAAATGCCCAAAGAAGCCTTTAAAAATAATAAAAGTGTAAACACTTTTACACTGGGAAATCAAATTTTATTTCAGTACATTGTAACGAATGAAATCAGTAGGGTAAGACAAACTTAAATTAAAAATATGTTCTTCTTTATTTTTGCGTACATGGAGAATATTTTACTTTTCTTTCATTTTTGATTTTTTTATTGCGCATTAGAAATAAGTTAGTTTCTTACAAAATGTTTTTTGGTTCTTTTTGAAACTAATTTTGCAATCAAAAATAGCTGAAATAAATCGTTTGGCATTCTTTAAAATTTCAAAAGTGGGATATTTATGTTAAAATTGGTATAAATAATGATGATATCTATAGATGGTTAAAAGATTTAGGAATTCTTAATATCGTAAAAATATAAATAATTTTGATTGTGAAAGCGCGACATGCTTTTAGATGTAAAAACAAACCTTTTTGGTGCTATAAGAAAAAATATTGTGGCTAAACTTATCCTTAGTTCATTAATACATTATCTTTGCATGCTACCAGTGTTGTCGAATATTCGAAAACCTTCGAATATCGAATTCGAATATTCGATTCGATTCGAAAATTTTCGAATAATCGAATCGAATCGAATATTCGAAATTCGAAACCTTCGAATTTCGGGTTCGAATATTCGAAATATTCGGTTTTCGAATCGAATATTCGTTCGATATTCGATTCGATTATTCGATATTCGACAACACTGCATGCTACCCATATTAAAGAAATTTTTTAATCAAAATTGATCTTTTTCCCGGCAACATTAAAGTAAAGAAGCTCTTTATCGCACTTTTTTACTCTAAAGTCCCCATTTTTCAAGGTCAAAATTTGCATTAATAAAGCATGCAACAGTCTCAAAGAATCTTTTAGCTTTTGATTATCGTCATATAGAAAAAATAAAATTTATCCACTTTGGATACAAAGGATTTGATACAGACACATACAATATTAAAATCGTTACCGTGGACTATAATGGAAAAAAAATGTATGTATAATAACAAAAAAATTTTTTTGGTAATTCCGCTTCCGCATTCCGCTTTTGCGGAATTCCGCCTTTTTTTTACTTCCGCTTCCGCTTCCGCTTTTGCGGAAGTGAATTTTATAATTCCGCCTTCCGCGGAAGCGGAATTTTTTTCAATTCCGCCAAACCCTGCTAAAAACTTAAGAAAAATAAAAATTTACTTGGCTATTAAAAATTATATTTGCATCTTGACTTTTGCTTTGGATATAATCATAATGTTTAAGGATATTATCATTCCCAATCAACCTAAAATTTAGTTTAACCAATTTTCAATTTTCTAAAAAATAATATAAACTTACTGAAACCAATATTTCCAAATTTCAGGTATAAGTGTATATTTTTCAGCAAAAATAAAAAGATGAGTATCTTTAGCATCTACAGTCAAGCTATTTTTTAAATTTTCATTTAAATTTTCCAATGCTTTCTTATAATTTGGAGGAAGATGATGAAGATAATCTATTTGAATAACCATCTTTCACTGCGACGATGATCTAATAAAAAAAATATTTGAAGAAGAAATGAAAATATATAAACTAATAATAAAAGATTTGTTTTTAAAAATAAAATTTTGCCAATTACCTTAGAGAAAGATCGCAGTTATTTAAAACCCATCAACCAATAACTATTGATCGAGTCTTTACCCTCTTTGTTTTTCATCATCAAAAAAATGTGAGAATAAACCCTTTAAAAAAAGGCATCGATTTTTTTTTTCCAAAAAAAATATTTTATGAAAGTAATAAGAAAAAAGAAGAAAAGGTTTTTATATTTTCAAATTTTTTATTCTTTCATTCAAATCAACAACAAAATGGCAAAAGCATAAAAAAAAACAAAGGCAAGCACGCGCTGTTGAAAAGCAAAATTATGGGATGATGCTTTACTTCTCACTTTCAAAAAGATTTTTTTCATGTTAAACTTTTTTTGATTCCAGCTATAGTTTATTCGATGACATTGAAGGTTAAACTTCCAAAAAGAGAAAAAAAATAATTAAAGGGCCTAATTTCACCATTTTTTTGCTTTCATTGTTTTTGATTTGAAAAAAAAAATGCAAACCATTTTTGTTTTTAAAAAGCAACCTTTATTCTTTTAGGTGATAAAATTCTTTGAAATTTTGTTATCAATATATTTTTTTATTCTGATGCTACAGTAGCAATAAGCCTTGCTTTGAAAAGAAAAAAATATATAATTGTATTTTACAAAAGTATTCAGCATAGTTTATTGTATATTTTTAGATTTAACACACTGACCGATTGCCCTTCATTCCATTCATAATTTTATTTCATAATCTCATTTGTTAAACAAAAGCACTTAAATTTTTTACATACATTAAAAAAAGAAAAGTGAAATTAAAAAATAAATCTTTTGTTCGATTATTTTCTTCTTTTTTTTCTTTTTTTTCAAAATTCATCAAAAATAATATTAAAAAAAAATATTTCTTTACAAAATCGGAAAATAAAAAAATCGGCTTAAATATAGCCATTTTACATTTTAAATCATAGACACGCGCACAAAAAAAAAGGAATGGCGTCGTTGTCCACCTGTAAAAAGACTGGTTCATTTCATTTTTCTTTTTCTTTTTTTTTGGCGCATGTGTTCTTTCTTTTTCACATTTTTTTCTAAACAATGACCGGTAGATAATAATGTAAATACACAGAGAGATAGTTAAAATAAAAATTAATCCTTTTAATCTTTCTTTTTTTCTGATTGAAAACTAACCAACATAAAAAAAGAGGGGGAAAAAGGTGGATTAAGGTTATCCACCACTCATTCGCTTTTTATTATCTTTTTTTCTTCTCATTGTTGTCCATCCCTGAGTGACCAAACACAAAACCTGGATGGATGTCAGACAAGGTGGATAATAAAAAAAAGAAGGAAGATATTTTAAAGCAGCTTCCAATAAATATTTTGTCGTAGTCGACTCTAAAAAAAGGATAGTTTTCACTTTATCCGTGGAAATGATCAGAGCTGCTTGCTTGTTTGCTTCTATATTTTTTTCTTCTATTTATCATTGGATTTTTGGATTTTTAAAATCTCTGAAAAAAAATTGTAAATCTGTGGAAAAAAATATTTTTAATAATTTTTATTTTTGATTAAACAAGTTTTTTGTTTTACTATTATTACTTTTTGTTGTTGTTGGTCATGAGTTATGACAGAAATAGGTTTTAAGCTTTTCATAATCATCTAAATAATCTTCGACAGATAAATGAGTAAAATAATCGGACGAGTTATTTACATTTTTTACGAGAACCTTTTGTATTTTTTATTTATTACTTTTTTTTGACAAACAAGTTTTTGTTTCGTTAGCTAATTTTTGCATCTCTTTGATTCGTTATTATTTTTAGTTTTAAATTTTATTTATAAGTATGCTGTTGCTAATTTTATTGTTGCCGTTGCTGCTTTTTATAACTAGAATTGAATGTAAGTGTTTTTCCACCAAAATTTGTAAATAGCTTTCACATCAAAAAATTTTGTTACCGGAAATCTAGCCACGATTTTTTTTTGTAGGCTGAACACTTTAAAAAAATTATGTTTTCGTTTTTAGAACCTATATTACAAGGTTCCAATGCATTTCTGCATTGAGATTTTTCTAAACTTAAAACCCAATCAAAATATTATAAATTTTTTATTAAGATATCCAACTCAAAAAAACATTTTTAGGTTGTTTTCCTGGAAGTGGATTTGGCGGCGGCGGCTTCAATCAACCTGGATTTGCATATTCTTATAACCCTTATGCTGGCGGTTATCCTGCATCATACGGTGTTCCATTCAAATCTCGGCATGAAACAAATGATCCAAATAAGCCTCAATTCCTTGCATCCACGGATTCCTCAGATGGTTGTGCAATAATTTTTTCTAATTCTCGATTAAATTGTGCCACAGCGGTTGAGCGCCGATTAACCACATCTCAGGAATTATGCCAAAAATTATGTTTTGATAATATTTTAAAATGTCAAAGTTTTGAATTTAATTCTGTTACAACTCAATGTGATTTATATGATGTTCCTGCACCCGAAGGGGTCCTTGCTTTAGCGAAAGAACAACAACGATTACCATTCGCCGCCGTTGCAGCTGCCGCCGCGGATGAACCAATAAAAAAAGAAAGCAACGAATATTCATATAAAAAGTTGAGAGCTAAACGACAAATTGATTTACAAGATCCATTGAAATTGCCGTAAGTTAAAACCTTTAAAAAATTATTATTCAATGATTTTAAAAAAATTTGTTAATAAAATAAACAAAACAAAAATTTTGTATTTTTTTCTTCAAATTTTTATTTAAAAAAATCCATTCTTCGCCTTTTTTCTTTTATTAAAACTTTTTTTTTTAATTTTCAGTCAATTCCCAAATTATTGTGAACCCGAAGTGGTTCCAGCAATCGGAACAAATTTTTATGTTCCCAAACTTGAATGCACTCCATCCTCCCAACTTTCTCCAACTGAAAGCATGCTTGAGCCTTTTGCTTCTCGTTCCTCCCATGCCCGCTTTCAAGTTCCTCAAATGATGCCGGGCCAAAGTGGTTCCATTAGTGTAATTCCTGAAATGCCTGATTGTCGAGATGGTGGACGAGCGAGAATTCAATTAATCGATGGAATTTCACTTTCCATGGATAAAAACCCGGTCGCGAAAATTCAAGTGGATTCCGCAAATGTTTGTTTACTTTTATGCCAAAATAATGCGGTAAGTTTTTTTTTTGGGTGGCAAAATAAAATTTCTGGCATAATCACAATTTTTTTACAGTACCTTGATGGAAATCGTTTCCAACGCCCATGTGTTTCTGCCACTTTTGATCGTTCCACTGGGCGTTGTTCTATCATGGATGATGCCATTACTCCCAATGGCCAACTTAATTATTCACCTGAAAGAAATACAGTATATTTTGAAAAAATTTGCATTCCACGTAAGTTTTGCCAAAAAATGAAAAAATTATTTAAGAAATGTTTTTTAGTTGCCGAATTGGCTCCAAATTGTGATGACGTGGTCCATCGAATCCCTCAACGAGTTATGGAAGGTAGCAATGATGCCACCGTGGATGCTCATACCCAAGTTGAATGCATTCGAAAATGCATTACAGCATCGGTAAGTTTCCCTTTTATAAAACAAATTAACAGCCATTTTTGTGGCAAGGCTCGAATTTTTAAAATCATCTACAAAATTAAGAAGAAAAAACATATCAAAACTTTTTCAGCGCATGCTAGGTTTCACATGTCAATCAGCAATATTTTATTATGAATTTCCTAATCAAAATTGTATATTGAATAGATTTACACGTGCAACCAAACCTGAATCATTTGCAGCAGAATTAAGACAAAAGGTTGATTATATGGAATTAGCACCTTGCATGATTTCAGGTTTGTTGTTCTCCATTTTTTTGTTGAAACACATTTTGAATGATTAAAAAAACATTGATGTAAATATTCAAAAAACAATTTACTTATTTTTCTTTTCGACTTTGCTTTTTTGCAAAATGAACTTTGCTGAAACGAAATTGCTTCTATAATTTTAGTTTCAAAACTATTTTTTTAGCAAAAAACACAATTTTTAATTTTTGTTAATTGCTTTGGCTGCTTTTAACATTTTTAACTAACTTCGAAAAACAAAGCTTAATTAAAAAAATTTTTAGGCTGGCAACATGACGCTGCATCAGTTTGGTCGGAATGGAGCGAATGCGATACAGCTTTGATTCGATCCCGGCGTAGAAATTGCACGGATTGCACTCAGCGGGAAGAAAAAGCTCCATGCATTTCAGAGAAAAATTTTCAAAAGGAATTCCCTGTAATTACCAACGAATTGGAAAGTGATTTAGTTCCAATTCCAAAAAAGATGGCAAGAAATTTTGAATCCGCAAAAAAATTACAAAAATCTTTTACCAAAGTTCCTGAAAATGAAGCAGCACTTTTCGGGGAAAATGATTATGAAAATCAAAATGAAATTTCTTATTTTGGTCCACCCCATAAACAACAACAGCAACCATCAACAAAAGAGGATGTGGCAGTAAGAAATTATTTATTGGATTCCGACAAAATTGAAGATATTAGCAAACCTTTTTTGAGTGGCAATTCTCGAATGTCGTCTGCTTCAAATAAAAACGATAATGGGCAATCAAGAAATTTAAATATTCATTCAATGCAACAACAAACTAAAAATGAAAATGATGATGATTCACCAATAATTACAAAAAATATTGAATCTGAACGATCAGGCCTTTTTAATAATGAACAAACTTATAACGGCAATAATCCTCTAAACCGCAAAAATTATGAAACCCTCCAACAACAACGAGAGCAACATCCAAGCCTCGGCGAAGGTGTGGCAGTAGTGGAATTTCCTGATGAAGAAAAACAACGTCGACGACTACAACAACAAAATGATGATGGCGATGGCGATAATAATAATTTTCAAGGTAGGAATGCCATGTCGTTAATTTTCTTTATACTTTTCGACGACAACCAAAATAAATATTAAAATCGATAGAAGAAGAAAAAGTGAATGTGGTAAAAAAAGGTTAAAACTTGTTTAAAAAAACGCGAAAGCTTAATTTTGTTTTTAATTTTACTAAAAAGTTTTAAGTTTATTTAAAAATTTGTGAGAGAAAAAAATGCGTTTAATTAATAATAAAAAATTTAAGAAAATTGCAAAAAAATGATTAATTTTCTCGTTTTTTCTTGTAAAAATCTAAAATAATTTTATATTATTATAAATCTAATTACAAACATTTAAAAAAAAGTTTGCGAAATTTTTAACCAAATAATTCGTGAAACATCCATTTTTGCCTATCCAATTATTTTTTTATAGGCCTTCGACTTCTTCCAACATCGACGACGACAACTTCCCGACCAGATTATTCTCCCACTTTGAAATCAATTGGCTCCAAACCCATTCAACTTTCACCCATTTCTGAATCTTCCGCAACAAATTCTGCAGCATCGGATGATCCACTTCCTTGCAACCCTCGAGAAGATTGTTGCCCATTGGTGGATATGACAAATCGAAAACATCGTGGCTGCACTCTTGGATATAAAATTAATTCCAATAATCAACAAGAAGGATGCGTGCCAGAATCATGCCGACATAAAATTGGAAGCCAATTTGTATTCTAAAAACTATAACTCTCTTAATTTTGTCTTTTGTATAAAAAAAATTTTTTACGGTGACACATTTCATTTTTTGCTTAAAAATTATTATTTTTTCCATTTATAATTATTTTTTGTTGATCTGATTTTTAAAACTTTTTACGAAGAAACTTTTTTTAATTTTAATCCATTTACTTTGAAACTATTAATCCTCAAATAAAAATAATTATATCTGATTTTGTACTGAATATTATTTTATTTATGTAGAAAGTTAATAAAAATTTTTTTAATTCTTAAAATATGTAGTTTTAAAATAGTTTTAAAAAAATTATGGAGTTTGAAAATATACATAATAATGATAGGCTTGAAACAAAGGCACGCCATTTTTTTACATACTTTTAATTTACTTTTTTTTTCATTCAAAATTAACATTAGATTCATTTAACTTTATTTAAAAAATTCTTGATTCCTTTTTTTAGTTAGCTAAAAATATTATTATGTTTTATTTTTTTTTGTTTCAAAACCAGAATAAGAAGTTAGTTAACAAAATCAGCTATAAGTTTTCTTGGATCATTATTTTTTTTATTTACATCTTTTTGTATTTTTTTGTATTACATACATGGGCAAGTGTGGACGATTCTGCACGATTAACGTTGTTTATGTAGCTAAAAATTTCAAAAAAAGGCGCCTGGTTGTGCCCAGGTATATTTTATTTCGAATTTATTTATTGTCAAATTTTTTTCCTCCTTTTTTTGCATCCTTCCAAGTTGAATGCGACGTGGCGGCGGTCGCTCAAACTTTTTTCTTGTTCTTTCTTTCTCCAATTTTTTCCTCGCTTCCAATCAACAAAAAAAAAGTTCTCATTGGGAAAAAAAACGTTCTCTGCCACTGGATCAGCTGGTGGAATAACTGTTCCATCATTACCATCAGATACATCTGGTTCAGCTGGACTTGCTGGTGGTCTTGATGGTTTATTAGGTGGCCCTGATGGAATTTTATCCATTCTTAAAGTTTTGCCCCTTAATGCTGGTTTGGATGGACTTGTTGGAGATGTAGTTCGAGTGGTTCGTGTACTTCTCGATCAACTCATTAACATTCTTGAACAATTGCTTCCCGGTTTATCTCAAATTCAATTGGATGAATTATCTAAATTACTTGCAAATGAAAATTTGACCCATTCAGAAATTTTACAAGAAATTGATGGTTGGGTTAGCGGACAAAAGGATGTCAACCTTACAAATTTATATAATTCCATTAAGGAAGATGTTCAAGGTAAAGTTGGTTCAACCCTTGATAGCGTACAAAAAATTGCTAATAACCTTTCACCCGAACTTGGAGATTTTGTTAAACAACTTGCTGTAAGTTTAATAAAAAATAAAATTTCATAAAACAATTATGTTTTTTTTAAGGATATCATCAATAATGACGCATTGACTTTACTTGATCAAGATAAAGCTATTGGAAATTTAGTTTCTAATCTTCTCACAAATATTCAAAAACTCCTTGATCAACCTTTAAAAGATCTTGGAAGCCTCCTCAATCTTAATAATCTCAACCTTAAAGGTCTCCTCCAAGTTGATAGCATCCTCAACGGTTTACTTGGAAATGGTTTAACAACTGGAATTGTTGAAACCGTTAAAAAAATTTTAAACATTCTTACTGGTGGCCTTCTTGGAACTGATTTGTTGGATGGCCTTTTAAGCCCTGAAGGTCTTTTATCAAGCATTTTGAGAAATGATGGACTTTTCGGTGGATTATTAGGTAGCAATGGCATCTTAGGTGGCCTTCTTGGTGGTGGCAGTCGAAGTGGAGGAGATAATGGTGGCCTACTTGGTGGTCTATTAGGTAGTGGAAGCGGTGGAAATTGCGGTGGACTTTTAAGCGGTGTTTTGGGTAAAAAATAAATAAATATTGTATTTAATAATTTATTGTAAATATTCTTGTCTCAATAAATCAATCAGCATTCTAATTTTTTTATAACTAAAAAAGCAAAGCATAATGAAATAATATCAAAATTATCATTTAAAAAACATCATCAACGAAAATGATGATTCACCAATAATTTCAAAAAATGTTGACTCCGAACGATCAGGCCTTTTTAATAATGAACAAACTTATAACGGCAATAATCCTCTAAACCGCCAAAATTATGAAACCCTCCAACAACAACAACGAGAACAACATCCAAACCTTGGGGAAAGGGTGGCTGTTGTGGAATTTCCTGATGAAGAAAAACAACGTCGACGACTTCAACAACAAAATGATGATAGTAATAATAATACTGATAGGCTTGAAAAGAAGGCAAGACATTTTTATTTACTTTTTAATTTTTATATTGCTTCAAGATTAAAATAAGCTTATTTTTTCTTCATTTTCATTTAACTTTATTTAAAAAATTCTTGATTCCATTTTTTAGTTAGCTAAAAATATTATTATGTTTTATTTCTTTTCTTTCGAAACCAGAATAAGAAGTTAGTTTTCAAAATCAAATGTAAGTTTTCTTGGATCATTTTTTATTTTATTTACATCTTCTTGTATTTTTTTGTATTACATACATGGGCAAGTGGGGACGATTCTGCACGATTATAGTTGTTTATGTAGCTAAAAATTTCAAAAAAATGTCGTCTGGCTGTGCCCAGGTATATTTTATTTCCAATTTATTTATTGTCGAATTTTCTTTTTCTTTTTTTCCTCCTTTTTTTGCATCCTTCCAAGTTGGATGTGACGTAGCGGCGGCGGTCACTCAAACTTTTTTCTTGTTCTTTCTCTCTCCAATTTTTTCTTTCGCTTCCAATCAACAAAAAAAAAGTTTCTCATTGGGAAAAAAAACATTCCAAAACGTGGAACGATCTCCTTTTCTTTTTTTCGATTGTTCATCGGTCTTATTTAAAAATTGTCTCATTTTTATGGTGGGATCACTTATCAATGATATTATCTCTTGTCTTCTACATGATTCCATTAATGAACAAACATGTAATAGCGTTTGTTTAAAAGCAATCCTCAATGATCGAACTAAACCCCATTCGACTGCCGTCAATTGAGCTGCCAGTAAGGGAGGTTCTACTCTTGATGATGATACCTCAAAATCATCGTCCTCTCTTTTTACTCTTTCCTTCCTGATATCCCATTCACTTCTAATAATAACATATCCTTGTTCTGTAATTAAGAATTTCTTTCGACAATTTGTAATAACCTTCGGATTTTTAGGAATTGACAACGCGGATTCTTGTGAATCAGAAAGCCATATATTTCCCAATCGCAGCCTATATTGCCCTTCAGATTTTACAAATTTACATCTCTTTTCCTTATTATTCTGCTAAATCAAAGCTTCCTTCGATCTTAGAATACATTGTTTATCCTCCTTTATGAAAATTTCATTTCAAATTGCGGGTGAAATTAATCTACTTTCCTCATGTTTTACTATTGCTATTGTTTCTGTCATAATACAATTAGTAACACATTTGTATTGCCATCCTGTACTCCAATATTTAAATGGTACCTCCAATTCATTCTTTGTTGTCCATATTTCTCTTTCTTGCATCAAAAGACCTTTTCTGCATCTTTTGAACTTCATCATCTCCATGAATTTAGCTTGTGTTACTTGAACTTTTTGCTGTGAGTATTTCACAAAATCTGTATTTGTGAGGCTCGTATAAAAATGTGTACCCATGTCGCTGAAGATCCTTTAACAACATAAAGCAATATTAGTAATATGATTACAATTTTCATTTTATTGAACAAATATAAAAGTGTTTTTAAAACTTTTGTCTTCTTTGATTCATTTTCTCTTTTGACTTTTTGATTTGTTACCATCTAATCTCTTTTCATTTTTAATTTTAGCTTCCTTTTTTACTTTTTCCATTTCTGAAACTACCGCAGTTTCATGCATTCCCCTTAGTTCAATTCTCATCACCATTCTCACTTCCTTATACTACGATGTGGAACTTTGGGTTTCCCTCATGCTTCTATTCTTTGTTTCTTCACTTAAAACCTTCTATAGTGGAATATCTTCATTCATTTCTAAAAAACATGCTTCATCCCATATTGCACCACATTCTTCTCCCGCTCCTTCTGGGTCTTCTATTCCAAAAATTACGTTGAATTTGCTTCACAATTTTAAGTTGTTCCCTTAATGCTTTTTTTTCAGAACATTTTTGGAAGACTTTTCTTCATATGTTGGAAGATATACTTCATCATCTTCTAATGCATGAACTTGTGCAACCCGTTGTTGTGGCCTTCTTGGATTATATGCATTTTGGTTTGCATTGCCATTATTGTTATTTGGTTTCATAAATCGAGGTTTATTTTGCATATTATTTTTTATATTATTATATCCATTTCTCAATTATCCATTTTCAGGATTGTAATAGTTCATCCTTGTTTGCTGCCCTTGTGTCTTGGAATTTTGAATTTGCCATGTTTGTTGCCTAGGCCGCTGAGGTCTCATGCCCCATCCATTATTCATATATGCATTATTTGCATACCCATTATTACCATCGAATTGCATTTGCCATGGCGGATTTTGCCACATGTTATTTTGATTATATGATGTCCGCCATGGCCCTTGCATATTTTGGTTGTCATAACCTATCATATTATATCCATTATTATTAAACCCACTATTGCCATTATTATATCCATTATTATTCGGCCCAAAGTTTTGTCTATTTTGAGGTGGATATGACCAATCGAAAACATCGGGGCTGCACACTTGAGTATAAAATAAATTCCAATAATCAACAAGAAGGGTGCGTGCCAGAATCATGCCGACATAAAATTGGAACTCAATTCTTCGCTTTCTAAAATTTTCATATAAATTGTAATTTGTCTTTTGTATAAAATTTTTTTTACGGTGACTCACATTTTTCGCTTACTTGAAAATGATTATATTTTTTTTATATTTAAATTTGTTTTTTGATCTGAATTTTCTGTTATATATATTTTTTTATGAAAGAAACTTATTTAATTCTAATACATTTACTTTGTTTTGGAACCATTTATCCTCAAATAAATTTAAATTTATCAAATTTTGTAACGAATAATATTTATTTTATAAAAATGTTATAAAGATTTAAGAAAATTCTGTTTATTCAAAAAAACTTCTTGAAAGAATTAATAAAAAATAAATAGAGTTTCGAATATATAAATATTGTTGATAGGCTTGAAACGAAGGCAAGCCATTTTTGTTTACTTTTTAATTTTTTTATTGCTTCAAGATTAAAGTATGCTTATTTTTTCTTCTTTTTCATTTAACTTTATTTAAAAAATTCTTGATTCCTTTTTTTTAGTTAGCAGAAATTATTATTATGTTTTATTTCTTTTCTTTCGAAACCAGAATAAGAAGTTAGTTTTCAAAATCAAATGTAAGTTTTCTTGGATCATTTTTTATTTTATTTACATCTTTTTGTATTTTTTTGTATTACATACATGGGCAAGTGGGGACGATTCTGCACGATTATAGTTGTTTATGTAGCGAAAAATTTCAAAAAAATGTCGTCTGGCTGTGCCCAGGTATATTTTATTTCCAATTTATTTATTGTCGAATTTTCTTTTTCTTTTTTTCCTCCTTTTTTTGCATCCTTCCAAGTTGGATGCGACGTGGCGGCGGTCACTCAAACTTTTTTCTTGTTCTTTCTCTATCCAATTTTTTTCCTCACTTCCAATCAACAAAAAAAAAGTTTCTCATTGGGAAAAAAACGTTCCAAAACGTGGAACGATCTCCTTTTCTTTTTTTCGATCCAAAAAGAGCCTTTTTTGTATTTGCATTTATTATTTTTTCTTTTTTCTTTTTTTCTACAAATAAATCCTGTTTCTTATTTTTAAGGGCTCAAATTAAAAACTTTTGAAGATGATTCTAAAAAACGAAGACGAGGAGGAGGAACCGTTATTAAACAAAAAATTGCAAATATAAAAAGAATCCTTCATTTCCAAAAGTTTTGCATTTTTATCTTTTTTGCTTGCTGGTTATAATAAAACGACTTTGAGCGCCGCTATCATGGAAGGAGCTCGAACAGCTGGATATTTAGCTATTGCAGCTTCTTTGGGAGCTTTATTAACTGTTTTCACCTATATTCCGGCACTTGTTGGAAAAATTAATGATATCAATGTTCAGGTAAGCTAAGCTTAAAAACAAAAACATTTTTTGGTAACTTAAAATCTAAAATTAATTTTCTTAAAAGATTTAACAAGAAAATTTTGTTTTTACTTTAACTCTTTCATTTTCCACGTCGAAAAATAGTTTTTGTTTTTTTAATTTTTTTGTTGTTAAAAGCGTAATGTTTCAGTTAGAAATCGACTCGAAACAATTTCAATCCATCGCCAACAAAGCATGGGAAGAGCTCACTATTGCTAAAGGCCATTATTACTCTGCTGATCGACCTCGACGTCAAGCAGGTTATGGTGGAGGAGGAGGAGATTCATATTCTCGAGGGTTCACGGCTTCAAAACCAAATAGTTATGCTCCTAAAAAAGATGCATTTGTAACTTCTGGGCCAAGTTGTAATTGCAATTCGAGAAATTCTTGTCCAGCTGGACCTCCAGGACCTTCAGGGAAACCTGTAAGTTTTATAACTTTTTTTTTGACAAAAATTTAGATAAAAGTTTTATTTTAAATAAAATTTATGCAACTTTTGTATTTTAGGGCGAGGATGGCGTCCCTGGTGCTAGAGGAGAACCTGGAGCTCCTGGTCTTCCTGGTATTGCTCCTCCCGTTACTGTAGATCCAAATGCTGGCTGCCGAGTTTGTCCCATGGGACCTCGAGGAAGTCCTGGTCAACCTGGAGATTCTGGAGAAGCTGGAAAAGAAGGTGAATCTGGACCACCTGGAAGACCTGTAAGTTAATTATCTAAATTTTTTAATTTTGGAAATATTGAAACAATTTTTCTTAGGGTGAAGATGGCCGCCCTGGATATCCTGGAAATCCTGGACAACCAGGTGAAAATGGAAAACCAGGAAAAATGGGTGAACCTGGAAATCCTGGACGAGAAGGAATTCGAGGCATGAAGGGATTAGCTGGACCTAAAGGTGAAACAGGCCCCATTGGTCAACCTGGACCTGCTGGATATCCTGGACAAGATGGTCAACGAGGAAATGATGGCCCTACTGGACCACCTGGGCCTACCGGAGCTGTAGGCATGCCAGGACAAAATGGAAGACCTGGCATGCGTGGAATGGATGGTCGACCTGGAGATGATGCAGGATATTGTCCATGCCCAAGTCGAACAGCTGGAGTTGAAAGCAATAATAATGGTGGAGGATATGATGCTCCAACCGCTCCAGTAGCAGCTAAACCTCCATCTCAACAATATACTCCTCAAGCATCTGCAGCATATGGAGAATCCCGACCACGACCTGCCCCAGCACCAACTGCTGCAGTTGAATCAAATCCTTATGGTCGTCGTATTTAAAAATATTATTTTTGTGCAATTAAATCATTCTTATAAAAAAATATACAATTTATTTGTGATAAATAACTTTTTTAAAAACAAAAAAATACAAAAAAAAGCAATACAAAGCAAAAATTAAAACAGTAATTACGGAAAAATGTAAATTTTTTTGACCCTAAACAAAAATGTGGTTATTCACTAATTTGTAAAATAAATTTTACTGTTTTGTACTCAATAAATAATTTTTCATTTTGTTGTAAAACATTTTTAATTTGAATCAAAAAATTTCTATTATTTCTTTCTTTGATTCTTTGAATATTTGTAATTGCACGATTTTGATGTATATTATAAATATTAATAATTTGATCAAAAGTTTCACGCCAAGTATTAATTGCAACTTGAAATTTTGTAATGAATTCGATAATTTTTCGAAAAATTTCAGGTTTTTTTCTTTCGTTTTCATAAGAATTTTCGGCAAAAATTAGATTGTTTTTTACAATGAGTATTTTTTCTTGAGCATTAGTAAATTCTTCTATAAAAATTTTTTTTATGCATAGTTTAAAAAATCAAATAAATTATTACTTTCTTTCTTCTCCATTTGTGATTTGGTTGAATCTAATTTAGATTGTAAATCGTTCAATTTCTCTTGAGAATTTTTTAAAATTTGTTGAATGCCGATGATGGCGCTTGAAGTAACTACATTACTAAGACCGCCTATTACTCCAACTATAGCTACAATCTAAAAAAATATTTATGTTTGGGGGTTTGAAGAAAAATAAAATACTTCTAATGGAGGAAAGAGTAATCCAGCAAGCGCAAATGCCCCTGCTGCCCCAACTGAAGCTATTCCAACTTTTGCCTCATTATCTTGACTTTCATTTAATTCTTTATCGTTGCGCTTATGTTTGTCAAGATTTTCTTTTTCTGCGTCAAATTGTTTTTTTGCCTAAAATTTAAATATCAAAAACGCTAAAAAAAATAATTGTCAGAAAACTTACATCCTCAAACGTATCTTTACAATAATTTTTCTCTCGTTCAGCAGAATCTGATTCATTTTTGATTCGAATGATTTCAAGCTCATTCTCTTCTATGCGTAGTTCACTTTGACGAAGTGCTAATAAATTATTTTGGCCACATTCTTCAATGCCCGCTTTGATATTGCCGATTTCACTGCCAAGTTGGTCTAACTTTTGTTTTTGAGATTTAACGGTTTTAATAATAATCTCAGAATTAACATCAATATTTCTTTGAAGGTTAATCATTTCCTAAATAAAAATTTAAGTGAAGTGTGTACCATTAAAAAATTTTTTAAATGTATTTTTAATCATAACTCCTATATACCAAGTTTTCCGAATTTTAGTCACAGTTTTTCTTTTTGAAAAAAATAAACTAAGAAATGTTAAAACATTTTACAAAACAAATAAAAAGTTTTAAGGATGAATGTCTTTTGAAATGAAAAATGCATAAATAGAAAACTTACATAATTGAGGCATGAAACTATTGAAACTCCATCGTTAAAGAGTTCATTGAAGGAATTAAATATTTTTTGTTCATCTCTAAAAGGATTGAATAATTTTATGATAAATAAAAGTTAAATCAAGCATACATGGAAAATTTTGTGGAATTAATTCCATCAACCAAATCTGGTGATAATACAAGATCCATTATAAAATCGGAATGCTTTTCAGTATTTCCTCGTGAAAAGGAATAAAAGAATTTGCGAGAAATAAAGTTTTGAAAAAAATCAAATTTTTGTATAAAGATTTGACCTTTCAGTTTGGTGATGGGAAACTTTTTTTCTCAATATTGTTATTCACAACAACTCCGAAAAAAAAGTTAGACTTTTTTGTTATTATATTTTTTGTCCATGCGTTTGCAAATGCTTGTTATTGTTGTTGCATTCATAGAAAGCCGAGTGATTTTGGGACAAACTTCCTCATACTTTATTTTTAGGTTATTTGTTTACTTAATTTCGTTACTTTGTATCTCGACTAGGGTTCCGATCCCCCCCCGAAATCAGAAAAAGTCGGGGAACGGGGAATCCCCGAAAATCGATTTTGACTCGGGGAATTCCCCGGCCGGGGAGAGCATCTGTCGGGGACGGGGAATCGGGGAATCCCCGAAAATGAAATTTTACCCGGGGAATTCCCCGAAAAATTTTTTAATGTTAATTTTTAAAGGAAATTTTTTTTCTTTTGTTTAAATAGTAGCATATTTAGCCTTAATTAATAAGAATCTAGAGTTTGGGCTAAGAAGAACTCATGTTTTAAAGAAAATCAAAATTCTCCCCGATTTTTTCCCCGTCAAAAATAGGTCGGGGACGGGGACGGGGAATTCCCCGACGGGGAAAGCTGAGTCGGGGAATCCCCGGCCGGGGAACGATATTGGTCGGGGACGGGGAATCGGGGAGTTTCCCCGGCCCGGGGAATCGGGGATTTTCCCCGACTTCGGGGGGGGGGGGGGATCGGAACCCTAAATCTCGACGAGAAAGGTTATGAAAGTTCTTCATTTTCACACTCGAAAAAGTTCATTGCTTTTGTTCGTATATTGAGAGAGGGTATAATTTCATACAAAAATTATTGACAGGTCAATTTTTTTTTATTGAGGCAAAAATTATAGCTATCTTTGCCCATTATTTCAAAATATTCTTTATTAGGAGAAGCAGTGGTTGATTCATGGATTTAGAGAGAGAAAAAAGTTTCTATATTCTTAGAGTACGCTATTGATATTTGCAATTAGTAAGATTCATTGCATTAAATTTTTTTTATTGCTTTTGAGATTTATTTAGTTATTTATAAAGTATGAAGGTTATTTTTTCTGTTCGACTAACATTTTCCCACTAACTTTTATGAACCTTTTTTTCGAAACAAACTAAAAAATCTGAGTCGTAATTTAAAATCGCTTCGCTTTACTTTTTTTCTTTCGCGTTTGCTGTATTTTCATAAAACTTTGCCTACATTAATAATTTGCAGATAATTCTCATAAAATATATTGCATCTCTCTTTTCCTTTGTAAAAAAAATGTAAGTTATCCTTTTTTTTTCCACTTTTCTGTAAGAGAATATGTTTATTAAAAGCATAACAAAAAGAAATAACCCTTTCATATTATATTTTTGTGAACAAAAATTCAAAAAACTAATTTCTTTAAATTTTATTCTCTCCTTATTAATTTTTTCGTAACCTGTGATTTTTTAATGCTGATTTTTTAAAGGTCATTATCTACGTTAACAACTAAAGATAAAGAAGTTGTTTCTAAGATTATTTGGGATGAATGTGTCAAAGCTCGTCATATTTCTGCAAATCTTCTTCAAACTGCTAAAGTTGCATGTATGATTGAAACGTTGACTATTCTTGCATGCTGTACTAAGGATCCTTCATTAAAAAGTGGTGATCCAAATGAAAAATTTCTATATCTTCGAACTCCGGATTCTTTTAAAGCATCATTATATCAAGTTATTAATGCTTTGTGCGATGCATTTCGAACTGGCCACAATTCAATTGATAAAATTCAAAGGAATTTAAATGAAATGCCATCCCTTATGAATGATATTTTGGAAGCTATGGAAATGGTTAGTTTTTTTTATATTCCAAATGTAAAAAAACTCAACAAAAATTTCTTGCAGTTATCTGATCCAGATTCCAAAGATATGATTGACTATGCTTTGGAAACCATTAAGCTTATATCTGATAAATGCGTTGATGCTGCAAAAGAAGCTCACGATGAATGTGTTAAAGCTTTAGAAGTTATCCGAGAATTAAGTCAAGCGGCTCTTGCAACCCAAGGTCGAAAAGAAAGGCGACAAGATGAAGTTGACCAAGAACTCGTAAAGCAGAAAGCCGAAGAAGAGCAACGTACGAAAGCTTTAAAAGAAATGAAAGAAAAAATTGAAATTCAACAAAAAATTGTTGATGAAACTATGGAGGATTACAAGGTAATTTTCCATTATTAAAAGTGACAAAAAAAACTTTAAGCTTAATTTTTAAGGATAAAATGAAAAAAAGCTCGGATTTAACTTTAGTTATTACGACTATGCTCATTGACAATGTTAGCTCAATTATTCAGTCAGCAACAAGCAGCGTACAAAATCTTTCAAGTTTTGTTGGAAATATCCCATCTGATATTTTAAGGAATGCACAAAACCGCGTTTTCTCTGTAACCAAATTAAAAAAGGATGGCATTGAGGCTCAAGCTATGGTATTGTTTTTTGATTTTATTTTTATTTTTATATATTTAGTTTTTTTTAGGAAATAGCTTTTCTCAGTGTCTTAGAAGATATTGTTCAAACAGGCGAAAGCGAGCTCACTCCAGAAAATATTAGCGATCATGTTTCTCATCTTAAAATCCTTTTGGATTACAAATTTTCAACTGAAACAGGAAAAATACTTCGAGAAAGTGCTAAAAAATTATATGAAGCCTTTGGTGAATCAGATACACTAGCTTTACGAAAAGAAGCCATCGTTCACGCCAAAATAGCAATTAAAACTTATAAAAATATTTATCAAATTCAGCATGAAGCTGAAAATAGAGAAATGCTAAAAGAAAATCAAAGAAGTCAAGAACGACAAACTTTGATGCAAACTCAACAAGTAAGCTTTTTATTCAAAATAGTTTCTTCTTCCTAGAGTATATAAAATAATTAAATTTTAAGAAAAACCTTGAAGTTGCTCGCGACACTATGAAAGATGAACGAAGACTCGCGGAAGAACTACGAAAAGAACAAAATGCTGCTGATGAAAAGCTTAATGAAGTTATGAATAATTTAGCTAAATTAAAGATGGATGAAGTTGATTTAAAGGATGTAATATATTACCTTCAACAAGGAATTCGACAACTTACCCAAGTTCAAGTAGCATGGCAAAATATTGTGGCATTTTTCAACCATATTAAAAACACTGTTGATGGCCCATTAATTATGCATATAAATGGTTTTACAAAAAAGGTTGAACAAATTTGTGATAAAAAGGATGCAATTAAAGCTAATGCTGTACAACGACGAATTTTGGCTCGAGAAGTTACAAAAGCTTGTGCGTTTGGAAATATTTTAATGCAAAGTACAGAACTTTACAAAAATATTTCAACAAAGCATGTTATGCCCGTAATAAATAAATCTATTACAAATATGTCATTAACTCGTGAAGAAGCTAAGGTACTTAAGAATTATTTAAAGATTCTTTTCTTTAATCTTTTAAAAATTTATGTTTCAGCAACGTCAATATGATATTATGTCAAATTTCAACAAAATTAAATCCGATACTCAAAATACCATCGAAGACCATAATGACCAACTTTCATGTAACGTTTATGCTGCATTAAAAGCACAAGGCTTTGATGTCAAGGCAGCTATGACTGAAAAGAAAGAAGAAGAATTCCTTTGATTATTTTATGTTGACACGTTTTTTTCTTCGTCTTATAGTTTATATTTATTTTTTATTTTTTACCGGTGACATAATAAAAGTTTCCAAAAAAGATTTAAAAAAGTTTTAAAAAAAATCGTTGATTCTTGAGTTTACAAAAAAATGAATGCAGATTATGCGAATCAAAATTCAAAACAACAACAACGACAAAAAATGAAATACCATCGTTTTCTATGGTTAAAAAAATAATCACTGACTCTTTCAGATTTAAAAAAAATAAATGATCAAAAAGTTATTTTTTTAAAGCTGTTATGCTCTCTTTTTTTTAACATGAAATTACATTTGATAGATTATTTTAAAATAACATTTTAAGTTCCCTCATAATTTTATAAAAATTAATTCAGTCTATCAAACGAAAACAACAAAATAAATGTTCAAATCAAAAAACATTTAATTTAAAAATATTATTTTTTAATCACTCGAAAAACAAAAAAGGTAACAATAAAAAAGAAATTTAAAAGATCAAAAAGTTTTTTTTAGAGAGGCGTCGTTGTTTTATTTATTTTTTCGTGGGCGCACAAATTTAAAAAAAGGGAGTGCTTGCTTCTCTGACGTGTATGGAAAAACAAATGCAAATTAGAGTTTTAAAATTTATTCTTTGAAATGGGTATAAAAGGCTCGATCGAAAATGTACCATACATCAATCGTCGGGGATATTTTCGATAAAAAAATAAACAGATAGTTATTCTGTTTTTTTAAATTTTGACTTTAAAAAATGGCATTTAAATCTTTGATTGTTTGTGTTTTTGTTGCTCTTTTGTTTTTAACTATTTTAACTTATGCCAATGCTGGAATTTCTCCAAGCGGTAAGAAATTTAATAAAAAAGATAAATTCTTAGAATAAAATTTTTAGAATGTATCAATCCTTCGGTCTGTCGCCTTCGATGTAAAAAACAAGCATATTCAAGTGGATTTTGTAATTTGGGTTTATGTTTTTGTGGTTAGTTATAACTTTAAGAAATTAACATATTTTAATTATAAGTAAATAATTTTTTAGAGCTCGATCACTAAACTTTAATTTTTATATTATTTAAATTTGTAATCAACCCTAGATTTGGGATAGTTGTGGCAAAAATACTGGTCTAAATTTTGGAAAAGCAATTAAACAAAATAATTTTAATTTTGTACGTTTTATGTTTGTATATTAGAAAACTTTTTTATTTGAAAGTCGCCAATAAATATATCTTTAATTTATTTGTTAAAAAACAAAATATTATTTGCTTCTATTATTTTTGTTTCAAAATTTTTCTTCATATGCAAAACTAACGCTTGCCCAAAAAATCAAAATACCTCTCTTTAAAAAATTTTTCCCATTATTTAAAAAAAAGAAAAAGAATTTTTCCTGCGTCAAGAGGGAATCGAACCCTCGTCTATTGCTTGGAAGGCAACAATGCTGACCATTACACCACTGACGCGACGTTCTCCATTCAGAAAGATTTTATTTTAAAACACAAGCAAATCCACCAAATGCAAGCACGCAAAAAATGTGCGCCCATTTCTTTTTTCTTTTTTTCACAACTTTTTTTTAGTGCGTAAAAAAGAAAATTGATTTCTCTCGTTAAAAATTTTTTTGCAACTCTTTTATTTCTTTTTTTAAAACTACAGAAAAGACAAACATTTATTAAACAAAAATTTTTTTTATTAATTCAAAAATGAAAAAGATAAAAATAATCATTTATGAATATAAAATTATTGGCTTTTTTAACTTCGAATGTGACAATAAAAAATTAAGAGGATGAATTGGATTGGGTGGATTCAATCGAAGCTTCATAATTAGATGTGTAATCGGATTCAGAATCAGTGTGATGTGGAGCTCCACTCAAATCCCAATATCCATGTTTTCCAGAATATTTCATGTTTCTTCGATTTCTCTGAAATACAAACAAAAAATAAATTTAAAAAGATAAACGAAAAGTGAAAAACATCCCATTCAAAAAATTTTTTGTTTGATAAAAATCACTTTCATCGCTTTCTTTAAATAAGTTTTTTTTTCAACTTATTTTTTATCGTAAAATTTGAAAAAAAGCAAATAATTTCATGATAGAAAATATAAATTTCTATCAGCAATTTTGTTTATTAGGAAATATACTAAAAAATAAAATTGTTGTTGACTTTTAAAAGATCTTTCAGCACCAACGAGCTTGTCGCATTTCTCGAGCTGGGGCTTTGTTGCCCGTAGTGACCCAAAAACCATGTCGATATGGTCAAAAATCGATGTTTAGCATATACACCATAGGAAATGATAGTCAAAATCGGATTCCCCATGGTCGAAAACCTTTAAATCATAAGAGAATATAAAATTATAATGAAAGAATGAATTATGGCATATTTTTGTATTTATTCGACAGTAAACCTTCAAGTAGCTGTATCTTCATGATTAGGACCACATCTGGCCAATTCCTCTTGGATCTAGCCTAATTCAGCATAGGTGAAAACATCGGTGACTCTATCTCAGCAACAAGAAATTTCGACCGATGCCGACTTTTTCAAAAAATTGACATCATTGATTTTAACGCGTTTGAAGATGTTGGTTGCGCCTCCAATTTCTCTTGGTCGATTAATCATTCGTAACAATGAAAATTTGGCAAGTTTTTAATTACATGACATGCCCTCCTAAATCAAACAAATCGACAACAACAACAAATTTTTAGACAAGCTTTCAAACATTGATGGAAGAAGGAATTCCATACACACCTCAAAATAATTGCCAAAACTTTAGCTTTCATTGGAGTGAAAATCAAACTGCAATATCACAATTTTGTTGCACTGAATTTAGTAATAATTAAAAAACATTTAATCGATTGCATGTGAAAACTTAAAGTGTGTTATTAAAATCATTAAAAACAATGTGAATAAAAGAGATACATTTCGATTATCAAAACCACAAAATAATAGCCTTCAATGGGTTATATGCAATACTTTTCCATCAAAAGCACACAAGTTTACAGTAATAGTAATTCTAATAGTGATCAAGAACATTTTGTAAAAAAATAAGTTTATAACACAAAAAAGATACACAAAACAATGGTATAAGTAATATAAAAGCAAAAAAAGAACAAATGAAATAAATGTTGTTTATGGACTTCGTGAATAACGAACAGGCGATCTTGAACGACGACTACCAACAGAGTGAACAGGAGAGCGATAACGAGATGGAGGAGTGCGACGACTACCAACAGAGTGAACAGGAGAGCGATAACGAGGTGGAGGAGTGCGACGACGTTGAACAGCGAAATCAACACGAACTCTCATTCCATCAATAACTGTATCAGCTATCTTTTCAAGTGCCTGTAATTCAAATAAACATAAGTTAATAAAAGAACAATGCAATAATAATAAATATACCCGAGCAGCATCAGAACCATGATCAAAATTAATAAATCCAAAACCACGTGAACGTCCAGTTGAATGATCCAAAATAATTTTAACAGAATCGATACGACCATAGCGTCCAAAGATGTCACGTAAATCGCTTTCCTTTGTTTTCATAGACATTCCAAATATTCCAAGACAATTTGAAGGACGTGGATTTTCTCTGCCATCATTATAACGTCCACGTCGAGGTCCACGATCATCATAACGGCTACGACCATTGTCACGATATCTATCACCACGATCACCATTTCGATAGTCAGTACGGCTAAAAAATGAACAGATTAGTAACAAGTAAATAAATATAACAAAGCAATGCATAACAAGAAGCAGTTAACGCTAGTAAATAGCTTGGGTAAAGTGCAAACTACTACTAGCTTTATAAACTGAAGCTAAAGCTTAATCTTCAACTACTTGTCATACAAAGGATAAGAAAACACGCACAATCGAAGATTTCTTTGTTTTGTTTCGTATTCTCCAAAATGTTTGAAATCTTTTCAACTTTCTTTTGACTTTTTGGTATTCTCTTTTCCTACTTTGAGCTTTGCGAAATGTTTTTTGAGGTAATTGAAAGAAAAAAGATTTGAGATATTGCTTGGTTCCTTGATTTGCGTGCAGAAGAGCAGCTCTTTCTTATTCCTCATATTCGACATCCTCTTTTTCGACTAACTTATTCATATATTCTTTTTCTCCTTGATTTTTGGCTACTTGAGATTGGAATATATATCTTTGATAAAAAGCATTATCCACGTTCATCATGATATGAGAACAAACTTTGAGTTGAATTTGAAATATTACCTGCGTTCATAGCGTGGCGGCGAGCGACGATCATAATCACGAGAAGTTTTTCGAGGTGATACACTTCGAGAGCGAGAATAAGAACGGGATACAGACTTCATGATGTTACCTGAAAAATAAATAAAAAAAATTGTTAAAAGTTACAAAAAACGCGGGAGCAACAAATGAACGATTCCAAAGATGCGAAAAGGCTTAAAACGAAATGCGCCATCGTCATACACACGAAAAAGGAAGAAATGTTGTAAACGCAACTAATAGAAAAGTTTCACAAACACGAATGATATACAAAAAAAAAATACGCAGTCAAAAAAAGTGTTTCAAAGTTGCAAAAAAAAATGATGAAAGTGATGCGTGGAAAATCGAATGAATGCATGGCAGAAAATTCGTGTCAGGAATCCTGAAAGTAAGGGAAAGAAAAAGCGAGCCGGAAACAAAACAAAAAACTTTTTTTGAATAAAAAAATAAGCGACTCTAATTTTTTTTTTACAACAAAGACAAACCAACTATTTTTTATAAAGTCAAAAATGAAGAAATGAATAAGAAAAAAAGGTGTGCCTCGTGCATAAACGAACGAACGATAAGGCAATAATAAAAGGAGAGAGGAAGAATGGTCATGGACAGTCACGCTTGCATAAGAAAAAATATGGGTGTCATTATTTGTATGTTAGTTAGCTTTTTTTCTTTCTTTTTTTTTGAAGGAGGAATTATTGTCCTTGAAGAAATACAACAAACACACATAAGATTGCCTTTTTTTCTTTAAAGAGGCGGGCATTATTTTGATAAGTGTTTTTATTATCGACAATAAAAAAAGAGGAGGTATGATGTTGGATTTTTTTGACTTGACTAATTTTTTAAATATTTTTTTTCTTCATTTTTTGATGGACCAAAGAAAAATTGAGAATTAAAAAGCCAAAGAGATATAGCAACTTTATTAAAACATATTAATGAATAGCAAATTTAAACAGATGAGTACCAAATAATTTTTTGGAAATTATAATGACTGAGAAATATTTAGTTTACGTCAATCATAGGAATTTCACAAACAAATGAAAGATGCCTGAAACAATCGATTGGACTCCATTTACCTCGATTGAGAGGGTTCATCGCCACGCATTGATTATATTGAGCATCCACAGCCGTGACTAAAATCTCAGAAATATTTAAAAATAGATTTACGAGTTAGTGTCTTACCTGGCAATAACCAATTACTGTATTTTAAAAGTGAATCATCAAGCCATTTATATGTTTCGCTATCACTGTTAATAGTATTTGCACCAATGTAAAAGAATTGGCCTTTGAATCGTTCTCGTCCATGATCTAAATTTTTTGTTGTTACGTTTTTTAGTAATCAAAACATGGAAAAAGAGAGTAATCCTTTTTATGCAAAAAATTGTTAACTTTTTGTTACTATAAATGATAGTAACAACTTTTAAATGATAAATTGCATCAATTACTTATTATCAAATGCAATATCGAACACAAAAAAATATTTTTACTTATTAAAACTTTGAAGAACTATTAATTTATCAACGAAATTTCTGATATTTTAAACTAAAATATTTGGAAAAAAAAGGTGAATTTCTGTTTTTTCTTTTGTGAGACAGTAACAATTTTTGGAAAAGTATTGCTTCATTTTGATTACTTTTCTCCAAGGTGCAAAAGCTGTGGATAAAAGTTTAAACTTACCCGCCAATAAATGATTATCAAATCCACTACGAATTGAAGCTAAATTACCATATTGTTTTTCACAATACGATTGAGCATCAATAAAACTTTTAGCAGTTGCGACAAAAACATAACATTTATTTTCTCTCAAAGATTTATCTGATCCTTGTGGACATTGTTTTCCACTACCGCCGCCAATTGAAAGTCGAGGTTCTTGAGGCTTTTGTGGGGAAATTACAGGAGGTTGAATTTCAATTTCTGTAGTTTTTTCATGGACTCTCTCAATTCGTGGCAATGGTCGTCGATGCTCATAATCTTCCTCGGATGAGGTTAAGGTTTTTGAAGAATGTAAGCTTCCACCAGAAACTAATTGAGATATAAATGAAATTAATATACCAACATTATACAAATCTAGTTCCATTTTCTTTTTTTTGGAAATGAGAAAATAAGAATAATAAAAATGAATAAAGTTTTCGAGATTTATTTATAATCAATTTTTTGGAAAAATGAGAGATGTCTTTGCGAAGGATCTCGAGAGAAAAAAAGTGTTATCAATCATAATTTTGTGACACAAAATTTATCCCTTTTTTCTCGTTGATAATTTTTACGAGATCAAATTTCTCTGAAGATAAAAATAATTATAACTAAATTTATCTATAAAGCAAAAGTTATAAAAATTAAAAGACTTCTCAATTAATCATACCTTATTATCTTCAAAAAATATGTACTGCCATAAAAACTCAAATGTTTGTTTAACAATAAAAAAATGATGCGTTAAATAAAAAAGTATGTGTATTGATTTTTTTTGTTTACTAACAGCTTGCTAGCCGCATTTTTTGCTGCTGGCATCTTTTTTTTTTTCACTGGCGGTTTTTTATTTTTATCTTTTAAATATTTGATCATTCTTTTTTTGTTTTACTTTTTTAATAAATTTAGTTTAAATAATATTTTGCAAAGGGTTTTTTTTTAATAAACTTTTAGATGGATATGATGGTTAGAAATTAAAATTGACTAAAAAAGCTTTTTTCATTCCACGAGATTGTTGCGAACTCATTAAATATAAAAGGATGTTACGATTGTGAGACTGGGGCAATAAGATGATTAAAGTATTTCAAGATTATTAAAGCTTCACAAAAGATTATAAATTTAAATAAAAATTCTCATCACTTTAAGATTAAAAACATAAAGCTCTAACCCTTTTCTAGTCCATTTTTTAATTTCATCGTTTCAGTTTTTCATTAACAAAAACTTTTATTTAAAGTTCGAGGATAAAAAAACAGAGACATACGCTTGCTTTTAAAGCAAAAATCCTTTTTCTGTTATTCATTCATTTTTTATTGTCTCAAACTTTGTACAAATTTTTATAGTTTCAACTTAAAATTGTTCCTATACGAAAAAAGAATTTTTTTTAAAAAGACACATCAAATCAAACATTTACATATGTGACTAGGATTGTTTTAATGCAGCTTTAAAAATATAAAATAAAATACATAAAATTGAAGAAGAAAAAAAGAATGATTTTACTTTCTTTTTTCTGTTTACAAAAGAAAAAGAAAGAACACATTTAAAGTTTAAACATGTTGATGTTGGTTGCTTGTTTGCTGGGTGCATATCCTTCCTATTTCTCTTCCTCTAAAAAAAATTCAACACTTTCGCAGTCAGCTGCGCTAAGAAAAAGGAAAAAGAAAAAATTTCCCTCTAAAACATAAACCAAAAATCTTCAAGAAAGTAGTGCTCCCTGCTGCGATGGTGTTCGTCTTTCCCTTCCCATCTCCCATGTCTCTCTTCTCGCGTAAGATTATATTGGCTTGCTCGTGTGCTATTTTTTTCTTCTCCTGCGTTGTTGCGTGAGTTTGCTTTTTTTGTTGTTGCTCGCATCCTTCCTTGCTTGCATCATGGGATGGCGAGGTTCTCTTTTGACATTGTCGTCATCATCCTCACCTTTTCTCTTTTCTCTTCCTACTCTCTCTCCAAAAAGTAGTCGTTGTCGTAAAAAAAAATTTTCCATGCTTTTTTTTCTTTCCTCAAAATTTTGTTTTATTTTTTCATTCAAGCATCAAGCAAAAAATCTTGTAAGAAAGATCTTTTTACGTTTTTACGTGTTTTTCAATTTCTCTTTCTTTCTTGCGTGTTTTTGTGATAGTATTTTTTTTTTCACTTTCCTTTGATGGAAACAAAAAAACCATTTTTTTGCTTTGTGTATGTTTGTTTATTTCCATTTGAATTTTTTTCCTTTTCGCTTTTTTCGATCAAAAGAAAACTACGCACTCGTGAAACACATTCTTTTTTAAATTTATCAATGAAATTGAAAAAAAGCTCTGTTTTGTTTTTGATACTTCGAGAAGAAAGTTTTTTTCAATCAATGTTTCCAAATTTTAAATTTGCTGTTTTTTTTCTAATTTTTGATGATAGTAATTATTTTTGTTAATTTTTTATACGATTTTTTGTTACTATCTTTAAAACTTTAAAACGCTTTAATGCCAAAGGATGACCAGCATCATTTAAATGTTGTTGACAAAGTTTCTTAATCCTTGTTTTTTATGTTGATTGATAATAATAAGCTTTGCTAATCATCAAGATGAGAAAAAATAAGTATTTTTTAGCGTGAAGCAGTGATAGTAAAAAATTGATGACAATATTTTTTTATTTTATGTTACTCTTATTTAAAATTTGAGCAATTTTTCATTGTAAATTTTTAGCTTTTATTTATAAAAGTTTGCATAAAAAAAGGAAAATAACTTTTTTTGTCAAGATTCCTAGCATTTTTGTAAACCGTAAAAAATGATAGTAACATATTTTTGGCGATAGTTCTCACATTTTAGTTACTTTCAAACTCACTGAATTTGACTACTTTTTTTTATCCAAAGAATCAAATCGCCTTCAATCTTTTTTTTGTTAGTTACTTTTTCAATGCCATATTTTCATTTCCATTTTTTTCTTTCCATCTGGTTCGACATCCTTTCTAATTTGTTCTTGGCTATGTTTTTTTTCTTCAACATAAATAGTTTCCTATCTCTCATCTTTTTCATTTTTAGTTTATTTGCCACCATTTTTTTTTATTCCTTTTCCTTAAACCAAATCATTTTTAACCGGTTTATGTATCTCGTTCTTTTCTCATTTTTCTTTTTTGGATTTTCAAAGGCCTTTCAGAAAAAAAATAAATATTCTCTAAATCAAGGCTCTTTTTTTTCATGGAAAAAAATAAAAAAAATGCAAAGAAAAATTCTTTTTGGATTGGATTTAAACGAATAAGAATAGAATATTTTTATTATTTATTTAATGAATCCACCACAAAAAAATAATATTTCTTCTTCAAAAACGAAAATGGAGAAAAAAAATGACGCGTTTTTTTCTTCTTTCTCGTTGGTGGTCGTTGGTTTGGATCAATTTACTTTCATATTATTTTTTTTTCATTTCGAAATTTTTCTTCTCCTTTTTTTGTTGTTTGTTTATTATGGTTTTTATTTTTAGTTGGACTTTGATTGAGCTTGAAATTTTCTCGACTCTTTGGTTATTGATTTATTTTATTGGGACCAAGAAAAAGGTTTTTTATGTTTATTTGTTACTTTTTTAAAAGAAAAACGTGAACTCTCGAAAAAAAGGTGTATGATAGTGGAGCACTCCCATAACCAACGTAAAATATTATATATTTTTAGTGGTGATAAACTTGGGCGCTAAACCTTAAAAAATTTTTATACTTTTATTATTTTTCTGATTCCTTTTCAAGATTTTTTTATAATCCAAATTTAGAACAAGAAACTTTTTAATGAATGTTTTTTTGTTCAGTAATCTTAAAGCCGGGATTAAGCCTTTTTTATGATTTCTTCGCCTTTTTCTTAATCTTTTATTTGAAACTTGACTAACAAAGTAAGCAAAAAGCCTAACAAATTTCCCCCACCCTTTCAGCATTTTATTTTTCAGATTCACAAGTTTTTTTTTAACTTTTTTACTCACTTTCGATTACTCATTCATTCATGGATAATCCAAAACCAAACCTTTCTTGTCTTTTCTATATTTTCTTTTTTATTGCAAACAAATTTCCAAACTTTTTGGTGAAGATCGATTTGCTTTTTGGAATTTCGTTGCGGGTGTTTGTCATTTTTTTTCTTGCAAAGTAAAAACTTTTTTTTCTAACCTGATTTTTCTGCTTTGATGAATGAATAAAATCATCATCGTCGAAATGACGCAAAAAAAAGTTTATGGGTGAGGGTGGTGGATGCAGAAGCAACAGAAAAAGAAAAATATTGCGTCGTCACCGTGGATCGACATCGAAGGCTAAAATTGGACTTATTTTTCTTACTTTTTTGCGTTCATTCAGATTTTCTAAAGAGAAAAAGAAAATAACAATGAGTTTTAAAAATGGATTATAAACTTTCGTTCTTTTTCAATATTTTTGAGTTGCAAAAAAAATGAAAAATTGGAGAAATAAATAACCTTTAAATGTAAGGATGCATTGTAAAAAAACTTAAATTATTTAAAAAGTAAATTGCTTTTTTAAATTGCTGTGTTCCGAGGTTTTAAAAATAAATCAGAAGTTTTTAACGAAAAAAAAGAATCGAGGTTTACAGCCATTTTTTTAAAGTACATATCTTCAACAACAACTGCTTGAATTTTGTTATGACAGTAACAAAATTTTGACAATATTCTTCCGAATTTGTTTACTATCAAATTTTTTGTTTATTATTTTTTGAAATCACAGATTGCAGGATTTTTGAATACAAGTCAAAAATTTTGCTAATGTATTATTTTTTATTCTCTGATTTGCCCGTTTCAATTTTTAGTTTTTCTGTTCTTTTTTTTATCACACACGCATCATTTTTTTTATTCAATAATTATTTCTTTCGTTAGAAGCTTATAATTGATTATTCATTACGTTGTTTACGTCTTCCATTAAAAAAACGTGGTATTAAGCGTCCTTTTAATTTGATCATCCATTTGTTCTTCTTTTTTTTTGCTTGGTCAAGTTCTCCGCCGTGTATTTCTTGTGCTCTTATCACAATTTCTTCTGCCTTCTTCGATCTTCTTTCCTCAGCATTTGATAGTTTCATTAAACAAAAAAACGAAAAAATGAAATCGTCTATTCAAAGTTTTATTTTATTTTAGTTTTTTACGTTTGCGTCAATCCTTTTTTTGTTTGTTTGTTTCATTTTTTTCTTCCATGCTTTCTTGTCTTTTTTTGGTGATGATATAAGTTTGACGACGCTTGCTTTTTAAAAGTGATTCATAAAAATTAATATTTTGCTAATTTCTAAATTTTCTTGACTTTTTCAAGTTTTTTCAACTCTTCTTTGCTTGCTTGTTCTCTCCGTTGAGCCGTGAACGCGTTTTGCAACAAAAAAAGAAGCTTTATTACAGTGGATTTTTTCAAAACCAAAATTTAATGATTTTCATTATATCTTTTCAGATGCTATGAGCCATAGTAGTATGAAGTTATTACAAATCGATGAATTATTATATAATGTATTATTTAAAGAGGATTTATTACAGTTCGCTCCGGTTTTGGCTAAAAACACCCTGACAAGGGCTGATCATTTTAGTCAAGTAACTGATCAGGAGCTACAAGTAAGTTATATTCATGGTCGCCTCCTAACTTTTAAACTGCCTTTTTCTAAATTTGAAAACAGTGTATTTTATTGTTTCGATTACCAAAAAAATATTATTTGCATATATAAATAATATATTTAATCCTTGACATCACACATGCCTAACTTATGGGGTGCAGGAATAAAAGATGCAAACTAAAAATTTACATATTTTATAATTTTGAGAATTGCATTGGTTTTGGTGTTGTAATTTCGATTTTTTTTCTCACAAAATTTAACCTCAAAATTCCCTTTTTAATTTTTTTTTTCTTTCAACCTTTCTTTTTTTTATCATTAACAAAATTTTATTAGGATGGATGATCCCTAACACTTATGAACTCCAATCGCCACCTTCTAATAATGCATCTTCTTCGCACTTTAATTATTAAAACTAACAGCTTTTTTCACTATTTATTATTTTGTTAAAATTTAGGATTTAATACTAATTTTATTAATAATCCTGTTCCACCTCCACTTCATTCACCTCGCACATTATCACCTCCTCGATCACCTAGAAATATGCCATCTGCACCAACACACGATGAATTAATCTATGGAATGACATCGTCAAATAATAGCAATGCACCACTTCAAAGAAATCAAAGTATTGATAGTAACAGCAATAATATTGGTGTGTTTTGTTTTGCTTTTTTTTTCGTATCTTTCAATAGTTTTTTTTCACTCACGAATGCTTTGCATAATTTTGTTTGTTTTATATTTTAAAACCTGAGCTAATATTTTTTGTTTGTTGTTGAAATGGATAATTTCGCTTTGTTAATTTTTTATTGACTAATCAAGTTTTTCCTTTTCAGCTTTATCAAATGCAAATGAACTCTTGAGTAAAGTTAAATCCAATGTTCCATTAGCAAGGTTTGTGGCTTTCCTTAAATTTCCAAATAAAATTTCTTATTTTCTAAATAAAAACTTTTTAGTGACGTTGAATGTCGAGCAGCTTTATTAAAGCATCAATTTAATACAGAAATGGCGATAAAACAACTTAAAATTGATTCCTTGCTTCAAACTGCGCTGACCAACGATCATGATTTAGCTGCGTCAGCATTGGATTATTGTAATTGGGATTTAAATCAAGCTGCAATTCGATTAATGTCTAATTAAATTTTTATTTTTTCGACCTACAAAAATTTTTCCAAAGACTCATTTTCACTTCAAAGTTTTGTCAATTTTAATGATTTTTTCGTTTCAAAACTGCAAATTTATAAATTTTTTTGACTCGAGACATTTCAAATTTTTTTGTGTAAAAATTTCCCACCAAAACTTTGAAAAAAATTATCAAATTTTAAATTAATTTAATTTTCTTTAAATAATTATGAAAATTTCTCTCTTGCCAATATACTGGTAACCATTATTTTTTATTCAAACAAAACTTTTGTTTTTCACTTTTTTCTTTGTGCATTTTTTTTACATACAAAAAAATATTTCAAATCATCAAAGCATTTATTGTTTTATTTTTAATTTTTTTTCTCCATCGTTGATCTCTAAATTTATTTTTCTTCTTTGGTTTTGTTTCTTTCTTTTTTGGTTTTTGCTTCTATCAATTCTTTTCTGTGCCTTTTTTGTAATCGGGTTTTTTCATTTTGTTTTACTGATTCAGTTTTTATTATTATTTTTTTTCATCTAAGATATAGTTTACCCATCAAGTCTTTTGTAATATATTCTGTAAAAATAAATATTTGATAAATAAATAAATGTGCATTAATAAATTTTCTTTGTTAATGAAATGCAAAAAATCAGGATTTTGATTTAATTCCACTTAAAATAATGTTTTTACTTTTTTGCTTAATAGTTTCCTAACAATACTTTTATTTAGCTTTTTTATTGTTGGGTTGATTTGTAACTTTTATCATTCAAATAAAATTAAAAAAAGATATTAAATATTCAAAAAACGCGTAAAAATTACAATGCATGTGTGTGCCTTTAAAAATAAAAATCGACTTTCGAACCGGCGTGGAAAGTAGAACTTTTGCAAAATAAATAGCTTTGCGCAAAAAAAAGAAGAGAAAGAAATGGAGAAAAAAAATATTAACATTAATCGCTGCCATTCAATGAATCATCATTTTTTTTAAAGCTATGTTCTCACTTTTTTGTTTTGCCCATAAAATAGAAGAAAGAAAAAAAGCAACAGAATTTATTTTTTATTAGTTAAAAGTGCGCAAAAAATCAATAAAGTGTGCTTTAAAAAATGTGGAAGAAAAACAGATCAGAGACAGATCACTCAGTCTTCATATTTTTTATAAGCTTTGAATAAAAATGAAAAAAGGCTTTTATAATTTAATTCTGTTTTTAATTTGAATATTTTTTGTTCTTTTTTGTTTTTGCTATTTCTCTACGAAAGTTTAAAAACCGCGATCTTATTTTTTTAGATAAAAAGAACGGTTTTAAATTTAATTTCAAATGTTTTTTGTAGCAAATCAAACGCTAAAATTCAAATAAAGAATATGCCATTAATTGCCTAAATGAATTTTGCATTAGAAATTACCGCGTAAATTTTGGAGAAATTAATCCATTACAATTATTACTTTATAAAGCTCCTCCAGATTATCATTTTAATTGCGCAGAAAAAGGTAATCATTAACAAGATTCAGATATTTATGAAATATTGGCAAATATCCACTATTGTGATGAATAACATTTTCGTAACATTATTCATTTAAAAAATTGAGGGATTATCCAAGATGTTATACATACATGAACAAAAAAAGAAACTAATTTAAAAGTTGAAACTGTATCGATAAGCCAACAAGCAACAAAGTTATTTCCGTTCTTCGATGACTTTTGTTTAAAAAAAATACATTTAAGATATTCTAATTTGTCATTAAAAAACACTTTAAACTTAATCTACCAAATTGAAGTTCGTCCCAAAATTTCAACCAATAGTTTTGAACGATTTTTATCGAACTTCAAAATAATTATTATTAACTGTCTATTTGCGGTTTTCAAAGAAATTAATCTTATTTTTTAAAAGTTTCATATTCTTGAAGATTTTCCTATTTTTTTTAATCAAAGTTTTATTCAAATTTCATACACAAAAAGTAATAAAATTTCAAAAATTGGCACAAAACAATTCAAAATACATAAAAAATCAAAACTAAATATTTTTTTAAGCATTGGCTTGTTCAACGGCTTCATCTTGGTTAATGGAAATACCAGTAAAAAATTCAAGTGGATGTTCTTCCATAGCTTTACGTTCTTCGGGAGTGTAATCATCCACGATATTTAACCAGTGTTGAATATCTTTAACTTCCATATCTTCCATTTTAGTTAAAGCAAAATCCCCGGCAGCTTCAAGGAATCTTTGAGAATCGAGATAATCTGCCTTCCAACAAAGATCCTTAAATTCTGCATCATTCATTTTTTTGAAAAAATCATTCGTCCATTCTGTATCCTTTTCAGCGGCGGCAGAGTCGAAGTGATTATGGAGGTTTACGAAATCTTCGAGTTGCTTTTGAGTCATATCCACTTCTACTGCATCGCTATTATCCGTGTGTTCGGTAACATTTTTAAGAATCGAACAAGCATCAATGACGCGAGAATCAACTTCGATCGTGAATTCTGGATTAACTTTGGAGCGAAGTGTAAGTTTTGAAACTGCACATGGACCAGCAACGATGGCGACTTGATTTTCAGTATCGGTGGAAGCCATTCATTTAATAATAAAAAAATAATAAAATAAATAAAAATTCAGTGAAGTGGAAATTGTTGAATAAAATGCAGCACGGAGCAGGTATTTATATAAAAAAAATTAAGTTGAGCCATGCAAAAACAATAACAAAAAATATTCAGAGGAGATATACTTTTACCTTAGATTAAAAAACTTTTTCATTCTCTTGGGCTATTTTTTGTGTGATTTGTGGGAAGTTGCAAAAAATACTTCTCTTTGCTTTATGATATTTTTTGAAAAAGTAAAGCCATATAAACGCATCCAGGTCACCTCAAATCAATATTTTTTAAGACTATGCTCTAGACTTGATCATGAAGGAAACTATTAATTTAGTTGAGATTAACTAATAACAAATTTCATGGGTTTGTTTTCCCAATAGTCCATAAATTTATTATGAGGTATATAACACTTTTTGTTGAGCTGGGATATAGTTAAACCCAAAAATAATTTATTCATGAGTAGCACTGATATTTTTTTGGTGAAAAATCGAAACAATATAAAGTAAATTTTCTGTCAGAAATTTACTTTTTTCTTTGATTTTGGTCAAAAAAAACTTCAAATTAATTTTTTTTCTTCATTTTATCTTTCTTTATTTTAAAAATTGTAGTTTTAGTCCCCATTTTCAGATTCAAAAATGAAAGAAGAAGAAACTACGGCCACCATAAAATTTGAAGTTCCCCAAATAAGTCAAATTAATCAAACCTTGCATTCACCCAAAATTTGGATTGGTGGAGTAGAATGGCGAATTAAAACAATGCCTCGCCAGCATATTGTTCAAAATTTGGGATTTCAAAGAACGCTAGGATTTTTCCTTGAATGTTGTGCACCAAGTTATTCCGAGTAAGTAAATAAATTTTCTGTAAATTATTGTTATTAAATTTTTTTAGTAATTGGTTTTGTGAAGCTAGAGCTGAATTACGTTTGCTTTCACAAAATGATGATGTTCGTCCATATAGTAAAAGAACTAACCATATATATCAACGACGTGAACCCGATTGGGGTTATTCTAATTTTATGATGCTAAATGTAAGTTTTTGTGATTTGTTTGTGTACCATAAAAGCGAAAGACATGCCTCAAAAAAAATTATGTAATAGGAGTTGCAAGTTGCAACAAAAAAAAATTAAATAAAGTTTTTTAAATTTTTTCCTTGAAATTTTTTTATAGAATTTCAAAAGTTATAATTTCTAAACTGTGTGGCTCATTCCATAATAAAAAATCAATATTTTTTAGGAAGTTTTCGATGAATCAAAGGGTTACATAAAAAATGATACAATCCAACTTGAAGCCGTTGTAAAAACTCGTCATGAAGTTAAATATATTTTGTGAGCTTTCATGATTTTTTCTTCTTGAAAATTATTAATTTTTGATAATTTTTTAGAAGCCACACCCAATTTAAGAAAAAGATTGAAGATTTTATTGCTCTCGCAAATTTTCAAGCCCATCGAAGCTTTTTGGATAAAGCATTTGAAATTAATGAATTTGCAAAGAATTTTTGTGGCACCAAAGATTTAAATTGCTTGGATGATATTGAAGCCCAATTTGAAAAATTAACTCAAATGAAACTTGATGATTTTGTTAAAAATTCTTGTAAAAATAATTTCGTCGAAATAAAAGAAATGGATAATTCAATCATACCAGAAAAAAGTATCGAAAGTAAAAATGACGAAAAAAAAGTAGCTATAAAATACTTTGATAAATCCCAAAATTTAATAAAGAATAAAAAAGAACGAATGGCTTTAAAGAAAATTAATTCTCGTCCAAGATTTTCCAACAAAAATGTTTGTTAAAAATAATATTTTATTTTTATTATTATTTTTATGTTTTTTTTTGTTTTTGTCTTTGTTTGCCGTTAGCGAAAAAAAGGTTTGAAATTTTCATTTTTTTGGATTGGAAGCATTATTTAAATCCATTTTTCTTGGTTCTTTTTTTATTTCATTTAAATAAATTTTTGTGATTTGTTGTTAATGGTTTTTTTCTTTTCTGGAAGTATAGCTTTTAGCTTTAAGGAAGAAGAAAAAATTATTTCCGATTTTCCACGTAATCTTTCATTCAAACATCCCCAGCGCACGAAACACACATCTCACTCCGCAGAAGAAGAAAAAAAAAAAATACCGATGATGATTTCAACAGCAATAACGGAAGCACTAAACTAATTATTTCAACAAACATTCTTATGATTCATTGACGGACGTACCTCTTCCTCAAAAAAAAAACATATATATAAAAGTTAGAAAAAAGAAAGTCATTTTACTTCTTTCATATTTTCTTTTTTCACAGTCACTATTTTTTTGCTTATTACTCATTTGATTTTTAACTTCCGAGTGTTACTTTTTTTATGTTGAAAAAAATCATTATTTATTAATTGGAACCCAATATCCAAATCAAATCCAAAAGTAAAAAGATTACACATTTTTTTTGCTCAAAAAAAAAAAGCCGACTCTAAAATGCAATATGTTTTATTATTGTTTTTTCTTTCTTTCTAAACATTCTTTTTTTTCTGTCGAACCAAAAAAAATAAATGAAACAAACTCTTTTGATTTTTTTGATATTTCCTTTTTTCCTTTTTTTGTTGTTGGGCGCGCTATTTTCAGCAAAGCAACCATCGGCTGGTGGCTGCCGTGAAAATAAAAAATTGAACCGTCATCATTTTTCTTTTCCGGCTGAACAAAAAAAATTATTGCTTTTGCGCGCACACCTTTTTTTTCTTTCTTTCTACATAGTTCTCTATCTTTCTTTTCTCTTTTACTATTGGCCTTTAAAATATGGAAAAAGTGATTCATTATTCACCCAAACACTTGAAAATAAATACACGCATTTAAAAAAAAGCGTTGTTGTTGTATTTATTTATTTCTCTCATTTCTTCTTTGCATTTTATTTAGAAAATACAACAAAAACACACTTCAATCATTTATTTTTGATATTTTTCAATTTTTTTTTGTTATTTTATAAAAGAACCAATTAAAAATTTTTTCCATGTGTGTTTGTTGTTAGATTTCTGCGAAAAATAGTTAGTTGTGTTGAAAAAATTTTTTTTTCATTCGAGTCGCTTTTCCAACAATTATTTCTTATCACTGTTTTTTTAAATATATTTTACCTTTTTGGTTTTTTAGCTCCAATCCAAAAATCGATTTCAATCATCATGTATGGCTGTCGACCCACTATTCGCCCTTATCCCTCATTCAATCCCAATGCGGATGCTGAAGCCCTTCATAAAGCTATGAAAGGGTTTGGTTGCGATAACCATCAAATCGTTGCCGTTCTGTGCCAACGAAGTAATTGGCAACGCCAAGAAATAGCTCGAGCCTTTAAAACTTTATTTGGAAAAGATTTAATTCATGAACTTAAATCCGAACTTAAAGGAAATTTTGAAGATTTTATCCTTTCACTTATGGAACCTCCAGCTTTATTTGAAGCCAATCAACTTCATAAAGCTATGTCAGGAATAGGAACGAAGGAATCAATATTAATTGAAATTATGACTACACGAAATAATGCTCAAATAAATGAATTGAAACAAGTTTATCAACAAAAATATAAAACTTCATTGGAAAAGGATATCATTGGAGACACCAGTAGCGATTTTCAACACCTCCTTGTTTCCCTTGTTAATGGAAGCCGAGATGAAGGCCATCACACTGATTCCCTCAAAGCTAATCAAGATGCATGGGCTCTTCGACGAGCAGGAGAATCCAAAGTTGGAACGGATGAAAGTCGATTCAATAAAATTCTTGCCACTCAAAATTTCCATCAATTACAAGTCATGTTTCAAGAATATGAAAAAATTACTAAACATCCTCTTGAAAAAGCAATTGAAAGTGAATTCAGTGGAAATATTCGTGATGCTTTAATTGCAATAATTAAATCAGCTCGAAATCGTACAGCTTTTTTTGCGGAATTAATTCATAATTCCATGAAAGGAATGGGTACTCGCGATGATGATCTCATTCGACTTATTGTTACTCGAGCTGAAATTGATTTACGTGATATCGCTGAAGTTTATCAACAAATGTTTAAAACTTCATTGGAAAGTTCAATTAAAAGTGATTGCTCTGGTGCATATAAAGATGGATTGATTGCAATTGTTAAAGGCAATTTTTAATCACAAACATACATATCTATTCTCTGCTTTATATCAACTTTTGTCGTTGATGTCGCTTGCTTTATTTTTTTATAAAATTTTAAATTTATTCTATGCATTTTGAAAGCTAATTATTATCAATAAATAAATCTGAAAATTTTAAAGTTTTTTATTATTATCAGTAAGCATCTTGAGTTTCTGAGAGTAAAGCAAGATTTGCTTTGAATCCACAAAAAACTGTTCTTTTACTAGATCCAAAAATGAGTATATTTTTACTTTACTTATTCATTTCGTAAAAACAAATCGAAAATGGAGAATTCAAAGATTTGTTTACAGAAATTTTCAACAAATACACATAAAAACAGATCAAACTTTAAAAAATTACAAATTTCCAGTTTTTAAATTTTTTTTGTCCGAATGTTCCTACAGGGCATTTACAAATCACCAATCTTCGTATGACATGGTTACCACTGTTTTAAAAATTATGATATTTAATAAAATTTCATTCTTTGGCGACTACTTAATTAAATATTATCATTTTTTTTAATTATTAATAGTTAAAAGTTTTTTTGATAAAAAGACAAAAAAGGAGAAGCAAGAAAAAATAAAAAAAATATGGCTAAAATATTCAAAAAAAGCAACAGCAGCATTCAAGAAAAAAAACTTTATGATTTTTACATTTTGGAAAAAAAGATTTTTTCGAAAGAAAGAAAAAACTGCATTTTTTTATCCGATAAAAATGTTGCGAATGGATTATCAATGTCGTGGAGAAAAAAAGTTTAATGTTTATTTTTTTGTTTGTTGCTAGCTTCGATAATGTTTGAAATTTTGATATTTTCTTTTCATTTTTTTTTTTTGAACTTAGCTTTATAAAATTTCCGTTGAACTCATGGCTTTTTTGAAAAAAACTATTTTCTCTTTCTTTATTACTATTTTTTATTTACAAAAACATGTCAAAATTAAAAGCTTTTCTACATTCAGGATTTTTTATATTTATAAATGTAACTTTTTCATGAGTTAAAAAGCCATCCGTGTACACAGGTAAATAATTTGAGGTAGGCGAGTTAAAATTATTAAGTAATTCAGTGGTTGGAGTTTTATTATCTTTTAAATTATGCAATTCTGCATCAATCTGCAAAGGCCCAAATTTTAAAACCACGGATTTTTGAGGATAATACTTACTTGGCAAAAAGCTATTCCTTCTTTATCTAAAATTTTTCCATCCATTAATTCTTCCAAAATATTATATTCAAATCCTTCAATATCGATGGTCATGTACAAAACCGTTCGAGTTTGAAGATATTTATCAAGAATTTCCGACATTGCCAAAACAGGCATAGTTTTATGTATGTATGTAGCGTTTTGTCGAATGATTAAATCAAAGTTTCCACCAGTTGCGCCTTAAAAAATTAAATTTATGAAAAAGCAATATTTTATTTAAATTTCGACTTTTATGTCTGAAAGAAAAAAAGAATTTTTTAGATGTAAAAAATTTATAGAATTTTGAATTATATTTTTCGATGACTTCTTTGTGACAAGACAAAAAAATAAAAGAAAATTAATGCATTTTTTTTTAAAATTTTGGAAGTCCTAATTAAATTTGTTTAAAGAAATTTAAAAATAAAAAGTTTTTCTGGCAATCAATCACATAAATTTCAGAATTATAATTTTTTTTTAAAAGAATCTGTTTTGAATCCAAAATCTCTAAAAAATGTAGTTTCTTGGTTTTGGAAACATTTTTCTATATATCTTTTTTATTTCTAATTTTTTTAATTTAGCAACAAGATTAGTTTCAATTCTTTTTAGTCAAACTTACCAACTCCATAAGGAATAACAGTTCCATATTGATCAAATCCAATATATTGATCGGGTGAAGGCTCAACACCAAATAATTGACAATCAGGATATTTTTCTTTAAATTCTTTTTCAGCTTCCACTGTGCCGCCAATTCCGACAGTCAACCATCGACATTGGCTTTGAGGATATAATCGATTCATGGGTAAAAACTTTTTAAATTCTCCAAATCTTCCCATAAAAAATGAATCTAATTTTAAATCATGCATAAATGCTTTTACACAGCTTCGATAATTTTCTATGTAATTTGTATCATTGATTTTTTGATCGTACGCCAAATTAAGACATTGGCGAAGGGAAGCCATTGTTGAAAGATTTGATTTAGAAGCTTCTGCCGAATTTCCTACCGAAGAATATGAAGTAATTTTATCAGAAAATACTAAATAAATTATAACACAAATTACAAAAATAAATTGAAGAATAATCGTTTTAGGACCAACTCGACAAAATATTTCTCTCATATTTTTCTTTATTTTTATTATTCTCTTTAGATGTGAGTTTTTAAGAAAAATAAAGAATCAATAAAAAAAAATTTTGTAAATGTTTTAAAAAACTTTAAAATCGTCGATATTGTGATGTTTGTAACAAAAAAAATAGTACTAAAACACTTATGCAAAGGCGTGTCATTTTTTCTAATTTGAATTACAATACATATAGATTGATACGTGTCAATGTAGTAGACACGTGCATGTGTGGTATAAAAAAAAGTGACGTATTATTTTTTCAAATCTAAACTTGAAACTTGCCATTCTAGTCAACGTTGTTGAAATAATAGACAAAGAATACAAAAATGGACTGTAATTTTAGACTTTGACATAATTTCATAAATAAATTTAAAATCAATCAACTTTGCTGATATAAACACACATTTTCATTATTTCTTCTTTTTTTTTAGTTTCATCTAAAATTATAAAGCCAAAGCTTGCTTGCTTCTTACTACTTTTTTTCTACTAAATGAAAAAACCAACAAACTCATTGATGAGCAATTTTGTGATTTGGATATCTCAAAACCCGGCGCCTTAATAACAACAAGCATAATACAGAAGTTGTAATTTTAAAGTAAATTTTAGATTTATGTTACTAAATTCTTTTAAAAAAAATTTTTACCCTAAATTTTTGTTGTTACTTTTTTTTCTACTCTAATGCGATGATCAAAAAAAGTTTATAATAATATAAGGATTAATTTTTATCATTTCACAAAGTTATTATGAATATACATTTTTTAGAGTGTTCTTGCTTTAAACCCATAATAATAATAATTTTGATTTAATTTTATTTTATTTGGGGTGTTATCATTTAAATAAGCTTATTAGTTTGTTGTTTCATTTGGAATTTTAAAATTCGTCATTGTTATTTCCATTGTTTTAACGTTCAAATCAGATTATTTTTTATCACTAAATTATGCAATTTTTTTCAAACACATAAATCGGTTCTTGCTCGATTGAATTTTCTTTGGATTAAAATGATGTTAAAATTTTGAAAATTAAAAAATAAAAAGATTAATCTCAAAAGTCGAAAAAGTAAATTCAAATATTCTAAATTCAATGCTGATTATATTTTGAAGTCGATTAGCTAAAAGTGCAAAGAATCAAATTAAATTTAAAAAAACAAAAAAAGCATTTATTGTCCAAAGACATTTTTACCAACAACAAAAAAATAGTTATCAAAAACCTTTAAGTTGCCTTTTTGGAATTATTAATTAAAATTATAGCAGGATCAACATATTTTTTCTTAACTCCCAATGATTCAGATTGAATCAATTTAAAAATATTTTCTTCAGTTTTAATAAATTTAGGATTATATTTCCAATTTTCAAATGGATATGGCTGTTCGAAGGAGCAACGAGAAATATTAAAATCCGATCCATGTTGAAATGGATTCAACCATCTAACATAGGACCATCGATTCCTTTTCGATTGCTTCCAACCATGAAAAATAAAATCCACTGGAGACCATTTGGATTTCGTTAACCATCCATCTCGGGTCCATGAAGATCTTGAAAATTTTCCAGCTATTTTTATTCGATCAAATGTAAGGCTAAAGTTGACGATGGCTCGGGCACATGCAACATAGAATTTTACTGTTTCCCAACTGCTGCAAAACAAATTTCATTTTTTATTATTAAAGTGGTTGGCCGAAATACTTTTTAGGATGAGAATTTGGGGTGTTAGTAAACTTTAGTTTTTTTTAATAAATTAATTTATTTAAGCATCAAAAACAGACAATAACAAAACAAATCAAGCAACAAAGGCAAGTCCAAAGGAAAACATAAAAAAAGTAACAGACAAAAAATACATATAGCAAAAGTGAGTTTGAAGATTAAAGAAAAAATAAATAATTCTCTGCCTTTGAAAATATTGTAGATATTACCCCAAAAACAAAGATGACTAATACTCTTGCCACGAAAAAGATTCTTTTTCTTAAAACGAAAAAGTAATTCTCTAACATTGAGAATTTGGAGACTTTAGGCTAATGTTTGCTATTTTTAAAAAACAAACTAACATAAATATTTTCATTTTCAAAAAAAATAAAAATCCTATTTTCTAACTTTCTTAATTGATTTTGATTTAAGCAACAAATTTTCAGCGACATCGATATATTTTATCTTTGCTTTCGCTGCTTCCAACTCGATTTCAGTTTTAACCCATTCTTCAGGTTTAATTAATTTTTTATTATATTCCCAATTTATATATGGATCTGGTTGATTCATGGAACATTTATCCAGCGAGAAATCAGCTTTATTCGTAAATGGACTCGACCATCGTCCAAATGCAGGTTTATCATGTTTGGATTCTTTCCAACCATGAAGAATAAAATCTTTTGAAGCCCATTTGGAATTCGTTAACCATCCATCTCGGGTCCATGAAGTCCTTGAAATTTTTCCAGCAATTTTTATTCGATCAAATGTCAAATTATTTTTAACTATAGCTCGGGCGCATGCAACAAAAGCTTTGACATTTTCCCAATTTCTGTAAAAATAAAGAAAAAGTAAACATTTAAAAGGGTTATTTATTTTAGCGTTAAAAATGTTAGCAAATAAAAACCTTAAAGCTACAACAAAAAAAAAACAATTATTTACAGAAAATTGCGAAAGCTACGTTTTTTTGGTAAAAATTAGGAAATACAAAACTAACTTTGATTTTTCCCATATTTTTCCGCATGTTTCATTTCCTTCATGATTTGGAGCAAAACGATCAACAAAAACTTGCTATAAAAAAAGAAACTTTTTATAAATATGTTTTTTTAGGAAATTAAAAGCGAACGTGTAAAGCTGCGTTGTCACTACCATGAAAACTTTTGGGTACTTTGCTATCATATGCCGCCCAATCTTCCAAAAATCCCATCGCATAAGGAGTGTTTCTAGAAAAACCATAGTTTAAAATTCTAATTATTTAGAAAAAAGGTTTTTTAATTAAATGAGTTTTTAAAGAAAAAAAGTAAATTTCAGAAAAAAAATATTTTGAAAAATCAGCCAAAATTATTTTATTATTATGATTTTTTCTTTTAATCTTTTTTAAATATGTTGAGACTCACTTGACAATATAACTACCTGCAGCAATTTCAGGAGAAAAAATTCTTTCATAAAAAAATAAATCATAATATGGATCAATATAACTTTCAATTAAATGCCTGGGATTTACAACACCCATATCAGCGTCAAGAAATAAAATATATGGAATATCTGGATTTTGTTTAAGAATATTTACTGTGACACAATGTCTTCGAAACATAATCTAAAAAAATATAGTTATGAAATATTTTTTTTGGAAAAAATGTTTGGTAAATCAATCTAAAAACTTTCATCTTTTTGTGGACATTTTTCTTTTAAATCCGGCGAAGTTTCCATTACAACTAAAATATATTTGTAATTAAATATTTTGCAATAACATTTCCATGTATTTTGAGCTAATTCAAAATTAGATATTTCTTTTAAATTATTTATTACTGTCAAAACAGCCGGTCTCGCATCTAAAAAAATCCATTAATAAGTTACTATAATTTTTTTTTTTGACAAAAACTTACTTATTTGTGGTTTTTCTGGATATATTTTATTGTTGAAAAGGGTGAATTTTAAAGCCACCAAAGTTAAACAAATGAGAAGAATTTTCAAAAATATTCTTGGTCTCGGATGAAAATATAGCTTCATTTTTGAAAAGAAACTAAAATGGAGGAGTTTTTATAAAAATTAAAAAATTAAATAATATTTTTTTAATACCTTTAATTTTTTTAAAAACTTTTTAAGCTTAATTTTTGTTTTCGAAGAACTATTTTTGGCAACAAAATCAAAAATTTAAATAAATTTTTATAAATAAGATTGGTATTTTTTGATTGGAGCAAAAAAATATTTCAGAGAAAAATAACAATTTATTGTTTATTATCAATTTTTTAATTCAAATTTTTTAATTCAATAATAAACAATGTTCAATTTTTTTTGTTGTTTGTTGGTTTAGGCTTTTTATTCCTCCAGATAGAGAAAAAAAATTTTTAGCCAAAGTACTTTACTGTTTTTTTTTGTTTTTGATTGATTTTTAATCCAGACAGAAATAATAATAAAAAAAACATTTAAATATATGAAAGTTTATTGTTCGGCAAACGTCAAAGTTCTGATATATATAAAAAACTCCAAAAATGTTCTTTAAGTCCACACATTAAAAAAACGTCACTATTAACAAAAAAAGTTAAACAGCATTTAAATAATTTTTTGTTTTGTCGTTCATTCGAAAAAAAAGAACAAAACGAAATAAGCAGTTTTAATTTTTTTTTGTCGGTACAAAATCGTTTTTCTTTGGATAAAATATGTGGGCGAAATGGAAAGATCGTGTGTTAGGGAAATACCAAAAAATAATTTTTTTTATAGAAGGCTAATTAATACCAAACAACTTCGTCTATAGCTATAACATAGGGAGTTTATAAAAAGTTTTCAGACCGATCGAAAGTGTTAACTTTTATGTTTTTCAACCCGATTAAAAAACTACACTAAAAAAGTTCAAATTAATATCAGGGTTTTTAACATAATCCCGTTCGTTCAGGACACCTCTCAATAGCGAGAGTCAATTAGGTCCTTAAATTTATTTTTGTTAAATAAGCTTTTGATTTAAAATAACAAATATGTTGATTTTTAATTTATTAAATTTAAAGCGTTTTTGAGTTTCTACATATTATTTTTTAAACTTTTTTGATCGCTAAAAAATTTTTCGTTAATAATCGATTCTTTCTTAAATTAACAGATTTCAGAAATTTGGTTAACTTTCTTAGTTTTAGATTCTAAATACAATTATTATGCCAACAGTTTATAAACTTCGTAATTATAAATTTGTATATTTTTGTTTAATATTGTTTTTATCTTTTTTATTTTGGCATATTCATTATTTTTCAACTTATGGTGGAAGTGGAAGTGGTGGTAAAACGGTGGAGAGTAAATTAAGTAATCATTATAATCCAAAAGAAATATATGATAATAAATTTTGTTTTATTTCTAATGTATTTGAAAAATCTATTAAAGAATTTGAACGTATTACTTTAGTATTACATAGCTCTCATGATAAGCTATTTGGATCTCTGCCTAATCATGTAAGGAATGATTAAATATAAGTTTTAATAGAGTTTAGATCCAATAAAGAAATGGTTCTCAAAAAAAAAATTATAACATCTTTTAAAAATTGGAAAATTAATTGGGTATTTTTTTAACTTTCGAATCAATAAAAAAAAGTTATTTTAAAAAAGCCTTTTAATTTCCTGTAAGTTTGGTAAAAAGGTAAACAAAATTTGCATAAAATACCGTTTTTTTTATAACCAAAACCAGATAAAAAAAATTAACTTCTGAGACTACGAGTCCCGCGGCGAAATTTTAGAAAAATAACCAAAAATATTTATATTTTAGGTTAAAAATTGGGATGGTCCAATTTCAATTACTATTTCAATAATAGACAAAGACGCAATTGTTGAAGATTTTTTATGCACGAAATTTTATGTAAGTTTCTTTCGCCCGATTTTAAAAAGCAGTAAACTTGAAGGTCATTTTACAGATAGACCAAATGCGTAAAACTAATATTAAGGCTTTACAAAAACTTAGCGTGCATTTCTTGCTTCCCAAAGGTTTTTGTTATTTGGCTGAATTATCCACCAAAAAAATAGATTGCAGTAAACATTCATATAATCCAAATGAATTAATCGAAAGAATGGCAAAATATCCAATAAATTTTGCTAGAAATTTAGCCAGAAAAGTCAGTTTAAAGTTTTTTTGTCCTTAAAAAATAACTTTTTTAGATGGCCACAACTAAATACATAGTAATGGCAGATATGGATCATATGTTTAGTAAAAATTTTGAAAAATTAACTTTAAATTTAGCGGAACATGTTTTGCCTCATGAACAAAAAACTGTGTTAGTGTATCGAATTTTTGAAATAAGTAACTCAAAAGAAATGCAAGTTTCTACAAAAAAAAATTTACTTAAAAAAATTGACTGGCAATTTTATTTTTTAGAAGGCAATATGATAAAGATGAATTGGAAAGATTTTATAAAATTAAAGCAGCTCAAGAATTTCATAAATTTTATGGAGCTCATTCTATTCCACATTTAGATGAATGGTTTAATAATACAGCAGAAAATCCTGATTCGGCCTCAATACAATTTTATCAACCGTGAGCTTTTTTTTAGTTGTAGAAAAAAAACCCCGAAAGACAAAAAAAACAAGAAATTTTTTATTTTTTACTCATAACGAGCAAAAAAATGTATTTGTCTTGAGGCGAAAAATGCTAAAGTATATTTTCCACCTAGGACCTGAAGAAGTCTTGGTACGAAAGGTTGAAATATTTTATTCATTTTAGAAACTAAAAAATAAGAATTTTTAATAATCAATTTTTTTAGATATAAAAATCATGAATGGGAGCCTCAATTTGTTTCGTTAACAAATATACCTTTTCATGATCAAAGTTTTTCTTATCCTTTAAGGGATAACACTGTTTTAGTAAGTCAAAGCCATTTAAATTTTTTAGAGCTATGTAAAAAATTTATATTTTAGCGATGGGAAATGTGTCGAGCGGGTTATCAATTTGCTATAATGAATGATGTATTTATGTATCATCCGGGTATTAAAACTGTTAGACAAAATCGCTTTTCACATTATGTTAAAAAATATTTGTTTCAACATGGCGCAAATAGTGTTTTAAGAAAATTTAATAAAAGGATGGATAAATTATATCCAAACACCAAAAAAATATGTCCTAGTTTTGCTAAATTTTAAAAATAAAGAATTAAAATAGTTGTTTTTTACCTGAGTTTTTGTTGCTTTTGTTGCATTAAAAATTAAAAAACAAATATAAATTTTAAAAAAATGGATGAAATAAATTCCAGACAAATAATTTTATAGATTTAAATTTACTTTCGGCCTGGAAAATCGATTTTTATAATATGAAAAAAACAAGGACCATAGTGGTAGAACAGAAGATCGGGCCGAAAGCCTGATTTTTCTGTCTAGCTAGGATGGGGTAGTTTCATACGGAGATTACGGGAAAATTAGGCGCATTATCGTGAGTCAATATGGATCTCGAGATATATGCAAATTTTCAAATTTTAACTCAAAATTTTTCTCTTTGGCGTAGTGGGGCTTTTGACAATGAGAAAGGAGATGGTTGGTTCGAATCCCCGATGCTGTTTTTCGCCTATTTTGATGAGATTATCTAAAGGATTATGTTTAAGAAATTTTTTAATGTTTTTTAAAAATATTAGCGATATATAGAATATGCAAATTTTTATAAGATTTGACAAAAATCGATTTTTTTATATTTTTTTATGCAATTGAAGGAAAAATAAAAAGCAAATTATTTTTTTAATGTTTTTTTGAGATTAATAAACTAATTTTCATGGATTTTTTAAATTATAAGGTTTTAAGGGAGTGAGCTATTAAGAGAATGACTAGATGGTTTGGAGCCATTATCGGTTCTTCCAAATAATTTGTCAAAGGGGAAATGTTTCAAAAAGACATGATCGATTATCAAAAATTATGCCAGTGGTTATAAATACACATAGGCCTGTTCGATTATCAAATATATGCCAAAGGCAAAATTTGCATATAGGTTTGATCGGTTCTCCGAAATATGCCAGTGGGGAAATTAGCAAAGAGGCGTGATGGGTTCTCTGATGCATCGTGAAAGATTGACTTTATGGCTGGGAGCCATGATCGATTTTGCCAAATTATGCCAGTAGGGAAATTGCGAAACATTATCGATTCTCATTGTTATGCAAGAGAGGAAAATTGCATATAAGCATGATTGGTTTCCCAAATATGCCAGCGGGGAAAATTAGCATAAACTTATTATCGGTTCTCCCAAATTAGGATAAAGGCATGATCGATTCTCCTAAATATTATTCAAGCGGGGAAAAATGCATTGAGGCATCAACGGTTGTCCATGATATGCCAGGGTTGAAATGGATTGAATAATTTTTACTAAAGTTTTGAAAGCATAACCAAATTGAGTGATTAAAATAAGTATGTGATTATAGTAAGTGCCAGAGGATATGCATATATCCGATTTTTTAAGAATGCAAATAAATCTTTGAATTCCGTTGTATTTTTGCATGAGGAATCCAATGGTGGTGTTCTTTTTTAAAAAAAAAGTGGGTTCTTTGGCGGTTCTCAATAAATTAAGAAAGGGAACTATAAATAGACATGAGGGACATGTAAGAGTTAGGAAATGATAAACCCCTGGGGCATGTTTACGTGGAAGGCATATCCAAATGGTTTGAATACATTACGATATGTCCTTAATGGCATAAAAGTGTGGAAGGGGTAGTGGTATGTCTTTAAGCTTGAAGTGTGTGATACCAGCTGGGATAATGGCCTGATCGGTTCTCCGAAATATACCATTGGCAAAAAAGGCATTATCGGTTCTCCCAGATATGCCAGCGGGGATAAAGGCGTGATCGGTTTTCAACGATATGCATGAAAGTTTGGAAGGAATATTGGTATGTCTGTAAGCTTGAGGTGTGTGATGCATGTGGGCATAAAGACAAGATCGGTTGTTATGCCAGCGGGTATAAGTACATGATTGGCTCTCCAAATATGCCAGCGGGGATAAGGACACCATTGGTTCTCCAAACAGAGGGGATAATGGCATGGTCGGTTCTCAAAGATATGCCAGAAAGAATTTATAAAACTTTGCATCAAAGAAAATAATCATAAGAATTAATGTTTTTATAAAAAAACCGATTCTCATTTATTTTTTTAAATTTTTACATGCTCAAAATTAAAAACTAGACCCAGCCGTTAATCGCGAAGCGATTTATATTAAGCTCTACCGCAAGCTTTTTACAGGATCTCCTAGTTAATTTCTGAAAATAAACCTTTGTTGGTAATAAATAAAATATTTTATAAAAATCATTGACAGCAGCAAAAATAAAAATGCTCGTCGAAACTAACAAATTAATGTTTTCTCAAACATTCACTTTTCTCCATCAAACAAACGAATGTCTCAAAATGATTCAGAACGAGAAAAAGAAAAAAACATGAAACATTAAACATCGTTTTTTTTTCAATTCAACACCAATTTATTTATTTTTTACAATTATCCAACAAAAATTAGCACAGAGAAACTAAAGATAAAATTGAAAAAAATAATAATTTTTTCGTTTTCCACGGCGGTATAGCTTCAATGAAAAAGTGAAGTTCAAATGGAAATGAAAAATTTGGTCGTTGGTGGTCGAATTGCCAAAAACCAAAGGAAAAGCTATTTTTTTAGTAAAAAATGTCTGTTTTTTTGCATATTTAATTATAATTCTCTACGGATATTCAGTTGAAAAATATTGAAACTCTCACAGAATATGTAATCGAATATTGCGGATAAGATCGTGAAGATAGATTTTCATAAAAAAATCAATGAGCCGAAATCCTAGCGTAAGAGTTTTGAGCATTTTGGTCATTTTTACGTTAGAAAAAGTGATTTTTTTTGGAACTTTTTCAGAAACAATTATGGCTAAATTCATTAAGTTGCTTTAATTTTATTCTGTGACATTGAAAATCTATAATCTTATCTTGCCTACAAATTGGTGCAATCAGTTTTTCCGAAGACAATCTTTTTCCGAAAATCCTTACGTAAGAGTTTTTGGAATGCATGGAAACATAGCTTCTGCTTTGAAAAAAAGCAAGAAATTGTGATATTTTTTATTTTTTTATTTATTTTTTAACCAAAAGACAAAAGTTTCATAAAATATTTTATATAAAAATAACAAAATTCGGCTGTAATATGTTAATTTATATCTTTTTAATCATGGGAATTATAAAAAAATTCAAAAACAGAAATTATGATAAAACTTTATCTTTGAATTCAAAGAAATTGTGAATCAGCTAAGCCTCTGACTTCTTCATTTGGTAAACTTTCTTTTTCATCGAAGCATATATTCCTTTCCCAGCTCCAGCTCATTACCAACAAACATAATTTTTTCTCATCATGAGTGGCAATTCTTCTTAGCCATTGTTTTATTACAGAATGCATATGCTCGATTATCTGTTCAGAAAAATAATTGAAAGTTCTCCAGCGGTCAACAAAAGGTGGAACATGTTTTAATAAAATATGAAATTTTTGTGTATAAAAATGGAAAAAAATGTTTTTATTATTTTAAATATGTATTTTGGTTAAAAAATAAATAAAAAATATCACAATTTCTTGCTTTTTTTCAAAGCAGAAGCTATGTTTCCATGCATTCCAAAAACTCTTACGTAAGGATTTTCGGAAAAAGATTGTCTTCGGAAAAACTGATTGCACCAATTTGTAGGCAAGATAAGATTATAGATTTTCAATGTCACAGAATAAAATTAAAGCAACTTAATGAATTTAGCCATAATTGTTTCTGAAAAAGTTCCAAAAAAAATCACTTTTTCTAACGTAAAAATGACCAAAATGCTCAAAACTCTTACGCTAGGATTTCGGCTCATTGATTTTTTTATGAAAATCTATCTTCACGATCTTATCCGCAATATTCGATTACATATTCTGTGAGAGTTTCAATATTTTTCAACTGAATATCCGTAGAGAATTATAATTAAATATGCAAAAAAACAGACATTTTTTACTAAAAAAATAGCTTTTCCTTTGGTTTTTGGCAATTCGACCACCAACGACCAAATTTTTCATTTCCATTTGAACTTCACTTTTATACCGCCGTGTTTCCATTATTTTTAACTTTTAACAAAAAAGATACAAGCAGAATTTTTGTCTTTTTGTCATGCGTTGCTGCAACCAACTAAAAAATTAATTTAAAAAAAGCTACAATGCATTGTTTCTTTTTTTTTATTCACAAAAATAAATATTATAGAAGAAGCAAAAATATTACAAACAATAAAGCATTTTACAAATTAATTTTTTTCTTACATTGTTTTGGATCGTGGATCGTCTTTCTTTAAGCTTTTCAATGATAGTAAACTCATCAAATATGTATTCAAACTGAAAAATAAAATGACGTTTTCGAACTTCAACTTTTCGAAATTTTTTTTAAAGGTCGTCTCCAATCATTTTATCAGAAAGAGAAATTTTTTTTATGATTCGTTAAAAATCAAATTTAAAGGGTTTAACATACATAATTTTTTGTTTAAACTCTTTTGTTTTGTTTTTATGTTTTTTTTTCATAGGAATTAATTTGAACGACGTTATAATACCATTTTTTTAAATATTTTTTTGTTTTAAACTTTCCTTTTATTTTAGGGAGCATTTTTTATTGTTTAAATTGAAAAAATTCAGAAAAATTTAAATTTTATGAAAAAATCAAAGTCAAAGGTTTAAAATATTTTTTAAATCAATTTTATGGAAGCTTGGAGGTTTAAAAAAAGAACAAATATTATTAATTTTTCCAACGATATCAAAGTCTTAGAAATACTTTTATAATGACAAATATTTATCGAATTTTAAAGTAAGTTTTTGTTATTTTCAAACCCATTCAAAATTGTCCTGAATTTTTAATTTATTTATCTAACATTTTTTCCAGCAATTTCTTTCGAAATTTTATTTGTATTCTTTTTATTTTTGGTTGCATTGGAGTAATATGGATTTTGACTTCTCATAACCCTCAATTTATTTCAACTTCATTAAAAAACATGTCTAACCTGAACACTGAAACTTCCCCTTCCAAAGAACTTGATAAAACTGAAAGTATGTGTTTGTCCAATTTTTAGGGAACTAAAAAATTTGCATGTTTAAAAAATAAATATTTTAAGGTAATGAAAACAAAAATAAGCCAGATACGCCAATAAAAATTTTATGCTTAATTAATACTTCAAAAAAGCAATTAAGTGAGAGAGCCATTCATGTAAATGCTACTTGGGCGAAAAGATGTGATAAATATTTATTTTTAAGTTTTGATCCAGTAAATATTTTTTTCGTTAAATTTACTTTTTAAAAGAAGTTCAATTTTAGAATATAAATTTACCATTTTTGGATTTAAAAGTTCGAGAATCAAGAATGACTTTATGGGAAAAAATTAGAAAATTATTTAGATGGGTTTATCAAGTAAGTAAATCTCAGAAACAAAAAAAAATATTTTATTTTTGCGTCAAGAAAAATTTGATTGGAATTTTTTTAGAATGAATTAGAAAATTTTGATTTCTTCCTTCGCGCCGATGATGATTCATATTTTATTATGGAAAATTTACGCCACATGCTTTCTCCCTATAATCCAAATGAAGCTTTGTATTTTGGTTGCAGATTTAAACCATTTTCTAAAAGCGGCTATATGAGCGGTGGAGCTGGTTATATACTTTCAAGGTAAAGTCAAAGACCTGATGAAAAAGTTTGGAGTAGAAAAAAGTGACAATTCTTTTTAGAGAAGCTGTAAGACAAATAGTTCCAGCATTTAATGACCCAAAAATATGTCCGCAAAAAATTGAAAATTTAGAAGATGTTAAAATTGGTCATTGTGCTGGAAATCTTAATTTTACTTTTGTTGATACTAGAGATGAAAATGTGAGTTACCTATCAAATACATGGCTTTCCAAGGGTATCTAATAATTCTAAAAATATTTTTGAGTCTCTTAACGAAAATTTTTAATTCTTTAATTGGCGATGCAAAAGTTTTCACATTTATAAAAAAAATTTAAACAAAAAATTAGTAATTTTGTTCTAAAAAATTAATACCATTAGGGTCGTCATCGTATGCTTCCATTTGATCCAGCTGTACATTTTGTAACTGGATTTGAAGACATTCATTATCAATATATGTATTATCCATATAATGTAACCGAGGTTAAGCATTTTATTATTCAATCTTTTTATTATAATTTTCTTCCACTTTTTTAGTTTAAATGTTGCGCGAATTATATGATTTCTTTTCATTATATTGATAAAAATTTAATGCATTTTTTTGAATTTTTAATTTATCACACAAAAGTGTATGGAAAAAATTATGATGAAAATGATGAAAATTCTTCAGTGATAAAACATATAAAATTTAATAAATAATAAGTAATAAATTTGAATTATAATTTTTAAGTTTATTTTTTCATAAAAAAATTTTGAACATTTTTTTCATCGATAACAAACAAACAAGGATTAAAATACAATGGATTTAAATAAATAAATTATTTTATACGTTTGAAATTAAAACTTTTTTGATTTTTACTTTACAAAAATATTAAAAATATATTAAAATTTATTCAACAAAAAAAATACAGATTATCCATCTAAAAGTTTGCTAATAGATTCCCTTAAAATTGGAACCATTTTATCTGTGCCTTTTGGAGATAAATGTATTCCATCACAAAATAATGAAAGACTTGAATTTTTATCATAATAATTATATTTATGATTTTCCATAAAAGCTTCATTGATTTCAAGTGCCGAACATTTTGGACATAAACTTATAGCTGCTTTAATTCGAATCCAACTTGTGTTTAATTCGGTTAGGATTTCCTGAAATTTAAAGGGTATTAAATTAAATATTTTCTATTTTTATTACAAAAATGAAATTTTCGTGGAGAGAGTAATAAAATACTAAACTTTCGTGTAAGGAATAAAACTTCGTTTCAGAAAAAAATATAATAAAAAACTTACTTCTCTTGTTAAAAATGCATTATTCAAAGGCTTTTTCTGTGTCAATTGTTTAGCAATGGAAGTAGCGGGGTTGAATTCAAAAGTAGGATGAGGTTCAATAATTACTATGTGTTTGGTATAAGCTGACCATAATTTAAAATACTCAACCATCACAGAGGTTGCTGAATCATTTAGGGCCATTTCAAAATTTTCTATTGGTTTTCGAAACCAATTATTTTTTTCTATTCTGAAAAATTAAAAAAAAATCAAAGCTTTTGAAGAATATTTGGGTCTTCTTTACTTTAGCGCGCCCGATTTTTTTTTGACAGTTTTGTTTTAATAAAAATTCCTTACCTTTGACTTATTAACAAAATATCAGGTTTTAATTTAGCCAAAAATTTCGCTGTCGAATTAAAAATTTCATTACATTTAAACATTTTATCTTTATATTCTCCATTAAATTTTTCAAATGCCACACATGAAGGTCTTGCAGCGACATAAAGTATTTTATATTTATCTTTCAAAGCTTTTTTAATTGCGGAGATTTGTCTCAAAGCAAAACTATTACCCGTGAAAAAAATTGTTGCATTTCCCGTGCCTTTGTAAGAACAAAAAAAGGCGTCGCCTTTGGTGGATTTTTTGATGACTTTGAGCATTTCTGAATCCCAATTACAATCATTTTTCATGGTTGTTAAACTGCATTCTTTTGCAATCTTTAAATTTTCAGAAATTGCAAAACTTTGATTTTCCTAAAAAATTTTATTGAAATTTAATTTAATAAACTTTTTTTTTGGGAAAAAACTTGCATTTTCATTACCAATTCTTTGAGGCTTTAAAAGAAGCATTAAAATTAAACCAAGAATTATTAAGATTATAAAAACCAGGCGACTCCCAGATTGCGTAAGAAGGGGCTTTTCAAAAAAGTGATATTGCAACATGGAAATAGCAAAAATGATAACGAGTAGCTGCCATAAAGCTAAAAAAAATTTCGAAGATTTTTTAAAAGAAAACTTCTATTTTTCTGAGGAAAATGAAAAAATTTTCATAAAGTTTCAAAAAATTTTATCAAAGAAAAAATATTTAAATTTTTTTCTGGAATTCATACAGAAAATAAACAAATTATTAACCCCTTTTTTAGAATTAACTCACGAATAATATCAAAAATTTCGATATATTTCGCAAAAATAATAATTGGCCAATGAATCAAATAAACCGAATAAGAAATATTTCCATAATAAACACACACATTTTCAAATATTTCTGTCATTACCCATTTACTTGAAGTTGTTTGTTCTTGAAGGCCATAATAAATTGCTAAACCTCCTAATCCAGTGGCAAAGAGCCTCATAAAAGCTATGTGCAAAAAGTTTGAGGTTATGTCAGGCATAAAACAAATTACACAAAGGACTACAAAATTAAGGATACGGTAGTTTAGTTTTTGTTTTGAAGGCGTCGAAATATTTAAATTTTCAGAACTTTCATCAAAGTTATGAGAGTAAGATAATTTTTGATATTTTCTTTTATGATAATAATAAACAATGGTTCCAATAAGAAATTGCCATAATCGTGACAAGACCATTCCAAAACTTATAATAGGAATGGGAATAAAAGTTTGAAATAAAAAACTTCCAAGTCCAATAAAAAATGTAGCTTTCACAGGATTTGAAGAACATTTTTGAATAAAAATTAAAATAAATGGCGCAAATAAATAATATTGAAATTCCACAGAAAGCGACCAAGCGTGAAGCAAAAACTTATATTCACCAACTAATTTAAAATATGATTCTTTCTCGAAAAGGCTTTGCAAATTCGTTGCAAAGAATATCGCCCAAATTGCATCAAATTTTAGAAATTCATAATCGGTTGAAATTAAAAATAAAGAACCGGTAGCCAAAGTTAATAGAATCGCGAGCAAATATGCGGGTAAAAGACGCTTCAACCGACGTTCATAAAAAATTAAACACGTGGTTAAAGAGAGAGTTTTTCCATCCAAAATCATAGTCATTAAATATCCAGAAATTGCAAAAAATCTAAAATAAAAAGCTGCTTATTTATGTATTTATTTATTTTTTAAATCTACAAAAGAAACTTTTCTAATTTTTTTTAGTTTAGATTCGAAAATATTCAAATTTATTGTTTGCTTGAAAACCATTATGGCTTTTACAGAATTAAAAAAAAAATGATAAAATTTAGAAAAATTGCGTTTTGGAGATTTTTCGATATTTTGTGAAAGCAGTTTTTTTGTAATAAATAAAAACTTACATATCAACTCCAAGATAACCTTGTGGAACAAATTTTGGTTTTAAATGAAATCCTAAAACTGCTGTAATGGCTAAAGCTCGAAGAAGTTGAATATCAGAATTTTTTTGTTTCTTCATTGACATTTTTTTGACAATGTGAAAAAAATTTAATTATGGCAGCAACTTAAATTCAGTAAAAAAAATTTAAGGTTTATTTTTCTTCAAAATCAATATTTCCTATTTTATCCCAAAAAAGCATTTGAATAATGTTTTTTACGACGAATTTTTGAATTTTTTTTTTGATTTTTTTTGTTCAAAACGATTATTATTTTTTTATCAATAAATCAGAGTTCATAAAACCCAATAATTTATACAACAAAAAAATGACAAAAGCTTATTTCTGAATTTTAATCCTCTAAAGTTAATATTATTTTTGTTGTTCACTAAATTCATCTTTTAAAAGATCACCGACGATTTTTAAAAAATCAATAAAAATTTTAAATGCAAAGAAAAAAAGAATTATTGTTTTTAGAAAAGTTTGAAACAAAAAGCATGAAGAAAAAAAGTATTTTGATTGCAAAGCATTGCTCATTTTTGTATGATTAATAGAAACAAAAAAATATGAATGTTTTTTTTCTTCATGTTTACTAAGAATTTTTTTCATTTAAAAGCAAACTTTTTGAAATATAAAAGTTGCTTGTTCAAAGAGATGTTTTCCTCAGCTACATTTCTAAAAAAGTTTTGTTGATATACGTTACTATTGTTGAACCTGACATTAACTATCTCTCTGCTTGTGTAATTCATTAATTTATTTAAAGAAAAAAATCAATCGCTTTTAGTGAAATTTGGCCTCATTTCACTTGGATATGGCTATTTTGCTTTGAAAAAACTGTTTCCTCTCTGCATATGTAAACATCCTGCTCAATTTATGTTTTATTTGGCCTTTTTTCTATAATTACTCTTTTCTTTTACAAGCGTTTCATTATTTTTAAATTAGACGACTATCATGAATCAGGTGAAAAAACAAAAGAGAAAAAATAGAAAAAGAGAACAAAAGAATAATAAAAAAGTGATGGTTTAAGCTTTGCTTTTCATTTTCTCGCAACATTTTCCATTTCTCTCCCTCCATTTTTTTGATTGTTATAAGTTATAACCGAGCTTTATCCGATAATTTTATTTTTTCGATTTATTGTTAATTTACCAAAGGAAGAAGTATAACCTTTGTCGTCGATGATTTTTTTTTCTTTAAAAATCATACTTTTTTGGGTGTTTTTTTTCCATCATATCTTATTTAAAAAGTTTTCACAAAAATTAAAACTAATACATGCTCCATTGTTAATTTGATTTGAAAAAAAAGAAGATGATTAAACGTTTAGTTTAATAATTTGTTTTTATATTTCAAAGAATTGAATTGCACTTTTGACAAGCCGTGGTAGTGATCCATTTAAAAAATAAATAAACCTGTTCTAAATTCAAAAACAGTTCAAAGAGCTCCACCACCACCTCCATCCTTTTTTGACGTTTGTTCACTGAAAAAGTTGTTGTTTTTTTATAAATCAAATTTTTTGATGCGCAATCAATTTTTTAATTAATTAACGCTCTTGAAAAATATAAAAACCTTTTTTTGTCGACCGTTTCCCCATTTTTTTTTCTCCACTTTTTTTATTTTGTTATTTTAAAAATTTTTGAATTTTAACTTAATTTTATTTATTTTTTTGGTAGCAAAGGAAAAAAAGTATGAAATCCGTCGTTGCTTTAATGGATGCTGAAGATCTTCAAAAAGAATGGAAACCACGAACTTTAACTGAAATTAAAGCAAGCAAAAGTAAGAGCATTTTAAAAGTTTAATAATAAAAGCTTTGTTTTCTTTTTTTTAGCAAATGAGGTGGTTAGAATTTTTGCTGATGGCATTTATGATTTATTTCATCCAGGGCACGTGGAACTTTTTCGTCAAATTAAGAATTCTTTTCCAAATGTTGAATTAATTGTTGGAGGTGAGCTTGCGCTTTTTTAAAAATAATCTGCAAAAAATTTGGACTTGAATAAAAAAATCATAAAAATATTGGAAAATTATCTGATTTTCGCAAAAGTTTTTTGCTTATTTTTTGTTTTTATTTTTCAAAGAGGATTTTTTTTCGAAAATACTTATCAGTGAATCAAAAAAAAACACTAAAGCAAAGTTTTTTTAAAAAGCATTTTTTTAGTTTTTTGTTTACCACTCGCCACTTTTTTTCAACCAAAAACCTTTTTTAATCAAATTTCTTTTCATTTTAAGAATTTCTTACTAAGTTTTTTCTATTTCTTTTAGTTTGCACCGACCACGAAACCGCCTTCCATAAAGGTTGTGCCCCAGTTATGAGTGAAGAAGAACGATTTTATATGGTTCGTCAATGTCGTTACGTCGATGAAGCATATAAATCTGTTCCATATTTTCCAACCCTTGAATATACTAATTCTTTAAAAGTTTGTTTTTTTCCAAAACTCAAATTTTCATTAAACAAAAAAATTTTTTATTTTTAGGCTGATTTAATTGCACACGATGCAATTCCATATGGAACCCCCGAATCTGAAGATTGTTATGCAATTTTTAAAAAGTGTGATCGATTTTTCGAAACTCAACGAACTCCCATGATTTCAACCACTGGGTTACTTGATCGAATTTTATGTGATTTAACCAAATTTCAAACTCGTCAAGCTCTTCGAAATGGGGCCTAAATTATAAAAATCAACTTTAAAGCAAAATATGTATTTTATTTTTGTTTTTTTTAAATTATTTAATTAAACTATTAACAATAAAAAGTATATAAAAAAATTTATGGAATGCTTCAATTTTTTATTCATTTTTTTTTTGCATGTTCATCAATTAACAGCAAAAAAATGAGGGTGAAAAGGAATAAAAGAAAAAAAAGATGGAAACCGATGGATGTGAAATTGTGCGCACGCGAGGTAAAAAAAATGCATGCATAAAGTGGACACACCAAATGCAAACACTGAAATAAATAGCAGCGAACGAAAATAACGATAAGAAAAAAAAGTGATAAAAAAATTAAAAGCCAGCCATCAAGAAAATGCGTTCTTGAAAACCAATAATTTCTTCAATTATTTTTTGTGATTAATTTTTGGTATTATTCTCTCATTTTTGATTTTTCTTTTTTTTAATATTTAATATTAATTTTTTATTTTTTATGTTCATAGTCATGAGTTTGTTAATGTTACCAGCTTCAACCTTTGATACAGCTTCACCATTACTTTGTATGCCAGACTCTCCAAAAACTCTTCGGACACTTCCATCGGAACCTATATGCCCACCAACCAGCTGGTTACCCGAGAAACCGCTCGTAAATGCTTAATGGAATATTTATCGACAAAACACAGTGGAATATTCAACGACACAATAATTCATTGTCAGTGTGACTACAAAACTCAAACTCGATCAACCAAATTTATTTGGATCACTAATAAATGTGGATAATAGAGTGAGTGGCAAAAGGAAATAAAAAAATGTAATATCGATGTTTATCATACATATTTTATCTCTCTTTATTTTCTTGTTGGTTTTATGAATTTCTCTCTCTTTTTTATGTAAATTTTTTTTCCTCGGTCGAATTTTTATAAAATTATGTCTTGAGATGAGAAAATGGGATAAGATTTTTATCATCACCGTTCATTTATGTTTTAAAGAATTTAAATATCCATTATTTTTGATTTTAAAAAGTTTACAAAAAAAGTTTAAAATAAAAACAATGATTTCCAAAATGAAAATGGATTTTCGGGATAAAAGTTATATTTTAAAATGTGTATGTTTTTGTATTTTATTTTTGCTCTTGATTCAACTTATTTCTCGAACGGAAAACATCAAAAAAGCTGATCAACTTGGAAATGAAAATAATGGGGAAGAAACTTTGGAAGCCAAAATTGAGAGAACTTTAAAAAATTGGGGCTTGCATAATTTAACCGTGGATGATTTTTATTTCGACAACGAAGAACTCCAAAATATTAAAAACTGTTATTTGAAAGAATTGGATAAAATTATTTTATCTCCAAATAAAAATTCTACTCTTGATTGGATGGAAGTTGGATTTTTGCCAAAGGTAAGAAGACATGACCTGATTTAAAAATTCATAGTTATAAAAAGCTATACAATCATATTTTATTTTGTTTTTAGTTCCACTTGAAAGTTGGAACTTTTTTGTGTTATTTTGATCAAACTTTTTTGTTGCAAAAGCAAAATTATTTCCTAAAAATGACATCATAAAAGTTTGAATTACTAACTTTAAAAAAATAAGTTTTATAGCTCTCGCAACCAATTGAAAAGATTTTAGTAAAAAAAATTTGATTCTTGTAGTTCAAAAATAAGTTTTTTTAGCGATGCGCCTCTTCCATTGAACAAAAGTTACCATTTTTTGATCCACCAAAAAAGCATTATGAAATAAAATATTTTATTAAACCTCAAATTAATGATACATGTTCTATTATTACTTTTGGTAATTTAACCCTTAATTATATCATTTTTAATCATTTTTTAAACTAACTCACAACAAATTTCCAGGAATCGGCCAAGATATAACAAATGAAATAATGTTAAAGGAAGCTTTTCCACATTGCTCTTTTCTTGGGTTTGATCCTGATCCATTTATAAATGAATTATTGTTTAGAGAAAAAATAAAAGGTCATTTTGTTAAAGGAGCTGTTGGTGGAAAAACTACAACTGAAGGAAAAATATCAAAATGTACATAAGTTTTTTTTTTCTATAAACCTTTTTTCATGGAATTACGCCGCTGAGCATCAGAAAAATTATATTCTAGCTTGCTAGTTGCGAAAAGCATAATTTTTTCTCGTTAGCCAAAAAATCTTTAATGAAACTCAAATATCTATTTTTTAAATTAAAATTTTTACTTAAAAACTCCCTAAAAAATGAGACTTTTTTTACAAAATTAACAACAAAAGAAAATTTTTTGGCTATCGCGTTTTTTTCTTCTTAAAAACTGTAAATTTTTTGTTTTGACAACCAAAATTTATTTCTTTACTTTTACTTTTGCTTTAAGAACTCGCCAAAAAAATAACCTCTTAATTTCGTAAAAATATGCAAATTTAATAATTTAAAACCAAAAAATTTAAGTACAAGCCGGTGGCGTCATTTATAGCGAGGATACCGCTTCAAAACAATCCGTTGCAACCATGCTTGAAATTTATCATGGCCGTGGAATACCCATTGATTTAATCAATTTTGACATCGAATCAGCCGAATTTGAAGTCTTTGATGTTTTTCTAAATGATTCAATTTATAATCAAATTTGTCAATTTAATGTTGAATTTCATCATCCTCTAAACAGCCAATATTCTGTTACAGAAGTTTTAAATATTTTAAAGAAATTTATCGCAAATGGAAAATTTGTTTGGATTAAAAATGATATTCTTTTTGATACAAATTTTCCTTCATTTTTTATTAATATTGGAAATCGATATTGTTTTGAAAAATATTTAAAAGGTCGAATAAATAATTAAATGCTTTTGTTTACGATAGCTTTGACGACGTGAAACGCGAGTCGGGAATTAGCTTTTTTTGATTCTAAACATTCCTTTTCCTTTCAAACCTTTAATTTCTATGTTTAACTATATTCACCCGAGAATTTTTTTCTCAACTCTTTGTAAAAAAGTTTTATTAATAAATTTGAACTTATTTTTTTAAACTAAAATATTTTACGAAAAAACTCATGTTTGAAGAAGAAAAAAATATTGAAAAAGACTATTTTTTTAATTTTGATATCCCTCATTGCATGAAAATAAAAATTCGTAAGAAGTGGAAGACTTCTAAATATCATGTAATTTTGCAGGTGGGTCTGAGAAAAAAAAAGCGACCTCAATATTTATTCTTTTGCGATTTATCCACTAAAAAAATGTTAAAGAAAAATCTTCACAATGCAACAACACAATTCTAAAGTGAAATTTAAAAAAAATCAAATCAATAGATCTCATTTGCATAAAGATAAGCATCAAAATGGTTTTAATTTTCATTTCATTTTTCTTCAACTTCAAGCGTTTGTAGTTTTAAAAGAAAAAGATAAAATGCAATCAAATAAAGTTAGTTATTTTCGAATATGTTTATTCACAATTTTATTTCTTCTTGCCTTATTTTATACTTTTTTGTCGACGTTTAAATTTAGTGACAGTAATTCTGAACACATAGCTATTTCAAAAGAGGATCAAATACCAAAAAATGAAACAAAGCCTATTTTTATTATTAAATCTTATATTTATCAAAATTCAATTATGTAAGTTTTTTTTCTTTAAAATTGTCTTTTTCCAAATTTATTTTTGATTTATTTTCTTTATTGCATTCTAAAAAAATAGATAGAATAAAGCAGTAAATTGTCTCTTGAATTTTTCAAAATTTCAGATTTTAAAAGTTTTCTTTGACAAAAACGTATTTTTGATTAAAAATTTTATAATGTTTTTTATGCTTTTTCTCGATTTCAATTTTTACATTTTGGATAAGTTTTTTTTTTCAGCTACAAAAACAATGACGCAATTATTACCCTTTTTAATGGTGAACAAGCAAACTATTCTGCAACACCACTATCATGTCGGCGGAAACTGAGTAATGGAAAAGTTGAAAAAGTTTCGGCAGAAATATCCATGCTTGTTCCAAGTCCACCATTTTGTAAATTACTCATGTATCGAACACTCTGTGTTTTTTCAGCCTCATTTGAAACAGAAGAAACGGTTTCATATGAAATTGGAGCAAAAAATGGAGGAATTCCATTTCATTTTCAAGAAGTTAGTTTCTAATATTTTACACTTATTTATTATTTTGTTAGATAGTGTTTAATTACCGGGCCGAAATCACTATCAACAGACACATGTGTACATTTATAAAAATATTTTTTTCTTTTTTTAGTTAATTCTTAGCAAACCAGAAATCAAAAAACGAACATTTGTTTCATGCATGTCGAGAATGATAGCATTCAAAAATTGGGCTTTGTTAATCACAGCTTTGGAAACTTATCGATTTTATGGAGGCGACCTTATGGTTGCATACGTTGAATGCGCATTGAAAGAAGTTATCGGGTTAATGGAAATGTATGAAAAAGATGGAATTTTAAGGGTTGAAACTGCTTATAAAGGAGCGGAAATAGTATGATTTTACCATAAATTTTGTAATTTTATTCAATTTTTTTTAGCCTAATGCTCCATATGATCCCGATGGCGAAGCAGAATATAGTAATCAATTAACCAATGCTCACCAATGCCTTTACGAATATAAAGAATCCGCGGAATTTATTGCTTTCACGGATTGGGATGATATTTTAATTGGAACTCCGCAATTTCCAAAATTTTCTGATGCTCTTCGACCTCTTTCTTTGGAAAATCCAAATGCTGGAGAATTTAGTATAGATCGATTCGATACTTATATGAAAAAAGCTTTTCGACCAAATTCACCACAATTTTCGCTTAAAACACTTGAGAAATCGCTAATAAGTCCGAAAAAAGTTGGAGTACCAAAATTTATCATTCGTCCAAGTTTCATCCTTGGAATATGGATTCATCAAGTTTGGTTTTTTGAAGACAAAAAATTCAATCGAATTCATGTCAATGAAACATCAGCTTTTATAATGCATTTAAGTAATTTAATTTTGGATATTGGAGAAAAGGAAGAATTTCTTAATGATCCGTCTTCGCAAAATGCAAGTAATTTTATTAATGGTAAAATTTTACAAGAAAATATGGAACAAATGTTTAAAAAATATAAATTTAATTTTGTAAGTTTGTCACACACAAAAAAAAATAATGCTCATATGAAAAATTTTATAGAATTCTTCCATTTACTCTCATTCAAAGCCATTTCATAAAGTGATACAAAATTGTTATGAAACCATACGAAAAAAGATGTTTGCAAATAAAATGGATTTTTGTCCTTCACATAAATATTGTAATTATCCAAAACAAAATTTGGAAGTGATGAAAGTTGAAACCAAACATAAAAAACCATTTAAATTGGGTGGATTTATTTGGTATGAAAGAGAAAATGTTAAATTTATTGAAACTAATAAAGGATGTTTTTAAATTGTTATTTTTCTTTAATAATTAATTACATAATAAAGTCTTCTAAAAATTTTTTTTGAGTTTTCCACAAATAAAATTCTGCCAGAAACAAGCTACATTTAAATATTTTTTATCTTTAAAACTCGACGAGACTTTCTATGCCCAAAAACAAATACACAAAATTTATGACCTTAATTTCTCTTTTTTGGAAATGGCGACTTACACCTTTTTGAGGCGAGAGAAAAATAAAACTTAAATCGATAAATCTCATTTGCATAAAAAAAAGAAGATAAAAATCAAAATCATCTCATTTTTCATTTCTTCAACATTTTTCTTTAAATTCGCTAAGGAAATGTGTTAGTTGAGAAAAATACAATGCAACCAATTAAAGTTGGATATTTTCGAATATGTTTATTTACTATTTTATTTGTTTTTGCTTTATTTTATACTTTTTCTTCGACCTTTAAATTTAGTAACAATAATGTTGAACTCGTAGTTACTGTGACTGAAGTGGTTCAAATACCAAAAAATGAAACAAAACCAATTTTTATTATTAAATCATATATTTATCAAAATTCAATTATGTAAGTTTTTTTTACCTTTTTTCTGTAATTTTTTATTTTTTATTTTTTTATTAATTTTTTTATGCCTTCAAAAAAAATTATTTGCAGCCATGAATATTTTATCAGGCAGTAAACAAATAAATATGCAAATTTTTAATTTAAGTATTTTTAAGAATAAAAAAGTTTTAAAAAACGTGAACTTTTAAAGTTTTTGCCTTTTTTGATCCTCATTCTCTCTGTTTTTGACGAATTTCTTGATTTTCAGATACAAAGGAAATGATGCCATAATTACACTTTTTAATGGCGAAAGAGCAAATTATTCTGCAACACCATTATCATGTCGGCGGGAATTGAGTAATGGAAAAATAGAAAAAGCACCAGCAGAAATTACAGCGATTTGTACGACTCCTTTATTTTGTAAGCTTCAAATGTATCGAAGCCTTTGCATTTTTCCGTTATCCAATGAAAATGATGAAACAATAAAGTATGAACTAAGGTCTCGAAGTGAAAATGAAAAAAATGATTCTCAAGAAGCAAGTTTTCATTTGAAGAGTTTCAAAACTTCTTAAATTTAACTTTTTGTTTTTTAGTTAATTCTTAGCAAACCAGAAATTAAAAAAAGAACATTTGTTTCATGCATGTCGAGAATGATAGCATTTGAAAATTGGGCCTTGTTAATTACTGCTTTGGAAACATATCGATTTTATGGAGGCGACCTTATGGTTGCTTATGTTGAATGTGCATTGAAAGAAGTTATTGAGTTAATGGAAATGTATGAAAAAGATGGAATTTTGAGGGTTGAACCTGCTTATAAAGGCGCGGAAATTGTAAGTTTTGTATTTTTTCTCAAACTCCTTAGTCAGTTGTTAGTAAAGGCCAGAGATAGATAGATATGCCTTGGTGACTTTTGCATGTCTATTATCAATTTTGTTTTTTACAGACTTATAAATTTTTTTAAAAGTTTTAATATTTTTAAAAGCTCTTTTTCATTAAGAAAATCTATTTCTTGCTTCCATTTGCTGTCTCGCGTTTGTGAAAAACAGGGTGAAAAAAAAAGTCAACGTGGTGTCCCATAATTTTTTTAAATAAAGTATTTCTTAAAATTTATAACTAACTTTATGGAAACATATTTTTATATTGTGTTGCTTTTTTTCTCGCAGCTGCAATTAAAAAAAAAGCACCATTAAAGTTACTCGATTTTCATGGCTTCCAAGCATTTAAGATTATTTTTTAACAAAAAAAAATTTCTCTGCTTTTTTTTCTCGCCTTAAAAAAAGATTTTTTCAAATGAGCAACTAAATACGCACGACGCTTTTTAAGTGTCTGTTTTTCATGAATTAATAAAAAAAAGAAGAAGCGAGGTTTGGTTCATCTCCATTTTTAATTTCAACTTCCTTAACATTTGGTTCTCTGAGCAAAGAATTAATTTTGAGTTTTTTAGCCCAACATTCCTTATGATCCAGATGGAGAAACCGAATATGCTAATCAAATAACCAATGCCAACCAATGCTTATATGAATTTAGAGAATCAGCAGAATTTATAGCTTTCACAGATTGGGATGATATTTTAATTGGAACTCCGCGATTTCCAAAATTTGCTGATGCTCTTCGACCTCATTCATTGGCTAATCCAAATGCGGGTGAATTTACTATTGATCGATTAAATATTTATATGGAAAAGGCTTTCCGTCCAAATGGAAACCCTTTTTCACTTAAAACACTCCAAAAATCTATAATTTTTTCAAACATAACTGACGATCCTAAAATTATTGTTCGTCCAAATATGATTCTTGGAACTTGGATTCATAAAGCTTTGTATTTTGAAAATGAAAAATTCCACAGTATTAAAGTAAATCAAACTGAAATTTTCATGGTTCATTTGAGAAATTTAATTTTGGATGTTGGTGAAGTGGAAGAAATTTTAAGTCCTCCTCCTTTACTAAATGGAAACCATTTTATTAATGGAAACGAGTTGCAAGAAAATATGGAAAGAATGTTCAGAAAATATAAGTTTAAATTTGTGAGTTTCATTCTTTTTTTGGAAGTAAAAATTTATTAAATCAAAATTCTGTTTTTTTATTTTTTTTTGCATAAAAATACTCTTACAGCGAAAATTAAAAAAAAATGTTTTAATTTTAGTTTTTTTAGATCTAAAACAAATTTTTAAAGATAAAAATTTTTTGGACTAAAAATAAAGACTAAATTTATTTTTTCAGAATTCTTCAAAATATTCTTATTCCAAATCATTTCATAAATCCATTTATGGTTGTTATAAAAAAGTTATAAATATAATGATAAACCACAAATTGGATTTTTGTCCTTCACATAAATATTGTAATTATCCAAAACAAAATTTGGAAGTGATGAAAGTTGAAACCAAACATAAAAAACCATTTAAATTGGCTGAATTTATTTGGTATGAAAGAGAAAATGCTAAATTTATTGAAAGTAATCAAGGATGTTTTTAAATTGTTATTTTTTAATATATTCTGTTTTTGTTTTTACATTTTTTTTACAGAAATAAATAAGCTTTTAAAAAATTTACATTTAGCAACCTTTTTTTAATGATGGACGAAAAAATCTTTTCAAGCATAAAGATTGTAGCATAGTAAAAACATAAAAAATTGTTTTGACCTAACAAATTTAGTGGGAAAAAGACTTCAGATTTTCATAATTCGTTTTTCTCGTTTTTTTCATCTTCATTATCTCCTAACTAAATCTATACTTTACAGTGAAATAATAATAACAACAAAAAAAAAGAATTTTTTCATATTTTTAAAGTTATAACTTATAAGAAACCAAATTTTGATTTTAGGTTGGTGATAGAGGATGTCAGTCGTCGTTAAGTCGATTAGTCGAATACTAAAGATATTTTTAACAAAGAAAATTGTAATATGTAATGAAAGAGAGAGAGAGAGAGAGAGAGTAAAATAAATGATTTTTTTAAAAGAGCTTTCACTAAATTTGCTCCAGGAAGGGAAAAATTTAAAGGGTATTAAAAAACTTGTATAAAATTAATTCAAAAATCAATAAAAAAATTTGCAAAATTTCTGTCTTTAATTTTTTAATATAAGTTCACGATCAACAAAAAAAATTTATTTATACTGTCATAATAATTTTGAATATATGTGTTTATTATTTTCGAATGCAGATTTAGTGAATTTGCCTTTTTCTTAATTTATCTCTTTATTTTTATCAATAGTTTTTCCTGAATTTAAAAATATTTTACATCCATTTAAACCTTCCCAATAATAATGATCTGAATCAGGAAAATGTATAACTAAATTTTTACTCAACGACACAGATTTATAATTTCGTTTTGCAACGTTGCATTTAAAATTTTCCACAATTGGAGGTACTTCACAAGTTATGGGAGTTAGACATTGCTTCTTTTTACCCAAATTTGAATGTCCTCCATAGCATTTAGAAATTGCATTAGCATAAACTAAATTTGATGAAATATTTGGAAAATTCTGGAAAGCAGCTTGAAAGTTAGAATGCAAATTTTTTATATCTTCATTAGAAATTTTTGTGAAGGGTATATAATTATTTTCATCACCCTAGAATTTAAAAACATTTTGAAGCTCCACAAAATCAGCAAATAACTTACAAATTCTTGAGTACTATTTTCGCAAATATGAACATGCGATATTGAGCCATCTTCTGGAGGGATTTCGACTACCGTGGCATTATTCAAACCAGGCCAATGAATCCATGCCGTTTCAACATTTTTAGTTTGATATACCGACTTTCCAAAATGACGTGTATCATTTGTTCTCAGTGATTTTATAGTTTCGAAAAGTGAAAATTTTGCCAAATTTGTTTCTAAAATTTATGCAAATTTTATTTCATTTTAGTAAAGTCCGGATATAAATTTACCTATGGTAATTCTCGCTGGTGTACGATAATAAAGAAACGCGGACGCATTGGGATAAATATTATTCCAAAATGAAAATTCATTGTAATATGGTTTTCTTGGTGGAAAGAAAACATCATCAACATCAGCAACAATAATAAATTCAGCTGATTCCTGAAAAAAGAAAAATACATGTTAGCTGAAAGAAAAAAAGAGGTCTGTCATACTCGATATCGCATCAAGCAATCTGTCAAAGCCAATGGCTGATTTCTAAAATTTAATTCATGCATTGGATGAACGCCAATCGTTGCAATAGTTTCAGCATCAAAATCAACAAAAGCAAATTTTTCTATTTTTATTATTCCTTTCGATTCATAAATCTGAAATTTATTCTTTCTTAATTGTGGCAAAAATAAATGCGATAATTTTTTTTTCAAAAGCTATCAAGATTTTCATTTTTTATTCTAAAACTAGTTAGTTTCTTTACTGGATTGGAAGCTTTCCAAATTTCTTAACTCGGCGCCTCAAATAAAAAATAGTCGAACCAAAAGAAGAAAATTAAAAAATGCTAGAGACAATTTTTATATTTTGAAGCATCGAGAAAAAAATAGTGATCGCTTTGCCAAAAAATTTACCTCTAATAAATCGATGATTTCTTTCATCGCTGAATTAACATATTGTATTTGTAAATCTGCTCCATAATATTTATATATTTCAATTGCAAAAACTAATTGCTGCCATCGACCTTCATAAACCATGGGTGGATAACACATAACCACCGGATACTTTTCAGCGACGGGAAGTTCAAATTTGATTGGCAGATCTGATAGCTGACTAGATGAAGCTGAAGAGCTACTTAAAGTTGTTAAAGCAAAATATGTTGGATTTTCAACAGTGGTGCAATTACCAATGAAAAAATCCCAAGAACATTCTGACCCAGGTCCATTTCCAATTCTAACTAAAGCTTCTGTAGTTTGAGTTGCTGTTTCATTTCGAGATGTACAAGAAAATAACGACATTTTTGCCCTTCTGTATGGAGCGTCGAATAACATTATTATTGTATTTGGGGCATATCTGAAATTGAAAAATTTTCAGCTTTGGCATAAAAAAATTTCTAAATAAACTTACACTTTCGAAGTTTTATAATAAAACGTTGAATATAAAACCATATGAAGTGGAATATCATTGGGACTAGTCGCGTTTTGAATAGAATTATGCCAAACAAGAATAACTAAACCAAATAAAATTAAGAAAATACAAAAATTTTTGATTGAAGGATGAATAAATTTTTTTAAATACAAAAGTTTCATTATTAAAAATAAAAAATTACTCGAAATTTAATAAAAAAAAATTTATCCTTAAAAAACTCTAGTTTATTTTTACGTTTTTTAGAATTTAATGTAGGTCAAATAATGAAAGAAAAAGCTTAGCTACGGCGAGGGATTTTCTTTATTCGATGTCGAATCAAGATGCAAGCATCTATTTCTTACATAGAAAGTAATAGAAAATCAAAAAATGTAATGGAGTAGGTAAAAATAATTCCAGTTTTTTATGTGTAATAAAAGCAGACAAAAATTGAAGTTTATTAAAAAGCGTTTTCATAAATTTTTTATGGTTTTCTAGCAAAAAATTTTCAAATTTGCTATGTTTTATATTTTTCTTTTCCAATTATTTATATTTGTTTCGATTTTGGTGGAGAATTTAGTGGACCTAGATAAGGATTAGATTTTTATTGTATGCTTTAAAAAATTTAATCGGTCTTAATTCCCATTTTCTTGGTTTTAAAATTTATTGTTTATTTATAAATGGCGATTTGCTTAAATCGAAAATCTTAAAACGCTGGTCAAAAAATTAAATAAACAGGTTGTAACTTGCAAGTTTCATTATTTGCTTTTCGTCGATGTTTTTTAGCCCAAATTTATTTTATGCAAATAGCTCACAAGAAACTAAAGAAAAAAGCTTTTTGCCAAAAAAATACAGTTAAAATTAACAGCAAATCCACTGATTTTATTTATTCTGAGTTTCTAAAAATGATTTTAATTATGAAAAGAGCAAATCATGCTTCAACAAAGTAGCAACCATTTCAAAGCCTTCAAATAAAAAACATATGCCTTTAAAGGTTTTTTAAATGTGGCGAAAAAAACTTTGTGCACAAGGCAACTCCATTATTTTTTTATTGAGTTTGGCTTCCGAAAATAAGAAAGACGAAAAAAATTTTTGCAGGCAAGCGACAAACAAAAAAAAATCTTACAATGAGATTAGAAATAGAATGTGCGTCGTTTTTTTCTCATGTTTATAGTTTGCTTACCAAAAATTAGACCCCTCATAAAAAATTGATTTGATGGCAGAGATAAAGAGCGAAGAAAAAAAAAGAAAGGAAAGGAAAAAATGGTTGATAGATTAGAAAATCAATCGCATAAAACAATGACGTTGGAATCCAATGCTCAGCGATATTTGATATTTTTAATAATTGTATCCATATTTTTTGAGTACAAAAACTTTGATATCGAAATTGGCTATTTTGATATCTCAAACTAGCATGGGTCTTTATTTTTTCAAAGAGACTTGACGGTGAAGGAAAAAAAACTTGAGGCGAGTTGATTTTTGAGAACCTTCAAAACCAGTTTTATTTGTCGACCAGCGCCGTGCAGGAGACGACTCTGATAGTCATTTAAATTTTTCTAATAAAGCGAGGAAAAGAAGAAAATTGTAAACCGGAGATAGACAACCTTGGCAAAAAATTATGTTCAAAATGAGATTTGATTTTTTTAATTTCAAATTTAAAAGCAGCTTTTAAAACTAAAAAATGGATGAGAAAAAACAGATACATTATTTTAGTGTTTATTTTTCATTTTTTCTAAGACTGTTTGGAAGAAAATATTACATTATGCAAATTTCCAACTTTCATTTTCCATTCTTTGCGTTTGCATTTTGTTTCTTTTTTGTTTGACGTCGTCTCAAATTATTTCGCTCAATTATCATTCTGCTGAAAGGTTGGTCGTTGTTCATTCGAGTTTCCTGTTTCTTCATTTTTATGAATGGTATTCGAAGAATCAAGAATAATCTGTTATCTTATTATGGCAAAAAGAAGATGGATTCAACTCCAAAACTATCAACTTTTGTAAGTTTTGACTTATTTTTTTTGATTCAAGTTTATTCTTTTTCAGATCCTTGAATGTCCTTTCGCTGTTAAATGGGAAATCGAAGAAGAAAGGTTAGCCGCTTTGAAGGATTCAGAAAATGGATGTTTGGAAACACAATGGTTTGATGCTTCAAATATTCCTGGTGTTCAATATTATCTTAAAATGTATCCCAATGGTGATGAAGAAAAAGATCGTGGAAAAGTATTTATTTACTTGCATTTGGAACTTGGAAAAGAAAAGAAAGTGAAAGCTGAATACAAAGTGAGCATTGAATCTGGTGTTTTTATTTATAAGTTCAATAATGAATTTGTAAAAATTGAAGGATGGGGAGATGATATTTGCCAAACTAATGATTTATTTGATCCAGAAGAGAAATTTATTGTTAATGGAAAATTTTCTGTCAAATTTGAAGGAACTTTAAAGGTTGAAAGACAATCTGGTTATAACAAATGGAAGAAAGGTGATATTGGTGGTAAATTATTGAAAGCCAATGATAAAGATTTTGTTATTGTCATTGATGGAAAAAATATCCAAGTATGTCTTTTTATATATATTCTTTTTTGGTTTATCATAAGTATATATTTTCAAAGTTTTTAGGCTCATAAAAATCTTCTTGCTGCTCGTTCACCTGTCTTTGAAGCCATGTTTAATTCTGGAATGATAGAAGCTACAGAAAACAAACTTGAAATCATTGATTTCTCTTATGAAACTGTTGAACTTGCTTTGGAACTTTGCTATAATCGAAGAATCTCGTCTTTAACTTTTCAAGAAAAAATTTCAATTCTTACATTCATGGATAAATATGACATTCAAGATCTCAAAGTGAGTGGCTTTTATAACTATAGTTTTTCTTTTCAAGCATCATTATTTTTTAGGACTTATTGCAACTATCCTTAATCGAAGACATCAATGTTACCTCTGTTGTTAAAATCGCCAATTATTCTATTACCTCAAATTCTTTAGAACTTCAAGAACGATGCATGGATTATATGATCGCTAGTTTTCGAATGAACCAACTTATTGATGATTTCGATGATCTTAATGAATCGTTTGCTGTAAAAGTATTCAAAAATATTTATTATCAAGTTGTTAAAACTTAATTTGTATCTTCTGCTTTACTTTTTATAAATATTCATTCTTTTTCTTTGTCATTACCTGATGTAATAATAAATTGTTTATTTTATATGTGTGTTATTGCTTTAGAAAACATACATTTATAACTGTATTTAGGATTATTCAATTAGAAACATAGCTGCTGCGTTGTTGAAGCTGCCATTGTTGAAAACAAATCGAGTTCCATTTTCACATCGACTCACCGAATGTTGTTCTCAGGACGTGTCTGGCATCTGTATGTAGTTGACGATGCCAAAGGTTGGAGTTTCAAAGGTTGACTATTCCAAAATAAACAAATTTATTTTCCATAAAAATTTTTTTATCGATATCAAAGTTTATTATTATAAGCATAATAAGCTGCTCCTCTAGCAACAATATCATGTGGCTGTGTTTCAATAAGATATTCAGCCTTTGTAAAAATTAAAACATATCTTTCCCTAAAAAAATTGTAGCATAAACGAGTTTTAAAAAAGGTAAAAAAACTTGTCAGGTATTAAATGTTCATGGCTATTTATGCATGCTACAATTTTGCAACAACAAAATACAAAAAAGCTTAAATCATGAAAGGATTAACTTAATCTATAACGTCTCTATCGACACTCAACGTGAGAGAGCAAAGTAAAAAATTGAGCGGTGTTATCGAAGTTTCAAAAAAACCAATTTACTCGAAGCTTATTAAAGGTTGAAAACTATCAATGTTTATATTTTGTTTGTTAATAAATTAAAAGTTTGAAAAAAAAGAAACAATTTTTAGAATTAAAATGAAATTCTTTTCTCCGCCTTCTAAAAAGCGGGATGATCTTCAATGTTGGAGATCCTTCGCCATTATAGCTGTTTTATTATTTCATATTTGGCCTGAAACATTTCCAAATGGCTATGTTGGTGTTGATATGTGAGTTTGTGGATTGTGTTTTGCTGGAAAACAAAAATTTTAATTCTAAATTTAACGAAGCTTCGCCAAAAAGCTACCTTCCTTGTGTCAAAAATGGAATTTTTTTTTCATTTTTCAAACAAATATTTTTAAGATTTTTTGTTATTTCTGGTTTTCTTATGTCAATGTTATTTTCTGACACCAAAAAACCCTTTCGACTACAAATTTTTTACTTTCGAAGAATAAAAAGAATTGTGCCTGTTTTTGCTATCGTTATTTTTCTAACTTTATTGTTCCTCAAGAATTTTGTACATCATCTTGAACATCCAACAATAATAAAAGATGCAAAAGAAAGTTTATTTTTTATTTCAAATTATTATGATTATACCGAAAAATTGGGATATTTTGAGATTGCAAGTTTTTTTACTACTATCAAAAAAGCCCGGAAAAGAAAACAAAGTTTTTTTAGAGGTCTAGCTATCGATTTTTCCGCCATTGTTGGTCATTGGCGATGGAAATGCAATTTTATTTAATTTTTCCATTTTTTATTTATTTAAAGAAACTTGTTAATTTTAAAATTTATTTATGCTTATTAATATTTTTATCACTCGTTTCATATTTTGGACAGCTCTTGACGAAAAACTCGGTTCTCAAATATGAGTTTACTCTATTTAGATTTTGGCAATTCGGAGTTGGAATATTGGTCCAAGAACTATCAAAAATAGGATTTCGCCCTAATTTATTCCTCCAAAATATTTTGTTTTCAATGGTTTTTTTCTTTACTTTTTTGCCTTTTTCAATTCCAAGATTAATTCTTAGTCCATTAATTTTATTGACAACCGGCGCAGTTATTAATTTATCCACTAACCAAGAACCTGAATCCAAAACTTCAAAGTCATATTTTTTCTTTGCTGCTGCAATTTCAAATTTTATTATTTTTCTTGGAGATATTTCATATGTTTTATATTTGGTTCATTGGCCACTAATTACTTGGACTCGACACTCTCATGACATTCATACTTTTAATTTGGCGGGTAAGTTAAAAATTGATTTTTTATTGAAGAATCAAAGCTTTTTACGATTTAAAAAATTAAATTTTCACATTTATGCAAATTTTAGAAGGTTTGTTTCTTTGTGAAATATCCTTTATTCTTGCTGTAATAATCCATTATGCATTGGAAAAGCCACTGTTAAAGTATTGTGAAAATGTTTACAAACTTGGAATTATTTTGATATTTATTTATTCAAGCATCTTTGTTTTCGGTAATTTGGAATTTAGAAAAGTAACCTTTTTTTATTTGTTTTTTTTGTCAATTTTTAATGATTTTTTAGGAAACTAAAATTTCCAACAACACAATGGAATTTTTTGCCACTGCTGAAATTTTTTCTCAGCCCTTAATTTTACCTTCAAATTGGTCGCTTTCAAATGATTTAGAAGCAGCCGATAAAATTATTAATGATATTATGTCTTTTGGAACACCATTGCCTTGTAGCAAAAATGATGAAATCATAATCAATAAAAAATATAAAAGTTTGCATTATTGCGATATAAATTTAAATCCCGATGCGAATTTAACTATTTTATTAGTTGGAAATAGTTTTGCAAGAAATATAATTAAAATTGTTGCAGAAAATCCAAAATTTAAAAGAATTATTTTGATTTATGGAACTGCGTGCTCATTTCCATATATTGGCCCAATTTCAACTTTCCATAAATTTCAATGCAAAGAATTAACTAAAATTATTAAAGACGCTGTAATACATTTCAAGCCGGACATTATTTTTCTAATCCAATTTTTGGCCCCTCGAGTCTCGAAATTGGGTTTTAATAAAAAAGGTTTAAAAATTTGGAAAGAAACTTTTGAATTTCTTCAAAACCATTCTTCTGCAATAATAATGAATTTTGGAATGATTGATTTTCCTTTTGATGTGTCAATGGAATTTTCAAGAAAGCGATATTATGGCTTGCCAATTGATTTTAAAATTAAAGCACCGGTAAGAAAAATCAAATCGATAAAATATGATTATGCATTAACCAAACTAAAACTTCAAGCGTTTTAGGTCGATGAAATAAATATGTCCACTTTTTTCCAAGATACAAATTGCACCAAATGTTTTTCATTTGATTACAGAGATGCTTTTTGCAAAGATGGATTTTGTGATGCCATTGATGCTGAAACTCATTTGCCTTTATTTCGAGATAGAAACCATGTTTCTATTTTGGGATTAAGAAAATTAAAACTCAAAATGGACATAGCAACTAAAAAAGCTTTAAATTTTATCAAAAGCCAAAGTAATCTGGATAATATTATTAATTTGTAAAATAAATTATTTATTTTACGTTTTTTTGTTGTCAACTTTATAAACAATTTTAAAGTTATTTCAGATTTATTAGAAAATTTAGAAAAAAAGTCGGTTGAAATAAACTGAAAAAAGAAACTAAAAATCAAAATCAAAATTAAATTTTTTGCTTAAATTTTTGGCTCTATTTCTAACTCTTTCTTCTCATTTGCAATTTGCTCGAAATTTTTTTCGATTAAGAAAGAAGGGATTAAGCTAGCGAACGCCATGGATCTCGAGCTTCTTATCATCCCTTTTCTCTCTCTCCGCCGCCACCACGTCTTCTTTCATCGGCGGAGATTTTAATCTCCATCCGTCAAGTTTCAGCGAGTCCTTTTTCTTGCAGCCATTTTTCTTCATGACTTCTTAGGAAAAAATTGAAAAAAAAGAAGACGTAGATGTTTGGAAATTTATTTTAAAAAATATTATTGGCTTAACTTTGGTTAATATATCGAATAGATATTTTTTGTAATTGACATCTTTGCCTTTTTTTAAGCTTTTAATGGATATTTTAAAAAATATCCATATATCCTTTTTTTCTTTTTTCTAAGTATCTTCATTTCTTTCCTCTGAAATTTTATCTTTCCGAAAAATAATCGCCCATAAATCAAGAAAGCGTGAGTCTCTCCTTTTTTCTCTCCATTCCAAGCGGCGTTCATCAAAAAAGGAAAGAAAGAAAAGAAAAAGAATGGAAGTAAAGAAGGAATGGGGTTCGAACCAGAGCTTGGCAAAGTCGTGATTCGACATTTCACCTCCAGCAAAACATTGGTTCAACAAACTCTTGAAAGCAACAAAAAAACCTAAAATTGTGTCTTTTTAGATTGAAAAATAAAGAAAAACTCTTGTCATCTTCTAATAAAGCTGATATTGATAGAAAAAAATTTTTATTTAAAAAAATGGCAGTAAAACAACTTTCAATCAAAAAATCAAAAAGCAACATCTAACAAAGTTTGGTTTTTAATTAAATTTAATGCTTTATTGGTTGCCACGTCGATGAATGGCTTTAATTTTCTTAAACCAAAAAGCGTAATATGCGCTTGATCTCGAAATAATGGTAAATGAGTTTCTGCATCCATGGCATTGCAAAATCCATTTTTACAAAAAGCATCTCTGTAATCAAACCAAAAACACTTTGAGCAGTTTAGGTTTTGAAAAAAAACATCGAATACTTTATTGTTTTCCTAAAATATTTTTATAATTACATAACTGTAAAAAATTATCAAGGCTAAGTTTTTTTAAAATTGAACTTACAGGTTTTCGAATTTTAATATCCACTGGAATTCCATAATGTCGCCTTCTTAAATATTCTGGGGTTACTTTAGTTCCAAAAATAAGGGTGCCTTTGTTAATAATTATTGCAGAAGCATAATTTTGAACAAACTTAAAGGCTTCATTCCATTTTTCGATTGCTTCAGAATTTACTTTCATAAATTTAGTTAATGATGGATTATAAGTTTGAATTATATATAAAATATCAGGTTTATAAAAAAGTATAGCATTTTTCATTATTTCTGTTCCTTCAATACTTTGTTTATCTTTTGTATGGGTCACTTTGCTGGCATGAGGAAAGGAGCATCCACTTCCATAAATAAGTATCACTCTTTTAAATTCGATTCTTGAAGTCAGAGCTTCAACAACATTTCTTGAAAAACTATTTCCTATTAAAATTACAGTTAATTTTGCATTTGGATTTGCCAAAATATCGCAAGAAAAAAGATAAAAATATTTTGATGGAATCCGTATATGTTTATTTCTTCGACATTCATTTCGATTATCAAAAAAGTTTATATCATTCATAATTTTTTCAGCTGCTTCTAAATCATTTTCCATTGTCCAAGTTGATGGCAAAAATAAGGGGTTTTGATGAGGAAAGACACCATTATGCTTGCATGCATAAGTCTTAGCGCGAAAGCGTTCTCTCGCGCTCAACTGATTACTTGGAATGATGGCAAGGTTTTTAGTTAGTTGTTAGTTCGTATCTTGTGTTTTAGCCAGTGGCTATCGTTAAATAAATATTTGTTAATATCCGTCGTCTTATTCCTCTTCAGTGGTGACGAGGAGTGTTGTGATTTGATCCTGCTTTAATCTTGGATACAAGGTTAATTTGCGAAGCAAAAAAGGGTCTTCCCTGATATTAGAAAACTTGGAACAAGTTTTTCTCCAAGAAGAAACTCCGAAGAGAAAATCAAGTGCATCAAAGCAAGTTTGAGCTTTAGGCATTAAAGCTATAACACGGAAAGTGTTTTATTCCCATGGAATCAAAGTTGATGCAGCAAGAGGATAAGAAGACAACAACGATGATACAGCCAACTGAGACAGTGTGGCCTCCACCAGCTTATAATGGTAAAACAAGATTTGACGTTTGGGAAACCCAATTGAACATGTATTTCGATGCTAAGTATTACACCGATGCTAATGATAAAGAAAAGGTAAGAGCGTTACTACAGCATATCGGATCCGAAATGCTTGAGAAGATCATCGATTGGATGTATCCTGAAGCACCAGAAAAGCAGACATATGCAGATTTGTTAAAGATTGTGAAAGATAAATGCACCAATAAGGCAAATCTCTTCTCGATGAGAGTGAGATTCTTCAATGAAAAGCAGCAACCTGGTCAATCAGTGGAAGAATACTTCCTGTATATGAGCCAAATGCTTGGTCAATGCAAAATTTCAAGTATGACAGCAGAAGAGCTAGGAGTTATGGCAACTTTAAGAGGTCTTGAAAGTGATGAACTTCGTCGATTTTTAATGACACCGTCGCAGGCAATGACGACAATGAATCAAGCTCGGGGAATGGCCATGAGTTTTGAACAATGTAAAAGCGCATCACAGATTATCAAAGGTGATGCAAGCGATTCAAATGCTTTCGGTATGAATGTAATCGGTCATGGTTACAAGAAGTGCAAGTATTGTGATGGAATCCACCAGCAAGGTGGTGAAAATTGTCCTGCAAAGGATCGAAGATGCAATAGATGCAAAAGCATAGGACATTATGCTCGATGTTGTGAGAATAATAAGAGGCATTCTTATGGAAATGGAAACTCTTCATCTTCCGGGGAGGAAGAGAGAACAAGGCCAAAGATTAGGTTTGTAAATGAAAAACCTGCTCATCATGTCGAACCGTTTGGATTGCTAACGGTTTCATCGGAATTAGAAGATATGCAAGAATATGGGCCGCCAATCATGGTTCATTGCCAAATAAACAATCGAAAATTGAAGTTTCAATATGACACAGGTGCAGCGCTGACCGTGGTAAATGAGAAGGTATGGAGCAATTTGGGGAAACCAAAGTTGCATGAATCGAAGCGTTATCTTCAAGGTTATGGTGGCAGTAACATTAAGATTCTTGGTATTTGCGAAGTTGAAGTAAAGGTTAAACTTGAATGGAAGAAGCTATGTCTTACTGTTGTCAAGCATGGGATTTCCTTGTTTGGTAGAAATTGGATGAGCAAGTTGAAGATGTGTCGGAAAGACAAAGTTAATCAAAAAGCTGATTTTTTGAATATGCTTGAAGTTAATCCATGTAAAGCCAAAGAGAATAAGAAGGTGCATGTGGGTCACATGCAAGGGAAGGGAAGGTACGTTCCTCGTCGTGAAAATTTAGTAGTACCTGGACAAGGTGTAAATTATGAATCAAGTGTCGATTGTGTACATCGTGGAAGATTAGCAAAGTCAAAAGAAGAAATCCCAAAAGCTCGTGTTTTCAGTCTTCTCAAATTCAAAGTTGTCGAACAAAAACATCATGAAGCTAAGCTTGGACAAAGTTTCAGTGAAAAGCGAAGCCTTGAAGTTGATCAAAGTTCCAAAGGAAATTATCTGAATAAAAGCAAGGCAGGTGTAAGGAACTTACAATCTGTGAAAACTAAGTTCAAAGGAAGTGGGGATCCCACGTTTCATCCATCAATGACATGCAATGAACGAAGCTTCAAAATGAATCAGAATGATGGCTTTGAAGCTTGGGGGCGTGATGAGGAAAGACACCATTATGCTTGCATGCATAAGTCTTAGCGCGAAAGCGTTCTCTCGCGCTCAACTGATTACTTGGAATGATGGCAAGGTTTTTAGTTAGTTGTTAGTTCGTATCTTGTGTTTTAGCCAGTGGCTATCGTTAAATAAATATTTGTTAATATCCGTCGTCTTATTCCTCTTCAGGTTTGAAAAGTTTTTAGCATCTGCGAACAGATTATATGTTGTTTCACTGAATTTTGGCTCCTAAAAAAAATTATGTAAGCAAAAAAGATGTCAACTTGGAGAGGTAAAAACACCGTCGGTGCTGCAACTGTCTATTTCGCTGTAGACTCCGAAAGTAGCTATAAACTATGTTGTGAAGGACTCAGACGACGAGGCGCCAAGTAGTTCGACGATAGTAAATTTAAACTTACATTTTTTAAATCTGTAAATGAAACAGAATAAAACATAAATATATTAATATAAATAATTATAATAACTACAACAGTTTTATAAGAATTGTCAACGAACGATAAAAGTGGCTTTTCAATTACCAAATGTGTTATTAGGGCTAAAATTATTGAAGTTGTACAAAGAAAAAGGCCATCTAAAAATTTAAATTGATTAAAAAAAATCTGTTATGGATATTTTGTAAAAATTGATACCTGTTATATTGAAGCTATAGATATCACTTATATGTCGAGCATAAGTAATTACAGGCCAATGGATTAAATAGAGAACAAAAGAAATATTTCCAATTAATAAATAACCTTTTTTAACTATCGAATATTGAAGACAATCAGGCTCGTGTAATTGAACTTCACAGTCGACGACGTTAGTTGACAAAATAATAACAATACTCGTAGTAATAAGCGTTCCAGGTATTGTGAGTGTGGATCTGCTCAAGGTTGTGCATGTGGTTGTGAGAGATGTGTAGCGGTTGTTCGGTTCGATCTTGATGGGTGAACTGAATGGAATAGCTTTATTACACTTTACTAACAATACAATAATAGGACAGAATATGAGAGAGAAGAACAGCACAGCCTTCGGCTGGGTGCTGTAGTGACACTGCCAGGGGCCAGTGAGTATGCGAAAAAACGTATTGCCGCATCATTGTCAAAACGCGGCTCAATGCAAAATAAACTTTTATTTAATTATTAAAAAGCTGAAATGCATCAAAAAATTCTAGATGTAAACAGAATTCTTTCAATTTTTCCTTTTCAAATGAAAGGGCTGATTGTGATAGTGATATTGATTTTTTTCCAATCATAAAAATTTTGTTTTTGAACATTGAATTATATGCAAATTCTGAAGCTTCGTTGTAAATATTAATATTTTTGTCAGAAGTAAAAGTAATATTTCGAATATGCACGAAAAATCCATGTTCTGGAATAATTTCATATTCATCATATCCATCTTTTACGGTCCTAACCATACATGGGCAAGCCGGAGGATTTTGGAGGATTATCCTCCGCTATGTAGCGTGTTGCGCAACGACTTTGGGTTATGTAGCGCAAAATTGGTGAAAAAAAATAAAAAAGTGAGAAGAAAAGGGCATAAAAAGAGAAAAAAAAAGAAGAAGAAAGGGGAAAGAAAAAAGGAGAAAAAAGAAAGAAGAGGAAAGAGAAAAGGAAACAAAAAAGAAGGAAATCTAGCCAAACAAGATTTCATTGATTTTATATTTTATTCGTTATGAGCTTTTTGGAATCGATTAGGTAGCGAAGTTATTAATAGGTGAATCAATGGGAATCAAATTTGAGATAAATAAAAACTTATTTATTAGAAAAAGAAGTAATCAACATAAATTAAATAATAGCTAGCATTAAAAAACACTTCTTTATAAAATTTATTAATGATTTTTTGTTGACAATCTAATTTAAAAAAACATAAGTCTTCTTGGAGTATAAAAACAAATTTTGAACTCTTAACAGAATCGCTAAAATAAATGGATTAACATTTATCAGATACACCCTAAAGCAATAAATTGATCACTCAATATAAAATTAGCTTTTAGCTATCAAGTAAGTAATTTGTTAATGCTTTTGGAACTAACTACACCTTTTTTATTATCGTTAGCGTAATTACTCTTCATAACGACTTACAAAATGTCTCAGAAAACCCTAAATGCATGTTTATCAATGTTCTTAATGATAACCTTATTTAACTCAACTTGAAATCCTATCTCTCCTTCCACTAATTTCCAAATGCTTTAGAGCACCTCAAAGTAAACCACCATTTATAATCGCTTTATTTCAATAATATAAAATAACCATAGTGTTTTCATCAAAAAGGCTTACAACTTAAAACATTTCATACAATTTTTTCTTACATTTCTTTGTTTTTTTGTCGATCTTTTGATTACAAAGCGAAGAAAATAAATTTGCATAGAAGCGACGCACTCTCATATAAACAGACAATAAAAATTTAGAAGTAGGATTTTGCTAAAATTTTAGAATACTTTTTTTATTTCTTGGAACTTCTGAAAGTTCCAAATACTCGCGAAAATTAAAACACTTAATTGTTAACATAATTAGCTCATTATAAAATATTTTAAAAATTCTCTTTGGTATTTGTTACAAATTTATTCCACGTTCAGAATAAATGTCATAGATATCAAAAAAATAAACCAAAATATTGCAGAAAATAGAAGTTAACTATGATTATATCAGAATTAAGCTAATTGTAATAAATATCCATTTGCTTAATTGCAAAAAATTTAAGGATATTTTTTTGAAAATAATAAAAGCTTTGATAAGCAAACAAATTCTTAGAAGCAAAGAAAGCTGTCTAGTTTTGGGATTCGAGTTGCCGCTCTGAAACTAAACTCGAAGAGTTCCCGTTGCACCGACATCTTTGGCTGGAAGGCAGAAATCCTTGTGATGAAATAAAATTTTCATTCTTTAAAAATACCTTTAATGGCGAAGTGCCGAAAGACGTTTTTTATATTTTTTGGCTCAATTAATTAAATTCTTTAAAGACAAACCCTTTAAAACTAAGAATTCAAAAAAATTATAAACTAATAAAAAAAGTTAACTGAAGAAGATTTTTTTAATTTGAACGCTTTCTTTCTTCACCAAAAAATAGTATTATTTTATATTTTTTGTTTTAAGAATTTTGCCAAAAGTTAAAGCCCAGATAAGGAAATTGAAAAAAATAAGTTAGAATAAAGAGTGTTCAAAGTAAAAAATTGACTTATTCAAAATTCCCCATTGCTGGTATGCATATCTTTCATTTAAATATATAAATTTTTTTAAAATACAACATGGGAGACCATCAAATTATAAAAATGGCAGAAAAAATCCCAAAAAAAACACAGGGGGGACCCTTTGGTTAAATTATGTAGCGCAAAATTTCGAAAATTGTCCTCCGACCGTGCCCAAGTATGGTCCTAACATAATGAGTCCACGCCAGAGCTGTCGAATTTCGAATTTCGAATCGAATTTCGAACCGAATTTCGAATCGAATTTCGAATTTCGAAGCTTCGAACGAATCGAATGTTCGAAATCTCGAATTTCGAATCGAAGCTTCGAAATTCGAATTCGAGACCTTCGAATTTCGAATTTTTCGAATCGGCGCTTTTCAAATGAACTTGATTTTGGCGCAAAATTTTTAACGCCAAACATTTTTTTACTGCAAGAGTTCAACCAAAAAATCTTTTTGTTAGTCATTTTCCTTAAAAATTTTCTTATTCTTTTAAATTTCACCAAAAAAGTACTGAAAATCAAAATAAAAAAAGCAATTTTGTGCAACAACAAAACGAAAATACTTTTTCTTTTGAAATATTTTTAGTTTGGGATGTTTGTCCACAAAAATAATTTTGTTGGTATTATTTACTTAGAATTGTAGGAATTTTTTCTTGGAGGCAAAAAACAATAAAAATATCAAACACAAGAATGCTTAGTTAAATTGCTACTTCCTCCCTTTTCATAATTTTTTAACGCTAACAAATGTTTAGCTTGATTTCTAACTATTTTTTGGATTTTTGATAATTTTTAATGCAGAAATACTCGTTTCGTAGAATTTTAAATATCCAAAATTAACTTAGAACAAAAAATAGTGATTTATATTTTGCAGGATTGATTGAAAATAAAAGCTTTGTGCAGAAATAAAATTACTAAAATCAACTAAAAACTCATAAATGTAAATTCCATTCACAGTTTTTTACAAAATAAAAATGTTTTTTCATTTATATTAATGACTTCAATTTTTCGAAGATTCGATTCGATTTTTCGAATCGAAGCTTCGAAATTCGATTCGAAACTTTCGAATTTCGAATCGAACATTCGAAATTCGATTCGAAGAAATTCGAATTCGAATCGAAGCTTCGAAAGTTCGATTCGAAAATTTTCGAACATTCAACAGCTCTGGTCCACGCTGATCCAACTAACTTTGTTCGATGAAGCGCTTTTTCTCGTTGTTTTTGATCCGATATTCGAATGGAATTTAATATATCCAAAAGTGAAAAACTTAAAAGTTCTTTAGAAAATTTTACTGCGGCATTATATTTCATACATGGAATCCATGCTTCTTTCGGATTGATGGCAAAGCTTTTAAAGCTAAAAGTAGGGTGGACCGATCTACCGGTAGATCTACCGGTGGATCTACCAGTAGATCTACCGAAATCTACCGCAACGTCTAACTAACTGCCAGAACCATAAAAATTTAAGAATTTTGATTGAAATATGATTTTTGAACGTTATTTTATAAAATTTCTTTTTATTAGTAAAAAAAAAGTAACAATAACAATAAAAAAAATAATAACAAAACAATGTTTATGTATTTATAAAGTAATAATTTCTTGATATCCAATTTTTTCTTCTCCACTTTCTTCTTCTCCACTTTCTGCATCACCACTTTCTTCAGTATTATCATCTTCTGAGAAACAATTTTCAAGTTCATCATTAATTGTACTCTTTTTAGTTCTTCTTCTTTCGAGGGCAAGGTTGTATTTGACATAAACAGCTTGATCAACCGAACTTACGAGCATTCTGAAAATTGCGTTAAGTCTGTCTTTATATATAGTCGAACTCACCGATTTCGGTATTTTGTTTGAACAGCAGCTCGAATAGACCAGGTTCTTTCAGTTGCAGCAGTTGTGCTTGGGATCGATCTTAGTAATCTTACCATAATTGCAATTTTTGTATCAGCAAAGTAAATCAACCACCACGACAGATCCAATTCAATCTCATCATTCTCCATCGCATACCATGCTTCAGATCGTTCTCCAAAATGTTGAATAGAAAATATTCCAGTTTTTAACATCCATTGTTGAAGTTCTGTCATTAAACCATTTTGTAATTGAGGATGATTTCGAAAGGTTTTTCGGATATGAGCAAGAGAGTTATTCTTTTGCAAGGGTGTTAAGAATTCACCACGATTTTTAGGATGGAGAAGTTCAAAGATATTGTTCAAATTTGAAGACCAAATTTTGAGTCAAAACTTTCGCTATGGGAGCGGGGAAGTTGAAGCCAAGGACACATTCACAGATGGGCACAAGGTGTGTTTGGGTGTGTTTTGACACACCCAGCCCGACGTTACAAAGCGCGAAGAAATCAGGTAAACGACCAAACCAAGAAGAAATCAGGTAAAGCGCGCGTAAAAACAGGTCGTTCTCAGGTAAAGCGTGTTTTCAGGTAAACAAAATGGAAATCAAAGATTCAGGTAAAGCGCATGAAGTTTTCAGGTTACCTGAACCTAAGAATAAGAAACTTCAGTTTTTTTTCAAATTTTTATATATATTAATACATATTTAATTTTTTCAACAAACATTTTTATATATACAAAAGAATAACAATTTAATTATGTTCGAAAATATGTGCCAAAGGAATAAAAAAGGATTTTGTATTTTCATTTATAATAAATCCTTTGGTTGATATCACATTGCTTTCAAGAACAACAGGACTTCCCATTTTTGGACCCACGCTGAAATAATTTTGAAAAGTGGTATCAGTATCATAAAGATTGGTGAGTATTTCTGATTGCAGAGGTTGAATTTGCAAGAATAGCTTCTCATCCGATAATGCAATATATTCAACAATGCCAGCTTTGAAAGTTCCATTGTGGAGAAAGACACAATAAGAGTCCTTATCATTTTCATCTTTAGCTGTTAAAGCAGCAACAAATTCATAACCTTCAATTGTTGCAGATTTTAAGCAATTTGTAGTTAAAAGATATTGCGCAATGGGTGCTTCAGGAGGCATAAATGTATCAGCATAAGAATTATGTTTATCTTGGAGTACTGAGATAAGTTGCTTGAAAGAATTTTCATTTTGGATCATTTTCCATTTTTCAAGTTGAATTTCAAGGTTGGATCTTTCAGCAATCTGCTTTAAAAGGACCTCTCCATTACGACAAGTGATCATTTTTGAGATTCGGTTTAACAAATTTTCACCTCCAAAGCAAGAGCTTGCTTGTAAAGGTCCATGAACCCGGACTTGGTCAGGTAAATGGGTGAATTCATGTACTTTGGGTGTATAAGCATTATGTGAAAATAATTCATCTCGTTCTTGAAACCATTGACGTAAAATTGTTTTAGCTTTGAAAATATCATTTTCGGTAACAAACTAAAAACAAAAATGATAAAATAGAAAGTTTTTTTTGACAACTTACGTCTTTCGTTAAAAGAAGAATACCCGAAATGGCTAATATTATGTTTTTCATTTGCTTTTTAGTTTTTTCCAATAATTTGTGTTGAGTTTGATTTAAAGCAGCTAATAATAAAGGTGCAGCTAAATATAAGATGATTGATTTCCACTCTGTTGCTTTATACAAATTTATTTCAGATAAAACTCGAAGCTTTCTTTGAGTTAATTCTTGCGGCCAGCGAATATTTTGGATTGCTGTATTAAACATTTCCGAGATAAAAGAATTTTTGAAGACTTCAATCAAATCGTCTTTGAGAGGCCCTCCATAAACCGTATGCATGACATCAGCAGTAACACATTCAGGAATTCTAAGCTGATCAAAAGCTGCATATCCTTTGGGACAAGCAATCGTGGAATTGGTTTTTTGATTTAAAACGGCTTCTACGGATTCAACATAAGATTCTGAAGTTGCAGCTTCATTATCAAAGGTTTCATATCTCATTATTCTTTCATTTTGTACTCCCGAAATTAAACAAAAAATCATTTTAGTTTTAAAACTTTTTAAAATTACCTCTCACATTGCATCGAAGACATGGATGGTATCCACTTTGCTTACAATTAAGAAGAGATGCTCGAGCAGGAATATCAGCATTAACTTGTAATACTATCATTGGTAATAAATTGCCTTCAAAATTAATTAATTTTCCAAGTTCTTTGTTGACATGTTTTGCAATTATTGGCCACACTGGTTTTGATGACCCATACCATGCAGCAAGAATAATAAAATTTTTCTGCGAAAAACGAACTTTCATGGGTAAATCAAGAATTGTTGCACCCAAAATCCATAATTCGTCACTACTTGATTTAGATATTTTTATACCATCAGTATAAAGGGCTAAAGTAACAACATCATTTGGGTATTGACGCCGAGCAGATCCGCTTAAAGCATCGATATACACATCTGTTGGTTGGGAATGGATATAATCAGCATATGTTTTTCGAAGAGTTGAATGCTCTTAAAAATAAATCGTTATCGTTTAAAAAGTTTAATGTAAAAGCTACTTACTTTCTAAAACTGAGCTAACTTGATCCACAACCTTGAATTTTTGTAATAAAGCAGTTTCACTTTTAATATTACGACATTTGCAAGTTTGAATAGTTTCCTTAATTTCTGTTAAACATTTATCACAAAAAATTATTTGCTCAGGTTTGCCATGAATTGGAACATCATCTTCAAGGTATTTTTTGAAAGTTCGAACATTTCCGGGGCAAGAGTTTCCTTGAGGTAAGAAAAACTTTATCAAATGCAATAGCTTATCCAATGAGTTATCAGACATCTTAGTTTTTCTGTAATAAAAAATTGTTTAAAAAAATTTAATTTAAAATTTAATTACCTTGCTAACATTGCTAATGCCATACAAAAATCAAACTTGGTATGAGCAGAACCTGGATAAATTGCGCTAACATCATCGGGATTTAAATAATCTTCGGAATTGAATGCATTATCCATGATATCATCATTATTATCATTTACGAATGGCTGGGTATTTTCATTTCTTTCTTGGATTGGACGCTTTGAAAGTGATGAATTAAAATCAATGCCATCAGTTGCTCGCTTACGAGAATTGTAAACATTTTGAAGACGACGAAAACTCATATTAGCGGTAAAAAATAATTATCAGCTTACTTTGATAAAAGTTTTGAATGAAATTATTATAAAAAAATAATTTTAAGCTAAGTTTTGAAAATTTATCATTTCACTGACGATTTTCTTTTATCACCTTTGAGATATCACACTTCTTTGCTTAGTTTACTTCAGAGGATAATCCTTTTACAATAATGCCCTTCTTCATCCACTTTGCTCTAAGAGGATAAGCAATAAAAAACCCGCCATTTTTTTAATTTCTGAAACCAAGTAAAACGTTTAAACATTTTCTGAAAAATCAAATCTTGATTACTTCAATATTCATTATCAATATGGCCAAAAATCATGTCTTACTTCGCAATGATGATACCACGCAATACAACATTATGTCAATGGATGACGCCGCGATTACCGCTAATGATGTTGTCAATCTTCGCTACGGTAATTTGCTTACTTATGATGATGGATCACGCTTTTCATTTATTGCGGCTGGAACTCATCAGCAATGTCAATCTCGATTAGAAGCCATCCAAGAATCTGAAAACCAAATGGCTGTCGATACCACTCCAAGAAGAGTGATCATAACTCCACGATTTACTGAAAGACTTGATCCTACTGCTTCACAAAGGTTTTACTCATTAAATTAAATTTATATATTTGAAATTTGTTTTTTAGTAGTTTTGGATCAAGTGCTCCAAGAAAACGTGTAGCTAGCCCCACGAGTATTACGACACCATTCAAATCGTCGAGAATTGATTATGAAGATAGCAGCTCCACCGTTGATAATGATGATAGTGTTCATGTTCCAACACAATATGAACAACAACTTGAACATCGTATTGCTGAATTAGAAAAGAAAATTGCAACTCCGCGAAGAAGACCAAATCGGCCATCAAAGGTTGCTTTGAATTTCATGAACGTTATTGATGCTGATGGTCAATCTGTTCAACTTACAACAATCTCTCGTCCAATTTTACAAAACTTGCTTGCTAATCGACGAACATTTCTTCCACCGCCACCTGAAATTCCTGGCCAAAACCATCAACATATCGAAGCCACTCTTGGAACATTCTTATTTGATAACCTTCATACTTCGATCACTGGCCAATTTTCGTTTCGATTAGCAAGCTATTTTTTATCACGAGAAGCGTTCTTATGCTCATTTTTTCCACCAACCAATGGAGCGACACGTCATTCTCGACCAAAGAATGATAATAAACGTATGCTCAAACTTCAAATTGCCGAAACTCTTCGATGTAAGCATTAAACTTTTTTTTTGCATTTAGTTGATATTATTTCTAATTTAGACTATGCTTTATATTTCGGTGGAGCATTGTTTGATCATGATATGTCAAGCCAGGAACAGTGGTTAGAAGCTGTTAGAACTGGTATGAATTGCAAAGTTGACTCCTTTAACAGAGACATCAGAAATGGAAAACCAATTCATTATTTACAATATTATAATCATACTCCATTGTATACTGAAGAGACGGCGTTTGAAGTTTAAAAAACTTTACTCGTGTTTTGACTATTATGAATCAACTTCAAACTTTACTTGTGTTTTGACTATTATGAATCAACTTCAAACTTTACTTGTGTTTTGACTATTATGAATCAACTTCAATTTTTAAATACTTTACGTTTTTGTTCTTTTTATTAAATTTTTTTGATTTGCTGTTTTTCATTTGAACTGTATAACTTATAAATTTTTTATCGAATTTCTTAACTTCCCTTCATTCTTTTTAATATTTTTTTAACCTACTTGGCTATGGTTTAATTCATCAATGATTCTTAACTTCATGATTCGAGACGTAAAAATCATCAAAAACAAATTTCGATTAAAACAAATGATTGGAGCGAATTGTCCATATTTAAATTAGTCAGACTATGCAAAAAAATAAAAACAAAAAAAAATATTGTATATATCAACGCAATCAAGAGTTTAGATAATGCAGTAGGAATAGAGCAGTAGTTAGTAAGCAGCTTAGCGCCCCATAGGTTAACGGTTTGAGTTCATGTTCGTGTTTGTGTGTTTGTATGTATGTATATGTGTTTGTGGTTGTTTAATCTTAACAGTTCCAGGTAATTTCAGATCAATCAAATATCAATCAAGAATCAAAAAATTTATTTTGTTTTTTGATATTTTTATATAAAAATAGTCTTAGTATTGCAGAAAACCTTTTAATTAATTAATTGTAAAAAATTAGAATAATATAAAACATAAAAAATCGATTTTTTCCTTTCGAGAAAATCAAAGACGAAAGCGCTTGCTTCTGAAGAAATCAGGTAAAGCGCGCTAAAAAACAGGTCATACTCAGGTAAAATGCTCGTTTTCAGGTAACCTGTTTTCTGTTGGCTGCTGCATGTAGTTTACCTGAGAGCCACCTGATTTCTTCCGGCTTTGTAACGTCGGGAGGGGTAATGGGTAGCGTTGAGGTTTTCGGAAATTTAAAAAAAAAGAACAGGGAGGACCCTTTTGTTTTCTGTTCAAAAATTATGGGGTAACGTTCAAAAAATGTCCAAAAAAATGTAGCATAGGGAGGACCCTATGAAAATTTCTTAAAAATTTAGGGGTATCGTTGTCAAAAATTTCGAAGCACACCATCATGCCCACGTATGGACACATTCCATTGATAAAAAAGGAGCTATTTTTAAATATTAAAACAAGAAAATGATACAAAATATTATAAAAACGAGAAAAAAAATTTTGGGTAGATTTCGGTAGATTTTAAAAATTTTTCGGTAGATTTCGGTAGATCTACCGGTAGATCTTCCGGTAGATTCTACCGGTAGATCTACGCGGTCCACCCTAGCTAAAAGTGGATATTTAATTTTTTTCGAAAAATATATGTCATTTGCAATTTGATAGAAATTTTTTTCCATAAGAAAAAAAAGATTAAGATAGCGAAGAACGCCATGGATCTCGAGCTTTTTATCATCCTTTTTTTCTCTTTTCATCGACCCCACGTCTCTTTCCATCGGCGGAGATTTTTATCTCCATCTTTCAGATTCTCCATTTTCTCTCGGCCATTTTCCTTCGTGACTTATTGGAACGGAATTGAAAAAATGATTATTTGCTTAACTTTTTTTTTTTTGTATCGAGTAGACTTTTTTTTGTAAGTGACACCTTTGTTATTTTAAACTTTTAATGGATATTTTAAATAATATCCATATATCATTTTTTTTCAGTATCTTCATTTCTTTACTCCGAAATTTTATCTTCCCAGAAAATCTTCATTTCACAATCAACATAGCGGGAGTCTCTCCTCTCCTTTTTTCTATCCATTCGAAGCGGCGCGGCGCACGATGACGCCGGCGGATGGCGGTGATTGGTTTTGTGATAATGATATTTCTTCTCCAGCAGCCAGACAGAAATTAAAAAAAAATGATTGATTTTGACCCTTCGCTTCCATTAAATAGGATTCTGTAGCTCTAATAAAAAAAGATTTTTAAAAGGGCAGAGAATTATATTTTCCTCAAGGAAAGATAAAAAATTGTGAAAAAAAATTGGTTGCCAGTGTATTTATTGGAAATTCACAAAAGTTATGATCGAGCTACATTTTTCTTTAATTAACCATCGCAATTTTTAATTCACTCAAAAAAAATTAAAAATATAGCGAGCTTCATAGGCAGACGATGGAAATATTTTGGACAGCAATCTCCAAAAAAGTATGTTTTAGACTTGTGTTTTTGGATGAGTATGAAATGTATAATATGTTTTATTAATATTTATTTTTATATCTCTTTTATATGATCATTTCAAAACCATTTTAAAAAATATGTTAGTAGAAAAAATGCTGCTGTTAAAATTCATTTATTATTGCCTGAAAAAAATATGTTAATTATTACACTTCCCAACTTTAGTAAAGAAAAAATGAAGTTTAAATTAAAAATAACCGTAAAATTAAAAACACATAGATATTAATTATTATTATTATTGTGTGAGGTATAGCAGTTGTTAGTTATTCTTTTGTTATTTAAATTGCAGTTAAAAATAAAGTCGGAATTGGTAGGAAATTGTTTTTAAGAAACAAAAAAGTATTTATTTATTTTTGAGATTTTGTAGGTGTCGGGTGGAAATATTTTTGATATTCAGCGGCAAAAAAGTCACCCAACTTTTCAAAACCATCTTGAATTTCTTTGCTACCATATTCGGATGGAATCAAATTCTTTTGAGCAAAAGTTTGTTGAAAATGATTTAAAAGAAATTGCTTTTCAAAATCCAAATTAGGAATTTTAATTTTACAAATGATTGAATAAAAGAGAAGAAAAGAATGACTGTGGGGAATTTGATTGGAATCAAAAAGTTCAGCCCATGGAAGCAAATATTCTGGAGTGGGACTGTTTGGCAAAAGTTCCATGGAAATTTCAAGCAAAGCTCGGTCATGAGTTTCCAAATAATTTAATAAAAGTTGGGGTGAATTTGTGATGGTGATAAACAAGTTGTTCAATAATTTAGCTAAAGTTTAATATTCTCCACATTCACGAACTCTATTTTGTCGTTTTTCGCGTGGTTTAGCGTGGGTCATTCCAGCTTCCACACATTTTTGATATCGACATTTTCGGCATGAGACACCTTTCTCTGATGGAACTGAAAACATTTTTTTATTATTATTATTTTACTCCAATCCTTCATTTTATTAAAATGAAACTTTATGTTTTTTTGATTTTCGAAACATAATTTTGTTTCATTAAAATTAGACCTAGACTTTTTTGTATTTTACTATTTTTAATACTTGCACAAAACTTGATATGTCTATCTAATTAACTATCAAATATTTTTGAAAAGCCATTCATTCTCTTTGTCTTTTTTCGCGTCGGTTATGAAAACTAGTAAAAAGTTTTCCTGAACTAAAGGGATGTGTTGTTCCTTAAATTGATGAAAATAATTACGCCTTTTTCACCTCTTCTAGGCCCATTTTTTATTGTACGCTCTTGCATGTTTTACCATTTTTGAAAAAAAGAAAGTTGTCGCGCCTTTCTAAACGAAAAATGGCTCATAAAATTGCAATTCCTTTGAAAAAAGGAAAATTTAGATAATATATTTGTGGTTTTGACTATGTCATTTACCATATTTTATTTATTCATATAATTAAAGTTTTTTGTCTTTTTTATTAAAAACTAAAAATTGTTGTTATGCATGAGTTATGTATGCACTCATAATTGAATGCTTATGTCACCTTGCGCGAAAGCATGGGATAGTAATCGACTCTCGCTTCTTTCTCTCTCATAATTCTTTTGCATATTTGTATTTTTGTCGGATATTAACTTGTCAAAGTTACGCTGAGCAGTTAATTACTAACAAAACTATTATTATTTATTGTTGTGTCTATTATTATCAACCGTTTTTGTTCATGAATTTTTTGAAAAGTTTATGGCAAAGTTTTCTTGGCATACCAATGCTAAATTTGTTATAGCTTGTTATTCATTTATAATATTAACATTTTCAATGTATGCAACAAGAAGAATTAACAACCTCGTAAATTTTTGTGCCCAATTATTCTAGCTCAAATATGAATTTTAGATGCCTATGGCAAATGATAACTTAACCTTTGTTGATCCAATAAGGGCAAATGAATATGAAGCCTCAACATGTGAAAATCAATATTATTTGTGTAAAGAATTGTCTTTTAATAATAAATATTATTTTGAAACAATAAAAAATGAGATGATAGCTGTTCATTGTTCAGAAGAAGTAAGTTTTAATCCCCAACCGACGTAAACTTTACAAAAAACAAGCTCTTTTAGTTAGACCCAACAAGCAGCGGCAATAAAACTATTGTCATTCTTGGAAATAGTTTTGCATATTTCCAAATGAAAGGCATTAAGGAAGCTATAAAACAAGCAAAAACAAAAATTTTTAAAATATATTTTTTGATTTATCGTCGATGTAATGTTTTGATGGGAACTATGAGTTATTCTTTAAGTCCAAGATGTAAAAAGCTTGAAAAGGATTATAAAAAATTCTTAGCAGATTTAAAACCCGAAGTGATTATTTTTTCATCAAGGCAAGTTACTTTTTTAAATATAGCCAAAAAGTAGGAATGTTTTCCATTCATCTTTCGACACTATGCAACTGGGTTTAGTATCTTTTAAGTTTTCGACTAACAATCTTTTTGATTGTTTTTTTTTTACTATATCGAGATGTCAGAAGAATATAAATCTTTCTTGTTGTTATGATTTTTTTTAAACGCCATTTTAGATTTGTTGGTTTCCGAGAACTAAAAATTCCATATGGAAATAATAATGATACAAAAGCTCAAATGATTAATAAACAATTAAATCATCATTTATCAGCGTTTTCAAGCTTTACTAAAAAATTCATATTAATTGAACCGACTCCGTCATCATGGATAAATCGATATTATAGAACGCCATATAGCATAGCTAGAGCGCTTATAGCTAAAACAGATTTAAATTTATTTAAATTTACAGTAGAAGTAAGCAAGCAAGCCTCTATAGCTAATATTTTAAGCTTAATTAATTAATAACTTTCAGGATTATGAAATCAATGATGGAAATGCATGGAAATGGGTTGAAAATGCTATAAGAAAATGTAAAAACTGTATTATTATTCCAACAAAAAATTTATATTGCGAAGAAATTAATTGTTATTTAGCGGATTTGAAAACTAAAATAGCTCAATATTGTGATTCGGCTCATATAACTCCACAAGCATCAATGAAACTTATTCCTAGTCTTATAAAAGCAATTGATTTGTAAAATAATAAGAATTCATAAATTTTATAATAATAAATTAGTTCATCTTTTTCTAAACTTACTTTTGAAATATTAAAAAAAAAACTTTTGTTCAGCAAATTAGAGACTCAGACATTCTATTTTGATTTTATTTTTCTTTATAAGCAGTTTAGTGAATTTTCACATGAAAAAAAAAAATGAAAAAGACAATGGCAGCTTTAAGGGCTTTTTTAATGGCCAAGGCTGACAGTTTATTCCATTCAGTAATTCTGCGGTTTTAATATATATTTTTATTAAATTTAAATATGGTTGTTAAAAACCAACATTTAAAACAACAGAGTAATTAAAATAAGTGAATTTAAACCCGAGGTTAATAAGTCATGTAAACTAATAAATTTACTAGAATAGCATTCGAGCTTAGTATAATTTGACCTATACATTGCATCGCTCAATTGTTTCGATTTGATTTTTTAACTTCATATGGTAAGGGTCAATTCTGTGCCAATGTTCAAGTTTTCTTATTTTCTTTCGATTTTTATCAACATAAACATAAGTCCACCATCGACCATAATCACCATAATATTTTGTTTGAAATGTAACTTTAAATATTAAATAATCAAGGTCATTTGGAATTATGGTTTGAAATATTTGGGGCTCAAAGTTAGGATCAAGTGAATGAACGCTACAGTTATTCCGATTTCGAATTAAGGCTGTATTTTCTCCAAAAATAACATTTCTAACAATTTCGGAATGCAATGGATCTTCAGAAGGCAAAGGAATTTCATCAAAACGACAAAGACAATAAACAGGTGAAATTCCAAGTGTATAACAATTCCTCTCAGAGGGTACTTCTTTAAAGAGACTTTGGCCATGAAGAGTTAAGTTTTCACGAATTTGGACTCCAAGTTTGGAAGCAATTTCAATTAAAGTTGCATAAATATCATATTGAGTTACTAATTTTTGTGTGTTTGCTTTTAAAGCAGAATTTAAAGCTTCGTCGTTTCTAAGTGCTTTTGGAAGAGAAATAAATAACATTGGATTATTATCTTCATAAGCCATAACATCTTCAAATCGATGATAACCAAACATAGAACCATGATCGGCCATAACAATTAAAAATGAATTATCCAACTAAAAGTTGGTTTAAGAATTATATTTAATGTGCTAAACTACCTCTTCCTTATGTTTAATCATAAAATCCATAAGTATATTATCTCCAGCAAATAAAGTGCCTGGATTATCATGCGAAAGTCGAGAACACCAATTCATAGAAAATTTTGGTTTCCGTTGTCCATAAGCCGAAATAAATTGAGACCAATATTTTAATATATGATTTAGAGAAAAAGTGAAACATTTTTTCAACATACTGTCATATCCTTGAAAAGCAGGATATAACATATGCATAGATTTGACATTTTCAGTAAAATCCTATATTGTTGAATAACTTTATCTTAACTTTAAAAAATATAATTATTTAAACTCACTCTTGTTGCAAAAATAGAAAATACATCTTCATTAAGAAGGGAAGGAATTTCACTCCGTTCAAATATATTTCCAATATAATGTTTTTCATAAAATTGGCTATCAAAGAGAAGTTTAGCAAAATGAGGGGTTATCATTGGATTTGGAGCATGTTTTCCCACAAATGCCGCATAACCATTTGGATTTGAATTAAAACCAACTTTATTAAAATAATGAAAATCAAATGCAGATAATTCATGAATTAAATAATTTATGGTTTTGGGTATAGCTCGAATTGCATGAGAACGTGAAACTGAATCCAAAACTAATATATGCACATTAAACAAACTTTCATTATCGAAAGAATTTTCTTTGGATGGCACTGGTTGTTGGTGTGGCAAAAATTTAGGTTTAAGATTAACTTGAGGAGCCTTATAATATGTTTCTCCCAATTTTCCATTTGTAAAACATCGAACAATAAAAATTTCGCAATTTACTCTTTTTGACATTGGCATCCATTCTCCTGTATCATACTGCTTTCCAATATTATGGTTTCGACATTTCCATTCACAACTTGTTCTAGGCTTTGCAACTGTTTTATTGAGAGTTATTAAATCATTTTCAATATAAATTAAATCAAGATTATATCCATCACAATCGGGAGATTGTGAAATCATGTATTTTAATATTGTTGGATGCCATGGATTCGAAAGTTTTAATTTACATGAATAATTCGAAGCTGTTGTTTTTTTTCTGGCACTTTTAATGTTATTAATATTTTTTGAATTTATATCGTAAATATTGTAATATAAAATAATACAAAAAAACAATGCGGGCAAAAATACTTTGATTTTTGATTTCATCGTATGCTGCTTTCGTTGCGAATGAAATTTTTTTTTGCAAAGATTCAAAATCACATTAAAAAAAAGAGACAGACATTTTTAAATCTTTTGTCTGGAGATTTTATTGTTTTTTAAAAACCACTAAATTTCATTATTGTCGCTTTGCTCAACAACAAAAAAATCAACCCATATTAAATCTAAAAAAGTCTTAATGGCTGCGCAACTAAAAAAACGTCGCAAAGAGAAAATCAAAGAGAGATAAAGAGAGAGGAGATGGAATGCTAGCTCAGTTAATTGTACCTAGAAAGCAACATGTCAGTGGGTCGAACCCCCATGTACCTTCTCACAACAAGTTCCCTTTTATTTTTTTGGTCGGTCGTTAAAAGATATTTACAGTTTTTATCGATAATTTATGATATGATAAATTTTTCTATATTTCCATAATTAAAATCAGATTTTGGAGGTGATAAGGATAATAATGATACCAAGATCATTGCCATTTGGTAAGAATTTGGCGAACTTCCTAGTATATCGCATATATCAGTTTTAACTTGTATCGAAGATCAGAATATCTAGCAACTGTGAATTGTTTTCGAAACAAATTGAAGATTTCCAATACCGATGTTGAACATCTTAACAAAAGGGTGTAAGTTATATGAAAAAAGCAAGAAGACCTTTGCATTTTCTTAAATACATTTGATTAAAAACAAAAAAACTTAAATCTACAGCTATGGGGAAGTAATTTTTTTTTGTTTTTTGAAAACATAACTCATAATATGTATATAAAAAAAAACCACCCTCGAATTAGGCTCAAAAGTTAGAAGAAAACGAATTTTTCAACAACAAAACAAAAGAAATCTCCGAATTTTATGACCTTTTATTTTTTAAACAAAATCAAATACACCAAAACACACTTTTTTCTCCCAAAGTTATCGAGAACTTTTTTTAGCAGTTTTTATTATTATTAAAAAAATGCTTCGAATATTTAAAGAATATTTTATTCCAATCTTATTATTTATCTGTATAGTTTTCACAACTGTATCAAATAAATATTTATCATCCTTGTCAAACTTTACAAAATCTGCAAATTTTATTTTCACTAATGTAGGTAAATTTTATTTTCGAAACATGAGTTTTGACTACCATATTAGAAAAAAAAATTTAGCGTACAATTCACATCGATTTAAAATGTGCCCCACCAAAACTTGAATATTTTCGAGAATTAATTCCATTTATAAAAAAGCTTGGATTTGATTCAATTTTAATGGAATATGAAGATATGTTTCCATATTCTGGAAGATTAGAAATTTTACGAGCAAAAAATGCCTATTCCGAAGAAGCTATATCTGAAATTTTGAATTTAGCTTATGAGAATGAACTTGAAATTATTCCATTGATTCCCACATTTGGACATATGGAATTTGTTTTAAAACATTCAGCATTTGATTATTTAAAAGAAAATGTTCAACGTTCACATACAATTTGTCCATCAGATTTAAATTCAATGTTGCTTATTCGTGAGATGCTTCAACAAATAAAAGATTTACATTCAAAATCCAAAACCATTCATATTGGAGCATATCAGGCATGGAATATTGGGGAAGATAATCGATGCCTTTATGAACTTCTTGAAACACATAAAAATTCTCGAGATAGACTTAAATTGGCTCATATTTCTTCTGTAGCAAAATATGCGAAAAAAGTTTTGGGTTTTGAAAGAGTTTTAGCATTGAATGATCTTTTCGAGGATGTCCCAGTGGCATTGTTAAAAGAATATAGACTTGGCGAATTTCTAATTCCAGCAATTTGGAGTTATGGTAAAGATGTCAATAAACAAGAATATTTCCCAAATGGAATGTTTGATCGATTTTCGAAAGTTTTCAATAAAATGATTTTTACTTCCTCTTTTAAAGGCGCCGGCAATTATACTCAAATTTATTCATCAATTGATCGATACCTTAAAAATCTCAAATCTTATGTTTCCCTTTATCATCAAAATCAAACAACTCTCAATGGGAAAGTTTCGGAAATAATTCTTTCAGGTCGATCTCAATTTTGGCATGGTCATGAACTTTGTGAACTTTTCCCTGAAGCCATTCCAGCTCTTGTTTCGCAGACTATTTTTATGAATAACCCACGTTTAAATAATGATAAAATTGAAGCCAAAACGTTAAAATTTTTGAAATGTAAAAAGCAAAAATTGAAACCCATTGAGTACCACGGAAAGGAATATACTCCTCGAAAAGAAGCTAAATTTAGTTTATGCAAATTTCCTGGCTCTGATGTTTTTCAATTGGTATGCTTTATTTAAAAATGGTAATTATTATTTTTATAATTTTAGATTGAAAAGCTTCATTTTTTTACATGGAAAATTAAAGAAACTTCGAACGAATCGTCGAGGATGAAAAAATTAAAGAAGGAACAAATTTTGTTTAAAAAAGAATTCCAAGAAACTTTAAGCAAATATTATTATGAAGATACTGTGGAAGAATTTATTATTGAAAAAATTGATTCTTTGTTTGAAATAGAAATTTCTTAAAAAAACTTTAATTTTTATGGCTTTTCTAACTTTTTTTTAACAATAAAAATATTTTTCATTCAAATTTTTACGTCTATCAAATCTGTTTTTTTGTGTCAAACAAATAATAAAAAATGAGGTGACAGCATTTTTTTTTTTTGCTAACCCATTTTAAATAGAAGATGCATGTTCCATGATGTAAAGAAAGCTTTGTTATAAAAATAAAATCAAAACTCTTTGCTATTGTTGTATTATAAAATTTTTAGTTAGTAGCTGAAAAAGTAAAGTTTTTAAGAATGTTTTTAAAAATTACAACTTTTAAAAAAGCTTTAATAATACTTTTTATTATTATTTTTATTTTTTATTGTATCAAAAGGCAAAATAGTCGGCGTAATAAAAGGAATAGATTTAATAAAAAATATTCATGCAAATTAAAACTTTCGAATCCATGGCATCCAACAATATTAAAATATATGGTTCCACAACCTCCAAATTGTGATGGATATAATCTTGATTTAATTTATATTGAAAATGATTTTGTAAAATTTAATAAAACTTTAACAAAAAATGGAACTTCTTGTGAATGGAAATGTTCAACACATATTATTGGAAATACTTATACTTTAGGAGATTGGCAACCAATAACAAAAAAAGTTGATTGTGAAATACTTAAAGTTAAATGTTATTCAAATGATGGAGAAATTATTTATAAAGCCCCCCAATTTATTTTCAAACCTAAACCATTACAACCAATACCAAAACCAGAACCATCCAAAGAAAATTCTTTCGATAATGAAAGTTTGTTTAATGTGCATATATTAGTTTTGGATTCAGTTTCACGTTCTCATGCAATTCGAGCTATACCCAAAACCATAAATTATTTAATTCATGAATTATCTGCATTTGATTTTCATTATTTTAATAAAGTTGGTTTTAATTCAAATCCAAATGGTTATGCGGCATTTGTGGGAAAACATGCTCCAAATCCAATGATAACCCCTCATTTTGCTAAACCTCTCTTTGATAGCCAATTTTATGAAAAACATTATATTGGAAATATATTTGAACGGAGTGGATTCCCGGTGTTGCTAAGTGAAGAAGTGTTTTCCATTTTCGCATTGAGGGTATGTTTCGGCTGCTTGAAAGCTAAGAATAAGCTTTTTAATTTTTTTTTTTTCAGAATTTCACCGAACCCTTAAAGCAAATGCATATGTTATATCCTCTTTTTGAAGATTCATTAAGTTATTCATTTTTTCATAAATGCTATACTGCAACATTAAAATATATGCTTAATTATTGGTCAAGCTTTATTTCCGCTTATGAAAAACGGCCAAAATTTTCTATGAACTGGAATGTTTTCTTAGCTCATGATAGCCCTGTTTTTTTATTTGCTGGAGATGATATACTAATTGATTTTATGATGAAACATAAAGACGAGGCAATCAATCTTACAAAGACATTTAAATTTAAAGAAAAAATTAATTTTAGTTGGATAATTCATTTTTGATTGATATGGCCGATCATGGTTCTATGTTTGGTTATCATCGATTTGAAGATGTTATGGCTTATGAAGATAATAATCCAATGTTATTTATTTCTCTTCCAAAAGCACTTAGAAACGACGAAGCTTTAAATTCTGCTTTAAAAGCAAACACACAAAAATTAGTAACTCAATATGATATTTATGCAACTTTAATTGAAATTGCTTCCAAACTTGGAGTCCAAATTCGTGAAAACTTAACTCTTCATGGCCAAAGTCTCTTTAAAGAAGTACCCTCTGAGAGGAATTGTTATACACTTGGAATTTCACCTGTTTATTGTCTTTGTCGTTTTGATGAAATCCCTTTGCCTTCTGATGATCCATTGCATTCTAAAATAGTTAATCAAATTATACTACATTCAAACCGGACTATTTTTAGCGCTCGAAATAATTGCACCATATATCAGCTTGATCCAAATTTTGTACCACAAATTATTCAAATTTTAGTTCCTAATCCAAGAGATTATTTGGTTTATAAAATAACATTTCAATCACAATATTTTAAAGATATTGCTAGATGGTTAAGTTATGCTTATGTTGATCCAAACCAAAATCTAATAAGGCAAATGGAAACATGGCATAGGCTAGATCCTTTTGGTAAAAGAAATAAAAACTTCTGCGAATTCCTGACAATTGTTATATAAGTAAATATTAATAAATCTTGCTTTACCCTGTGTTATATCCTTGCTAGAGATACACAGAAAAGAGAGAGAGAGAGACGTACAACACACAAGATAGTCGATTGAACGGAATTAACTTTATTTACAACAAGACAAGCTTTATATACTATTTTAGACTATCATTTACGAGACTACATTTATGCTAATTACAGTATGCTAATTATAAGGATCATCAGGATGCCACACCCTGCATTATATTTATATTAATAGCATGATTATAAATATATATTATAAGTAAATAGCTTGCTACTTTTTACAAAGTCCTATAATATGTGGAAATCTATGGGTTCAATGAATTTAAATATTAGAAAAAATCTATGAGCTTTGATAGAAGTCTTGCCTCCTCAAAAATAGAAAAAGAGAGAAGCTCATTGACATTCACCCTTTACAAAAGTTTTTTTGTGTTAGTTAGCGACAATCTGTAGATCTGGGGGTTTTGTGATAATAATAAAGAAACTAATTGTTTCAAGTGCTTTTATCATTAACCTTTTTCTTTTTAAAATTTATATTTATTTCTCTATACGGGCTTTTCCGCAGAAGGTATAATGCTATTTTAAAAGTATTATAGAAGGAAAAAATGTACAGATCGATGCGTAATTATTTACTCTACAAATTGTACTCAAATAAAGTTTTATAAAGTTTTTAAAAAATAGAGGAAGTTATTAATCATAAATTGAAAAATTTGACGTTTATATTTTGCAACATGAGAAAGCTCCTTTGTGACAATAAGAAATAATTATTGATTTATGATTAATAACTTCCTCTATTTTTTAGATCTTTATAAGATATTTTTTTAGTACAATTTGTAGAGTAAATAATTACGGATCGATCTGTCCATTTTTTACCTTCTATAATACTTTTAAAAATAGCATTGTATCTTCTGCGGATCAAACGGAAAGGAACGGAAAAATCCGAAGATTTTGACTTCAGTTGGATGTCCGACATTGTATTTACAATTCTGGTACCTTTAATAAATCTCATTTATTTTAAAATTAATAACCAAATTTATTACCACTGCGTTCTAATGTCCAACTTGAAATGAGATTTAAAAAAATCTCTTTTACTTTTATTTACGTTTAAAACTCAATGCTAAAGCAATGACGAAGAGAAAAAATAAAAGTATCTAAAATATGTTAATTTTTTGTAGTTAAATGCTTCGTTCTCAGCCCTATAATTACCAAAAAACTTGCCCGAAACTGATTATATTCCTCCAATTTTCCTCTACATAACCGTATAAAAGTGTAAAGTTTATGCTCAAATTCAGTTGAATATAAACGCACGAAATTTTTTCTGTGACTATCCTCGAACCTTCGAAAGTATTGTGCTAGCATGAATCAATCTAATAAAATTTTGTTACAAAAAAACGCTGAAAAAAATTTCTCAACTCTAAAAATTTTGACACAAAAAAATATTTATTTTAAGCTTTTATTTTAAAAGCAGCAAAATTATTATTTATTGACATACAAAAACTTTTAACTTTGAATAGCTTTGTTTCCTAAAGCAAAGAAAATATTCAAAATAAAAAAACTAGAGATTTCGGCGGAATGGGATATCTGTTATCTAAAAACAATCAAAAAATAAAATAAAAATTTAAATCCTTTTTCTAGGTTTTTCACGTGGGATAAGTGAATTCTTCCGAGCGAAAAATCACTTCTGAAGGTCCCTTGTAAATTTGAAAAAAAATGGAGAAAGATGCTTTAATAAAATCGACTTCTTCTTCTTTCCCATCTCATCATCTTCTCAATAAAGAAGACACTAAAAATAAGAAAAGAGACGATTTACAATGTTGGAGAGGATATTCCATTTTAGCTGTTTTATTATTTCATTTATGGCCTAATTTTTTTCCTAATGGTTTTGTTGGAGTTGATATGTAAATTTTTTTAAAAGTTTTTTACAAAGTTTCTAAATTTAGAAGTTTTTAGATTTTTTGTTTTATCCGGATTTTTAATGAGTAAAATTTATTGTAGCAAATCAAAAACAACTTTTTCATTAAAAAATGTTTTCGAATTTTATTATAAACGAATTAAACGCATAGTTCCAATTTATCTTCTAATTATATTATTTATATTTATAGTTTTATCGAAAGTTTTGTTTGCGATTGAATTAAACATAATTTTAAAGCAATAAAAAAAGGGGCGCTTCGATCCACTTGAAGTGGTTTTTAATGGTCAAATACTCTTTATAAAGGATCCAAGTATCCATGATAATTCACCTAAAGATCCATTAAATGGTAACATGGAGATCCAACATACAAATAGAAAAAGATTCCACTCATTTTTAATTGATCCACTTAAAAAATTCATAAGCTTCATGGCTTTACCGGGTTTTGTATATCTTTGAAGGTATTTGTAAAACTTTTTACATACAAACAAATTCTTTCAAGAGAATTGGTAATTCAAAATTTGGGTAAATATTTGTTTAAAAAATATTTGGTTTAATCTCAAAAAAATGATTTCAAAAAAATAGGGGATAAATGTTTTATTTAAAAAGGAGACGATAATTCGTATAAAAAAATGCTAATAAAATTTTGAAATTGATGCTAAACATTTTCAAAGCTTTTCTAGTATAATTCGACGGAAAAGAAAAATGATTCAAAATTGTATGGCAGAGGATGAGAGAAATTTGCTTCCCTTTGCTTTGAAAAAAATTTGCAGGTTGCGAAAAAAATTTTCAACAAAAGTTTTGAAAAATTTTTACGCTCCAAAAAAGTTGTGGGAATGCCAAACGCTCTATTTTATAGCAGTATTTTAAAAATTCATTAGGAGAATCCTATTCGATATATGTTCCCATACCAGACCTCCGATTTTGATAGTTAAACGTTTAGTTGGAAAAAAAGTTTTAGTCAAAAAACATGAAAAAACACGTTATTAACTAATGTAAAGGTTGAAAGCCCAATAATAATGATTTTAAGCACTTAATAATGGTGCTAGAACATATAAAAGTATATACTAACCGACTGGGTTGGCGTGGGAGGCACCCCTGTTTTTTTATGTGTACTATAGAACCAGTGACACGGGATCCACATATGTTTTTAAAAAAAAAATATAAATTAAAATAGATAAGAATGAGCTCTTCATTTTGATACCAAATATGTAGTAAGGAGAATGAAAAAAGGGGCGCTTCGCGCCCCTTGAAGTGGAAGTTATCATCCATCCACCCAAAGATCCATCAACCCAAAGATCCATAAACCCAAAGATCCATCAACCCAAAGATCTATCAACCCAAAGATCCATCAACCCAAAGATCTATCAACCCAAGGATCCATCAACCCAAAGATCTATCAACCCAAGGATACCGAGAAATCCACCCAAAGATCCATCAACCCAAAGATCCATCAACCCAAAGATCCATCAACCCAAAGATCCATCAACCCAAAGATCCATCAACCCAAAGATCCATCAACCCAAAGATACCGAGAAATCCACCCAAAACAGTAAAGAGATCCATAAAAATCCACATAAAGATACATCCACCCTAAGATCGATCAACCAAAAGTTCGATCTACCTTAGTCAAATATCCACCCGAAGCTCTCCTAATATCCACCAAAATATCCACGAAAATCCACCGAAAACAGTTGAAAGATCCATGGAAATTCACCCAAGGATCATTCAAATTCCGCGGAAGGATCTATCATAACCCACCCGAAGATCCATAAAAATCAACCCGTGGATCATTCAAAATCAATCCAAGAATTTTTCTAAATCCACTCAAAGAACGGTAAAAATCCATAAAAATCCACTCACAGATCCATAAACCCAAAATCCATAAACACAAAAACCATCGAAAATCCACCAAAAGATCGATCAACCAAAGATACATTACCCCAAATTTGGTCAAAAACATTAAAAATATGCTAATTTTTCGATAAATATCGCTTTTTTATTATTCTAATTATGTTATAAAATTAGCATAAATTATTTTAATAATATTTCCCTCCATTTTATAGTTAAAGATATTCAAAAAAATTATTTACATCTCCGCGGTTTCGAACTTCCATCAACCTTTCAATACACCGCCTTCCACCACTGAGCAAGTGCGACAAAGGAAGGGAAAATGCATGTTGCAAAATTTTTTCATCGATTTTTGAAAAAAAAAAATGGTACCTTAATAATGCAAACGGGGCCAACTTTTCTCTAAGCCCAATAACTTTAGTTAAAATATAAAAAGGAAAATCAAATTTGTCATATTCTGAAGTTCTGCACCTCCTAGTTTCATAGTTAAACCATTGAATGGAAAAAAAGTTTTAGTCAAAAAACTGTGATTTTCGCGAAAAACTTTAAATTATGCTAATTAATCGTTAAAAAGCCAAGATATTATGATAAATAGCATTAAATAATGATATATAATTAGTTTTGAAATAGTTACTAACCACTTTAATAGGATGGGAACCTCCCATAAATTTTTCTGTGTTTAGAGGAACCAGTGGATCCACGGGTCAATTTACATTAGATAGGTATACCAAAACAATAAAAAAAATTTCCCTTAATTTAATCCAAAATACGACGTAAGAAATATTAAAAAGGGGAGCTTCGCGCCCATTAATGTTGTATTAGTGATCCACACTTCTTTCTTAATGATCCACCAATAATGTCCATAAATAAAATCATTATAAATTTTCAAAAAGATACACCAATCATTTATAAATGATCCATTAAAAAATTTTAATACGCTTCATTGCTTTATCGGGTTTTGAAAAACTAACAAATTCTTTCAAGAGAATTACTAATTCAAATTTTGGGTAAAGATTTGGTTTGCTCAATAAAAGGAACTCAAAAAAATTGGGGAAAATGCTTTATTAAAAAAATGAGTTGATAATTTTGGATAAAAAAAAATGCTCATAAAATTTTAAAATTGATGGTTAACATTTTCGAAGCTTTTTATTGACAAAAAATGATAACAAAAAATGATTCAAAAATGTATGGCAGAGCATGAGAGAAAAATTTCCTTCCCTTTGCTTTGAAAAAAATTTGCAGGTTGCGAAAAAAATTTTCAACAAAAGTTTTGAAAAATTTTTACGCTCCAAAAAAGTTGTTGCCAGACCACTTGCTCTATTTATAGCTTATAAATCAACATTCTAAAAGGAAAAAGATATTCGATATATGCTGAAATTCTGGACCTCCGGTTTTGATAGTTAAACGTTTAGTTGGAAAAAAAGTTTTAGTCAAAAAACCGTTAAAAATCGACTATTAACATGTTAATAGGTTGAAAGCCAGGAAATAATGATTTTAAGCACTTAATAATGGTGCTAGAACATATAAAAGTATATACTAACCGACTGGGTTGGCGTGGGAGGCACCCCTCTTTTTTTATGTGTACTGGGGAACCAGTGGATCCACGTGTCAATTTACATTACATAGGTATGTTACATGATATAATCGAATTTAAAATTGAGAATTAAATGATAAAAGAAAAAAAGTTTATGATTAAAAGATTACATAGAAATAAACTGGTTGGTTGAAAAAATAACAACAATCAAAATTTAAAATGGATAAAATAAAGTAGTAGTAAAGGTAAAAAATGGAAAACACAAATTTGATATGATATTCTTTTGAGAAAGAGGAACATAAATGGAATGAGCCTAAAAAACAAAGTTAGATAAACATCTTCATTTAATACTTTTTTTAAATTCATACTTATGGGCAAAGAACATGAAAAATAATTTCATCAAAGGCATGAAGTATGTTTGGCGGCAATGAAATAAAATCAAGCTAAAAAGTGTAAAAGAATTAGGAAAGTCTTTTTAGGGGAATATGATAGGAAACTTATATTTTTAAATGAAATATTAATATGGATTCGAACAATATGAAGGAAATCAGAATAAAAACAGGCGGAATACATACATAATAATTAATTTGGTAAAACTAAAAAAGAATTATTATAGGCGAATTCATTAATTTAAATAATAATAAGATATGTATTACTTTATAAAAGGAGCATATACTGATAAAAAAGTAAACTGAAGATATTTATCATGGGAATAACTCGCAGCTAAAAACTAAAAAATTTTTTTATAAATAATAGTAATTTTGTTTTGGAAAAAGCGATTTTACTTTTAAACTGGAGGAGGTTGTGGAACATCAACTGGAGGAGGTTGGGGAACATCAACTGGAGGAGGTTGAGGAGCATCATGGGATTGTTGAAGGTGAGTTGCATTGGCAATAACTGCAAGAACTTCTTTAAAAACAATATTTGTAGCATATGGAATTTTTCTTCCATTAACAGTTTTCGTGTTTGCATAGCGAACAAACACTCGAATATCACTGCGTGCTCTGACCCTGCTCATTGCCACGTAGAATTGCCCGTGGGAGAAGCAATCTGTGTTGAAAATAACTCCAACCTTGTCCAAAGTTTGGCCTTGGGCCTTGTTAATTGAAATGGCGAAGGCTGGTCGAAGGGGAAGTTGTGTTCTTGTGAATTCCGGCCAAGTGTCATCGGATGAATCACTATAGGTGTTGGGAAGAGCACAAATGGGCATCATCATACCTTTAGCACTTCCTGTGATGATTTTGCAAATAACAAAATTTTCATGCAATCCTTCAACAATCATCCTTGTTCCATTTGAGAGACCAAGTCGAATGTCCAAGTTCCGTGTGAGCATGACGACACTTCCAACTTTGAGAGTTAGTTTGTTGACAGGAATGGATGAATGTTCAAAGGTGGCTAAAATTTCAGGATCAATATTTTCACGGAAGTATTCATCACCGGCATATTGTCCATTTGAGAGAGAATTAATTGCAATATAATCTTTAGAAGGACCAAGAAGTTTAGAAGTAATTCGATGGTTAAGTTCATTAACGGTAGCATTCAAAGGTGCCATAAGAGCGACTCCAGCAACATAATCTTGATAAAAAGCTGATTTATAATCATGATCATTGAAAATGCTATCGGGATAAACAAAATCTTCAACAGCTTTTTGGTGGTAAACAGCAATTTCATCTGGTAGCTGAACTTTTGAAGGGCCAAATGCTGGAACATAATGTTTGCCATGGCCAATGTCGTCAAGCCATGCTGCATAAGTTGGATCACCTGCTGATCGAATATTAGTTGTTAAGGTATGGATTTTGAAATTAAGGCGAAACAATTCAGAGCAAAGAAGGCTTGCTTCATATGAGGCACGGGCTGTTTCATGCCTCATAACAGGTAAAAGTTGTTTGAAATCGCCACCTAAGATAACCGTTTTATTGCCAAATAAACCCCTTGGATCTTCAGGATCATCCAACAAATTCTTGATTAGCGTTGCAACATGACTTAAACAGCTCTTATGTTGCATGGGACTTTCGTCCCAAATAATCAAATCGGCGGCTATGATTTGTTGAGCAAGAGGATGTTGTTTTGGAAGGCTGGGTACTTGATTGATATCCAAAGGAATTCGAAAAGCAGCATGGGCAGTGGAACCGCCATCAAGAAGAACTGCAGCAACTCCCGTCGAAGCCACAGCGATAACTTTAAAACCCATATGACGAAAATATTTAATCATGGTATTATAAGTAGTAGTTTTGCCGGCTCCTCCACCACCTTGAAGAAAAATAAGATTTTCACGATCAGTAACATTGGGATTATTTTTATTTTCAAGAGAATATTTGGCTTTATTGATTACACTTTGTTGTCCAGCATTGCAGTTATCATATTCAGCTTGTCCATCACCAAGATTGTCATTAGCATAAGTGTCATTAATACCGTCCAACAAAGCTTCTTCCGAAATACTTGGAAGTCCAAAATCTTCAAGGGTTTTTTGATGATGGAAAAGAATTGATCCAATGTGGGCAAGGGCATTTCGAATGAGTATTTCCCTTGTGAATGGTCGATTATCCAAGAGGCTGTCCATAAACATGTTCCATAAATTTAAGGCATTGGCGGGTTCATTGAAGACTAAAAGCATTGTAAACATGACACGACATTGTCGAGGAGTGCAAGTTCGAATTATTTCATTCATAGTATCATAACATAACCGATCATCAACATAAAGATGTCTTGCGACTGCGGCTTCATGGAAAGTATTACAAACAATTCTTTGATTTGTTGTTTCATCTTGATAGGTTTTAACATCATCATAGCATGTCGGTCCTTTTACGACTTTAAGAAGTTCTCGTAAACAATAAAGTTCAACATTAGAAGGGTATACTGTGCGTAAGCGACCAAGTGAAAATTGTTTAGTTTTTCTACGAATCCAAACTTTCTTCTTTGGACGCCATGTGTAGTGTTCACATACTTGGTGGTAACATAAATTCATTGATCGGGTTGAAAGATCATCTCCATAAATATTAGGATTTTTAGCAAGTTCAGCAAGTTCTAGCTTCACTAATTTAAAGAATGCAGTTAATCTTGATACGGCTTTTAGCCCATCAACAGTTCCATCATTAACAATCAATGAGCGAAGTTGTGTTTCATTATCTTCAGGATGAAATGCGAGAGTATGGTCTCCTTTGAGATGAAGTTCTAATTCTTGCACTGGATGGGATTGTTTCGTGACGAACATTTTTAGGAGTCCTTCAACAGCTTCGCATGCACCTGTAACACGCATTTCTCGAAATTGTACAATTTCATTGTAATCAACAACTCCATTTTCACCACTGGCATTTGCTCGTTGAACTGAGATGAAAGCAGTATCATGACCTTTATAAATATACTTGTAGATATATTTAATGCATTTAACTCCTCCACACATTTCAACATTTATGTGGCAGTTAAATCGAAGAAGAAGATATCTGTTGTGTGGCACCACATATTGATTGGAAATTGCAATATTTCGTCGTTTGCCAGCAGCGGTAAAAGCTTCTTCCCGTCCATCATCTGGTCGTTTTAATTGAGCATATCCATCTGAGCGCATAACAGTTTCTTCAAGAAATGGCTTAGGATAATCCTTGCCACAAATTCTTGGACGTTTTCCAATACCACATGCCGAATTACATCGAACTGGATCATGAACCATATATTTTTTCACATAATCACAATAACGTTGTTCATCATCTCTTTCATATGGATTAGTTGCAGTGGGTGTAGGAGGTAAAGTTGCAACAATTAAATTATCAATTTTTTCTGCAGTTTCATATTTGTATCCTTCTTCCATGATCAACAACATGTGCAAATGTGGCATGCCTCTCTTTTGATGTTCAAGTGAAACAGAAAATGCTTTAACTTTTCCAAGGACGTTTGTTTTCAGAACTTCATGGAGGAAGGCTTTAGCTTTAAGATTAAAAACTCTGCAAATTAAGTCCGGTCGATGAATCCATGATTCTCCTGGGCGAAGATTTTCCACAATCTCCTTCCAATACGGATTGCCCGTAAAAGTTACGAAGAGTGATGGCATACCGAAGCGGTTGCAAAGAGCAATGTTGTCCTTGAACCTTTCTTGCATATACCGCCGTCCTCCGCGGAATGTTTTATTAAGGAAAAAAGTTTTCCCTAATTTACATCCGCGGAGTTCTTCGGTTCGATCAATTCGCGCTTGCAAAGCGTCTCTCAAATTCTTGCATTGATCATAGCGATGAGCATTATCTTCTTGAATTCTTTCTCTAACATCCAATCTTTGTCTCACAACATTTAAATGACAATCGATGATAAAAATTTGGCTCAATTCTTTTTGACCTGTAACAAAATTGAAAGTATTTTTCTGTTCATCGGTTCGATCAAAAAGATAAGATGAATTAAATGCATTCATAGAAACGTTTTCATTCTTTTTAGGAGGTTGAGAATCATCAACATTTTCGGGTTCGTCATCATCTGAATTAATTTCAAATTCATCATCATTTTCTTCAGGTTCAACGGGTTCATCATCATCCGGATCAGTTAGCAATGCATCATCCATAGCATTAATAACTTCTTGAGAAATCATATTGGTAACTTGTGAAGGGTCATTACTTTGCAATGCATCAGCCATAGCATTAATAACTTCTTGAGAAACCATATTGACAACATGTGAAACATTAATAGGTTGACCATCTGGAAAATTTGGATCAAGTTTTTTGATGCCCGTTGTCCAACCCTCTTGACCAAAGATAAATATCAAAGGATAAGCTGCAGCATGTTGATGAGAATCATAATGGGCAAGTTTAATAATTTTATTACTCCCATGTTTTTCAATACCAAACATGATGCCTTTTGGTGGAGGTACTCCTTCAACTGAGCGATACATTGAAAAAATTTGGCCTTCTTTAGCAGGAAAGCCCAAATTTCTACTATGATCTCTTGCGTTTGAACTATTTTCCCATACCAAAAAGAAACGCGGAACTTCCAAACCTAATTCATGCGCTTTTTGTTCTTGAATTGCCAACAGTTCTTTCATATTTTTTAGCATATCTGCAAGAGGATGATATTCACGGAGCATTGCCTCGAGAAGTCCAATTAGTTCTTTTTGCTTCCTTACATCCTTGCATTTGAAGTTGAAGCGTTTTGAATCAATAAGTCGATTACCAATAGCTTCATTAGCATCCAATACATAATTTTGGTTAAATGCTGCGTTTACACCATCTTTAGGAATTACGTCTCCGACATTATGATAAAGTTCGCCATTTACTTTGAATGCGCCTAAATCTCTTGAAATTTTTGTCACAGTAGATGCCATACACATTAAGGAGTTATATCTTCGTGGATCATCCCAATATTCTCGGAATTGTCTGAGATGAATCCATCGATGAGGCATAGGCGGGAAGTATACTGGTTTGACGGTGCCATTCCCACAACATGCGCTTGAACCTTCTTTTGGAAATAAAAAAGCTTTGCAATGTTTGTGTGGGCAGCGTTCCTTCATTTCACCAAGATAATGTTCTCTTGGATTGATTTTTGCACTTATTAAACCCAGAGGTGTTGAACTTCCACGGCAAGAATTAATCTTTCTAGTCATAAAATTAAGATAAGCCGTTTGAACTGTGCCATTTCTTTGCATCGTTATTCTTACAGATCTTCGAATAACTGGTGGTTGAACGGCTGGTTGAGCGGTGGGATCAATACGAACATGATCAATGAGATCGTATCAATGGGAAGTTCAGGTGGTGTTTCATCAAAAATCGGAGCGGGACGATCTTGAAGACGCATAAAGCAAGTTGGCAACCACTTTGGAAGGTTTTCAACCCTTTCTGCAGGAAGTTTATGTTCATTTATTCTGAATAATTCGGATAATAAAAATGTATAACGCCAAAGTTCCATATTTGGTGCCATATCATCAAGTTTTTTAGATTCTCCATGAAAAGCGAAATGTTCAGCAATAAGAAGGATGAATAAAATGGAATTGTATGGTTCAACTTGAATTGGATGGGTATGGGGTTTAGCTTTGACATAATTAACATCTTTTTCAATTATACCGGCTCTTTTTAAATCTCTCACGATGATTGAACATCAGTGCTGTCGAATGTTCGAAAATCTTCGAATCGAACTTTCGAAGCTTCGATTCGAATTCGAATTTCTTCGAATCGAATTTCGAAGTTTCGATTCGAAATTCGAAACTTTCGAATCGAATTTCGAAGCTTCGATTCGAAAAATCGAATCGAATCTTCGAAAAAGTGAAGTCATTAATAATAAAAAAAAATTTTGAAAATACTTTATTATATAAAAAAAAACAACAAAACAAAAGACAACAAAGATTTATAAAAAAAAACAATCAACAATTAATAATAATTAAAAATCTTCTGTTTCACTTTCACTTTCGAAGACCACAATTTCATTTTCATTTTTTGGCACAGGAACTAAATTTCTTTCAGCTTTTTCGACGATCATTTGATTACGAACCATCATTACATCTTCTACTTTATCATCACCCAGAGAATTTCTTTGTGTATTTTGAAAGAAGTGAGTTAGATTGGAAAATACTCTTTCAGGCTCTGAACTTGACGCCATTAATGATAGATAGGCTTTTGCTAAAGAAGAAAGAAGAGGATATTTTTTCTCGTTGTTTTGCCAAAATGCTAATGCTATATTGGTTGTGTTTTTCTTAGGCATTGGAACATCAATTCTTGCTTCTTTTACATATTCATTCATCTCTTCCTAAAACAATGAATAAAACATGGTTTAGAAGCAAAGCCTAACCCGTAATCCACTTTTCTTTGAAACATTCTTTTCATCAAATTGAGACCAACTGAACGGTTCATCATTATCACTTATTTCACTTTCAGCATCCAAAGATTCAGAATCAGCGATGATTTCATCAGTTTTTGATTGCAGGTTTGAATGTTTACTCAAAAGTAATGCTTCAGTGCTAGACCATTCATCATCAGTGAATAATTGTGGCCTATAAATAGTTGTATAAAAAAAATAAAGATTGATACTAAACACTAACCTATAACAGTATCGAGGATCAAGATAAGCAGCCAGTCGAATGATTTCGTTCGTTTTAAAACTTTCCACACGTTTATCAAAATCAAAAGAAAAAGTTTTCAAAAAAGTTGTAATCATTGGTGAAGCAGATTTCTTTTTTGCAACATTTTGAGCTTGAAAACAAAAATATGGAATTGATGATGCTGTTGCTTCTCGACTTTGTGCCTAAAACGATAATATTTAGAGATTTAGAGAAGTAAATAAAAAATTACCATAAGAAATTGCTCATCGTAAAACATTAAGACTTTCTGCAGTTTTGCAAGGTTTTCATAGTCTTCGTCTTCAAATTCCAAAATTAGCCTTCTTTGTGATAATTTCTTCCCTTCAGTATGATTTACGAATTGTTCAAGAGCAGTTCTGTTATTTAGCACGCATTTTATTGCTCTCATAAACCAATTCCAACGAGTGTTGCTTTCCTGAAAACGTTACAAATGTAAATATTAATTAAGGCAAAAATCTTACACTTTTCATTGACTCGTTAGCACCGCAATCGATGAGGATTCTTGTTGCACCAGGCTGCTTAGAAAAACCAGCGACAAGCTTTCTAACTTTAGTAATTAAAGCTTTAACTTCATAATATTCTTTGAAAGCATGGTTGAGAGATAAGCTTAGTGCGTGGTCGTAACAGTGAATACTAAAAACATAAATGTAGCAAATGTTTTACATAAAGAAACATACCTAGGTAGCATCAAAAAATCATCACAAGCCTTTTTTACATTAGACGCACCATCGCGAGTAATACCAATAACGGATTTACATTTCAACTCATTCAAGACTTCTGTTACACTTTCAGCAAGTTTCTCACCAGTTGCAGAAGCATTAAATGCTTTAACACATAGTCGGCTAAACCGCAAGACCCATGAATTGTCGATGTAAGAACATGTTACACTAGAAATAAGGTTGTAAACAAGTGTATTTAAAGAGTCGCTTACCTTAAAAACCTTCTGGTTCCTTTGGAATACTCGTCGAAACTGATTGAAATAATCTTATTTGAAGTCGTGGTAGTAATATTAGATCGTATTTCAGCAGCATATTGTGGAACAAGTACAGATGATAAAGCTCGTCGATCAGGTATCTAAATCAAAGTAAAGTTAGAGAAATCATAATAAACAAAAGCATTACCTTAATATTTCGACCGGAAAATTTCATTAATTCACGGAAGGATTCAGCTTCAATTGCAGAAAATGGAATACCATATTGACAAACAAATCTTGTTAAGCATCGATCGAAATCTCTATTACCATTTGATTGCGGAAAGAAGTCAAGTTTTTGTTGTTTTGCTGGTGGACCATTATCATCAGTAATGCTAGTGTTTAGTTTATCAGAATGCTTTTTTTCAATATGTTCTTTCCTTCCTGATGTTGTTCCTGTTGCGTTTACTTTATACTTCTTAATACAGTACTTGCATTCATAGAATCCATTAACTTTTACAAAGTGAATTTTAGCAACTGACATAATTTACAGGAAGAAGAAAAATTGTTAAACAAATGTCAAACAAAAACTTTGCAAATCTGTTGAGCTTTTGCAGCAAAAAAGTTTGGCGCCAAAAAGCTTGCGCCAAAGTCAAATCCATTGGAATGGCGCCGATTCGAAAAAATTCGAAATTCGAAAGCTTCGAATCGAATTTCGAATGTTCGATTCGAATTCGAATTTCTTCGAAACGAATTTCGAATGTTCGATTCGAAATTCGTATTTTTCGAAATTCGATTCGTTCGAAGCTTCGAATTTCGAAATTCGATTCGAAATTCGGTTCGAAATTCGATTCGAAATTCGAAATTCGACAGCTCTGTTGAACATGCATGGCGTTCTTCAGGAGTGTTATCATCCATTCCAGCAGCAATTCGAGAAGGATCATAAATAAATGCTTTTGATTGGATAACATTAATCACCAATAAAATCCAATCATTTCCAATAATATTTATAGGGCAAAGTATTAATTCTGGTTCATTCATATAAAGCATCAAGTATTTTTTGATCTCTGCATAATTACCATGAATAAAATGCTTTAAATATAAGGAATCGAGAATTGCAATTCTTTTCCAACAACCACCTGATGCCTTCCCTGCTATTGCTCCCATCAAACTGGTCACTTGAATATCATTGAAGCTTTGACGAATATTTAAGGATGGTTTCATATGAGGTGAATTGAAATTTAAGCCAAGATAGCTAGGAGGTTCAATAAATTCTTCATCAGCATTTTGTGATTCAATAGCTTGACGTTGGTTTGCTTGATGTTCCATTTCTTGATTGAACCAATCTTGCATGTATGAACCTGAAGTGGGAGGAAGACGTGGCTGATGCACGGCAGGAATAATTGGAGGATTATGTTGTTCTTCCACTGCATCAACTTCCATTGGAGCAGTCTCATCAACAAAATCAGGGTTCCGGCGACGGAAGTTTTGGACATCATTACCCATGCTGTCAAGGAAGCGATCATCTTCTTCAGATGTGGGTAAAATTGCCATAGACAAGAAAATAAACATATACGGATTCCATCAAAATATTTTTATCTTTTTACTTGTGATATTTTGGCGAATCCAAATGCAAATTTAACTGTAATTTTAATAGGAAATAGTTTTTCAAGAAATGTTGTTGAAGCTCTGACTTCGAGAATCGAATTTAAAAGAGTGATACTTATTTATGGTAGCGGTTGCTCCTTTCCTCATGCCAGTCCAATCGTTCATACAAAAGATAAACAATGTATTGAAGGAACAAAAATAATGAAAAAAGCTATAGCATATTATAAACCTGATATTTTATATATAATTCAAACCTATAATCCCTCATTAGCTGAATATATAAATTCCGATCCTGAAGCTACTGAAAAATGGAATGAAGCTTTTAATTTTGTTAAAAATTATGCTTCGTCGATAGTTATTAACAAAGACACTCTAGTTTTTAGAAGTAAAGTAACACCAGAATTTTTAAGAAGACGACATTATGGAATTCCGATGGATATTAAAATTCAGAAACCTGTAAGTTTATTTTAAAAAATACTTTGCTTTGATGATTATTTTCAGTATTTTTATTATAAAAATTTTTTTAGGAAAACAATAAAGTTTTCGATGCCTTTTTCCAGAAACTTAATTGTTCCAAATGTTTTTGGGTTGATTATCGAGATGCTTTTTGTAAAGAAAGATTTTGTGATACCATGGATGATGAAACCTATTTACCATTATTTCGAGACCAAGCACATATTACACTTTTTGGATTAAGAAAATTAAAGCCATTCATCGACGTGGCAACAAATAAAGCATTAAATTTAATTAAAAATCAAACTTTGTTAAATGATGCTTTTTGATTGAAAGTTATTTTAATGCAATTTAAAAAAAAAGTTTTATCACTCTATATTGCCTTAAGTAAAAAAGTCAGTCGTTTTCTTTCTTTTTTAATCTGAAAAAAAGCAAATGTGTCTTATTTGCATTTTCGGTTAAGAGAATTACATGCGAGGACCCCGCTTTTTCGGAGTCTAATACAATCGCATACTTTATTCATTTAAACAATTTAAATTAAACAAAAGCGTCCCTGCGGGCCGCACAGCGTTACTTATCGACTCACATCATAACATCTTTTCCATTTTAAATTTTATCCCAATATCTAAAAATTATTTATCCCGAATAAGCAACATTGAATTTAAATCTGATGGACAAATTGTATGTGAACGTTGAACATTTTCTTTTAAATAATCAAATGCTGAATGTTTTAAAACAAATTCCATATGTCCAAATGTGGGAATCAATGGAATAATTTCAAGTTCATTCTCATAAGCTAAATTCAAAATTTCAGATATAGCTTCTTCGGAATAGGCATTTTTTGCTCGTAAAATTTCTAATCTTCCAGAATATGGAAACATATCTTCATATTCCATTAAAATTGAATCAAATCCAAGCTTTTTTATAAATGGAATTAATTCTCGAAAATATTCAAGTTTTGGTGGGGCACATTTTAAATCGATGTGAATTGTACGCTAAATTTTTTTTTCTAATATGGTAGTCAAAACTCATGTTTCGAAAATAAAATTTACCTACATTAGTGAAAATAAAATTTGCAGATTTTGTAAAGTTTGACAAGGATGATAAATATTTATTTGATACAGTTGTGAAAACTATACAGATAAATAATAAGATTGGAATAAAATATTCTTTAAATATTCGAAGCATTTTTTTTAATAATAAAAACTGCTAAAAAAAGTTCTCGATAACTTTGGGAGAAAAAAGTGTGTTTTGGTGTATTTGATTTTGTTTAAAAAATAAAAGGTCATAAAATTCGGAGATTTCTTTTGTTTTGTTGTTGAAAAATTCGTTTTCTTCTAACTTTTGAGCCTAATTCGAGGGTGGTTTTTTTTTATATACATATTATGAGTTATGTTTTCAAAAAACAAAAAAAAATTACTTCCCCATAGCTGTAGATTTAAGTTTTTTTGTTTTTAATCAAATGTATTTAAGAAAATGCAAAGGTCTTCTTGCTTTTTTCATATAACTTACACCCTTTTGTTAAGATGTTCAACATCGGTAATGGAAATCTTCAATTTGTTTCGAAAACAATTCACAGTTGCTAGATATTCTGATCTTCGATACAAGTTAAAACTGATATATGCGATATACTAGGAAGTTCGCCAAATTCTTACCAAATGGCAATGATCTTGGTATCATTATTATCCTTATCACCTCCAAAATCTGATTTTAATTATGGAAATATAGAAAAATTTATCATATCATAAATTATCGATAAAAACTGTAAATATCTTTTAACGACCGACCAAAAAAATAAAAGGGAACTTGTTGTGAGAAGGTACATGGGGGTTCGACCCACTGACATGTTGCTTTCTAGGTACAATTAACTGAGCTAGCATTCCATCTCCTCTCTCTTTATCTCTCTTTGATTTTCTCTTTGCGACGTTTTTTTAGTTGCGCAGCCATTAAGACTTTTTTAGATTTAATATGGGTTGATTTTTTTGTTGTTGAGCAAAGCGACAATAATGAAATTTAGTGGTTTTTAAAAAACAATAAAATCTCCAGACAAAAGATTTAAAAATGTCTGTCTCTTTTTTTTAATGTGATTTTGAATCTTTGCAAAAAAAAATTTCATTCGCAACGAAAGCAGCATACGATGAAATCAAAAATCAAAGTATTTTTGCCCGCATTGTTTTTTTGTATTATTTTATATTACAATATTTACGATATAAATTCAAAAAATATTAATAACATTAAAAGTGCCAGAAAAAAAACAACAGCTTCGAATTATTCATGTAAATTAAAACTTTCGAATCCATGGCATCCAACAATATTAAAATACATGATTTCACAATCTCCCGATTGTGATGGATATAATCTTGATTTAATTTATATTGAAAATGATTTAATAACTCTCAATAAAACAGTTGCAAAGCCTAGAACAAGTTGTGAATGGAAATGTCGAAACCATAATATTGGAAAGCAGTATGATACAGGAGAATGGATGCCAATGTCAAAAAGAGTAAATTGCGAAATTTTTATTGTTCGATGTTTTACAAATGGAAAATTGGGAGAAACATATTATAAGGCTCCTCAAGTTAATCTTAAACCTAAATTTTTGCCACACCAACAACCAGTGCCATCCAAAGAAAATTCTTTCGATAATGAAAGTTTGTTTAATGTGCATATATTAGTTTTGGATTCAGTTTCACGTTCTCATGCAATTCGAGCTATACCCAAAACCATAAATTATTTAATTCATGAATTATCTGCATTTGATTTTCATTATTTTAATAAAGTTGGTTTTAATTCAAATCCAAATGGTTATGCGGCATTTGTGGGAAAACATGCTCCAAATCCAATGATAACCCCTCATTTTGCTAAACTTCTCTTTGATAGCCAATTTTATGAAAAACATTATATTGGAAATATATTTGAACGGAGTGAAATTCCTTCCCTTCTTAATGAAGATGTATTTTCTATTTTTGCAACAAGAGTGAGTTTAAATAATTATATTTTTTAAAGTTAAGATAAAGTTATTCAACAATATAGGATTTTACTGAAAATGTCAAATCTATGCATATGTTATATCCTGCTTTTCAAGGATATGACAGTATGTTGAAAAAATGTTTCACTTTTTCTCTAAATCATATATTAAAATATTGGTCTCAATTTATTTCGGCTTATGGACAACGGAAACCAAAATTTTCTATGAATTGGTGTTCTCGACTTTCGCATGATAATCCAGGCACTTTATTTGCTGGAGATAATATACTTATGGATTTTATGATTAAACATAAGGAAGAGGTAGTTTAGCACATTAAATATAATTCTTAAACCAACTTTTAGTTGGATAATTCATTTTTAATTGTTATGGCCGATCATGGTTCTATGTTTGGTTATCATCGATTTGAAGATGTTATGGCTTATGAAGATAATAATCCAATGTTATTTATTTCTCTTCCAAAAGCACTTAGAAACGACGAAGCTTTAAATTCTGCTTTAAAAGCAAACACACAAAAATTAGTAACTCAATATGATATTTATGCAACTTTAATTGAAATTGCTTCCAAACTTGGAGTCCAAATTCGTGAAAACTTAACTCTTCATGGCCAAAGTCTCTTTAAAGAAGTACCCTCTGAGAGGAATTGTTATACACTTGGAATTTCACCTGTTTATTGTCTTTGTCGTTTTGATGAAATTCCTTTGCCTTCTGAAGATCCATTGCATTCCGAAATTGTTAGAAATGTTATTTTTGGAGAAAATACAGCCTTAATTCGAAATCGGAATAACTGTAGCGTTCATTCACTTGATCCTAACTTTGAGCCCCAAATATTTCAAACCATAATTCCAAATGACCTTGATTATTTAATATTTAAAGTTACATTTCAAACAAAATATTATGGTGATTATGGTCGATGGTGGACTTATGTTTATGTTGATAAAAATCGAAAGAAAATAAGAAAACTTGAACATTGGCACAGAATTGACCCTTACCATATGAAGTTAAAAAATCAAATCGAAACAATTGAGCGATGCAATGTATAGGTCAAATTATACTAAGCTCGAATGCTATTCTAGTAAATTTATTAGTTTACATGACTTATTAACCTCGGGTTTAAATTCACTTATTTTAATTACTCTGTTGTTTTAAATGTTGGTTTTTAACAACCATATTTAAATTTAATAAAAATATATATTAAAACCGCCGAATTACTGAATGGAATAAACTGTCAGCCTTGGCCATTAAAAAAGCCCTTAAAGCTGCCATTGTCTTTTTCATTTTTTTTTTTCATGTGAAAATTCACTAAACTGCTTATAAAGAAAAATAAAATCAAAATAGAATGTCTGAGTCTCTAATTTGCTGAACAAAAGTTTTTTTTTTAATATTTCAAAAGTAAGTTTAGAAAAAGATGAACTAATTTATTATTATAAAATTTATGAATTCTTATTATTTTACAAATCAATTGCTTTTATAAGACTAGGAATAAGTTTCATTGATGCTTGTGGAGTTATATGAGCCGAATCACAATATTGAGCTATTTTAGTTTTCAAATCCGCTAAATAACAATTAATTTCTTCGCAATATAAATTTTTTGTTGGAATAATAATACAGTTTTTACATTTTCTTATAGCATTTTCAACCCATTTCCATGCATTTCCATCATTGATTTCATAATCCTGAAAGTTATTAATTAATTAAGCTTAAAATATTAGCTATAGAGGCTTGCTTGCTTACTTCTACTGTAAATTTAAATAAATTTAAATCTGTTTTAGCTATAAGCGCTCTAGCTATGCTATATGGCGTTCTATAATATCGATTTATCCATGATGACGGAGTCGGTTCAATTAATATGAATTTTTTAGTAAAGCTTGAAAACGCTGATAAATGATGATTTAATTGTTTATTAATCATTTGAGCTTTTGTATCATTATTATTTCCATATGGAATTTTTAGTTCTCGGAAACCAACAAATCTAAAATGGCGTTTAAAAAAAATCATAACAACAAGAAAGATTTATATTCTTCTGACATCTCGATATAGTAAAAAAAAAACAATCAAAAAGATTGTTAGTCGAAAACTTAAAAGATACTAAACCCAGTTGCATAGTGTCGAAAGATGAATGGAAAACATTCCTACTTTTTGGCTATATTTAAAAAAGTAACTTGCCTTGATGAAAAAATAATCACTTCGGGTTTTAAATCTGCTAAGAATTTTTTATAATCCTTTTCAAGCTTTTTACATCTTGGACTTAAAGAATAACTCATAGTTCCCATCAAAACATTACATCGACGATAAATCAAAAAATATATTTTAAAAATTTTTGTTTTTGCTTGTTTTATAGCTTCCTTAATGCCTTTCATTTGGAAATATGCAAAACTATTTCCAAGAATGACAATAGTTTTATTGCCGCTGCTTGTTGGGTCTAACTAAAAGAGCTTGTTTTTTGTAAAGTTTACGTCGGTTGGGGATTAAAACTTACTTCTTCTGAACAATGAACAGCTATCATCTCATTTTTTATTGTTTCAAAATAATATTTATTATTAAAAGACAATTCTTTACACAAATAATATTGATTTTCACATGTTGAGGCTTCATATTCATTTGCCCTTATTGGATCAACAAAGGTTAAGTTATCATTTGCCATAGGCATCTAAAATTCATATTTGAGCTAGAATAATTGGGCACAAAAATTTACGAGGTTGTTAATTCTTCTTGTTGCATACATTGAAAATGTTAATATTATAAATGAATAACAAGCTATAACAAATTTAGCATTGGTATGCCAAGAAAACTTTGCCATAAACTTTTCAAAAAATTCATGAACAAAAACGGTTGTTATTAGAATGAGCGTTAAGGCAGCTAAAATATGGACAGTTTGTTAACAAACAAAAAAGAAGAAGATAATAAATTTATTATTTATTATATTATTTTTCTTACCATAATTATTGTTAATTCCCAAATAATTAAACAAAACAATTATGGGCCAATGAACGAGGTACAAAGAATAAGAAGCATTTCCGATATAAACCAAAAAAGTATTAACATTTTGAGAAACAAATGAATGAGTTGTATCTATTTGCAATATCAATATAATACTCGTGAGTTGTGTAGCCAAAATTCGGCATAAATGTAAAATCAAAGGCATTTCTTGGAAATTTAATGGACAAAAACTTAAAATAAAAAGTGCCATAAACATTGTCAAAGATATAAAAGTCTTTGATGAGAAGATTTTTGGCATAGTTTCTAATTTTAAATATTTGCATAAATGCCATTCTTTGTATAATGTAATATAAAAATGTGCATTAGTACCAGCTAAAAATTGCCATATTCTACATGGCATAAAACCAAATGCTAATTCCTTAGATGAAACTAAATGTTGAGATGCGAAAGATAAAAGCATGATACCATTAACCCAAAATAGGGGATATTTCCGTGATAACAGAAATTTGATTAAAAATGGGGCAATTAGGTAAAATTGAACTTCGACTCCTAGAGACCATGTATGAAGGAAAAATTTGAATTCCGACAACTAAAATTTAAAAAACAAATAAACATAATTAATTTTTTTGCCATATTCGCTTCCTTAAGGGTCCAGTAGCAACTTTAATCTTACCATTTCAAAGTAATTTTGTTTCTTTAAAATGGGAGCCATATTATTTATAAATCCAATCGACCATAAAGCTTCTTCAAGTAAAGCACCAAAATGAAATAGAAGTAACACAAAATAGGAAATGGCAATAAACAAAACCAAAGTAAAAGCACATGTGGGAACTATTCTTTTCAACCGTCGAATATAAAATAGCTTTATAGGTATATTAGTTTTTCCTGAAGAAAATATCATAGTCATAAGGTACCCTGAGATCACAAAAAATCTAAATACTTTTAAAAATAGTTGAGAGGTACATTTTTTGTGTGTTTTTAACTACTTACATATCAACTCCAAGAAAAAACTATTTTCCTGCCATTTTTTCATTTTTTTTAAACCAAATGCTTTCTATTTTAAAAAAGAAAAAATGTATTAGACTCATTTTTTAAAAAACATGACGTTTTAACCAATTGTGAATTTTAGCATTAAATTTTTTTGAGAAAAAAGTTTTTTTTAGTAATGATTTGTCAGATAACCAAAAAGTTTTGGTGATAATTCATTAAAATTTTGAAGAAAATGGTTACTGGAATGGTAATATGTACTCCTCCCTTTACTCTTATTAATTCCGGATTCCGGACAGAAAATCCGGGAATCCGGGACGGGAATAATTATCGAAAAAATGGTCCGGAATCCGGGAATCCGGAACACGATCCGGGATTCCCGCCCAAGCCTGATCCAACAACAACATCAATTTTGGGGATGGAAATTCTAATTTTGGTATCCCTGTTAACAGCTTTGGACAAACAAATTCCAATTTTGCTGCATCCAACAACAACATCAATTTTGGGGATGGAAATTCCAATATTGCCACACCAACCCACAACACTGATGGCCATGTTAATTCAAATTTTGCTACCGTCGCTGGAAATAGTTTTGGAAATTTTGCTACCAACAACAATTTTGGTCGTTGAAATGCAATTTCTGGTAATAATTCATATAATCTTTTTGGCTATCCATGTGCGAAAATTGGCTATCTAGTTGCAAATTATATCGCTCCACCTACAACACATTTTGTGCCATATTTTGAAGGTCTTAACCGTCCACAAGTAAATGATGCAGGTCCATCTCATGTTAAATCAGGTACACTTACTTCTTTTTTTGTATTTGGTATGTTTTAAATTAATTTATTGTCTAGGTGTGAGGAGACCTATAGTCAAACATTCAAAAAAACCTTGCTTAGCAGAACTAAAAGCGCAAAAAAGAATTGTCAAACAAAGCCGTCGTGAAAAAAGTTCGTTTGCTTACACATTTTTAACATAGAAATATCTAAAATTTAGCTCTTCTCATAAAAAATGCTCGAAAAAGATCCTCGCATTATCCTTGTCCTCCACCAAGAAACATTCCACAAATACCTCACCAAATTGGTAAGCTTTAGGATTTTCTTAAAAAATTCGAATTAATATCTTTCTTTTTTGTAGAAGTTGAAAATGATGAAATTGAAGAAACAGGAATTATTGCTATTTTTTCAACCATTTACGAATCGATGCTTTTTCGTTGTGTTTATGACACCGTTCCACGTGTCAGCACGCCTGGATTCAGATCAAAATTTAAAATTATAGATAGACGTGGCGAGATCCATAGCTGTCGTCGATTAATTCAAATTACGGGCCATACTGGCGGCCATTACCATTGCGTTGTTGAAGGCAACTTTCGTGTCACATTGGTTGAAAATGATTTTATTACTCGGCTTTCCATACAAGCACTAAATGATTACCAGCTCAAAAACTCATTTGAAAGCATAACTGCAAGTTTAAAAAATTTTTTTTGGTTTTGAAAATAATTTTTGATTTTTTTTAGTCAATCGATCTCAGCTCCATTGTTAGGACCAGTGGTGTCTGTAAAAATTTTAGTGTGGCAGGCGATCGTGTAAGTGGATTCACACACCTTTTTTTTCTATAATTATTTTTTATTATTTTAGAACATGCCATATATGCATTACAGTGAAGCCCCTGATATTCGACGTCAGGCGTACCTCATCAAAGAAAAGCGTGGACAGCCAATCCCCAAGTTGGCACCACGGCCACCACTATCATTTTTCACCGACGATGATTCATATTAAAAATTTTTAATTTTGTTTTTTTTTATAACTGATTGTCTTTTTTTTTTGCTTTTTCATTGTTAAAAATTCTTCAACTATTTCTTTGAGAAATATTATTTATCGCTTTTCAATTGTGTTTTATCTTTATCTATTTTTTGAGTTAACTTTTTTTCTTTTGTTTCCAAAAATTATTTTTTTTGAGGGAGATTGAGATTTTTGAAATTTTTTCTTAACACCTTCCATTTTTTCAATTTTGATGCTTTTAATATTATTTTATTTAAAACTTTGTCTTTTTTTTTCAAAAAATTAAAGTGTTTCTTGAAGGAGATTAAGATTTTTGAAATTTTTTCTTAACACCTTTTATTTTTTTCAATTTTGATGTTTTAATATTATTTAATTTAAAATAAATATCTGTATTTTAACCAATCAAAAAAAAATGGAAATTTGCAAAACAAAAGTAAAAAACAAAGCATGAAAATGAGAAAAAAAGTTTAGCAAGAAGATTAAACTAAAATATACCTTTTTTAAGTTGGTCTTTTAAAGGCACATCATAGTGAGCTGCGAATTCACCATTGGTCAGCTTAATTATAGCAACATTTGTTTTTGGAATCTTTAGCAATCCACCAGTGAAAGCAACAAATTCTTCGCCATCGTAAAGGAAGAAATCGAATAATTTACGGTAGTTACTGAACAGCTTTAATGCAAGGGTTGTTAGTTGACAAAACACTTCCATTCCTTCATGGTGGCCCTTATAAACCTTTTTTTCAATCATATCATAAAGGAAATTGAGAGCTAATCCTTCTTTTTTTTCCTTTTCATCAATTTCATAAAGAAAATAATAATATTCTTTGACAATATTTTCCTAAAAAATAGATATTTTGCAAGAGAAAATAAAGAAAACAAAATTCTTACATGGGTTTTTAAATGTTTTTTTGAATTTTTGTATTGAGTTAAATAATAAGAAGTGTATCCAATAATTGATGGTCGGATGGTAATAGGAATAAATTCGTCAATGTACAATAAACTTTTGTATATCATTTTATCTACAGTAATATTTTTTTGTACACAAATGAAAAAATAAAACTTTCGCGGAAAAAGAAATGCAAACAAAACTAAAAAATCAAGACAAATAAAAGAATCTATTTTACTTTAAAAAATTTAAGGGTGTAAATAAAGCTTTTGTAAATAAAGCAAACGCCGCCTATCAAAAAAAATATTTAAACTCAAAAAATTTCTTAAAGTAAAGCTAACTAAAGCTACAATTCTAGCTCCTTGTTTATGTTATGTCCGCTCAAGCCGTTGGTGTTATTGGATTGTATGAGAATCCGCTATCATATCAGCCGAAGCTCGCATCTCAAGAACAAATCATGTCAATTCGTCCTGGCGATGCAAAGTAAGTAAAAAAATTTGAAAAGGTTTTTTTAAAGCTTTTCTCCAGGACCAGGTTAAATCTTCAAGTAGTCAAAATAAGCGACGTAGAAAAAAAAACAACCCAATTTGGTAGGAAAGATTTTGTGGCTATGGATTTTTGTGGAGAGGATAGTGATGCTACTCCCATTCGTGCTGATATTTGGGGAGACCATGTTAAAACTGTCATGAATGCGCTTCATCTTGGATCGGTAAGAATTTTATCAACTTTTGTGACATGAATAAATAAACTTTTTTAGTGTTTTATGATCGAATTTTGTCCAAAACCGCCTCCCGTTTCCATTTTCTCAGAAGGCATTCCCTTCAGTATTAGGGTAAATATATATATTTTTTATAAAAATTGAAACTTTCACTGAAATCATTGTTTCAGTTAAATACAGAATGTTGTGTGGCCGAAGCTGAAGCTCCTTCACGAGATGAAGCTGGTTCACAAGATTAATTTCTTGATACCTTTGTGCGTTTTGCATATGTTGAAAAAAAGTAGTTAGTCAAATAAAAATGCGTATCGGAAGAAAAGTGATTAAAAATCGTAAATTTATTGAACAACTTGATTCTTGCAAAGAACCTGCAAAGCGAAATTTATTATTAAGACGTGCATCACCAGCTGAAATATTAACACTTGTTGAAACTTGCTATAATATTCTCACTTATCGATTAACTTTGACTGATAGTCAAAGAAAAAAGTTGTCAAATCACGCTCGAGTGTTACGTTCATTTGTTAACGCACGTCAAGAAAGTACAGCAAGAAAAGTTTTGCAACAAGGTGCCGGAGCACCTTTTGTTGCTGTTCTTGTACCAATTTTAATTGAAGTTCTTCGAACTGCTTTATCGCAATGACTTCATCAATAGTTAAAAAAATAACCATCCCATTGGATCTTTATGAATCGCTTCTTCGAGGCTCTAAAAAAGAACATTCTTTACCTTCTCCAGAACCTGTGGATGATTATACAAAAAATAGAATTTTAATAAATGAAAATCGATTAAAACGTAAATTGATTCAAGAGGAAGAAGATCGTCCTTCAAAAGTCGAAATTGTAAAAATGCCTGTCGAAGCAAAAGTTACAAAAAAAGTTGCAAATAATGTTCCAAAGCCGCTCATTATTCCTACCAAAAACACCACTAAAAAGAAAATTAAAAATAAAAAGAAGTCGAAAAAAACCATCTCAACTTCTCCTTCTGTTGCAAGCACTCAAAAGTCAAAAACTCGTTCACCTTCTCCATTAAGTGATAACACGCAAATTGATTCAGAAGAGGAGCGACTTTTAGAAGCACATGCAAAGGATGCTATTACAAGTTCCACAAGTCCATTATTAACTGATGCTGGTGGTGGTGGTGGTGATGCTGATGTGGTTTCGAAATATTTTAACAGAATTAAACGTAATCGTTCATTTTTTGGTATCACTGATAATTTTGAAATTATAAATGAAACTACAAATACTCCATATCTTCGAAGTAACCTTCAAAAAAGCTTGGAATATATTGTACATCCTGCATCTTTTAAAACCTCTCCACCAGGTACAAAAGCTTTAATAGAAATACTAAAAAGTGATCCATATTTTGACAGTTTATTTCATAAAAAAGATACAAAATGGCGGTCTCAAATTGAAAAATGGTAAACACAGAGTTACTTAAAAAAATTTATTCTGATGTCTCTTCTCCTGGAGGGTTAAGCTCAAAAAGGAAACTTTACCAAGAAGCTAAAAAAATTGATAAAAGCATTACTTTCAAACAGGTAGAAGAATTTTTAAAAAATGAAAGAAGTTATACTCTTCATCGACAAATTAAAAGAAAATTTCCAAGGTTACGATATGAGCCAGCAGGCTTACATACCCATCACCAGTATGACGTCATTGATATGAGTAAATATTCTGATTATAATGATAAGAATAAATTCATACTAGCGGGAATCGATATCCTCTCAAGGAAGCTGTTTGCAACGCATACCCCTTCAAAAAGTTCAGAAGATTTAAAGCTAGCTTTTGATCGTATTTTTAAACAGGCTAAACCATGGATGATTTGCGTAGACGAAGGATTTAATTCTAGAGTTTTGGACAAATATTTTATTGAACAAGATGTTGTTAAGAAAAATATTTGGTCATACCCAAAAATTAAGTGCGGCGCAATCGAAAAAGGGGTTCAAACGATAAAAAACAAGATCTATCGTTATTTTACTGATAACAATTGTTACACGTGGAAAAAAGTTTTACCACAAATTATTGAAGGGTTGAATAAAAGCGTATCTTCTCGCATTGGAGTCACACCAGATAGTGTAACATATGATAATGCTGAAACTTTAAGAGCTAAAATATATCCTCGACAAATAAAAAAACTTGTTCCAAAGCTAAAAATTGGCCAGCCTGTTCGCATAAGCAAAGTTAAAATGATATATGATCGAGGGTTCAACGTATTATGGACTGACGAAATCTTGAAAATATGTGGTGTATCCACTGAAAAAAATGTAGTTTTTTACAGACTTAAAGATTCAAAAAATGTACCACTAAAAGGAAAATATTATGAAAGTGAATTAATCCCAGTAACAGAAAATGCTGAAACTGTTTACCGTATTGAAATTTTAAAAAGCCGCAAAAACAAAAAAGATGAACTTGAACATAAAGTACATTGGCTTGGCTATGGTCCAGAATATGATAGTTATATAAAAGAAAGTGAAGTAGTTTAAAAACGTATAAAGCACAAATATTGATAAAAAATTTCAAATTAAAAAATGATGCAATCTTTTGATGTTTACCTTCCTTCAAATAGTGTTGAAGGCAATAAAACAAATTCATTCATTACTCGCTTGCCACAAGAGCTACAATTTAATTCTCGCTGGCAAGTTGCTTTAACATCCTTTTCTTATCCTCGATCATGGGCACCTTTAAACAAAAATACCATTACCATTCACTGGAATGCACCTGACATGCAAGATCAACTTTTAATAGATAAACAACATATTGATGAACCATCAGATCTTGTTAATATAATAACTACCAAAATCCAAGAATTTAGTTCTGAAATGGAGAAAAAAAATAATGAAGCTGATACTGTTTCTTATTGGGATGGTGTTCGTGCTTCAACAAAAGACTTTATAAAAATAATTTACAATGAACAACAAGGTTTATTTGAGTTCCAGCTTGACCCAGTTATGATAAGTTCTCTCGCCTTCAGCAGTCAATTAATGTATATCTGTGGCCTAAAAAATAGTACCATAACCCCTAATGACTCCAAAGCATCTTTCATACCAGATTTGGCCGGTGGTACAAGCACTTTATTTCTCTATTGTCCAATAATTGAACCTATAATTTGTGGATCTGTAAAATGTCCACTTTTAAAGGACGTCAACTTAAAACTGTTAATGCATTGGATAAAAATGTTGAACCATGGCTTTATCCAATATTCTTCCCACATGGTCAACCAATCTGGCACCATGAAATGAAAAAAGTTTTTGGTAATAAAAATGAAAGTTTAACTCGAGGTGCTTACGCTAAATTTAAAATTTCTATAAGAGATGGTGAATTTAATGCTATTTTACATGGCGGAAGGCTTTTCCAACAATGGTTAGTTGATACTGCTTTAAAAATCATTAAAGAACGAGTTGAATATCTTCGAAAAAATCAAAATAAAATTTATCGCGATAGTTATGCGAATATTGATGACTTCATGAAAAAGCACCAAACGGCAAATAATGCAAACTCAATTGGCACTAAAATTATTTTGCCTTCCACTCATACTGGATCTCCGCGTTATATGGAACAAGTTTATCAAGATGCAATGGCAATTGTAAGAAGGCTTGGAAAACCCGATCTATTTGTTACAACGACTTGCAATCCTAATTGGACAGAAATTGTTGAAAATCTCTTACCAGAACAAACACCAACTGATCGACCTGATTTGATTGCAAGAGTTTTTAAACAAAAATTAAATTTTGTTATTGATTTGATTGAAAAGAAACGCTATTTCGGTGGGTGTAAAGCATATGTTTATACCGTTGAATTTCAAAAAAGAGGTCTCCCTCATGCACATTTATTAGTGACTCTACAAGGAGATTATAAAATGAGAACATCAGAAGTTATTGATCGCTATATAAGCGCGCAATTACCAGATCCTGATAAATTTCCAAATTTATTTAATTTAGTTTCCACTCATATGATTCATGGACCTTGCGGATTTCGATGTGAAAAAAATGGGAAATGCTCAAAAGGTTTTCCTAAAAATTTCCAAGAAGAAACCACACTTGATGAAGATGCCTATCCAACTTATGCCCGGCCTAATAATGGACGATCAGTAAGAAAAACATCAGGATTTGTTGCTGATAACCAATATGTTGTACCTCACTGTCCAAATTTATTATTATTAATGAATTGTCATATCAATGTTGAAGTTGTATCATCAATTAAGGCTGTAAAATATTTATATAAATATATTTTCAAAGGTCATGATTCGGCAGCTATTAAAATTGTTGATGGTGTTGTTCATTATGATGAATGCGAATCATTTTTAAATAGCCGATATATGGGTGCAGCCGAAGCTGTATGGCGAATTTTAAATTTTGAATTGCATGGTAAAAGTCATTCTATCACTCGACTACCCATTCATTTACCAAATCAACAAACAGTAAATTTTATTGATGCAGAAAATGTTGACGGTTTACAAGCTGCTTTAGATAAAAATACTATGTTGTTGGATTATTTTGAATTAAATAAACGTGATCCTCAAGCCAATAATTATTATTATGGCGAAATTCCCGAGCGTTTCACATGGGTTAAAAATACAGACACAAAGAAATTTCAATGGAATACACGTAAAGGCGGTTTTAATAATATTGGAAGAATGTACACTGTTAGTCCAACAAATCAAGAACTTTTCCATCTTCGAATTCTTTTAAACCATGTTAAAGGAGCAACAAATTTTGATAAACTTAAAACTGTTGAAGGGAAAATTTCTCAAACTTTTACAGAAACTTGCTTAGAATTAGGTTTAGTTGAAGATGATAAAGAATGGTATCGAGTTCTCGCGGAAGCTCGAGTTTCATTATTACCATACCAAATGCGTTCTTTGTTTGTTCGCCTTTTAATTCACTGTCAACCATTAGCTCCTGAAAATCTATGGGAGGAATTCAAAGAAGATATGGCAGAAGACTTTGTAATTGATATGCCAATGGATATTGCAATTCAAAAAGCATATCGAGAAATAAAAAATTTGTTGGAAAAAGAAGATAAAAGTTTAGCAGATTTTCCAACAATGAATCAAATAGCTATTTTCGATGAAGATTTTGATTCATATGATCCCGCTTATGATCAAAATATTGGTGATCAAATGTTTTCAACAATGAATAATGAACAAATAAATATTGTTGATAAAGTCATAAAAGCTACCACGGAGAAAAATGAAGTTTCGCAAAAACTTTTTTATCTTGATGGTCCAGGAGGATCTGGAAAAACTTATATATATAAAACTTTATGGCATTTATTACGTGCCAAGGGCAAAACTGTACAAACAACAGCATTCACTGGAATTGCAGCGATTTTATTACCCGAAGGGAAAACAAATCATAAAACATTTGGATTACCCGTTCCAATTTATGCTGATTCAAATTCCCATTTGACACCAAACTCTAAACAAGCTGAAAACTTGAAAAAAACTGATGTTTTTATTTGGGATGAAACTCCAATGGCACCGCGTTATGCACTTGAAATAATGGATAGGCTTTTGAGAGATTTAATGAAAATAGATGAACCATTTGGAGGAAAAATTGTTTTACTCGGTGGTGATTTCAGACAATTGTTGCCTGTGCGTAAAAATGGAACACGCTCTGAATGTGTGGATTTATCAATTAAATTCAGCCCACTTTGGAATAAATTTGAAAAGTTATCTTTACTTCAAAATATGCGCGCTGATGCGGAAGAAATAGATTTTGCAAAATACCTTTTAGAAATTGGTGAAGGAAAGGTGAATGATGAGAATGATAATATGGAGTTTCCGCCACAATTTATTATTGAAAATAATTTAGTTGAAGAGATTTATGGAACTTTAATAAGACAAAATCGTTTTGAAGAAGTATCAAATTCTGTAATTTTATCTGCACGAAACGCAGATGTTGATGAAATAAATTCTGAAGTTGTACAAATGTTACCATCCGAAGGTGAAAAAATTTATACAAGTATTAATACAGCAATTGAAGGTGAAGCTTTGCAAGAGCTTTTAACACAAGAATACTTAAATAGCTTGAATCCTCCTTCATTACCACCTCATGAACTTCGATTACGAAAAAATACAGTAATTATGCTTATTCGAAATCTCAGCCAAGCTGAAGGTTTATGCAATGGAACTCGACTTTTAGTTATTGGTTTAATGAATCATTGCATACAATGCAAAGTTTTAACTGGAGATAAAAAAGGAAACATAGTAATGCTTCACAGGATTCTTCTTTACAATGAAGAAAATTATCCTTTTACATTATCGTAAAGACAATTCCCTGTTAAAATTGCTTTTGCTATGACAATAAATAAAAGTCAAGGGCAAACATTCGAAAAAGTTGGAATTGATTTGAGAAAGGATGTATTTAACCATGGACAAATGTATGTCGCTTGCTCAAGAGTTAAAAGATCCACTGCATTGAAAGTCTTTTTAGGACAGCAAAGGTTAAACAGCAAAGTTAAAAATTTAGTTTATAAAGAAATAATCCAATAAATATATTTAAAAAATTACTAAAATTATGCAAGGGACGTACTTGACATTATATTTTTAAAATCTGCAGGGACGCCACAGATAAAATTTTGATAGTTAAGGAGATTTATTCTTCAACAAACTCGAGCTGCGGAGTTATCGGCAGTAACTTTAAAAATAAAATTAAAAATTCAAGTAAATTATGTTTTAAAAATTATTATTGTAAGTTTTTTTAATTTTTAAAAATATGTAGCAGTATTTTAATTTTAATTTATTTTTTAGTTATAATTTTTATTTTCCTGCACAATCAATTTATCAAAAATATTTATGTTTTAAGCGTTTTTATCTTGCAAAACTTCTTTTTTTATGAAAAAATATTCAAGGTAATTTTTTTATATCTTTCAATAATATTTGCATTAAAAAATCTCTTAGTTATTTTTTTAGCTATGTTTCCAAAATTAGCATATAGTTTTATTGTTCCTTCAAAAAAAATTTTTTGTTTCATATCTTTATTTTTTCAGTTGTTCGTGTCATTTTTTGATTTCAACAAAATGTCAAAAAGAAAATGGTTCTTTGAAGGTATTGATCGACAAGAAAAGAAAAAACGGAATGAAAAGATTCAAATGAGTGATTTTATTGAAGTTTTCTCCAGTTCATTTTCAACAAAAAGGTATGTTATTATTTTTTTAAAGAATATTTTTACCTCTATTTTTAGTATATGCGTCAAGCCAGCAAATTATGGTGCATTGAGATTTTTACATATGTCGCATGATTCGAAAGTTCCGATCAATTTTTTGGTTATGGATTCCTTATCAAAGTCAGCAGAAGTAACTATCTTTGGGTCTGAAGCTCTTAAACTGCGAATAGTAGATTGTCTTCATCAAGTGAAAGTTGTAAGTTTCTGATATTTGTTTTAATATAATTTTTTGTTTTATAGAAACAGTACCTTCAAATCTCTTCATTCAATGTTTATCAACCATCAAAGAAGGTCAATCTTACACCAACTTTCCACTTTTTACATAAGATTTCGTTAAATGAAACTTCAAGTGTAGAAATATTGGATGAAAGTGAAGTAGCTGTTCCACCTAAATTATTTTTGAAGATTCCAGATCTTATAGAACGTTGTAATGTTGATCGAAGTATATTTGAAAGTAAGTTTTTTTGATGATTAACTTTATTTATAAATAATTTTTTTAGCTGAAACGTGTATATTTGATGTTGCAATGGATGGTCCAAGGTATTTGTTCAATTCTAAGTTTGGTGTACTACTTTGTGATGGGAGTTGCTACTGTATTATGGCAATACCTACATCAAATGGAAAACCATTGCAGCGTGATATAATCAAAAGAAAAACGTTATTTTTGAGAAATGTCTTGATAACTTATGGCGAGATATTTTCGTTATTTTAAAAATTTTATATTTTTTTATTTTAGTTAAAGTTTCAAATATGGGATTGAACGAAAATACTAAAAGAATATTTCGTATTTCAAACAATGTCGAATATGTACTTTTAATGGATATGATAAAAAATACTGGTGTTATGTTTACCGAAAAAGAAGTTGATTATACTGTTACAACACCATCTGAAATACGATTTCCTAATCCACTTATGAAAGAAATTTTAAATGATGTTCAACAAAGTGCTGAAAAGATAGATGAATTTCTTGATGATAGTGCATTTAAGCAACTGAATATTTTTGATGGCACTGAACTTGAAAAGACTCAAGATGATATCAATATTTCTGATGATGAACTTGAAACAACTCAAGATGATGATAGTGATTATGATTTTGAAGATGTCTTAATTTAAAGAAATTCTTAAAAAAAATTTCATTTTTTATATATAGATTTTTTTTAATTGATTGTGTATGGTAATAAATTTGTGTATATATATTTTCTTCTTCTTATTTGTGTTCTGTGTGATAAAAAGAATGTCAAAATTTTCGTTGGATATTTAATAGCAGAAAACACTGAAGCTGTATTTGTCTAGGTGGTGGCGTGCCGAAGGCACGCCTGCCGCCTAGTACTGTAATAAAAATGGTGTTCAATGTACCAACACCGAGTTTAGAATTAGTTGCTCTTGCGGAATTCGACCAATTACTCCAGTTGGACTCACAAAGAAGAGTTCTTTTGAGTGAATAATAAAGTGAGGCGGAGTTCTGAAACTTTATAATTTACAAAAAAATATATTCATTCGAGTATAACCATGCATCTGAGAAACGGCCGATTTTTCACTAGCTGTGGAACAGCAAGGATTTCATGTCGCCACGAATTGTGTCCTGCACATGTTGAAAAGCTTATTGCTGCTTCAGATGAAAATAATCCTCTACAGTGTCCCATTTGTAAATTACCAATAAAGCTCACCAATATTTATTATTTAAAAAAATTCCAACATAAAGGTAAATGTTATAACACCGATGATGAAAATAAATTTGAATGTCAAAATGGTTACCGCCATTCGAATTACAAAAGTGAATTAAATTCTAAAGAAAATGGTGCAAGCGACGACGAAAATAAATTTGAAACTCCTCATTGCAACTCTCCAAATGAATTAAATCCTGCTTCCGAAAATGTTGAAATTGTTGCTGAAGAAACTGATTCTCCACATACTAACTTTCATTGTAATTTAATTATTGTTGATAATGATGAAACTGATGAAACTCAATAAATTTATTTTTTTTACAAACCCCATCGAAACAATCTTTTTTTATTTGACTTGACTGTTGTATTTTTTTTTTGAAAGAAAAAGAGAGACGCTCGCTGACATTTTTTGACAAAGGAAAAGAAAAAAAAACGCGCGCGCGAAAAAAAAAGAGCGAAAGAATTTATGCGAAGAAAAAAGAAGGGAAGGAATGAGCGAAAGTTTTGTGTTTGCTTTTCATGTTTGCTTTTCTCGCAAGAGTTTAAGCTTATAATAAAATGGATATGATTTTGTGGATGTGACAAAATGTATATCATTAAAACCTACCCCCTTATCTTCTTTTCGATTGAAGAGAATTGAACTTTCACCTATTTTTGATTAAGGTATTTGAGCTTCTAGGTCATTTTTTTGCTATATTTAGCTATCCAGTAATGATTTTTTTGACCCCAAAATCCCCCTGGTAGTAAGAATTCCTAATAAAGTTCTCATTTTACAGTTTTTAAAATGTCGAAATCTGGATTTTTTTCAACGAAAATACAAATCCACACGTACGTATGTTCTCGAGGTCGAGGAGAACATTTCTGGATAGCCAGAATATCAAAATTCCTAATCTAGAAGCTCAGGAATTTCTATCAAAGATTAGTAAATTTTCCATTGAAAAAGTCGAAAATTTCGATTTTTGGCAAAAGGTGCAATGCAATGGAGTTTCAGACGTGAACCAGGATAAAAATCCAAAAACTAAAATCCAATTTATAGGTTTTTGTTTTGACAAAATAAATTTAATTAAAAATGGTGCAATTAAATAAAATTGTATTTCAACTCCCAGAGACCAAGTGTGAACAAAAAAATTAAATTCAGAAACCTAAAAAAATTAGTTAATAAATAATAACAAAAAAGTCAATTACCATTTCAAAATACTTTTTTTGATGAAAAATAGGATAAAAATTATTAATAAAAAATATGGACCAAATTATTACATTTTTAAGAAAAACAAAATATGAATACAGGAGAGTAAAATAGCCAAAAATCAAAAAACCAATGATAACAAACAAATATGCTGGAAAAATTCTTTTTATACGCCTCGTATAAAATGGGACCAAGTCACTGGAATTTTCTAATATCATAGTCATTAAATAACCAGAAATAACAAAAAATATAAAAAATAAACACTTTAATGTTAGTTAATTCCATTTTTTAAGGTAAAAATTTACATATCAACTCCAAGATAACCATGTGGAAAATTTTCCGGCCATAAATGAAAACCCAGAACAGCCAAAATTGCTAAAGCACGAAGCCACTGTAAATCGTCACGCTTTTTTAAAGCCAACCATTTACAAAAAGTTATGCAAATTTAATAAAAACTTGTATCGGCGTTGTTATCAAAGGCGCTTGCGTAGAAATGCGTATAAAAATTTAAAAAACCATATTTTAGTTTAATTTTTTTGTTGCATTTGACCTATAAATTTAAAATAAAGTTTTGGTTTAAATAATCAAAGAGCTATATGCAGATTATTATTTATCTGTTTAAAAAATTCTTTAATGAAGGCTTTTAAAGATTAGCTTTTTTATAGCTATATTCTAGCTAGGGGGAAATGATGCATCATGGGCAGACAAAAGGGAAAAATTTAATTACTCCTGATAAGATATACATTTTTTATTTAAAAAAAAAGAAGAATAGAATTCGATTTTTATTGGTTATCTATTAAATAGTGTTTAAAGATATACAAGCTTTAATTTTTATAAAAACAATAAAGATTTCTATCTTCTTATTTTTCAACGTTCAAGTTATTATTATTTAAGGATTAATTATTAAATGTCGATATTGACTTAAGAGTCTTTTAAAATTATTTCATAAATCCATTGTAAAAATGAATAGTAATTTTCTCCACTTTAACCATAAAGCTTTAAAACAAATGAAACAAAAATATAATTTAATTTTAAAATTAAATAATTATGTCGGATTTTCCAAGTAGGTTTTAATTTTTATGTTTTTGCGTTTTGTACTTAAATGGTTTATTCTAATAGAATTTAAAAAATATTTTTTCAAATGCTTTAGTGTAAACTGTTTATTAACGTCATTTTAAACTAAACTGAAAAATAAATAAGTATCATGAGTTTCAAAGCTTTAATTATTTTTTAACTCTTCTTCAAAAAAGATTTACTTATCCTTTTTAGATCATGTGCAAGAAATATATTTTGTTTTAAAAAATTAGTGACAACTGCTGCCTGTTTAATATTTATTATATGCTTGAGACACTTTTTAAACCATTCCCATGATAAAATTGATCATATTATTCTAATTTCTGCAACATACTACAAAAGTTCGACTTTGTAAGTTTATCACCTTAACTACAAGCTTGATAAATGCTCTCATAGATATCCTCCGAATACTGCAATTGTTTTCTTTTTAAACCAAAGAGGCTGGAATAATAAAAGTAAAATTTTTTGCGAATCATCATCATTCAAAAAAAATTCCACAAAAAGTTCTTCATTATTCGATACGAGTGATGTTCAATATCCTCAAGAAGATAAAATGAAAACTCTTGCTACAATTTCACCAGTAGTAAAAGCTACATTTAATTGTCAGTGGGAAATGCACTGGGCTATTTGCAATGTTAGTCCAACTCCAAATGTATTGTTTTTATCTGGGGATAGTAATCAGCCACCAGTTACGGTAATAGACAAGAACCAAAGAATATTTGAACCAAAAGAGTAATTTTCAGATTCCATTAAGAAATGCATACGAAAAAAAGAATCATGTTATTAGTTGTTTGGGATATGTCTTTTATGGAGAAAGATGGCAGACTATACTCTCATCACTTGAAATACATAGGCAGTTTGGAGTTGGATTACAAGTATATTACATCCAAAGTATGAGAACAGAAACATTCAATTTGCTTAAAGTAATAATTTAGTTTGCATTTTATTTGACAGTAATTTACAAACAAAAAATGGAAAGTGGCTATTTTAATTTTCTAGGCTTATCAAAGAGCTGGCGCTGTAGAGGTTGAATTATGGAATATGGTTGATTTGGGACCAGATCATAAAAATCTTAAAGATCCAAACAGTGGTCTTGAGTGGGGAAATCAAGCAGGAGCGGCCACTGATTGTTTTCTAAAATATCGAGAAGCTGCCGAATTTATTATTTCTTATGATATTGATGAAATTTTTTTTCCAAAATTGGGAGAAACTTATTATGAAGAATTTCAACAATTAAGCATCAAATACCCCCAAGTTGCTTCATTCATGTATGAAAGATTTACAACTGAAGTTTTTGCAAGTAATTTTTTTTATTTTATTGATTGGTAAAAAGCAAATAATACCAAAAAAATTTCAGCAACATCTCCTCTAAAATTTTCATTTTCTCAATTGTTGAACACCGCTCACATCATTGATGATATAAAAATTGTAAAATACGTAGTTCGGCCATCTCGGGTGGAAGCTCTAAACGTGCACGTTCCGGAAATATTTGTGAACAAATATACTCCACTTACAATAAAAGATAATTTTATGCTTCATTTAAGAAAATGGGAAATGGTAATTTTTATAGTATATCAGTTTTTTTTTCATTCTTTAGAGCTGAATGCATTCGTGTAAAGTCTTTCTTAAAAACCCCTTTTTTTTAATTTTATGATCGACTATTCCAGATTTTAACATAATTGTTTTTAGATTGAAACTTACAACGAAACAAAGTTTCGATCTTCAAAAGTAAAAAATCTTTATGCTCAGCAGATGACAGATCTAATTTCGCCTAAAAACATAAGACTATTAGAAAAAAACGCTTTTGCATTTATCCGAAACAACGCATTAAAAGAATTTAAAAGACTTCCAGAAAGCGTTCATTATTATCCCTTACTTGTTGAATGTTCAAAACAAATGTTAAAAGTATATTTTTCACCTAAAGTTCAAAATTCCTGCCTTGGTCAAGTACAGTGCAAAATTCCACCTATATCTGATGTATCTTGTGCTATTGCAAATAAACGGTACAGTCATCAGATGATTTCTAGCTCTTTAAAAATTCATTTTCCCATAACTAATGAATTCATTATAAATCCAAATGGATGCAATATGGATGTGTTTTAATATTTATATAAAAAAAGAAGTCATAATATCATCTATCATATTAATAATAAAAATTTCAATGTACATGTTTTTAAAAAAGCCGAAAGAAGAAAGTAAAAGTAAAATTAAGTTACATAAGATATTGATACAAATTTTTTGCATTGGGTTAACTTTACCGCATAAAATAATGAATCATCTGATTCTTTAACAAATGTAAGTAAACAAGAAAAAAATGGTTAATAAAAAAACTTTTTTAATGTTTTTTGGTAAGCACGATTTTTTATCTTAAAAACCTCTATTTTGATAGAATTTTGCAAATCTTTGTTAATATATGTACATACAGTTTGATTATAAAAACACTTTAAAACCCAATTTTAAAAGTTGTACAGTACAAGGCCGTTTTTTAAAACAGCCGATCAAAGAATTAACAAACTTTTGAGATTTAATGAACAATAAAAAGGAAAAAGCAAAGAGTAAAATAAATGGCTAATATGTATTAAAACAATTTATTTTTGTTTGTACTGTTTCATAAGCGGATTTTTTGTTCTTGAATAAAACTGAAAGTGATGCCTTTTTAAAGAAAAGCGTTTTTCTTTTAAAAATGAGAGAGGTTTTTATTATTTTCTCTTATTTTGTCTGTCACAATGATTGGTGATAATTTACATATTGGCAACATTTTTACTTTATTTTTCTTATTTTTGCCATATTTACTAACGTATGAGATAGATGGCTTTCCTTGGGAATGAAGGTTAGCGTTTGCATAAAACATGTGGATGGTTTAAAGTTTTGCACTTGAAAAATGTCTTTTAATTTTTAAACAATATTTTATTTTAACAATCTCTTTACGTAAAAAAAACAAATAAAAGAAAATTTAATTTATTTAAACGATTGACAAAGGATAAATTCAATTTTATGCTTCTTTTTAATATTTTTAAACAAAGAAAACTTTGGTTAATAAGATTTGAATAAATGACGTTTGTCTTCTTTTTGTTTTTAATATTAGATTAATCATAAAAGAAAACAATCCAACACATCAAAAAAAATTTACTTTAAAAATAAGATGGACAATAGCATTTTGAGGATTTTGTGCTCTTTTCATCAGCTGCCTGGTTCACATCTTCTTTCAAAGATTTCCAATCTCATTCAAACAAAAAAGTGATTTACAAAACCATCGTAAACTAACATACACAAATGGTAATTTAAATGTCTTTGAATCTTGATTTTTTATTTGTGTTTTCTTTTCGTAATTTTATCCTCACCTGAAAATAAATCATCATGAGAAGAAAAACTTTTAAGCCCAAATGGAAAGGAATGGATTTCAATTTTAAATAAACAAGTTTTATGGCTAGCGTGTGTTCCATGAAACTTTCTAGTTTTACATTAACACTGTACATATTTATGTTATCTTTGAGTGGTGCTAATTTGCTTACAATAATTTATTAAGCGCTTTATTAAAAAAGGCACACCACTGCAGAATCATGTACCGAATGATAATCACAAGCCGCGAAAATGACTTGGAAAAAAATGAAAATTTGAATGTTCAAAAATCTTTTTTGCAACATAAAATTTTCAAATTTCGCGGCTACTGGCTATCAGTCAGTACATTATTCTGCAGGCAGCGGTGCGTCAAGATGCGTCAAAATAAAAAAAATATTGTTCTTACTTTTTTTTTCAACGTGAATTTTGAGGGAAAAAACTCTTTCAAATTTTTTTTTACGTTGCTCACAAAGTCGACACAAAAATATTCCAAAATAAGTCCAAAGGGTTTGTTTTCTAACCTTTGAAGTTTTTGATGTAAAATAGATAGGTGCTGCAGATAGCAACAAAAAAAAATCATCCATCAATTTTTGATATGGTGTTGCTCTATTTCTACCTAGCTCCATCCTTTCTCCTTTTTATGGGCACCTCCATGCATGCCTTTATGATTTCATCCTCATCAATCAAATATTGAAATTAAAAAAAAGCGGATGACTAGCTTATAAAATTTGAAATAATTCAAAAGTATGCCATTCACTATTGAAAAGCTTTTTAAAAAAAAATGACGATGCCCATGACCTCAGTGAAAATAAAATTGAATATATTTTTCATTTGTTTTTTTGCTTATCATTTATTTTTCATCTTTTTTCGTGCTGGTACGAAATTTCAACCCAGATAGCTTGAAAATAGGTAGCCTAAAAAAAGGAGGATAGTAAAAAAGATTTGATTTTTTTATTACCAATATAAAAGTGAGAAAGGATTTAAACCACAAATCATTTAATATTCTGATTTTTCATCTTTTGCATATTATAATGGTATCCAAGAAATGCAAAGTTTGTGGACGTCGTTTGAATATCGATTGTAAACGATACGGTGGTCAAGCATGTACTGCATGTGCAACATTTTTTATGCGTTTTATTAAACGATCCAATAGATTTCTTTGCTCCAATTATAATTTATGCTTGGCAAGTAAGTTCTCCATTCTCATAATTAAAATATTATTATTTTATAATTTTTAGTTCCAACATTGACTGGAAGTTCATGTCGAAAATGCCGATATCAAAGATGCTTGGAAATTGGAATGATTCATGGAAGAGTTGCACAATCGAATGAGAAAAGAATAAAAAAATGTGGAGAATATTATGTTCTTTCAAAAAAATTAAATAACCTTTTCATCACCATTCAAGCTAGCCCACAATTGTTATTTAATTATTTGGAACGTGAAGATCGAACATTGTTTGATAAAGCCTTTGAACTTTTACCCAAAAGTTCACTAACAAATTACTTGCTTCCATGGGCTGAACTTCTTCAAAAGAATCAAATGCCACTCAATAAAGCATATGTTTTGTTTTATTCCATCGTGTGCAAAATCCAAATTCCTAATTTATCTTTTCAAGATCAATTTCGTTTAATCCATTTCCAAAAAAGTGTGGCTCAAAAAGAATTGACCCAAGAGAATTATGGCTCTGATGAAATTCGAGAAGGCTTTGAAAAACTTGCATACTTTTTCGCATGCGAATATCAAAAAATTTTTGGTAACAACTTTCCAAATTTAACAAAAAAGCTAAGTTTTGTGAAAAGTCTTTAAAAAAATTTATTTTTTCAAAAATTTTCATGTTTTTCCATTTGGGATTTTTAATAATATTTCAAAAGGGATTGTTGTTAATCAACTTACATTTGGAAAAAAGCGAATTCAATACCAAATTTTTTTTGCTAATTATAATCATTATGTGTAATATTTTAACTGGGACTTTTTTTATTACCAATTTTAAGCTAATGTTTGCCTATTTTTTTCAATGGTGCTTATAAATTTTTTTAGAAAAACTAACAACTTTAAGCTTGTCTTTTTTGTATATGAAAAAGTGTTAGAAAATAAAAACTGTAAAAACGCTAAAAAATTGTGTTGAGAATCGCAAAAATTATAAAAGTACCTTCTTTCGATTTACTGCTACCCTTCGAAGGGAGACGTGTCTCATGAAACAAGGAAAATACTTATGATGGCTCCCATCGTTTTTTTGGAAACTATTCGAAAGCAATTTTGCACTGAAAAAAAAATGATTTTAGAACTAGGAACACCTGTTGTAAAGATTTTTTTCCTTGCTTCATGAAACACTCCCTTTAATCATCATTTTTTAGGTTTCCTAAAAAAGTAAATCGATCAATTTTTGCTAAAATAAAAAAAAATTTTTAATGGTTTTTTCCTTCTCCTACCTTTAGATTTTATAGTAAGAAATGAAGAAAAGAATGGTAGTTAATTTGAATATTAAAAAAATAAATGCAAAAGCATTCTTCTCTACATTGAAAACTATTATTAGTTTGGAAAAAAAACAAAGAATTTTTGATGATTAAATAAATAAAAAGCTTATCCTTGCATCGAGCGATTGAAAAAAACCGACGACGACTCCATGTACAAGTTTGCGTTTGGCCCGGGCCTCAAAAATTTCGGGCTAGAATCATGTATAGAAAAAACCTTTCTTTTTTATTTCGAAACAAAACAGAGAGGTTCGCTTGAAAAAATCAACACTCCAATTGATTAGTATCAATGATAAATAAAAGAAAAACGGGATTTTTTTTTTTCAAATTCGAGGTCAAACAAAGCGAGGCACCTTTAATTAATGTTTGACGTTTGCGAGATGCCCACGCACGTAGGCGAGGCAAGGTACGAAGAGACAATTTTCAACCGGTCTGAAAAGATTCCAACCATAAGATTATTAAAAATTTTGTGGAAAGGGAGCCTTTTTTACTTATGCTGCTGCCTTTCAAAAAAAGAATCAAAAAAGAAAATAATTTTTATTTTTTTGAAGGTTTATAATCATCATCGTCATCGTCATCGTCATCGTCGTCCGTTCGTTTGTTATTTATTTATGATTTAGAAGAAATAAAAAAGTAAAAAACTTTTTTAAATAACGTTTTACACAATTTTTAATTTAAGCGAAACAATTTATTATTCACACAATTTTCCCATCTATCATGTTTAACACAATTTTGTAATATTTCTTGTCCGATGTTTCCAATCATTGCTGAAATCCATGGCTTTGGTAAAGGGTTGTGTTTCAAACAATCTTTGCCATTTTCATCTATGCATGGAATAAAGCGTGAATTTGGTCGAAGTTTAATATTAGCATATTCGGCTGCAATTCCAGTGAAAATCACATCTTCTGGCATTTTTTGTAAGTTATAGGAAGAGAAAAACCCAATAAAATTTAAACTTGTTAAAATTTTTTCTAAAAGTAAAATTATTTTAAATATAAAAAAATTCAAAATTATGCCCGAAAAAACCACCCATTAAAATTGAAATTCTTGACAATTTTTTTTTAAATCTTTTTTTTTTGTAGCAAAAAAACGAATGTTTACTCAAAAAAGTAGACAGTTTGGAAGCGGCGCAATGCTGCGCATCCTTCATTTGCTGACGCAAGAGTTCTTAAAAACGATCGAACTAACAGAGTTTTGGGAAACCATATTTTTGATGGCCTCGCAGTAAAAAAAGTTTTTTAAAATAAAATAAAAAATCTCTAATGAGGATACCAATCAAAAATAAAAGTTTTATATTCAAATATTATTTTAACTTACCTATCGTTGATCTTTTTGTAAATAAATAATTTCCACCACGGCAATAAAATGGATAATTTTTTGGTGCGAAAACATATTCCGGGACATTCCATTTGCTTGAAATAAAGGATCGTCGAAGAACTAAACCATTTTTAAAGCAATAACCATGAATGCTTTCAATCGCTTAAAAAAAACGTGGGATAAAAACATTTTCGAATTAATTTAGTTTTTTTACTTTTATGTTTATTACATAATTTTTCCAGTTTTGAAATATTTATAATTGTGTCGGAGTCGCTTTTTGAAAGACACGTAGCTGAAGGGCAAGCGGATGAAAAAAATGTTAAGGATGCTAAAGTTTTCAATGATAAATCATAGTAATCTTCTTCGATGGTAGTTATTATTAAATCTTTATAAGCTAATTGTTCAGCCAATAATAAAGCATTGGGGAAATTTTCGTTCTTCTAAAATATTTAGTGAACTTTATTTAAGCTTTTTGTGTAAAACTGTAAAACCTATTAAGAAATAATTAATGTCTCGATTTAGAGCATAAACATTTTTTAAAAAAATGAAAAATAAAAAGAAAATGTACCTTTTTTCCAACAACGAATCTAATTTCTGAAGGGGGCGAGGGTTTTCCCCAAGTTTTTCTTATAAAAATTCTTCCATCGAAATCATCGAAATGTGAAATCACTGCAATCAAAAGTTTTGTTGTGTTTTGACAAAAATAAACACTTTGGGTTATATTTTTATTGGAAAATATCATTTTGTTTAATATTAAATTATCGGCGCTAATTTCTCTTTTAATATTATCTGAAAATAAAATTCTTTTTTTTTTTACAAGATTTGGGTCAGTAACTTTTTCATTCAATGTTATAATACAGAAGGAGGGTCTGCGCATACCTACTTAAAAAAAACTAAAAAATTTGACGCTGTAATTCAAAAAAAGTATTATAAGTTTTTTCTATGATAGTGATTTCGTAGGACTAAACCAAAATTATTTTTTCAATTTTTGCGCATGAAAAAATGAGTATACAAACGACGAGATTTTGAACCTGTGAGTCACGATCCTCATAGGGATGCCACTCTATTACAAATCCTTTTGTTGGGTCTTTTAAATTTACAAAAAAATTTTAAATAACTTATTATTAAAATTCCTAACCATATGTAAATGGAAAATTAATATAATGAAAGTAAAAAACATAAAAATATGTTAAAATTACATAAAATAGAATAAAACAAGATGGAAAATTTTGAAAGCAGAAATACCTTTTTAAAATAATTCTTATAATCATTTTTGGTAAAAGTTTTAAAGCAGTAACAAGATTTAGCTTTATGTACTGCATGCAAGTAAAACGTTGATTGCTTAAATCTATTTTAACTTGTTTTTTACTTGCATTTGCATAAGACTTTTCGCATTTCCACCCATTATAATAGCTATTGTTTTTCCTTTTTTTAATCATTTGTTTTTAACATTGGTTTATATTTTGAAGCGCGCTTTATTAAAATTTAGCTTTCTTATAACAAAATTATTTTAGATGGCACCGATCACAAATCCATCAATTTTGATTTCCTCATTTTTATTAATAATATATTTGATTTTTGTTGTAAACCAATTTTTCCACAAAGATCCTTTACTTATAATTTGTACTCCAACAAGAGAAAAGCTTACGAGAATTCCGGATATAACTCGTTTATCGCAAACTTTGATGCATATTAAAAATAATTTACATTGGATTATTATTGAAAATGGTAACCAAACTAATTCAGAAGTAGAAGATATTTTAATTCGATCCAAAATCAAATATGATTATCTTTATGCTCTCTCACCACAAAAAGATGAAAAGCAAGGTGGGAAAATCAGACACAAAATTTGTTAAAAAATGATTAATTTAAATAAATATTTTTTTAGAAGAGTTTTGGGCTCAAAGAAACAAAGCCCTTGAATTTATAAAAGGTTATTATTCTAATTATTATCATTATTATTATTATAACGCTGTCGTATATTTTGCAGATGAAGATGTTACTTATGATTTAAGGCTATTTGATTATTACATAAAAAAAGTAAAAGGTATAGGAATTTGGGCTGTTGGTAAGTATTTTATGTATTTATAGAAGAAATTTTAATTCATTTCCCCACTAAAAGGCATTGATTGTAAATTATCTCGATTTTTTTCCAAAGGCACATCACAAAAATTTGAAGAAAAGAAAAGAATTCAAGAAAAACTTTTTAACCAGTTTCTTAATTTTTTAAAATAACTTTAATGTATTAAAATTTCTCTCTCATTATGCCAACAATTTTTAGCCGATTTTATTTTATTTTTCGAGTTCAAAATTTAAACAAAAAAAGTATATTAATACTAGGCATGGAAACGGGCCGACTTTTTCACGGCCATGCCGGGCCTAGGCAGGCCCGCTTCCTTGCCTAAATTTAGTACACATATTGGATTTTATATTTTTTAGGTCTAGTTGGACAAGCTTTAGTTGAAACTCCCATAATTAATGAACAAAAGAGAATAATATCGTTTAACGTTATTTCTGATCAAAATAGAACTTTTGCTACCGATGTGGTTGGATTTGCTATTAATCTCAAGCTTATTTTATTCAATTCAAAGTTTGTTTTATTTTTTTGCGCAAATATGCTTGCTTTATTAAAAATTAATGATTTTAGTGCTTCATTTAAACGCGATTGTAAATTATCAGAAGTAGGCGATTGCTTTATAAAACAATTTAATATTCCGTTAAACGAAATTCAACCTTTTGGATTTGACGCAAATCTGCGTGAAATCCTTGTATGGCACACAAAAACAGAATACTACGATTCTGCGTGGATACAAAAAATAGATATATAGCAGTTTCTTAAAAACGTTTATTTTATGTATAATAAAAAATAAAGCCGGGTATTAGCATACTTTATTTGTGTACATGCGCCATTGCACCACAGAATGATATTTATTGCCATTGACGATGAGCTTCGTCAATGTTTGATTATCTTCCTTCATTATGTCTTGTTTGCCATGAATTAATTTTCTTAACTTTTGATAAGTTTACAAAAATTTATTATAAAACGATTCATAAAATATCTTTCCCCTTTTCAAATGAATTTTTTAAAGCATAAAAATGATGATAATAAAGTAATATCAAATTTTTTTAAGCTATACATTTACACATACGCATTTTAAATAAATGTGAAAGAATTTTATGTTATTTTTTTTTTTTTTTTTTTTTTTGCCAAAGTTTATCCATTTTGATGACCTTGAATGCTTTTTTAATATGGAAGATAGAGTTTAAAAAAATTTTACGCTTTTTTGATTCGTTTTACAAAAGTCTTTTCAACCAATTCGTAAAAAAATAAAATCACTTTCGAAGAAAATAATTCTAAAAATTTTTCATAAAGTTTTAGTTTTTTTCCAATCAAAACGTTTGTGATTTAAAAAATTAAATTTTTTTTAATAAATGTTGTTTTTTTGGATCTTTTTGGATAATTTTATTGTACGCAAGAAATGGATATTAAAAAAGCTTTGTTATTAAACTTAAAAAAACGTTTCGTCATTTCATACTTATCTTTTGGCTGATTAAAATATGTTTTTAAACTAACTTTAAACCAGAAAAAAGAACAAAAGACATATTTTTTAAAACGATTGACAAAGAAATATTTAATTTTATGATTCTTTAATATTTTTAAACAAAAGAGGATATGTGGATAAAAAAAATTAAATAAATGACGCTTATCTTTCTTTTCTTTTTTAAAAGGGACCTTTTGTTAACATAAAAATGATATCACAAATATATTTGAGAATTTAAAGGGAGTGTCTCAGGCGATGGCAGGATTCCTTACGCCGGGTGTTCCTAGCCCGAAAGTTTTTTCACTGTCTCAAAGACTTCCAAAGTGCTACAAAAAGTTTGAAGCTTTTTGTAGCTATTTGCAAAAAAAGTTCCTTCCACGAAAAACGTTTCGAAATGTTTCGTAAACCAAAAACAAAGGGAGCCGGCGTAAGGATTCCTGCCATCGCCTGAGACACTCCCTTTAATGAATGCTTTCCATCTATTTTAGGATTCAAAGATTGAAAAATTCAATTTTTTTAGGGCAAACGTAATGATTTTTTTATTGTGGGCGAAAATGGGATCAAATTTTCTCGTCTCGTCCTTTAACGGGATTAAACTCTTCATCCCGTCCCGTTTCCAACCTATAATTTTATTGTTAAAAAATTATGTTAACAAAGCCGCGCGAGAGGGAAAATGATGTCGGCCGAGAAGGTTCTTCACCTTGAATATATTTTTTAGCAAAGCTTCCCTTCTTCGCCTTTAAATATTGAGCATAGGGCGGGATTTCTTCTTCACACTTATAAATAAATAAGAATGAAAGCTTGCAGCCGTTAAACTTTATTAATTTTTTCATCCTTCTTCATATTCATTCTCTCTCAATTTCATTTTCTTGACCATCCGTTTTTTTTTTTGAAATGTCCAACGATGATTGTAAAATTTGTGGACGGCCACGACAATGCATTCGTTATGGAGGGAAATGTTGTAATGCATGTGCAGCATTTTTTGTTAGAAGTGTTCAAGAAAAGCTTAATCCTATTTGTAATAATTTTTATTTATGCTTATCAAGTAAGATTCTATAAGCAACTATCTAATACAAAATAATTTATATTTAGCCCCATCAGAAATTGGAATTCGTTGCCAAAAATGCCGATATCAAAAGTGTTTGGAAATTGGAATGAAATGCACAGCATTTAATGCTGATTCACTTGAATGTGGAGAATATTATATTATGGCAAAAATTTTGCATAAATTTTTTAATTTATGCCTAAAAAAACCCGAATGGCTTTTTGATTTTGTTAAATCCAATACATCCACTTTACTTGATTCCCTTATTGAATCAATAAAAATTAATGAAACATCCGATTTGCCAGAATATATTTTATCTTGGGCTATCATATTGCGAAATAATGAAATTCCATTGGAAAGCGTGCATTTACTTTTATATTCAATTATTTATAACATTGATCTTCCATGGTTGCCTCCTTTTCAACAAGAATTCATTAAAATTTGTCAAAAAAATGCGAGTAACCGAAATATGATTAAATTAAATAATGTTGAAATGGTTGAAGTGTTTGATAAACTTACAGCGTTTTTTGTTTCTGAATTTTTAAAGAAATATTCTGAACCCACACATAATTCCAATTAATGTTCAAATATTTTAATTTATTGATGACATTTTGATTGAGTGTCTTTTGCCTCTTATTCTTTTTTTGCTTTGTTTGAATGACATTTTTTTCTAATAAATTAAGATTGCCATTATTAATCTTTTTTCAGCACATCCTTTATTTATATTTTCTTGTGGTTTGAGCTTAGCTATATCGAAGGACAAGCAATCATATGATGTAGTGTCAATCGAAAGCTGTTAAATAACGAGAAATTAATCTCGTGCTCGACCACTTTTCCTTTACATTTTTATTAAAGTGATACAAATACATAAAAAACGTTCATATTTATAAAAAAGAAAAAGCGTCACTGTAAAGCAGCGACGGAAATACATGCATTCTTTCTAAATCAAAGATCAAATCTTTCCGGATTTGACAAAAGCAACCAAAAATCAAACATTTACCAACAGCCGTAGAAGATGAAGAAAAAAAAAACGGATAAATGATTGTAAGCCATAGAAAAAACAATTTGACCTTAACATTGCCTTGAAACACATATAGCCCAAGTTTATAAAACTTTATTATAAATACCCATAAAACACTTAGAGCAAACTTGAACAGAATTTTTTTTTAGAGGTTTGCAAATTTTTCATGCCCTTGATAGGGGTTGCTAAACTAAACTTTATTGAATAAACAAAGGTTGTTTTTACTAAATTAAAAGCTAGATACATACTTTTACCTAAAATATTCAAACTTTTTTAAATATTTTTGTTGTTGTTGAAAAATTACGATCCTCATTTTTGGTTTTTTTTAAAAAGATTCCATTTGAATGGTTTAAAAAATTTCAGATTAAAATTAATTAATAATGAATTACTTATTTCTTTTTTACAAAGCTTTTTCTAAAAAAACCATTCCCAAACCAACAAACGAAAGAAAAAAAAACTTAGTATAATAATTAAATTAATATGTTTGTTATCTTTTTGGGGTTAAAAAAAAATTTTTTAATAAAAGAAAGATAAACGTCATTTATTCATATTTTATTAAGCAAAGCTTCTTTTTGTTTAAAAATATTAAAGAATCCTAAAATTAAATGTTTCTTTTGTCTATCGGTTTTAATAAATTCCTTTTGTTCTTTTTTTTAATTATAAAGACATTATTAAATTAAACAATGTTTAAAAAAGCAAATTTTTATGAGCACAAAAAAGCAGCATCATTGAACGATGACGTTTCTTGTGTGCTTTAAAATTTTTATTTTCAATTTTTTTTAGACAAACAAATTTTGAGATTGGAAAATTAAAATGTTTTTGTCTTTAAAATATGCTCATTCTGAATGGCGGTGGTTAACTATTGTGGAAATAAACAGGCACAGTAGAAGCTGAAAAAGAATTTAAAGAAAAATATCCACATTCACAGCGTATCATGGCGGAGTAGAAATGGCAAGCAGACGATCCTTTTTGTTGGTTGCCAAACGACGCCACAAAGCCAAAATCAATGATTTTATTTTATTAAAGCAACATCGCATGTTTTATATTGGCGATAAAACTACTAAATTAAGGATGCAAATTTTTTTCTTCCTATTTAATAAGCTTGCGAAATGATTAAAGAGTATTTATCAGATATGTTTAAGCATAGCAATCACTTTTTTTAGCCTTCTGGTGGTAAAGTTATAATGCATCGAAAGTTGCAAAAAGTTACGATGGAGCCATTTTTTTCTTTTTGAATAAATATGAATTCTGCATGTACGAATATGTTGGTATTAAACTTACTTAAAAAAAGCTTCGAACAGATTTTTGTTTATAGGGGTTTCTGATTTTTTAATTATGCGTTAACTATAAAAACTTACCAAAAAAGCGCATGGTTTCCTTTGCTTTCCTTTCATCTCTCGAGCAGGGTCCGGCGATACCAAGATTTTTTCAACCAAGACCAAGACAAAGAATATCAATATGGAAAAGTTTTCACCATGACCAATACCTTCGGTCTTGGTCTTGGTTAAAATGACCAATATTCCACATTTCGAGACCAAGACTCTTGGTTTCGCCGGACCATGCTCCCGAGGCGATTGAGCATGTCCATTTCTACTTCGCCTTTGATTCAAAATGATTACGCTGTGCATTGTCATTTGTTTGCTGTTGAACCTTCCTCCGATCAATATATTGGTTTTGATCAATATGGAACTGTATTTCCATATGGAGTTGATATGATTTATAAACACTTTTTAATAATGCAACACATAGCGATTAAAAATAAAAATATTTGTTTGATTTAAAAATGTTGTAAAGTTCCACTAACTATACGTTGTTGATTTATAAAAATTACATTATTAAAAAAGTCAAAAAAACTAAAATAAAGTCAAAAGAAAATAAAGACTGGAAACTAAAATAATGTGTCTGCTTTTTACGATGAATGAGAAAAATGCTTTTATATACAATATACAAAACAGGCGGTTGCGCACCTCGATGATTCATTTGGATCAGCTTCCTTAAAGTTTGAGAAAGCAACCTTTAGTTTCGGTTGCAAGAAGAAGACACAAAGAAATTTAAAATAAGAAAAGAGGAAATGGGAAAAGGCAAAGGCAAAAGAAGAATAAAATATTAAATTTTGAAACAAAGTTTAAATTCAAAAAGACTAACACATTACAAATGTATTCATTACAATGGATGTAAGTGTAAAAAATGGCACATTTGATTTAATTATTCGACAAAAACGCGGAATACATAAATAAAATTATGCCCGGTTTGGTATTACCAAAAATTCTTAATAAATATCTTAAAACTCGAGAAAGCTTCTATTGATTATCAATATTGAAGGATTTAAATATAATATTTTGAAAAAACTTTTGAAAGGAAAAAATTCTTGACGAACGAAAAATATTGTGTTTTGCCAAATTTTATTTTAAAATATCTTTTTCTTTAATTAATCCCTTTCTTCAATTTATATTGATGCAGAAAATTACACGGTCCAAATAAAAGTCAAACAGTTGAGCATCTTCATATTTTTATTTAATTCACCATCTTCAAATTATTTGTCTGTTTACATTAACGCCTTTTATGCTCATCAAAATGTGGACATGGATTAATATTAAAAATGAAGTTTGTAGAAAACTTTTTAATATTGATATGTTTATATAAAAATAAAATTTATTGAATAAATTTTTGTTAATAAAACATAGCAATAATACAAAAATGGTTTTAAGGTAGCAGAGCAGCTAAAATTTTTAGGTTTTTCTATAAAATAACTGAAAATAGAAGACAACAAATATAAAAAGAAAGCAAGCTTTTTTAAAGAGATAATGCATATTTTTGCATTTGGCGTTCTTCTTCCACATTTGGGTTATAATCACAACGAGAACAAAATATTTTGACACCGTTCGACGAACTTGATTCAATTATTTCTAAATAAAAAAAAGGAACATGCTTTTTAGGTTTAAAAGAAATTGTATAAAAAGAAAATAATAAATAAAAAACGGTCAACCGAAAATAACTGTTTCTACAAAGTTTTTGTTTACTTAAAATGAAAAAAAAAATGTGATAAATTTTTTTGTTTAAATGTTGAGACGTGAGTTAATCATTATTATTTACTAAAAAGTTTGATATTAAAAAAGAAGAAGTGATTATTGTGTAAAAATTTGTTTTGTTTTAACAACAAGCAGGTTCGCCTCCCTACGGGAGGCTCTCTGCTTGTCAAATAAAACTTTTACCTTTTCTTTGATTTTATTTTGACTAAGTCTTAGTTAGCAATAACAGCCATAAGCCTTTTCACCGCGGCAAGGTGCTTAGTCACCGAAAAGGAACCCCCATTTTTAAATGGCAAGGGGCGTGCCACCTTCTTTTCAATTTACTTTTTTTTACATTAAAACTTCATGAAATACTGGATTAAGGGTTTTGTTGTCTTCTTTATCACCAAATGAAACTTTTAAAGATTCCCAATTTTTAACTCGTGACATTGCAACATAAACTTGACCATGAGTAAACACGTCTTTCGATAAATCTATCCCAACACATTTGAACGTTTGTCCCTGAGCTTTATTAATTGTCATTGCAAATGCTAATCTTATAGGAAATTGTCTTCTGGATAAAGCAAACGGATAAAGATTATCAATAATCAGTGTAATTCTTGGTATAAAAACTATATCTCCAGCATTATCACCGGTTAAGATTTCACATTCAAGTAAACGATTATGCATGTTTATAATTCGAAGCCTTGTTCCATTGCATAAACCTTCTCGAATGCTTTGATTTCTGATTAGCATTACAATTGCGTTTTGTCTAAGTCTTAGCTTATGTAAAGGCAAAGAAGCTGGATTTAAAGAGTTCAAATATTCTGTTGGTATTGTTCCTCCCAATGAATTTTTCGTTTCTGTTTCTTTTACGCTATCAATACTTGGATAAATTTTTTCTGTGTATTCTTCTAACAAATCCAAACATGCATCATTCCACTTATCAACGTCAACATTTCGAGCCGCTTAATTTGTTTTTTTGCCGAGGCATAAAAGGAGCAAAATAAAGTCAACGTATCAACTCGATTTTGAAAAGATAAAGTGATAAATACTTTTATTTTTTACTTCAATAACAATATGCAAATTTAGGTTCAACGGAAATTTTTAGATCCTTCTTTATCTTTGAATCCTCCTCCATTTTTGGATCCTTCCTGATTTTTGGATCTTTCTCCATCTTTAAGATCCTTCTTCATCTTTGGATCTTTATTCATTATTGGATCCTTTCTCAACTTTGAATCCTTTAATATTTTAGGATCTTTCAATCCTTCCGCACCTTAAAGAAAAACAACCATTCATCACCGCTTCATTTTCAATTCAATAAAAAATCAAAGTTCATTCTACAAACATTTTTTCAAATGAATGAACATTTTCATGCTAATTTTTTTCATTCTTTTTTTGGATCTTAATTCAAATCTTAATGTACCTCACAGGACCCGCCTCCGGGAGATAAGACCTATTTTTTATCTATTTTCACATTTTTTCCTTTCATCTGATACCCAACATCAATATTTTATAATACGGTGTAACCAATTCTACTTTTCACTTTTTTTAAAAAGGATAACAAAAAACAAAACAAAAAATTTACATTTTTATGGGCGGTGTCTAATCATTTTTGAATCCATTTGAATAAAATGCTTCAATAATTTTTGAATTTTAGTTATATTTTCTAAACTAACTATTATTATAGTTATTATGCATATAATAAATAAATCAAAACGTTCATGCTTAACTATATCCCTTATAAGTTTTATGGTATTTTATTTCATGTATTCATTCAAAAATACAACACCAACAAAAACTCCTGCTAATCAAATGAAAAAATATGTGCCCCATCCTATGACACTTATATCTAAATGCCAAAAATGTTTAGCTATAGCATTGGAGGGAATTAGCGAAGATGAATTTGATTTAAAATGGCATGATTTGGGTAATATTGTTACGGTATAAAAATTTAAAAAATTTAAAAAAACTTTATATATTTTATTGAAATAAATTTAAGGATTGTTGTGAAAAAAGTTTTGAGCCATTTCAAGCTGAACCCATGCGAAATAAAGATGAAGCTAAGTATATTATTCATCCAATTAATTCTACTTCACCTGAATGTCACGTAATTACTTTGGGAATTGGAAATGACACATTGGTGGAAGAAAATATGCGTAAAAAGAATCCGTTATGCACATTTTTGGGTGTGGATCCTGATTTTGAAAATGGTGGATTTGAATATATGCAGTTGGGAAAGTTTGTACAAACCGCAGTGGGGGTTTCAAATGGAACATATGTTGCAAGCGTTTTAAGTAAATTATTTTCGTCTTAGTTAAAAGGAATATATGTTTGTTTAGGTAATAACTCTTATATAAATAGAACATTGAGACACGTTTCATTCAAGCATATATTACATAAATTTTTCCCATATAAAGTTGTGGATTATTTATTAATGGATATTGAAGGACCCGAATTTGAAATATTTCAAGATCTCGTTGGTAAATAAATTATTAAATCAATTTACTCATCCTAAATATAATTTACTTTCAGAAAATTATCCTCAATATCCCACTATTTGTACACTCAATGTTGAATACCATACGCCAGATAATAATAAAAAAAGAAATATTTTTAATGTTTTATACAAATCTGTTATACAAAAGCTTTATCTACCCTTACTCAATTGGAATGCAGGAGATTTTAATCGGGCTTATTTATTTAATATCAACGATAATTTATGCTTGAAAAAATATTTAAATATTAGTTTTTAAAATTTTTAATGCTTCTTCGTTTTGCATATAAAGCTTAGAAATAAATATATATATATATATATTTTAAATATGTAAATACAAAAATAAATTCCCACTTTGTTTAGCATGAATAATAAAAAGGCGTGAAGAAAAAAAATTGGATTATGGTCATTTTTTTAAAATTAATTTCAATTGAATTAAAATAAATTATACAGCTTTATTACCAAAAACGAAGAGAAAGTAAAATGAGAGAGCTTACACATGGAAATAAACTCAAAAAAAAAAATCCGCGGATGATGCTTCTCGATTCTTCTGCATTCTTGCAATGTTGAGCTATTTGAACGCATGCCCCCCCAGGGTCCGGTGAGACCAAGAGTCTTGGTCTCGAAATATCGGAATATTGGTCATTTTCACCAAGACCAAGACCGAAGGTCTTGGTCTTGGTCTCGATTAAAAAAAATTGAAATCGAGACTCTTGGTCTTGGTCTCGATTTAAAAAATTGAGGTATCGAAAGTCTTGGTCTTGGTCTCGATTAAAAAATATGATATCGAGAGTCTTGGTCTTGGTTGAAAAAAAACTTGGTCTCGCCGGACTCTGATGCCCCCATTCCATTCGTTACGCCACCATCCATGACTTTTTTTTTAAATTTAAACTGATTTAATAAATACAAGAAAGAATGAATTTTATTTTAACAGAAATGAAACAAGCCGCCAACAGTTTAAATTTATTTTTTACTAAATTAAACTCTTTTCTTACTTTATTATTGTTGAATTAAGCAAATGATTTGAATTTATTATAAGGTTTTTTCAAAACAACAATTTATTGTGATGATAATGTTTGAAAGAATTCAAAATTTTATAAAATGCTTTATGCTTATAAACACGCAAACATTTTTAAAATATAAATTTCACACCTTAAAAAAAAAGATTTATACAATTTTAAAATTATGCATAATATGGAATTGATTGTTACTAAACAACAAAGCAAGCTCCGCCTAATTTTATCAAAAAAATTATTGCATAAAAATTGGTTAAAAGTTTTTCGGATTTTTAATTAAATTTTTATATTTGTATAAAAAAATGAAAAATATTTTTTTAAATAAGTTCGCACTTATCCCAATTGCTTGTTTGATTTTTGTGGTATATTTTGCTATTAAAACAGACAAAAAAGATTCTGCTGTGATAATTCCATTGGATAAACCTTCGCTGCCAAATATTGTCGAAATTAATGCCCAACCACCACCACCAACTACAGATCAGCCAACAACTATAAGTCAGCTTCCAAGTACAAATCCACCATCAAGCATAAATACCATCCATTCTAAAAATAAACTTATCAATGTAACATTAAATTGTTATATAAATTTATTTAAATCATGGCAAGGTTCATCGGGAGCTAATTGGATGTATATTAATGAAGAAGTCGAAGTATGTATTTCATTTTTCCATATTACAAATTATTCCACACAGTCATTATTTTTTTCTAGAAATGCGTAGGAGAGCTTAAAAATGCTATACCCTATATTCAATCCATGCCACATTACTATGAACATAAATATTATGTGTTACCTATAGCTGAACACATAAATGATCCATGCTCGGTTGTGACTTTTGGTAAAATTTATAATATGTTAATCTATTTTTCTCATACAAAAACCATTTTTAAGGGATTGGAAATGAAGTGGCCTCAGAACTTCATATTAAAACCGCGATGCCTCAATGTACTTTCATAGGGTTTGATCCAAATCCGGATTATGAAAAACTTTTCACTGAATCCACTAATGGAACATTTGTTAAAGCCACAGTTGGGGGTAAAACTGGAACTTTGCCTGTTTTTCAACGTAACTTTTTGTTAATTTTATTAAAATTTATTAATATTAGTAAAAAACATTTCTTTAGTTGGAAGCAATGGATATGAGAAAAAATCTTCAGTTCCTGTCACAGCGGTGTCCGAATTAATTGAAACATACCATGGCAAGGATAAACTCATAGATATACTTAATATTGATATCGAAGGAGGAGAACATGGTGTATTTGAACAATTAACAATTGATAAAGTATATCAAAATGTTTGTCAAATCAACGTCGAAATACATCCTGTATGGTTTCATAATACTGGATACACCTATCATGATTTAATAAATAGTTTTTTGAAAATAGCTGAAGATGGAACATTTGTTTGGTTTCATAGTGACACATTTATGAAGCAACATTATCCATCATTTTTTATTAATGTTAAGAACAAAATGTGTATCGAAAAATATTTAAAATCACGTGTCTTTTAACTATTTTTTTTAAAATTTATTAATTATTTTACTATATTATGTTAAATAAATAAATTTAAAAAATAAGAATCGTTAGAACCTAAGAAAAGCAGCATAATTCTAAGCAATTTTACTTGATGGATATGAAAACGAATTTTTCAAAAATAATTGTCAACTTATTTTTTTAGATATTTTCTTTCTAAATTTTTTTATTTGAGTTTTTTGGCACCTTTTTGACTTGTTTTTGACATCTTCTAGCACCAAATGTTATAAAACAGGAAAAAATTAAGATTTTAAGGAATAAAAAAATATTTCGTTGGGTCTCGACACTGTCACAAATGAACTTATAGTACCAGAATCGCTATCTTCCGGAAAATTTATAAAAGCAAAAGCCATGAAAGAAGCAAACCAGCTGTTAAATAACGAGAAATTAATCTCGTGTTCGACCACTTTTCCTTTACACCTTTATTAAAGTGATACAAAATACATAAAAAACGTTTATATTTATAAAAATTATAAAAAAACGTCGCTGTAAAGCGACGGTGGAAATATATGCATTCTTACTAAATCAAAGATCAAATCTTTCCGGATTTGACACCAGCGATTCTCTATTTTGAATTATTGCATGGTTTCATCTTCAATATAAAAAATTAGCATGACCTGCTCACTTTTTGAGAAAAAGCTTGAAGCCAATTATTCTTAAATATCATTTAGAACCGATTGGTGACGACCAGTGTTCTGCCTTTTGAGGTACGGTCGCCCCCTTGCACGGAAAGCTTCCGTGCAATGGGGGCGACCGTACCTCAAAAGGCAGAACGCTGGTGACGACAGAAAAAAATATAAAAAAATTTTGTTCCGCCCGCTTTGAATCAGCTCACATAACCTCTTTTAATTTTGTAAATTTTAATTTTTGTTATTAAATGCAAATCAACGGAACATAGCTATTTGCTGCCATTTTGAAATTTCGTTTACGGGTCATAGAAGTTGCGAATGCCAACCGGCATTTTGAAATTGCGTTTTATTTACTGTAGGTACGAATGTTGCTTAATTAGCAAGCTATTTAAATAAATGTGTTACTTATTTGAACAAATTTAAACAAGCAAGCATATCCCAAGATGAAGCAAAAAAAATTAAGGATGTGTTCATTACTAATGTTTATAAGGTATAAGAATGAAAACACATAAACCAAAAATAAAATCTTTTTAGAATAAACCAAATTTAACAGCCACTGAATTTGATAGTGTTCATAGCAGAGTGTTAAATAATTGCGGTGTCATTTCAACTTATACTTGTCCTAAATGTGAAAACGTTGTAGAAACTGATAATTCTTTTAAAACATTTATTAGGTTTGCATAAATTTTTAATTATAGTTTTAAAAAATTTGACTTTAGAGTTGATAATGACAATCACGTTCTTTTTACAAGAGAATCATTACAAGAAGCAATAGAAGATGTATTCAACTTAACTGACATTTTCGTGAGTCCAAAAAATTGTAAAAGTTGCAGTTGTGAAATGGCTGTAACTGCAAATCGATTTGGAAGCGAACATCCATGGATTGTTCCAATTCGATTAACTGGAATAAATTCACAAGTTCCATTTGCGCTCAAATCTATCAGTTTGTTACCGCCGTTAATAATGGTAAGATAAATATGCATGCATGTACATATATATATTTTAATTAATTAATAAAAACTTGCAGCATTATGGCGTTGAATATTACTTGGCTGGTATAACCTTCCTTCAACCGAGCGAAGGATTAGCCCACTTTATTTGTATAATTCCATACAATGGAGGCTTCTTATTTTACGATGGTTTTTCAACTGAAAACCTCCCAATCCACGAAGCATTAAGCCGTGTTGCTTCGAAAAAAGCTATGCTCGAAACAATATATTACATTAGAAAGTAAAATAAATTAAATTTTATTCAATAAGCTTTAAAGATATTTTTAATATTTAAATTTCCTTCTTTTATTTAAAATTTTTTAACTACATCAATCTTAACCATCATTTTTTAATAATATTCATTTACAAAAAACATTTAATCCAAGTTTTGTAAAATAACTAAAAATAAAAAACAAAAAAAAACTTTCTTTTCTAATTTTTTAAATAATTTTCTGTCTGAATTTTTAACATATTTTTAATAATTATTTTAAATATTTCTTTAATAATCAAACCCTTTTACAAATTGTATTGTCTTTTTTATGTCCCTTTTTTTATTAATTAAATTTTTGCTAAAATTATGTAAATAAACTTTTAATGCCCCCAAACAAAAAAACGATATATTAATTGGTAGGACATGGAAATAAGAATAATTAGATTTCTAAATTTAATTTTCAAAAAATGTTTTTCAAATTTAAAAAAAAACGTTAGTAAAAAGGTTTTTCTTTGGTTGTCTGACCTAAAGAGTTCCCGCACTTTTCGATTATTTTGCCAAACTATAAAAATGTTTTGAATAATTTTTTGCATACTCAGCCTTTTTTAATTGTCAGATATGTTGCAGCTTCAAGTTCCTCGAAGAACTTGAAGCCTTTATTAATTATTTTTTTAATTTCTTAAAAATCAAATCCTTTTGATAGGTGAATGAAGTTGTTATAAACTTCAAGCATGGTGAAAACACTAAAGCTATATATAAATTTTGGTTGTGAAGTCGTTAATGGCTTTTGGTTTTTTAAAATATGAGAAAAAATGAAAAGGCAAATTATGTGAATTAAATCTTTAAAATTCAAAAAATTTAACCGCCGCGCCGCAAAGTAGCCCGCCGCCCGTTGCTCCCGCCGCGCCGCAAAGTAGCCATACCCGCTGCGACCGGAACCAGTCTGTTGCGACCGTTCAGTTGCGTCTAGAAATGGCATCGGAGCTAGTCGGCCAGCTAAAGCCCGACCAGCCTGAGCTGGGCTTTGTTTCGTTCGGCCAGGGCATGCCTTGAAATTTTGACATTAAAAAATAGCAAAGAAGTACCAAAGCTAAAAATTTGAAGATATTTTTTTTTAATTTTTTAAGGCCCGACCGGGCTTTTGGCTAAAATCAAGGCCCCGATCCGGCCCTAGCCCAAACCTGTTAAGCCCGGTCAGGCGGGTAGGAAAATCCTGACCCTTCCCTTTCCTAATTGCGTCGGCAAAATCGCAAAAATTGATAGCGACCCCAATCCTACTCCTTTTTTCTTTTTTTTTGTTTTTTGTTTTTTTTCTCAAGCTATTATTAACTAGTTTGCTAATAAACATATACCCATCATTAAAAAGATTTTTTAATTCATACTTATCCAATACTTTTTAAGGGTTCTAAAAAAGAGCGATATTCCGTTTAAATTTTTGCACATTTCTGTTTTGATATAGTTACGTTAATATTAATTAAAAACAATAATTTTATTGCATAAATATGAATGAAAAAAATTTTGCTATCCCAAATAATAACAAAAACATAAAAGTAAGTTTTTCTTTACCATGGATTTCAAGGATATTAGATGATATTTTTAAGACTTTTATTTATTCATGGATTTGCATTTCGAAAAATTCTCAAGAACAAATTTGGTATATTCATACGTTCGCTTTAATATTTTTGACATTACAGCAAATAATTCAACCGTTCCTTGTACGAACTGCACATAATATAGCCAAAAAAGAAAATACACCAGTCGTTAATTCAACTATTGTCCTCGTTACAGAAATGATAAAACAATTATTTTGCTGCGCTTATGTGATTATACGCAATAATTCCATTAAAAAGCAAGTGACATTATAGTAAAAATTCATTTAAAATAAATTCATTTAAAAAAATTCAGGGCTCTACTTGAAATTTATTCTGTATTCACGAACAATAAAAAAGAAACTTTGAAATGTTGTGTCCCAGCATTAATTTATGTAATACAAAATAATTTATATTTTTTTGCGTTGAAGCACTTAGATGCTACAGTTTTTAGTGTAAGTTATAAAAATATTAGCAACAATTCTGCAATATGAGGAGCAAACGCAACAAAAATGATTGAATCAGTAAAGTTATTTTTACTCATTTTTTTGCATTGATCTCTTTTTAAGGTTGCTTTTTCGTTAATCACCTTTGTTACGACTCATCGTAACAAAAATTTATGCAAAATAAAAAATTTAGAAATACTTATTTATTTCCACTTTTTTAAAAGTATAAAAACTTTTCCTAAAAAAGAGTGGTAAATCAATTAATTAAAATTTTCAAGTCTGTTAATATAGGAAAAAACATATAATATTGGCGATATAATTGAATATCATTTTTTAGATAACATACCAATTACGGATTTTAACTACCGCTTTATTAATGGTCCTCATATTGAATAAAAGTTTTTCAAATATTCAATGGTGTGCATTAGTTTTATCACTTATTGGTGTTGTCTTTGTTCAAATATCAGATCTTCGAATTTTAACATCCATAGCATTAAACGAAAGGTCAAATCAAATTTCTGGAATTTTAACTGTTCTTTCTATGTGTTGGATGTCTGGCTTTGCAGGAGTTTATTTAGAAGGCGTAGTTAAAAATAGTTCTTCTAATATATGGTTGCAAAATATTCGACTTAGCGCAATTACTATGCCTTTTGCACTTTTAACTTTAGAAAACGACCGAGATATATTAAATGAAAGTATGTGTAAATAAAATAATATTTATAAAATTTTAATTTTTTAGAAGGTTTTTTCTATGGTTGGAACTGGTTGGTACTTCTTATTGCAATTTCTGGAGCCGCAAGTGGAGTAATAGTTGCAGTAGTTTTGAAATATGCAGATAATATTAAAAAAAGTTATTGCCAAAGCATTGCGCTTGGTGGCACAACGTTGCTTTCAGTTTTGTCAGGTGACGTCAAAGCTTCAACTATGCTGGTTTGCGGCGTTCTACTTGTAATTTTTTCCATGGTTTTGTATTCGCTTTATCCTCCATTTAGAATAAAAACGAAAAATATAGTTTTAACTGTTGAATTAAAATCCCTCGGGCAAACGCGTACAAAATTCTTTGAATAAATAAGATTTTTATATACAAATATTCTGTACAAAATGGCTAATAAAGAAACACTTAAGAGAGACTCTACCAGATTTTTTTAAAGATTTTCGGCTTGAGCGGTCCGTTTTTTTTTCAAATCCTCTATTGTATAGTCACAAAACGGTTATTTACGATGAAAAAGTATGCTAATTTTATATCTTTTAAGAAGAATGTATCCCCTTTTTGGAATTATGAGCTAGCGAATTTCAAACCTCGTATTAACTTTAAAAATTCGGCTAAATTAATCCATGAAGTATATTAATTTATTTTTTATCCAATATTATTAAAAAGAATATGGGCTTTTTAATGGTGTACGCCATATATTTTAGTGTCCTTTAAAAATGAAAAGAAATTTGCATATCTAAGTTTAAAAAAAATGCCTTTTTTTATTGAAAAACAAAGGGGGGCTGAGAGAAATTCGATATATTTCCCAGAATTTTCTCTATCGATTCATAAAGAAATAAATAAATATCGTATACCGGTTTGAAGTTTTTAATTAAAAAGTGAGTGTTTGTGAATTTGCGACAGCTATACTGCTTTTTCCACGCAGTTGTGTTAACACGATTTTCCGACTGCCCTTTTTAATAGTAAAAAACAAAAAGCATTTTATCTTCTCGCAACAACTGGATTTTCCATTTCTTGATTCCTAAAAAGAAAAAAGCAAGCATTTGTTTAATTTTAATAATTTTTTTATCGGTGATGTCATTTTTATGATGGTAAAGTTTCATTTTAAAAAGAAAAGAAAGATAAGCGTCATCTATTAAAAATTTTTTTTAAAATCCAAAGTATCCTTTGTTTAAAAATATTAAAAAATTATAAAATTCAATATCTTCTTGTCAATCGTTTTAATGAATGAATTTTTCTTTTGTTATTTTAAAAATAAAGATTAACCAAAAAATTTTTTAGCGTAATTCGGACAGCATCATACCCATCTCTTTTATAACTATCTGTTAACATGAGTTAAATTAACGTAGCTATCTGATGTTTTTTCTTTAAATTTTAGTTAATCGTCGTTGCACGCAAGTGTAAAGATGAAGCGAGTTACTTTACATATAGTGGCAATAAAATCCCCCATAAGTTAATTGCTTCATCTTTACACTTGCGTGTAATAGAACGAATTTCTAAATTTTGAAAAAGGTATCAAATAGCTTTGTCTCTTTTAACTTTTAAAATAATTTTATTTATTTAGAAGGTTTCTCTTTTATATATATATTTTTTATCAAATGGTACTTAAATATTCTTTGCTTGGATACAATGATCACTTTGTTTCTCGGTTTGTTCTCTTGAAATTTTTAAATTAACGCTAAATAATTTTTCATTTCTATTTTTTTATTTTTGTTGTATAATTAAAGCGATGGTTCTCACGACTTTTGCATCTAAACTATCGAAGATTACTTTAGATACCGTTCCAGTTGTAAGCAGCAAAAAATAATTATAATTATAATTATTTGTATAAACTTAATATTATTTCATTATTATTTTTCTAATCATTCAAAAATTTTTATAAATACTGAAAAAAGAATGGTGAATCATATTGTTTTAATTTCTGCAACTTATTTTAAAAACTCTACTCTGTAAGCTTTCTTTTCTTTTAGTAGAAATAAAAAAATAGAAAAATAATTATTTACGTTAAAATTTAAAATATAATTCAGAGTGAGCGCTTTTTTAGATATCCTCCAAATACAGCAATCATATTTTTTTTAAATCAAAGAAATTGGAATCCAAATGCTACATTATTTTGTGAATCAATATCATTAACTAAAAATTCCACCACAAATAATAATATTTCATCATTATATGATCCAAGTGAAATTAAATATCCTAATGAAAATAAGATGAAAAGTTCCCCCGTAATTGTTACCGTAGTTAAAGCCGCTTTTAATTGTCAATGGGAAATGCATTGGGCTGTCTGCAATGTCACTTCCAATCCAAATGCTTTGTTTATATTTGGAAAAAATGATTTGGCACCTGTGGCAGTAAGCAGTTATAAAAGAAAAAAAAGTAAATTTAAATAAAATCTATAATAATTTTTAGATTCCTTTACGAAACGCATACGAAAAAAAACATGACGTAATTAGTTGTTTAAGTTACGTTTATTACGGAGAAAAATGGCAAATGATACTTGTGTCACTTGAAACTCAACGACAATACGGTGTTGGACTTCAAGTTTATTATATTCAAAGTATAAGGGAAGAAATTTTTAATTTGCTTAAAGTAAGTTATTATTATATTCAAATACAGACAACGTTGGTTCCGAAGATAAATAAAATTGTTAAAGTTAATTTTTTAATTTTTTTGCAATTTTTTTTTGCTTTTTTTATACTTTGAATTTTTTAAGTTTGTGAGAAAATGGAAATCATTAAAATATTGCTTTTTAAAACGAGATGTTTCATATGATTAAAATTTTTTAGGCTTATCAAAAAGCTGGCGCTGTAGAAATCTAATTATGGAATATAGTTGATTTGGGACCAGATCATAAAAATCTTAAAGATCCTAACACTGGACTTGAAAGGGAAAATCAAGCTGGAGCTTCCACAGATTGTTTTTTGAAATATCGAGAAGCTGCTGAATTCATTATTTCTTGGGATATCGATGAAATTTTATTCCCCAAATTAGGAAAAAATTATTATGAAGAGTTTCAACAGTTAAGCATAAAATATCCTCAAGCTGCTTCGTTCATGTATGAAAGATTTACATCGGAAGTTTTTGCAAGTAACTGTTTAAGAATTATTAAAATATTTAAGTTAATACCTATTACAGCGAAATCTCCATCAAACTTTTCATTTTTACAATTGCTTAGAACATCACGAATTATTGACGAACTGAAAATAGTGAAATATGTTGTTAAACCATCCCGTGTAGAGGGATTACATATACATGTGCCTATAAGTTTTGTTAATGGCTATTTTCCTCAAACAATAAAAGAAAACTACATGCTTCATTTAAGAAAATGGAATATTGTAAGAAAATTTTAATTTAATTAACGGAACTTTTTTACTTTCGACCCTCCGGTTCTGTATCTTTAAGAATCCTTTTGGGTTCTGGATCTTTTAGATTATTAATAGGTTCTGGATCTTTAATGACCTTTATGGGTTCTGGATCCTTAAGAACCTTTATTGGTTCTTGGATCCTTTATAGGTTCTGGATCTCTAAGAATCCTTTTGGGTTCTTTTAGAATATCTTATAGATCCAGAACCGAAAAAGAATCTTAAAGAACTAGAACCTATAAAGGTCAATAAAGATCCCAAAAAGGATCCTAAAGATCCAGAACCTATAAAGTTTAATAAAGATCCAGAACCCACAAAGCATCATAAAGATCCTAAAAAGTATCTTAAAGATCCAGATCCTTTAAAGAATCTTAAAGATCCAGATCCAAAAAAGAATCTTTAAGATCCAGATCCTTTGAAGAATCCAAAAGATCCAGATCCTATAATAAATCTTAAAGATCCAGAACCGGAGGGGCGAAAGTAAAAAAGTGCCTAATTAACAAATAAAATTGTTCCACAAAAGTCGTATATTTGATGTTTTGTGTGAAACAATTGCGATTTCCTTTCCGATCACACTTGCGTCCTGGTATATATGCTCAAAGTATTAAAATCTTAGCCCACTAACTTATTTAATTCCATTTAAATTTTCGAAAACTGTCTATATTTAAAACCTCTTTACTACCAGAATTTGCATTAATATTGCATATTTTTAGATTGAGAGTTATAATAATGTTAGCCAGGTAACATTGAAAGTTGAAAAACTTTTCAAGGAACAATTAACTGATTTGCTTCCACCACCAGCCATAAATTTTTTTGATGAAAATGCTATGAATTTTATAAAAACATATGCAAAAAAAGAATTTGATAGTTTGCCCGAAAGTGTTTATTATTATCCAATGTTTGTGGAATGTTCTAAATTAATGTTGGATATATATTTTTCTCCTAAAGTCAATGATTCGTGTCTAGCACATTCATTTTGCAAAATCCCTCCAATATCTAATGTTCCATGTGTTATTGCTCATAAACAATATACTCATCAATTTGTTTCCAATGAAATAAAAATTCATTTTGCTATAACAAATGATTTTTTGATTAATAATAATGGGTGCAATATGGATGTTTATGTTTGATAAATAAATAAAAAAAATTTTACAATTGAATAAAATAATATTTATTTTTTGAAAAGCAAGTAATGTTAAAGGGGCATCCAATCCACAGTGAAAACCTATGGATTGTCTAATGTGAGGCATGGGACATGCGAGTATGACAAAGTGTATTACTGATAAAGTGTTCTTCGAATGAATATAACCTGATGGACAATTTATGGGTCATGAAATTCATTCAGGAATTAAGCCTATAGATTCATAGGAATGTTATCTTCCATTAAAATATGGCATAGGACGCGAACATGGAAGAATAATGGAACATTGATAAAAAAGTGTCCACGGAATGAGTATAGCCACATTGGGCAAGACTGAGCCATAAGTTACATAGTAAATACCCAAAACATTGTGACACCAACTTTTTTCCTAAGTATATGCAAATTTAACTAGTGCAATCAAGGATCTAGTTAATGTTTTGCTATTGGGATTAGGAATAGGAGAATTACAAATTTGCATAAAAAAATCTAATTTTGATTAAACATTGCAAATTTTCTTTTATTTCCCCTCAGGGGCCATACATCCTTATGTACTAGTGCATCTTATAAATAACTACCAAGTTATTTGCCATAATAAACAAAAATTTTAATTTTATGCAAATTTTCCATCTTCACCTTCATTAGCAAAGTTATCCATATGGAAAGCCTATGGATGGTCGATAGTGATTCATAGGGAAAGCATATTGATGAGGATGCCCAGTGGCGTTCTATGGTAGAACGTCCACATGAAAGCATGCAGCCTAAAAATCATTTTCATTGACTTCACTTTTGTCTGTTGTTCGTTCGTTGCTTGCTTGTCTGCTAGTTTATTATTTATTGTTTCTTGATTGCAGTTGCGATCTTTAATAAAGTTTATAGGATATTAATCGGATAGATTAATTCCTCAACACATATGGATCGTCAAATTTATGGCATAGGGCAACACTATCTGTTATTTCTTATAATTAGTGAAAGTCTATGGATGGTCGAAACACACTTTCACCTTTGAGAATCAAAGGGAAAAATAACGGTGGTTAAATCGTGATTTTCGAGATTTTGTATTATCGATAACTTCAAATTTCGATCATGTGTCCTTTTTACAAATCCGAGGTTTTGGATTTTCAGGATTTTGGCCTTTATTATAAATTCGAGCATCTGTACTTTTCGATATTATTTTTTTCAAGCTTATTTTTTTTCGAGTTCGTGGGGTGTCGCCTTTATTTTGTTTATTACAATTATTTTTTAAATTTACTTAAAATTAATACTTATTAATCAAATTTTAAAAAAGAGTCAGGATTGTTATTACTTTTTTTTATATACAAAGCATTAGGTAAATCATATATAAAAAGATGTGCATTTAAATCTGTTTATGCTTAAGTTGGTATATCTATTTTTTTTATAAAGGACCTAAAATAATATTTTTTAAATTTATAGATATAGCTCTTTTACCTGAGGTAACATAGCATACAAATTGTCATTAAAAGTGTAAAAATTAGTGTCTTTTTCATATGTTCGATTATGTACCCATTCAGCTAAACATTTAACCGCAGCGTAATCATAATCGTTCATTAATTTATTTAGATAAAGGTGAGGCAAGGTTGATAAATTGGCGAGATCTTCAACGCCTAGCATACATATGTAATGACGGTAATATTTACTTGAGCATGGGACACGAGTAGTATTTAACGTCTCCCATATTGTAAAACTAAATATTTTTATCCCATAAATAAAAAGGTACTAATTATCATAAAGTAGAAAACCACACAAAAGCTCTCGATTTTTTATAACTCATCTTTAAAGGAACATAGGTTTTTAATGCCTATTAAAAATTTCATTACCCACAAGAGAAAGAACGACTTGATATGGGCGGGAATTTGTTGTCGCATTTTTTTCAAACAGAGATACCGTAAAATACCGTAATTTAATGGGAAAGCGGCAAATTTTTCCATCAGCAAAATTTTTTGAAGAAGGAAAAATTGCCGCTTCCACATGAAATTACGGTATTTTACGGTATCTCTTGTTTGAAAAAAATGCGACAATCTAATTGAAGGAAATTCACCGTGCCACAGCGCGAACCAGGGATGTCCGAACGTTCGGAGTTCGGAGTTCGGAGTTCGGAGTTCGGAGTTCGGAGTTCGGAGTTCGGAGTTCGGAGTTCGGAGTTCGGAGTTCGGAGTTCGGAGTTCGGAGTTCGGAAGTTAGGATGTTCGACCGTTTTGACGAACATTTTTCGATCGGATCGATGTTCGGATTTTACCCCGAACATCCGAACACATATAAATAAGTATAAACTCTTGAAAAAATTGTTTCAAAACCAGCAAAAATCATTATATTTTTCAAAATTTTATTATTTTTGCTGATTTTATCAAATATATTTGTTAGCATAACTTTCTAAACTTTTTTCAAACTAAAATAAAATTTGGAGGCATGAAAGCTTGCTACTCAAGAAAAATTTTTAAAATTAATTTTTCTTCATCACTTCGAAAATTTTATTAAAAAACTAATGGTTAGTAATAAAATGGCTCTAATTAAGCCATTTTTAGACGAAAAAAGTGTGAATTTGCTGTTTTCAAAGGGTTTTTAGAATATGTTCGGATGTTCGGATTAATGTTCGGATTTTTCACTCTAATACGAACGTTTTGATGTTCGGAGTTCGGATCGAAGAAAAAGCATGTTCGGACATCCCTGGCGCGAAAAGTGTGTTTAGCAGCGGCATGAGTAATTAATAATAAAAACGCTAAAAAATTATAACCCACCGGGTAATTGGATCGGAAAAAATTCCATGTTTATTAAGACAATATCGTGTAAAACTACCAGGAAGTCCAAGATGTTCGTTTGAATTAAGTGTTCCCCAAAATAATTCATCAACACCATATTCATTTTTTTCAAACCTTTCAATAAGTTTTTCAACATTTAACTTTTTCAATACAAATTCTACTGCTTCTCGTGAAATTGATGCTTGTACTAGAGCTTTTGTTATTCTAAGAGATAAAGGTTTACCATTTCCATCTCTCTGTTGGTTTAGTTTAACTTGAAAATTAAATATGACTATTATGCCAGCAATAAACAAAAACTACCATTTTTAAATAAATTTAATTCTTCAAAGGTCCATCTTGTTGGTTTACTTAATAGCCAATCTGCGGGTTCTCTTACCCCTATATCATTTTGACCATTGAATGTTTTAAAAATCTTAACTAGTTCTGCGTTGGTCCTGAGTTTAAAGTCGTGATTCTGTAAAAGGGATTATAACATTTTTGTTGTGTCCACGGTCATAAAAGTTTTTGCCATTGTTACAAATTAAATTGTTAAAAATTTTAATGAAATTATGTGAGAATTAGGTAAAATTCTACTATAGGTTTTTTCATCTAATTTAATATAAGTGCCTGATGGTGAGTTGTGACTAATCTCATATCTTAACTACGAATAAGTGACAAAACATTATTGCAATATAGCGTTCAATAGTCACTATATTATGATATCCTTCCTCGCATTTCAAATTTTTTATATCTAAAATTAAAAATATGACTCTACTTGTAATAAAATGACATATTTCCATTTTCTTTGTTGTAAATAATTAAGACAAATTAAATGAGCCTTTGTCATATTGTGCCCCTTACTGTTTAAACTCAATTCTTCCTCTGGTACAAATACATTTTCAAAACAATTAGCCAAGGAATGCATTTTTATTTTAAATAAGTTATCAGCTTTTGAGTCGATTAAATAACAAAATGAATTTTGTGGAGAATATTCAAGTTGAAACTGAGTTTCGATAAAATGATAATCCTAAAATGAATAATTTCTTTAACTTCTGACAAAAAAAGAAGCTGCCTTAAACAAATTAATTTTTATAGATTTGCTAAATTTTAAAAAAATGTAAAGTTTTTTAAGGGAAAAAAACTGGCCTTATAAACTACTCTCGCAAAAGCTATTGGGAAGTTTTTTTCTTCGATTGTAAGTGGTTTATTAGGATAATACCCTCTTTTTATTATTGTTTCACAATCGCTAGCTTCTTCTGATTCGTTAAAATACGTTATTCGTGGGGATAAATATTGCTTTGCATATACTTTAGATTTATCAACGTCAAATAACATTGAGCAGTCAACTGATAAAATGTCAGGCATTTCTAAAATTTAACAAGATGATAAATAATTTGTGGTACATGCTTCTATAAAGCAACGGGAAACAAACGTTTATTTACTAAAGAGTGGTACCAGAAGTAACAAAAATTTAAAAATAATAAAAATGATAACAAGAAAATAACGTGAAAGAAACATCTCTTTCTTGATATTCTAGCAAAATAAAAATATTTTAAATTTAATATGGTACTTAAATTTCCAAAGATGCCCATTAAATAACACTTGATTTAGTTTATCGAGTTCAAAAAAGTATTAAAATGAATACTTTAAAAATATATTTGTTTAATAGGAAGTTAAAATACGAAATAGTGTCACTTCTGGTAAATTCAATGACGCGCATAACAAAGCTATTGTTCTAAAAATAAAAACGGTAGACATTTATGGAAAAATATTAGAGAGAATGCAGTATTTTGGGAAAAAAGAGATTAAAATTTTTATTTTTTATAACATTTTATAATGTTGTCAACAGGAATACATATTTCTTCTTTGCTTGAATAAAAAGGTGAGGCAACTGTGTCGTTATAATCCGAATGTCATTAAAAAGCTTTAAAGTGGAGTGGTCAGCTGACTATTTAAAACCAATTCTACCAATTTATTTTAATATTTTCAAGAAAGTCGGCACAGGCAAAATTTTTTTTTCTGAGATAGAGTCACCAACAGTGTTGTCATATTTTTATTTCATCGCCGCCGCCGCCGCCGCCGCCGCCGGCGGCGGCGGCGGCGGCGGCGTGACAACACTGGTCACCAATGTTTTATCCTATGCATAATTTGGCTATTTCCAAGAGGATTTGGCCAATTGTTACCCTATTCATGGAGATACAGCTACTCGAAGGTTTACTATTGAATTACTTCAAAATTATGCCATAATTCATTCTTTCGTTATAATTTTATATTCTCTTATGATTAATAGGTTTTCGACCATGGGGAATTCGAATTTGACCACCATTACATTTCATGTATATGCTAAATACCGTTTTTCGACCAACATGGCATGCTTTTTGACGTGCCACGGGTCACAGACTTCCGTGCGCCGATTGTAACTATCACCATTCGAAAGAGCATGTTTTTTTACCCCTAGTGGTGACTATTTAAATTGATAACAGGTGGATTACTATCGTTTATGAATTTTTGAATGTTTACTCTTACATAAATCCACCAACAAGATCATTAAGAAAAAAATCGAAAAAATGCATAGACCCATTTAAAAAATCAGGAAAGCTTACAAAACCATAAAATAAATGCTCCTGGATTTTTTGGTAACAATTTTACCCTCACTTGTTATGGTATTACGGATTCCACGACCACTTTTAGCAATAACAGTGCTTAATGAACTTCAAAAATGTGTATAAATTCAGAAACTCTTATTTTTATTCTAGAATTATGTTTTCTATACGTTTCCGAGGTCGTAGAATCCGAATTTGACCACCGTTTCATTATTTTTCCTTACAAAAAGCAATGTTCTGTGGATATGTAAATTTGCATACTTGAGGTGCACATAACTCAAAAACTATCAATTGACTCAAGAACACGGTGGTCAAATTCGGATTCTACAATAATGACTGTCAGACAAAATTACGTCAACAATTTCTGTAGTTAACTTTTTTCGGCTTAACTTTAAGCTCTTAAATAAATAAACTTGTAAGAAAATATTGAAAAAGCCTGAAAAATTGCATATTTTTGGATTAAAATTTTATATGATTCTGAATAATTAATCGCAAAACAATAATTCTAAAGATGGGGAAAAAAGTTTTATCAAAGAAACCTTCCTTTCGACCAGAGAGATAGAGAGAGTAAGTAACATAGAGCGTAGCGCAAAAATCGAGAAAAAAAAAGAAAATATTGAGAGGAAAGGAAGCTAAAAACACAGGGCCATTTTTGTATATGTAGCTGTGTTAATATGTAATCTTGGAGGTACTGCCGTAGGCAGGACCTCTCCTTTTTCTTGTCTAATTAGTTAATAAAAGATGTAAATGATCGATTTTCTTCTAATTTTTTCAGAAAATTTAAATTTTGGAATTCTAAATTTTTTTGAAAAAGAGATTTTACGTCTATTACGATATTTGAAAGGAAAATCTTGCATTTTTAGCACAAATAAGACCATTTTCAACGTTTTGAGATCAAAAAATAAAGTAATTTTGCTTTATAAATTAATTTTGAACGTCTTTTTAAAAATATGATCCGGGAAATTTCCCGGTGAAAATCGGGAAATTCCCATTTGACAATCCTATTTCCATAACATGAGGTTTCAAAACAAAGATTGGCTGGTTTGCTTCTTTCATGGCTTTTGCTTTTATAAATTTTCCGGAAGATAGCGATTCTGGTACTATAAGTTCATTTGTGACAGTGTCGAGACCCAACGAAATATTTTTTTATTCCTTAAAATCTTAATTTTTTCCTGTTTTATAACATTTGGTGCTAGAAGATGTCAAAAACAAGTCAAAAAGGTGCCAAAAAACTCAAATAAAAAAATTTAGAAAGAAAATATCTAAAAAAATAAGTTGACAATTATTTTTGAAAAATTCGTTTTCATATCCATCAAGTAAAATTGCTTAGAATTATGCTGCTTTTCTTAGGTTCTAACGATTCTTATTTTTTAAATTTATTTATTTAACATAATATAGTAAAATAATTAATAAATTTTAAAAAAAATAGTTAAAAGACACGTGATTTTAAATATTTTTCGATACACATTTTGTTCTTAACATTAATAAAAAATGATGGATAATGTTGCTTCATAAATGTGTCACTATGAAACCAAACAAATGTTCCATCTTCAGCTATTTTCAAAAAACTATTTATTAAATCATGATAGGTGTATCCAGTATTATGAAACCATACAGGATGTATTTCGACGTTGATTTGACAAACATTTTGATATACTTTATCAATTGTTAATTGTTCAAATACACCATGTTCTCCTCCTTCGATATCAATATTAAGTATATCTATGAGTTTATCCTTGCCATGGTATGTTTCAATTAATTCGGACACCGCTGTGACAGGAACTGAAGATTTTTTCTCATATCCATTGCTTCCAACTAAAGAAATGTTTTTTACTAATATTAATAAATTTTAATAAAATTAACAAAAAGTTACGTTGAAAAACAGGCAAAGTTCCAGTTTTACCCCCAACTGTGGCTTTAACAAATGTTCCATTAGTGGATTCAGTGAAAAGTTTTTCATAATCCGGATTTGGATCAAACCCTATGAAAGTACATTGAGGCATCGCGGTTTTAATATGAAGTTCTGAGGCCACTTCATTTCCAATCCCTTAAAAATGGTTTTTGTATGAGAAAAATAGATTAACATATTATAAATTTTACCAAAAGTCACAACCGAGCATGGATCATTTATGTGTTCAGCTATAGGTAACACATAATATTTATGTTCATAGTAATGTGGCATGGATTGAATATAGGGTATAGCATTTTTAAGCTCTCCTACGCATTTCTAGAAAAAAATAATGACTGTGTGGAATAATTTGTAATATGGAAAAATGAAATACATACTTCGACTTCTTCATTAATATACATCCAATTAGCTCCCGATGAACCTTGCCATGATTTAAATAAATTTATATAACAATTTAATGTTACATTGATAAGTTTATTTTTAGAATGGATGGTATTTATGCTTGATGGTGGATTTGTACTTGGAAGCTGACTTATAGTTGTTGGCTGATCTGTAGTTGGTGGTGGTGGTTGGGCATTAATTTCGACAATATTTGGCAGCGAAGGTTTATCCAATGGAATTATCACAGCAGAATCTTTTTTGTCTGTTTTAATAGCAAAATATACCACAAAAATCAAACAAGCAATTGGGATAAGTGCGAACTTATTTAAAAAAATATTTTTCATTTTTTTATACAAATATAAAAATTTAATTAAAAATCCGAAAAACTTTTAACCAATTTTTATGCAATAATTTTTTTGATAAAATTAGGCGGAGCTTGCTTTGTTGTTTAGTAACAATCAATTCCATATTATGCATAATTTTAAAATTGTATAAATCTTTTTTTTTAAGGTGTGAAATTTATATTTTAAAAATGTTTGCGTGTTTATAAGCATAAAGCATTTTATAAAATTTTGAATTCTTTCAAACATTATCATCACAATAAATTGTTGTTTTGAAAAAACCTTATAATAAATTCAAATCATTTGCTTAATTCAACAATAATAAAGTAAGAAAAGAGTTTAATTTAGTAAAAAATAAATTTAAACTGTTGGCGGCTTGTTTCATTTCTGTTAAAATAAAATTCATTCTTTCTTGTATTTATTAAATCAGTTTAAATTTAAAAAAAAAGTCATGGATGGTGGCGTAACGAATGGAATGGGGGCATCAGAGTCCGGCGAGACCAAGTTTTTTTTCAACCAAGACCAAGACTCTCGATATCATATTTTTTAATCGAGACCAAGACCAAGACTTTCGATACCTCAATTTTTTAAATCGAGACCAAGACCAAGAGTCTCGATTTCAATTTTTTTTAATCGAGACCAAGACCAAGACCTTCGGTCTTGGTCTTGGTGAAAATGACCAATATTCCGATATTTCGAGACCAAGACTCTTGGTCTCACCGGACCCTGGGGGGGCATGCGTTCAAATAGCTCAACATTGCAAGAATGCAGAAGAATCGAGAAGCATCATCCGCGGATTTTTTTTTTTGAGTTTATTTCCATGTGTAAGCTCTCTCATTTTACTTTCTCTTCGTTTTTGGTAATAAAGCTGTATAATTTATTTTAATTCAATTGAAATTAATTTTAAAAAAATGACCATAATCCAATTTTTTTTCTTCACGCCTTTTTATTATTCATGCTAAACAAAGTGGGAATTTATTTTTGTATTTACATATTTAAAATATATATATATATATATTTATTTCTAAGCTTTATATGCAAAACGAAGAAGCATTAAAAATTTTAAAAACTAATATTTAAATATTTTTTCAAGCATAAATTATCGTTGATATTAAATAAATAAGCCCGATTAAAATCTCCTGCATTCCAATTGAGTAAGGGTAGATAAAGCTTTTGTATAACAGATTTGTATAAAACATTAAAAATATTTCTTTTTTTATTATTATCTGGCGTATGGTATTCAACATTGAGTGTACAAATAGTGGGATATTGAGGATAATTTTCTGAAAGTAAATTATATTTAGGATGAGTAAATTGATTTAATAATTTATTTACCAACGAGATCTTGAAATATTTCAAATTCGGGTCCTTCAATATCCATTAATAAATAATCCACAACTTTATATGGGAAAAATTTATGTAATATATGCTTGAATGAAACGTGTCTCAATGTTCTATTTATATAAGAGTTATTACCTAAACAAACATATATTCCTTTTAACTAAGACGAAAATAATTTACTTAAAACGCTTGCAACATATGTTCCATTTGAAACCCCCACTGCGGTTTGTACAAACTTTCCCAACTGCATATATTCAAATCCACCATTTTCAAAATCAGGATCCACACCCAAAAATGTGCATAACGGATTCTTTTTACGCATATTTTCTTCCACCAATGTGTCATTTCCAATTCCCAAAGTAATTACGTGACATTCAGGTGAAGTAGAATTAATTGGATGAATAATATACTTAGCTTCATCTTTATTTCGCATGGGTTCAGCTTGAAATGGCTCAAAACTTTTTTCACAACAATCCTTAAATTTATTTCAATAAAATATATAAAGTTTTTTTAAATTTTTTAAATTTTTATACCGTAACAATATTACCCAAATCATGCCATTTTAAATCAAATTCATCTTCGCTAATTCCCTCCAATGCTATAGCTAAACATTTTTGGCATTTAGATATAAGTGTCATAGGATGGGGCACATATTTTTTCATTTGATTAGCAGGAGTTTTTGTTGGTGTTGTATTTTTGAATGAATACATGAAATAAAATACCATAAAACTTATAAGGGATATAGTTAAGCATGAACGTTTTGATTTATTTATTATATGCATAATAACTATAATAATAGTTAGTTTAGAAAATATAACTAAAATTCAAAAATTATTGAAGCATTTTATTCAAATGGATTCAAAAATGATTAGACACCGCCCATAAAAATGTAAATTTTTTGTTTTGTTTTTTGTTATCCTTTTTAAAAAAAGTGAAAAGTAGAATTGGTTACACCGTATTATAAAATATTGATGTTGGGTATCAGATGAAAGGAAAAAATGTGAAAATAGATAAAAAATAGGTCTTATCTCCCGGAGGCGGGTCCTGTGAGGTACATTAAGATTTGAATTAAGATCCAAAAAAAGAATGAAAAAAATTAGCATGAAAATGTTCATTCATTTGAAAAAATGTTTGTAGAATGAACTTTGATTTTTTATTGAATTGAAAATGAAGCGGTGATGAATGGTTGTTTTTCTTTAAGGTGCGGAAGGATTGAAAGATCCTAAAATATTAAAGGATTCAAAGTTGAGAAAGGATCCAATAATGAATAAAGATCCAAAGATGAAGAAGGATCTTAAAGATGGAGAAAGATCCAAAAATCAGGAAGGATCCAAAAATGGAGGAGGATTCAAAGATAAAGAAGGATCTAAAAATTTCCGTTGAACCTAAATTTGCATATTGTTATTGAAGTAAAAAATAAAAGTATTTATCACTTTATCTTTTCAAAATCGAGTTGATACGTTGACTTTATTTTGCTCCTTTTATGCCTCGGCAAAAAAACAAATTAAGCGGCTCGAAATGTTGACGTTGATAAGTGGAATGATGCATGTTTGGATTTGTTAGAAGAATACACAGAAAAAATTTATCCAAGTATTGATAGCGTAAAAGAAACAGAAACGAAAAATTCATTGGGAGGAACAATACCAACAGAATATTTGAACTCTTTAAATCCAGCTTCTTTGCCTTTACATAAGCTAAGACTTAGACAAAACGCAATTGTAATGCTAATCAGAAATCAAAGCATTCGAGAAGGTTTATGCAATGGAACAAGGCTTCGAATTATAAACATGCATAATCGTTTACTTGAATGTGAAATCTTAACCGGTGATAATGCTGGAGATATAGTTTTTATACCAAGAATTACACTGATTATTGATAATCTTTATCCGTTTGCTTTATCCAGAAGACAATTTCCTATAAGATTAGCATTTGCAATGACAATTAATAAAGCTCAGGGACAAACGTTCAAATGTGTTGGGATAGATTTATCGAAAGACGTGTTTACTCATGGTCAAGTTTATGTTGCAATGTCACGAGTTAAAAATTGGGAATCTTTAAAAGTTTCATTTGGTGATAAAGAAGACAACAAAACCCTTAATCCAGTATTTCATGAAGTTTTAATGTAAAAAAAAGTAAATTGAAAAGAAGGTGGCACGCCCCTTGCCATTTAAAAATGGGGGTTCCTTTTCGGTGACTAAGCACCTTGCCGCGGTGAAAAGGCTTATGGCTGTTATTGCTAACTAAGACTTAGTCAAAATAAAATCAAAGAAAAGGTAAAAGTTTTATTTGACAAGCAGAGAGCCTCCCGTAGGGAGGCGAACCTGCTTGTTGTTAAAACAAAACAAATTTTTACACAATAATCACTTCTTCTTTTTTAATATCATACTTTTTAGTAAATAATAACCAGTGGATCCACATATCCTAATAGAATAAGAGAAGGGTTTCGGTCCGGCACTTCGTGCCGGACCTCCACCTTCGTTCATTTTGTTGGGATTTGTGAAATATCGAGATAGTTGGGGGATCCATGGAAATTCACCCAAAGATCCAATCCACCCAATGATCTATCCACCTTACGATCTATCCACCTTACGATCTATCCACCCAAAGATCCCCAAAGATCCAAGATCCATTCACGCAAAGATCCATCAACCCAAGGATGCCGGGAAATCCACCCAAAACAGTCAAAAGATCCATTGAAATTCGTCTGAGGATCCATCATAAGCCACCCAAAGATCCATTAAGATCTACCAAAGACCCTTCATAATTTACACTTATGTAAATTTTTTAATTTAATTTGCATATTAAAATATGAAAAAATTTATTTAAAACCCTCTTAAACAAAATTCCCCATTCATTTATAATTGTTTTGGGTCAAAAACATTAAAAATATGCTAATTTTTAGATAATTATCGCTTTTTTATTATTCTAATTAAGTCAAAAATTTAGCATAATTATTTTAATAATATTCCCCTTCATTTTATAGTTAAACATATTCAAATTCGTTTTAGTCACTTCCGGGAGTTCGAACTTTCTTACTTTTTTCCTTTTGGCAGTCCTTAGGCTTCACCATTGCGCCAAAGCTACAAAGGAAAAGAAGCATGTTGCAAAAAATTTTCGAAAATTTGGTGAAATTTGGTACCAAAAAAAACAGATTAGTCAATTAGAATGTTTTTTGAATAGTAGGTTTAATTAATTCTAAAAGGAAAATAAGTATCCAAATTATATGTGGGTCTCAATTCCAAAGTTTCATAGTTAGATCATTAGTTGGAAAAAAAGTTTTAGTCAAAAAACATGTTTTTAGCGTGAAAAAAATTTTTCATATTTTTTGATATCTGTTCGCTGGAGAATGATCCCTATAGTCTACGGATTCAGAATCTGTAAAAAAAATTGAGATATATGAACGGGGAAAAAGTGGTATGGGCGTAGGTACCAAATTTTTATGTGTACAGTGAAACCAGTGGATCCACATATCCTAATAGAATAAGAGAAAGCTTTCGGCCCGGCACTTCGTGCCGGACCTCAGCCTTCGTTCATTTTGTTGGGATTTGTAGTATTTTTGAGATATTTGTGGGATCCATGAAAATCCACCCAAAGATCCAATCCACCCAAAGATCCAATCCACCCAAAGATCGATCCACACACAGAAAAATAGTTAAAATATCCATTAAAATCCACCCATAAACATTAAGATAATTTGAAAATAGTTTAAAAAACATTTCAAAACGATTCTTTAATGTTTTTATGGATAAATGGTGCAAAAAAGTAGAAAATATGCAAATTTTCCTTAATTATTCGATAATATTTGGTCAAAAAGGTGTCCATAAATTTGCATAAATTATTTTAATAATATTCCCCTTCATTTTCTAATTAAACATATTCAAATTATTTTTAATAACTTCTGGGGATTCGAACTTTCTTTCTTTTTTCCTTTTGGCAGTCCTTGGCCTTCACCATTGCGCCAAAGCTACAAAGGAAAAGACGCATGTTGCAAAATTTTTTCGAAAATTTGGTGAAATTTGGTACCAAAAAAAACACATGAGTCAATTAGAATGTTTTTTGAATAGTAGGTTTAATTAATTCTAAAAGGAAAATAAGTACCCAAATAATATGTGGGTCTCAATTCCAAAGTTTCATAGTTAGTCCATTAGTTGGGGAAAAAGTTTTAGTCAAAAAACATGTTTTTTTGATGAAAAAAAATTTGCATATTTTTTGATAATTGTTCGCTGGAGAATGATCCCTATAGTCTACGGATTCAGAATCTGTAAAAAAAATTGAGATATATGAACGGGGAAAAAGTGGTATGGGCGTAGGTACCAAATTTTTATGTGTACAGTGAAACCAGTGGATCCACATATCCTAATAGAATAAGAGAATGCTTTCGGCCCGGCACTTCGTGCCGGTCCTCAGCCTTCGTTCATTTTGTTGTGATTTGTGGTATATCGTGATAGTTGAAGGATCCATGAAAATCCACCCATAACCGTAAAAAGATCCATCAACCCAAGGATCCATTCACTCAAAGATCCATTCACCCATAGATCCCCAAAAATTTAACCAACCGAAGATCTCCAAAGATATATCCACCCAAACATCCTCGAAAATCCAATTCACCCAAAGATCCAATTCACCCAAAGATCCATTCCATCCAAAGATCCATTCCACCCAAAGATCGATCCACACACAGAAAAATAGTTAAAAGATCCATGAAAATCCCTAAAGATCCATCATTTCCAAGATCCCCAAGGATCCTTTAAAACTCTCCCAAAACAGTTAAAAGATCCATTAAAATCCACCCATAAACATTAAGATAATTTGAAAATAGTTTATAAAACATTTCAAAATGATTTTTTTAAAGTTTTATAGAAAAATGGTGAAAAAAAGTTTAAAATATGCTAATTTTCTTTAATTTTTCGGTTATATTGGGTCAAAAATGTGTTCATAAATTTGTATAAATTATTTTAGTAACGTTCCCCTCTATTTTTTAGTTAAACATATTCAAAATAATTATTTTCATCTCCCGGGTTTCGAACTTTCATCTTTCTTTCAATCCACCGCCTTCCACCACTGAGCAAATCAAACAAAGGAAGGGAAAACGCATGTTGCAAAAAAATTTCATTGATTTTGAAAAAAAATTTTGGACCTTCAAAAAATAATGTGAGTGAAGATTTTGAAATTCCTGGAAACTTTTATGTAAATTTCATTAGGAAAATCAAATTCTAAATATGGAGGAAATTAATGTGATTGAGTTTCATAGTTATTCGATATTGTGGAAAAAAAGTTTTAGTCAAAATACATGTTTTTTTGGTGATTTTTTAATTATGCTAATTAAAATATGTTAAATAGATAATCCTTCCTAGTAATTTTGATTGTGCGTTCGAGCTCGGAAATCGATCATGGGAAAGTTTACAAAAAAATGAAAAAATTTGCATAATATGAATGAAAGAAAAATTTTCTTTCAAAAGCGCAATGGAATGATTTATGTTAATTTTGCATACTCAAAAACTCAATAAAAGACGAGCATGACAAAGAAAAAGCTTCAGATAAAGTTTGCAAGCTTGCTCGCAAACGGTGACCTCAACGCTCTCGCTTAAAGTTCACACACAAAAACCAGATTTTGTTATAAAATAAATTTTGCTTTTTGAACTGTACCATTGGAAACTTTGGCTATCAGATCAGGTTAAGTGGTTTCAACTGCTTTTGGCCGCAATCCCTGGGCAACTGGGCTTCGATAATTCGCTTATATATTATTATTCTTTTTCTTTTTTGTACCCTTTTTTGTACCCTTTTTTGTAATATTTAAATGCCAAGAAAAGCAATTAAAAGAACTGCTTCTCAAGAAGCTGCTCATCAAGCAGAACTAAAAAGGCGAAAAAATGAAAAAGATCGAACAAGAAGATCTAACATGCCATTGCAACAAAAACAAATAGTAAACGAAAGTGCACGTGAGCGTATACAAAATAGAAGATCCACATTATCTGAAGCTGAAAAAGCCGCAGAAAATGACAGTTTACGTAATCGCATGCAAAATAAACGAAGACCAAAACATCAAATAACAGCAGGAGGCAAAGAAGTTGACGATGATACACAGCAACATTATCTTGGACCTATGAATTTGGAATGCATGCATTGTAAATCAAAGCATTTTGAAAGTGAAAAAGTAAGCAACAAAGGTTTATCTTTTAGCTTATGTTGTCAGCATGGCAGTAGCTTAAGTTTATCTGCTGAACTTCCATATCCTGAAGAATTTAAAAAGCTTTTCGATATTAAAGAATTCAGAGAAAAGATTAGACCTTATAACAGTGCCCATGCTTTTGCTTCATTTAATGCAAATATTGTTAATTTTGGAATTAATCGTCCAGGACCTTACTCTTTCGTTGTTCAAGGTCAAGTTTATAACCAAATCAATACTGCTTTAAGAAACGCAGAAAACGAAAATAAATCATTTGGTCAGTTATATTTCACCGATCCACTTGAAGCGGCTGAAACACGGTTACAAACATTTTCACAACTTAATCCCGAAATCACTAAAATTTTATCGATTACTTTGAGTCGAATAAATTGTCATGCCCAAGCTTTTAAAATGATGTATGAACAATATGAAACGCAACAAACTTTAGCAGCTCAAAATGGGACTCCACCTTTAAATTTATCAATGCATTTTAGCCTTAAAAAGGGAGTCGATCCTCGGAAAACTGCCAACGTCGTGTATCCAACAACTATACAATGCGACCTGATGATCTTGATATCGAAGTCCACACCACTTCCAAAACAAAAATTGATGTAGTGTTTTCTCTTGGTGCTCCAAATATTATCAAAAATTTTGGTCTTCTTCAATTGCAAAAGACAAATGTCAAGGTTCGTGGTGCTGTTTCAACTTTACCTCAACGCGATGGCAATGGTTTTGCTTTTATGCTTGGTGACTATGATGGCAAAGCTCTTGAAGTTGAAATGAAAACTGCGCCTGATCTCAAAGTTCATGACATTGTTATTATTGATGGTGATATGGTTAAAATAGGTAAGTTTTTCTTTTTATTTGCTACTAAAACGTTGAATTTTTTAGATATGACGTTCATCCTTATTGGTCATCGTTATGAACATGTCGATATCAACCAAATGGCATCTATTCTTCCGCCGACACATCCTCAAATTGTTGTAGTGCCTGTTCCTGAACAACCTTCTTCTTATGTTGCTCCTCTTCCTCAGACAAATCCTGCTGCTCCACCTCAAGCAAATCCTGCTGCTCCACCTCAAGCAACTCCTGCTGTTGCACCTAAAGCAATTCCTGCTGCTGCACCTCAAGCTAATCCCGTTGCTCATCCTCAAGCATATCCTGCTGCTGCTCTTCAATTTCAAAATGTTAATGATGCAATCGTTCGGGATCCACATATTTCTGCTGGCTCAGCTTATGCACCTTCAACTAAAGAAAATGAAAAGAAAAGCCTCCGTAATAAGAAAATTTAATTTTTCGATTTTACTTATTTAATATATATGTTTTAAAATGTAATTGTAATAATAAATAATACTTTGAAGTTGTACTTAGATATTGAGCCTATATATGTACATTGCGATTGAAAAACAAGTTATAAAAAGAAAGAGATCTTACATTTTTATCATGCAATGGAACAAGCATCATGGCGGCCCGAAGGGACGCTTCTTGCCTAGTAATAATCATTTTTAATGAGGATTCTAAATATGTAAACTTTTATATAGTTACTAAAGCCCACTGTAGTTGGCTGATGATCACTACCAAATTTTTTTAGGTACAGTGAAACCAGTGGATCCACGGGTCAATTAATATTAAATAGGGATGCCACAACAATAAAAAAAAATTCCTTTAATTTGATACCAAATACGACAAAAGAATAATAAAAAAAGGCCCATTGAAATGGTCTTGGTGATCCTACTATCTTTCATAATGATCCAAGGATCCATGATATTTCACCAAAAAATCCATTAAATGGTAACCGGGGAGATCCAACATACTAATGCAAAAACATTCAACACTCATTTTTAATTGATCCACTTAAAAAATTTTATAAGCTTCAAGGCTTTATCGGGTTTTGTTAAACTTTATTCCCTTAGATTAACGCAAAAGTAAAAGCATCTTCCTCAAAATTAATTAATTATTCAAATTTTTATTTCACATTTGCATAATTAAAGATACCAAAAATTATTAATTCCCCATTTAAAACGATTCACAAACGATTCATAATTATTTGCATTCAAAAAAGTATAAAGATCCACATTTTATGCAAATTTCTCCATAATTATGAATATTTATGATACCCAAAAATTATTTAATAATATTTTAATAATATTCCCATTAATTTTATAGTTAAAAATTTTCATAAAATTTTATCACTTCCAAGAAATCGAACTTTTTTCCATTCGCAAATCCACCGCCTTTCACCATTGCGTCACACATGCAAGGGAAGGAAAAATGCATGTTGCAAAAAAAATTTCAACGAAAGTTTTGAAAAAATTTTTACACTCCAAAAATCAATTCAGAGAAGATTTAGAAATTCCCGGATCCTTTAATTGACAATCTAAAAGGAAAATAATGTTCGTTATTATGGGTTATAATGTGTACATAAATTTTATAGTTAAAGAATTAGTTGGAAAAAAAGTTTTAGTCAAAATACAGTGAAAAATCATGAAAAATGAGTTATTAACTAATTAGTATATAAAAAGCACAATAATAATGATTTTTAATGCTTATTAATATGATTAGAAAACATAACTTAATAGGCTTGCTAAAAAAAGAGGGAAGGGAGGCACCCCTGTTTTTTCTTGTGTACTATAGAACCAGTGACACGGGATCCACGTATATTAATATAGGCACATAGATAAAGGAGAATGAGCACTTCATTTTGATACCAAACATCTATAGTAAAAGAATGAAAGGGGCGCTTCGCGCCCCTTGAAGTGACGAATTTGTTCCATCAACCCAAAGATCCATCAACCCCAAGATCCATCAACCCAAAGATCCATCAACCCAAAGATCCATCAACCCAAAGATCCATCAACCCAAAGATCCATCAACCCAAAGATCCATCAACCCAAAGATCCAAGATTCTCCACCCGTGGACCCTGAAGCTCTTCAAATGTCCATTAAAATCCACCAAATACAATAAAAAGATCTATTAAAGTCCACCCAAACCATTGAAATCCATCCAAAAATCTTTTAAAATCCACTCAAAGATCGATAAAAATCCACCCAAAAATCCATAAAAAATCCACCCGAGGATCCATCATAATCCACCAAAAGGTATATAAAGATCCATCCAAACATCCATCCAAACATCCATTTCCCAAAAGATCAATAAAACAAAAGATCGATCAACCTTTGTCAAATATCCACCCGTAGCTCTTCTAATATCCACCAAAAGATCCATAAAAATAGACCAAAAACAGTTAAAAGATCCATTAAAAATTCACCAAAACATGAGAGATAATCCACACAAACTTTCTCAAATATCCACCTAAACTCCTCTAATATCAACCTTAATTCACTTGAATATCCAAATTTATCCACCATTTTATAAGTAAAACAAAAATAATTATGCAAAATTTTCGATATTTTGCATAAATAAATATGCAAAAATTTATTTAAAACCCTTTTAAAAATAATTTCCATTGTTTTATAATTGTTTGGGGTCAAAAATATAAAAAATATGCTAATTTTCCATAATTATCCTTATATTTATTAACCAAATATACCCAAAAATTATTTTTATAATTAATTATAATATTCCCCTCCATTTTATAGTTAAAGAAATTCAAAAAAATTATTTACATCGCAGAGGTTTCGAACTTTCATCCATTCGCAAGTTCACCGCCTTCCACCACTGAGCAAATGCGACAAAGGAAGAGAAAATGCATGTTGCAAAAAATTTTCATTGATTTTTTGAAAAAAAAAATTGGACCTTAAAATAATTTTGTGCAGAAGATTTTGAAATACCCAGAGGCTTTATTGGAAAAACGGCAAGGAAAATCAAATTCCATATATATTTTTACATGTCGTTACAAAAGTTCATAGTTAAACCATTGGATGGAAAAAAAGTTTTAGTCAAAAAACTGAGATTTTCGCGAAAAACTTTAAATTATGCTAATTAATTGTTAAAAAGCCAAGATATTATGATAAATAGCATTAAATAATGATATATTATTAGTTTTAAGATAGTTACTAACCACTTTAATAGGATGGGAACCTCCCATAAATTTTTCTGTGTTTAGAGGAACCAGTGGATCCACGGGTCAATTAACATTAGATAGGTATACCATAACAATAAAAAAATAATTCCTTTAATTTAATACCCAATACGACATAAGAAAAATTTAAAAAAAGGGGCGCTTCGCGCCCCTTGATATGGCCTAAGTCATACTGCTCTCCTTATTAATGATCCAAGGATCCATGATAATCCACCAAAAGATCCATTAAATGGTGAGAGATCCAACATCATATGCAAAAAGATTCACCACTCATTTTTAATTGATCCACTTAAATTTTTTTATAAGCTTTATGGCTTTATCGGGTTTTGTAAAACTTTGGGTAACTTCGTTAAACTTTATTCCCTTAGATTCACCCAAAAGTAAAAGCACTTTACTTAAAATTAATTAATTATGCAAATTTATATGTTAAATTTGCATAATTAAAGATACCAAAAATTATTAATTCTCCGTTTAAAACGATACACAGATGATTCATAATTATTTGCATTCAAAAAAGTATAAAAATCCACATTTTATGCAAATTTCTCCATAATTATGAATATTTAAGGTACCCAAAAATTATTTAATAATATTTTAATAATATTCCCATTAATTTTATAGTTAAAAATATTCAAAAAATTTTATTACTTCCAAGGATTCGAACTTTTTCCATTCGCAAATCCACCGCCTTTCACCATTGCGTCACACATGCAAGGGAAGGAAAAATGCATGTTGCAAAAAAAAATTTCAACAAAAGTTTGAACACAATTTTTACATCAAAAAATTGATTGGGGAATGCCAAATGCTCTATTTATAGCTTACTTATTTACAAATCGCAAGCAAAATCCTATTCGTTATTATGTGTTATAATGTGTACATAAATTTTATAGTTAGACCTTAAGTTGGAAAAAAAGTTTTAGTCAAAATACAGCGAAAAATCATGAAAAATCGACTATTAACTAATTAGTATATAAAAAGCCCAATAATAATCATTTTTAACCCTTATTAATATGGTTAGAAAACATAAAAAGATATAACAGTTGAAAAAAGTAGGAAGGGGAGCACCCCTCTTTTTTTATGTGTACTGGGGAACCAGTGGATCCACGGGTCAATTAACATTAGATAGGTATACCATAACAATAAAAAAATAATTCCTTTAATTTAATACCCAATACGACATAAGAAAAATTTAAAAAAAGGGGCGCTTCGCGCCCCTTGATATGGCCTAAGTCATACTGCTCTCCTTATTAATGATCCAAGGATCCATGATAATCCACCAAAAGATCCATTAAATGGTGAGAGATCCAACATCATATGCAAAAAGATTCACCACTCATTTTTAATTGATCCACTTAAATTTTTTTATAAGCTTTATGGCTTTATCGGGTTTTGTAAAACTTTGGGTAACTTCGTTAAACTTTATTCCCTTAGATTCACCCAAAAGTAAAAGCACTTTACTTAAAATTAATTAATTATGCAAATTTATATGTTAAATTTGCATAATTAAAGATACCAAAAATTATTAATTCTCCGTTTAAAACGATACACAGATGATTCATAATTATTTGCATTCAAAAAAGTATAAAAATCCACATTTTATGCAAATTTCTCCATAATTATGAATATTTAAGGTACCCAAAAATTATTTAATAATATTTTAATAATATTCCCATTAATTTTATAGTTAAAAATATTCAAAAAATTTTATTACTTCCAAGGATTCGAACTTTTTCCATTCGCAAATCCACCGCCTTTCACCATTGCGTCACACATGCAAGGGAAGGAAAAATGCATGTTGCAAAAAAAAATTTCAACAAAAGTTTGAACACAATTTTTACATCAAAAAATTGATTGGGGAATGCCAAATGCTCTATTTATAGCTTACTTATTTACAAATCGCAAGCAAAATCCTATTCGTTATTATGTGTTATAATGTGTACATAAATTTTATAGTTAGACCTTAAGTTGGAAAAAAAGTTTTAGTCAAAATACAGTGAAAAAACATGAAAAATGAGTTATTAACTAATTAGTATATAAAAAGCACAATAATAATGATTTTTAATGCTTATTAATATGATTAGAAAACATAACTTAATAGGCTTGCTAAAAAAAGAGGGAAGGGAGGCACCCCTGTTTTTTCTTGTGTACTATAGAACCAGTGACACGGGATCCACGTATATTAATATAGGCACATAGATAAAGGAGAATGAGCACTTCATTTTGATACCAAACATCTATAGTAAAAGAATGAAAGGGGCGCTTCGCGCCCCTTGAAGTGACGAATTTGTTCCATCAACCCAAAGATCCATCAACCCCAAGATCCATCAACCCAAAGATCCATCAACCCAAAGATCCATCAACCCAAAGATCCATCAACCCAAAGATCCATCAACCCAAAGATCCATCAACCCAAAGATCCAAGATTCTCCACCCGTGGACCCTGAAGCTCTTCAAATGTCCATTAAAATCCACCAAATACAATAAAAAGATCTATTAAAGTCCACCCAAACCATTGAAATCCATCCAAAAATCTTTTAAAATCCACTCAAAGATCGATAAAAATCCACCCAAAAATCCATAAAAAATCCACCCGAGGATCCATCATAATCCACCAAAAGGTATATAAAGATCCATCCAAACATCCATCCAAACATCCATTTCCCAAAAGATCAATAAAACAAAAGATCGATCAACCTTTGTCAAATATCCACCCGTAGCTCTTCTAATATCCACCAAAAGATCCATAAAAATAGACCAAAAACAGTTAAAAGATCCATTAAAAATTCACCAAAACATGAGAGATAATCCACACAAACTTTCTCAAATATCCACCTAAACTCCTCTAATATCAACCTTAATTCACTTGAATATCCAAATTTATCCACCATTTTATAAGTAAAACAAAAATAATTATGCAAAATTTTCGATATTTTGCATAAATAAATATGCAAAAATTTATTTAAAACCCTTTTAAAAATAATTTCCATTGTTTTATAATTGTTTGGGGTCAAAAATATAAAAAATATGCTAATTTTCCATAATTATCCTTATATTTATTAACCAAATATACCCAAAAATTATTTTTATAATTAATTATAATATTCCCCTCCATTTTATAGTTAAAGAAATTCAAAAAAATTATTTACATCGCAGAGGTTTCGAACTTTCATCCATTCGCAAGTTCACCGCCTTCCACCACTGAGCAAATGCGACAAAGGAAGAGAAAATGCATGTTGCAAAAAATTTTCATTGATTTTTTGAAAAAAAAAATTGGACCTTAAAATAATTTTGTGCAGAAGATTTTGAAATACCCAGAGGCTTTATTGGAAAAACGGCAAGGAAAATCAAATTCCATATATATTTTTACATGTCGTTACAAAAGTTCATAGTTAAACCATTGGATGGAAAAAAAGTTTTAGTCAAAAAACTGAGATTTTCGCGAAAAACTTTAAATTATGCTAATTAATTGTTAAAAAGCCAAGATATTATGATAAATAGCATTAAATAATGATATATTATTAGTTTTAAGATAGTTACTAACCACTTTAATAGGATGGGAACCTCCCATAAATTTTTCTGTGTTTAGAGGAACCAGTGGATCCACGGGTCAATTAACATTAGATAGGTATACCATAACAATAAAAAAATAATTCCTTTAATTTAATACCCAATACGACATAAGAAAAATTTAAAAAAAGGGGCGCTTCGCGCCCCTTGATATGGCCTAAGTCATACTGCTCTCCTTATTAATGATCCAAGGATCCATGATAATCCACCAAAAGATCCATTAAATGGTGAGAGATCCAACATCATATGCAAAAAGATTCACCACTCATTTTTAATTGATCCACTTAAATTTTTTTATAAGCTTTATGGCTTTATCGGGTTTTGTAAAACTTTGGGTAACTTCGTTAAACTTTATTCCCTTAGATTCACCCAAAAGTAAAAGCACTTTACTTAAAATTAATTAATTATGCAAATTTATATGTTAAATTTGCATAATTAAAGATACCAAAAATTATTAATTCTCCGTTTAAAACGATACACAGATGATTCATAATTATTTGCATTCAAAAAAGTATAAAAATCCACATTTTATGCAAATTTCTCCATAATTATGAATATTTAAGGTACCCAAAAATTATTTAATAATATTTTAATAATATTCCCATTAATTTTATAGTTAAAAATATTCAAAAAATTTTATTACTTCCAAGGATTCGAACTTTTTCCATTCGCAAATCCACCGCCTTTCACCATTGCGTCACACATGCAAGGGAAGGAAAAATGCATGTTGCAAAAAAAAATTTCAACAAAAGTTTGAACACAATTTTTACATCAAAAAATTGATTGGGGAATGCCAAATGCTCTATTTATAGCTTACTTATTTACAAATCGCAAGCAAAATCCTATTCGTTATTATGTGTTATAATGTGTACATAAATTTTATAGTTAGACCTTAAGTTGGAAAAAAAGTTTTAGTCAAAATACAGCGAAAAATCATGAAAAATCGACTATTAACTAATTAGTATATAAAAAGCCCAATAATAATCATTTTTAACCCTTATTAATATGGTTAGAAAACATAAAAAGATATAACAGTTGAAAAAAGTAGGAAGGGGAGCACCCCTCTTTTTTTATGTGTACTGGGGAACCAGTGGATCCACGGGTCAATTAACATTAGATAGGTATACCATAACAATAAAAAAATAATTCCTTTAATTTAATACCCAATACGACATAAGAAAAATTTAAAAAAAGGGGCGCTTCGCGCCCCTTGATATGGCCTAAGTCATACTGCTCTCCTTATTAATGATCCAAGGATCCATGATAATCCACCAAAAGATCCATTAAATGGTGAGAGATCCAACATCATATGCAAAAAGATTCACCACTCATTTTTAATTGATCCACTTAAATTTTTTTATAAGCTTTATGGCTTTATCGGGTTTTGTAAAACTTTGGGTAACTTCGTTAAACTTTATTCCCTTAGATTCACCCAAAAGTAAAAGCACTTTACTTAAAATTAATTAATTATGCAAATTTATATGTTAAATTTGCATAATTAAAGATACCAAAAATTATTAATTCTCCGTTTAAAACGATACACAGATGATTCATAATTATTTGCATTCAAAAAAGTATAAAAATCCACATTTTATGCAAATTTCTCCATAATTATGAATATTTAAGGTACCCAAAAATTATTTAATAATATTTTAATAATATTCCCATTAATTTTATAGTTAAAAATATTCAAAAAATTTTATTACTTCCAAGGATTCGAACTTTTTCCATTCGCAAATCCACCGCCTTTCACCATTGCGTCACACATGCAAGGGAAGGAAAAATGCATGTTGCAAAAAAAAATTTCAACAAAAGTTTGAACACAATTTTTACATCAAAAAATTGATTGGGGAATGCCAAATGCTCTATTTATAGCTTACTTATTTACAAATCGCAAGCAAAATCCTATTCGTTATTATGTGTTATAATGTGTACATAAATTTTATAGTTAGACCTTAAGTTGGAAAAAAAGTTTTAGTCAAAATACAGTGAAAAAACATGAAAAATGAGTTATTAACTAATTAGTATATAAAAAGCACAATAATAATCATTTTTAATGCTTATTAACATGATTAGAAAACATAACTTAATAGGCTTGCTAAAGAAAGTAGGAAGGGAGGCATGGCTCTTTTTTTATGTGTACTGGGGAACCAGTGGATCCACGGGTCAATTACATTACATAGGTATGTTACATGATATAATCGAATTTAAAATTGATAATTAAATGATAAAAGAAAAAAAGTTTATGATTAAAAGATTACATAGAAATAAACTGGTTGGTTGAAAAAATAACAACAATCAAAATTTAAAATGGATAAAATAAAGTAGTAGTAAAGGTAAAAAATGGAAAACACAAATTTGATATGATATTCTTTTGAGAAAGAGGAACATAAATGGAATGAGCCTAAAAAACAAAGTTAGATAAACACCTTCATTTAATAATTTTGTTTAATTCTTACTTGTAGAAAAAATATAAGAAAAGTTATTTCAGCAACGGCATGAAGTATGTTTGGCGGCAATGTAATAAAATCAAGCTAAAAAGTGTAAAAGAATTAGGAAAGTCTTTTTAGGGGAATATGATAGGAAACTTATATTTTTAAATGAAATATTAATATGGATTCGAACAATATGAAGGAAAGCAGAATAAAAACAGGCGGAATACATACATAATAATTAATTTGGTAAAACTAAAAAAGAATTATTATAGGCGAATTCATTAATTTAAATAATAATAAGATATGTATTACTTTATAAAAGGAGCATATACTGATAAAAAAGTAAACTGAAGATATTTATCATGGGAATAACTCGCAGCTAAAAACTAAAAAATTTTTTTATAAATAATAGTAATTTTGTTTTGGAAAAAGCGATTTTACTTTTAAACTGGAGGAGGTTGTGGAACATCAACTGGAGGAGGTTGTGGAACATCAACTGGAGGAGGTTGGGGAACATCAACTGGAGGAGGTTGAGGAGCATCATGGGATTGTTGAAGGTGATTTGCATTGGCAATAACTGCAAGAACTTCTTTAAAAACAATATTTGTAGCATATGGAATTTTTCTTCCATTAACAGTTTTCGTGTTTGCATAGCGAACAAACACTCGAATATCACTGCGTGCTCTGACCCTGCTCATTGCCACGTAGAATTGCCCGTGGGAGAAGCAATCTGTGTTGAAAATAACTCCAACCTTGTCCAAAGTTTGGCCTTGGGCCTTGTTAATTGAAATGGCGAAGGCTGGTCGAAGGGGAAGTTGTGTTCTTGTGAATTCCGGCCAAGTGTCATCCGATGAATCACTATAGGTGTTTGGAAGAGCACAAATGGGCATCATCATACCTTTAGCACTTCCTGTGATGATTTTGCACATAACAAAATTTTCATGCATTCCTTCAACAATCATCCTTGTTCCATTTGAGAGACCAAGTCGAATGTCCAAGTTCCGTGTGAGCATGACGACACTTCCAACTTTGAGAGTTAGTTTGTTGGAAGGAATGGATGAATGTTCGAATGTAGCCAAAATTTCTGGATCAATATTTTCACGGAAGTATTCATCACCGGCATATTGGCCATTTGAAAGAGAATTAATTGCAACATAATCTTTAGAAGGACCAAGAAGTTTAGAAGTAATTCGATGGTTAAGTTCATTAACGGTAGCATTTAAAGGTGCCATGAGAGCGACTCCAGCAACATAATCTTGATAAAAAGCTGATTTATAATCATGATCAGCGAAAATGCTATCGGGATAAACAAAATCTTCAACACTTTTTTGGTGGTAAACAGCAATTTCATCTGGTAGCTGAACTTTTGAAGGACCAAATGCAGGAACATAATGTTTGCCATGGCCAATGTCGTCAAGCCATGCTGCATAAGTAGGATCACCTGCTGAACGAATATTAGTTGTTAAGGTATGGATTTTGAAATTAAGGCGAAACAATTCTGAGCAAAGAAGGCTTGCTTCATATGAGGCACGGGCAGTTTCATGCCTCATAACTGGTAAAAGTTGTTTGAAATCACCACCTAAGATAACAGTTTTATTACCAAATAAACCTCGAGGATCTTCAGGATCATCCAACAAATTTTTGATTAGCGTTGCAACATGACTTAAACAGCTCTTATGTTGCATGGGGCTTTCATCCCATATAATCAAATCGGCGGCCATGATTTGTTGAGCAAGAGGATGTTGTTTAGGAAGGCTGGGTACTTGATTGATATCCAAAGGAATTCGAAATGCAGCATGGGCAGTGGAACCGCCATCAAGAAGAACTGCAGCAACTCCCGTCGAAGCCACAGCGATAACCTTAAAACCCATATGACGAAAATATTTAATCATGGTATTATAGGTCGTAGTTTTGCCGGCTCCACCACCACCTTGAAGAAAAATAAGATTTTCACGATCAGTTACATTGGGATTATTTTTATTTTCAAGAGAATATTTGGCTTTATTGATAACACTTTTTTGTCCAGCATTACAGTTATCATATTCGGCTTGTCCATCTCCAAGATTGTCATTAGCATAAGTATCATTGATACCGTCCAACAAAGCTTCATCCGAAATACTTGGAAGTCCGTAATCTTCAAGGGTTTTTTGATGATGGAAAAGAATTGATCCAATGTGGGCAAGGGCATTTCGAATGAGTATTTCCCTTGTAAAATGTCGATTATCCAAGAGGCTGTCCATAAACATGGACCATAAGTTTAAGGCATTTGCAGGTTCATTGAAGACTAAAAGCATTGTAAACATGACACGACATTGTCGAGGAGTGCAAGTTCGAATAATTTCATTCATAGTATCGTAACATAACCTATCATCAACAAAAAGATGTCTTGCGACAGCAGCTTCATGGAAAGTATCACAAACAATTCTTTGATTTGTTGTTTCATCTTGATAAGTTTTAACATCTTCATAGGAAGTTGGACCTTTGACGACTTTAAGAAGTTCTCGTAAACAATAAAGTTCAACATTTGAAGGGTATACAGTGCGTAATCGACCAAGAGCGAATTTTTTATTTTTTCGACGCATCCATACTTTCTTTTTTGGACGCCAGGTGTAATGTTCACAAACTTGGTGGTAACATAAATTCATGGATCGAGTAGAAAGATCATTTCCATAAATATTGGGATTTCTAGCAAGTTCAGCAAGTTCTAGCTTCACCAATTTAAAGAATGCAGTTAATCTTGACACGGCTTTTAGCCCATCAACAGTTCCATCATTAACAACCAATGAGCGAAGTTGTGTTTCATTGTCTTCAGGATGAAATGCAAGAGTATGATCTCCTTTGAGATGAAGTTCTAATTCTTGCACTGGATGGGATTGTTTTGTGACAAACATTTTTAGGAGTCCTTCCACCGCTTCGCATGCACCTGTAACACGCATTTCTCGAAATTGTACAATTTCATTGTAATCAACAACTCCATTTTCACCATTAGCATTAGCTCGTTGAACTGAGATGAAAGCAGTATCATGACCTTTATAAATATACTTGTAGATGTATTTAATGCATTTAACTCCTCCACACATTTCAACATTTATGTGGCAGTTAAATCGAAGAAGAAGATATCGGTTGTGAGGCACCACATATTGATTGGAAATTGCAATATTTCGTGGTTTGCCAGCAGCTGTAAAAGCTTCTTCTCGTCCATCATTTGGTCGTTTCAATTGAGCATAACCATCGGAACGCATAACAGTTTCTTCAAGAAATGGTTTAGGATAATCCTTGCCACAAATTCCTGGACGTTTTCCAATACCACATGCCGAATTACATCGAACTGGATCATGAACCATATATTTATTCACATAATCACAATAACGTTGTTCATCATCTCTTTCATATGGATTAGTTGCAGTGGGTGTAGGAGGTAAAGTTGCAACAATTAAATCATCAATTTTTTCTGCAGTTTCATATTTGTACCCTTCTTCCATGATCAACAACATGTGGAGATGTGGCATGCCACGCTTTTGATGTTCAAGGGAAACAGAAAATGCTTTAACTTTTCCAAGGACGTTTGTTTTCAGAACTTCATGGAGGAAGGCTTTAGCTTTAAGATTAAAAACTCTGCAAATTAAGTCCGGTCGATGAATCCATGATTCTCCTGGGCGAAGATTTTCCACAATTTCCTTCCAATACGGATTGCCCGTAAAAGTTACGAAGAGTGATGGCATACCGAAGCGGTTGCAAAGAGCAATGTTGTCCTTGAACCTTTCTTGCATATACCGCCGCCCTCCGCGGAATGTTTTATTAAGGAAAAAAGTTTTCCCTAATTTACATCCGCGGAGTTCTTCGGTTCGATCAATTCGCGCTTGCAAAGCGTCTCTCAAATTCTTGCATTGATCATAGCGATGAGCATTATCTTCTTGAATTCTTTCTCTAACATCCAATCTTTGTCTCACAACATTTAAATGACAATCGATGATAAAAATTTGGCTCAATTCTTTTTGACCTGTAACAAAATTGAAAGTATTTTTCTGTTCATCGGTTCGATCAAAAAGATAAGATGAATTAAATGCATTCATAGAAACGTTTTCATTCTTTTTAGGAGGATGAGAATCATCAACATTTTCGGGTTCGTCATCATCTGAATTAATTTCAAATTCATCATCATTTTCTTCAGGTTCAACGGGTTCATCATCATCCGGATCAGTTAGCAATGCATCATCCATAGCATTAATAACTTCTTGAGAAATCATATTGGTAACTTGTGAAGGGTCATTACTTCGCAATGCATGAGCCATAGCATTAATAACTTCTTGAGAAACCATATTGACAACTTGTGAAACATTAATAGGTTGACCATCAGGAAAATTTGGATCAAGTTTTTTGATGCCCGTTGTCCAACCCTCTTGACCAAAGATAAATATCAAAGGATAAGCTGCAGCATGTTGATGAGAATCATAATGGGCAAGTTTAATAATTTTATTACTCCCATGTTTTTCAATACCAAACATGATGCCTTTTGGTGGAGGTACTCCTTCAACTGAGCGATACATTGAAAAAATTTGGCCTTCTTTAGCAGGAAAGCCCAAATTTCTACTATGATCTCTTGCGTTTGAACTATTTTCCCATACCAAAAAGAAACGCGGAACTTCCAAACCTAATTCATTCGCTTTTTGTTCTTGAATTGCCAACAGTTCTTTCATATTTTTTAGCATATCTGCAAGAGGATGATATTCACGGAGCATTGCCTCGAGAAGTCCAATTAGTTCTTTTTGCTTCCTTACATCCTTGCATTTGAAGTTGAAGCGTTTTGAATCAATAAGTCGATTACCAATAGCTTCATTAGCATCCAATACATAATTTTGGTTAAATGCTGCGTTTACACCATCTTTAGGAATTACGTCTCCGACATTATGATAAAGTTCGCCATTTACTTTGAATGCGCCTAAATCTCTTGAAATTTTTGTCACAGTAGATGCCATACACATTAAGGAGTTATATCTTCGTGGATCATCCCAATATTCTCGGAATTGTCTGAGATGAATCCATCGATGAGGCATAGGTGGGAAGTATACTGGTTTGACGGTGCCATTCCCACAACATGCGCTTGAACCTTCTTTTGGAAATAAAAAAGCTTTGCAATGTTTGTGTGGGCAGCGTTCTTTCATTTCACCAAGATAATGTTCTCTTGGATTGATTTTTGCACTTATTAAACCCAGAGGTGTTGAACTTCCACGGCATGAATTAATCTTTCTCTCCATAAAACACAGATATGCCGTTTGAACTGTACCATTTCTTTGCATCGTTATTCTTATAGATCTTCGAATAAGTGGAGGTTGAACGGCTGGTTCAGCGGTGGGATCAATATGAACATGATCAATGAGATCGTTATCAATGGGAAGTTCAGGTGGTGTTTCATCAAAAATCGGAGCGGGACGATCTTGAAGACGCATAAAGCAAGTTGGAAGCCACTTTGGAAGATTCTCAACACTTTCTGCCGGAAGTTTATGTTCATTTATCCTGAATAATTCGGATAATAAAAATGTATAACGCCAAAGTTCCATATTTGGTGCCATATCATCAAGTTTTTTAGATTCTCCATGAAAAGCGAAATATTCAGCAATAAGAAGGATGAATAAAATTGAGTTGTATGGTTCAACTTGAATGGGATGAGTATGAGGTTTAGCTTTGACATAATTAACATCTTTTTCAATTATACCGGCTCTTTTTAAATCTCTCACGATGATTGAACATGCATGGCGTTCTTCAGGAGTGTTATCATCCATTCCAGCAGCAATTCGAGAAGGATCATAAATAAATGCTTTTGATTGGATAACATTAATCACCAATAAAATCCAATCATTTCCAATAATATTTATAGGGCAAAGTATTAATTCTGGTTCATTCATATAAAGCATCAAGTATTTTTTGATCTCTGCATAATTACCATGAATAAAATGCTTTAAATATAAGGAATCGAGAACAGCGATTCTTTTCCAACAACCACCTGATGCCTTCCCTGCTATTGCTCCCATCAAACTGGTCACTTGTATGTCATTGAAGCTTTGACGAATATTTAAGGATGGTTTCATTTGAGGTGAATTGAAATTCAAGCCAAGATAGCTAGGAGGTTCAATAAATTCTTCATCAGCATTTTGTGATTCAATAGCTTGACGTTGGCTTGCTTGATGTTCCATTTCTTGATTGAACCAATCAACCATATATGAACCTGAAGTGGGAGGACGTCGTTGTTGATGCACGACAGGAATAATTGGAGGATTATGTTGTTCTTCCACTGCATCAACTTCCATTGGAGCAGTCTCATCAACAAAATCAGGGTTCCGGCGACGGAAGTTTTGGACATCATTACCCATGCTGTCAAGGAAACGATCATCTTCTTCAGATGTGGGTAAAATTGCCATAGAAGCATACATATTTTCTGCCAAAGGAAGAGGATATTCTGTTACATCCATTGGCTCGACAGATGAAGGTGGTTGTGGAGGAATAGTTGAGTCCAAAGGATCGTTATTTCTAACGTCCGCTCCCTGACTTTTTGATCTTTCATATTTGTCTTTTCTCTTTTTCCTCTCTTCAGCAGCTTTTGTTGCTTGAGATTTTTGTTTCTTTCCAGGTATTATTTTTGGTGGCATTATAACAACAAAATGTTTTCAATATCCATAAAAAAAAAAATTAAAAAACAAAAAAAAAAACAGAAAAAGGTTTAAAAAATGCCAGAATTTGAGGCGAACCCAAGTATTTCTATCTATTTCTATCTGAGTATAAGAAAGGAATAAAATTTAGAAAAAAGAAATTTAAAAAAATATTAATAAATGAAAAATGTATACTCGCTTTAAGGAAAAAGGAAGAAGAAGCAAAAAAGAAAAAAAACTTAATTCTTGGTTATTTCGACAGAGGAGATTCAATGAAGAAAGTAAAAAAATGTGATGTTTTTTTTATTGATCATAGTTAAAATAAATAACCAATAATTATTCAAGGTTTTTTTAGGTAAAGAAAAAAAAGCATCCAAAAAAAGCTTAGTTTAAAGGAAACAAAGCAAAAAGTCCTGCCCGAAAGTGAAGCAACCGTAGAATCAACTTTTAAAAAAATCGATAAAATAAAATTCGCAAAAAAATTGTCTGCTAGGTGGCAGCCAGTGTTGTCGAATATCGAATAATCGAATCGAATATCGAACGAATATTCGATTCGAAAACCGAATATTTCGAATATTCGAACCCGAAATTCGAAGGTTTTCGAATATTCGACAACACTGGTGGCAGCTTTGCGCAAAAAAAGAAAGATGAAGCAAAAAAACATACGCTTTTTTACGCGCAAGAAATGAGTCCTAAACATAATAATGTTTTCATTCTTTTTATGAGCGGGGTTTTGCTTTGATTTTCTATCAGCATTAGTTGTCAAAAAAGGCGAAAAGCATGTAATTTAATTATAAAAGGTCATAAAGGGTTTTGTAAACATTTGTAGATGCATGTAAGTAGCGGTGGAAGTTTTTAATAGAAAGAAATAAAATATTTAATATGCAACAATTCTTTCAAGAGAATTGTTCATCGAAAGACGATATCCATAATTGAAACTCATATGAAAGATATACGAAAAAAAAGACAGTAAAAAACCGTGACATAAAAATAAGAGTAAACCACAAAGTTGGATAAAAATTAGAGAAAAACGAAAAATATGGGGAAAGGAAAAAATGTAGTTAAAAAATGATAATCTTTTGGGGCAATTAGATTTTTATATCTACAAATATTACAGTTTTTTTTAGGAGCTTCTTTTTAAAAATCACGTTTAAAAAAATCGATCAATATTAAAAAATGAGGATTTGGTGCGACTGACAGCAGGCCTAGCAAAAAAAGAAAGTGAAAGAAGAAGAAGAAAATTTGGCATTTTTTGTTTAAAGCAAAACAAAAAAAGGAAGAAAAAAGCGCGCAATGCTTCATTCTCTTTCAATGAGAAAAGAAGTGTTTTGATCTTAGAAAGAGAGAAAAAAAATGTAAAAAAAATTTAGATAGCGACAGCAACCGCCGCCTTCGGCGGCGGTTGCTGGCGCCCAAAAAAAATCAATCCATAGTTTTCTTTTTTTTTTTTTACTTTAGTGAGAAAAGGAAAAAGAGCTTTTAGAGTTTTTAAAAATTTAGAAATGGAACAATAAATGGCAGCAATATATAAAAACAATCTAAAAACGATTAACAAAAGATTTTAAAATAAATGAACTCAAGAAAAGCATAAAATTCACATTTTATGCAAACTTTTGGATAAATATGCTTTTTATAATTTCCAAAAATTATTAAATAATATTTGAATAATATTCCCCTCCATTTTATAGTTAAACATATTCATACTTTTTATATGACCTCCAAGGATTCGAGCTTCCATCCTTCTCAAAGTCGAGCGCCTTTCTCTCTTGAGCCACTTTTACAAAGGAAGGAAAAGTGCATGTTGCAAAAAAAATTTCAACGAAAGTTTTGAAAAAATTTTTACACTCCAAAAAAGTTGTTCATGGAAAATTTCCTCTATTTATAGCTTACTTATTAACAATTCAAAAGGAAAATCTTGTTCGTCAATATATGCAATTTGTTGTAAGTAAATTTCATAGTTAAAGCATTAGTTGGAAAAAAAGTTTTAGTCAAAAAACCGTTAAAAATCGACTACTATCATCTCATTAGGTTGAAAGCCGGGAAATAATGATTTTTAACCTTTAATAATGGTGCTAGAACATATTTATATGTTATTCGTGCAACTGGATCAGTAAGGGAAGCACCCCGTTGGATTTCTATGTAATGGGAATTCTTGTGTACTGGGGAACCAGTGGATCCACGGGTCAATTAACATTAGATAGGTATACCATAACAATAAAAAAATAATTCCTTTAATTTAATACCCAATACGACATAAGAAAAATTTAAAAAAAGGGGCGCTTCGCGCCCCTTGATATGGCCTAAGTCATACTGCTCTCCTTATTAATGATCCAAGGATCCATGATAATCCACCAAAAGATCCATTAAATGGTGAGAGATCCAACATCATATGCAAAAAGATTCACCACTCATTTTTAATTGATCCACTTAAATTTTTTTATAAGCTTTATGGCTTTATCGGGTTTTGTAAAACTTTGGGTAACTTCGTTAAACTTTATTCCCTTAGATTCACCCAAAAGTAAAAGCACTTTACTTAAAATTAATTAATTATGCAAATTTATATGTTAAATTTGCATAATTAAAGATACCAAAAATTATTAATTCTCCGTTTAAAACGATACACAGATGATTCATAATTATTTGCATTCAAAAAAGTATAAAAATCCACATTTTATGCAAATTTCTCCATAATTATGAATATTTAAGGTACCCAAAAATTATTTAATAATATTTTAATAATATTCCCATTAATTTTATAGTTAAAAATATTAAAAAAATTTTATCACCTCCAAAGATTCGAACTTTTTTCCATTCGCAAATCCACCGCCTTTCACCATTGCGTCACACATGCAAGGGAAGGAAAAATGCATGTTGCAAAAAAAAATTTCAACAAAAGTTTGAACACAATTTTTACATCAAAAAATTGATTGGGGAATGCCAAATGCTCTATTTATAGCTTACTTATTTACAAATCGCAAGCAAAATCCTATTCGTTATTATGTGTTATAATGTGTACATAAATTTTATAGTTAAAGCATTAGTTGGAAAAAAAGTTTTAGTCAAAATACAGTGAAAAAACATGAAAAATGAGTTATTAACTAATTAGTATATAAAAAGCACAATAATAATCATTTTTAATGCTTATTAATATGGTTAGAAAACATAACTTAATAAGCTTGCTAAAAAAAGAGGGAAGGGAAGCACCCCTCTTTTTTTATGTGTACTGGGGAACCAGTGGCACAGGATCCACAAATGTGTATATAAAAAAAGATATAAATTTTAATAGAGGAGGTTGGGACGAACATTTTGATACCAAACTTACACAAAGGAGAATGAAAAAAGGGGCGCTTCGCGCTCCTTGTAGTGGTGACTATGATCCATCCACCCAAAGATCCATCAACCCAAAGATCCGTGGAAATCCACCCAAGGATCCATCCACTCATAGATCATTCAAAATCCACCATGAGATCCATAATAATCCACCCAATGATCCATTTAAATATCCATCCAAAAATTCTTCTAAATCCGCCAAAACCTTCTTCAATATCCACCCAAAGATCCTCAAAGATCCTAAAAATTCCACCCAATATAGTTAAAAGCTCCATGAAAATCAACCCTAAACAGTTAAAAAAGATCCATGGAATCCACTCGAAGATCTTTCATAATCCACCAAAAGATCCATCCACCCAAAGATCCATCAACCCAAGAATACCCAGAAATCCACCCAAAAGATCAACCATCATCGAATATCCACCCGAAGATCCATATAAAATTATGCCACGTTCCCCTAAAATCCATCTAAAGATCTATGGAAATCCATCCTAACATCCTTAATTATTCACCCAAAAATCGATCAACCAAAAGATCCAAGATCATCCACCCGTGGATCCATCATAATCTAATCTTATTAAAATATCCACCCGAAGCTCATCATCTATCCACCAAAAGATCCATAAAAATAGACCAAAAACAGTTAAAAGATCCATTAAAAATTCACCAAAACATGAGAGATAATCCACACAAACTTTCTCAAATATCCACCTAAACTCCTCTAATATCAACCTTAATTCACTTGAATATCCAAATTTATCCACCATTTTATAAGTAAAACAAAAATAATTATGCAAAATTTTCGATATTTTGCATAAATAAATATGCAAAAATTTATTTAAAACCCTTTTAAAAATAATTTCCATTGTTTTATAATTGTTTGGGGTCAAAAATATAAAAAATATGCTAATTTTCCATAATTATCCATATATTTAGTAACCAAATATACCCAAAAATTATTTTTATAATTAATTATAATATTCCCCTCCATTTGATAAATAAACATAGTCAAAAAAATAATTTTCATCTCCTGTGTTTCGAACTTTCTTCCATTCGCAAGTTCACCGCCTTCCACCACTGAGCAAATGCGACAAAGGAAGGGAAAATGCATGTTGCAAAAAATTTTCATCGATTTTGAGAAAAAAAAATTGGACCTTAAAATAATTTTGTGCAGAAGATTTTGAAATACCCAGAGGCTTTTATTAAAAAACTAAAAGGAAAATCGGATTCCATTTATATTTTTACATGTCGTTACAAAAGTTCATAGTTACTTGATTGGTTGGAAAAAAAGTTTTAGTCAAAATACCGCAAAAATCGTTAAAAAACACTTTTCAGTATATTTGAATATTAAAAAGCCCGAAAATTATGATAAATACCATAGATAATGGATATATAATTAGTTTTAAGATAGTTACTAACCACTTTAATAGGATGGGAACCTCCCATAAATTTTTCTGTGTTTAGAGGAACCAGTGACACGGGATCCACGTATATTAATATAGGCACATAGATAAAGGAAATTGAGCACTTCATTTTGATACCAAACATGTATAGTAAAAGAATGAAAGGGGCGCTTCGCGCCCCTTGAAGTGACGAATTTGTTCCATCAACCCAAAGATCCATCAACCCAAAGATCCATCAACCCAAAGATCCATCAACCCAAAGATCCATCAACCCAAAGATCCATCAACCCAAAGATCCATCAACCCAAAGATCCATCACCCCAAAGATCCATCAACCCAAAGATCCATCAACCCAAAGATCCATCAACCCAAAGATCCATCAACCCAAAGATCCATCAACCCAAAGATCCATCAACCCAAAGATCCATCAACCCAAAGATCCATCAACCCAAAGATCCATCAACCCAAAGATCCATCCACTTAAGGATCCCGAGAAATACACCCAAAACAGTAAAGAGATCCATAAAAATCCACCTAAAGATACATCCACCCTAAGATCGATCAACCAAAAGATCGATCAACCTTAGTCAAATATCCACCCGAAGCTCTCCTAATATCCACCAAAATATCCACGAAAATCCACCGAAAACAGTTGAAAGATCCATGGAAATTCACCCAAGGATCATTCAAATTCCGCGGAAGGATCTATCATAACCCACCCGAAGATCCATAAAAATCAACCCGTGGATCATTCAAAATCAATCCAAGAATTTTTCTAAATCCACTCAAAGAACGGTAAAAATCCATAAAAATCCACTCACAGATCCATAAACCCAAAATCCATAAACACAAAAACCATCGAAAATCCACCCAAAGATCGATCAACCAAAGATACATTACCCCAAAGATCGATCAACCAAAAGATCCAAGATTCTCCACCCGTGGATCCTGAAGCTCTTCAAAAGTCCATTAAAATCCACCAAATACAATAAAAAGATCTATTAAAGTCCACCCAAACCATTGAAATCCATCCAAAAATCTTTTAAAATCCACTCAAAGATCGATAAAAATCCACCCAAAAATCCATAAAAAATCCACCCGAGGATCCATCATAATCCACCAAAAGGTATATAAAGATCCATCCAAACATCCATTTCCCAAAAGATCAATAAAACAAAAGATCGATCAACCTTTGTCAAATATCCACCCGTAGCTCTTCTAATATCCACCAAAAGATCCATGAAAATCCACTAAAAACAATTAAAAGATCCATTAAGATCCTCCGAAAATAATTAAATAGATCCATTAAAGTTAACCGAAAACAGTTGAAAGATCTATGGAAATCAACGCAAAGATCCTTTTAAAATAATCCCACTTTTCCCTAAAATCTATCTAAAGATCCGTTGAAATCCATCTTTACCCCCTTAATTATCCACCCAAAGATAAAATCCACCAAAAGATCCATAAAAATTCACCAAAATATGAGAGAAAATCCACACAAACCATCTCTGCTCTCTACCTAAACTCCTCTAATATTAACCAAATTCACTTGAAGATCCAAATTTATCCACCATTTTGTAAGTAAAACAATTATTTATGTAAATTTTTCAACCAAATTTGAATAATTAAATATGCAAAAATTTATTTAAAACCCTTTTAAAAATAATTTCCATTGTTTTATAATTGTTTGGGGTCAAAAATATAAAAAATATGCTAATTTTCCATAATTATCCATATATTTATTAACCAAATATACCCAAAAATTATTTTTATAATTAATTATAATATTCCCCTCCATTTTATAGTTAAAGAAATTCAAAAAAATAATTTACATCTCCTGTGTTTCGAACTTTCTTCCACCTATCAATCCACCGCCTTCCACCACTGAGCAAATTTGACAAAGGAAGAGAAAATGCATGTTGCAAAAAAATTTCATCGATTTTGAAAAAAAAAAATGGATGCTAAAATAATTCTTTCCACGGGTTTTTAGAAATTCCCAGATGCTTTATTGATAAAACTAAAAGGAAAATCATATTCCATATTCTTCGTTATATGTCGTAACAAAAATTCATAGTTTAACCATTGGATGGAAAAAAAGTTTTAGTCAAAAAACTGTGATTTTCGCGAAAATTCACATATTATGCAAATTAATTGTTAAAAAGCCAAGATATTATGATAAATAGCATTAAATAATGATATATTATTAGTTTTGAGATAGTTACTAACCACTTTAATAGGATGGGAACCTCCCATTAATTTTTCTGTGTTTAGAGGAACCAGTGGCACAGGATACACATATATATAAAGATTTAAAAATATTATAATAGAGGAGATAGAGCTCTTCATTTTGATACGAAACATTCCAAAAGGAGAATGAAAAAAAGGGCGCTACGCGCCCCTTGAAGTGGTGAAGGAGTTCATGATATTTAGAATCCACCAGAAGATCCCCAAGGATCCATTCACCCAAAGATCCATCCACCCAAGGATCCCGGGAAATACAACCAAAACAGTTAAAAGATCCATTAAAATCCTCCCAAAGATCCATTGAAATCCACCCGAAGATCCATGAAAATCCACCAAAAGATCAACCATCATCCAACCGTAGATCATTATAATCCACTCAAAGATCCATTAAAATTCCACCCAAAGAAACAATAAAAATCCACCCAAAGATCCATCCGTCCAAGGATCCAGGGAAATCAACCCAAGGATCATTAAAAATCCTCCCAATTATTCGTCATAATCCACCCAAACTTCTTCAAAAATCCACCCTAGGATCCTTTATAATCCAACCAAAGATCCATTACGATCTACCAAAGATCCAACATAATGTACACTTATGTAAATTTTTCAATTTAATTTGCATAACTAAATATGCAAAAAAAATTTTATACCATTTTAAAAATAATTCCCCAATAATTTATAATTGTTTTGGATCAGAAACATTAAAAATAGGCTACCTTTTCAATAATTAACGCTTTTTTACTATTCTAATTAGTTCTAAAAATTAGCATAATAATTTTAATAATATTCCCGTTTATTTTATAGTTAAAGATAATCAAAATAATTATTTACATCTCCTGGGTTTCGAACTTCCATCCTTCTCATAGTCAAGCGCCTTCGACCACTGAGCAAATCACACAAAGGAAGGGAAAATGCATGTTGCAAAAAAATTTCAAAATTTTTTTGAAAAAAAAAATGGTACTCAATAATTGAACATGCGTGGATGAAACTACATGATGAATATGAATATGTATAAAAATCATAAGGAAAATCAAATTCGTCAATATATGCAATTTTGGGTCTCCGTTTTTGATAGTTGATTGACTGATAGGAAAAAAAGTTTTAGTTAAAAAACCATTAAAATCGCGAAAAACTTTAAATTATGCTAATTAATTGTTAAAAAGCCAAGATATTATGATTATTAGCTATAATAATGGATATATAATCATTACTTAGTTAGTTACTAACCACTTTAACACTGTGGGAACCTCCCATAAATTTTTCTGTGTTTAGAGGAACTAGTGACACAGGATCCACGTTGATTAATATAGACACATAGACAATAAAAGAAGAGAAAGAGCTCTTCATTTTAATACCATGCATTTTAAAAAGAGAATGGAAAAAGGGGCACTTCGCGCCCCTTAAAGTGGTGGTTATGATCCATCCACCCAATGATCCATTCACCCATAGATCGATCAACCAAAAAAATCGATCAACCAAAAAATCGATCAACTAAAAGATCCAAGATCATCTACCCGTGGACCCATTATAATCTACTCTTAGTCAAATATCCACCCGAAGCTCTTCTAATATCCACCAAAATATCCATGAAAATACACCAAAAACAATTAAAAGATCCATTAAAATCCACCCTAGGATCCATAAAAATCCGCCCGAAGATAATTCAAAATCGAACAAAAATTTTTAATAATCCATGGAAATCTATCTTAACATATTTATATTCATCTACCTAAAGATCGATCAACCCAAGGATCCCGAGAAACCCACCCAAAACAGTTAAAAGATCAACCATCATCTACCTGAAGATCGTTCAAAATCCACTAAAGGTTCTTTCATAATCCACCCAAAGATCCAACTACCCAAAGATCCATTCCCCCAAAGATCTTTTATAATATTTATAAAGGGATGGGAGCAAAGACTAATTACAATCCTTAAATCGCTGTCAAAAGATTTTTGCTTGTTAAATTTTTGTGTGCGTGCTTCTTATTCATACATGGGCAACAGGGTTGCACGAAATTTCGTTTCGTATTTCGCTTTCGCGAAATTTCGCGTGTTTTTCCAATTTCGTTTCGTTTCTCGTTTCGCGAAATTTTTTAAAAAATTTCGTAGAAAAAATTAGATACAAAATTACTGAAATTTCCGAAAAAATTCGTTTCGTTTCGCAATTTCGCGAAATTTCGCGCGTTTTTTACTTTCGCATTTCGTTTCGTAGCCACGAAATTAAATTTCATCAATTTCGTCTTTCGCGAAAGCGAAATTTTTTCAGTTTCGTGCAACCCTGATGGGCAAGTCGGAGGATTTTGGAGGATTGTCCTCCGCTATGTAGCATGTAGCGCAACGATTTTGGGTTATGTAGCGCAAAATTGGAAAAATCTAATAGAAAAAAAAATTCGATGTGGTACTTCTGAAAATTTAGGAAATTTTTTATTGAAAAAAACAACAGGGGAGAACCTTTGCTCCTAATTATGTAGCTCAAAATTTTGAATGTTGTCATCCTATCGTGCCCATGTATGTTCTTTTTATTGTGGTGCGCAAAAAAGGATCAATGGCAAATAAACTAAAGAAAGAAAAAAAAGCGATAAAAAAAACATCATCTGTTTTTTCAAAAAAATTTGTTTCTTCTTTAAAATGTTTTATAAAAAAAATTCGATCAATAAAAGCAGCGCTAATTTTTCAAAGTATATTCATTTTGTTCTAAAAAAGATGAAAAAAGTCTGATGTCTGCTTTTTATTTGAATATTTGAATAATAATTTTTGATTAATTTTTTAATTATTTTTATTAAAAAAAGCTTATAAATACCTAAAAAATATATAAAACAAAAAGATTGAAAAAGCACTCATTAAAAAAAGGAGAAATTTGTAATTTATTACTTTTAGTTCCATTAATGGAAGAAAACCTATAATTGGAAATATGGCTGAACAAACGTTAAAAGAAAATCCAAGTTTTGTCATTTATGGTTTTAAAAAAAAGATTATTTTTTTTGCTTCTACGCGCCCTTTAATTTTTAAAAGCTCCATGAAAATCCACCAAAAGATCAACCATCATCCACCCCTGGATCATTAAAAATTCACTCAAGGATCCATAGTAATCCACCCTAGGATCAATCATAATCGACCCAAGGATCCTTTATAATCCAACCAAAGATCCATTAAGATCTACCAAAGATCCAACATAATGTACACTTATGTAAATTTTTCAATTTAATTTGCATAACTAAATATGCAAAAAAAATTTAATACCATTTTAAAAATAATTTCCCAATAATTTATAATTGTTTTGGGTCAGAAACATTAAAAATAGGATAACTTTTCAATAATTACCGCTTTTTTACTATTCTAATTAGTTCAAAAAATTAGCATAATAATTTTAATAATATTCCACTCCATTTTATAGTAAAAGATTATCAAAATAATTATTTACATCTCCTGGGTTTCGAACTTCCATCCTTTTCAAGGTCAAGCGCCTTCGCCCACTGAGCAAAACTCACAAAGGAAGGAAAAATGCAGGTTGCAAAATTTTTTTCATCGATTTTGAAAAAAAAAAATGGTACTCAATAATTGAACATGCGTGGATGAAACTACATGATGAATATGAATATGTATAAAAATCATAAGGAAAATCAAATTCGTCAATATCTGTCATTTTGGGTCTCCGTTTTTCATAGTTACTTGATTGATGGGGGAAAAAGTTTTAGTCAAAAAACTGTGATTTTCATGAAAAACATGATATTATGCTAATTAATTGTTTAAAAGCCAAGATATTATGATAAATAGCATTAAATAATGATATATAATTAGTTTTGAAATAGTTACTAACCACTTTAATAGGATGGGAACCTCCCATAAATTTTTCTGTGTTTAGAGGAACCAGTGACACGGGATCCACATATGTTTTTAAAAAAAAAATATAAATTAAAATAGATAAGAATGAGCTCTTCATTTTGATACCAAATATGTAGTAAGGAGAATGAAAAAAGGGGCGCTTCGCGCCCCTTGAAGTGGAAGTTATCATCCATCCACCCAAAGATCCATCAACCCAAAGATCCATAAACCCAAAGATCCATCAACCCAAAGATCTATCAACCCAAAGATCCATCAACCCAAAGATCTATCAACCCAAGGATCCATCAACCCAAAGATCTATCAACCCAAGGATACCGAGAAATCCACCCAAAGATCCATCAACCCAAAGATCCATCAACCCAAAGATCTATCAACCCAAGGATCTATCAACCCAAGGATACCGAGAAATCCACCCAAAGATCCATCAACCCAAAGATCCATCAACCCAAAGATCCATCAACCCAAAGATCCATCAACCCAAAGATACCGAGAAATCCACCCAAAACAGTAAAGAGATCCATAAAAATCCACCTAAAGATACATCCACCCTAAGATCGATCAACCAAAAGTTCGATCTACCTTAGTCAAATATCCACCCGAAGCTCTCCTAATATCCACCAAAATATCCACGAAAATCCACCGAAAACAGTTGAAAGATCCATGGAAATTCACCCAAGGATCATTCAAATTCCGCGGAAGGATCTATCATAACCCACCCGAAGATCCATAAAAATCAACCCGTGGATCATTCAAAATCAATCCAAGAATTTTTCTAAATCCACTCAAAGAACGGTAAAAATCCATAAAAATCCACTCACAGATCCATAAACCCAAAATCCATAAACACAAAAACCATCGAAAATCCACCAAAAGATCGATCAACCAAAGATACATTACCCCAAATTTGGTCAAAAACATTAAAAATATGCTAATTTTTCGATAAATATCGCTTTTTTATTATTCTAATTATGTTATAAAATTAGCATAAATTATTTTAATAATATTTCCCTCCATTTTATAGTAAAAGATATTCAAAAAAATTATTTACATCTCCGCGGTTTCGAACTTCCATCAACCTTTCAATACACCGCCTTCCACCACTGAGCAAGTGCGACAAAGGAAGGGAAAATGCATGTTGCAAAATTTTTTCATCGATTTTTGAAAAAAAAAAATGGTACCTTAATAATGCAAACGGGGCCAACTTTTCTCTAAGCCCAATAACTTTAGTTAAAATATAAAAAGGAAAATCAAATTTGTCATATTCTGAAGTTCTGCACCTCCTAGTTTCATAGTTAAACCATTGAATGGAAAAAAAGTTTTAGTCAAAAAACTGTGATTTTCGCGAAAAACTTTAAATTATGCTAATTAATCGTTAAAAAGCCAAGATATTATGATAAATAGCATTAAATAATGATATATAATTAGTTTTGAAATAGTTACTAACCACTTTAATAGGATGGGAACCTCCCATAAATTTTTCTGTGTTTAGAGGAATAAAATTCAGATGCGTTCTTCTTTTTTTTTGCTTTTGTTTATGACTTTTCTTCTTTGTTTGAAACAAATGCGTATTTTTCAAAGAGAAAAAAAAATTAGCGATATCTTCCAGCACACCTATTCAATATGTTTTTTGCATTTAAAAGTAATTTTTTTCTGTCACTAAAAAATGAAAGCAAAGGCACAAAAAAAAGAGCGCTATGCGCACCTTGAATTTTTTGTCAAAACATTTGTGCTTAAAAAAAGGCTTATGTGTGTGTATTTATTTATGGTTGCGCAAAAAAAAAAGTGATTGTTTTGGCGTTGAAACTAAAAGGAAAAAATCAATCGATAAAAAAGCAGCGCAATTTTTTCCAATGAAAAATTTATTTTTCATTAAAGGGAGTGTCTCAGGCGATGGCAGGATTCCTTACGACGGGTGTTCCTAGCCCGAAAGTTTTTTCACTGTCTCAAAGCCTTCCAAAGTGCTACAAAAACTTTGAAGCTTTTTGTAGCTATTTGTAAAAAAATTTCCTTCCACGAAAAGCATTTCGAAATGTTTCGTAAGCAAAAACAAAGGGAGCCGTCGTAAGGAATTCCTGCCATCGCCTGAGACACTCCCTTTAAAAGAGAAAGTAAAAAAAATTGTTTGGGTTTTTTCCTTTTTGAATTGTTGATACATATATTTTTTAAATTTTATAATCAAATTTTTGAGAAAGATATCATTTGAAAATCATAATTTTTTGGGTTTAATTAACTAAATGGCCATTAATATTTTTAAATTTGATATAAAAAAACGATAGCAATTCAAGGATCGAATTTTATTTAAAAGATTACAAAAAGTATGAAGGACAAATAAAAATAATTTGCAATTCCACAGAAGTGCTACAGACAACATGAATAAAAATAAAGGAATACTTGTTTGATAACATGCTGTTTCATTAAAACTTTTAAGAAATAAAAATATTTTGACACTTGTAAGAAGAAAGCTTGGTTAAAAAACGTATAATTTGTGGAAAATTCAAACAAAAAACCTTAAAAAATCTATCTGTATTTTTTCTTTTCTTTTTTTGTCGCCGCAATACATGCATGCCGCTCATTGAACATTCAAAACTATGTAAAAACCAATTTGGTAAACAATTGCCTTAAAAATAAAAACTTTAAAACATATGCCGTTTCTTGATTTTTTACGATTTTTTAATTATTATTTTAAATTGGGTTCTGAAAAAAATTTAACCACATTTTTTCTTCTTTTTCTTTCGCGCTGTTTTGAACTTTTTTGTGATTATTATGTACATCGACGAAAAGAAAAAAAAATCAATAAAGCCCATCATTTTTTATTTTGTACTTAAAAAAAGAGTTGCGGACTAAATCTGCAAAAAATTATTTAAATACCTTTTAAAAATAATTCCTCAATGATAAATAATTGTTTGAGTCAAAAACATTAAAAATATGCTATTTTTCTATAATTATGCGTTTTTTTAAGTTGAAAAATTAGCATAAATTATTTATATAATATTCCCCTCCATTTTATAGTTAAAGATATTCAAAATAAATATTTACAACTCCGCGGTTTCGAACTTTCATCTTTTTCAAAGGCAAGCGCCTTCCACCACTGAGCAAATGCGACAAAGGAAGGGAAAATGCATGTTGCAAAATTTTTTCATCGATTTTTGAAAAAAAAAAATGGTACCTTAATAATGCAAACGGGGCCAACTTTTCTCTAAGCCCAATAACTTTAGTTAAAATATAAAAAGGAAAATCAAATTTGTCATATTCTGAAGTTCTGCACCTCCTAGTTTCATAGTTAAACCATTGAATGGAAAAAAAGTTTTAGTCAAAAAACAGTTATTTTCGCGAAAATTCACATATTATGCAAATTAATTGTTAAAAAGCGAAGATATTATGATAAATAGCATTAAATAATGATATATTATTACTTTTGAGATAGTTACTAACCACTTTAATAGGAAGGGAACCACCCTAAAATTTTTATGTGTTTAGAGGAACCAGTGGATCCACAAATGTAAATGGGGGTTAATAAATAATTAAAGATATATAAAAAGATTAAATTCCCTTTATTTTGATACCAAATATGCAATATTGCAATAAAAAAAGGGGCGCTTCGATCCACTTGAAGTGGTTTTTAATGGTCAAATACTCTTTATAAAGGATCCAAGTATCCATGATAATTCACCTAAAGATCCATTAAATGCTAACATGGAGATCCAACATACAAATAGAAAAAGATTCCACTCATTTTTAATTGATCCACTTAAAAAATTCATAAGCTTCATGGCTTTACCGGGTTTTGTATATCTTTGAAGGTATTTGTAAAACTTTTTAAATACAAACAAATTCTTTCAAGAGAATTGGTAATTCAAAATTTGGGTAAATATTTGTTTAAAAAATATTTGGTTTAATCTCAAATAAATGATTTCAAAAAAATAGGGGATAAATGTTTTATTTAAAAAGGAGACGATAATTCGTATAAAAAAATGCTAATAAAATTTTGAAATTGATGCTAAACATTTTCAAAGCTTTTCTAGTAAAATTCGACGGAAAAGAAAAATGATTCAAAATTGTATGGCAGAGGATGAGAGAAATTTGCTTCCCTTTGCTTTGAAAAAAATTTGCAGGTTGCGAAAAAAATTTTCATCAAAAGTTTGAACATAATTTTTACGCTCCAAAAAAGTTGTGGGAATGCCAAACGCTCTATTTTATAGCAGTATTTTAAAAATTCATTAGGAGAATCCTATTCGATATATGTTCCCATCCCAGACCTCCGATTTTGATAGTTAAACCTTAAGTTGGGGAAAAAGTTTTAGTCAAAAAACATGAAAAAACACGTTATTAACTAATGTAAAGGTTGAAAGCCCGGAAATAATGATTTTAAGCACTTAATAATGGTGCTAAAACATATAAATATGTTAGGCATTCATCTGGAAAGGGAAGGGAAGCACCCCTCTTTTTTTATGTGTACTATAGAACCAGTGGATCCACAAATGTAAATGGGGGTTAATAAATAATTAAAGATATATAAAAAGATTAAATTCCCTTTATTTTGATACCAAATATGCAATATTGCAATAAAAAAAGGGGCGCTTCGATCCACTTGAAGTGGTTTTTAATGGTCAAATACTCTTTATAAAGGATCCAAGTATCCATGATAATTCACCTAAAGATCCATTAAATGCTAACATGGAGATCCAACATACAAATAGAAAAAGATTCCACTCATTTTTAATTGATCCACTTAAAAAATTCATAAGCTTCATGGCTTTACCGGGTTTTGTATATCTTTGAAGGTATTTGTAAAACTTTTTAAATACAAACAAATTCTTTCAAGAGAATTGGTAATTCAAAATTTGGGTAAATATTTGTTTAAAAAATATTTGGTTTAATCACAAAAAAATGATTTCAAAAAAATAGGGGATAAATGTTTTATTTAAAAAGGAGACGATAATTCGTATAAAAAAATGCTAATAAAATTTTGAAATTGATGCTAAACATTTTCAAAGCTTTTCTAGTAAAATTCGACGGAAAAGAAAAATGATTCAAAATTGTATGGCAGAGGATGAGAGAAATTTGCTTCCCTTTGCTTTGAAAAAAATTTGCAGGTTGCGAAAAAAATTTTCAACAAAGTTTTGAAAAATTTTTACGCTCCAAAAAAGTTGTTGCCAGACCACTTGCTCTATTTATAGCTTATAAATCAACATTCTAAAAGGAAAAAGATATTCGATATATGCTGAAATTCTGGACCTCCGGTTTTGATAGTTAAACGTTTAGTTGGAAAAAAAGTTTTAGTCAAAAAACATGAAAAAACACGTTATTAACTAATGTAAAGGATGAAAGCCCAATAATAATGATTTTAAGCACTTAATAATGGTGCTAGAACATATAAATATGTTAGGCATTCATCTGGAAAGGGAAGGGAAGCACCCCTCTTTTTTTATGTGTACTATAGAACCAGTGGATCCACGGGTCAATTAACATTAGATAGGTATACCATAACAATAAAATATGCCATAACAATAAAAGAAAATTCCATTTAATTTGATACCAAACACGACAAAAAAAAAATGAAAAAAGGGGCGCTTCGCGCCCCTTGATGTGGTATAAGTGATCCTGCTCTCCTTATTAATGATCCAAGGATTCATGATAATTCACCAAAAGATCCATTAAATGCTAACATGGAGATCCAACATACTAATGCAAAAAGATTCAACGCTCATTTTTTTGATCCACTTAAAAATTTTTATAAGCTTTATGGCTTTATCGAGTTTTGTTAAACTTTATTCCCTTAGATTCACCCAAAAGTAAAAGCACTTTACTTAAAATTAATTAATTATGCAAATTTATATGTTAAATTTGCATAATTAAAGATACCAAAAATTATTAATTCTCCGTTTAAAACGATACACAGATGATTCATAATTATTTGCATTCAAAAAAGTATAAAAATCCACATTTTATGCAAATTTCTCCATAATTATGAATATTTAAGGTACCCAAAAATTATTTAATGATATTTTAATAATATTCCCATTAATTTTATAGTTAAAAATATTCATAAAATTTTATCACCTCCAAGGATTCGAACTTTTTCGATGCGCAAATCCACCGCCTTCCACCATTGCGTCACACATGCAAGGGAAGGAAAAATGCATGTTGCAAAAAATTTTTCATCAAAAGTTTGAACACTCTTTTTACAGTACAAAAAAATATTTCTCTGACTTTATAGAAATTCCCAGCTGCTTTAGTTAACATTTCATAAGGAAAATCAAATTCGTTATATGTCAAAGGTCTCAACCTCACATTTTCATAGTTAAACGTTTAATTGGAAAAAAAGTTTTAGTCAAAATACAGTGAAAAAACATGAAAAAAGTGTTATTAACTAATTAAAAGGTTGAAAGGGCAATAATAATGATTTTTAATGCTTAATAATTATGCTAGAAAACATAACTTAATAAGCTTGCTAAAGAAAGTAGGAAGGGAGGCATGGCTCTTTTTTTATGTGTACTGGGGAACCAGTGGATCCACGGGTCAATTTACATTAAATAGGTATGCCATAACAATAAATAAAACTTCATGATTTGATAGCAAACGCGACATAAAAAAAATTTAAAAAAAAGGGGCGCTTCGCGCCCCTTGAAATGATATTAGTGATCCTACGTTTATTTCTTAATGATCCAAGGATCCCTGATAATCCACCAATAGATCCATTAAATGGTAACAGGGCATATTTTAAAAATGGTTATTAAAGTAAAACCGATTACGTATTTTCTTCTCTAAGATCCACCTTATTGTTCTTAATTTATCTTCCCAAAACTATACGAAAATCTTCCAAAAAGCAGAGAAAATCCACCAATATCCATAAATAACATCCTTTTAAACTTTAAAAAGGATACACAAATAGTATTTAATTGATCCGCTTAAAAAATTTCGCAAGATTCATGGCTTTATTGGGTTTTGTAAAACTTTGAAGTTATGTGTAAAAATTTTTAAAATCATACAAATTCTTTCAAGAGAATTGGTAATTCAAAAATTCGGGTAAACATTTGTTTAAAAAATATCTGGTTTAATCTCAAAAAAATGATTTCAAAAAAATATGGGATAAATGTTTTATTTAAAAAGGAGACGATAATTCGTATAAAAAAAAGGCTAATAAATTTTTTAAATTGATGCTAAACATTTTCAAAACTTTTCTAGTAAAATACGACTGAAAAGAAAAATGATTCAAAATTGTATGGCAGAGGATGAGAGAAATTTGCTTCCCTTTGCTTTGAAAAAAATTTGCAGGTTGCGAAAAAAATTTTCAACAAAAGTTTTGAAAAATTTTTACGCTCCAAAAAAGTTGTGGGAATGCCAAACGCTCTATTTTATAGCAGTATTTATAAAAATCAACCCGTGGATCATTCAAAATCAATTCAAGAATTTTTCTAAATCCACTCAAAGATCGGTAAAAATCCATAAAAATCCACTCACAGATCCATAAACCCAAAATCCATAAACACAAAAATCATCGAAAATCCACCAAAAGATCCATCCACCCAAAGATCGATCAACCAAAGATACATTACCCCAAAGATCGATCAACCAAAAGATCCAAGATTCTCCACCCGTGGATCCTGAAGCTCTTCAAAAGTCCATGAAAATCCACTAAAAACAATTAAAAGATCCATTAAGATCCTCCGAAAATAATTAAATAGATCCATTAAAGTTAACCGAAAACAGTTGAAAGATCTATGGAAATCAACGCAAAGATCCTTTTAAAATAATCCCACTTTTCCCTAAAATCTATCTAAAGATCCGTTGAAATCCATCTTTACCCCCTTAATTATCCACCCAAAGATAAAATCCACCAAAAGATCCATAAAAATTCACCAAAACATGAGAGAAAATCCACACAAACCATCTCTGCTCTCTACCTAAACTCCTCTAATATTAACCAAATTCACTTAAATATCCAAATTTATCCACCATTTTGGAAGTAAAACAATTATTTATGTAAATTTTTCAACCAAATTTGAATAATTAAATATGCAAAAATTAGTTAAAAACCTTTTAAAAATAATTACACAATAATTCATAGTTGTTTTGGGTAAAAAAAAAATTAAATGTATGCGAAATTTCTATAATTAACCCTTTTTTTAAGTCAAAAAATTAGAATAAATTATTTAAATAATATTCCCTTCCATTTTATAGTTAAAGATATTCAAAAAAATTATTTACACTTCCTGGGTTTCGAACTTTCATCCACCTCTCAAACCACCGCCTTTCACCACTGAGCAAATGTGACAAAGGAAGGAAAAATGCATGTTGCAAAAAAATTTCTTTGTTTTTGAAGAAAAAAAAATGGTACTCATTAATTCAACATGCACTGACTTTTCTATATGATGAATATGAACATATGTTAAAACTAAAAGGAAAATCAAATTCCATATTCTTCGTTACAGGTCGTAACAAAATTTCATAGTAACTTGATTGATTGGAAAAAAAGTTTTAGTCAAAAAACCATTAAAATTGTGAAAAACATGATATTATGCAAATTAATTGTTTAAAAGCCAAGATATTATGATAAATAGCATTAAATAATGATATATAAGTATATTTGAGATAGTTACTAACCACTTTAATAGGATGGGAACCTCCCATAAATTTTTATGTGTTTAGAGGAACCAGTGGCACAGGATACACATATATATAAAGATTTAAAAATATTATAATAGAGGAGATAGAGCTCTTCATTTTGATACGAAACATTCCAAAAGGAGAATGAAAAAAAGGGCGCTACGCGCCCCTTGAAGTGGTGAAGGAGTTCATGATATTTAGAATCCACCAGAAGATCCCCAAGGATCCATTCACCCAAAGATCCATCCACCCAAGGATCCCGGGAAATACAACCAAAACAGTTAAAAGATCCATTAAAATCCTCCCAAAGATCCATTGAAATCCACCCGAAGATCCATGAAAATCCACCAAAAGATCAACCATCATCCAACCGTAGATCATTATAATCCACTCAAAGATCCATTAAAATTCCACCCAAAGAAACAATAAAAATCCACCCAAAGATCCATCCGTCCAAGGATCCAGGGAAATCAACCCAAGGATCATTAAAAATCCTCCCAATTATTCGTCATAATCCACCCAAACTTCTTCAAAAATCCACCCTAGGATCCTTTATAATCCAACCAAAGATCCATTACGATCTACCAAAGATCCAACATAATGTACACTTATGTAAATTTTTCAATTTAATTTGCATAACTAAATATGCAAAAAAAATTTTATACCATTTTAAAAATAATTCCCCAATAATTTATAATTGTTTTGGATCAGAAACATTAAAAATAGGCTACCTTTTCAATAATTAACGCTTTTTTACTATTCTAATTAGTTCTAAAAATTAGCATAATAATTTTAATAATATTCCCGTTTATTTTATAGTTAAAGATAATCAAAATAATTATTTACATCTCCTGGGTTTCGAACTTCCATCCTTCTCATAGTCAAGCGCCTTCGACCACTGAGCAAATCACACAAAGGAAGGGAAAATGCATGTTGCAAAAAAATTTCAAAATTTTTTTGAAAAAAAAAATGGTACTCAATAATTGAACATGCGTGGATGAAACTACATGATGAATATGAATATGTATAAAAATCATAAGGAAAATCAAATTCGTCAATATCTGTCATTTTGGGTCTCCGTTTTTCATAGTTACTTGATTGATGGGGGAAAAAGTTTTAGTCAAAAAACTGTGATTTTCATGAAAAACATGATATTATGCTAATTAATTGTTTAAAAGCCAAGATATTATGATAAATAGCATTAAATAATAATATATAAGTATATTTGAGATAGTTACTAACCACTTTAACACTGTGGGAACCTCCCATTAATTTTTCTGTGTTTAGAGGAACCAGTGGATCCACATATCCTAATAGAATAAGAGAATGCTATCGGCCCGGCACTTCGTGCCGGACCTCAGCCTTCGTTCATTTTGTTGTGATTTGTGGTATATCGAGATAGTTGGTGGATCCATGAAAATCCACCCAAAGATCCAATCCACCCAAAGATCCAATCCACCCAAAGATCCGATCCACCCAAAGATCCAATCCACCCAAAGATCCAAACCATCCAAAGATCCAAACCATCCAAAGATCCAATCCACCCAAAGATCCATCCACACACAGAAAAATAGTTAAAAGATCCATGAAAATCCACCCATAAAAGTTAAGATAATTTGAAAATAGTTTAAAAAACATTTCAAAACGATTCTTTAAAGTTTTTATGGATATATGGTGTTAAAAAGTAGAAAATATGCAAATTTTCCATAATTATTCGGTCATATTAGGTCAAAAAGGTGTTAAAAAATTTGCATAAATTATTTTAAGAATATTCCCTTTCATTTCATAGTTAAAGATATTCAAATTATTTTTAATCACTTCTGGGGATTCGAACTTTCTTACTTTTTTCCTTTTGGCAGTCAAGCACTTTCACCACTGAGCAAAAACTACAAAGGAAAAGCAGCATGTTGCAAAATTTTTTCGAAAATTTGTAAAATTTTGACCTTCAAAAATCCACACACCTCGAGATATTTTAATTCCCAGAAGCTTTTATAGAAATTGTAAAAGGAAAATCGAATTCAATATATATCAACGGAATAAACGTCCAAGTTTCATAGTTATTCGATATTATGGAAAAAAAGTTTTAGTCAAAAAACATGTTTTTTTGATGAAAAAAAATTTGCATATTTTTGCAAAATTGTTCGCTGGAGAATGATCCCTATAGTCTACGGATTCAGAATCTGTAAAAAAAATTGAGATATATGAACGGGAAAAAAGTGGTATGGGCGTAGGTCCCAAATTTTCTTGTGTACAGTGGAACCAGTGGATCCTCGGGTCAATTAACATTAGATAGGTATACCATAACAATAAAATATGCCATAACAATAAAGAAAAATCCCTTTAATTTGATACCAAATACGACAAAAGAAAAATTTAAAAAAAAGGGGCGCTTCGCGCCCCTTGATATGGCATAAGTGATCCTGCTCTCCTTATTAATGATCCAAGGATCCATGATAATTCACCAAAAGATCCATTAAATGTTAACATGGAGATCCAACATACTAATGCAAAAAGATTCAACGCTCATTTTTATTTGATCCACTTAAAAATTTTTATAAGCTTTATGGCTTTATCGGGTTTTGTTAAACTTTATTCCCTTAGATTCACAAAAAAATTAAAAGCATTTTCCTCAAAATTAATTATTTATGCAAATTTATATGTTAAATTTGCATAATTAAAGATACTAAAAATTATTAATTCTCCGTTTAAAACGATACACAGATGATTCATAATTATTTGCATTCAAAAAAGTATAAAAATCCACATTTTATGCAAATTTCTCCATTATTATGAATATTTAAGGTACCCAAAAATTATTTAATAATATTTTAATAATATTCCCATTAATTTTATAGTTAAAAATATTCATAAAATTTTATCACCTCCAAGGATTCGAACTTTTTCGATGCGCAAATCCACCGCCTTCCACCATTGCGTCACACATGCAAGGGAAGGAAAAATGCATGTTGCAAAAAATTTTTCATCAAAAGTTTGAACACTCTTTTTACAGTACAAAAAAATATTTCTCGGACTTTATAGAAATTCCCAGCTGCTTTAGTTAACATTTCATAAGGAAAATCAAATTCGTTAGTATTCCAAGGTCTCAACCTCACATTTTCATAGTTAAAGCATTAGTTGGAAAAAAAGTTTTAGTCAAAAAACAGTGAAAAAACATGAAAAATGAGTTATTAACTAATTAGTATATAAAAAGCACAATAATAATGATTTTTAATGCTTATTAATATGATTAGAAAACATAACTTAATAGGCTTGCTAAAGAAAGTAGGAAGGGAAGCACCCCTCTTTTTTTATGTGTACTATAGAACCAGTGACACGGGATCCACATATATATTAATAAAAAAAGCTAAAATTTTAATAGAGGAGGTTGGGACGAACATTTTGATACCATACTTACACAAAGGAGAATGAAAAAAGGGGCGCTTCGCGCCCCTTGAAGTGACGATTTTGATTCATCCACCCAAAGATCCATCCACCCAAAGATCCATCAACCCAAAGATCCATAAACCCAAAGATCCATCCACTTAAGGATCCCGAGAAATACACCCAAAACAGTAAAGAGATCCATAAAAATCTACCTAAAGATACATCCACCCTAAGATCGATCAACCAAAAGATCGATCAACCTTAGTCAAATATCCATCCGAAGCTCTCCTAATATCCACGAAAATCCACCGAAAACAGTTGAAAGATCCATAAAAATCAACCCGTGGATCATTCAAAATCAATCCAAGAATTTTTCTAAATCCACTCAAAGAACGGTAAAAATCCATAAAAATCCACTCACAGATCCATAAACCCAAAATCCATAAACACAAAAACCATCGAAAATCCACCAAAAGATCCATCCACCCAAAGATCGATCAACCAAAAGATCCAAGATTCTCCACCCGTGGACCCCTTATAATATACTCTTAGTCAAATATCCACATGAAGCTCTTCAAATGTCCATTAAAATCCACCAAATACAATAAAAAGATCTATTAAAGTCCGCCCAAAACAGTTAAAAGATCCATCCAAAAACACTCGAGGATCGTTCAAAATTCACACGAAGTTCATTCAATATCAACCAAAACATCATTAGAAATCCACCCACACATTCTTAATTATCCATCTAAAACAATATTCATGCTAATATTTCAGCTAAATTTGCATAATAAAATACGCAAAAAATAATTTAAAAGCCTTTTAAAAATAATTATAAATCATTGGGGAATTGTTTTGGTCAAAAACATTAAAAATATGTTAATTTTTCGATAAATATCGCTTTTTTATTATTCTAATTATGTTATAAAATTAACATAAATTATTTAAATAATATTCCCTTTTATTTAAAAAAGAAACATATTCAAAAAATTATTTACATTTCGGCGGTTTAGAACTTTCATCCTTCTCTAAATTCACCGCCTTCCATCACTGAGCAAATGTGACAAAGGAAGAGAAAATGCATGTTGCAAAAAAATTTCTTCGATTTTTGAAAAAAAAAATTGGACCTTTATAAATTCGATTCTGCCACGTTTTCTCTAAACCCAATAACTTTTGTTAAAATATAAAAAGGAAAATCAAATTTGTCATATGCTGAAACCCATAGTCTCCTAGTTTCATAGTTACTTGATTGATGGGGGAAAAAGTTTTAGTCAAAAAACTGTGATTTTCATGAAAAACATGATATTATGCAAATAAATTGTTTAAAAGCCAAGATATTATGATAAATAGCATTAAATAATGATATATAAGTATATTTGAGATAGTTACTAACCACTTTAACACTGTGGGAACCTCCCATTAATTTTTCTGTGTTTAGAGGAACCAGTGACACGGGATCCACATATTAATATATTTAAAAAATTATATATTATAATAGAGGAGGTTAGGACGAACATTTTGATACCAAATTTACACAAAGGAGAATGAAAAAAGGGGCGCTTCGCGCCCCTTGAAGTGGCGGTTATGATTCATCCACCCAAAGATCCATCCACCCAAAGATCCATCCACCCAAAGATCCATCCACCCAAAGATCCATCCACCCAAAGATCCATCCACCCAAAGATCCATCCACCCAAAGATCCATCCACCCAAAGATCCATCCACCCAAAGATCCATCCACCCAAAGATCCATCCACCCAAAGATCCATCCACCCAAAGATCCATCCACCCAAAGATCCATCCACCCAAAGTTCCATCCACCCAAAGTTCCATCCACCCAAAGTTCCATCCACCCAAAGTTCCATCCACCCAAAGTTCCATCCACCCAAAGATCCATCCACCCAAAGATCCATCCACCCAAAGATCCATCCACCCAAAGATCCATCCACCCAAAGATCCATCCACCCAAAGATCCATAAACCCAAAGATCCATCCACTTAAGGATCCCGAGAAATACACCCAAAACAGTAAAGAGATCCATAAAAATCCGCCTAAAGATACATCCACCCAAAGATCGATCAAGACCCATCCACCCGAAGATCCATTTAAAATTATGCCACATTCCTCTAAAATCCATCTAAAGATTTATGGAAATCCATCTTAACCACCTTAATAATCCACCCAAAGATCCAAGATCGATCAACCAAAAGATCCAAGATCATCCACCCGTGGATCCATCAAAATCTAATCTTAGTCAATAACCACCCGAAGCTCATCAACTATCCACCAAAATATCAATGTAAATACACCAAAAACAGTAAAAAGATCCATTAAAATCCACACAAACTTTCTCAAATATCCATCTAAACTCCTCTAATATAAACCTTAATTCACTTGAATATCCAAATTTATATACCATTTTGGATCTAAAACAATATTTATGCTAATTTATTTCCATAATTTGCATAATTAAACATGCAAAAAATTATTTAAAAACCATTTAAAAATAATTTCCCAAAGAAATAGAATCGATATGGGTCAAAAACATTAAAAATATGCTAATTTTCTATAATTATGCGTTTTTTTAAGTCAATAAATTAGCATAGATTATTTAAATAATATTCCCCTCCATTTTATAGTTAAAGAAATTAAAAAAATTATACACATCTCTTGGGTTTCGAACTTTTTCCATGCGCAAATCCACCGCCTTCCACCACTGAGCAAATGAGACAAAGGAAGGAAAAATGCATGTTGCAAAAAATTTCTCATCGATTTTGAAAAAAAAAAATTGGACCTTTATAAATTCAATTACGCCACGTTTTCTCTAAACCCAATAACTTTAGTGAAAAGATTAAAAGGAAAATCAAATTTGTCATATAGTGGACACGTTAATAACAAAGTTTCATAGTTACTTGATTGATGGGGGAAAAAGTTTTAGTCAAAATACAGTGATTTTCGAGAAAAACATTAAATTATGCTAATTAATTGTTAAAAAGCCAAGATATTATGATAAATAGCATTAAATAATGATATATTATTAGTTTTGAGATAGTTACTAACCACTTTAATAGGAAGGGAACCACCCTAAAATTTTTATGTGTTTAGAGGAACCAGTGGATCCACGGGTCAATTTACATTAAATAGGTATGCCATAACAATAAATTATGCCCATAACAATAAATAAAATTCCCTTTAATTTGATACCAAACACGACAAAAGAAAGATAAAAAAAAAGGGGCGCTTCGCGCCCCTTGAAGTGGTATTAGTGGTCCTGCTCTCCTTATTAATGATCCAAGGATCCATGAAAATCCACCAAAAGATCCATTAAATGGTAACTGGGGAGATCCAACATACTAATGCTATGAGGATATGTAAATTAATCAATAGCATATTTGTTTCTCAATGATCCACCTTATTGTTTATAATTTATCACCCCTAAATTCTATAAAAAGCTAAAGCATTTCACTTAAAATTAATTAATTACGCAAATTTTTATGTTAAATTTGCAAAATTAAACATCCCAAATATTATTTAATTCCCCGTTAAAAATGATTCCCAAAAGATTCATAATTATTTGCATTCAAAAAAGTATAAAAATCCACATTTTATGCAAATTTCTCCATAATTATGAATATTTAAGATACCCAAAAATTATTTAATAATATTTTAATAATATTCCCATTAATTTTATAGTTAAAAATATTCAAAATTTTTTTATCACATCTAAGGATTCGAACTTTTTTCCATTCACAAATCCACCGCCTTCCACCATTGCGTCACACATGCAAGGGAAGGAAAAATGCATGTTGCGAAAAAAATTTCAACAAAAGTTTTGAAAACTTTTTTACACCAAAAAAAGGCAAACGAAATACCAAACCCTCTATTTTATAGCATTATTTTAAAATTTCATTAGGAGAATCCTATTCGATATATGTTCCCATCCCAGACCTCCGGTTTTGATAGTTAAACGTTTAGTTGGAAAAAAAGTTTTAGTCAAAAAACCGTAAAAAACACGTTATTAACATCTCATTAGGTTGAAAGCCAGGAAATAATGATTTTAAGCACTTATTAATGGTGCTAGAAAACATAAAAAGTTAAACTAACTAAAAAAATAGGGAAGGGAGGCATGGCTCTGTTTTCTTGTGTACTAGGGAACCAGTGGATCCACAAATGTAAATGGGGGTTAATAAATAATTAAAGATATATAAAAAGATTAAATTCCCTTTATTTTGATACCAAATATGCAATATTGCAATAAAAAAAGGGGCGCTTCGATCCACTTGAAGTGGTTTTTAATGGTCAAATACTCTTTATAAAGGATCCAAGAATCCATGATAATTCACCTAAAGATCCATTAAATGCTAACATGGAGATCCAACATACAAATAGAAAAAGATTCCACTCATTTTTAATTGATCCACTTAAAAAATTCATAAGCTTCATGGCTTTACCGGGTTTTGTATATCTTTGAAGGTATTTGTAAAACTTTTTAAATACAAACAAATTCTTTCAAGAGAATTGGTAATTCAAAATTTGGGTAAATATTTGTTTAAAAAATATTTGGTTTAATCACAAAAAAATGATTTCAAAAAAATAGGGGATAAATGTTTTATTTAAAAAGGAGACGATAATTCGTATAAAAAAATGCTAATAAAATTTTGAAATTGATGTTAAACATTTTCAAAGCTTTTCTAGTAAAATTCGACGGAAAAGAAAAATGATTCAAAATTGTATGGCAGAGGATGAGAGAAATTTGCTTCCCTTTGCTTTGAAAAAAATTTGCAGGTTGCGAAAAAAATTTTCAACAAAGTTTTGAAAAATTTTTACGCTCCAAAAAAGTTGTTGCCAGACCACTTGCTCTATTTATAGCTTATAAATCAACATTCTAAAAGGAAAAAGATATTCGATATATGCTGAAATTCTGGACCTCCGGTTTTGATAGTTAAACGTTTAGTTGGAAAAAAAGTTTTAGTCAAAAAACCGTTAAAAATCGACTATTAACATGTTAATAGGTTGAAAGCCAGGAAATAATGATTTTAAGCACTTATTAATGGTGCTAGAACATATAAATATGTTAGGCATTCATCTGGAAAGGGAAGGGAGGCATGGCTCTTTTTTTTTGTGTACTGGGGAACCAGTGGATCCACGGGCCAATTACATTAGATATATATGCTACATGATATGAAATTAATTACAATTCCCTTTATTTTGATACCAAATATGCAATATGACCAAATAAAAAAAGGGCGCTTCGATCCCCTTGAAGTGGTTTTAATGGTCAAATACTCTTTATAAAGGATCCAAGGATCCATGATAATTCACCAAAAGATCCAATTTAATGGTAAATGGGGAGATACAATCTACTAATAATATCCATAAATAAAATCTTTTAAACTTTAAAAAAGATACACAAATAGTATTTAATTGATCCACTTAAAAAATTTAATAAGCTTCATGGCTTTATCGGGTTTTGTAGAACTTTGAAGTTATGTGTAAAACTTTTTAAAAACTAACAAATTCTTTCAAGAGAATTGCTAATTCAAATTTTGGGTAAAGATTTGGTTTGCTCAATAAAAGGAACTCAAAAAAATTGGGGAAAAATGCTTTATTTAAAAAATGAGTTGATAATTTAGGATAAAAAAAAATGCTCATAAAATTTTAAAATTGATGGTTAACATTTTCGAAGCTTTTATAGAGAAAAATTACGGAAGTAAAAAATGATTCAAAATTGGGAGGCAGAGGATGAGAGAAATTTGCTTCCCTTTCCTTTGAAAAAAATTTGCAGGTTGCGAAAAAGTTTTTCATCGAAAGTTTTGAAAAAATTTTTACCATCAAAAAAAACGAACTGCCGGACGGTTTGCTCTATTTATAGCTTATTTATTAACATTCTAAAAGGAAAAAGATACTCGATATATATTGAAATACGTCAAGTTCGAATCTCATAGTTAAACAATATCATGGAAAAAAAGTTTTAGTCAAAATACAGCAACCCTGTAAGCCAACCGTCATTTTCGACGGTTACCACCGTCTTTTGACGGTTTTGACCGTCAATTTTTTTTTTCCAAAAACTCAAGATTATTGATAAATAAGCTATGGAGATTATTGCTGCTCTATTTTTTATAGTTGAAACCTATTTCAGAGCCTGACGGTCTCCACCGTCAACTGACGGTCGCCACCGTCAAGAGACGGTTGAAACCGACGATGCGCATTTTAGTTATGAATTTTTTTTTAAGGTTTCAAAATGATTTTTAACATTGAAAAAATATTATAAAAGCTAATTTCAAGCAATGATTAACGAGTTTTTTCCAATTCAATTCATTATTAATATCAAAAATGCACAAAAAATGTGAAATACATGTAAATTTTTTTTCTGTTTTTGTTTATTATTTTATTTTTATTTTTTTAATGCAAGATTATTTTGAACATATAAAAATGAAATACAAATATATATTATTTTTAGATTATAATATTGTTTTACCATCATTAAAAAACAAAAAATTGTTATTATAAATATGTATGTATGAGAAATATTTAAAAAATTTAAGAGTTTGGAGAAAGTTTAACTTAAAAAACCATTAGAAAATAATTATAACAATGTTTAAACGTCCATAACTTCAGGTTCTTCTTCTTCAATTATAACAGGCAAAAAAGGAGCATACTTTTTTTTAAATTTTTCCATATTCTTCATCTTTATCAACATACTCACAGTTTCTGGTGATAAAGATCCACGTAACTTCGTCGCGGTCCTTCCCAATAAAGAAAAAACCCTTTCGCTTGCGGCACTGCTTGTGATGCACAGAACTTTTCTAGCTAGGATAGCAATATGAGGAAATACTTTAGCGTTTGCTTTCCAAAATTCAATTGCGTCGGCATAATTGTAAACAATGCTGTTTGATCTCAAGTCAAGGTAGTTCTCAACCTCAACATCGGTTGGATAAGTTACAATTGTTTGTCGATGCTGAGTAAAAGGGGAAGGAGGAGCCGCTGCATATGGATCTTCTACCGATTCATCATTGCTAACTTTATGAACCCATTTCTTTAAAGTTTCTATGGCCTGTAAAACATTTATTATTCCTATCAAAATTTATTATAATATAGTTTACCGAAGGGATAGAAATTTGTGGAATTTCAAGAATCTTATCTTTGTTTAGTGGATCGAGCAGCAAACCCAAAATATAGTAGTCAGATTTTGCAAATAATGTTAATTGATAATCAACGACTTTCAAAGCAGCTTGGGCCATCGCTTTTCGATCAGCATTATCATCTTCAATTTGGTCGACAAAAAATTGTCTTAAACGATAATATTCAATATAGACTTTGTTTATTGTTGGAGAAGTTTCAGACTAAAATTTTAGTTATATGAAAAATTCAGAATGAACATAGGGAAGTAAGTAAAAGACATACTTGGAAAAGAGTAACTGCGTCTTTAATCGGTTCTAACAATTCTGTATATGATTTTAAAAGAGGCAAGGTTGAACGATATTCTTGAAGTGCTTCTCGATAAACATATCGACCATTAGCAGAATAGCTATAAAGTTTAGTATTAATTAAATCCATTTGTTGTTGATTTAATTTGGTTAAGCTTTCTATTGAGCGGAAACGGGACAACCAGCGGGTTTCAGTGAATTTGAATAAAGAGCCACCAGCTTTTGATATTTTGTTTTTTAACCAAGGTCGAGAGCTAAAATAACAAAAATAAATAAATATTAAATAGCTTTTATGATGGCTTACTTCACTCCCTTGATTATTTTCATTGACATATCCAATTTTTTTTCAATTAATGTTAATCTTTCACGAGTAGTAACATCTAATTGAAATTCTGCTGGCAAGTAGTTATTTTTATATGGGCATACGGCCCTTTTGCTGAGTAAGTTCAACAAATGGCAAGTATCATTCAAACGAGTGTATTCATTCAATGCTCTTACGATATTACTTCCCTGATCACTCGTAATTACAATATTATTCTTTAAAAGTTCCAAAGTAATGCCATGTTTTTCTAAAGTCTGAGTTAAGTCATCCAAGACTTCATGACTTTCTGTGGTTTCGGCAGAAAATTCATGAAAATCCAAAATCCAATTTTCAATTTGCCTACAATTCAAAAATCAATAATTTATGTTAAAGAATAAAAGAAGAATATTTACCAATCTTCTGTAGTAAAATGGATTGTAACTACAAAATACTGAGAACCTTTGGTACCGAAGTCAAGCGTCAATGCAGCTCCAAATTTTTTAACATGATCAAGGATATGCTTTGAAAATTGGGGTTCCATTGTTTTGACAAAAGCTTTGCAATAATTTTTAACAGTTTGCCTGGAAGGAATAAAGCCCAAAATTGATGGATCGTTAGCAGGGATCACTTTGTTACGTGCACAAGAAATACCATAATCAAAACTGCAAAAAAAAATTTAAAATTTTAGTAAAATATTGGATTGTTTACCCTTCGCGATATATGCTTTCCATCAAGTTTTTAAGCCCATTATGTTCAACTGTGGAAAATGGGACAACGTCAGTTGCAACCATAAAAGATAATAACTCTGTTAGTTTTAACTTTAAATGAGCTGGCGGTTCAACATCTTCTTGATTTTGATTTTGGTGTACATTTTTTTCATGCGAGCTTTAAAAAATTTGTTATAAAAATTTAAGCTATAGTTCATTTTTCACCCACTTTTTTTTAATACATATTCATTTTATGAGTTTAGATTAATAAATGCCAAATAATAAAAAAGTTTAATCTAATTTTTATATGTAGAGCCTTTTAAAAAAAACGTAAAAAAATAAATAACAATAAGACAGTAATGAACTCAAAAAAAAGTATTAAAAAAAGTTGGCGCTAAAACGATTGAACCAAGCCCTTTTTAATGTATGCGACTTACTATAAAGTTTGACGACTGGTAATAGTTGCGGCAAAAATATACTTGCATTTAACACACGTTACCGCGGCTTCTTCCTTTGTTTCCTTATAAACAATTTTTTGACATCCAGCATATATTTTTTCTCCGAGTTCAAGGATTCCATTACGAAGCGCTTGCAAAATTTCATTTCTATCGATCGATGTAAGTTTACCTTCGTAAACTTTATTTCGGCTCCCAGGAGTAAGGCTCATTTTAGTTTACCACAATTTTAAAGCAAAATTCATTTACCAAGAATTACTAAATATAAAAAATCAAAAAATGGCTTTTTTGGCTTTTATAAACAATCGTTATATGCTATTTCGAACAAAATTTATAAAAAGTCATGCTGTCATATGTCGATGCCCTTTTCGAAGGTTGTTTACAACTTTTAAGAAATTTTATCTTATGTTGATTTTCATTCTAGAAAGAAAAATATCGAAAAATATTTGGTGTTTTATTTTGTCGGCGACTTTTCTTTTGCACAAAAAAAGGATGTGGATAAACATTTTTGTTTTTCGTCTTATTTATTATTTTCCTTGAAAACTTTTTAAAAGAAAAAAAAACCTTTTAAAGATCCTTCGACATTTTGATGATATTTATATAGAAGTAAACATGTGGCATAAGGAAAGTGGCGTAATTTTTCGGTCGTTTATATTTCATTTTTATATGTTCAAAATAATCTTGCATTAAAAAAATAAAAATAAAATAATAAACAAAAACAGAAAAAAAATTTACATGTATTTCACATTTTTTGTGCATTTTTGATATTAATAATGAATTGAATTGGAAAAAACTCGTTAATCATTGCTTGAAATTAGCTTTTATAATATTTTTTCAATGTTAAAAATCATTTTGAAACCTTAAAAAAAAATTCATAACTAAAATGCGCATCGTCGGTTTCAACCGTCTCTTGACGGTGGCGACCGTCAGTTGACGGTGGAGACCGTCAGGCTCTGAAATAGGTTTCAACTATAAAAAATAGAGCAGCAATAATCTCCATAGCTTATTTATCAATAATCTTGAGTTTTTGGAAAAAAAAAATTGACGGTCAAAACCGTCAAAAGACGGTGGTAACCGTCGAAAATGACGGTTGGCTTACAGGGTTGAAATACAGTGAAAAAACATGAAAAATGAGTTATTAACTAATTAGTATATAAAAAGCCCAATAATAATCATTTTTAACCCTTATTAATATGGTTAGAAAACATAACTTAATAGGCTTGCTAAAGAAAGTAGGAAGGGAAGCACCCCTCTTTTTTTATGTGTACTATAGAACCAGTGACACGGGATACACAAATATTATTTTAAAAAATATGATAGAGGAGTATGAGCTGATATTTTGATACCAAATATGTAGGAAGGAGAAGTGACGTTTTTGATTCATCCACACAAAGATCCATCAACCCAAAGATCCATAAACCCAAAGATCCATCCACTTAAGGATCCCGAGAAATACACCGAAAACAGTTGAAAGATCCATGGAAATTCACCCAAGGATCATTCAAATTCCGCGGAAGGATCTATCATAACCCACCCGAAAATCCATAAAAATCAACCCGTGGATCATTCAAAATCAATCCAAGAATTTTTCTAAATCCACTCAAAGAACGGTAAAAATCCATAAAAATCTTCACACACATCCATAAACGCAAAATCCATAAACACAAAAACCATCGAAACGCCACCAAAAGATCCATCCACCCAAAGATCGATCAACCAAAGATACATTACCCCAAAGATCGATCAGCCAAAAAATCCAAGATTCTCCACCCGTGGACCCCTTATAATATACTCTTAGTCAAATATCCACATGAAGCTCTTCAAATGTCCATTAAAATCCACCAAATACAATAAAAAGATCTATTAAAGTCCACCCAAAACAGTTAAAAGATCCATCCAAAAACACTCGAGGATCGTTTAAAATTCACCCAAGTTCATTCAATATCCACCAAAACATCATTAGAAATCCACCCACACATTCTTAATTATCCATCTAAAACAATATTTATGCTAATATTTCAGCTAAATTTGCATAATAAAATACGCAAAAAATAATTTAAAAGCTTTTTAAAAATAATTATAAATCATTGGGGAATTGTTTTGGTCAAAAACATTAAAAATATGCTAATTTTTCGATAAATATCGCATTTTTATTATTCTAATTATGTTATAAAATTAGCATAAATTATTTTAATAATATTCCCCTCCATTTTATAGTTAAAGTTATTCAAAAAAATTATTTACACTTCCTGAGTTTCGAACTTTCATCCACCTTTCAGTCAAGCGCCTTCCACCACTGAGCAAATGTGACAAAGGAAGGAAAAATGCATGTTGCAAAAAAATTTCTTTGTTTTTGAAGAAAAAAAAATGGTACTCATTAATTCAACATGCACTGACTTTTCTATATGATGAATATGAACATATGTTAAAACTAAAAGGAAAATCTAATTCCATATTCTTCGTTACAGGTCGTAACAAAATTTCATAATTACTTGATTGATTAAAAAAAAAGTTTTAGTCAAAATACCGCAAAAATCGTTAAAAAACACTTTTCAGTATATTTGAATATTAAAAAGCCCGAAAATTATGATAAATAACATTAAATAATGATATATAATTAGTTTTGAGATAGTTACTAACCACTTTAACACTGTGGGAACCTCCCATAAATTTTTATGTGTTTAGAGGAACCAGTGACACGGGATCCACGTATATTAATATAGGCACATAGATAAAGGAGAATGAGCACTTCATTTTGATACCAAACATCTATAGTAAAAGAATGAAAGGGGCGCTTCGCGCCCCTTGAAGTGACGAATTTGTTCCATCAACCCAAAGATCCATCAACCCAAAGATCCATCAACCCAAAGATCCATCAACCCAAAGATCCATCAACCCAAAGATCCATCAACCCAAAGATCCATCAACCCAAAGATCCATCAACCCAAAGATCCATCAACCCAAAGATCCATCAACCCAAAGATCCATCAACCCAAAGATCCATCAACCCAAAGATCCATCAACCCAAAGATCCATCAACCCAAAGATCCATCAACCCAAAGATCCATCAACCCAAAGATCCATCCACTTAAGGATCCATCCATTTAAGGATCCCGAGAAATACACCCAAAACAGTAAAGAGATCCATAAAAATCCACCTAAAGATACATCCACCCTAAGATCGATCAACCAAAAGATCGATCAACCTTAGTCAAATATCCACCCGAAGCTCTCCTAATATCCACCAAAATATCCACGAAAATCCACCGAAAACAGTTGAAAGATCCATGGAAATTCACTCAAGGATCATTCAAATTCCGCGGAAGGATCTATCATAACCCACCCGAAGATCCATAAAAATCAACCCGTGGATCATTCAAAATCAATCCAAGAATTTTTCTAAATCCACTCAAAGAACGGTAAAAATCCATAAAAATCCACTCACAGATCCATAAACCCAAAATCCATAAACACAAAAACCATCGAAAATCCACCAAAAGTTCCATCCACCCAAAGATCGATCAACCAAAGATACATTACCCCAAAGATCGATCAACCAAAAGATCCAAGATTCTCCACCCGTGGACCCTGAAGCTCTTCAAATGTCCATTAAAATCCACCAAATACAATAAAAAGATCTATTAAAGTCCACCCAAACCATTGAAATCCATCCAAAAATCTTTTAAAATCCACTCAAAGATCGATAAAAATCCACCCAAAAATCCATAAAAAATCCACCCGAGGATCCATCATAATCCACCAAAAGGTATATAAAGATCCATCCAAACATCCATCCAAACATCCATTTCCCAAAAGATCAATAAAACAAAAGATCGATCAACCTTTGTCAAATATCCACCCGTAGCTCTTCTAATATCCACCAAAAGATCCATAAAAATAGACCAAAAACAGTTAAAAGATCCATTAAAAATTCACCAAAACATGAGAGATAATCCACACAAACTTTCTCAAATATCCACCTAAACTCCTCTAATATCAACCTTAATTCACTTGAATATCCAAATTTATCCACCATTTTATAAGTAAAACAAAAATAATTATGCAAAATTTTCGATATTTTGCATAAATAAATATGCAAAAATTTATTTAAAACCCTTTTAAAAATAATTTCCATTGTTTTATAATTGTTTGGGGTCAAAAATATAAAAAATATGCTAATTTTCCATAATTATCCTTATATTTATTAACCAAATATACCCAAAAATTATTTTTATAATTAATTATAATATTCCCCTCCATTTTATAGTTAAAGAAATTCAAAAAAATTATTTACATCGCAGAGGTTTCGAACTTTCATCCATTCGCAAGTTCACCGCCTTCCACCACTGAGCAAATGCGACAAAGGAAGAGAAAATGCATGTTGCAAAAAATTTTCATTGATTTTTTGAAAAAAAAAATTGGACCTTAAAATAATTTTGTGCAGAAGATTTTGAAATACCCAGAGGCTTTATTGGAAAAACGGCAAGGAAAATCAAATTCCATATATATTTTTACATGTCGTTACAAAAGTTCATAGTTAAACCATTGGATGGAAAAAAAGTTTTAGTCAAAAAACTGAGATTTTCGCGAAAAACTTTAAATTATGCTAATTAATTGTTAAAAAGCCAAGATATTATGATAAATAGCATTAAATAATGATATATTATTAGTTTTAAGATAGTTACTAACCACTTTAATAGGATGGGAACCTCCCATAAATTTTTCTGTGTTTAGAGGAACCAGTGGATCCACGGGTCAATTCACATTAAATAGGTATGCCATGACAATAAAATATGCCATAACAATAAAAGAAAATTCCCTTTAATTTGATACCAAGCTCGACAAAAGAAAAATTTTAAAAAAAGGGGCGCTTCGCGCCCCTTGATATGGTATTAGTGATCCACCCATTTTTCATAATGATCCAAGGATCCATGATAATTCACCAAAAGGATCCATTAAATGGTAATAGGGGAGATCCAACATACTAATGCTATAGAAGTTGCTATAAAAATAAACCAATAATTTATTTGCTTCTCAGTGATCCACCTTATCGTTCATAATTTATCGAGCTCAAACTATACAAAAATCTTCCTAAAGGAAACAAAATCCACGCATGCTTTCTCAATAATCCACCAATAGTATTCATAAATAACATTCTTCTGAACCCTCAAAAAGAGACCAATCATTTTTAAATGATCCACACTTAAAAAAATTCATAAGCTTCATGGCTTTATGGGGTTTTGTAGAACTTTGAAGGTAAGCATAAAATTTTTAAAAATAAACAAATTCTTTCAAGAGAATTGCTAATTCAAATTTTGGGTAAAGATTTGTTGGAAAATATTTGGTTTGCTCAATAAAATGAACTTAAAAAAATTGGGGAAAAATGCTTTATTTAAAAAAGGTGACGATAATTTGGATAAAAAAATCTTATTCAAAATTTTGAAATTGATGTTAAACATTTTCAAAGCTTTTCTAGTAAAATACGACGGAAAAGAAAAATGATTCAAAATTGTATGGCAGAGGATGAGAGAAATTTGGTTCCCTTTGCTTTGAAAAAAATTTGCAGGTTGCGAAAATTTTTTTTGTTGAAAGTTTTGAAAAAATTTTTACCATCAAAAAAAACGAACTGCCGGACGGTTTGCTCTATTTATAGCTTATTTATTAACATTCTAAAAGGAAAAAGATACTCGATATATATTGAAATACGTCAAGTTCGAATCTCATAGTTAAACAATATCATGGAAAAAAAGTTTTAGTCAAAATACAGTGAAAAAACATGAAAAATGAGTTATTAACTAATTAGTATATAAAAAGCCCAATAATAATCATTTTTAATGCTTAATAATTATGTTAGAAAACATAACTTAATAGGCTTGCTAAAGAAAGTAGGAAGGGAAGCACCCCTCTTTTTTTATGTGTACTGGGGAACCAGTGGATCCACAAATTAAATGGGGGTTAATAAATAATTAAAGATGTAAAAATAAACAAAATTCTCTTTATTTTGATACCAAATATGCAATATTGCAATAAAAAAAGGGGCGCTTCGATCCACTTGAAGTGGTTTTTAATGGTCAAATACTCTTTATAAAGGATCCAAGTATCCATGATAATTCACCTAAAGATCCATTAAATGGTAACATGGAGATCCAACATGGAAACGGGACGGGATGAAGAGTTTAATCCCGTTAAAGGACGAGACGAGAAAATTTGATCCCATTTTCGCCCACAATAAAAAAATCATTACGTTTGCCCTAAAAAAATTGAATTTTTCAATCTTTGAATCCTAAAATAGATGGAAAGCATTCATTAAAGGGAGTGTCTCAGGCGATGGCAGGAATCCTTACGCCGGCTCCCTTTGTTTTTGGTTTACGAAACATTTCGAAACGTTTTTCGTGGAAGGAACTTTTTTTGCAAATAGCTACAAAAAGCTTCAAACTTTTTGTAGCACTTTGGAAGTCTTTGAGACAGTGAAAAAACTTTCGGGCTAGGAACACCCGGCGTAAGGAATCCTGCCATCGCCTGAGACACTCCCTTTAAATTCTCAAATATATTTGTGATATCATTTTTATGTTAACAAAAGGTCCCTTTTAAAAAAGAAAAGAAAGATAAGCGTCATTTATTTAATTTTTTTTATCCACATATCCTCTTTTGTTTAAAAATATTAAAGAATCATAAAATTAAATATTTCTTTGTCAATCGTTTTAAAAAATATGTCTTTTGTTCTTTTTTCTGGTTTAAAGTTAGTTTAAAAACATATTTTAATCAGCCAAAAGATAAGTATGAAATGACGAAACGTTTTTTTAAGTTTAATAACAAAGCTTTTTTAATATCCATTTCTTGCGTACAATAAAATTATCCAAAAAGATCCAAAAAAACAACATTTATTAAAAAAAATTTAATTTTTTAAATCACAAACGTTTTGATTGGAAAAAAACTAAAACTTTATGAAAAATTTTTAGAATTATTTTCTTCGAAAGTGATTTTATTTTTTTACGAATTGGTTGAAAAGACTTTTGTAAAACGAATCAAAAAAGCGTAAAATTTTTTTAAACTCTATCTTCCATATTAAAAAAGCATTCAAGGTCATCAAAATGGATAAACTTTGGCAAAAAAAAAAAAAAAAAAAAAAAATAACATAAAATTCTTTCACATTTATTTAAAATGCGTATGTGTAAATGTATAGCTTAAAAAAATTTGATATTACTTTATTATCATCATTTTTATGCTTTAAAAAATTCATTTGAAAAGGGGAAAGATATTTTATGAATCGTTTTATAATAAATTTTTGTAAACTTATCAAAAGTTAAGAAAATTAATTCATGGCAAACAAGACATAATGAAGGAAGATAATCAAACATTGACGAAGCTCATCGTCAATGGCAATAAATATCATTCTGTGGTGCAATGGCGCATGTACACAAATAAAGTATGCTAATACCCGGCTTTATTTTTTATTATACATAAAATAAACGTTTTTAAGAAACTGCTATATATCTATTTTTTGTATCCACGCAGAATCGTAGTATTCTGTTTTTGTGTGCCATACAAGGATTTCACGCAGATTTGCGTCAAATCCAAAAGGTTGAATTTCGTTTAACGGAATATTAAATTGTTTTATAAAGCAATCGCCTACTTCTGATAATTTACAATCGCGTTTAAATGAAGCACTAAAATCATTAATTTTTAATAAAGCAAGCATATTTGCGCAAAAAAATAAAACAAACTTTGAATTGAATAAAATAAGCTTGAGATTAATAGCAAATCCAACCACATCGGTAGCAAAAGTTCTATTTTGATCAGAAATAACGTTAAACGATATTATTCTCTTTTGTTCATTAATTATGGGAGTTTCAACTAAAGCTTGTCCAACTAGACCTAAAAAATATAAAATCCAATATGTGTACTAAATTTAGGCAAGGAAGCGGGCCTGCCTAGGCCCGGCATGGCCGTGAAAAAGTCGGCCCGTTTCCATGCCTAGTATTAATATACTTTTTTTGTTTAAATTTTGAACTCGAAAAATAAAATAAAATCGGCTAAAAATTGTTGGCATAATGAGAGAGAAATTTTAATACATTAAAGTTATTTTAAAAAATTAAGAAACTGGTTAAAAAGTTTTTCTTGAATTCTTTTCTTTTCTTCAAATTTTTGTGATGTGCCTTTGGAAAAAAATCGAGATAATTTACAATCAATGCCTTTTAGTGGGGAAATGAATTAAAATTTCTTCTATAAATACATAAAATACTTACCAACAGCCCAAATTCCTATACCTTTTACTTTTTTTATGTAATAATCAAATAGCCTTAAATCATAAGTAACATCTTCATCTGCAAAATATACGACAGCGTTATAATAATAATAATGATAATAATTAGAATAATAACCTTTTATAAATTCAAGGGCTTTGTTTCTTTGAGCCCAAAACTCTTCTAAAAAAATATTTATTTAAATTAATCATTTTTTAACAAATTTTGTGTCTGATTTTCCCACCTTGCTTTTCATCTTTTTGTGGTGAGAGAGCATAAAGATAATCATATTTGATTTTGGATCGAATTAAAATATCTTCTACTTCTGAATTAGTTTGGTTACCATTTTCAATAATAATCCAATGTAAATTATTTTTAATATGCATCAAAGTTTGCGATAAACGAGTTATATCCGGAATTCTCGTAAGCTTTTCTCTTGTTGGAGTACAAATTATAAGTAAAGGATCTTTGTGGAAAAATTGGTTTACAACAAAAATCAAATATATTATTAATAAAAATGAGGAAATCAAAATTGATGGATTTGTGATCGGTGCCATCTAAAATAATTTTGTTATAAGAAAGCTAAATTTTAATAAAGCGCGCTTCAAAATATAAACCAATGTTAAAAACAAATGATTAAAAAAAGGAAAAACAATAGCTATTATAATGGGTGGAAATGCGAAAAGTCTTATGCAAATGCAAGTAAAAAACAAGTTAAAATAGATTTAAGCAATCAACGTTTTACTTGCATGCAGTACATAAAGCTAAATCTTGTTACTGCTTTAAAACTTTTACCAAAAATGATTATAAGAATTATTTTAAAAAGGTATTTCTGCTTTCAAAATTTTCCATCTTGTTTTATTCTATTTTATGTAATTTTAACATATTTTTATGTTTTTTACTTTCATTATATTAATTTTCCATTTACATATGGTTAGGAATTTTAATAATAAGTTATTTAAAATTTTTTTGTAAATTTAAAAGACCCAACAAAAGGATTTGTAATAGAGTGGCATCCCTATGAGGATCGTGACTCACAGGTTCAAAATCTCGTCGTTTGTATACTCATTTTTTCATGCGCAAAAATTGAAAAAATAATTTTGGTTTAGTCCTACGAAATCACTATCATAGAAAAAACTTATAATACTTTTTTTGAATTACAGCGTCAAATTTTTTAGTTTTTTTTAAGTAGGTATGCGCAGACCCTCCTTCTGTATTATAACATTGAATGAAAAAGTTACTGACCCAAATCTTGTAAAAAAAAAAAGAATTTTATTTTCAGATAATATTAAAAGAGAAATTAGCGCCGATAATTTAATATTAAACAAAATGATATTTTCCAATAAAAATATAACCCAAAGTGTTTATTTTTGTCAAAACACAACAAAACTTTTGATTGCAGTGATTTCACATTTCGATGATTTCGATGGAAGAATTTTTATAAGAAAAACTTGGGGAAAACCCTCGCCCCCTTCAGAAATTAGATTCGTTGTTGGAAAAAAGGTACATTTTCTTTTTATTTTTCATTTTTTTAAAAAATGTTTATGCTCTAAATCGAGACATTAATTATTTCTTAATAGGTTTTACAGTTTTACACAAAAAGCTTAAATAAAGTTCACTAAATATTTTAGAAGAACGAAAATTTCCCCAATGCTTTATTATTGGCTGAACAATTAGCTTATAAAGATTTAATAATAACTACCATCGAAGAAGATTACTATGATTTATCATTGAAAACTTTAGCATCCTTAACATTTTTTTCATCCGCTTGCCCTTCAGCTACGTGTCTTTCAAAAAGCGACTCCGACACAATTATAAATATTTCAAAACTGGAAAAATTATGTAATAAACATAAAAGTAAAAAAACTAAATTAATTCGAAAATGTTTTTATCCCACGTTTTTTTTAAGCGATTGAAAGCATTCATGGTTATTGCTTTAAAAATGGTTTAGTTCTTCGACGATCCTTTATTTCAAGCAAATGGAATGTCCCGGAATATGTTTTCGCACCAAAAAATTATCCATTTTATTGCCGTGGTGGAAATTATTTATTTACAAAAAGATCAACGATAGGTAAGTTAAAATAATATTTGAATATAAAACTTTTATTTTTGATTGGTATCCTCATTAGAGATTTTTTATTTTATTTTAAAAAACTTTTTTTACTGCGAGGCCATCAAAAATATGGTTTCCCAAAACTCTGTTAGTTCGATCGTTTTTAAGAACTCTTGCGTCAGCAAATGAAGGATGCGCAGCATTGCGCCGCTTCCAAACTGTCTACTTTTTTGAGTAAACATTCGTTTTTTTGCTACAAAAAAAAAAGATTTAAAAAAAAATTGTCAAGAATTTCAATTTTAATGGGTGGTTTTTTCGGGCATAATTTTGAATTTTTTTATATTTAAAATAATTTTACTTTTAGAAAAAATTTTAACAAGTTTAAATTTTATTGGGTTTTTCTCTTCCTATAACTTACAAAAAATGCCAGAAGATGTGATTTTCACTGGAATTGCAGCCGAATATGCTAATATTAAACTTCGACCAAATTCACGCTTTATTCCATGCATAGATGAAAATGGCAAAGATTGTTTGAAACACAACCCTTTACCAAAGCCATGGATTTCAGCAATGATTGGAAACATCGGACAAGAAATATTACAAAATTGTGTTAAACATGATAGATGGGAAAATTGTGTGAATAATAAATTGTTTCGCTTAAATTAAAAATTGTGTAAAACGTTATTTAAAAAAGTTTTTTACTTTTTTATTTCTTCTAAATCATAAATAAATAACAAACGAACGGACGACGATGACGATGACGATGACGATGATGATTATAAACCTTCAAAAAAATAAAAATTATTTTCTTTTTTGATTCTTTTTTTGAAAGGCAGCAGCATAAGTAAAAAAGGCTCCCTTTCCACAAAATTTTTAATAATCTTATGGTTGGAATCTTTTCAGACCGGTTGAAAATTGTCTCTTCGTACCTTGCCTCGCCTACGTGCGTGGGCATCTCGCAAACGTCAAACATTAATTAAAGGTGCCTCGCTTTGTTTGACCTCGAATTTGAAAAAAAAAAATCCCGTTTTTCTTTTATTTATCATTGATACTAATCAATTGGAGTGTTGATTTTTTCAAGCGAACCTCTCTGTTTTGTTTCGAAATAAAAAAGAAAGGTTTTTTCTATACATGATTCTAGCCCGAAATTTTTGAGGCCCGGGCCAAACGCAAACTTGTACATGGAGTCGTCGTCGGTTTTTTTCAATCGCTCGATGCAAGGATAAGCTTTTTATTTATTTAATCATCAAAAATTCTTTGTTTTTTTTCCAAACTAATAATAGTTTTCAATGTAGAGAAGAATGCTTTTGCATTTATTTTTTTAATATTCAAATTAACTACCATTCTTTTCTTCATTTCTTACTATAAAATCTAAAGGTAGGAGAAGGAAAAAACCATTAAAAATTTTTTTTTATTTTAGCAAAAATTGATCGATTTACTTTTTTAGGAAACCTAAAAAATGATGATTAAAGGGAGTGTTTCATGAAGCAAGGAAAAAAATCTTTACAACAGGTGTTCCTAGTTCTAAAATCATTTTTTTTTCAGTGCAAAATTGCTTTCGAATAGTTTCCAAAAAAACGATGGGAGCCATCATAAGTATTTTCCTTGTTTCATGAGACACGTCTCCCTTCGAAGGGTAGCAGTAAATCGAAAGAAGGTACTTTTATAATTTTTGCGATTCTCAACACAATTTTTTAGCGTTTTTACAGTTTTTATTTTCTAACACTTTTTCATATACAAAAAAGACAAGCTTAAAGTTGTTAGTTTTTCTAAAAAAATTTATAAGCACCATTGAAAAAAATAGGCAAACATTAGCTTAAAATTGGTAATAAAAAAAGTCCCAGTTAAAATATTACACATAATGATTATAATTAGCAAAAAAAATTTGGTATTGAATTCGCTTTTTTCCAAATGTAAGTTGATTAACAACAATCCCTTTTGAAATATTATTAAAAATCCCAAATGGAAAAACATGAAAATTTTTGAAAAAATAAATTTTTTTAAAGACTTTTCACAAAACTTAGCTTTTTTGTTAAATTTGGAAAGTTGTTACCAAAAATTTTTTGATATTCGCATGCGAAAAAGTATGCAAGTTTTTCAAAGCCTTCTCGAATTTCATCAGAGCCATAATTCTCTTGGGTCAATTCTTTTTGAGCCACACTTTTTTGGAAATGGATTAAACGAAATTGATCTTGAAAAGATAAATTAGGAATTTGGATTTTGCACACGATGGAATAAAACAAAACATATGCTTTATTGAGTGGCATTTGATTCTTTTGAAGAAGTTCAGCCCATGGAAGCAAGTAATTTGTTAGTGAACTTTTGGGTAAAAGTTCAAAGGCTTTATCAAACAATGTTCGATCTTCACGTTCCAAATAATTAAATAACAATTGTGGGCTAGCTTGAATGGTGATGAAAAGGTTATTTAATTTTTTTGAAAGAACATAATATTCTCCACATTTTTTTATTCTTTTCTCATTCGATTGTGCAACTCTTCCATGAATCATTCCAATTTCCAAGCATCTTTGATATCGGCATTTTCGACATGAACTTCCAGTCAATGTTGGAACTAAAAATTATAAAATAATAATATTTTAATTATGAGAATGGAGAACTTACTTGCCAAGCATAAATTATAATTGGAGCAAAGAAATCTATTGGATCGTTTAATAAAACGCATAAAAAATGTTGCACATGCAGTACATGCTTGACCACCGTATCGTTTACAATCGATATTCAAACGACGTCCACAAACTTTGCATTTCTTGGATACCATTATAATATGCAAAAGATGAAAAATCAGAATATTAAATGATTTGTGGTTTAAATCCTTTCTCACTTTTATATTGGTAATAAAAAAATCAAATCTTTTTTACTATCCTCCTTTTTTTAGGCTACCTATTTTCAAGCTATCTGGGTTGAAATTTCGTACCAGCACGAAAAAAGATGAAAAATAAATGATAAGCAAAAAAACAAATGAAAAATATATTCAATTTTATTTTCACTGAGGTCATGGGCATCGTCATTTTTTTTTAAAAAGCTTTTCAATAGTGAATGGCATACTTTTGAATTATTTCAAATTTTATAAGCTAGTCATCCGCTTTTTTTTAATTTCAATATTTGATTGATGAGGATGAAATCATAAAGGCATGCATGGAGGTGCCCATAAAAAGGAGAAAGGATGGAGCTAGGTAGAAATAGAGCAACACCATATCAAAAATTGATGGATGATTTTTTTTTGTTGCTATCTGCAGCACCTATCTATTTTACATCAAAAACTTCAAAGGTTAGAAAACAAACCCTTTGGACTTATTTTGGAATATTTTTGTGTCGACTTTGTGAGCAACGTAAAAAAAAATTTGAAAGAGTTTTTTCCCTCAAAATTCACGTTGAAAAAAAAAGTAAGAACAATATTTTTTTTATTTTGACGCATCTTGACGCACCGCTGCCTGCAGAATAATGTACTGACTGATAGCCAGTAGCCGCGAAATTTGAAAATTTTATGTTGCAAAAAAGATTTTTGAACATTCAAATTTTCATTTTTTTCCAAGTCATTTTCGCGGCTTGTGATTATCATTCGGTACATGATTCTGCAGTGGTGTGCCTTTTTTAATAAAGCGCTTAATAAATTATTGTAAGCAAATTAGCACCACTCAAAGATAACATAAATATGTACAGTGTTAATGTAAAACTAGAAAGTTTCATGGAACACACGCTAGCCATAAAACTTGTTTATTTAAAATTGAAATCCATTCCTTTCCATTTGGGCTTAAAAGTTTTTCTTCTCATGATGATTTATTTTCAGGTGAGGATAAAATTACGAAAAGAAAACACAAATAAAAAATCAAGATTCAAAGACATTTAAATTACCATTTGTGTATGTTAGTTTACGATGGTTTTGTAAATCACTTTTTTGTTTGAATGAGATTGGAAATCTTTGAAAGAAGATGTGAACCAGGCAGCTGATGAAAAGAGCACAAAATCCTCAAAATGCTATTGTCCATCTTATTTTTAAAGTAAATTTTTTTTGATGTGTTGGATTGTTTTCTTTTATGATTAATCTAATATTAAAAACAAAAAGAAGACAAACGTCATTTATTCAAATCTTATTAACCAAAGTTTTCTTTGTTTAAAAATATTAAAAAGAAGCATAAAATTGAATTTATCCTTTGTCAATCGTTTAAATAAATTAAATTTTCTTTTATTTGTTTTTTTTACGTAAAGAGATTGTTAAAATAAAATATTGTTTAAAAATTAAAAGACATTTTTCAAGTGCAAAACTTTAAACCATCCACATGTTTTATGCAAACGCTAACCTTCATTCCCAAGGAAAGCCATCTATCTCATACGTTAGTAAATATGGCAAAAATAAGAAAAATAAAGTAAAAATGTTGCCAATATGTAAATTATCACCAATCATTGTGACAGACAAAATAAGAGAAAATAATAAAAACCTCTCTCATTTTTAAAAGAAAAACGCTTTTCTTTAAAAAGGCATCACTTTCAGTTTTATTCAAGAACAAAAAATCCGCTTATGAAACAGTACAAACAAAAATAAATTGTTTTAATACATATTAGCCATTTATTTTACTCTTTGCTTTTTCCTTTTTATTGTTCATTAAATCTCAAAAGTTTGTTAATTCTTTGATCGGCTGTTTTAAAAAACGGCCTTGTACTGTACAACTTTTAAAATTGGGTTTTAAAGTGTTTTTATAATCAAACTGTATGTACATATATTAACAAAGATTTGCAAAATTCTATCAAAATAGAGGTTTTTAAGATAAAAAATCGTGCTTACCAAAAAACATTAAAAAAGTTTTTTTATTAACCATTTTTTTCTTGTTTACTTACATTTGTTAAAGAATCAGATGATTCATTATTTTATGCGGTAAAGTTAACCCAATGCAAAAAATTTGTATCAATATCTTATGTAACTTAATTTTACTTTTACTTTCTTCTTTCGGCTTTTTTAAAAACATGTACATTGAAATTTTTATTATTAATATGATAGATGATATTATGACTTCTTTTTTTATATAAATATTAAAACACATCCATATTGCATCCATTTGGATTTATAATGAATTCATTAGTTATGGGAAAATGAATTTTTAAAGAGCTAGAAATCATCTGATGACTGTACCGTTTATTTGCAATAGCACAAGATACATCAGATATAGGTGGAATTTTGCACTGTACTTGACCAAGGCAGGAATTTTGAACTTTAGGTGAAAAATATACTTTTAACATTTGTTTTGAACATTCAACAAGTAAGGGATAATAATGAACGCTTTCTGGAAGTCTTTTAAATTCTTTTAATGCGTTGTTTCGGATAAATGCAAAAGCGTTTTTTTCTAATAGTCTTATGTTTTTAGGCGAAATTAGATCTGTCATCTGCTGAGCATAAAGATTTTTTACTTTTGAAGATCGAAACTTTGTTTCGTTGTAAGTTTCAATCTAAAAACAATTATGTTAAAATCTGGAATAGTCGATCATAAAATTAAAAAAAAGGGGTTTTTAAGAAAGACTTTACACGAATGCATTCAGCTCTAAAGAATGAAAAAAAAACTGATATACTATAAAAATTACCATTTCCCATTTTCTTAAATGAAGCATAAAATTATCTTTTATTGTAAGTGGAGTATATTTGTTCACAAATATTTCCGGAACGTGCACGTTTAGAGCTTCCACCCGAGATGGCCGAACTACGTATTTTACAATTTTTATATCATCAATGATGTGAGCGGTGTTCAACAATTGAGAAAATGAAAATTTTAGAGGAGATGTTGCTGAAATTTTTTTGGTATTATTTGCTTTTTACCAATCAATAAAATAAAAAAAATTACTTGCAAAAACTTCAGTTGTAAATCTTTCATACATGAATGAAGCAACTTGGGGGTATTTGATGCTTAATTGTTGAAATTCTTCATAATAAGTTTCTCCCAATTTTGGAAAAAAAATTTCATCAATATCATAAGAAATAATAAATTCGGCAGCTTCTCGATATTTTAGAAAACAATCAGTGGCCGCTCCTGCTTGATTTCCCCACTCAAGACCACTGTTTGGATCTTTAAGATTTTTATGATCTGGTCCCAAATCAACCATATTCCATAATTCAACCTCTACAGCGCCAGCTCTTTGATAAGCCTAGAAAATTAAAATAGCCACTTTCCATTTTTTGTTTGTAAATTACTGTCAAATAAAATGCAAACTAAATTATTACTTTAAGCAAATTGAATGTTTCTGTTCTCATACTTTGGATGTAATATACTTGTAATCCAACTCCAAACTGCCTATGTATTTCAAGTGATGAGAGTATAGTCTGCCATCTTTCTCCATAAAAGACATATCCCAAACAACTAATAACATGATTCTTTTTTTCGTATGCATTTCTTAATGGAATCTGAAAATTACTCTTTTGGTTCAAATATTCTTTGGTTCTTGTCTATTACCGTAACTGGTGGCTGATTACTATCCCCAGATAAAAACAATACATTTGGAGTTGGACTAACATTGCAAATAGCCCAGTGCATTTCCCACTGACAATTAAATGTAGCTTTTACTACTGGTGAAATTGTAGCAAGAGTTTTCATTTTATCTTCTTGAGGATATTGAACATCACTCGTATCGAATAATGAAGAACTTTTTGTGGAATTTTTTTTGAATGATGATGATTCGCAAAAAATTTTACTTTTATTATTCCAGCTTCTTTGGTTTAAAAAGAAAACAATTGCAGTATTCGGAGGATATCTATGAGAGCATTTATCAAGCTTGTAGTTAAGGTGATAAACTTACAAAGTCGAACTTTTGTAGTATGTTGCAGAAATTAGAATAATATGATCAATTTTATCATGGGAATGGTTTAAAAAGTGTCTCAAGCATATAATAAATATTAAACAGGCAGCAGTTGTCACTAATTTTTTAAAACAAAATATATTTCTTGCACATGATCTAAAAAGGATACGTAAATCTTTTTTGAAGAAGAGTTAAAAAATAATTAAAGCTTTGAAACTCATGATACTTATTTATTTTTCAGTTTAGTTTAAAATGACGTTAATAAACAGTTTACACTAAAGCATTTGAAAAAATATTTTTTAAATTCTATTAGAATAAACCATTTAAGTACAAAACGCAAAAACATAAAAATTAAAACCTACTTGGAAAATCCGACATAATTATTTAATTTTAAAATTAAATTATATTTTTGTTTCATTTGTTTTAAAGCTTTATGGTTAAAGTGGAGAAAATTACTATTCATTTTTACAATGGATTTATGAAATAATTTTAAAAGACTCTTAAGTCAATATCGACATTTAATAATTAATCCTTAAATAATAATAACTTGAACGTTGAAAAATAAGAAGATAGAAATCTTTATTGTTTTTATAAAAATTAAAGCTTGTATATCTTTAAACATTATTTAAAAGATAACCAATAATAATCGAATTCTATTGTTGATTTTTTAATTGATGTCAGCTTTATTACGTAGCTTTTTCCATACATGATTTAAATTTTATTCTGGTTTTATTAATGTGTTGGAATCATCTTGAAGATTACCAAAGTTATTATAAACAAAATCAAATATCAAAAAGCAAATACAAAAAAAAATGCAGTTTTTTATTGTAAAATATTGTCGGCATATTTAAAGCATAATGTTTAAATAGAATATTTCAAACTTTAATTTTAAAAAAAAAGTTTTATTTCAAACGATGTCTAAAAAAAACAAAAGGCGGGGTTTTTTAAATCCTTTTCCGAATTAATTAACAAAAAAATTTATTAAAAAATTTTTTAGTTTTTGATAATATTTATTTTCGTCTTTATTTATGTTGCTAAAAACTTTTCAAAAATTTTTAAATGTAAATTGTAAATATGTAATAATTATTTTATTGATAATAAGTTTAACTTTTTATAAAAGACATTATTTACGCTTACTATTGTCGTCGACATGTGAATCGGCGACACCTCGGTTGAATGATGCAAAGCTTTTTGCAAAAAATCACTTTCTAATATGCATGGATGAAGCTGCAAGAATTTTTCATAATTATTCAACTAGATTTTTTGAGGAATTTAGACATTGTATTAAAACCCATATTGCTATTGATGAATCTCAAATGGATAATCTTTCAAATGATGTTTTTGGTGAGAAAAAAATGTTTTTGCCTTTTTCATTTGATTATCCTCAGAGAAGGTGTAAATGGTTAACCATCGGAATAGGAGGTGTGATAACAGCAGAAAAATTATTGAAAGAAAAGTATCCCGAATGTCAAATATTTGGGGTAGAACCAACAAACCCAGGAAATTTTTCAACCGTTGGGAAGCTTATCCCATTCGGCGTGGGTAAGCCTTAAATATGTTTTAAATTAATCTTGAAAAATTTGCATAAAAATATATTTTTTAGGAATGGAAAATACCGAAATGGAACTTATCGTTAATGAAGATGGGTTTTATAATCAAAAAAGTGTAAAAGTTTTATCTTTAACTCACTTAATGGATGAACATCTTGAATCTCGTTTTGCACATTATCTCACAATCGATATCGAAGGATATGAATATAAGGTTTTGGAAGAACTTGTTGGTGAAGGAAAATTTGCTAAAAGTGAAATAACTTTTTGTCAAATTGATGCAGAACTTCATTATCCAAAGTTTCCTAAAGCACATCCAGATATTAGCGATTTGAATGCAGTCGAATTTATAACAAATTTCCTCAAAAATTCTTCCCCGTATCTTCCCATTTTTAATGTCCCTTATCTTCGCCATCCTCATCAAAAAGTTACTTTCATAAATATACAAAATGAAGAATGTGAAAATGCTTTTAATTTTTCCAATTACTTTGAAAACTAAAATAAATATTATAAAACTTCTTTTAAAATTCAAAACATTACAATTATGTTAAAAGAAAATAATTCTAAACTTCAAAATTCATTTTGAAAGCATAGATACTCGGAAGCTATTTTGATATCAAAAACCCGCTAAATATTTTATGCTCCTTGTTTTAAAGACCAATCGTGAAGCTACGCAGTATGAAAGTGAGGCAGAAAAACAATGAGGAAAACCAATTACATACTTGAATAGGTTATGGGAATTCCCACCAACGGAGAATGGATGGATGTTCCTTCAGGATCAGTGTTTGCGAACTCCACTTCCAATTCCACTTCCACTTCCACTTCTTAGAAGTGATTGGAAGTGAGTGGAAGTGATTCAAAAGAAGTGATTGAGTCGGACTCGCTTCCACTTCCATAAAAAAAATTTGGTTTTTCTGTTACAAAAAACACTAATTTGCCATCATTCAATGGAGAAATAAAAAAAATAAAAAGGAGTGAACTGGGTTCGGTGTAACTCAATAAAAGTCTGGAAATCTTTTTTTGGATACAACAAAAATTTTTTAAGCATGAAGTCAATAAAAGCGGAGAAATCTTTTTTCAATAAACCCAGTTCAGAGGCGGCTTTAAAAACATTTTGTGGAAAAATAAATAATATTACAAAATCAAGCACGTTTTTTTCTTCTTCTAGTAAGATTTTGCTAAATAAATATAATAATTTCTAAAAATTTAGCGCTTTTGAATTCAATTTTTATAAAGTTTTCAACCCAAATTTGTGCTTTTTTACCGCAAACATTTATTATTATACGTTCCAACTATAAAAAATATTATAATAATTGCCCATATTCAATTTTAATATAAAAAAAAACAATTATAAAATTATATGAACCTTTGTACTTATTTTTTTTCTTCTTCCAATTGACTTAAAAAAATTTCACGGCGTGAGTTTTTTCAATCGATTAAAAGAAAGTAAAAAATAGTTTTACAAATAAACAAATTTTTATTGTTAACTTGATTGATAACATTAAACTCAAACAGTAACAAAAAGCTCTTAAAATTTTTAAAATAATAGCTATTGAAGGAAATTTAAAATAAATATTTATAAAAAAGTTCAAAAAAAATATTTTGTGGAATTTTATAAGAATTAGAAGTTTTTAATGGAAGTTTTTGGGAAGTGGAAGTTATCGGTGGAAGTGATGGAAGTAATTGGAAGTGGGAAGTGAATGGGAAGTTGGGAAGTGGAAGTTTATGGAAGTGTAAAAATGGGAAGTTCGCAAAAACTGTTGAGGATTGACCAAGAAAAAAAGGCAAGGGGTTGTTAGTACGTGGTTTTGAAAGACCGAAATTTTGAGGAAAAATTTAGGAATTTTCCTTGATTTCATATATTTTTTTAATCAAAAATAGTTTGTTTCCCTATTTTTTATAAATTTTTGATTTTTACTCGAATATAACGTTTATTTTTTCCCTATTAAAAGCTTGATGCTTCCCATAAAAAAGCTTTTGAGTGAATTCCTTATCAATCCTTGGATTTTTATTTTCTATTTAGAGGCGAAAATTGGGTACTTTGGATGTAGTTGGATATCGTCGTTTTGGACTGGAACATATTGTTCACTATTGTACTAATAATTTTTTAACGTAAATAACCAGACAATAAATATACAATAGAGGGTTAGAAAAAAAATAGAACGCTCGACTTGAATCAGCTCACAAAATCTGTGTTAAAACTCGTTTTTTGAGAAAGTCGAGCTTCGCCAAGAACAGCAAAAAATTTTTTTTCGATTTTTTGGGCTGAGAATTCGAACCTGGGGGTTTTTAACTATGAGAATTACGAAAATAGAGGCCGTTTTGTTATGTGATATACTCATTCTGGAGATACAGTAATCTAATTAACAATAATTATGAATTTTTTTATTATTTAAAGTTCTATATACCATTCGATTCGTAAAAAATGTGCTGAACAACATTGTAATTGATCCCAACCTTCGAAGATAATATAAAAATAGTACTATGCCGCTATCAAAGGTTATAAATTATGGTTTCGCAAGGAAAAGTATATCAGGAAGCCCCGTTCGCAACTTTTTTTAACAGAATCATATTCTCCTTATATTTTTACGTTTTTGTACCGAAAAAAATAAAAAAATTTTGCTGCCCTTTGTGGTCAGCTGGCATGACCTGATATTTCTATAGCGGCATAGTACTATTTTCTTTAGGAAAAATGTCAAAGTCGTAATTCAAAAGTTTCTTAGAATAATTTTTTACATATTATGGCCTTTTAACATATTTTTATTATAATGAACTAAAAAAATTTGAAGATTACTGTAGGGTTACGGTAGGATTTTTTTAATGATTATAATAAAAATATGTTAAAAGGCCATAATATGTAAAAAATTATTCTAAGAAACTTTTGAATTACGACTTTGACATTTTTCCTAAAGAAAATAGTACTATGCCGCTATAGAAATATCAGGTCATGCCAGCTGACCACAAAGGGCAGCAAAATTTTTTTATTTTTTTCGGTACAAAAACGTAAAAATATAAGGAGAATATGATTCTGTTAAAAAAAGTTGCGAACGGGGCTTCCTGATATACTTTTCCTTGCGAAACCATAATTTATAACCTTTGATAGCGGCATAGTACTATTTTTATATTATCTTCGAAGGTTGGGATCAATTACAATGTTGTTCAGCACATTTTTTACGAATCGAATGGTATATAGAACTTTAAATAATAAAAAAATTCATAATTATTGTTAATTAGATTACTGTATCTCCAGAATGAGTATATCACATAACAAAACGGCCTCTATTTTCGTAATTCTCATAGTTAAAAACCCCCAGGTTCGAATTCTCAGCCCAAAAAATCGAAAAAAAATTTTTTGCTGTTCCAGGATTTTACAGAAAAGCTCGACTTTCTCAAAAAATGAGTTTTAAATCTTTTGTTTATGAATAAAAGCAGTTTTTGAATAAAAGTAAAAAAGCAAAAGATTGAATAAAAAGTTTAAAATTTTTATATTATATGAATAGATATTTGTATAGTTTTTATTTAAAAAAATTATTTAAACTTCAAAATTCTGGGTTACCACCATGGTGTTTTCCCATAAAATGAAACAAGTGTATCTTATTACAACACTTTTTTTATTGGCATTTTTATTTATTTATGAAATAAATAATAAATTTTTAAATCATTTTGGAAGTCTTAGTGCTTTATCTTATATACCTTCGTCTTCTGAAGTAACATTTTGGCAAAGAAATTATTCGCCAGATAAACTTTGTGTTTGGTTTAATTTTACGCGATCAATTAAATATGTATCAAAGAATTCTATAACGCTTTGTACACATGGTTCTGCTGGATATTCATAATTTATATTGGATCATGTATGGATTTTTTTTTTGTGTTGTGATAAGTAAAAATTAAGTTTTTATTAGGTCAAACATTGGTCGGGTTTGATTTCGGTTTCATTATTTCTTGATGCATCTGGTTTTCATGCTCTTCGAGCTTTTCAAAAACTCCATCGCTGCAACCAGCAAGCTTTTGAAAGAGTATCAACACATCTAGTTTGGAGGGTTAATGATAAAAATTCTTGCAATGCTTCATTTGTGATAAATGGACTTTCTAATTTACCTCTTGATTGGAATCCTGCTAGTTGTGATCTAAATGGTTATGTTAATGCTGAATTCTCCAATCATTCTGTTATAAGCCCGTATCCACCAAATTCTTTAAGGAATATAGCTCGAAATGGTTCATCCTCCGATTTTCATCTCATTGCGGATATAGAAAATCATTTTAGCGTTAATGCTTATGAAATCCTTTCAATAACATTAAATGAATTAAAAGAACTACAAAATTTTGCTGTGGTTGTTAGAAGATTTGAATATAACAACTCCAATGCCGAAGAGCCAAGAACTTTAAGCAATCTAAAGCGATTTTTTGATAGAAAAGAGTAAAAACTTACAAAATAAATTTGGTTAAAAGAAAATTCATAATTAATTTTAGAGCTTTTGAGTTCCACCATTTTACATTTCCAATTGGTCATCACGTACCTGATTTAGATCAATGGTTTAATTATTCATTGAAATCAAATTCGAATCCAATTTTACAACCAATAAATTATCAGTAAATAATCTTTATATTAAAGGGAGTGTCTCAGGCGATGGCAGGATTCCTTACGACGGGTGTTCCTAGCCCGAAAGTTTTTTCACTGTCTCAAAGCCTTCCAAAGTGCTACAAAAAGTTTGAAGCTTTTAGTAGCTATTTGTAAAAAAAGTTCCTTGCACGAAAAGCATTTCGAAATGTTTCGTAAGCAAAAACAAAGGGAGCCGTCGTAAGGAATTCCTGCCATCGCCTGAGACACTCCCTTTAATAATTAGGTTTTTTTATTTATCTATTTAGAGGCGAATATTGGGAACCGCAACTTCTAATCCATTCTTCTTATCCATATCATTTTGAAGGATTCCCTATTCGATTTGCTGATCAACAAGCTCTTCCAGTTGAACTTCATAAAGCTGGTTACAAATTTGCTGTAGCTTCCCAGGTTTTCAGCTTTCATAAAGGAATAAAAACAAAGTCAACAAAAGAAGAAGAATTAGCTAGAAATGCCGCAGTTTTCCAAGCTCAAATAACTCATAAAAAATTTAAAAATTATTTGAATTATAAATACAAGATACCAAAATAAAATAAACTTTTGTAACTTATACTGAATGGGATTAAAAAAAGTTGGATTGTTTTTTTAATGTTTAATCTATCTCAGTGTTCTCAAACTCCACTTTTTTCACTCTCACTCCCATTCACTCTTTCATTTTTTTCATTCACTCTCACTCACTCCCAACCAGGGATGCGCGGAAATCCGTTTCCGTTTCCGTTTCCGCGGAATTCCGTAGGTTTTAAAATTTCCGTTTCCGCCAGCGCGGATGGAAATAGATTTTGATTTTTTCGTTTCCGCGGAAGGAAAAAAAAGTCGTTTCCGCGCATCCCTGCTCCCAACTCCTAAATTTTACTCTCACTCACTCCCACTCTTTAAAATTTTTTCGTACTTTTTAAAAGAAAAATTATCCAAAAAATAAATTTAAAAAAGCATTGAAAATAATAAACAGCATTTTTGGTCCATTTGAGGAAAAAAACCAAATTCTGATATGTTTTAAATATTTTTTTTGCCTTTTTTGGAGGTTTTATCACCAAAATACGATTTTTACGGGATTTATTAATTGTTTTTCGGGAGTCACTCTAATCAATTCACTCCCACTCTACTTTCGCTCTTTTAGCATTCACTCTCACTCACTCTCACTCACTCTCACTCCAATTAGAGAGTGAGTGAGGGTTGGGGTGAGAATGAGTTTGGGAATGGAGTTTGAGAACATTCATCTATCTATAGTTTTTTCTGTGTACCTTTATCCTTTAAATTGTTAGCTTATGCTTCTTCAAAAGAAAACTGCCACTCATTATCACTTCATTTCCGTGAAATGATCAGGCCTCTTCCACGGGCCGGGTTTTGCCGGCCCCGGCCCGGCCTGGCCCGTTCAAAAGTCGGCCCGGCCCGGCCCGAAGGAAGAGGCCTGGAAATGATGAGAATTAAAAATCCTTTTTTGCGCTTTCATTCTTGTTTTTTCTTTTTCTTTATAATATAGAATGTTCATAGAAGCGACGAACGCGCAGACAATGAAAATTGAGAAGGATTTCAATGCTTTTAATATTTTACTCTGAAAAAAACAATCTATAGGACTTTAACGTTTCTAAAAATTTTAAGGCATAATGCTAAACCGATAAAAGAAGAATAAAAGTTAAAATTAAAGTAGACTTCCATTACGCGCTAAAAAATATAACTAACGTACCCAATGTTGTGGCCTGAACAACAAAAAATGGTTATTACATATCAACCTTGTATTTACTTGAACGGGCTCTCTCTTTTGTTGTCTGGAATAATGCCTCAACTTGCTGTCTATCAACTCTTCCTTGCCTATTTAATATTGCTATGTATTGTTTGTGATTTTTGATTATTGTGTTATATAAAATGCATTTTTTCTCAAAACCGAGAAAGTAGTCGCCATGACTGATTTGAAAGGTGCTCAAGTGGACCTGAAATTTTTACCACATATTCGGATAGCCCTAATAAGAATAGTTATCAGTCGTTTTACCCCATATTCAGCTCTCATATGGAAGTTTTCCAGTCTCGAAGCGAAAAAATCAACTTTTTTATTAGACTATTTTTAAAAATCTGGCTCGATACAAAAATCCTATAAATCATAAAAAGCTTAAATATAAAAATTCATAAAATTATATCCAGTTTAAAAAATACTTTTGAAGGACCTTTTGAAAAAAATTGAAAAATTTGCATATCGCTCTTATGAACTATTTTTTTTCTCGCCCGTTCCTATCCCCATATTTTAACCATATATTCTACAGATTTATGGGATTATTTATGCTAAATATCAGAATTTTCCACTGAGGGGAAGAAAATCTTTTTAAGGCTGATGTTAATTACACCAATATCACTCATAAAAAAAAGCGACCTTTATCATCCAAATACTTGGACTATAATCCGTCTTAACTTGGATGGTCACGGAGCGACGGGTAGAAGTAAAACTTGGACCAAAGTGTCCCGTTAAAGGATGAAAGCGTCTTAAAACTTGGACAAAATTAAAAAATTTCGACAAAAAAAAATAGTAAAAAAAATTTTTACCATCCTCCGCGAATATATTTTTCTTGTAATTGTTTTCCAAATCAAAGATTTGAATATCCAAAAATTAAATGCTTTTATTGAAGCTTTCGGTCGAGCAATAAGTAACCCGCCGATACCGTTGCATAGCCATTAGTCGTGGTACTTTTCCTTGTATACCAACGCCCTTCAGTTAAAAAAACATTGACGGAAGAGTGTAGGCACAATGAAAAGTCACATCATTGATAGTAATGCTGCAATCATTAAAAATAATGAAATCGGTTTATGCTTGAAGCAACCAAAGCTTCGACCTTTACAAGATCACTCAAATGAAGAAGCGGTGAATTGAAATTGCGTGCCAGAGAACCAAAGAAAAAGTTTCGTCTCATTTTATTGGACACCTTTGTCTAATAAAATAGATACTATGTCTTGTCCATCAAAAGATGACAATATGTATAGCCCAAAAGCCGAAAACGACTTTCAAAGTCGAAAAAAAACGTGACCATCAAATTCCGAAAAAGTATTGGACGTTTTTTTTGTGAGTGATATGGAATAGCAAAAGCCATTGGACAAGTTACTCAAAAATACATATAATCTTTACAAAACTGTAGAATACATCCTCCTTGAATTTTGGGTAAAGTTTCATCCAACCTTGTTATGTTCTTTCCTGCGTCCCGAATTTTTGAAGGTTCACTAGTAAAACACGATGTTTAATAAAATCCAAAAAATCACATTTTTCAAAAATCTTTATTTTCGCTCACTCTCATCATTTCTAGACGTAATTTGGGTCGTAGAATCCGAATTTGACCATAATTGCATCAGTTTTCTTGCTAATTTTTGAGTTATGGATTTTTAAAATATGCAAATTTTGATTTGATCACAACTTAATTTTATAAAACCATTGAAACGATTGTCAAATTGGGATTCTACGACCCAAATTACGTCTAGAAATGATTAGAGTAAGCGAAAATAAAAGTTTTTGAAATTTTGGATTTTTTTTTATAATCATCAAGATCGTCTTTTACTAATGGAACTTCAAAAATTCGGAAAGCAGGGAAGCACATAACAAGGTTGGATGAAACTTTACCCAAAATTGAAGGAGGGTGTATTCTACGGTTTTGTAAAGAATTTGGAATTTTTATATGTGTTTTTGAGTAACTTGTCCAATGACTTTTGTTATTCCATATATTGGTGTAATTAAAGGGGCACTTTCACCTGACTCAAATTTTTGCTTACGACATGTTTTACCTCCTAACGCGAAAGTTCTTTGTCAAGTCCATTTCGAAAAGGTTTGTAAGTCTTTGTCAAATTTCACAAAAGTTAAGCCTTTTTTACCCAATTTTAACTAAAAATTTTCTCCTATAATCATTTATTTAGTAACAAAATTTAAGAAAAAATTGTTTCAAACGGGTTTATAGCTTTTTTAATAATAAAAAAAGAGCACATCTTAAACTCTTCAATTATATTTTCGCTCGATTTTTTATGAGGTTAAAACATAAGTAAAAAGTAAATTTTTTTGATAAACTATCTATTTAAAAAAAGCGATTTCTTCAAAGCTTTTAGATTAACACTTCATAACAAGAAACTTTTTAACTTTTCGAAGATAATTAAAAATTTTGTTTATATTCTTTCACCCTTAATTTAATTCTTTGGAACCAAAAGTTTTTTTTCGAATAAAATTCTATGAATTGTTGTAAATTTAAAAAACATTATCTTTTAAGTCGTGGAACTATTAATTATAAAAAAATATTTATAGACTGTTTTTAACTGCCTCTTTAATATCCAAATATTTTTTTCTTTGGGGTTTAAACTACTATTAAATTAGGAAAAATTTTATTTGACATGTTAAATTTATTTTCTTTCTTTTTGGACAAATTTTTTAAACATTTGTTTATCATTTTTTTTAACTTTATAAAACATAGTTGAAAGGAAAAAATAATAAAGAATGTTTATTTTTAAACAAAAGGAATTTATAAGAAATATTTACCACCAAATGTGCTTAAGAAGTACCCAAGAACAACCTATAAAATATCTTTTTGTTCTTTCATGAAAATATAGTTTTAAGAAATTGAAATTTTTTAATTCGACTATTACTGAATTTTTAAAATGTTTCTTCTTTACTGATTTGATTTATTTTCAACAAGGTTTTAATTTAAAACAACTTTTGTATAAATGTAATTAAAAAATTTCTTTTTTTAGCTACACCTTTTTAATTATTCTTATTAATAACCAAACAAGTAACTAATTTTTTATTAAAGTTAAAAATAAATATCAAATTTGTTAATAAATCTAGAATCTGTTTCATTAGAAATATTTAATTAATAATATTCATATTCTAAAAAAGGAAAATAGCTTTTTCGAAAACATTTTTCAGACATATTCACAAAATGATACATCTATTTTTTAAAGCCTTTCCCTCTATGAAATAACAAAAAACGTTAATTTTGGCCGTTTTTACATATACTTTCTTCCATAAAAATTTTTTACAAAAAATGACCTTTTTTTAGTCAGGTCCCGCCCGGCCCGGCCCTGGGGCCGGGGCGGGGCCTAAGCAAATTTTGCGGGGCCGGGCCGGGGCCCAAAAAAGTGGGCCCCGAGCCATGCCTACATCCAGTATTATAAATAATCCCACCGATGTCACACTTTTATCAAATCCAGATCATAACATGTATTCGACAGTGCATCTCCGAATGTATGATTGCTTCCCTAAAATCGATATAACCAAAGTATGTAATTATATATTCTAAATCACACATAGGCATTGGGTACCTTTGGGTACCATATCTTATAGGCAGCAGGCAGCACCACTTTTTCGAAATTTCCAAAAATATGCAAAGAGAGTAAGAGTACGTTATTTTTCAAGAAAAATATATAGGCAGCACCTATTTCTCATAAATTTGGAAAATTCATCGAAGGGAGGAGGAGTACGTGCTTTTTATAGGCAGAAATTTTTGAAAATCGAAGGTACCCATACGCCCATGTGTGTTCTAAATAATATAAATAAATCCCGTAAAACAAAAAAAGGTTTTATGTACATATATATTTTTAGATGATCGAAGTTCCACAATTTCAAAGTGGTTTAATTTTGTGGGTTGGAAGTAAAAAAGGATGGAAAGCTATGAGAAGATTTGTGGAATGCAGCTTACAGTCAATTGTATGGCTCCTCCAAATTCTACTTCAAAATTTGATATGCGAGTAAGCCTTTTGTGGCTTAAAGATCCAGAACCTATAAAGAGATCCATAACCCATAAATTAAGATCCAGAACCTATAAAGAATCTTAAAGATCCTAAAAAGGATCCAAAAACCAAGGATCCATAAAGTAAAAGGATCCATAATCCAAGGATCCATAAAGTAAAAGGATCCATGGTTCGATTTCCTCTTGAAAAAAAAGGAAAATAAAAAATTCCTTAGTCCTCCCTGTGAAATATCGAAAATGCCTTGGTCCCCCCTGTAAAATCAGACGAAAATGAAAAAAAGTGAAAAAGTAGGGTGGCGAAACTGAAGAAGTGCCGATTTTTCTCCCCACTGCGAAATAAATGGATATATTGGAATTATAAAAAATATATATAGAAATGATACAGAAAATAGACTCACCCTTTTTACAAAATTAACGACAAACTTTACTCAATTATATATAATCGATTCTCGACCCAAAATAAACACAATCCTTAATAATTACCCCCATAAATTGGGGGTATGCTTACAACCGATTTATTTAATGACTGATTATACGTTAATTATTCAATTTTTTGAATATTGGATTAATGAAGGGGCAACAAAGTTTTATATTTATTGGGAATCATTAAGTGAAGAGGTTCAAGATATGTTAGAATTTTATATACAAACAACATCTTCAAATATTGATATAGAAAAAATAACATGGTCTCGTCTTCCAACTACAACAAAGATTCAAAAGGATTTAAATAATAATCCTAACGAATATACATTTCGGTTGGAAGTATTTTTGAGCATTTTTTATTGCATGCATCGTGCAAGGTAAAGTTTAAAAAAATTTGTTTTAGCATTTCTAATTTTAGATGTAAATTTTTTTTATCTAACACCATTTATATGCGATTTTTAAGATATAATATCAAATATGTTGCTCAAACTGATCTTGATGAAATGTTATATGTCAAAGATATGAGTTTAATTGAATATTTAGAAAACATGAATTTTAGAAATCCATTAATGGCTAATCTTCAATTTGCTAGCAAGCGGGCTTTCATCAATGTAAGTTAATTATTAAATGATTTATGCTTTTAGAAAATTCCATTTCACCCTAATATATCATTAATAACACATCCAGAGAATTTTCCATTCATTAGCTTTAAACATTTTACTGTGGATAAAAAAACTTTTCCAAGACCATGGTACACAAAAATGGTGTATCGGCCGGAAAGGGTAAAAGAAAATTATAGCGTAAATATTTCAATATTAAAAAATGAGGTATATGCCAAAATTATTGGTAAGTTTGAAGTTGGTGGAAGAGAAATATTTATGTTTTGTAAATTTGAAAGAATATCAGACGATTTTGCAGTGGATAACGAAAAAAAATATATGTAACCAACTGATACGAAAATTAGTCCGCCAAAAATGGCATTTATTTTTGAAGGACATTGGAAAAACAGCATACTAGTAAATCAAAAAATAAAAGCATACAATGCTTGAAAAACTAAAAAAAGAGCAAAATTTTTTGGTACTCTCTTGATTTTAAGTGGAAAATGTGTGTTTCAGCATTTAAAAAAAATGTAATCCCGTTTTTAAAATCCAAGTATATGGAAAAGCGAAAATATCGCAGAGTTTGAATTTACAAAGATAAGCAACAACAAAAATTTGGAATAATTCTGATGTCATTTTTAATTGTTTTTTATGAAGAATGAATTTTTTAAATATGTAAGAAAAAACTTACTTTTGTCTTGATATAACAATAGGTATTATTGTTATTAATATTTTATAAAACACAATAAATTTTTATTGTTAATATTTTAATAAAAAAATTTATTTATTTTTATGACGATTTTTTTCTTTCTTATACGATTTTCCTCTCATTCTTCTAACATTTGGATTCGGCTCGACTGATTTTTAGTAAAATCAAAAGAAAAAAAATAGACATTTGTATTATTGTGGGGGCTTTTGACATGCTTATATTTTTTAACTTATAGAATTTTTCGAACTTTTTTGATTTTTTTTTTCAAACTAGCGGTAAGAATTTCTTTATCAACTACGAAAGAGGCGTGTTCATTTTAATTTTATTAAAATTAAATATAAAAGCCGATATGAAAGAGAAAAATCTACCTATATAAAGCGAGAATGTATGTTTGTGTGGTAGTCGTTCCCGCTCGATTTGTTATGTGTTTAACCAGCCCTATGTAGTTTTTTATGGAGATTCCGAATATGTAAATTTTAAGTCACGGACATGTTTTTAAAAATTAGTTATGAATGTTTTAAATTTAAATAATGTTTAAATGTCTCGACGCGAATGTTTTTCTTTGTGATTGTTGAAAGTGAAGCGCGATTTTCGTTTTTTTTATTTTTGGAAATGGAAGATGTTTTAATGAATTTTATTGCTAATGAAAGAGTGTATGTAAGCCATGATGCGATGCATCCATAATTATGAAGATAAATGTATTAATTGAATAAAAATTTTTAATGTATATTAAATAATGATTAAATGTTGTACCGAAAATGACGACGTTAACCCTAATTTTTGTTTAAGAATTTTGAAAAAATATTACCGGTTTTTTTGAAATCCGTATTTGCTTATTTAAAGGAAAAAAGATGTTGTTGCATAATAAAAATGTTTCAAACATTCAGCTTTGCCAGTTAATTCTCAATTTTATTGTTACAATTTTTTTAAAGCTTCGAATGAACCAATCAAAAATGTCGCGCAAATCCTATCATTTTATTGCATGCAACGACTCAAAGAAACACTTCAGATTTGCCCTTTTCAGATACATTCCCCAGAAGAATGCTTGAAAAAAACGAAATTGTTTAGCATAATTTTTTTTGTTTCGAATCAGTCTATACTTTTTTCGGCCTACTGCACAGTCGGCTGCTCATATCGAATTGATTGATTCTGCTTTTGCTATTGCTTATACGCATCTTTTTTTTTTATAACGTGATCGTGTTTTTTATTGCGGTGTTTTTTTTTTTTTTGCGATGTCCTTCGCCGACAGTGGATCTGCTGCACTCACAGAAAAAAACGACCCATATCATCTAAAAACTTGGATAGACACGTATTCAAACGGGAAAATTAAATTTGGACACATTGATTCTCTAATGTAGCAATAGAGGATCATTTGACCCCTGCTTTACTTTCTCATTTTGCTTGTTGTCTGTACAAGTTATAAAGCTTGGATCAGATTATTCTCTAATGCTACATTAGAGAATCAATTTGTCCAAATTTAATTTTCCCGTTTGAATACGTGTCTGTCCAAGTTTTTGGATCTTTTTTCTGTGAGTGTGCTGTTGGTGATAATGTATGCGGCCTTCGAGCACCCTCTGATGGTGGCTCTGCTACTGTTGGAGTTAATGTTTGCGGCCTTCGGGCACCCTCTGATGGTGGCTCTGCTACTGTTGGAGTTAATGTTTGCCGCCTTCGGGCACCCTCTGATGGTGGCTCTGCTACTGTTGGGGTTAATGTTTGCGGCCTTCGGGCAAACCAAGTTCAAGTTTCACAAGTTAACGTTTCACAAGTAAATGTTTCTCAAGTTGACGTACCACCAGTTAATGATTCACAAATAAATGCACAAGCAACAAGTACAATGCAAGTTGAGGCTTCTCAAGCAACAGCTCTTAATGCCGATGATAATTTTCTTACACTGAGTGAAGAAAGTTATGCTATCGTTGATATCTGTGAAGATTCGATGCCAATTGTATTTGAGCTTCATGAAGATCATCAGTTACCAGTTGAACCAATGGAAATTGATAATAATAGTCGTGTGGCACAACTTCCAACTCATTCAAATATCCCGCTTCTCAAACTCTTGCTCATGCTTGCACGCTTACTGGTCCAACAACGAAATGAAGCCAGTAAGATGGCAGCCTAAATTCTCTCTTCTTGTCTTTGTTGTTGTATCTTTCTTCAGTTAGTTGTGTTGTCATGTTTTCGTCTGTGCTGGTTGTTGTTTATCCTGAATAAATATGTTTGTGAATATGTTCTTGTGTTTATTTGGAAGATCCCAGCTACAGAAGATACAACCAACTCCCCAAAGAACTCTTCAACCTAAACCTCGACGACGCCAATCTTATCTGTCACCTCGTGACATGGAGGGCCCTACCCAACTGATCCTCTCTTGATGATGTTGCTGCAATCAATGGAATCAAAGGAACAGCTGAACTATTTGAAGATGATGGTACTGGTGTTACTCTTGGTTATGGTCGGATGTCTTTGCTCATCTCAATCGTGGAAAACTTGGATTGAATTGAAGTCAAACAACCTCGTGAATATGAACTGCTTATGGAGAAGCCGATGATAAACATGATGAAACTACTTGGATTAGAAGAAAACGAAGCTGGAAGTACTTGGTAAAGAACTTATGATTGGTAAAACATGTATGTAAAACTATGCTGTTTATGTAAAGAAAACTCTGTGGATATTATGCTCGATGTTTCTCGTCGCAAAGAAGATGGATGGATATTGTAAGAAACGAGGGATAACCTTGGACTAGTGTTCATTCCCGTCCCCGCGGGGACGGGGACTCCCCGCGGGGATTCCCCGTGAAAAAAAATTCCCCGCCTTTTTCCCCGCGGGGAGTCCCCGTCGACTTTTTCTCCCCGTAAAAAATTTGAATAATTAAAAAATCATGAAAAAAAGGATTAAATCTTTCTGAAAACCATTCATTTAACATAAAAACGTTAAAATAACCATAAAAAATGCATTATTAACTCAATAAAAACATTTGAAAATTTTTTTATGTGAAATAAACAATTAAAAAAACTTTTTTCATTCCCCGCGGGGACTCCCCGTGAAAAAATTTTCCCCGCTTATTCCCCGCGGGGAATTCCCCGCCGAAAACGTTCCCCGTCCCGTCCCCGCATTTTTCCAATTACGGGGGGGGGGGGGAATGAACACTACCTTGGACACCCTACGTGATATGATAAAAACGATGGCGATGAAGCTATACGTGAAAAGAAAAACGATGGCGACAAAGCTATACGTGAAAAGAAAAACGATGGTGATGAAACTATTCGTGTTGATGGATGATGATCTCGTCTATGTGCTTCTTGTTGATGCGATGTCTGGAATGCTCTTGTTTGTATTGGTATGATCTTACTGTTATGTTCTTGTGATAATATCTCTTCGAAGAATGTCGTAATACATGGTTGGCAACGTGGAGACAAATGATAGCCCAACGACCACATGTAAACGGTGGAGACAATGATAGCTCTATGGCAAATATGGAAACTCCTAGCCACACTCCCGCTGAAGATGATTATTATATATGGTTCTAAGGTCCTCGAAAAAAATAATGTGGGACCACCGAAGGTGGGCCCCAAAGCTCTTGTCAACCGGATGGTCCAACAATCGAAGATTTAAATCCAAATTGGCAAGCTCAAGAAATCATGGAAGTTGATGAACAAGGCGTTATTGAATATGAAAATGATGACAATGATGTCTTACGAGGCATTAATGCGGGTATACCTGCTGAAGAAGAATATAATGAAGATTGGAATAATATGAATGAATTGGAACAAAACCAAGAAGAATTTAATGCATTTTGGAAAGAAACGCATCAAGGTGATGAAGAAGAAGTTTAAGTTTCAAGCTATGAAAAAGTTAAAGTTGTTTTTGTTTTCAGATGAAAATAATCAAATGATAAAGCGGGTTTGTTTTGCTCTTTCTAGAGCATTGTTTCCCCGTCAACAAAAACCAATAACCCTCTTGAAGCTGGAAACCGTGACGAGGTTAGAGGGCTTACTGTCAAATTTGTTTTTTTTGGCAAACTAATATCCAGCATTTTTATTGTTTATTGTAATTTTATATTTGATGTTTGATTGTGTCTGATGTGAATTTATTTGTTTTGTTTTATGAAAATAAAGAATTGTTTTAATATGTTTAAACGCGAAACGACATGAGCTATAGCCTTAGTATCTTTGTTTCTAAGAATCTTAGTCGGAATTTTACTATTACAATAAACAAATTTTCAAAATTTTATATTACCATTATCATAAAAATATTTACTCTTTTATCAACCAACCATTCACGAGAACGAACTTAACCAACGTTGTATTTTGTAGTCGAAAATGAAATGCGTGTTTTTAAAAGTGTTTATTTTAAAATCTTATAATTTTATTTATTTCAAAAAAATTTCGCAACCAAAAAATTGTAGAGTTTGTGGAGGAAATAAACGGATGCAATGTAAACGTTATGGTGGACAAGCATGTTCGGCTTGTGCAGTATTTTTTATTCGCTATAATAATCTTATTAATGGGAGAAGTTGTACAAATTTTGGTTTGTGTTTAGAAACTTAGTGATTTCTTAAATAATAATTCGGAATAAAGACCGCTTTTTTTATTTTATTTTACAACTTTTTCTCTAACTAAAGCAAAACAACAAACAAAAAATATGTTTCTTACTAGAGGCGCTTGCTTTTAAAGTTATTTTAAATAATTTTTAGTTCCTTCGTTAAAGGGAATTTCTTGCCGACCATGTCGCTATCGAAAATGTTTAGAAATTGGTATGAAAAAGGCAAAAACTAAAAACATTGAAAATAAAAGAATTTCAAAATGTGGAGAATATAATGTTCTTGCAAAAAAATTAAACAATTTATTTATCGTCATCAAAGACAATCCTCAGCTATTGATGAAATACTTGGAAAAGGAAGACAAAACATTTTTGGATAAAGCTTTTGAACTTTTATCAAACAGTCAAATAACAAATTATTCGCTTCCATGGGCTGAATTACTATTTAATAATCAAGTCCCATTGGACAAAGTTTTCCTCCTATTTTATTCTATTGTTTGCAAAATCAAAATTTCATCTTTGACTTCAAACGATCAAATGGTATTACTTAATTTTCAAAAAAACGTTGCTTTAAAAAACTTAACCCCTGATGCTTATGGAAGTAAAGAAATTCAAGAAGGCTTTCATAAATTAACTAATTTTTTTGTTTCTCAATATCAAATGTACTTTGGTTAAAAAATAAACTATTACTTGAAATCATATTATTTTATAAAATAAAAAATTACATTTTTACAAACATTGTTTTTAACGATAAAAAAAAGAAAAAAAGTTAGAAAAGCCATAGGATGAAAATCTTTAAAATGCTTTTTTTACTGAAAAATAAGTTTTCAAAGCTTAGGGAAGTTTGAAAAACTTTTAATTTTTTGCATTCAGGAAATTCTGGGAAACTCAACGATTGAAAAAGACCAAAAATTAAAAAATTAAAAACTTTGCTTTGTATGCAAATTTCCAACTTTTAAATGTTTTTCATCACAAGATAGTAAATTTTTTTAAGGGTTTACTCTGAAGAAAAGAGGAGTCACCTTTATTTTTGGTAATTGGGTGTAAGAAAACGCTTTGCAGACAAAATTGAATCGCCATGAAAAAAAGGTTTGCAAAATAAATTCTTTTTTTATTTTTATACAAACAATGCATTTTGAAATTTTTAAAATAAATGAAAACCATTTGTAATTATCCCTTATTTTCCAGCGCATTTTTTTAAATAAAAGATTCGTCATTAACAAATTCATGTGTTGATTTTAAACTACCTCGTTTAATTTCTCTTATCTCCAGCGTTATTTGATTTTTTGGATAAAACAAAACCTTTGTCTTTATTTGACTTAAATACAAATAACCCTTTTTATCACAAAGGATATCAGTTTTTTTTAAAACTAATAACACCACAAACAAGAGAAGTTTTAATTTATATTTTTTTTAATATTAATAAAAGCAACAAACAACCTTAATAGAAATTAAAGAAAATACATCTTCAATAGGTGTAATGGAAGAAAAATCTCCTCTAATCGGGATGATGGAAGATGAGACATCATTAATTAAATCGGAAGTGGTTATTACTGTTAATAATGATACCAAAAAAAAGCACCGAGATGATTTACAAATTTGGAGAGGATATTCAATTTTAGCTGTTTTATTATTCCATTTATGGCCGAATTCATTTCCAAATGGTTTTGTTGGAGTTGATATGTAAATTTTTTTTGGATTCTTTGCATACAAAGTTTGTAAATTTTAAAAATTTTTAGATTTTTTGTATTATCTGGATTTTTAATGAGTAAAATATACTGTCAAGAAACAAAAAAATTTTCATCAAGCAATGTTTTTGAATTTTATTTTAAAAGGATTAAACGAATTGTTCCAATTTATCTTCTTATAATATTTTTTTTATTTATTGCTTTATCGAAAGTTATGTTTGCTATTGAATTAAATATTATTTTAAAGGATGCAATATGGGCATCCTTATTTTTAACTAATATACAAGATTTAATTACAAAACTTAATTATTTGGATGTTGTAAGTTTAAAATTTAAAAAAACGTTTTTAACGAAGGTAATTTAAAATAAATTTAAATTTTAGCAATCAAGTTCCCGCTTTTTTCGACATTGTTGGTCTTTGTCGGTGGAAATGCAATTTTATTTAATTTTTCCTTTTATTGCTTTTATTAAAACTAAAATTTCAAACAATTTTTACCGAAGTTTTTTATTAATTTTATTTATTTTATCTTTTATTTATCAAATCACTCGAACAAATCCCATCGAAGCTTATGAATCGATGATAAGTCGATTATGGCAATTTATGATTGGAATTTTTGCTGAATCATTGGTTTTAAAAGGAAATAAAAATTATCTTCACGTCGCTTCAATTATTGCAGTTTTGGGAATTTTATTTCCTTTAAAATTACCAAAAATTTTGTTAAATTTTATTGTGGTCCTAACTGGAATAATTATAAGCTACTCATCTTCAACTCCAATCATGCCACTTAGCTTTATATCTAAAAAGCTTTTAGATGGTTTTACGGTTGGGATGACTTCAATAATGTTAGCGGAGATAATACACATTCTCTTTGAAAAACCTGTCATATTATTTTGTGATAATACGAGAGGATGAAATTTGAATGAAATAAAAAATATAAAATACAATAATATTATTGTTATTGCTAATTTTTTAATAGTATCATATTATTATCGCATTTTTCAAAAGTCGTAGGAATTTTGTGACGGCTTAACTTTGAAGAATATACTAATAAAGTTTTGTTAATGTTTTATAATTTTTTATATGTAATAACAAAACAAAAATTAAACTTTACCAAAAAAGCGCAAATTTTTATGAATAGTTATATATTTCATATAAGTTATTAATGGCCAATGAATTAAATAAATAACATATGAAATATTTCCAAAATGAACAAAATTAAGCTTAATCATTGAAACAGTTCTCTGAACTATTACTTATCGCTACTTTTGGCGTAATTGCATCTCAATAGAAACTATCAACATAAGCATTATTCTTTAATTATATTATCATTCTGGTTCTTTTTTAATATCGTGTATGAAACCAAAAAATATGAGGAAAGTGGGCATCAAAGGGGGAACAGTAATGCCGTAAGATCCTGGAGGCTTTCTTGGTTAAGGACATTGATATATTTAAGCCAAAGGATTCTTACGACATACATGTGAATTCCTTGGAATCGAAAAGATAAAGAAAAGCTTTGGTAAAATGATCTTCTTATACAAAAGTTTAATGACATAGCGATCGATAATTATGGATATTCTTCATGAATAAAGATTTTCAATGGATGATGGAATGATTTCTGCTAAATTCGACAGTTTGCAAGCTGATTTTTTATACGATTTATTTTCATGTTTTTCTAGTATCAGTGTTAAAAAAATAAGAGTTTTTAATATTTATGGATTAGCTTTTTTGATTTTTTCTTCAGCATTAAATGGTGGAATAGTAAAAGTTAAGGATAGAACAATTGTGGAAGTACATATAGTTTTCAAGAGCAATCAAATCATCAATAGTATTGCTAATGTTTGGGTTAATGTAATCGCGAATGTTATCGAATTTTCTCACCCATTCGATAGAATATGACGAGCACCTCGATTTTTACATACCATATCATAAACCAGGGTTATCAAATCGCTGTATTCGCTAGCGTCGCGAAGTATTGTTTCAGCTACAAAGAGCGTATCGCTGAAGAAACAGTGACAAAAGTCGCGCGACTTAGCGATCACTGTCAATCGCGTGGCTGAAGCAACCGCTGTTCAAAAAAAGATATACATGAAATAAACATTTGCAGGAATTTTTAGAATTTTGATTATGTTTTCATTTTCTTCCAGAAAGCTGTTCTAAATAAAAGAAAACTCTTAATTGGCCTTGTTAAAATATTCTGCTGGAAGTGGAAGTGCAAATGAATTTGTTAGGTTTTTCTTTTTTATTATGCGCAAATATGTAAGAAGATGTTGTCAGATTTATAATTTTGTGTTTATTTATTTGGTTTTTTCTGCTAGGTTTTTAAAGCTAAAGATTGATTAAAAAATTATGAAACCCTTTTAAAAAAGTATTTTCTCTGGCATTTTTTTTAAATTAGGTATAAATCACATACAAAACTACAAAAAGTGATAAAGTTTTCATAGTTCTTTGTGAAACAAGCCTGCCTATCAACGTGGCAACCCTCACGCGCCTTTTTTTACTTAATTTTTGATTACTTTTCATTACCTAGCATTTTGGGTGTCGTTGCTATACATAAACCTTTATCCAAAAAAGCAAGTAAATTTAGCATATTTCTTAGCAAAACATTAAATTATTTTTAAATATTAATTGATGAATCACTTTAGTAATTTTTTGTTTGAATTCCGTCATCAGTCTGTTGTTTTTCGCTATCAATAAATTGTGTTTGAATATACATATAATTTGTAAATTTGCTAAAGTCCCTCGAGTCAGCTTTTTGGTAAACAGGATTCTCTTTGCTTGGTAAAAATTGGTTCTTTTTATTTTTCCTAATATTTAGATTTCCTCTTTTTTATTCACATTTTAAATAGTTTATTTTAATTTATTAACATCAAAAATTTCTACTGGAAGGCGAGTAAGCTGAGTCGTACACCTTTTGGGATACAAAAAGCAATGCAAAGTGTGAAACTTAAAAGGATCATCGCGAGGATTGTAAAAATATGGTAATGACACGAAATTTTTTTCTTCTTCCTTTTGAGCCAACACCGGAATATTTTTTAATTCATGAATGGGAATAATTTTCATATCATTTATATGTGAATAAAAATTAGGCATTTCAATAAAATTTACTTTAAGTGTAACTGCTATAATAAATTTTAAAAGTGGAAAGTTTTAGGAAAAAAGTATATAAAAACTTACAAAAAAAGTAGCCTAACGCAACATCATCATACATTCCATCATATTTTTTATGATATGAAATGAAATCATGATTAACTATTTTAGATCTGGCTAATTCTAATGCGGCATGGGATAAACATACTCCAGCCCCGCCAGTTCCATACCAAAATAGTTCCTAAAAACAACTTTCTTTAAATTTGAATAATTTCACCTTTTTTCAAAAAAATTTAACAAAAGAATCTATCAAAATTTTTTAATTTGCTTAATAAATTTTTTTTGCGATTAACAATAATGACTTATTTCTGTTAATTCTTTAAATTAACTTATCCCAAAAATAAACTTACTCCATTTCTTACAAAAGGCACCGGAGCCCATGATCTCCCAAGGTAATATGGCTTATGTGGATCAAAAGTCGACAAAACTTTGAGGAGTTGTGGCACATTGACATAATTATCATCGTCAAAGCGACAAGACCATCTGAAATTGTTAATAATTTATTGCAAAGTTTTTTAAAGAAAAAAAAGACATTTTCTACTATCAGCCAAATCAGTTTTAGAGGTAAAAATGCTTTTTATGGGCAGTACGTTCAATAAATCTATAATTGCAAGAAATGCTAAAGCCAGATATTTTTTTTTGTTATTGTTCGATTTTACATTTAACCAAAAAAACCAAAAAAATTAATAACTTTTATGCCAAATTTTTATTTTACTGGACTCCAAAATCATGGAATGAAAAAACATACGTTGCGTTTCTTGAAACAAGAATTTGTAATTCGGCGTCGAGTTTACAATTAAGCGATGGTCTAAAAAACATTACAGAAGAAAATATATATAAATATAATAATCTTTTTAGGATATACATACATATCGTGGAAAGGTGTACAACTTGTATTAACTAAATTTCCTTGAATTGTTTGATTTATTAATGGATCGAATGCATCAGTCACGAAATAAATCTGAAATTTTTTGGATCTTTGCCATTCCACATTTTTGCTGTTGCTGAAAACTTACATCTTTTGGAATAAATTGATACCATGTATCAATGATTTGAGTCACACGAGTTCTATGATTTTTAAACGTTGTTTTAATTGTTATTACCAAAGATACCTCCTCTACGGGTTTTAGAATAGTTTCAGTGGGAGGATAAAACTAAAACATTTCTCTTTTTTCTAAATAAAACAACAAAATTTAATGAGGAAGAACCCCTACATGCTGAAAACTGAATAAAACTGCAAAAATAAATACTGCCACAAAATACCGTCGATAGTATCTTGAATAATTCCAAATAATTTTTGCAATCGAATTTATATCTAAAATTACAAAACTTTGGTTTAAAAAAAGCGGGGCAGACATTCTAAAAACAAATTATTTGATTTACAAATAAATTGTTGAAATATACTTTTATCACAATTTTCTCAGTTTCACAAATTTATAATTAACTGGCAAAAAAATCTACGACATGAAAAGGGAAAACCCCAAAGAATTTTAAGTTTCCATCTAGCTTTAGGGATTCACACTCAAATTTGGTTGCTTTATTTGTTAGCCATTTCTGACTTACTGAAGATAGCGATCGAAAATTGGATATTTTATTTCACAATATGGATTCAAAATTAGCAAGCTGTGGGTTTTTTTAAATTGAAGTTTATTTTTGGGAGTTTAGAGGAAGGAAATATGCCAATTCAATTAAATATCTTGAGAAAATTTTAAACTCACATTTTCTATACATTTCTTTATTGAAATTTAATTTACAATGCATATTAAAAAATTAATATAACGACAAACTTGAAAAAAACTTTAAACAGAGTAAAAATAAAGAATCAAGACAAATTAAGAAAAACTGTGGATTGAATTTAAAGCTATGAAAGAAAATTTACTAATCCCCGCCTTAATTAAAATTCCTTTGATGTCACTATGTTTTACTTATAGAAAAGCAAAGAAAAAAATTTTTTATAAAAAAAACAATACCCTTTCTCTGATTTTTTTAATTTATGCTATCTCTTTTCTTTTTTTAATGACGATTGTAAAGTAGCGATTTATCTTGAAATATGATAAAAAAAATTTCTTATCTTTTTCATTTTAAATTTCTTAAAAAAATACAGAGGAAAAATTGGCGATAAAAAGTGTTTTTATTAATTAAATAAATATGAGAAAAAAACAAATAATATTTGCTTTTAAATTTCTTATAAATATTTTTTTAAATAGAAAAAAAGATAATAATTTTTATATTTTCAGTTGCCAACAATGACCTTAAAATATCGATTACAAAGGATTTTATATGTATGGAAAAAAAGTTGTATATATTTAAGTACCAAAAATGGCATCAATAAACTTAAACAATTGATTTTGGTTTTAGCAACAATATTTTTTTGTTATATTTTTCAATCAAATTCTAATGAAGGTAGGCAGTTGGTGAAAATTAGCTTAAAAAAATTTGTAAATTAAATTTCTTTTTTAGCTATTTGTGACCAAAAAACTACACCAATATTTAATTTTACCGAAAATGATATAGCAGAAATTTATGCACAATTGCAAATGGGAGGTCAAAGGAAGTCGTATTTCTCTACGGACCAACAACAAACCCAGCAACATGTGGCCATAATTGTTCCATATCGGTAGTTTAATTTTTGTGTAAATTCTTAAACAAAAATTTATTTTTTTTAAGAAATCGAACGTATCATCTTTCATTATTTTTGAGAAATATGCATTATTTCCTCCATAAACAAAAAACAAATTATGGAATTTTTATTGTTGAGCAAATAGAAAATCAAATGTTTAATCGCGGAAAATTAATGAACGCAGGATTTTTAGAGGCTTTGAAAGATGATGGTGAATGGAATTGCTTTTTCTTTCATGATGTTGATTTACTTCCAGAAAATTTGAATAATACGTATAAATGTGATGGAAAGCCCACTCATTTTACTTCAGCTATCGATAGATTTGGTTATGAGTAAGAGAATTTTTTTTCCGAAACCATATTGAAAAGGAATAATTACTTTTCGAAAAACCACCAAAATTTAAAAAAGCCTTTTTTCACTCTAAAAAACCCGAAATTTTTGTTGTCTTTTTGCTACTAAAAAACCTGGCATAAACATTTTCTTAGACTTGTAATTTGCAAACAAAATCTAAACAGTAAAATATTTTTTTAGTGTACCATATTTTGAAAATTTTGGCGGTGTTTGTGCTCTGTTTAAAAAAGATTTCATAAAAATTAATGGCTTTTCAAACGATTATTGGGGATGGGGTGGAGAAGATGATGATTTAAGAAGAAGGATTGTTGCAAGCAAATTTAATCTTTCTCGTACACCACCTAATCTTGGTCGATATCGAGCGATTCAACACAATCGAGATAAAGGAAACCCCGACTATCCGTAAGTTTTTCCATTTTACAAAAAAATTTTTTACATAAATATAAATTTTTTAGATGTCGATACAAAGTTCTCAATCAGACTTTTACTCGATTTCATCAAGATGGATTAAGTAATATGAAATATAAATTATTAACCAAAGTGAAAAAACATCTTTACACTCATATTTTTGTGGATCTTGAAGAAATTAAATCTAAACAAGCTTTGCGGAATGCTCATACAGATTTTAAAGATTGTTAAATTACGAAAACGGTTTTTATTAAATTTTCTTGAAATAAAATAAATAAAGCTAAATTTACTCCAACCATGTTTAAAATATAAAGTCTCGAAGTTGTTTTTTTGCAATCAATAGCATTGAAACATTCCAAATTTTATGAAAAAAAGTTTACTTCGGTGCCACAACATCCAAATCTGTAAACTTTGCATTCGTTTTGTGTGGACGAGTTAACTTTCGTTAAATAACGGTGATGTAACAGCATTTGCTCCAATCACATCGGTTTCGGCTTTTGAAGTCTATGGTTTTCAACAGAATTGTTTATTAAGTCTGGGTTACGTAAATGCCTGCCATTTCCCGATTGATCTTTCGAGATTTCACGATCCATAAACAACTCTAAGTTGAAGCAATAAAAATTGTAAATTTCTCATTTCCAAAAAATTTTCTCAGCACTTTTTTAAAATTTGATTTATTGCTGTAGAATATACATCGAATGCAAATTTAAAGAAAGAAAACCCGCAATCTCGACAATTTTTGACATACATAAAAAAACCCAAGTTTCTTTGTCAAAAATTATAATATTTGTTTTCGAGACAAAAAAAGTAATTGCATTTTTTAAAACGAAATATTCAAAAACTAGTCTGGCATTTTTAGTTCTTTTCTTTTTTTTTGTTGTGATTACCAACAATAAATAGAAAGGAGTCTTTTGTTTATGCTAAAAACAATGCAATGCATGCATCTTTAAGCAGTGAAACTAGATGGCAGTTTTATCATATCGCTGATCCGATTATTATTTTCAAACATGATTTCATTTCAATAATACTTTCCTTTGCTTTGGTTACGCCTCTTTAATATTTAAATATAAAAGTTAATTATTTTGCATTAGCTGGAGAATAGCTAGGATGGCATCGCGACAATATTTTACAAATATGCATGCAATAGTTTTCTTCATTATATTTAATTTATGTCTAATATTTTTTATTAAAAAATATTTTTCTCTTCCTCAACCTTGCCCTAAACCAGCTTTAAATATATCTCAAATATATTTGAACCATTCAAAAGAAATTATAATATCAAAAGTATATTTAGCAAAGAAAAATTTTAAAACATGCATGGATGAAGCAGCATTTTTTCATCGAGATGATGGCTTTAAATTTTATGACCAATATGCTTTATGTATGGATAAGTATACTTCTGTGGATGAAAAATATATGGATGTTGTATATAATGGATTATCGGGAGAGAAAAAGGTTTACTTACCTTTGGCAGCGGATTACCCACAAGATCGATGTAATTTTATGACCATTGGGATTGGAGGCAATACAGTAGCAGAGAAGTTTTTTAAACAAAAATATCCCAAATGTAAATTTTATGGCATTGAACCTGGAAAAGCTGCAGATTTTGCTGATTTTGGAAAAGTCATTCCTTATGGCGTTGGTAAGCTTTTAATATTTATAAATTTTTTAATTTAACTTAAAAATTTAGGTTTGGAAGATTCTGAAACAGAAATAATTGTATCTAAAACTGGGGGATATAAATTAGGTAAAACCAAAGTCCTTTCGTTAACGAATATTTTGGATAATGAAACTGGCTCACGTTTACATCATTATTTATCCATCGATGCTGAGGGTTATGAATATATCATTTTGTCTGGTTTAGTTGGAAATGGAACATTTGCTGGAAGTAATATAACTTTTTGTCAAATCGATGTCGAACTTCATAATCCCACATATGAGTTAGGCCATCCAGCCGTAAAAACGCTAAATTCTGCCGATTGGCAAAAAGCATTTTTGCAAGAATCATCGCCATACATTCCAATTTACAAAATACCATATGGAACTCATCAAAAAATTACATATTTTAATATTCAAAGTCCTGAATGCGAAAAAGCTTTTAAATATAGTAAATTTTTAGAAAATAAATTAACTTTAACTTAAGTTTAAATATGTTTTTTTAAAGTTAATAAATTTGAATAAAAAATAAACAACTTTTTTGTATCAAATTTATTTAATAATACGTTAATCATAAAACAAAAAAGAGAAATTAAGCTTGAACAAAAGGTTTTTACGATCAATCAAATTATGACAAAATTTTTTTTTATTGAAATTGAAAAATTCTTTGCAAAAAGCTATGTATTAAAAAAAAGAGAGTTTTAGTAGAATTCACGAGGCTCCAAGTAACATCAGCCTAAATTCCATAATAGTCAAAAAAAATTAAATATTTCATTAATTTTTCAAAACTCTATTTTCCTATCATTTTGTTTATTTAACCCCACACTTTGTATGTGTTATCATTCACCATGCTTGTGCTTGTTGAAACTCTACAATACAATTTGTGCTATATTTTTTTGACTGTGATACAAATATTATTCTGAAGGGGATTGACCATGAGTAATAAAAATGTTGAAAAATTTGAAATGAAACCCGAAAAAAAAATCAAATAACAAATTCTTATTACGAGGCGTAATAGAAAAGTTTTATCTCATTTTTTATCACAAATAAAATCTAACAATCCAAACATTTTCTAATTTAAACAAGGAAACAACCACAAAAAAGTGCATTCTTTCTGGAATTTTTTATTTATGATGTTTTGAAATGAAATTCAATATCTCATTGATTTTTTTAATAACAAATTATTGTTTTGTTTATAAAAATTATCTCTCTTTTTTCTTTTATTTTTATTTTGAAAAAATAAAAGCTCTTTGTTTAAAAGACACTCTTCTTTCTTGCTTTTTTCCATTAGCTTTGCATTATTTGAAATGAAATCAGAATAACAAGTTTTTTATTGGGTATTTTTTTTTTGACGTATTTAAATGCGGCGCGTTCAAAGACATCTAAGCAGCTGCCTTCGTATTAAAATTTCTCGAGCTTAAATTAAAATATTTAATTTATATATTTTATAATTTGGGAAATTTTTTGGAAACAGCTATTTTTCAATAAACTATAATTATATTTTCTTAGGAAAAATATTTAAATTTTTAATTGTTGTCATCCATTATGAAACATTACAGTCTTATTAACCAACCTAATAAGGTTATACATACTTATGGGTGGTTTCAATCAAAATGGATAACAAAATTAATAGTGTTATTTTTAATTATATTAGTTTATATATTTTTGGATAAAACTTTGAGCACAGCAGTTATAAATCGATCTTCGACTCTTTTGCCAAATTTAACGTTGGAGTATGTTAATTTTAATTTTAGCATTTTTTGGAAAAAAATAATACAATTTTTAGTTATTTTGCAACATCAAAAGGAAAAATCCATATTAACGAAATAATTGAAAATGTATTTAAGAAAAATGGATATTTATTCGTTAAAAATGATTTAATCCCAACTTTAAAAAAAGATACTCAAATGAATTGTGATGAGGTAAGTTTCAGAGTAGTAAAAAAATACCTGCCTATGAAATGAGGGATGTTTGAGAACTTTTTTGGAGTAACATTGTTTCGACGTCCTTGCCCACGAAGAAGCATGTTCGCACATCCGTGCATAGAATAGTAACCTCATAAACATTATTATTTTTTTTTTCTAGGTATTTTATGAATGGCAAAAAATTGCTGATAATGGATTAACTTTGATTCCACCCACCGAATTTCCTAATCATGAAATTTTCCTACTTAACTATTATACCAAACTTAAAAGTTGGTATATCAATAATGCTCCAAATAATGAAGAAACAACATTACCAGTTTGGAATAAAACATATATTGATGGGTTGATTAATACTGTTAAAGAAGATGTCTATAAATTGCCTGGTTCTTATGGAAATGAATCATGTTTGTTTTTAAATTTACTTCTATTTAGTTAATTTAGAGTTTCAGTATCCGTTTATTTTGCAACTAAATATTTTGAGGTTAATGGAAAAATTGGAGCTGTAATAGGTTCACTTATGCCATGGGCAGAAGTTCATGTACTTACAAATGGAGCTAAGCATGTCACGACAATAGATTATCAAAAAATAAAAATAACTCCTCCAAATATGAGCTTCATATATGCTCCAGATTTACCTAATATACAAAAAGAGTTAGTCAATAGTTTCCAAACACAACTTTAAAAAAAAAGATTTAAATTTTAGTTTTAATAACCATTTTGATTTCGTTGTAAGTTATTCGAGTATTGAACACAGCGGTCTTGGACGATTTGGAGATCCATTGGATCCAATTGGAGATATTCGAGAAATGAATAAAATTCATTGCTTATTAAAAAAAGATGGACTTTTGTTTGTTGGATTACCCGTTGGCGAAGATACCCTTTATTTTAATGCTGCTCGAGTTTATGGTCGAATGCGATTGGCAATGATGTTTGAAGGTAAAATATTAAATACACATTAGAAAGAGATTTAAACTCTTTTTAACTTCAGGCTTTAAATTATTAGAAGTATTTTACTTTGATTCTAAAAATCCGATAAAACTTACAAAAGAAATACTTGAAGAAGAAAATGTATGGAAGCAATATTTATTTGTGTTGCAAAAGATTGGATGACTATGTTTTAAAAAGACTCTTTAAAATTTTAACTTATCAATGTTTTTTAGTTTTAATTTCTGTAAATATATTTTTTTCGGTATTTATTTAAAATAAAAAAATTAAAAAATATGTGTTTGATTTTAAGTTGTGGAATGACTTTGTGGTGAAGATATTTTTTTTATTAATATTTTGTTTTTTATTTTTAAAAATTTCTAAAAATTATTTTTTTATATTAACAAAAAATAAACATGGAAAAAAGAGATGGATGCAAGATTGAAAAAACGCGCGATCTCGCTAGTTATGTCAAAAATCTTATTTCGTAAAACTTAATTTCATAATAATACTTTCGCAATTTTTTCATTTTTAGCTTCGTCGCAAAGAATTCAGAAATAACCCTCATCAAAAAGATTCTTCAAGAGACGCAAGTTAACTAAAACGAGGAAGAAGTTTGCGTTCGACCTTGAAAGAAGAGGATGCAGCCGCCGCTCGGAAAAAGAAAGTGCGAGAGATAATTTTTTTAAAGACTTGTTGTTAATCAAAAAAATGGCCGAAAGGTGAATTATTATTTTATCTGAGTCACATTCTTTTATTATGCGTGAATATTGGCAAACAAGCAAATTATTTTATCTTTATTTTTATTTAAAAAAATTTAAATATTTATTTCCCTAAATTTCATGCTTTTTAATTTTTTAGTCGACATATCTATTTCATTATAAAATTTAGAACGAAATTTGATGCGCAAGATGATAAAAAGAATGACATTGAAAAAACGTCATTTTTAGCCTCAATTATTTTTTTTCAAAACAAAGACATTTTATTGTTTGTTTTTTTTCGTGCGCTTCTTTCTTTTCTTTCTTCTTTTTTTTTTGAGACGAGAGTTGGAGATTTGAAAATAGAGGTTTCGCCATTACCTTTTTTTCTCCTTTTAACTTTTCATTATTAATATTTTATTTGGTAAAAGCGAGCGAGAAACTCTTCTTTAAAAATGTCAGGAAAAAATTGTCTAGTTTGTGGACGAAGTAGACGATGTTTGAGATACGGGGCAAAATGCTGCAACGCGTGTGCATCATTTTTTATTCGAACTCCAAAAGCAAATAATTATGTTTGTAAGAATTATCATTTTTGCCTTATCAGTGAGCAACAATAAATTTTATAAAATCTTTTTAAACTCTTTATAAATTTTTAGAGCCCTCAATTAAAGGAATTCGGTGTCAAAAATGTCGATATCTTAAATGTTTGGAATCTGGAATGATTAGTTCTGCATCTTTTAAACCAACTTTATTTATGGATAAATCTTGCGTGGATTTGGATAAAGAATATATGATTTTTGCAAAAATATTGGATTTGTTATTCATTTCAAGCATCCAAAATCCTGAGCGATTATTTGATTTTATTAAAGATGATAATCCTTTATTTATGGATTTAATTTTAATTCAAAACATTGACTTAAAAGTTGATTTAAAAGACCACGTAAAAAATTGGTATATTCTTTTAAAAAATAATAAATTTCCTTTGGACGAAGTGAAGACGCTTGTATTATTAATTTTATTTAATATTAAACTTCCATGGTTGCCGCCATTTCAACAAAATTATATAAATTTTTTACAACAAAATGCAATAATTCGAAATAAATTACAATTTAAAAATTTGGAAACTCTCATACTTTTTGCGAAATTAACAACCTTTTTTGTTTCACAATTTTTAACGATTTATTGTCATCAAAAACTTTAATTAATAAATAAAATTATTCATAATTTTTTTTACATGTTTTAAAGCTTGATCTAGTTATTTAATTTAAGAAAAAAAAGTCAAAAATAATTTTGTCTAATTTAAAAAAAAAGGATTTCGAGCGTAATCACTCGACAGTAGTTTTTAATAAAAATAAATATACTTACACAGGTACTTATTTTTATATTCCTCTTCGAATGAGTACAAAAAAGCTAATTTTTTGAGGCCCTTTAATTTTCAAAAGTAGTCGAGAATCTTTTTATTCAAAAAGAATAATAAAAACTCCGATAAAGAAACATTCCAAATTTATTGTAATTTCTTGCTTATAACTTTTATTGACTCCTTTACTTGTTTTGTAGCGCTTATATTTAAAAAGAAAGTTGACTTGAGAGTTAAAAAAAGATATCATTTTATATTATTAGTTTCTCGTTATTTTAAGTTTTCGTTTAAGCTACGCAGTTTATTTTAATTTTTAATTTTGCAATGCAGTTAAATTAATTTTCAATTTTTTTTTCATCCAGTTTTGGGTTTGAAAAAATAAATTCAGACAATGAAACAATAAACACACTAAACTTTGTGTTTGGAAGTTAATAAAGAATTGTTAATTATATCAAATAAAATTTTTAAAATGATTTTCTAAATTAATTTTTTGCTTTCTAATTATCGAGAAAAAAAAACTGATAGTTTTTTGTAATAAAATGAGCAGCCTACATAAACGAGACGATATTCAATGGCTTCGAGCTTTGGCTATTTTGGCAGTGCTTGGATTTCATATATGGCCTGAAATATTTCCATATGGATATTTTGGAGTTGATATGTAAATTTTTATACTTTAAAAATGGAAACTTTTAACTAATTTTTAATGTTTTTTTTAGTTTTTTTGTAATCTCAGGATATTTAATGACTCAAATTTTGATACTAAATAAAACCGAAACACTTTATTTATTTTATTCGAAACGAATAAAACGTATTTTTCCTACCTGTTTATTAATTATTACAATTTTTGTCGTTCTGGGTTATTTTCTTTTAATTCCATCTGATTTTGCTTCACTCAAAAAAGAAGCTTTATGGTCGATGTTTTTTGTTAACAATTTTTCTTCAATGTTTAAAGAGAAAAAATATTTTGAGTTGGTAAGATAACTAACTCCACTTTGTGTGGTTGGAAAAAAATAGTAAATTGAAAATTCTTCTAATATTCTAAAACTGTATCTAATACACCTTCTGTTTATCTTTTTTTTAGGTATCTGGCTTTAGTTTTTTTCTTCACACTTGGTCATTGGCAGTTGAAATACAATTTTATTTTATTGCTCCATTTTTAATTAGATTTTTATATTCAAAAAGACAACCAATAATTTATATTTTAATATTTATAGCAGCTTCAACATTTTTACAATCTATTTCATCGGAAACAATTTCATTTGGATTAATGATTTGTCGAATTTGGCAATTTTTAATTGGAACCCTTGCATTTTGTTGCTTTCAAAAATGTAATGAAAAATATAGCTACGATAATTTTGGAACAAGGAAAAATAATTATCAAAAATTTTATACTATTTTTATTAAACTTTTTTCCATTTTAAGTATTTTATGGATTATTTTAATTTGTTTTAGTTCTCCCAAATTTGGCGTTTCAATTCCATATTCACCATATTTTTTGAGAAATTTAGTAACTCAATTAAGTGGATTATTTATTTTTTTGAATTCTTGGCAATCTTTGAAACTTCCAAATTTGTTAAATAAAGTTATAGTTTACATCGGCGATGCCTCATATTCCATTTATTTAATTCATTGGCCATTTTTAATGTTTTTTAAATATTATTCTCTGCCATACGGTAACCCAAATTTTTTTTATCCATCTAAATATTATTTTTTGTTAATTCATTTTTTAGACAATATTTTAACTTTATTAAAAATTTTTGTAATTTCCATATTAATTCATGAAGGCTTTGAAAAAATTATTGGACGAAAATCTTGGAAGCTTAATGCATGGATTATTGCTATACTTTATACACTAATATTGTGTTTTTGTTTAATTGATAATAAGCAAGAAAAAAAGTTTGATTCAGTAAGTTTTAAACGAAAAGATTCTAAAAAAAATTTTATGCACAGCACTTTAAATAAGTTAGGTAAGTTAATTATCACCTACAATGGTGAACAATGTTTTCATCGCAAATTTTCCTCTTTTTTCCTCATTTTTTTCCTCATTCTCTTCTCTTTTATTCCTCATTTACAATCTCACATATTTTGCCAAAGTCCCTTTAATTCATTTTTCAAAACTTTTCGAAAGCCTTCAAAAATTCGAATCGAAGAGACTTTGGCAAAATATGTGAGATTGTAAATGAGGAATAAAAGAGAAGAGAATGAGGAAAAAAATGAGTAAAAATGAGGAAAATTTGCGATGAAAACATTGTTCACCATTGTAAAAAAATAAAGGAAGATGGCGAGAAAATAAAATTTGCATATTTTCCGACGATTTTTTTTTATGATTATGAATGAAATATTTTTTTTTGGTTTTTTACATTTTTATAAATTTTCTAGTTTTTTTATTTTAGAATAACTCTCTTTCTTTTAATCCTGTAAATGACAATGAAAATGAAGCCCAAACATGCGGGATTTTTTATCCGGGATGTGAAAAAAATCAAATTATTGAAGATTATATTACAATTCGACCGGATGCAGATATTTTAGATCGTTATTGTTCTTACAATGTAAGATTAAGTTTTAGTTTTTTTCATTTAAAAAACTATAAGCTTCAATTTTTTTAGCTATCTTCCAAATCGAAGCGAACGGTTTTAATTGCCGGAAATAGTTTTACATTTTTTCAAATCAATGGAATTTTAAAAGCAATAAATGAATCAAAACCAGAAATTTCTGAAGCTTTTGTTATCACTCATCCTGGGTGTAGCTTAATGATAGGAAAATTAAATGAAAAAATGAATCATTGCAAAAATTTTGGGGACTCACATGATAAATTATTAGAAATTTTAAGACCTGATGTAATTATTCATAGTTCACGGTATATCTATCTATTTTTTGGCAAAAAATCTTTAAATTTTTGCCAAAAACACAGATTTATTATTTAAGAATTATTTTTTTTGCTTTCAGTGTTGATCATTTTCCTGATCTAAGTAATCCACTTGAAACTGAATTAACTAAAGATGAAACATATCAAGGAATTAAAGAAGCCATACTCCATATTTCAAGCTTTACAGGCCGATTGATCATAATCGAACCTACTCCAATTTTAAATCAGTTAGTTAGCTTTCTTTCTGTATATTTTTAAATGAGACTTATTTTTTATTTAAGGGATTATTTAAATCCATCAACCTTAGCACAAGCCTTTTTAACAAATAATGCCCCAAAACAATTTGATATTAATCTTAAAGCAAGTTTTTTTTTACACAAATACATAAGTGTTTTTAAAAGAATCTAATTTTTATAGAAGCATCACCAAAAACATTTGCCATCATGGAAGCGCGTTAAAGAAGCTGCAAGGCATTGTTCAAATTGCATTTTAATTCCAACTGAAAAACTTTTTTGTACAAAAGAAAAATGCCCAGTTTATGATAAAGATACGAAACTAGCAAGATACTGTGATACTTATCATATAACTCCGAGAGAATCATTGCGTTTAATTCCAGCTCTTCTTGACGCTCTAGGAACAAATCCATTTGATTAAATAAATATCCATCACATTTTTGTATGTATAAAATATTTTTCACAGGTTTAAAACAAAACTTTTTTTAATAAATAAAATTCTTTGTTTAAAATATTGAAAATTAGGAAAAACGTGTAATAATAAAATATAAAGAAAAAAGAAAATTACAAAAAAACGTGAAGCTTATCGTTTGGTAGCAGCAAAATTTGGTGAGAAAATATTTTGAATAATTCGTAAAAAAACAAGCGACAACATGGGAAAAAGTTATCGAAATTTGAAGAGTTTTGTGATTAAAAATTCTAAAATCTGTAATTTGAAGTTTTGTTTGGAGCGCTCTTTCATCCGTCAAAGAAAAATGATTTAAATTTTTTTGTAAGTTATAACAGTAAAAATTTTTTTATTATTTCGATATAGTTTTAATATATTCATTATATTGTTTATAAATTTTATTAGCGATGGTTTTAATTTTTTCTTCAACTTCTTGATTATTTGTTTTGAATTCTTTTTTATATTGCCAATTTGAAAGTCCATCAGGATAAATGCAACGCAATAAATTGAAATCAACATTATCTGAAAGTGGACTAACCCAAGCACCCCATTGAATGGAATTTTGTGTGGAAGCTTTTAATCCATGAAAAATAAAATCCCTCGGAGCCCATTTACTTTCCACCAACCAAACATCGCGAGCCCAAGCCATTGGTGAACCTTTAGGAATAATTTTAATTCGATCAAAATTCAGGGTTCCATTTAGAATGGATCTCGCACATCCAACATAATCCCAAACTCCCGGCCAATCCTTGGATGATTCCCATATTTTTCGACATTTTGCATCTTTCTTTTTTTCGTTTGGTTTAAAACGATTCACAAAAATCTGCTAAAAAATCTATGTAAATTCCATTTACCGAATAAAATAAATATTTGTTTACATACATGAATGGCAGCATTATCAGTGCCATGAAAGCTTTTAGGTAATTTATTTTCATAATTTGACCATTCTTCAAGAAATTTAATTGCATACGGTGTGTTTCTAAAACAAAAATAACAAAAAAATCTTGTTGGATCTTTTCTATCAACCTATGTCGCTTACTTCGTTAAATAACTGCCTGATACTATTTCAAAATTAAATACTCGATTATAAAAAATCAAATCATAATTAGGATCTGTATAATTTTGAATATGATGTAAAGGATTAATAACTCCCATATCCGCATCAAGAAAAAGTAGATATTTGATTTGAGAATTATCCCGAAGCACATTTATCGTAACACAATGTCGTTTAAACATAAACTGAAAATTTGATTTTGTGCGTTTCATGTTTTGCTTAACTTACGTCATTTTGAGGACATTTTTCTTTAAATTCATCAGCCTTTTCCATTATAATTTGAATTAATTTATAACCATATATTTGAGAATAGCAGGCGATGCTATCATACGCTAAAGTATAATTTTTTAAATCTTTCTCTTTTTCTGCCACCACAAGAATAGTAATTTCATTATTTAAAATTTCCATATTTAATATTGATGAATTAATTGTTTTGTGGGCTTCATCAATTTTTGTTGCTATTATTTTAGAAATTGGTTTCCCAATGTAACTGTGATTATGATAAATATATATTTTAATCAAAATAGATAATAATAAAATAACGAGCAAATTAAAGTAACAAATTAAACAGGTGCAACAACCCATTCTTTAAATTTTGGCAAAACACTACAGTTGGTTTTTTATTTTATTTGCTTAAAAAAATATTAACCTATCTTTTTTTAGAAATTCTTTTTTATTAATTGTAAATAGCATCAATGAGAAGAAGCGCAAATGGATGACTTTAATGACATTTAAAAATCTCGTAATAATTGTATGTCTCTAAAATAAACAAAAAGCTTTGTTATTGAGAATCTATTTCCTTCAGGGTATTGGAAGGGAAATTTTTTTTAATAATTCGATTTGGTATGAAAATTATCTAAGAGCTTTTGAAAGGGAGGTAAATTTTATGTTAATTTTCTCAACTGATAAATTTTATGATATACTTATTTTCGATGAAGAAAAAGCTTTATAGAATTTTACTAACCAAAATAAAATACTGTAAAAATTTTCGCAAATATATTAATTTTCTCATTTTATTTGGATGCTTTTTAATTTTACTTTTCACTTATATAAAACCCATAGAGTTAATAAAAGAGACAGGTGGTAATTAACTGATTTTTGGGGTTTATTAAAAGCAAAGTTATGGGTTTTAGTTATGAGTAACAAATTCAAATTAAGAATTTTATGTTTAATTAATACTTCAAAAAAGCAATTAATCGATCGAGCCATTCATGTAAACGTAACTTGGGCTCAAAGATGTAACAAATATTTATTTTTAAGTTATGATCCGGTAACCGAATCTATAATTTTGAGGATATATACATTTCATTTTTCAGAATATAACTTTACCATTCCTTGATTTACAAGTATCTGAATCCAGAATGACATTATGGGAGAAAATAAGAGCATTGTTTAAATGGGTTTATAAAGTATGAAAATTTTGAATTTTTTTTCTTTAGATTTCACTTTGCAAATTTGTTTTGATATTCCAGAATGAAATGGAAAATTTTGATTTCTTCCTTCGCGCCGATGATGATTCCTATTTTATTATGGAAAATTTACGCCACATGCTTTCCAAATATAATCCCAATGAAGCTTTGTATTTTGGTTGTAGATTTAAACCATTTTCTAAAAGCGGATATATGTCTGGTGGAGCCGGGTATATACTTTCAAGGTAAAATCCAAAACCGGATGAAAAAGTTTGGAGCAGAAAAAAGTGCCAATTCTTTTTAGAGAAGCTGTGAGACAAATAGTTCCAGCATTTAGTGATCCAAAAATATGTCCCCAAATAAATGAAAATTTAGAAGATGTTAAAATTGGTACTTGCGCAGATAATCTTAATTTTACTTTTGTGGACACAAGAGATGAAAAGGCATGTTAGAATTTATTTATTTTTCTTTCAAATTTTGGCTTTTGTTTTATGCCAAAATTTTTTTTACTATCTAATTTTTTTTAAAAACTTTATTTTTGCTTGGAGGATTGTTAGTTTTTAGGGTCGCCATCGCATGCTGCCTTTTAACCCATCCTTGCATTTTGTTACGGGCTTGGAACCCGTGGATTTAGATTATTTTTATTATCCGTATAATTCAGTCGAAGTATATGATTATTTTTATTTTATTTATACTTTAACTTTTATATTTTCAGTTTGAATGTTGCGCAAATTATATGATTTCATTCCATTATATTGACAAAAATTTAATGCATTTTTTTGAATTTTTAATTTATCATACAAAAGTTTATGGAAAAAATGACGATTATGTTTCTGGAATAAAAAGCATAAAATTTAATAAATGAATAAGTTTTTTTCTTCATTAAACATTGAAATGTCAAAAGTGAAGGGTGTAAATAAAAATTATTACTGAACTTATCAAACACAAAAATCTACTATTTTTTCCCTTCATTTATTTATTTATTTATCAAAAGTTTAGCAAAATCTTTTTTACATTTTGAACTATTTTCCCACCATTCATAAATATTATCAATAATATGTTTTTCTTTTTTGGTTGATATTTCACAAATTTTACAAAAGTGCTTTAAATTATGGGATTTCGAGCTTTTTGTGTATTTTTTTGTCCATCCAAAGTATCTATAAAAAAACAGATGAAATAAAAAATACTTTAATTTTAATTAAAAACATATTTTTATTACTCACTTAAGATATTCTTGAGGATTTTCTGATAAATATTTTAATTTTTCAACAAGTTCTTTTGGGGATGCAAAATCATCTGCCGCAATAAAATAATCATTTTCAACGATGCTATTAAGGATGGACCTTTTCAAAACAACGGGAATAATTAAATTTTTTATTCTCCAAAATTTTTCAGTTATATAATCGTCACAAACTGCATTTTCAAATGCCAAATAAAAAAAATGAGTTTCTAAAAAAAATAATAAAAAGAACTTTAAAAAATTTTAATTGCATAAAGCTCCAACCAACGGTTTACCTAATTGTTCCGGAATATCCCAATTTGTAAATGTTTGATTATTGCAACTACCAAAAATAGTTAAATTTGTATATTTTTGTATATCTGTTACATATTCTTCACGTTTCGAATGAGTTACACAATTTGAAACCATCTGCAAAATTAATTTTGATTTTCTTTTAAATATTCTTTGAACCTAAAAATAAATTTCGACTTAAATACAGCAAGTTTTACACGATTTTCTAACTTCTTCGTCTGTCCATATAAAAGTGATGTTATCATTAGGTAAAATTTTTTCAAACGTATCATACGGTCTCCAAATAGTACTATCTCGACGAAAGGTTAATGTCGCATTAAAAAAGTTTGGTGGAACTTTTTTTGAAGTTATATTTTCATTTGGAGCTGCTTCTAATGAATAAAAAACTTTTAACGAATTTGGCTTGGAATTAATTAACAGCACTGGCGTGAATGAAAAATCTCGAGAATGAAATATTATTATATCTGCTTGGGATAAATATCTAAAAAATTATATTATTTAAACGAATTTCACAGCCGACTGGAAATTTACGACACAAAATTATCGGGAAAGAAATTTTTTTTGGCCAGGAGCATCGGTCGTAAAATTTCTTGGTTGACTGAGATGAGAGACTTTTTTTTCTTGCGAAGTGCTTTTTCATTTTTACCTTCTATCATTTACGTATTCACATTGATATTCACAATTTTTTAAACCCTCGATAATTTCCTTGGTAAAAAGAGTTGAACCAAAAAACGTTGTGTATGCCAAAACTAGCGGTATTAAAGGTGAAAGTCTTGTTAAGCTTTTATTGTCGCCAAGTTGAGAATCAAAAATAAAAGATGATAAAAAATATTCATAACCAATCACAAATAAAATAATTATACATAAAAGTGCGAAAAGAATAGAAAGTTTAGAGGAACAATAAATAAAATTAACCATAAATTTGAAAATAGAAAATTAAAGTTTCCCCAACAACAAGAAAAGATTTAAGAAATAATAAAATCAATAACTCAATTACACAGAAATATTTTATTAGACAAATAAAAAACAGTGGCGTTAAGTTTTTTTCTACTGTATTGAAAGTAGCTGCTATTTTGATTGAAACAAATCCTTAAGGGATTTTAACTAGTTTCAGGATTTGCGTATCTTCCAAAACAGATTTTAAAGGGTATTTTTTTGATAGTTGTTGATAACTTCCAAAGAAAAAAGGAAGATATGAAAAACGTGATATCTGATTTTATTTTGAAAGAAAAAAACATTCAGACGGCAAAACATAAATAAAGCATCTACGAAATTAAAAAGAGCATCAAACCTTTACGGATTTTTTTGATAAAGGGTTATGAATTGGAGGAAATAAGCTTAGAAATGTGAAATCTAGTAGAAATTAGCAAGGTTCAAAAAAAATAATAACAATGACGTTTTTTCTCTCAGAAAATATGTTGACAATGGCAAGGTAAATATAAAATGGCTAAAGTAAAAATATAAATTAAATCCATCGACTCTCATCGAAAAAGGTGAGAGAATTTTTTTCAATTTTTTATGCCAATTTTTTTTTTGGAACTAGCGTTTTTCATAACCTATCATGGTGTTCGTGGTGTATTTTTTGAAAAAAATTTTCAAAACACCACATGAAGTGTTAAGAAAACATGGTTTTAAAAAAGCCATGGCTGTTGAAAACATAATTCTTAAATTAACTCATTTTTAGTTATGTTATCAGAATATTGTGATTGCATTTATTTTATCCATTTCATCATTCAATTTGCTATTTGCATAAACATTCTTCCAAAAAACTTTCCAACTCTTTTTTCATATTTTTTTTATTAATTTAAATAAACTTAAAAAAATAATTTGTTATTATTTTGATTTCATTTCAAGTAATGCAACGCTTTTGTGGAAAAATGATTTTTTTATCAATGAAGTCCTGAACTAGAATGATTGTGATGACTGCAAGAGTTTAAAGTAGCCCGCAATAATGATTCTTCCATTTGGGCTCTTTTATATTCTCTGAAAATTAAAAACATTTTGACACTTAAATAATAATTTTAATGGCTGCCAATTCTATCTTTTTTTTAAATTATTAACTCTGGGATAAAATTAATTCTAAAAATTTGAAGGAAAAAAAAAGAAACTTACGCTTCAAGTTGTCGATTCATTTCTTCTTGTTTTCGAATAGCTTCAGCAATATCGCAATTGGAAGATGAAGAAGAGCCAAACATTTTGTAAATAAGGATTGAAAAAAGGTAATAAAATAAAATGAATAATAAATTTTATTGAACTTGGAGATGCTTTTATAATGGTTACAAAGTAACGACTCTCCATATTTTTAAGGTCACTTAGCTGAAGGAGGAGCTGAAAGTCATCCATAAATTAAAGGATATATTCCAATATATATTTTTTCTTCACTTTGACGACATAAGAATCTGCAGAAAAATCCTTTTTCCTCCTTTATTTTTTTCATTGTGAAAAAAACAGACAAACAAAGAATGGCTGGCGCTTGATTCAGTCAAGGCTCGCTAATTCATCATTCAGGTGGTGGCGAAATTTTTTTATTGGAAGGCAAGCTGAAGAAGAAGAAAAAACAGATCCTTAATGGTTGTAATTTAAAATATAATGTTTGGCTATTACGTTTCTGTAAATTCGCGTAAAAATAAGATTATTTTCAAAATCGAGACTAAAAAAATGTTTGAATTTTGACAAGGTTTTTTTTAATTATTTTTTTAACTAAAAACCTGGCGTGAATAAAAAATAACTATTGGAAATTAAAAAAAAAAAAATACAATAAATCATTGAAACAGTTTGAAAAATTAAATCAGAAATTTTGAGGACGCCGCGAAGCAAGTTGCTTACATAAAAACCCATAAATGGATTACTGTTTTTGAGAAAAGCATGGTAGATTTCAATTAAACAGAAGTTTTGAGAAATAAAAACTTTGAAACTCTATTGTGAATTGGAAAGGCAGCAGCCATCAAAGTCTCCGATACAACCTTGCCAGAGTCACAAAAAAACGGTGACTTCGCTCGCATGATTGATCAATCATTTTGAGTATATTCGAGATGGAACGGCAAGGTGAAGGGGAAAAAATGAGTGATGAAAAAAATAATAACGAAGAAAATAAACTCACAATAAACTTTTCGCTAAAAGAAAAAGACAGAATCATAATTTCAAAGGGAAAGAAAATTTTTATTGAACAACGGTTTTTCAAGTATCTCTTACACACCAGAAGAATATAACTACTACTAAAGTTTTTATTTAAAAATTCTGATTGCAATTGTTTTCTCTCCATTTCTTTTTTCAGTCATTTTACCTTTGTATGATAGACTCTTAGCTTTTCTCAGTTTTTGTGTCAAATTGTTTCTTTTTTATTTTATTTTTGTTGTTGCATTTATTCAGAACCTGAAGAGGCATTAATATTATCCCTGTATTTTTTCAGATGTCTTTTTTAAAAATTTAAGTAAACTTTAAAAAATAACTTTTTATTATTTTGATTTCATTTCAAGTAATGCAACGACGCTTTAAGAAAAAGTAGAAGCGGCTTTTAAACAAAGAGTTTTGGTTTATTCAAAGTGACACAGTAAAGAAAAAATAAAGTCAGATAATAAAAAAAAAATAATATTTCATAAAAAATTAATAAAGTATTGCATTTCTTTCAAAAACGTCATAAAAATTAATTTTAATAATGAAAAAAAAGATGTCAATTAAATGCATTTTTTGGTGTTTTCTTTGTGGTCATTGTTTAAATTTAAAATCGTTGATTGTTAATTATTTGGTAAAGAAAATGAAATGTCATTTCTTTTACTTTGCCACGTAACAAAAATCTGTCTATTGCTTTCTTGAATTTATTTTCGCGTCACATTTTATCCATTGATTTTTTGGTTAAAAAACACCGCTCAACTTTTAATAAATCACTTGAATAATGACAACGTTGAACCAATCTGGGCATTTTTTTTACTAATTTAAAGGAAAATAAGATAAATTATTACTCATTCAAATCTTTTACTTTAAAAACAAACAAACTAATATTTATTCAATTAATTTAACACATAGATGATATTGGAGAAATGCAGCATGAATAATTAATATTTGTATCTAATGAGTATGTGACCATACCGCTTATTAGTCAGTCATTCTTCATCTCGTTAAAAACACAGGAAAAATTTATTTTTAAAAGCTTCTCAAGAAAATTAAAAAATGAAAAGTTTTTTACTTTATAATTAAACACCTTTTTGTATATTTTGGAAATTATTTATTGTTGGAGATTGCATTAAATGTTATCGAAGCAAGTTACCACTATTTCAAAAAATTTTATTACTTAGAATTAAATTTAAAGCTTTTTCAGTAGCTTTATCTATTTCAGTCTTCAATTTCCTTAAACCCAAAATGGAAATATGAACTTTATCACGAAATAAAGGTAAATGAGTTTCAGAGTCAATGGAATCACAAATTTCATTTTTGCAAAAAGCATCTCTATAGTCGAATGAAAAACATTTTGGACAATTTGCATCGTGGAAAAATGTGCTCATATTGTTGAGGCTATTTATCTGAAAGCTCAAAATTTTGTCAAAAAAGAAGCTTTTTCTTACAGGAATTTTAACTTTCATGTTGTTTATGGGTAAATTATTAAATTTTCTTCTAGAAAATTCCAACGCCACATCAAAAGGAAATTCAATCATTCCAGAATTCATTATTATTGCAGAAGTATGATCTTGAAGAAATTGAAAAGTTTCTTTCCAAATGATTAAACTATTGTTGTTTAATTCCAGGTTGGAAACTCGAGGAGCCAGAAATTGGGTTAGATAGAGAATATCCGGTTTGAAATAAACTATAGCATCTTTAATAATTTTTGTGAGCTGTGTGCATTGAAATCTATGAAATGAAGGTGTAGGGCCATCATATGGAAAAGAACAGGCGCTGCCATAAATAAGTATAATTCGCTTAAATGCTGGATTAGTTGCGAGTGCTTTTATAACATTTCTAGCAAAACTATTTCCAACTAAGAGAACGGTAAAATTAGCTTTAGTGTTGTTTAGCGCCATATCACAATAATGCAAGCTATCATAAGTTTCATTGATTTTAATTTCTTCATTTTTGCTGCATGGCAATGGATTCCCAAAAGACATGATATCATTTATTATTCGATCAGCTGCTTCCAAATCATTTGCCTGTGACCATTTTGAAGGTAGTATTAAAGGATTAGAAAAGTTTTCAGCTTCGTGAAAAAATTTAGCTGTTAAATTTGATGTTTTACTACCCTATAAACTTTCTATGGATAATAGTTAAGGTAAAATTGAGCTGTTCAAAATAAGGCTAAACATGTTTCAAACGGATATAGCTGCAACCAATAAATATGTAAACTTACAGTTTCAGCTTCAAAAGCGATAAAACCGAATATACTTGAGTAGATTAATATTAAGAGAATACCAAGCTTGTATGCGGCATCACAATATGCTATTAAAGGCTTTTCAACTACATGATGAATAACGATAGCAAGAATAACAGAGGTTAAACAAATAATTAGCCCTTCTAAAGCAAGTAATAAATTTTATGCAAATTCAACCAACCAGAAAAATATAGTATACCTATAAAATTTATAATATACGCATTATGAGTATGGCGTACCCAAGTTATTAGTGGCCAATGGATAAGATAAAGAACATATGAAATATTTCCGATTAAAAGATAAAGTTTGGATATCGTAAAGTGAATAAAAGATGTCGAAATATTGGATTCCGCGTTGTCGTCGTTGCTGGACAAAATAATGATGAGGCTTGTTAGCAATAAAGTCAAAGGGCTTAGGATGGCGCGTGAGATTGGAAAAGGTAAAAAAATTACGAGTAAAATTTTTATAAATAATATATTTTTTAGAAAGAAGGATCTTCGAATACTTAAATCAATTTTTGATAATTCATGTCCCAATATTCCAATAGCAAATTGCCAAAATCGAAAAAGAGTTAATTCATATTTAAGAATTTCATTTTTTGCCATTAATTGGCAAAAATAAGAAATTAATGATAAAACTAATAGAGAACTTAAATAAATTTTATAATTAATGAGTTTCTTCAAATAAACAATTAAAGGGAAAATTAAATAAAATTGCATTTCCACAGCCAATGACCAACAATGCCGGAAAAATCGATAGCTTGATCTCTGAAAAAAGCTTCATTATCATCGAAAAGTGTCTAAATGGCGAACAAACAATTTCAAAATATCCCAATTTTTCTGTGTAATCATAAAAATTTGAAAGAAAAAATAAACTTTGTCTTGCATCTTTGATAATGGTCGGATATTCTGCGTGATTTACGAAGATTTTAAGAAGTATTAACGTAAGCAAAATAAAAACAGCAAAAATAGGCACAATTCTTTTCAATCGTCGAAAATAAAAACTAAAAATATTAAATTCTCTTTTATTGTCGTCAGTCGCAAATAACATATTCATTAAAAATCCAGAAATAACAAAAAATCTAAAAAAATATTCAGAAAAGTATTTTTTAGGTGCTTCTAATTTTTTGGGAAGTTCTACTACTCATCCACTTGGGTAAAAACTTTATTTGTCTTTTCGACTTATAAACTTACATATCAACTCCAACAAAGCCATTTGGAAAAATTTTAGGCCAAATATGAAAAAATAATACAGCGATAATGGCAACCGCCCGCCAACCTTGAAGGTCTTGACGCTTTTTTGGTTGATAGTTCATCAATATCATTGCTAGCGAAATGATAAAGAAAAGCTCACTTTAATACCAACACAATTAAGTCGTCTATTTCTTTTTATTTTAAATTTCCTACCCCTCAAAAAAAAATTTTCAGAGATTTCTTCCGAAATAATTTTTCATTGCTCTTTTAGTTTTTTTTATTCGATATCATAGAAAAAATCATTTTTTTTTTCTCACTATTGCAGCCATTATTACCAGTTTAAAAAAGCGAATTGAAATTAAAGTCATTTTCTGTTGAGTTATTGTAAGTAGTGTTGCGCAGCCGCCTAGGTAAATGTAATATTTTTTTTAAACATGACTTCTTCAGAACAAATATATCAAAAAATATTTATTTTATTTATATTAATTATTGTTATTGTATATTTATATACACCTAGTTTTCAATTTATAAAACAAAGTTCCAAAGTTGTTGCTGCTACACTGCTCTCAAAGCAGCCTTTATGCAAATTAAAGGTTCCAAATCCATGGGATCCAACAATATTAAAATATCTTGAACATAAAAAATTAGAATGTGGATCTGAAATTTTATCAATAATATACTTAGAAAATTTATATATTAAAATAAATGAAACCTTAGCGAAAAATGAAACAAATTGTGAATGGAAATGTGTCAGCTTCACTACGGATAAAATTTACAAAGAAGGAGAATGGACTTCTATTACTATCCCAGTAAATTGTGACACGTTTCATGTTCGATGTTATACAAATGAAAATGTTACAAATGTTTATTATGAAGTCCCGCATACTGTAATAATACCAAAGCAGCTAAATCAAACCAACAATATAAAAGGCTATAACCTCCATATATTAGTTTTGGATTCAGTTTCCCGATCTCTAGCTATTAGGTCTTTGCCTAAAACTCTTAATTATTTAATTAATGAGCTTGAAGCCATGGATTTTATGTTTTATAACAAATTAGCATTCAATTCTTACCCAAACGCGAATGCTGCATTTTTTGGCAAACATCCTAATAATTCAAGAACTGCTCCCATGTTTGTAACTAATTTTCAAGATAATCAAACTTTTGAAAAACATTACATCGGCAATATTTTTGAGAATAACAATTTTGCCACTCTTTTAAATGAAGAAATTTATACTGCGTTTCCTACAGAAAAGCTTAATCCCATGCATATGTTACATCCATTGTTTGTAAAAAACTGGAATGTTATGGCGAAGTGTCCTCTATTAACAAATAAATTTACACTTGATTATTGGTCGCAATTTATTTCAATATATGGAAAAAAACTAAAATTTTCTTTAAATTGGACTACTCTCTTATCTCATGATGGCCCAAATTTATTATATGCCGCCGATGACATGACGTTAAATTTATTAATGAAGCATAAAGATGAAGTAGGGTTCTTGAATTAAATTTTTTATAAATTCGCACATTTTCCATAATTTTTTTTCATCCTAATCCTTTTTTTAGTTTGACAATTCATTTTTTATTTTCATGGGAGATCATGGACTAACATTTGGTTTTCCTCGATTTGAAAAGGTTATGGCTTATGAGGATAGCAATCCAATGTTTTTTATTTCTCTTCCAAAAGCTTTAAGAAGTGATACAAAACTTGTTAAAACTTTGAAGGAAAATTCCCAAAAACTTACGAGCCATTATGATTTATATGCAACTTTTATTGAAATTTCTAAAATGCTTAAATTAGAAATCCCAAATGACATAACTTTACATGGAAAAAGTTTGTTTCAAGAAATTCCTGATAATCGAGATTGTTATTCCATGGGTATTCCACCACCATATTGTCTTTGCCGGTTTAATGAAAAACCTTTATCTCTAAAAGACTCTTTGCATGGTAAAATTATTGATGCAATAATTAATGAAGCAAATACCGCACTCATGCCATATCGAAACACTTGTATCATTTTTGAAAAGGACCCAAATTTTGTACCAGAAATTATTGAACTAAGCGTCGAAAATAGTAAAAACCACAAAGTTTTCAAAGTTACTTTTCAAACTAAATATTTTGATCATAATTCCCGATGGTGGACTTATGTTTATGTGGATTTAAGTGAAAAGGAAATAAAAAACATGCTGGATTTTGGACAAAGAATTGATCCATATGGAAATGGTAGAAGATGTTTAACTGATAAATTTTGGTTTTGTTACTGTAATAATGTAGGATAGTTAATATATAATGATAAAATAATAATAAATTAAGCAAAATGTTTGCATTTTTTTACTTTTCAAGTTTCGCAATATTTTGTTTTTTTGCAAGTATTTAGAAGTTATTTCTAACTATTTTTTTGTGATAAATAATTGATAATAATTATTGCAAAAATACAACTAACTATTATCTTGTAAAAACCTCCCACTTGGATAAAAATATGAAAAAAAATAATAAAAAAAATGCCTTTTTATTTTAAAGAATTCTCTTTAGAAAATTTGCTACCATAGTAAATTTTAAGTTTTTTAGCATATAAAGTCTTTTTTTTTCGTTTTAAATGGCTATATATCAAATAAATACAGTAGCCACGCCTTTATGATTTTATACTGAATCTTTTTTTAAACGGAAAAATTAGTTGTTTAAAAGATGTTTAAGTTTTATGTTATTTATTAACATCAAAAAAATATGTTGCGTGAAATTTTCTACCGAATAAAACCTAAATTAGTAGTTGTCTATTTTATTCTGGTCATTTGTCCTGTATTTTGTTTTTTATTTTTTACCAAATTTAATTATAAACAAGAAGTTATTTCTCTTTCCTCAACATTAATTTCTCTTCGCCATTGCCTGAATTTAGCTCAAAAAACAAATGACACAAATTACATGGAAAATTATCGAATTTGTGTTAAAGCATTTATGCATAATTTAAAATTAGATTCATTTTTTATGGGAAGATTTGGAGAATTTAAAAAATTTTTAACGTTGAAAAGGTCAAATCCTAAAGAGAAATGTCAGTGGTTGACTGTCGGAATTGGCGGTACTGCAAATGCAGAAAAAGAATTTATAGAAAAATACCCAAATTGTCAAGTATTTGGTGTGGAACCCCCACCTGATCAATATGTTGGATTTGATAAGTATGGAACTGTAATTCCTTATGGAATTGGTAAGTTTGGCAAAAAATGATTTAATTGAAGTTCAGTTTCATTTTTTTATATAATAAAAAGCAATTTTGCTTTATATGCTAATTATCAAGGGCTGATGAGGCACAACATACGTATAAAGTCTTATTCCCTAATTTTTAGGGGTAATAAGTGGAAAGTTTAAATTAACAATTCGAGAAAACACCACATACATAAACAAAACTATGCCAGTTTTGGCAACGTCTGAAATTCTTGATAAATATCTTCAAACTCGAACAGTTTTGTATATGACCATCGATATTGAAGGATTTGAATATAATATTTTGCAAGAATTATTGGATGGAAAAATTTTAGATAAACAAGGAATAACTTTTTGTCAGGTTTAACCCTTTGTTTCTTGCATTTTAAAGCTTAAAAAATTTGATTCTACAGATAGACGCAGAATTACATGGATTTAATGATAATAAAGCTACAATTACAGAATTGCTTCATAATTTTAATTATGCTAACTCCGATTATATTCCGATTTATACTGATGGATTTATGATTCATGAAAAAGTAACATGCATTAATATAAAAATGAGGAATGTAAAAAAGCTTTTAATTTTAATATGTTTTTATAATATAATATAAAATAAAAAGAAAATTAAATTATTAAAAAAATTTAGTACTTTACAAAAGTTTATATCTTCTTTAATAACTTTACTTATATGTAATGGCAGATTTTAAGCCGTAATAAGAAGCTAAAATAACAACGAAACAACAACATACTAAAATTAAATAAAAATACAATTCTTTTATATATTTAACCTTTATTTATTAAAGTTTTTGATGACAATAAATCGTTAAAAATTGTGAAACAAAAAAGGTTGTTAATTTCGCAAAAAGTATGAGAGTTTCCAAATTTTTAAATTGTAATTTATTTCGAATTATTGCATTTTGTTGTAAAAAATTTATATAATTTTGTTGAAATGGCGGCAACCATGGAAGTTTAATATTAAATAAAATTAATAATACAAGCGTCTTCACTTCGTCCAAAGGAAATTTATTATTTTTTAAAAGAATATACCAATTTTTTACGTGGTCTTTTAAATCAACTTTTAAGTCAATGTTTTGAATTAAAATTAAATCCATAAATAAAGGATTATCATCTTTAATAAAATCAAATAATCGCTCAGGATTTTGGATGCTTGAAATGAATAACAAATCCAATATTTTTGCAAAAATCATATATTCTTTATCCAAATCCACGCAAGATTTATCCATAAATAAAGTTGGTTTAAAAGATGCAGAACTAATCATTCCAGATTCCAAACATTTAAGATATCGACATTTTTGACACCGAATTCCTTTAATTGAGGGCTCTAAAAATTTATAAAGAGTTTAAAAAGATTTTATAAAATTTATTGTTGCTCACTGATAAGGCAAAAATGATAATTCTTACAAACATAATTATTTGCTTTTGGAGTTCGAATAAAAAATGATGCACACGCGTTGCAGCATTTTGCCCCGTATCTCAAACATCGTCTACTTCGTCCACAAACTAGACAATTTTTTCCTGACATTTTTAAAGAAGAGTTTCTCGCTCGCTTTTACCAAATAAAATATTAATAATGAAAAGTTAAAAGGAGAAAAAAAGGTAATGGCGAAACCTCTATTTTCAAATCTCCAACTCTCGTCTCAAAAAAAAAGAAGAAAGAAAAGAAAGAAGCGCGCGAAAAAAAAAAAGAAATTCCGTTTCTTTGTTTCGAAAACAAATATTTGAGGCTAAAAATGAAGTTTTTTTCAATGTCTTTTTTTTTATTAAGTTGCGCATCAAATTTTGTTCCAAATTTTATAATGAAATAAATATGTCGACTAAAAAATTAAAAAGCATGAAATTTAGGGAAATTAAATAAATATTTACTTTTTTTAAAATAAAAATAAAGAAAAAAAATAATTTGCATATTTACCAATATCCACGGATAATAAAAAAAGAAAACTTCTACGATAATTATTCAATTTCTCATTTGGCTATTTTTTGATTGACACGTCGTCTCTCGAACTCACTCTATTGCCTTTTCCTGGCGGCGGCGTCTTCCAAGGTCATGCGCGTGTTTTGAATTGGCTTGCTTCTCTCTCATTTTCATTAAATTGTGGCAATGAAAGGAATCTGCGGACGAGGAGTGTTACCTCTGCGTTCGTTTAATTTGGGGTTAATAAAAAAATCTTTGATTTACATAAAGTAAAGACATGGTTTAAAAAAACATTTAAAAAAAACTTCTTTCAACTTTACAAAAACGCTTGGCAAATAATTTATTGCTATTTATATCACAAAAAAAATCTATTACACCTCAGATCTTTTCTTTTTTTAAAGCGTAGAAGCAAAGAATCAAGAAAAATATGTAACTTTTTCTTCTGTTTTGAATTTATGAATGATAAAATGCAAAATTATACTTTTTTGTTTGTTATAAACTTAAAAAATCCAGCATACTTTTGTTTTTATTTTTGATTATAAAAAACTTTGTCAAACTTTTTTCAACGTTGATAATTTTCTCGAAATATAGGTTGCAACTTGCAAAGAAGATCAAATAAGAATTATGGTTGGTTCAAATAAAAATAAATGACGAGCTCGTCTGTATAGTTGTGTTGAAAGTGCAATTTCCTGATATTTTGTAATTTTGAAGAAGATTACTAAATTTTTTTAAATGATAATCCTTTTTTTTTTTAAATAAATTAATTAAAATAAAGTTACAAAGAGGCTATGTAACTTGAAAAAGGATCTGGTTTTTTTAAAGCTTCACAATACTTTTTTTCTTTGACACAAGAAAATAAAGACAAGAATTAAAGAAATGTTCCATTCTTCATTTTCTTTTTTGTTGTTTTCATGTCATTTGCACAATTCGAAAGAGAGATTTACATGAAAGTAAAAGTAAATTTTTGCATTGTCAACAGAGTTTTAAAAAACTTGTTTTGTATATTATAAAATTATTATTTGTTCATTTTTTTCTTTAAATGAAAGATTAATAAAAAGTGGATAAAAAAACAAATTTTTTTTAAAAGCTTGTCATAAAATTACTAGAAAAAAATTACCATAAAATTTTTTTATTCGTTTGTTGCATTTTTTTTGAAATTGGGTTTTTATTGTTTGTTAGTGGCAGGTCTTTGGTGGTTGATGACATCAAAGAAATTAGCGAGGATAATTTGCTAAACAAGGTGGTAAGAAAAAGGTGTTAAGTTTTTAACTTATCGGATCAGCTTCAAGGTAAGTATTTCTTGCGAGATCTAGGCTAGAATTGAGTTACATAATTCTTTGATGACAAATTTTTTCTTTGATTTTATTGTTTTTTTTTCATTCGAGTTTTTAGATCCAGCATAGCCTAACTAATAATTTTTATAAGTGAAAGCTCAATTTGCAAATATGGTTTCATTAAATTTTAGGCAGATAAATGTAAGTACAATAAACTATCAACAAAAATTTTTTTATAAAAGCTTCCTTTTTAAAAGCCATTTTTTAACAAAAAAAAATTTAATTTAAAGCTAGCTAACTTTCAGAGAATAGGAAATTGGAAGAGAGCAAATTTTTATCTAAACTTTTTTATTTTACTTTTATTCTGTTTACTAATTAAATTATATATTAATTATAATAAGAAATCAACAACATCCACAAAACCATTAAAAACTACAACGCCTAAAGAAATTAAACCCATACAGCAGAAGCCTTCCAATATGGAAATAACAATCCTTGTGGTGGTTGAAAAAGAAAAAGATTTAGTGAATTATAAGTTAGCTTATGGTAGTGTTTCATGTTATTCACAAATATTTAGTTATAATTTTATTCATATTGTCATGGAAAAAGCAGACGAGTTTAAAGCAAAATGCCCTCAAAAAGATGTAAGTAATAACGTAAAAAATGGCTTAGACCCGTATGCATTTAGACAGGTTGGCGAAAAATTAAGTAAAAAGAAACCCTTTATAAAATTTAGAAATCTAATAAATAAAGATTAAGATTTTTAGTTTATGTTTCAACGACATTGTGTAGTAATAAATATTCTTCGAAAAAATTCCAAAATCAAACATTTACTTTTTCTTGATGCCGATATGGGAGTATTAAATCCTTTACATCAAATAGAAAATTATATTGATTCCAAGTATGATTTATTATTTTATGAAAGAAAATTTAATTATGAAATTATGGCTGGAAGTTATTTAGTAAAGTAAGTCAATCAATGTAAATTTTAAGTTTGATACAAAATAATGAGTATATTGATTTTTTTTGTTATTTTTGTTTTAGAAACACACCGTATGCAATTAAATTTCTTGAAGAATGGTCAAATTATGAAAATAAATTACCTAAAAGCTTTCATGGCACTGATAATGCTGCCATTCATGTAAAAAAAAATACTTTAAATACTTTGAAAACAATATTTTTGATTTGTCTTTAACTTTCAATATTATTTTTAGCAAATTTTTGTGGATCGCTTTAAACCTTATGAAAAAAAGAAAGATGCAAAATGTCGAAAAATATGGGAATCATCCAAGGATTGGCCGGGAGTTTGGGATTATGTTGGATGTGCGAGATCCATTCTAAATGGAACCCTGAATTTTGATCGAATTAAAATTATTCCTAAAGGTTCACCCATGGCTTGGGCTCGCGATGTTTGGTTGGTGGAAAGTAAATGGGCTCCGAGGGATTTTATTTTTCATGGATTAAAAGCTTCCACACAAAATTCCATTCAATGGGGTGCTTGGGTTAGTCCACTTTCAGATAATGTTGATTTCAATTTATTGCGTTGCATTTATCCTGATGGACTTTCAAATTGGCAATATAAAAAAGAATTCAAAACAAATAATCAAGAAGTTGAAGAAAAAATTAAAACCATCGCTAATAAAATTTATAAACAATATAATGAATATATTAAAACTATATCGAAATAATAAAGATTTTTCGCTCTTTTAATTATTAAATAATTTATATTTGTGTTCCCCAATAAACTCTTCAATCTATTATTCCTTTAAGTAATGTCCTCGCGAGGTTGCCACTTTCAACAATCGAGCGTAGGGTTGGACACATTTACCTTTACAGTAAAATTGGAAATCATAATTGCTTGCTTTCAATCAAAAAGTTATAAACAAAAAGTTTATACTTTAACAAAGTTCTGTCTCCTGCCTTTTTTCCAAATTTCTATCGAACTCTTGCGCCCTCCAAACTCCAACATGAAGAGAAGCCTGAGTATAGATAATTCCATTCCATTAGTCACAATATTGCTTATGATTATTATAATAATATGTTTTGCTTAACGATTTATTTATTTATACTTTTTTATTAATTTTTTTGCGCCCAAAAATAAAAATTCGCTTCACCAAAATAAAGCTCATTCATTTTATTAGCAAGTAACAATAACATCTTTACAATACAAATTCAAAAATTTTGAGCAGAAGAATTCAGTGAGTTTCATAATTTTTTGTTTCAACTTTTCATCTTTTTCTAAAAATTCTGCTAAGAATTCGTCAAACGCTTTCTTCTGACATTGTTTAATATATTTTTGTTGAAAATCAGGCAACCATGGAAGTTGTAAATGAAAAAGGATGGAATAAAATAGAATGGAATTGAATGGAATTTCATTGTCCCGCAATAGCAAAGCCCAACTTTGAATGTAATTCGGAAAAGTTATGGTAATTTCTGTTTCTGAAGAAATCAAAGCTTGTAATGCATCGACCAAAAGTTTGGGATTTTTAATAAAATCATAAAACAAATCGGGTTGATTGAAACAAACGATGAGTAATTTATGCAAAGTTTTAGCAAAATTTAAATATTCTCCACTTTCAAGTGAATCGTAATTAATACTTTTAATGGCATCGTTGCAACGCATTCCAATTTCCAAACATTTTTTAAATCGGCATTTTCGACAATACGTGCCCATTGGATTTGGAACTGAAATTTAACAAATTTTATTATTAAATGTTCAAAAGTAAATAACTCTACCTTTCATACAGAGGCTAAAATTATGGCATTCTAATTTGCTGCCATAATTTGAGATTCTTATAAAGAATGAAGCACAAGCATTACAACATTCACATCCATATCTTCTTCGATGATCCCCATTAAGGTCTCTTTCACAAACTCGGCAGCTTTTTGTCATATTGAGAGAAGCAGTAAAAAAATGAGAAAATCTTGAATATTTGCAAATATAATCGCTATTATTTATAACAATTTTTTAAGGCGTGGATATATTTTCCTTCCCGAAATTTTCTGGAGTCTTTCATGAATTATGACGTGTTAGCAATGAAATTCGCCAAAATTTTGGGTTAAAAATTCCATTCTTTTCAGGTTATCTTCAAGTAAATACAATGTCACCATTGTTTTGATTTGGAACGCATCTATTTTTTTCTTGCAAGGTTTGATTGTCTCTTTTTTTTAACCTCATTAAAAGCATTGCAATGCTTTGTTTTTATTTTTTGATGTGTCTTGTTACCTTCTTTCGCCAGCATAATAAGACGTCATGACATTCTCTCTAAATACAATCAAAGGCATGTTAAAAAAGAAAGAAAGACGTGGCTCCAACGCGAAAAAAGGTATCATATTCGGCATATGACTTTCATTCAAAAAAGATTGATTTTAGGCTAGCTTGAACTTATTTTTGTTAACATTCTCACATTCCTACAGCTATTTGCTATAAAAGAAAAGTTTGATAATCAATAATATTAGGAATGATATAACCAAACTATGGAATTGTTTGTAAATATTTATTGACGAAGCCAATACTCATACAACAACCAATTGGGTGACGCCATCCGCCATTGATAGTAATGGGATACTTTTGATGCTCGTTATAGCTAGGCGGTATAAAAGGCAAAACCTGGTTTTGCTAAACATGCCATTTGCCAGTCATTCTCCTATTAGTCACAATCATCCAAGACTATGACAGTCTTATGGAATAATATCATGTGTTTGTTACTAACGATGTTATCCTCTCTTTTTATATAAACTTAGAAATATCTGTATAAGATTATTCTAATGTTTGATCGCGAATAAACCCTTTCACGATGTGAAAGAAAAATCAGAACCTTAATGCCACGCAGACAATATCTTACGAACATAGCATTCATAATAGCGGATAAATATTTATTTATTTATTTCAAATCTCAGTTCTTAATATAAAAAACTTTTGCAAAGTAATGTAGCTCGTTAAATAACAGTTGATCGTATTTATTGATTGTTGATTGATGGCTTCAAACGATTCAACCTAAAAAAATAAATTTAAATATAAAGCAAAGAAAACGCTTGAAACAAACCGAAACTTTCTTTAAGATCGTCAAAAAATGCTTTAACCATGTATGATTTGCTTTAAATATAGCTTTATTACGTTATAAAAGGTGAAAAACAAAATGGGATAATGCAACCCTAAAGGCAAAAAACAAAAAAAATAAGATGAAAAGGCTTTTTATTTGAAAAAAAAACAACACATTACAAAAGAAATTTAGCATACAACATTTCAAAGTTATTAACGAAATATTTGGTAAACTTTTGCATTGCCATAACGTTGTTGATGATTTTCTCGATCTCTACTGCCAACTTTACATGGAAGCATCATCACCAAAATGAATTTGAATAATATTTTTTAAACTAAATTACTACTCAAAAAAATTTATTGGACTGCAACGTGGAATTGGAATTTTAATAATTTAAGAAATCGATTCTCATTAGAGGCAGAGGCAAGCGTTGAAATTTTTCTTGATCCTCACCTTTGATAATGCGCATCCCAAGGACATATTAGCGAGGCATTCACCTTCGTTCCTCTGCGTCTGTGCCTGCCGAGGCGACAAGGGCTCATTGATGCTACTCCTCCGTCGCAAATATTTATCGATCCGCAAGGTAAAGAAGAAGAAAGTTTTGGGATGGAAAAAACGGCTCTATTTTTTATTCAAATCCCGTCCCGATGAAGAAGCTTGAGGTATTAGACAGAATCGTTTATTGTTGTTTTTTTGCACAAACAAAGTTTTTTATTAAAATAAATCAATTTATATCATAAATCTTTTTTTTTTTCTCTCTCACACATTTCTTAAAATAGTTCTAAGGCATCCATTGTAATATTATCAATGACAGGTTTTAATCTTCTTAATCCAAAGATAGAAAAATGGTGATCATTTTAAAATAAAGGTGCTCAAAAAGGATGCATGGGAAAATTTAAAAGAAAATGAAAAAACTTCCATAAATGTGATTGAACTTTACATTTTCATCGTTCAAGCGCAATGGACTATTTGAGTCTAAAATTAAAAAAACATTTATTTCCTTTTCGAAGAAAAACAGAAAAAATTAGCATAAATTTATCCCATTTTTTTGATTGATTACTTTCGTAAATTTTCAAAAGCGAATCTTTCTCTCTCCCGCATGACCTTTTACATCAATTGTGCTAATATAAAGTTTTCTTTTTTTTACTGACTGTATTCAGAAAATAATTATTTCTAACTAATCGGATTTTTGAATATGCTGCTACCTTCAATAGAGTAGAGCACACGTGGAGTTTTCCGAAAAACGACTTCTGGAAAAAAATAATTTTTTTAAATATGCATATTTCTGGCCTCCATTTTGGATATATTAACATACCAATATTTAATTATTTTGTTTTCATTAAATTCTTTCAGATCTTTTTTATCATTGTAAACAAAGAAAAATAAATAAAATAGGCTAAAAATAATTTTAAAATAATTTTTTCCAAAATGCGCAAATGCACAGTTTTTTTCAAAAAGCAATGTGACAACGCGCTGTGCAACTATACTAGTGCCACCTTTTTCAGGTTGTGTCTCAATCACCGACAAAATGAAGGCTCACAACGAATGAGAGACGCTGAAATTTGACGAAATCTCCGTGAATGGATGAGGCACGCTGATCAAATTAGAGATGTAATTTTTTCATATTGCAAAAATCCAAGAATTTTATAAATTCATTATTAACATCTTTTTTATACAAAATAATAGGTTTTATGCTTCTTTTTTTATTAAAATCAAAAAACAAACAATCTTTTTTATTATTTTTAACACTGTTTCAATAACATTATTAACAATATATTTCTTTTCTTTAAAATTAAAAGTTACTTAAGATATTTTAATGGAGACAGATTAATATAAAAGAGTTTAAAGTGTTATTAATCTATAGTCAAAAAAATCCCAGTTTATTTTGCACACAACATAATGGAAAAAAAATTTTATTTCATGGATTTAAAATTTTTCTTAGCGAGAAAATATTTTGCCACGCAACTAATTGTTAAAAAGTCAGCAAGAAGAGAAACAAAAAAATTATGCGTTGGCAGTCAGTTTCTCAAGCTCGATTTGACATTTTTTATTCGTGGCATCATTCATAATATTCGGCTAGTGTTTTTTTTAATATTGTTCATGACTGATTAGAAATATGATAGAAAAGGAGTTTTTAATTTGGGTTTAAAGTATTAAACTTTTGGAGAAGGTAATAAATATGTTTTAAATAAATAAATATTATGTTTTTTTTTAGCTTTTCTATAGTGACGAGCCAGAAACAAGTAAAAGATGTCAAACTTCTGATTGATTTTTGAAAAATTTGTCGAAAAGTAAGTTTGTGTTAATTTAATTAAATTTAAGTATATATAATTTTTGCTTTTTAAAAATTCGATGACAATTTACAATGGGAAAACATCTTTAAATTTTCTTCCATCTTATTTTAAAGAATTATTTCAAAAATTACTTGACACATTATACAAAGAACAGTCGGTAAATTTCGTATTTTTCAATTTTCCGAAAAGTTCTGCAACCTTATATGAAATTATTTTCACATAACAGTTTAAAAACCCATCTTTTCTTAGTAAGTATATAAGCTGAATAGAATACTGTTTTGCATTTGAAAATATCTTAAACATCGAAAAAAGTATCCTGAGGTACATTGTGTGGAACAACACCTTCTTTAATATAGGTGAAACTTTGGATTTATTATTAAAATCATTTTCAGATCGTAGGTTTATAAACACTACTATACATATTCTTATATTCTTGGTTGGAAGCATCCGCATGAAAAAGTAATTGTTTTTCAATTTTATTTAACCGTGAAATTTTTTATAGTAAGTTAATTTGTTTCTGAAAATAAGAAATTAATAATTTATTTAAATGATTTAGGTGCCGAGCTTCAGTAAGTGGATCATCACAATCGCGGCCGGATTTTTACATTTGCATAAAAAATTTAAATTTTATGACCTGACGTAAGATAAGTTAAAATAAACTATATATAAAAATGTTAAAAAAGAAAGAATAATACTTTTGCTCATAATTCCAGATTTGGCCAGTTTCGAATTAATATATTCATTCGAAAGTTCATTACTAGCTGAAACTCATTTGATAACGAGGACTTTGGAAAGGCACAACATTGAAAAAATCTTCTGGGCTATTACTCAAAATTCGTTTGGTGTAATCGCATCTCAGTAAAAATTTGCAATATATGCATTTTTTTAATTTATAATTCTGCTGCTTTTTTTAAATAATGACATGAATTGGATCAATAAATAGGGGGAAAGTGGGCATCATTGGGGACAGTAATGACATAAGATCCTGAAGGTTTTCTTGGTGAAGCACTTTGATATCGGTTTGACAAAGGATTCTTACGACATACATGTGAATTCCTTGGAGCCGAAAAGATAAAGAAAAGCTTTTGTAAAATCATCTTCGCATACAAAAGCCCAATGGCATAGCGATCGATGACTATGGATATCAGATTTCTTCATGAATAAAGATTTTCAATGGATGATGGAATGATTTCTTCTAAATTCGACTGTTTGCAAGCAGAGTTTTTTTAGGTGATTTCGTTTTCTTGTTTTTGTAGTATCAATGATAAAAAAATAAGAGTTTTTTATATTTATGAATAAGCAATAGCTTTTGTGATTTTTTCTTCAGCATTAGATGGTGGAATGGGAAAAGTTGAGGATGGAAGAATTGTGGAAGTTCATTTAGTCTTTCTGAGCAACGCGATCGTCAATTGTATTGCTAGTCTTTGGGTTTAATGTAATGGCGAATGTTATAGAATTTTCTCAGCCATTTAATTGAATAAGACGAGCACCTCGATTTTTACATACCATACCATAAACCTGCAGGATGAGCATTTGCTAACTTTAGGAATTTTTTAGAATTTTGATTAGGTTTTCACTACCTTCAAGAAAGCTGTGTTCTAAATAATAGAAAACTTTTAATTGGCCTTGTTAAAGTATTCTGCTGAAAGTGGAAGTGAAAATGGATTTATTACTTTTTCCTTGTATATTATGCGGAAATATGTAGGAAGATGTTGTCAGATATATAAATGTTTTTCGTTTTTTAGAATGCTTTGGATTTTGCTGTAGTTTTTCCTCCATGTTGCGATATTTAACAGGAGCCGTTTATATCATTTGCCATATTTTCTCACTTAGAATATGTCTATGCATATGTCATAAAGAAGACGATTATCAGAAAATTTGTTTATGGTCGAAAAGGCTAAAAGCCTAGTAACAATATCTCAAAATTTAGCTAAAAATCAATTCCTGGAAATCCTGATCATCAAATTCTCATCATCCATTAATCAAAAATCAGTTTAGAATATTCTTAAGAAATCATCAGGGAATAAGCAAACTTTCAAGTTTTGGAAACTAATTGTATGAATTTAAATAATTTAATTTTGCCAAAAACATTTACCTGGATAAATATTTGTTAATACTTTTGAACTCAATTGCAAAATAAAAATTTATTTGTACATATTTTTTTAACCTATTAGGAGAAAGCTTTTTTAAAGATTTACTCGCATTAATTAAAATGGCTTTAACAAACAGGTATAATAAATCGATAATTGTTATTTCTCATCGCGTTTCTTGTATTGATTTTCAAATTATCTAAGAATATTACTGAAACAGCTCCCGTAGATATCAAACTTGAACTGTCTACTTGGATTTCTTACCTTTTTTGTTTTTACTTTTTTATATTCCTTTGTTTTGTTGTTGCTTCATAAATGCTTGAATCTGTGAATAAAGTGTTTATTGAAAATAACTTTCAAATTCAAAGAGCTCTAAGTAAAACAAATCCCTAAATTGCATTGCTCACGAAAAGTTCATTAATCAATTGATTATTAAATCGAAGCCAATGCACAAAAATGACATTTTTAGTTGTGGACGACTAAAATCAAAGCAAATTCATGAACTACGAAGACTTGCGACAATAGACTATATAAACAATGACAAACTTAAATATTGTAATTATTTGCTTGTTGCTAATTTGCATAATTATATTTTATAAACCTCCAAGTTTGTATTGTCGTCTATAAACGATGGATTTTACATTTGATTATTTCGATCAGCTTCCAACATATTGCAAGAAAGCTTTGGAGCGACTGACTTCTTCAGAATATTGGTTATTTATTAATTTACTTTTAATTTGAGATGAATTTTATTTGTTTTGCAATTCAAATTTATTAATGAAGGAAAAATATAAAAATTAAACAAAAAGCAAGAACGCTCAGACAAAAAGAGAATTAACTTTAAAGTGTAAAGTAAAAATTTCTTTGTTTTGTGTAAAAAAAATAAAAGGAGCCTACGCAAAAAAAAATCGATTAAAATTTTATTTAAAAGAAGAAAAAGTTATTTTACATTTTAGTTTAAGTTTATAAATTGAAAAAATATGAGAAAATTTAGAATACCCATTTTTACAGTTTCGTATTTCCTCAAAATATATTCAGTAAGTCGTCCATTTTTTTTAAACCAAGCTTTCTTATTTTTTGCAAATCATCCAAAATATAAACTTTGATAATATGTAATTTGCAGGTTATTTCTTTATTGATATTTTTATATATTTTTAATTTCTCTAAAGTTCCACCAACAATTGAAGAACCTATAATTGTTCAAAGAATGGTTCAACACAAATTTAATGATCGAGCTCTTAAAAACCACCATATTATTAATCCTATGGATCCTTCGATTAAAATAATTAATGATAGTGAAGATAAAATTTATAAAATTGATTATTCCAAATCTCATCCCTTTGATAATTTATGTCAATTTCCTATTTTAAATAAAGGTAAAAGATTTATTATTTTTTTGGTTGCAGGATAAATAAACTAAATTTTTTCGTTTCTAACAAATTTCACGATTTCTTGCTTTTTTGTTTTTTAGACGACAAAGATTTATTCAAATACGTAACAAAAACTCGAGAAATTGATTGCACAAGAATGCCAAACCCATATGAGCCATTGGTTCATCAATATAGAAATGGAGAAATATTAATTGGAAGACCGCATAAATTTTTACATAATTATTTTATTTGTTATTTTCGTGAACTTTCTGGTTCATTAGCGCCTGAAAAAGATAAATATATTTATCTCGGAAATTGGATTGTGGTAAAAAAAATTTTATGTAGAAATAAAAATAATTCAATGATCTTTGTTTTTTTAGCTGCCATTAAGTACTCGAATATTTATTGAAAAAGATCAATTTGTTATTCAATGTTTTGCGGATGATGGAAAAGAAAGTAAGCATTTTTTTCTAAAAAAGCAACAAAAATTTCTATCCTTTTTAAAAAAAGTGAAAAGTAGTCGTGGTCACATCAGAAAATGTTCAATTGATGTTGGATATCAGTTGAAAGCTAAAAATGTGAGGATAGATAAAAAGTAGGTCTGATTCCCCGGAGGCAGATCCTGTGAGGTACATTGAGATTTGAAGTAGGATCCAAACCAAAAGAAAAAATGAATAAAAAAATTAGCATGAAATTGTTCATTCATTGGAAAAAATGATTGAAGAAAGAACTTTAATTTTTATTGAATGAAAATGAAGCGGTGATGAGTGGTCGCTTTTCGATGTCAGAAGATACAAAAATATTAAAGGATTCAAAGTTGTGAAAGGATCTAATAATGAATAAAGACCCAATAATGAAGAAGGATCCCAAAGGTAGAGAAAGATTTAAGAATGAGGAAGGATTCAAAAAATAAGAAGGATCCAAAGAAGGGGAAGGATCCTAAGATGAAAAAGGATCCAAAGAAGGGAATGGATCCAAAAAATGATATAAGATTTTAGTTACAAGATGAGGAGAACCTCATAATTTTATATCAATCAAAACAAGAATGAAGTTGTCATGGTTATGGTAAACAAAAAGATGTTAAGGCTGGATATCAAAATGTGTGTAAAAATATTTAGTTTTAGTCATTAATTGAATATAGAAAGTAATGTTAAATGATAGTTTTCTTGAGAGTTATTTTTTGAAGTTTGGTATAAGTTAGTAGAAAATATGAAGGGAAGTTTTATAAAAAGCAAGAGTTTTAAGATAGATCAAAAATTGGATAAACAGTAAGATTTTTAAAAGTAAGGTTACTCATTTAATAATTAGATATAAGAACATAAATGGGATATAAGGATTTAGCAGACGAAAGGTGTTTTGTGTTGCTTTCCGTTTGATGAAAGTTAGAGCTTAAAAAGTGTAATGATCCGCTTTTTTTTGAATCATTGTTAGCCAATCGAATTTATGATGATAATAAAAAACGTAGACAAGCAGAGAGCCTCCCGAAGGGAGGCGAACCTGCTTGTAAATTAAAAAACAATTTTTAAATTACATTTTTGTTTCCTAAAAATTTGCATTTTCAAGAATTTTATTTTTAGTTATTTAAAAAAAAACTGTTTTTTTATTTTATAAAATATTGGTTTAAAGAGTTAAAAATTTTTTGAAAATTCTAAAATTGTTTTTTGTAGTATACTTTAATGCATTTACTCACATTTCTGATAAACCTCGACTTCATCCTCCATCAGCATCTGGCGCATCTGATTTCAGTATATCTTTATTAATGATTGAATCAACTTCTAAAAATCAATTTTATCGACACATGCCATTTTCTTTAAAATATATGGTTGAAAATGGTTTTGATTTTATGAATGGCTATAATAAAGTAAACTAACAAATTTAATTGTGTCTCCAAGCGAAATAATATTTTTTAGGTTGGAGATAATAGCATGATAAATATTATGGCTTTACTTGCTGGAATAGTTTTTAATAAAAGGGAAAAAGATTTTGATGGAATTTTAGGCGAAGATGGAGATTTTGATATGAAAAAATATTTTAATGATTTTGGTGCTTATCCTGATTCAATAATTAGAAGAGCCAAAGGTTAGTTGTTTTCAAATTCATTGACCAAGAGAAATATTCATTTTCCCGTCAAATTTTAGTTTAAAAAAACTTTGATTTTGATTTTTTAAAAGTAAAATTTTAGACGCTAGTTATGTAACAATGTGGAATGATGAAATCGGGTTACCTGGATTTGGAACATTTCATTATTTTAATTTTGATGGTTTTCATCATCCAATCGCGGATTATTATTTTAGGTAAGTTTAAAAGCTTCCAAAATAGCTATTTTTAACCGATAATATTTGTAATTCATTCTGTAATTTTATCCTAAAAATACTGTCCAAAAAATGACATTTGACTCAAGATATTTTTAGACCCTATTATCAAGTTCTTTATGAAAGAGGCTGGTATGAATGTACCCATGGTGAATCGATCATTCCAAAATGGTTACAAATTTGGGAAAATTTTTCAATTAAATATTCAAAAAAGCGACATTTTTCATTTAATTTTCTTTCGGGTTTGACTCATGTCTCCACAAATAATTTAGAACTTTATGATATTCCATTATTTGATAGTTTAATGTTTATGGAAAAATTTGGAGTTTATGAAAACACTATTTTAATTATTATGGGTGATCATGGAAATCGAATTGCAAGTTTAACAAATTTTTGAAAGTCAAAATTAAAGAAACTTTATTTTATTATTTTTAGAGTCCGATTTCTGAAACAATAATCGGAGACGTGGAAGAACGAATGCCACTTTTGAGTTTTAAGTTTCCTGAAAAGTTTAAAAATAATTTCCTAGAAAAATATAATAATTTTAAAATCAATCAAAATCGTTTAATTTCTAATTTTGATGTCCATGAAACTTTGGAAGAAATAATCGATATTACTTTGGGAGTTGAAAGTCATCCAAAAAAATCTAAACGCGGAACAAGTTTATTTCAAGAAATTCCATCCAATCGAACATGTTTGGATGCCCTCATTCCAGCAGTATTTTGCACTTGCATGGAAGAAAAAAGTTTTGATACTAAAAATAATAATTTGGAGGCGATGGTTACTGTAAGTTTCTGAGGTTATAAAGTATTTAAATATTCCAAAAAAGTTGAAAATAGACTTTTTATAAATAAATTTAAAAAACTATAAAAAATATGAAAGTTTCAGCCAAAAATTCATTCCACCGTAGAATCTTATCTCAATTCCGCCACAACTAAATCATGTATCAAAATTATAGATTTTAGCATCATAAAAAATTCCATAAAATTTTTAATTACTTCTGAAATGCTTCGTTCAAGCGCAAAATCTTTTAAAGAATGGAAAACTTTGAAAGAAAAACAAACACAAATAAAAAGCCATATTTTTGATATTGTTTTTGAGTCGAATTAAAAATTATTTTAACAAAAAGTAAGGTTTATAGAAAGAGAAATCTAACATACACAAAGAAAATTTTCAGAAACTTCAAAGCAATGCAATGCATTGCTAAAATTTAGAGTTCAATATAATGAAGAACTAAATTTGCTGAGCTTCAATGTTTCTCCACGTTTGCATTTTGAATTTTGTCCCAATGTGTTTGTAATTGAAAATTTATGCGAGTGTTTGAAATAAAAAAATTTAAACGGATTTTAATTTACTCGTTTGATTTATTCAAGTGAAGAATTGAGAAGGAAATGGAGAATTGGATTGGAATGAACCAATCATGGAAAATTGGCAGAAATTGGAATAGAAAAAATGGAATTTCGTGAACACTGATCGAGATATATTGTGTTATCAAATATTGTTGATATCTAAAGCAGGTGTTAATGCTTTTAGGAAAGCGAAACAATGCTTGCTATAAAAGGCAGCAAAAAATTATAGTATGTTTTATCGTTAAAAATATGTTTCTTTTTTTGAAGAAAAAAATGTAAAAAATAAAGAAAAAAATGATACAAAAGTTTTATTTTATTCATTAGTTTTTTTATTTGTTTTCAAAAAAGCTTCTTCTTCAAGGGTATGATTTAAATAATTAAAAGTACAGTGAGCTCCCTTTTCCCACCATTCATGAATATTTTCGATTTGATGTTTTTCTTTTTTCGTTGCCATTTCACACAATTTACAATATTCATTTTCATTATATGCTGAAGTTTTTTTATATTTTTTTGTCCATCTCAAATATCTAAAAAAAAAGAAGAAAAAGATTCCTCAAATTTGTTTGAAAAATAACCAAAAAAAACTCATACTTTTTATATTCAGAAATATTTTTTGAAAGATAAATCAATTTTTCAACTAAATCTTTGGGAGAATCAAAATCATCTGCAGCAATAAAATATTCATCTTCTATGATTCCTTTCAAAATGGACCTCCGTAAAACCACTGGAACTATGAGTTGTTTGAGTCTCCAAAATTTTTCTGTTACATAATCTTTGCAAACCGTATTTTCAAATGCAAGATAGAAAAAATGCTCGTCTGAAAAAGATATTTAAAACGAATCTAATTTTATTGTCTTTCTTACCTATAAGTTTACTTTCATTTTCATATTTGATATGCTTTTGATAACAAACGCCATAGTTTGAAATATTTGCATATTTCTCCATTTTTTCGGTATACTTTTCTCTTAATGAATGGGTTTCACAATGGGAAACAAATTGAAGGGCTAATTTCGTCTTCTTTGATAACTTTTTTTCGATCTAAAAAATAAATTTTGTAGTAAATTTAAATAATTTTTTTACCTCTTTTTCGCCCCAAAATAAAGTCAGATTTTCTTTTTCATGAGATAAAGTTTCCTCAAATTTGTCGTATGGCTTCCAAAAATTGCTGTCCCTTCGAAAAGTCATAGTTAAATTAAAAAATTTTTTGGGAATTTGTTTTTTTCTTATTCTTTCATGGGGATGCGATTCCATTGAAAAAAATACATTTAATCGAGATGGATTTTTATTTTGATAAAACAAATCATTCATTACAATATTCCTTGCATGAAATATTGCAACATCCGCAAATGGATAAAGACTAAAAAAAATATTTAACTTTGGTTTTGATTTGAAAAAACGAAGAAAATAATATTTTTTTTAACGAAATTTTTTTTAAAAAGTTTTATTGAATTCTTTTTTTTTGAAGAAAAATTTATAAAAAAAAACGAATTTTTTTTATTGCAAATTTTCAATAAAAATAAAACTTACTTAAAATCATCCGATAATCGACATTTGAATGGACAATATTTAATTGCATTTCTAATATTATCATCAATTAATTTTCGTTCATGAAAATCAGTACAAAGTAAAATTAAAGGTCCTTCTTCAAAACTTTCATTTTTTTCTCCTTCAAAAATGATAACGGATTTTTCTGTTGTTGACTTTCCTATCTTAAATAATAATAGTAGTCCAAAAAATAATGCAAAAATTATAAATATAAATAATAAAATCGCTTGAAAAAATTTCATGTTTGTCAAAAAATTAATTTACTAATTCTTTTGTTTCTTCTTTTTCTCGTTTTGCATTTTCCGAAAAATCCGAAAAAACTTTCACATAAAAACCAACAACAAAAAAACAGGCTTTCGATACTTTTTTAAAGCAAAGTTAAAGATATTTATTTCTTATCATTTTTTACATTTTAATAATACAAAGTTGCATTTTTAAATATCTTTCTAAAATTGCGAGTTAAAAAACAAAAAATACAGACAGACGAAACAAAGAGTCTAAAATCAGCCAACTTGTTTCTTTGTTTTTTGTTTAAAAAAATTAAAAATAATTTTATATTATTAAATCAAATTGAAAAATGAAAATTTTCATGATTCTTTTGTTCTTAAAAAAAAGTAATAATTATAAATTTTTATTATCTTTCTTAATTAATAACTATAAAAAAGGATTGTCTTTATTTAATTCAATTTTTTTATATTAATAAGAAAAAAAAGAAGGGATTAATGTTCCCTGATTCATTTATCGAACGTAATAAAACATCAAAAAATGCTTCGTCTGTTGTCTAAATTGTTTTTATATTTTAGAAGTAAGTTTCTTAATTTCGATAAAAAGGAAAAAAATAGGAAGAAAAGTTTTTTTAACTTTGCTATTTTTCATTTTATATTTTCAGACACTTTTCCAATTATTAAAATAGGAAGGATGAGAATTAGATTTAATAATAATGTAACAGTTAAAAAGCTTTGCATATATATTTCAATTTTCCTCATTTTTTTAATTATTACTCGATTTTTACAAGTAACTTTTTTTATTTATAAAACTTTTTGCAAGTTATTTATTTTTTTAAAGAACAAAACTCCGCCGCCTCCTCCTTCACCGCCAATTATAAAAGAAGAAGAAGCTCGTTTGGTTATAACAGTAAAAACCACATTTAAAAGTCATACAACGAGAGCAGCACAAATAGTGGATACATGGTTTAAACTTTCTCCTAAAGATGTAAGTAAGGAAGGATTATTCAGAAATGAAATTTCTTTATCTTTGAAGGATAAAAAAAATTTAATTTTTGCTTTAAAAAAAACAGAAATCGGTCGACAAAAAAATCTTTCTTTTTTTAAGACAAAAATTTGAAAATTTAAACTGAAAATAGTTTTTATATCCCAACCGAAGCAGAATTTTTAATAACAAAATAACTTTTAAAATAAAAATGAAAAACTAATGGTAAAAAATTCGTTTCATGAGTCAAAGGTTATTTTATTTATTTTAAAATTTGACTTTTGCTCATCGCATTTTTGAATTCATTATAAAGATAGATGGCTTTAGACATATTTCATAACGGATGCATTTGATCCAATCCTTAATACAAACTTAAGTGGAAATCTCATTAACACAACTTGTGGGCCCGCATATGATGCAATATCTTTGGGATGTAAATTACACCGAGAAATACAAATAATGGTTGAAAAAAATGCGGAGTTAGTTTTTTTTAATTTGAAACTAAAAAAATGTTTTATTTTATTTGTATGTTTTAGTTGGTCGTGTCATTTTGATGATGACAATTATGTCAATGTTCCATTATTAAAAAATATTTTATCCAAATTTGATCCAAATAAACCTTTTTATCTTGGACGAACAGCCACTTTAAAACCATCGGTGGAACAAGGAGTAAATAATATTTATTTATGATAAAAATTTCTAAAAATAAATTTGCATAATATTTGTTTTTTTTTTCAGAAAATGTTTTGGTTTGCAATTGGAGGAGCAGGAATATGTTTTTCTAACGCAGTTCTAAAATTAATGGCACCCAAAGTTGCAACAAATGATTTATTTTCATATTATGCTAGATATAATAATTTAGTGGATGATATGGCTGTTGGATATTTAATGGGTAAGAAAAGGGAGGGAGGGTTCTTTACTCTCCTATTTTTTTTCTTCTGATAACTTTTCAAAGTATTTTTTCTATGCTTTTTTGGTTTCAAATCGAAAACATTCAAATTAATTTTGGGGAAAAGTATCTGAAAAATATTTTTTGCTAAACCTTTTAAAAAAATTCATACAAATATTTTGTTTTTTTAGCTGTGCTTGGAGTGGATATGACTGAAATGGCAAATTTTCTTTCACAATATGACAAACTTGAAGCAATTCCGCTTAAAGCATTTGAAACCATTCCAGTTTTTAGTCATAAAGATGAAGAAAAAAATTTTGTTAGCCTTCCATATTTTTTTCATCCCGATGATGATCCATATAAATTTCAAACTTTGCATTGTTTTTTATTTCCAACTCAATGCAATCCAAAATTAAGGCGATTAAAAATTAATATATATATGGGGTCAACCACATTAAAAAATGATGCATTTGGAATATATTCTATACCAACGAAAAAGTTTTAACTAAACCAAGAAAAAAATAATATAAATTTATTATCTTCTTTATTTTTGTTAACAGAACCCTTTTTATTATTTTGCATAGTTTCTTTAATAAAAAACATATTAAAAGTTTGTTGATATTTTGCACTCTTGAAAAGCATAAATGGAAAACACAAAATCGTTTGTATCATTTTTTAATAATATCGAAATTTACAATAATTGACGAAGATAATAATTTTAAAATAAATCAAAAGCAAAAAACTCAAAACTCCAAACTTGATAGAATTTTTTTAGTTTTTTTCAACGAATCGAATTTGTTCACCCCGAAATTTGTATCAATCGAAAACCATTGTTAATAAATCTATTGTGAGGTAAAATAAATTGTCAGGTTTTTTTCTTATCAAAACAAAACACAGATGACAGCAACTCCGTTGAAGAAAAAAAAATTGGAAGTATGGAGGCCTCTTTTTTCCATCATACGAGGAAGCAACGATCTATCACACATAAAAGAGAAACGCATTTGAATTATTAAAGACCAACACTCGCCATTTTTCGCACATTTTTCCTTTTTTTCCATGAAATTGCATTATTTACTCTTTTTCGCTAATAATTTTTTTTGATTGAATATCGATAACGCTCCCTCACAAGCAAAAAAAAACTGGATTCTTACTGCCTTTACATTTTTAAACTCAGACTCCTCATTATAAAAAAAATTAAAGCGCTACATTTTGAGGGGCATGTCAAGTTTGATGGGTAAGATATTTATTTTGCCTGAAGAGATGCAAAGTTTTTTTCTCAAAACCTTCAAAAAAATTTTTTTTTGCAGATATAAAGAAAATGGTTTGAAATTTTTTAACAGTCTTTTAAAAAATAATTTTTAATATTTTTTCCTTGCAACAACTTCGATCCATTCAGAAAGAAAGGTTGTTGGCTGCTTCTCTGTTTTTTTTACCTTTCTTTCTTTTTTTTATTGCTTTTAAGTATTATAGTTAATCACATTTATTTTATATGGTTAAAATATATTTATCCAATATTGATTGCTTTAAGAGAGGTTCTATGAGCTGATTCAAATCGGGCTGCACAAAATTTTTTAAATTTTTTATTTTTCTTTACCAATCGGTTCTAAAAAATATTTAAAAATTATTGGCGTCAAGCTTTTTCTCAAAAAGTGAGCAGGATATGCTAATTTTTTATATTGAAGTTGAAAGCATGGATTAACTTCAAAAATTCGGATAAATTCACCCATGAAGTATAAAAATTTGATTTTTGTCCAGTATTATGTAATAGATTACGGGCTAATTTATGGTGTATACCATATATTTAAGTATTCATTAAAAAAGAGGAAAAATTTGCATATTTATACTTCAAATTGATGCCATTTTTTATCCCTCTCCCACGTGGAGCTATACTATACACCAAAAAAACGCCCAGGATCTCTGCTACCGATTGATCCAAATAGATTTCCAAAAAACGGACTCCTTTTGGAATTAAAAATAAAAATGTGCGAGCGACCACATTTTTTGTGGGGAAAATGGTGTTTTTCACTTTCTCTCTTTGTGTTTTGGCATTATGTTCAAATTGTTTTCAATGAAAGAAAAAAATGAAAAACACCATTTTCCCCACAAAAAATGTGGTCGCTCGCACATTTTTATTTTTAATTCCAAAAGGAGTCCGTTTTTTGGAAATCTATTTGGATCAATCGGTAGCAGAGATCCTGGGCGTTATTTTGGTGTATAGTATAGCTCCACGTGGGAGAGGGATAAAAAATGGCATCAATTTGAAGTATAAATATGCAAATTTTTCCTCTTTTTTAATGAATACTTAAATATATGGTATACACCATAAATTAGCCCGTAATCTATTACATAATACTGGACAAAAATCAAATTTTTATACTTCATGGGTGAATTTATCCGAATTTTTGAAGTTAATCCATGCTTTCAACTTCAATATAAAAAATTAGCATATCCTGCTCACTTTTTGAGAAAAAGCTTGACGCCAATAATTTTTAAATATTTTTTAGAACCGATTGGTAAAGAAAAACAAAAAATAAAAAAAATTTTGTGCAGCTTGACTCTAAAATCTTTAAAGGGAGTGTCCCAAACGATGAGAATAATTTTACTACGACGGGTGTTCCTAGCCCGAAAGTTTCATTGTCTCAAAAGCTTACAAAGTGCTACGAATTTTTGTAGCTTTTTGTAGCATTTAGAGAAAATTTCGTAAACTTTTGAAAAAACTTTGTAAAACTTTGTTAGACTTTGAGACAGTGAAGAAAAACTTTCGGGCTAGGAACACCCGCTGTAAGGGTTTTCTCATCGTTTGGGACACTCCCTTTAAATTTACTCGTAGAGTCTCTCTTAAATAAATGCTAGGTTAAAAAAGTTTTTTTTCTGAAATTTAGTGAAAATGGTAGTATTATTATTAAGAACTATAAAAATCTTTTTTTTTTTTACCACCCCAGCCTTTTTTTCCGATTTTTTAAATTCTTTGTTAGTAACACGAAAAACAAAGTTCACATAATTTAAATAGCTCATAATTTTTTTCTTTTGGTAAAATGCATTCTTCAACAAAATATTTTTGATATTGGCGATTTTGTAAATAATACATGTGGTTTTGCAAATTTTCATTTAAACCAATAATTTTTAGAAAACACGTGAATGCGTATAATAAACATGGAAGTTCTTTCAAAGAAATAGTATCATGAGTGGAAAATATTTTTGTTAATGCATTTATAATTGTTTCATCATTTTTATCCATTATTATGGCTTCATCTAACTCCAATAAATGTTGATTGTCGTCTTCCAAAAAAGAGATTAAAAGTTCCGGATATTGTGCACAGGATTTAATAAGGCGATGAACTTTAGTTGCAGAAAATTGGGCAAAACTTTTTGTATTCTCCATCTTTTCGATGATGTGCTTGAGCTGAATGGGCAGTTGAGAAGCAACCTCAAAGCCTTGATGTTCCATTCCAAATATTTTGGACATATCAACAGAAGTTTTTGGATTTTCCACAAATGACTTAGTTTCAATTGGCATTAACAAAGAAAGTTCAAAGTTTTGAGGTTTCATTCGATCAAATTTTGCAGTGTCAATTGTTGCAATTTTAGATTTTTGCAAAAAATTCGTAGATTCAGCGAGTAACTGAGACGAGGTAACTTCAACTTTTTGTGGTACCTCCATTCCAACTTCCAAACATTTTCGAAATCGACATTTTCGACATTTAGCTCCAGCTTTTGTGGGCACTAAAAATAGAAATTTAAAAAAAAGCGGAATAGGATTTAGGTGGTAATTAAAACGGGGATGTGGGACCTAAAATACAGCAAAAGCAGTGGCACTTCTCAACTGCCGCATTTTAAACTAAAATGCAGCAGGCAGAGCTGTTCATTCTCTTTTTGAAAGTGAAACGCGCTTTCTTTTTACTCTTTCTTTTCGCAGCATAAGTGGTAAGTGCGCTTTCTCATTTCAATCGCAATTGAAGTGATTGAACAACCAACAACTCTGATTTTAGATACCATCAAAAGTTTTATTGCTTAAAAAAAATAACAAGTTCGCATAATTTTAATTTTCTAGATGTCAGTAAAATAAATCTTTCAAAATTATAACTTACAGATTAAGCAATCATGAGAATGTAAACAATAAATATATTGTTGAATTTTGGATGTTCTTTCAAAAAATGCTGCGCATGCATTACAGCATAACCCACCAAAACGTTTACGATTAGTTAGAACCAGACGAGAGCATATTTGGCAATATGTAGTTGGGAGAACCATATATATTTCTTTGCATATGGGAAAAAATGAATGAATAATGAATGAAAGGAAAGGAAAAAAATTCTCGACTTCTTTTTGACACGTAAAATTTTTTTGCTTTGTTGGATGGCGGTGCCAGTTTGAAAAGGTGAGAAATACCCCTTTGATCAAGATAGCTTCCCAAAAATTTATTGACGAGTTATTTCCTGGTTGAAAGCCGGTGGAGGAAAAAACTTACTTACTAATCTCATTTTTTTTCTTCTTCTAGAAATGTGATTTCTTTTACCCCAAAGCCTAGTTTTTTTCTTCTTCTCATATTCATGCATATTCACCAGGCACCTCTAAATACTAAAAGAAAAATAAAAATTTCTATGTAGGAAAGATAAATTCGGCGATAGCCTTTTGTAAGTTAGTCAGCATACTCACTTGCATGTCAAAGAAATCTTTTTTCTTTGATAGTTTCGTGATAGTTTTTTTTATTGTCTCTCCTATTTTTTTTACTCGTCGCGACCCATTCACCGAGATAGGAGCCGTCAGTCGCTAAGAAAATTTATGAAAGAGGCATCTATCTTTCCTCTTTTTTTTTTGCGTTGCTTTTGCTCCACCCTTGACTTCAGAATCCTAAAACTTTTAATAACCCAAAAAAATATATTAAAGGGAGTGTACCAGCCAACAGAGATTTCCTTACAGCGGGTGTTCCTAGCCCGAAAGTTTTTTTTCATTGTCTCAAAAGCTTACAAAGAGCTACAGATTTTTTGTAGCTTTTTGTAGCATTTTGTTTTTTTTTCTCGAAGTGCTACAAAAAGCTACGAAAATTCGAAGAAGTGAACTTTCGGGCTAGGAACACCCGTCCGTCGTAAAAAAAATCTCTGTTGGCTGGTACACTCCCTTAAATCGGAAAAATTTCTTTACCTCTTTTTTCATCCATATAAAAGTAAGTTTAATTTACTCAAATAAATTATATTTTATTATTTTTTGGCTCCTTTTTTCTTCTCTCTTTTATTATTTTTTTATTTAAAATGTTTAGTTCTTCCTTAGAAAATATTAATGAAGCTATTATAAAACAAGAAGAAATGAATAGACAACTTGAAGAGTAAGTTTAATTTTTTATTTCTAATTTTTATTAATTTTTTTAAAGCAAGATTCTTTTTTTTTTGAGAAATATGGAATGCTTTTTGAGTTTTCTAAAATCCAAAATGTTTTAAGTCGATTAAATTTTCTATTTTTAAAGGAAAAAAGTTTGAAAAAACAAACTCTAAAATAACTGTCAGAAATGCAAATAATACTGACATGCCAGACAGTTGTTATAAAAAAGTATGGATTAATTATAAATAATTTTTAGAGAATGCAAAAAAGCGGAATTGGAAGCAGCGTTATTACGTCACACGCTAAATTATTGCAATATTAATTATCATCAATCTCATTTTGGCTCCCGTTAATTTAGTTTATTCAAAAATATTTTTTTAATGCATTTTAACTATTTTTAATAATAATAAAAATTAATGTTTGTTTAAAAATGTTTTTTTTAAGCTGGTGTTATTATTGTATATCGTTCGTTTTTTTTTCTTGCAATAAATAAAAGAATCAGAATAAGTAATGAGTTTTTGCTAAAACATTCTTTAATTTTTTTATAGCAAGCAAAAGTCGCGTTTGGCTTTGATTCTTCTAATCCAAACGTTTTTAAAACAAAACAGACGCATGCAATGAAATAAAGACACTTTACTAGTTGAGAAAATTTAATAACGAAAGTGTTTGTAATTGATTTTGATTTATTATGTGAGAAAAAAAGAGAAAAAAATTTTCAACAAAATATTTTTTTGATTTGGTTTCGGAGAAGAAAAAAACTAAAAACTTTTTAAATTCTTTATTTTTGTTTTATTTTAATTTTAAATATTATGTAAGCTTTTTTGATTTGTGTCAAATAAATAAAGCTGTCTTTTAAACAATAAAATAAAGCGTTTAACCCAAATTTTAACATAACTAAAAAAATTTGTCAATAAAAAAATTAATTTATTTTTTAGCTTTGTTTTAAAAAGCAGAAATTAAATTTTTTTACATACATAAAATTTTAACTTTGTGAAGCTTTGTTTCATAAAATTGCGGAGAAGATTTAAAAAAAAAATAGAGGCTATGGCGGATATGGGATATCTGTTATCTGGAAATAATCAACAAAAAAAAAGAAAAGAAGAAAAGCTATACTCTCAAGATTGATTGACTTCCAACAAACAAACAAACAGCATTTTTCTTCCTTTGTCAATTTATTTTATTTTATTTTACCAAATAAATCAAAAAAAAAATTTCCAAATTTTTAAACTTTTTTTTTATGTAAAAAATTAAAAAATGATTGAAGAAGAAAAAAATGCTTTAATAAAATCTTCAACTTCTCATCTTTTCACTAAGGATGAAGCAAAAAAGTTGAAGCGTCGAGATGATTTACAAATTTGGAGGGGATATTCAATTTTAGCTGTTTTATTATTTCATTTATGGCCGAATTTATTTCCAAATGGTTTTGTTGGAGTTGATATGTAAATTTTTTAAAAGTTTTTTACAAGTTTCTAAATTTTAGAAATTTTTTAGATTTTTTGTTTTATCTGGATTTTTAATGAGCAAAATTTATTGTTGTCCATCAAAATCAACCTTTTCATTCAGCGACATTTTAAATTTTTATTTTAAACGAATTAAACGAATTGCACCGATTTATTTGGCAGTGATAACATTGGTTTTCGGTTTATTATCAAAAGTTATGTTAGTTGTGGAATTAAATACAGCTTTAAAAGATGCAATATGGGCATCTTTATTTCTAACTAATATACAAGATTTTATTACAAAACTGGATTACTTTGATGTGGTATGTTTGGAAAAAATTTTATTTTTCGTAGGTGGAAGATAAAATAAGGGAATAATTGTAAATGCTTACAAACCAGTATTCATTCCCTTGACGAAAATAAATAATTTTGTGCCAAAAACTTAAAAGTAAAAAAATGCTCAAGATTTTAGCTAAAAAAATTAATTTTTATATTCATTTAAAAAAACTTATGAAAATAATTAAAACAAAGCAGAAAATTTTTTTTCTGGTATAGCATTTTTTACGTTGAAAATTTGCGTACAAAAGTCCATTTTTTGGCTGAAAGACAAGCTTTACTATCCTATTTTGCACCACTTTCCAAATATAAAAATTCAAAATTACTTTAGAATAATGTAAATTTTCTTTAGCAATCAACCTCACGATTTTTTCGACATTGTTGGTCTTTGTCGGTGGAAATGCAATTTTATTTAATTTTTCCTTTTATTGCTTTTATTAAAACTAAAGTTTCACTCAATTTTTATCGAAGCTTTTTATTGGTTTTATTTATTTTATCTTTTATTTATCAAATCACTCGAACTAATTCCATCGAAGCTTATGAATCGACTTTTAGTCGACTTTGGCAATTTATTATTGGAATTTTGGCAGAATCAGCGGTTTTAAAAGGAAATAAAAATTATCTTCACGTCACTTCAATTATTGCAGTTTTGGGAATTTTATTTCCTTTAAAATTACCAAAAGTTTTGTTAAATTTAATTGTTGTCCTAACTGGAATAATTATAAGCTACTCATCTTCAACTCCAATCAAGCCACTTAGCTTTATATCTAAAAAGCTTAATTTTGTTTATTTTGGAAATATTTCTTACATAGTTTATTTACTTCATTGGCCATTAATAACTTATATGAAATATACAACTATTCATAACAAATTGAGTATTTTTGGTATGCTATATTTTTAATTTAGAATCGACAAACTCGTGTGATTTTAAAAAATGGTCTAATTTAGAAAATTTTACTCAAAAAATTAACACCATAAAAGCCATTTTTTCTCGCTATAAAATTTGACTTTGTTTGGGATGTCTAGAACATTTTTTTCGGGTATGCGGCTGGATTTTGTTAGGATCAATCGGAATAAATTTTTTTTAAAGAACTTTATTCAATGAAAAAAATTATATGGGTTCCAAAAACCGCCGTTATTTCCTAACCTTTGAAACCTATTTTATTTTGCTTTCATTTAACCATATTTTAGATGGTTTCATTGCCTTCCTTTCTTCGATTATGCTTTCTGTTTTAATTCACAACATAATAGAAAAGCCAATTTTATCATTTTGTGGAACAGTCAAAAAATTAGTTTTTACTTTGGCAATTTTGTATTTTTCATTTTTTATGGTAGTCAAATATCATCCAAAAATTTCGCCAAATGTGAGTTTTTAGCTGACAAAAAAATAGTTTTTTTTTTAAATTATTTAAACCTGATTTATAGTTTTCTCCATCTATATTAACATATGAAATAATGACTCAAATATCAAATTTTTCAAATAACTTTGAGCCAACAATTATTTTACCTTCTGAATGGTCAAATTCAAATGAATTACAATTTGCTCAAAGTTCAGTTACTCAAACAGCTTACATAGGCGAAATGCCAGAATGTAAAGAATCTGATTCAATTTATGCAACAAAATCCAAAGATTTTTGGTTAAATTTTTGTGAAACCGTTAATCTTAATTCGATTGGAAATTTAACTGCAGTGGTAATAGGAAATAGTTTTGCAGGAAATTTTTGGCCTCTTTTAATGGCAAACCAAAAATTTAAAAATTTATATAAAATTCAAGCTGGTTCGTGTCCATTTCCTGATGCCCCTGGAAATAGATGCTATAATCAAACCCATATCGCGTTAACAGAGATTCCTAAAATTAAACCGGATATTATTTTTATTCTTCAAGCTTATGTAATTCCTGTATGGAAAAATGTTGTGGACGTCACTCAAGATCCTGTATATCAAATAACAAATAATGCATATCAATTATTTCAAAATTATACTTCTGCAATAATAAGCTTAAAACCACAATTTTATTTCCCTTTTCACGTTTCATCAGAATATTTAAGAAGAAAATTTAATGGATTTGATATTGATATGGCTGTTGAAAATAAAGTAAGCATGAGAAAAATATCAGAACTATATATAGTAAAAATTAAAGCTTTAAATGTGAATTTGTTAATACATAATCGTGGGTAAAAAGTCAACAATCAATACAGATTTAATTAAAAGAGGTGATAAAGCTGCATATTTGGGGAACACGCTTGATTTTTTTCATGGTTTTTTAATTTTTTTTCTTTATTTGTTTCCCCCTTTTTTTTAATTCACTTTTCTTTTTTGAAATTTTTTAAGTTGATTTTTGCTTTACTTCTGTCTCAAAAAAATTTTGCGATAAACTTTACATAACTCTCAATTGTATCAAAAATCGCACCACGTAAGTGAATATAAAAAGAATTAAAAACCATTTTATCGGTTTCTAAACGATCAGGAAAATTTCAATGTTTGCTCATTTTTTCTTCCAGCGAATAACTTGCGTTTCTTTAGTTTCGTTGCGGAACCAGCTTTATTTATATTTTCTTCATTTTTTCGCTTAAATTAATATTAAAATTAATTAATTTTCTACAACGTTTTAGCCACAATTGACCGATTGGGCCAAAATATTAACATCCATGCCATGTCCAAAATGTTTATGGGTTGATTATAAAGAAGTATTTTGTAATTCAAACTTTTGTAATCCAATAGATTCTGAAACAAAATTGCCGGTATTTGGAGATGATTTTCATGTAAATCCTTTGGGAGTAAAACGATTAAAACCTAAATTTGATCTTTTAATTGATATTGCAATAAGTTGGATAAAAAATGGAAATAAAACAACTATTTAAACTTTGTTTTACTTGTTTTTCGTTAATAAAATACAATTTTTTTTAAAGCTAACTCGAAAGCTATGAAATCTATAACTGAAAATTTTAAAAAAATCTCTAATTTTCCAATTTTGTTTTAAACCTTTTTTGTTGTTGGCAAAAACAACAATTTATTAACTTTGATATTAAAAAGATCACTCTTCTTCTTAAATGTGCTTCAAAATAATAAAATAAAAAAAAGTTCATTTATGTTTCAATGAGATTCTTTTTACATATTTAAGCCTATGAAATTTTTCTTTTCATCTTCCATTCTTCAATTTTACAATAAAAAATTTTCTAATCAGATGAACAATTTTTTCTTTCTTTTTCAACCAACTGTTGTCGCCCATCTTCATAAATTTATAAACACATTGCAACATAGGAAAAAATTTCTGATTAGATTGAGAGAAATAAAATCATTTTTTCTTTACTTTTTCCTTAACGAAGCTAATAATAAAGGAAAAAAAATATTAAAATATTTTTCTTAAAATTTTTATTTGTTTTTTTGAATGTCGTTTAGATAATTAAAAAGATAATAATAATTTATTTGTTTTTTGTTTTTATTTAATTTTACTTTAAATTAAAAGCTTTGTTTTCAAGTGCATTGATTAAAGCTGGTACTAAATTAAGAGAGGCTCGAGGAGTGATATGAACATTATCACAGTACCTTGCAAGTTTGGTATTCAAATCGTATGCTGGACAAATTTCATTTGTACAAAAAAGTTTTTCTGTTGGAATTAAAATACAATTTGAACAATGTTTTGCTGCTTCTTTCATGCGAATCCATAATGGAGAATGTCTTTGATGATGTTTCTATAAAAATTATACAATAGATTGTCTTAAAAGCGCCGATGTATGTTTTTGTATGAAAAAACTTGCTTCAAGTGAAAGATCAAATTGTTTCGGGGCGTCATTGGTTAAAAATGCATGAGCCAAAGTCGATGGATTTAAATAATTCCTTAAAATAAAAAAGAATTTTACAGATAAAAAAATAAATTTTTAACAAGCATACTAACGTGTTTAAAATTGGAGTAGGTTCAATAATAATTAAACGCTGAGTAAAAGTTGAAATTCGAAGCATAGCTTTCTTTATTTCTTCATAAATTTCATCTCCAGTAAAGTTTTTAGTTATTAGCGTTGCATTATGTAATCCTGGAAAATGATCAACTCTAAAAAGACTTTCTTTTATTTTTCAAAAATTTGCATATTTGTTAATCAAAAGTGCACTTTAGCGACACAAACTTAAAATTATAACCCTCAACAAAATGAAAATTACCGCGCATTATGAATTATAAAATTGGGTTTTAAAATATTTAGAAATTCATCATGAGAATCCCTAAAATTTTTACAATGTTTCATTTTTTCATTTAATTTTCCTATCATCAAACTACACCCAGGATGGGTGATAACATATGCTTCAGAAAATTTTGTTTTTGATTCATTTATTGCTTTTAAAATTCCATTGATTTGAAAAAAAATGTGACTATTTCCAGAAATCAAAATTGTTTGTTGATTGGATGATTTTGATGCAAACTGCAAAAACAAAAAATTGAGTTAAACGATTATTTATATAATAAAAAATTTGTTGACCTTACTTTGAAAGAACAATATCGATCTAAAAGATCTGAAGCAGGTCTAATTTTAAGATGATTTTCTATCATTTCATTCTTTTCACATCCAGAATAAAAAATTCCACAGCTTTGAGCTTCTTTTTCATTATCTAAGACAGGATTAAATGCTTGAGGCTCCTAGAAATTAAAATTAAAAAAAATGTTAATATTAAATTTTCTAATTTTTTTTTATTCCAAAAACGGATTTTTATATTTCACTTGAGCTCATACACTTAAATGAAAACTTTTATTTTTCCGTGATGGGACCTAATCTCGAGGGTTCGTTGTGGAATCATTGAACCCAAAACTGTATTCGTCAACTATGATGACCTCGGAAATCCTTGGACCATGAAATATCAGGCCGATAGCAGAAAAAAGGTTTTTTTTCCAAATACATAGTTTAGTGAGATTTTCTCAACAATAAGAAATGTCTTTTAAACTTACTTTAAAATTACTATGTTGTTGTTTGCTATTATTAATTAAACATAAACCCAAAATGATAATGTAACAAATTGAGAGAAACCATGCATTAAGTTTCCATGATTTTCGACCCATAAATTTTTCAAAACCTTCATGAATTAAAATAGAAATACCAAAAATTGCGAATAAAGCATAAATGGATTCTATAAAAATAAATAAAAAATTTATGAAAATAATTAAACAATCATGAGTTTAAAATTTTTTCTTGACTTACGAAATGGCATAGAATAATATTTTAAAAACATTAAAAATGGCCAATGAATTAAATAAATGGAATATGAGGCATCGCCGATATAAACAATCAAAACATTTAAAATTTTTGGTAATTTCAAAGATTGACAAGAATTTAAATATATAAATAATCCACTTATTAAAGTTATCGACACTCTAAATATCGAAGATAAAAATTTAAAGGAAATAATAATTTGAAAAGAATTAAAGCAAATTAAAATAATACAAAATAAACAGAAAAAACTAGTGAAAGCAGAATTATTAAAATAGTTAAAATTAAATATTTGGTATTTTTTTGTTGATACATAATTCTCAGAATTTCTTTCATCAGATTTTTGAAAGCCACAAAATGCGAGAGTTCCAATTAAAAATTGCCAAATTCTACAAAACATTAATCCAAATGAAATTGTTTCCGATGAAATAAAATGTAAAAAAGCCGAAGCTGATATAAATATTAAAATATAAATTATTGGTTGCCTTTTTGAATATAAAAATCGAATTAAAAATGGAGCAATAAAATAAAATTGTATTTCAACCGCCAATGACCAAGTGTGAAGAAAAAAACTAAAGCCAGATACCTAAAAAAAATTTCAGATGCGTTTAAACCCTTTTTTTTCCTAAATCCAAATTAAAATAATTTATTTATACCCCATTCTTTTTTTCCAAAAAAGTGTATTTCCCTAAAAAAAACTCTTACAAGCTCAAAATATTTTTTCTCTTTAAACATGGACGAAAAGTTATTAACGAAAAATATCGACCACAAAGCTTCTTTTTTGAGTGATGCAAAATCAGATGGAATTAAAAGAAAATAACCCAGAACGGCAAAAATTGTAATAATTAATAAACAGGTAGGAAAAATACGTTTTATCCGTTTTGAATAAAATAAATAATGTGTTTCGGTTTTATTGAGTATCAAAATCTGAGTCATTAAATAGCCTGAGATTACAAAAAATCTAAAAAAAATCTTTTAGTGTATTAAAAATTAAGTTTTTTAACTTACATATCAACTCCAAGAAATCCATATGGAAATATTTCAGGCCAAATATGAAATCCAAGCACTGCCAAAATTGCTAAGGCTCGAAGCCATTGAATATCATAACGCTTTAGTAAAGTCATTTTTATTAATAAAAAAAATCTTGTTTTTAACACCACAATTTTTTATTTAAATTTAGTTTTAAAAAAACATAACACTATAAAATTACTTTTTTAATATTTATCAAGAAATTATTTAATTATTTCCATATTTTTATTTTTACCTTCATTCATTTTTTTTTGATTGTCAAAATCTAAAAATTTTTTTTCTATTTCTTTCTTTTTTTTATTTGAAGCTAGTTTTTTTAACAATGAAATTTTTTAGATTTCCATTGTTTATTATTTTTTTAAAATAATTTTACTTTTTTTAAGTTGAAAACAAAAAAGATTTTTTTATAGGGTATAATAATCTTTTTTTTTTATCTGATAACATCTAAAAAAGCATGAAAAATTGCTAGAACGAGATATAATATTATAATAATAATAATAATAAAATTACATATTTAATAAATATGAGCTTCTTTTTTTGTGAATATTTACCACAACGTTTTATTTTAATTCATTATATCTCGATCACTTGCGCCGCCTCACAATAGATTTATCAACAATGGTTTTCGATCGATACAAATTTCGGGGTGAACAAATTCGATTCGTTGAAAAAAACTAATAAAATTCTAATAACTTTAGAGTTTTGAGTTTGTTTTTTATTTTTGATTTATTTTAAAATTATTATCGTCGTCAATTATTGTAAATTTCGATATTATTAAAAAATGATACAAACGATTTTGTGTTTTCCATTTATGCTTTTCAAGAGTGCAAAATATCAACAAACTTTTAATATGTTTTTTATTAAAGAAACTATGCAAAATAATAAAAAGGGTTCTGTTAACAAAAATAAAGAAGATAATAAATTTATATTATTTTTTTCTTGGTTTAGTTAAAACTTTTTCGTTGGTATAGAATATATTCCAAATGCATCATTTTTTAATGTGGTTGACCCCATATATATATTAATTTTTAATCGCCTTAATTTTGGATTGCATTGAGTTGGAAATAAAAAACAATGCAAAGTTTGAAATTTATATGGATCATCATCGGGATGAAAAAAATATGGAAGGCTAACAAAATTTTTTTCTTCATCTTTATGACTAAAAACTGGAATGGTTTCAAATGCTTTAAGCGGAATTGCTTCAAGTTTGTCATATTGTGAAAGAAAATTTGCCATTTCAGTCATATCCACTCCAAGCACAGCTAAAAAAACAAAATATTTGTATGAATTTTTTTAAAAGGTTTAGCAAAAAATATTTTTCAGATACTTTTCCCCAAAATTAATTTGAATGTTTTCGATTTGAAACCAAAAAAGCATAGAAAAAATACTTTGAAAAGTTATCAGAAGAAAAAAAATAGGAGAGTAAAGAACCCTCCCTCCCTTTTCTTACCCATTAAATATCCAACAGCCATATCATCCACTAAATTATTATATCTAGCATAATATGAAAATAAATCATTTGTTGCAACTTTGGGTGCCATTAATTTTAGAACTGCGTTAGAAAAACATATTCCTGCTCCTCCAATTGCAAACCAAAACATTTTCTGAAAAAAAAAACAAATATTATGCAAATTTATTTTTAGAAATTTTTATCATAAATAAATATTATTTACTCCTTGTTCCACCGATGGTTTTAAAGTGGCTGTTCGTCCAAGATAAAAAGGTTTATTTGGATCAAATTTGGATAAAATATTTTTTAATAATGGAACATTGACATAATTGTCATCATCAAAATGACACGACCAACTAAAACAAACAAATAAAATAAAACATTTTTTTAGTTTCAAATTAAAAAAAACTAACTCCGCATTTTTTTCAACCATTATTTGTATTTCTCGGTGTAATTTACATCCCAAAGATATTGCATCATATGCGGGCCCACAAGTAGTGTTAATGAGATTTCCACTTAGGTTTGTATTAAGGATTGGATCAAATGCATCCGTTATGAAATATGTCTAAAGCCATCTATCTTTATAATGAATTCAAAAATGTTATGAGCAAAAATCGATTTTTAAAATAAATAAAATGACCTTTGACTCATGAAACGAGTTTTTTACCATTAGTTTTTCATTTTTATTTTAAAAGTTATTTTGTTATTAAAAATTCTACTTCGGTTGGAATATAAAAATTATTTTTTTATATAAATTGTTTGAGCTGTTTCCAGTGACTTTGTTTTCAGGTGTCGCTTAAGAGAAGGTCTACCAGATTTTTTAAATCGGGCGGTCCAAAATTTTTTTTATTTTTTATTTTTCTTTACCAAACGGTTATTTATGGTGTAAAAAAATTATTGGCGTCAAATTTTTCCTCAAAAGATAAGCTGATATGCAAATTTTCCGCTATCGAAGTTTAAGGCATCCTCAACGTTCAAAAATTCGGCTAAATTCACCCATGAAGTATAAAAATTTGATTTTTATCCATTATTATGCAATCGAATATGGGCTTTCGAATGGCATATACCATATATTTAGATATCCTATGAAAATGAGTTGAAATTTGCATATTAATACTTAAAATTGATGCCATTTTTGTTTCGGAACTCATGGCGACCCTAAGAAAAATACCATATAATCCCCAGAATCTCCTCTATCGAATTATCAAAAAAAATTTAAAAAAATTGGAACTTCGTTCGATTTCCATAGCAAAACATGTCTATGACCACCATTTTTAACGGGGAAAATGGTATTTTTTACTCATTTCCTTTATTGATATCAATTTGAACAAAACGCCAAAATACAAAGAGAGAAAGTGAAAAATACCATTTTCCCCGTTAAAAATGGTGGTCATAGACATGTTTTGCTATGGAAATCGAACGAAGTTCCAATTTTTTTAAATTTTTTTTGATAATTCGATAGAGGAGATTCTGGGGATTATATGGTATTTTTCTTAGGGTCGCCATGAGTTCCGAAACAAAAATGGCATCAATTTTAAGTATTAATATGCAAATTTCAACTCATTTTCATAGGATATCTAAATATATGGTATATGCCATTCGAAAGCCCATATTCGATTGCATAATAATGGATAAAAATCAAATTTTTATACTTCATGGGTGAATTTAGCCGAATTTTTGAACGTTGAGGATGCCTTAAACTTCGATAGCGGAAAATTTGCATATCAGCTTATCTTTTGAGGAAAAATTTGACGCCAATAATTTTTTTACACCATAAATAACCGTTTGGTAAAGAAAAATAAAAAATAAAAAAAAAATGGACCGCTTCATTCTAAAATCTTTAAAAAATCTGGTAGACTCTCTCTTAAAACGACCCTGTGTTTTTGAGGGTTGGTTTTTCAACAAATCAAAAAAAATAATACAGTTCACTCTTAATTTTTTTTGAACTAAAAAAAAGCCTTCAAAAAAACTATTTTCAGTCTAAATTTTCAAATTTTTGTCTTAAAAAAAGAAAGAAAGATTTTTTTGTCGACCGATTTCTGTTTATGTATAAGCAAAAAATAAATTTTTTTAAATCCTTCAAAGATAAAGAAAATTCATTTCTGAATAATCCTTCCTTACTTACATCTTTAGGGGAAAGTTTAAACCATGTATCCACTATTTGTGCTGCTCTCGTTGTATGACTTTTAAATGTGGTTTTTACTGTTATAACCAAACGAGCTTCTTCGGCTTTTATAATTGGCGGTGAAGGAGGAGGCGGCTGTTGTGCCCACATATTTGGATGTGTCTGACTCCTGTTACGAAAGTATGTGAAAGTCAGTGACGCACTCATTCTCTCTCGCTTTTGTCTCTCTGTAGTAATTGTCTTTAGTTTTGTTGAACTCTGTATTGTAAGCTGTTGTTTTGTACTTTGTTTGTTTTTGCAATAAACATTATTATTTCATTGTTGTGTCTCCTGAATCCGTGCACAACAAATTGGTGGAGATATATTGAATTGGCCTCAAAGCTGCTCAACTTTTCCAGGTTTTTGATTCAAAACCTGCTGCTTCCTCTGCCGCTGCTGCTGCTATCAATCAATTTGTTCCTGCACAACAAATTGGTGGAGATATAAGAATCGTCCTCGTCCTCAAAGCCTCAAACTGCTTCTGCTACTGCTGCTTGCTCCTGCTGTGAATCAACCGTCGCAGCTTGTACGGCTTGTTCTGCTCGTGCAACTCTCAGTCGTCTTCAACTTGCTGGTTATTGGTTTGTTCTTCAACTGCTTGATCAACAACTATAACAACCGACGATGTCGCTTCATGCAACTCTGAAACTTCTGCTTCTTGCTCTTGGTTTGGTTCAATCGTCGCTGGATGCTCTTGTTATAACTCACATTCGTCAAATGATCATACTCTCAAAGTCGCAAAGAGTTTATGCTTTCAGCTCAAAAAGCACTCGTCGTATTGCTGCTATAGCTTGTGGAAAAGGTAATGGAAAAATTCTGCTTGCTGTTTTTATGCCTTTTTGTTCAAAAAGCACACATGAAGTTATTCGAAAGGAGGGAATGGTGATGTCCACCATGCTGTTCTGTTCGTCAATCGGCACTTCCTTAGTTCAACGTATGCACTATGCTCCTATTCGTCGTCCGCAACTATGTCAAGTCAAGGTTATTGGTCAAGCTCCCTCATCAACCGCCGATGGAAAACCAAGCTCGTCAACTCAAGAAGAAGGAAGAATGATGGTCGTCGCCTTGATGAAATGCTGCCTATCATCAACCGTCAACTTCCCATGGTCAAGCTCACAACTTGTTCTATGTTCTTCTTCAGCAAACGTCTTCTACGTTTTGGGTAAATGCTCGTCATCACTCGTCGATGAAAAACCATGTTGCTCGTCATGTTCTCCTGCGTGCTATGGAAACACTGCTGCCTGTTTGATGATGTCGCACAATCATCCGTTGTTGGTTATCGTCGCAAACCATCGGCCGTCTGCTTGCTCTTTTCTTCTTGGGAAAAATGCGTGCTGTATGCTGGTCTTTGTTCTTACTGCATGGTTCAACAGTATCGCTGCTAACACTCGTCATCTTACTTTTGAAGTAATATGTTCTCATGCTCGTGCTGCCGTCAAAGAAAGAAAGCTGGTTATATTATTGCAGCTGCTCGTTATGCTCATACCGCCTGCTGAATACTATGCTCAAGCAAATGCTCATGTCAACGTCTTTAGCTGCTTAAAGATAAACAATGCTCGTGCTCAACCGCCGAAAAATGCTAAGAAGAAAGTCAAATGGTCAAACGTCGTACATGCTAAAGATATCGCTGAAAAAGGAACCGTCAATGATATCTCGTCAAGAAGTCAAGCTGCATGTACCATGCCCTGTACCATGCCCGATGTCATGTCAATCGAAGATTATCAATCGACGACAACTGAAGCTATGGAAATCTTCGAAGATGCTGTGGATTGGATGGATCCAATGATCGTGAAACTCTCTGCTGCTGAACAAGGAAAACTTCTCCAACTGGTCCAGAAAGTATTCTTCAAAATCAACCGCCGCAAAGCAAACTTGCTGAGCCTGGAAATCTCATAAGTGGGAAGGGATGTTGTGCCCACATATTTGGATGTGTCTGACTCCTGTTACGAAAGTATGTGAAAGTTAGTGACGCACTCATTCTCTCTCGCTTTTGTCTCTCTGTAGTAATTGTCTTTAGTTTTGTTGAACTCTGTATTGTAAGCTGTTGTTTTGTACTTTGTTTGTTTTTGCAATAAACATTATTATTTCATTGTTGTGTCTCCTGAATCCGTGCACAACAGCGGCGGAGTTTTGTTCTTAAAAAAATAAATATAACTTGTGAACTTTTGTAAATAAAAAAATTTACTTGCAAAAATCGAGTAATAATTAAAAATATGAGAAAAATTGAAATATATATGCAAAGCTTTTTAACTGTTACATTATTATTAAATCTAATTCTCATCCTTCCAATTTTAATAATTGGAAAAGTGTCTGAAAATATAAAATGAAAAATAGCAAAGTTAAAAAAACTTTTCTTTCTATTTTTTTCCTTTCTATCGAAATTAAGAAACTTACTTCTAAAATATAAAAACAATTTAGACAACAGACGAAGCATTTTTTGATGTTTTATTACGTTCGATAAATGAATCAGCGAACAACAATAAACCCAACTTTTTTTAAGTTTAAAAGTTTAAAATAGTCATCTTAAGTTTTATATTTTTAATATAAACAAAAAAATTGAATTTAATAAACACAATCCTTTTTTATAGTTATTAATTAAGAAAGATAATAAAAATTTATAATTATTACTTTTTTTTAGAACAATAGAATCACGAAAATTTTTATATTTTCATTTTTATTTATTAAAGTTTTATTATTATTTTTTTTAAACAAAAAACAAAGAAACAAGTTGGCTGATTTTAGACTCTTTGTGTTAGTCAATCAGTCGTCAAAAAATAGAAAGCATATATATTTTTGTTTGTTTTTTAACTCGCAATTTTAGAAGAATTTTAAAAAAATGCAACTTTGTTTTATTGAAATGTAAAAAATGACAATAAATAAATATCTTTAAGTTTGCTTTTAAAAAATATATATCGAAAGCCTGTTTTTTTGTTGTTGGTTTTTATGTGAAAGTTTTTTTCGGATTTTTCAGAAAATGAAAAACGAGAAAAAGAAGAAACAAAAGAATTAGAAAATTAATTTTTTGACAAACATGAAATTTTTTCAAGCGATTTTATTATTTGTATTTATAATTTTTGCATTATTTTTTGGACTACTTTTATTATTTAAAATAGGAAAGTCAACAATAGAAAAATCCGTTATCATTTTTGAAGGAGAAAAAAATGAAAGTTTTGAAGAAGGACCTTTAATTTTACTTTGTACTGATTTTCATGAACGAAAATTAATTGATGATAATATTAGAAATGCAATTAAATATTGTCCATTCAAATGTCGATTATCGGATGATTTTAAGTAAGTTTTATTTTTATTGAAAATTTGCAATAAAAAAAATTCGTTTTTTTTTTATAAATTTTACTACAAAAAAAATTCTATAAAACTTTTAAAAAAATATTTCGTTAAAGAAAATAGTATTTCTTCGATTTTTTTAATCAAAACCAAAGTTAAATATTTTTATTTTAGTCTTTATCCATTTGCGGATGTTGCAATATTTCATGCAAGGAATATTGCAATGAATGAAATGTTTTATCAAAATAAAAATCCATCTCGATTAAATGTATTTTTTTCAATGGAATCGCATCCCCATGAAAGAATAAGAAAAAAACAAATTCCCAGAGATTTCTTTAATTTAACTATGACTTTTCGAAGGGACAGCAATTTTTGGAAGCCATACGACAAATTTGAGGAAATTTTATCTCATGAAAAAGAAAATCTGACTTTAATTTGGGGCGAAAAAGAGGTAAAAAAATTATTTAAATTTAATACAAAATATTTTATTTTTATTTTTTAGATCGAAAAAAAGTTAGCAAAGAAGACGAAATTAGCCCTTCAATTTGTTTCTCATTGTGAAACCCATTCATTAAGAGAAAAGTATACCGAAAAAATGGAGAAATATGTAAATATTTCAAACTATGGCGTTTGTTATCAAAAGCATATCAAATATGAAAATGAAAGTAAACTTATAGGTAAGAAAGACAATAAAATTATATTAATTTTTCATATCAAAATATCTTTTTTAGACGAGCATTTTTTCTATCTTGCATTTGAAAATACGGTTTGCAAAGATTATGTGACAGAGAAATTTTGGAGACTTAAACAACTCATAGTTCCAGTGGTTTTACGGAGGTCCATTTTGAAAGGAATCATAGAAGATGAATATTTTATTGCTGCAGATGATTTTGATTCTCCCAAAGATTTAGTTGAAAAATTGATTTATCTTTCAAAAAATATTTCTGAATATAAAAAGTATGAGTTTTTTTGGTTATTTTTCACTTTTTCTACTTTTTTTTAGATATTTGGGATGGACAAAAAAATATAAAAAATCTTCAGTATATAATGAAAATGAATATTGTAAATTGTGTGAAATGGCAACGAAAAAAGAAAAACATCAAATCGAAAATATTCATGAATGGTGGGAAAAGGGAGCTCACTGTACTTTTAATTATTTAAATCATACCCTTGAAGAAGAAGCTTTTTTGAAAACAAAGAACGATAAATAAAAAAACTAATGAATAAAATAAAACTTTTGTATAATTTTTTTCCTTTTTTTGTTGCGTTTTTTATTTTTCTTATCAAATTTTTTTTTGTCAATAAAATTACTTTAAACAAAAAAACTTTTATTCTATTTATAACCAAAAAGCTCTTTAGCTTTGAATCAAATATGTAAAAATTAGGAAAACAAAAAACTTTTAACAAACGAAAAAGAGATATTCAAACAAAAAAATGGTCCAAACGTTTTGGTAAGTCTCTTTTTTATTTCTGGGCATTGGTGTTTTTATTTTTCCATGCAGCTAAGTTTATTGGTCACTTTATAACTTTTTATGGCTAAAGATATTGCGCAACTGTTCGGTTTTCTTCCTTATATGATTGGGAAAAAAGACAGGGATTTATGGTCATTAAACCTGTTCATTTTGCTAATTCAGTCGTTGCGTGTTTTTTATTTTTATGTACGATCATCAAAAAAAGGCTGTTCGTTCTATTCTCTCTCTCGCATATGATGCTCATTCCCTTTTTTTAAATTCAACAACCAGCAAGCTGTATCGTCACTGCACGCAGGTTTTCCATCTTGCGACAAAAAATAATGCAAGAAACTATTACCTTTTTTTCTCTTAAATTTACATAAATAGTTTATCTTTTCTTGTGTTTATTAAAATTTTATGCAAAAAAACTTGATATTTTCACTTTCAAACATGCTTCTATAATTTCGTACAACTTTTTTCTGATTCTTTTAGGCTATGAATATTCCTTTTTTAGTTATCAGATTTAAATATTTCTCATTCTTTTAAATCTGAATATAGTAGTAGACGGGAAAATTAAACAATAAACAAAGAAATTATCCCGTCGCAAAAAATAAGAAGAAATAAACAAGATTGCATTTTTGTAAATAAAAAAAAGTTATTTTAAATTTGATTAAAACTTTTTTATGTTTGGTATTCCTTTTTTTATGAAAATAGCATGCGATATAAAAAAGTTTATAAAAATCTACATAAATTCCTTCGAAAAATAAAACACTTTTTTCTATCATATTTTTTGATAACATTTTTATTTATTTTTTTTTATTCCCAAACAAAAGCATTAACTTCTTTATCAAATTTTAATATATTTTATTGGAAAACACAAAAATGTTTTATGAATCAATGGTATAATTATGAAAACTTTTTTAATACTTTACAAAAGTTGGATTTTGCTGTAAGGGTAAGTGACGAAAATAAGTATTTGTTGTAGACAAAAAAATAAAATTTTAATAGAAACTAACTATTTTTTTCATTTTAGAAATGTTCGGAAGATTTTAAAGAATCAATAATAATCGAGACAATTTTTGGTAAAAATCATCAAAAAACTGATATAATTTTAACTGCCCATAATCGTATAGAATGTAAAGTAATTTCATTGGGATTATTACAAAAGGATTTTTATGTTGAACAATTTTTATTATTAATGTTTCCAAAATGCAAATTTTTCGGAGTGGATTCTGTTGTTTCGAATAAAATTTCTGAAAGATATCAAACTTTATTAAATGGCACTTTTATTCAGTCAAAAGTAAATGTAAAAAATGGAAAAAGTATGAAATATTTTTTTAAATTATTATTTTTAAAATTTGTTTTAGTAAAAAACTCTGAGAAACAAAACAACATTCCCGAAATATCTTTGACTTCTTTAATTTCAAAGTCATTTAATCGTGAAACTATTGATTTTATGTTAATGAACATTAATGAAAATGGAAAGGAATTAGAATTGATTACAGATTTAATAAGTAAGTTAGGAATAGAAAAACAGACAACAATTTTGTCCTTTTTGAATGCCAGCATTTTTTTTTGCGTTTCTCATTTTTTAAATTGTTTGATGGATTTTTCACCGCTGAAAATAAAAAAATAATTAAGCCTCCAATTATTTTTTTATTTTTTTTTAGATAATTTTAAAAAGTATCCAAGCAATTGTCAAATTATTTTCACTCTTCATTCTCCACCTCCAACTTTTTCTTCCAAGAAACATGCATACATCAATTTTTTGAGAGCTCTAATAAAAACAACAAAATCTGGGCCTTATGTTATTTTCAATATTTCCCGAACTTTTGATTCCCAAGAGCTTTATAAATTTTTGTTTGTAAATGTTTATGATAGCTTTTGTTTATGGAAATATATTTTATAAAACGACTCATTCATTCATTGTTTTGGGAATAAAAAAACAAATTCCACATCCAGTCTTTTAAATTAAATTTTTTTTAATATTATACCTTTTTTAAGCTTTGTAATTTAAGATATTTTAAATTTTAATTAGTTTTTGAAAATACTAGTACAAATTTTTTTAAATTTAAATCGAAATAAAGCTTTTTTTTGTATAAAAACATTTTTTTTGAAGCAAAAGTTAAATATATATTTTTTTATTTCGAACTACGAATTAATTAATTAAACAACCATCAAAATTTACAACATTTTTAGATTTCTGCAAATAATGAATACTTAAAATACCTATAGTTTTATTATTAAATTCTTGATAAGGCTGTACACATAAAATTCCAGGAAATTTTGGGATTTCACAATAATAATGTGATGGACATTTTTGAGATGGATTTGATTCATCGTGATAATAAACTTTTTCATAGCATTCATCAATTATTTTATGATAATATTGAGTCAAAGTTAAATCTTGTAATTCTTTAAAACGAAGGAAATATTTTAATCGTTTCGCCAAAATGTTTTGTAAGTTCAATAAATGATGAGACTCAAGATATTCGGTAAGACTCTTTAAAAATGTTTTTGAATTTGTTATTTCAGACTAAAAAATAAATAAAGAGTATGAAAATATATTGTAAAAAGAGGAGAAAAAAAATATTTTGGCAAACGATTTTCTAAATTTCTATTATCACGAAATATGTAAATTTTCTAATTCTAGCTTGACAATAATTTTTTTGAGTGATGAAACGTTTTTTTCTGATTTTTCCCCTAAAAACTCGAAAAAAATTGTCAACAAAGAGAAAATTACCAAGCTATGAACAAAAGCCGTAAAATAAATCATTACGTTTGCTAAGAGACTAAACTCACTCCTTTTAATAAACTCACATCTCCATTTTCTGCTTTTCGATCACCGATAAATGAAACATTTCTAGCATGAATAAAAAATCCATATCGATCTTCATAAAATTTTGATGTGTAATTTGTTTTTAAATTTGATGCATCATGATTATTAATATTTTCAATTCCTTGCGGCAAATAAACAGATTTCCTCCAAACTATTCGATTGGATATTCGAATATTTGATAAAGTTTTAATAAAAGTTTTTGAATTTAAATTTGGGTTAAATTCGGTATAGGAATTATGTCGTTCAAACATAATATTTCCTATAAATGGATTTAATATTTTAAATGAATTTATAGAATTCCAAATATTTGACATCTTATTTATTAAAAGTAAATCATCTGGATCATGAACGATTATAAAATCGGCTGCTTCTCGATATAATAAATAACAATCATTATGAGCCGTGATTTGATTACGAAACTCTGATTGGGTTCTTAATAACCCAATATTTGGAACTGTCCAAGGTTGAAGTTCAATAAATCCAAGCTTTTCATATTCCTAAAAAAATAGCTTTACGAAATTTTTTGTGATATTTCTTAAAAATAAAGAAAATTTTGGGAATTTATTTTCTTTCTTTTTAGCTTCAAATTTAACGAGGCTGCAAGCAATGCGATTATAAAAGTTATTTCTGCTGTGTTCTTGAAAAAAAAATTACTTTTACCTTTAATATTTGAAAACCCTTTTCAAGGATACTCATATAATAATATATTTGTTTGGTCACACCAAAATATGAATACCATTCTATACTAAAAATATTCATATGCCATTGTTCATTAAAAAATAATGGTGAAACACAAGAAATTATTGGAAATTTTTCATGTCTTGCTGTTCGAAGAGGTAATTCCACAACAAAATGTTTTTGATTAGTTGTAACTTTGTTATTTAAAGAAGGTCGAGAATTGGATAATGAAAAATAATTTGGATTTTTTACTGTCTCACAATGAGGCGCAAATACACGAATTTTGCAACCTTTCATTTGAAAAAAAGGTTTAAATGAAATTAATGGAGAAATATTTTCTTGTCCATAAATATTTTTTGAAACACAAAATATATTGTTTGTTGTTGAAGAAAAATTTTCTAGGGCATTAAATAAAATTACTACGCTGTTCTTTGAATATCTTAAAAAATTGAATGATTTTTTTTAGGTATTATGGCCTAAATGTAATCACCATTGCAAATGTAAGAGGACCAAAAATAAAGTAATTTTACGGTTAATAAAACTTTTTTTAGAAGGGCGCGCTTTCATAAAGTATCTCAATTTTTTGATTTAAAGGGACACCGCAACTTGATGCCTTTTTCAAATTTTAGAAAGCGCACCATTACACGCAAGCGTAAAGATAAATACTGTATTTTACGTGTAATGACAGTATTTATCTTTACACTTGCGTGTAATGGCGCGCTTTCTAAAATTTGAAAAAGGGCATCAAGTTGCGGCGTTCCTTTAAGACACTTATTCGCTCCGAGTCACTTGCAGCAAGAAATCAACGATTTTGGAATGCAAAAAAAAAAATTTCCTTCTATTGTCAATTAAAAAAATAGCAAATGCTTCTATCAACAAAAAAAATTCTAAAATGTTTAATGCAAAAAATTTGTACTTTGGTTGAACCATCTTGCTCAGAACTTTATCTTACAGTAGCATTATTTTAGATTTACTTTCATTTGTAAATGGTTGACTACATTTAACCCGAATAAGCGTTAATACATACAGTGTTGATTTATTATAGTATGTACTTGATACAATAACAACCATTCCTTCAACAGGGTTTGATTTTGCTGAGGTGGTGTTGGTTTTTATTGTAGTTGTCAATAAATCATTTTTTTGAGGTTGAACCATACTTTTTAAATAAATATAAATGCATATAATGACTATTAATAAGATATATTTTAGTCTAAATTTAGCTTTGAGCATGTTTCGTCGTTTGATAAAAAACAAACACACAAGAAAAATTTAAATTTAGAAATTACAAAACAAATTTTTTCTGTAGGCGATAATCTTCTCTACTATAAAAAAAAGTGAAAAATTTTAAATTAAAAATAAATAAAAGCCACTTTTTCTTTTGTTAATTGTTTACCAAATAATTATTTTTTAATAAACAAAAAAGAAAAAACGAGTTTTTGAAAGATAAAAATAAAATACATACAAAAAATGGGAGAATCACTGTCGCATTTATTTTTTAAACAAATGCTCCACATTTTAATGCCTATTACTAAGTATAACATTAATCTTTACTTATTTTTCTATCCTGAAAATTTAAATTTTTATGTTTTCTTCAATATGATTTTCTTTTTTACATAGCCTTCATTTAATAGAGTTTTGATTTTCCCCGATTTTTAATTGTTTTCATTCTTTCCCGTTTTTTTTAAATAAAAAAATTATAATTATTGGAGGGTAAAAGTTTTTATTATTTTTATTATCAGATCTTTTTTAAAAAAGGGAAAAAAGAACTTGCATGAAAAAAATAATAATGATAAAAAAAGTCTGATATTTTTATTTTCGCCAGGTTAATTAATTAATATAGTACACATTTCTTAACTATCAAAATAAACTTTTGAAAAAAATATTTTATACAAACAATTTTTTGTATGTAACCAATGCAAGCTTTTTAATTTTAATTTTTTATTGGTAAATTGAATTCTAAACTTATTTTGGGGTGATGTTGGTAGTTTTGAGTTTTTTATCTTAAAGATAAAAATTATTTAAAAAAAAAATATTTCTTTTTTTTAGTGTTTTACATATGAAATTTTTTAAATGTCAAGCAACAAAAACACCAACAGCCTTCAAAAACGATATGATATTCAATGGCTTCGAGCTTTTTCAGTAATTTTTGTTATTTTATTTCATTTATGGCCCAAAGCCTTTCCAAATGGATATCTTGGTGTGGATATGTAAGATATTTCAATAAAAAATTTTTTCTAAACAATTTATTAATTTTAAGATTTTTTGTTATATCCGGATTTTTGATGACTTCAATTCTTTCAAAATCAATTATCGATTATTCTATGGTAAAATTATTTTATTTTCAAAGAATAAAACGCATATTTCCAACATGTTTATTAGTTATTTTTCTTACAATTATCGCAGGAAAATTTTTACTTCTTTCAAGTCATTATAAAAATTTATTAATGGATGGTTTATGGGCTATCGCGTTTTCAACCAACATTGAACCTATAATTTATAAAACTAATTATTTTGATATGGTAAGCAAAAAATCGATGAATACAGTTTTTAGTTTGAACCCAAAATAACGTCTGTCCCTCGCCAATTAATTAGGCTGGAAAGAAGAAGATTTATAAAACAATTTTTTTTTTGATAATAAAATTTTTAGGTTTCTGAATATAAATTTTTATTACATACTTGGTCATTAGGTGTTGAAATACAATTTTATTTTATCGCGCCTTTAATTTTTTTTATCATTTTCAACTATGGAAAAAAACAAATAATTCCAACTTTAATTATCGCCCTTGCTTCATTTAGTTTTCAAATCTTTTATCCTTCTGAAACAATTAGATTTAATTTTATATTTTCAAGAATTTGGCAATTTTTATTTGGTTCAATTGCATTTTTTTATTCTTCTGAAAAGCCATATATTCCAATACCTCAAAATAGTAACGAAAATGAAAGCGAAATTTTATTTTTAAATGAAAATGAAGCCGTCGCCGACGTTGAAAACGGATTATTTATTTTTATTAAAAAAATTAATTGGCAATTTTTTACTTTAATTTTAATTAATTTTTTTATATTTTTACCTTTTCCATGGTTAATTAATATTCATCAGCACAATATTATAAATGTTGTTGGAATTCGATTTATAATAACTATTCTTGCAAGTTTTTTTATTGCTTTTCCTTCTCAATCTTCGCTGCTAATATTATTTACTTTCTCAACAATGGTTGAAAGAATAAATTTGATTTTTATTTATATTGGTGATGCATCATATGTGATTTATTTAATTCATTGGCCAATAATAATTTTTGCAAGATATTATTATTTTTTTTCAATAAGTAAGTAATAATACTGTGCTGTTTTCAAAATTAAGCTTTTCATTTATTTCCACGGAGCTATGATTTGATGGGATAGCAAGCGATTTTTCTTTTTTAGTTGTCTGTCACACTCTTTTTTGATTTTTTTTTCATTTGAAATTTTCTAAAAACTTGTTTTGTTGAAACAGAGCTTGTGGTTATGGATTTTTTTCCGATCCCAAAAACTCGTGTTAGAAGTGGATTTGTAAAAAAATATGCAAGTATTATAACTTTTTGGATTTTAGAAAATTAACTTCAAATTTGTATTTTTACAAAATCCTTTCTACCAAGAAGTTTTTGAGGTCGAAAAACATTTATTTGAAAAAAAATTTAAAAAATCTATAGCCAAAAGCTTTAAATTATCGACATTAGTTTTTAGAAAAATGTTAATTGAAAATAAAATAAAACTCTCAGGCAACGCAAAAAAAAAAAATGCAGATCCGACTGCTTTTCTTTTTACCAAGCTCGATGGGTATCGTCTATCTTCATGGACTTTAAAAATTTCTTTATGCCTTTAAATTTCTTTTATTTTAGCCTTCAGTGTAATTCTATTTTTCATCATATTTATTTCTGGTTTTGTCATACACGACTTATATGAAAAACCTTTAAGAAAATTTGAAAATTTTGGAAATATTTGCATTATTATTTTTTTTTATTTTATTATAGCATTTTTAAGTATTTATTATTTTCATAAAGTAAGGAGTTTTCAAAAAAAAAAATCTTTTAGAAATAAAGAAAGAACTTTTAGAATGGTCAAATTTCTGGTCATAATTTAAACACTGATACCAAAATGACGATAGCTGAAATAATAACAGAAAATGAAAATCTCGCAAGTTTAAATATTCAAGAATTTCCATGCGCCCCTGATTCATTGATTGAAGAATTTAGTATTAAATTATGGGCAAATATTAGCGGATATCGATGTTCTCATACGGTAATAACAAATGCATACAAAATAATTTTGGAAGTCGTAGTACATTTTTACACAGAATAGTAACACGACTTTTTATTTTTAAATTTAAATAAGATTTTTTATTGAAATTTATTTTTTAGTTCAAAAATATTACCACCATTAACAATAATAATAATTTATTTAAAAAGGAAGCTGTTATATTAGGAAATAGTTATGCAGGAGCTCAATTTCCTGGTATTGCAAATGCATTAAAACAATTAAATTATACTAAAGTATATTTATTTGTTCGAGCTGGATGTCTACCACATGGAGGAGATTTAAATTATGAATATCCAACCAGTCAATGCCCTCTTTGGATTGGAAATGTTTTTGATAAATTTTTATTTGCTGTTAAACCTGAAGTTATTTTTCTTACAGCAAGGTACTTTTTTTTTTCTTCTTGTCTACTTTTAAGACTTTTGAATGTTTTAATAATATAAAGAAAAAATAAACTGAAAAAGCCTTGGGTTTGATTTTTTTAAAGAGTTGCTTATTTAAAAAAATTAAGTTTTTGCTTAAAATTTCTTGACCGGCTCGAACATTATATTTAATCTTTTGTTTTTTTTAACAAAAAGTTTCATCCATTTCTTTTTAAAATTCAGACCTTTTAATAAATCATATAAAATTTACAGATTAACTATGTTTGAAGGTTTAATGAAACCTTTGCCACCAAAATCATCATCTCGTCTTTTATCAAATGATTTTGCTGTTCAGCAATTAAATGCTTCAATTTTAAATTTTGCCAAATTCACAAAAGAAATTGTTATAATTTCTCCTAATCCTGAAATCGATTTTCCACGAATGAAAATTTCTTTAGAATTCTTAACAAAATTAAAATCCATGATAAATTTTACATACACATCGCCTTTGAGCATTGCTCAAAGACTTCAACAAGGACAAAATATTACTGATTTAGTTTTACCATTAAAGGTAGGTATGCTAATTAAAATATGCCCGTTTTTTGGAAGATAATAACACTTTGCCATAAAAAGTTTTGTATTTTTAAATTCCATTAATAATTTCCCAACTTTTTTGCAGTATGTTTATGAAATCACTCATGCTCCAGAAATAAGATTAATAGCTGCAATGAATCAATGCTTGAATTGTTTATTTTTAAATACAACCAAAATTTTTTGTAACGAAAATGGTTGTCCATTATTTGATGAAAGAAATTTGGGAATATTAAAAGATACTTCCCATTTAACAAGAATTGGAGCTTCAAAACTCACTAAACCTATCATCGAATTATTATTAAAGAAGAGTGTCGTCAATAAAAAGCGTCGTCGTCATTCAAACCCGACGACAACGGTCGCAGCTCAAATCTTTCAGTTGCATAATTTTGCTTCGCTCGCCGCTATATAAATTTTTTTTTGAGAGAAGTCAAATGGAGCTTTTTATTTGGCCACCAATATTATATTGTTAACTTAAATTTTAGTTAAACTTGTCGTCGTTCATATTTTTTGCTTAAGAATAAAAGTTTTTGTATTATGCATATGAAAATATTTAGATGATAAGTACATTTTAAAAAAATTATAAATAACGCACATAAAATTATCGAAAAAAAATATAAAATAAAATATTGTGTTTAAGAATGACTATATAATAACGGACTTTTTATTGACTAAGTGCAAAAACACATTTTCGATGTACAAAGATACTTTGATCAAACAGAGCAGCCGATTTCCTTTTTATTTTTATTATTTTTTTTTTCAAAAAAGAAAATCATTCATTTCTTGTTTTATAAATTTGTTTATTAAACTAATTGTATTTTATACAAAATTTCTTTGCAAATGTTGTTACTTTTATTTTCGAAGCCATCTACTTAATTAATTTAATTTTAAAAAAAATTATTTCAAATAGCAAAAACTCAAACCAAACCAAAAATTTTTGGAGAAAATACTTCTCAAAAAAAATGTAAATTGCTTAAATAAAAAATAAAAGTTATTCATTCCTTTTTTTTCTTTTGTTAAATGTTTACCAAATAAATTTTTTTATTAATGAAAAAATTGCATGAATCCTTTTTATTAAATAAAAAAAGAAAGAAAACAAGTTTTTTTAACGAAAAACAAAAATAACACAAACAACATATATTTTTTCAAATACTGATCTTCATTTAAATATCAGTATTTACGCTAACATACATATATGCTTGTGACATATCAAAATGTATTTAAAATTGTTTATAATCCATTTCATTTTAAAATGACCCCTCAAAAAGTAAAAATAATATTACAATTTATTCTAATTTTGGCTATGGTTAATTTATTACATGTTTTAATCGACTATAATAGTTCCACAAAAAATGGATCTCAAAAAAGTATATTAAATTTTTTAACTACTGAAAATGATTTCTGTAAAATCGATTATATTATTGAAAAAAGGAATAAAGAATTTAATCGAATTACTTTAGCCATTCCAGCTTCATTTGATCGAATTAATGAGACATTAATTTCAAAGGTTTAATTTTTAGTTTAGTGTTTTTGAAAGTTTTTAAACTTTTAAGATGGAAAATTGGGATGGTCCCATTTCGCTTGTTATTGTTTTTCCAAAGGATGCAGAAACGAGACATTTTCAATGTATAACAAAATGGGTAAGGTTTTTATCTGAAATGAAAATACCAAATACTTTAGATTCGACCGCCGTTTTTTTGTTGACTTTTTATGAAGTTGATAGTGACCAACTTTTTTTATTACACAAAAACTTGAAAATTAAAATAGTCAAACCCATAAAAAAATTTTTTTCTCCCTTTACTTAAATCCAAGGAGTCAATGTTGCATACTAAAAATTTGGTTAACTCCCTTCCTGCTGGTATGGAAGCTGTCTTTTACATTTGTTTTTATTATTACCGAATAATTAGAAAAGTTTCAAAATCATTTGTTTGTTTTTTAGCTAAAAAACCTTCAAACCAACAATCAAAAAGCTGCAGAATATTTAAATGCAAATTTTTTGATTCAAGGAAATTCAATACTCTGTGATACCATTTCAAAAGAAATAAGCAATAATAACCGAATGCTAGATTGCTCTTTTCCAAATTATACTTCCAATGAACTTTTGAATCATTATGTAAATTTTCAAATTAATTTAGCAAGAAATTATGCGAGAAATGTAAAAAGTTTATTTTTTAGAAAACTAAAGAAAAATTAATAAATTTTTTTAGATGACTAAAACAAAGTATATTTTAATGGCAGATATGGAACATTATTTTAGTAAAAATTTTGAGCAAAAGGTTTTATCATTGGCTGAACAAACTTTTAATAATCAATCATTAAATTCAATAAACACGACAACCACGAAAAAAATTGCATTAGTTTATAGAATATTTGAAATTGAAGAAAAATATTTTAAGTAAAAAATTTATTTTAACAAAAGCAAAAAATTTGCCGATTTATTTTAAAAGTCCTTCTTTTTTTAGAATAAAAGAAACTAAAAATGGTTTAAAAAAATTATTAGAAAAAAATTTAGCTCAACAATTTCATGAATTTCATCATGTTCATACTATTCAAAGATTAGTTGAATGGATTTATTCAAAAGATTTAGGTCCAAATACAACGAGTATACAATTTTATAAACCGTAAGTTAAATTATTCTGATTTATTTTGTAAAATTCAGAAAAAAGCACTAATTATTGTAAAATTAAAACTTTTTATGATTGTTTTTTTTTTGTTGTTGCAGGTATTCAATTTTTCAATGGGAGCCTCAATTTGTAGCTTTGGTCGATGATGGTCTGCCATATCATGATATAAATTTTAAATTTCCATCAAGTGATAATCGAAATCTTAGATGGGAAATGTGTCGAGCTGAATATCAATTTGCTATAATGAATGATGTATTTATGTATCATCCAGGAATTAGAGAACAAAACTCTAATATTATTTATGATCATGCTCGATCAATTGTGCATGAAAATAATATGTTAGCTCTTCAAAAATTTAATGAAAGAATGGATAAAATTTATCCTCAAACTAAATATAAATGTCCAAATTTTTCTTATGTGTAAAAATTCGGTTTATTTTAAATAAATAATACATAGTTAAAAAATATAAGCAAAAATATTTTTTTTATAATGCAGAAAAAAAAAATAAGGAAGCTTTTCATTTTTTTACCTGATATCAAAAAAAAATTTCTTGCATGAACATTTTCTTTTTTTCATGCTGAATAATGATTCTTTAGAAAAAGCATTAAAGAATCCTTATTTTTCGGTGTTGATAAATAAACACATAAAAAGATTATTTTATTTAACATGTTTTTTTAAGTTTTTTTTAACTTTATTTTTTCGAGTTTTTCAGGTTTTTCTTTTGCCAATTTATAATTGAACAAAGTTATTTTTTCTTGAGAATATTGATCAATATTCGAAAATTTTGCAGGCATCTTTCTTGTTCCACGTAAATGTGGAAGCGTGTCCATGGAATAAAGAGGTGACAAGGATGGTGAAAACCAATAAAGCTTTATATCAAAATTTATTATTAATAATATAAAAAATAATATCAAAATAATACCGGCTATCGCTAACTTTTTAGGCAACATTTTATTATTCTTAAATATCCCTTTTTAAATTTCTTTTCGTTTAAAAAAAGTCTATCGCAAATAATAAAAAAGACACGAAATTTTTTTAAAAATTAATAATAAAATTAAGTGTGAGTATTTACAACAAAGCTCTTTGTTTGCATATTTAAAATAAAGATTTGCATTTCAATAATTAAATATAATAAATAACCAGAAAAAAGGATTCAAAATTTAAAGGAAAACAAAAGTAAAAAAAGACGAATTATAAAATTGACCATTCTTAAATTTCTTTTATCTTTATTAATTTTAGCTTAATTACCTAAGACAAGAAATCAGTAAAGTTCAAAATTAAAAAATATTGCTAAAAAAAACTTTTTTAATTAAATTTTTGCTTTTAAAAAAATTTCAACAAAGACATAAAAGAACGAAAACTACAATTGCCTTACATCCAACAGGAATATGACATTTTCTTTTTTGACAGTTGTTTTGAGTGCCATTAAAGACTGCAAGTGAAAAAAAATATTACAAAAAAATAATGTTTTTAAAACTATGAAAATTATTTTTTAATTTTTTCTATTGTCACTTTTAAAATTTGTCGTTAGCAATGGAAATTTTGCTCATTAATCGCTTCGAAAAAAAAATCTCTTTAATTAATTGTCGCTGAGAAAGTAGTTGGTTTCGCAATAAAATATACCTTTTTTTGACGATCCTTTCTCAAAAGTAAAAATTCTTGATCGATCAAATGGTCATAGAAAAAGGCTGACTGAAGCCTTTCCCCAAATCAAAAAAAAACTTGGCGGACAAACTCTACTCTCTCCTCTCTCACTTTCTTTCATTTTTTATTTGAGGTGCATGCTATCCCATTTGTATTGAAGGAATTCAGTTAATTGCAAGTAAAAAAATATTTAAAAAAAAGTAAATTTATTTTAATTTTAATTTTAATTTTTAGTAGGCTGTGAACCAAAAAAATAAGAGGATAACTTTGCTTTAATCAAAAGCTTGATTATCTAGGGCAAAGTAGCTATCTTTTTTACCCAAAGTAGCAGTAAAGAAATATTTTTGCGAGTCAAAAAATAAAATAACTGAACATAGCCCATCGCAGCCCCAAAAAAAAAATTTACGTGTCAAAAAATTAGGCGACACATCCAACGCGCGGCAGGCGGAGGCAAAGAAAAATATTTTTGTTGGGAGTCAAAAAAAAGTTGTGTTTCTTCATTCATTCTTCATTTTTATTTTATTTTTTTGGCTTTTTTTTTAATGAAAATGGTTTTTTCTAATAATAATTTTTGTCAAGTTTGTTCTCGTCGACTTCCAACCGATCGTCGCCGTTATGGAGGATTGTGTTGTAACGCATGTGCGGTGTTTTTTATGAGAAGTAGCAAAATTTTTAAGTTTTATTATTGCAAGAAAATCCATAAATGTTTATTATGTGAGTCTCTTCTTTTTTTTTGTAAATTTTAGTCAAAATTTTTTTTGCTAAAAAAATCTGCAAAAAGTAGTAATTTAAAGAAATACTATATTTTTTCTTTGTAAAATTCAAACTTTTTTTAGTGCCAACAATTATTGGAGTTAAATGCCGAAAATGCCGCTATCAAAAATGTTTGGAAGTTGGAATGGGACCACCACAGCAGCCACGAAGTGAAAAAGTTTTTTCACATAGTCAATTACCCAATGTATCTATCCCAAATGTGGAAAAACCACGAACTTCTGTAGTTCAAACAAATTTTTATGGAATAAAATTTGGAAACTTTCAACATACTCAATTGCCAATTATTTTTCCTCAACAATCTTTTGTGGTCCATCCTGGAACCTCTGAAACTCATTGGAAATTGAACGACATGGAACCTCAAAGATTTGAAGCCAGTGTTCTACGGCCGCTCCCTGAACCCAATCCGATCATTCAAAAATCAGAGACTTCTGAAGTAGAATCAAAATTTAATGGAATTAAACCTCAAAAGTTCGAAATTATTTCACAATTCCCAGCAGAATCGGTGCCATTAGTGAACATGTCTGAAGCATCCGTATTTGACGCAAAATTTTTTGCAACAAAAGTTCATTGCTTAATTAAATCCAGTGCTCAACGTCCGGATCTTTTAATCGCTTATTTGGAAAATGGCAATAGAGAACTATTAGAAATGGCTTTGGGAATTATGGAAAATAGTGATGAGAAAATAATTGATTCTTTAACAAAAATATTTTCAAATTATGAAACTATTTCTTTGATTGAATTTCCAAGTTTGCTATACGCACTTACATGTTTCTTAAAAATTATTGGATTAAATGAAAGTTTGCAAGGAAAACTCGAATATTTCCAAGTTCGTCAATATCAAAAACATTTCGTGGATGAATGCATTTTTACTAAAGAAAAAAATTATTTTATTTTTAAATTATGTGAACTTTGTTTATCGTGTTACTAACTAGCTAACAAAAAAAAATTTAACATTATGTTATATAAAAATAAGAATAAATCAAAATCAAAAAAAATTTTATAGATCGTTTGGCACTTCTATAGATGATCACCCCCGCTTTTTTCTCTTTTCTTTTTTCACGATTTTTCATTCTTTTTTTCACTCAATCATTCCTTTATTTTTTTGGATTTTATATTCCCAAAATTTTTAACAAATAACGAAACATTTCTTTTATTTTTGGGATCTAGATTTATAAGATCCTTTATAGGACCTGGTTCTTTAAGATTCTTTTGGAATCTACAATAACCTTTATGGGTTCTGGATCTTTAAGATTTTTAATAGGATCTGGAACCTTAGAATCTTTTTAGGATCTGGATCTTAGATTATTTATAGGTTCAGGATTTTTAATGACCTTTAAGGGTTCTGGATCATTAAGATCTTTTATTGGTTCTTGGATCCATTATTATTTCTTGGATCCTTTATAGGTTCTGGATCTCTAAGAGTTCTTTTGGGTTAGGGATCTTTTAGATTCTTAATAGGTTCTGGATCTTTAAGATTCTTTTTGGGTTCTGGATCTTTATTAACCTTTACTTTATGGGTTCTGGATCTTTATTAACCTTTATAGGTTCTGGATCTTTAAGAATCTTTTTAGGTTCTGGATCTTTTAGATTATTTATAGGTTTTGGATCTCTAAGAATCCTTTTGGGTTCTGGATCTTTAAGATCCTTTTTGGGTTATGGTTCTTTAATAACCTTTCTCGGATCTGGATCTTTAAGATTTTTAATAGGATCTCGATCCTTAATATTCTTTATGTGTTCTGGATTCATTATTGAATCAAGATTCTTTACTGTTTTAAAGCTCAGAAATACAGAAAAAAAACTAACTTGCCTGTCTGGCTTCACTTCTTCGTTTATTTTATTTTTTGTCTTACCTCTTTTTTCTTTTAAAACTTTCTTATTTTGTCTCTTCGTCCTCGGCGGGTAGCAGCATCAAAGATCTCGATCATTCCCTCCAAAAAAATAAAAGAAAAAAGAGGAATTCTTCATTTTTGATTGACATTTATTTGCCTCTTTTTTCGTATCCTTCATTCCTCGATCAGTTTTTTTTTTATTTGCAAAGTTTTATATTCCTGTTTGGGCATATTTTTTGTGTTTTTAGTTTACTCTACTAACACTTTTTTTCTTGATCAGTCAGATAACTAATTGCAACAAAGAAAAAATAAATAAGAGTCGATTGAAGCAAGTTGGAGAGGCATCGCTTCTCAAAAATTAAATGAGAATAAAAAAAAGTAGAAATGAAAAATGAATTGGATGGAACCTTTTTCTTTTTCAAAAAACTTATTAAAAATGAAGGAAATTTTTTTTGCTTGAATTTTTTTTCGTCGAAGCTAAAAATAAGCGTTGACAACTCAAAATTTATTTCTTAAAAAATCTTTGGTATCTTTCATTCATAAAACTATTTTGGATTTTGTTGTGTCAAGTCAAAAAAAGTTAAAATCTAACATAAAAGTTTCTGTTATTTATTGTTTATCTTCCAAGCTTCTCTTTTTGTATAATATAATTATATACATATAAAGGCTAAAAAATTATAGCCTTCCAAAAAATTTCAAGTTATCTTTGAAAGAAAAATAAGAAAACAAAAAACAATGAAAAATCGTGAAATAAAAAAATAAAGGCATGCTTCAAAAAAATAAAATAAAAAAAACGATGTCATAAAAAGTTTTTTAGAGAGAACATATAAGAATTTTTAATTTTTTAATTTATCAGAGTTTGTGAGATTTATTAATTTTTAAAATTTGTTTGTATTTAAAATAAAATGACGATAACTTTAAATAAGCGAAGCGATTTGCAATGGTTAAGAGTTATAGCCATAATGGCTGTTTTGGGATTTCATATATGGCCAGAATATTTTTGTCATGGTTATCTTGGAGTTGATATGTATGTATGTTTTGTTTTTGCCATCACAAACTTATGTAACTTTCATAATTTATTATAAAAAAATCAGATTAACAAGGGCATGTGAGAGAGAGGCTATGAAATAAATAAGGAAAGGAAGGAAAATTTTAAAAAGTGTTTGAGATAAAAAAAATTTTCTTCTTATTTTTTTTTCTACAATACGTGCTGCGCTGACTTTTTCGATAAGTTTTTTTTCTCAGCTTCTTTCAAATGATTGCCAACAAGCACCATTTTCTTTAGCCGTGTTTTTTTTCTGTGAATGCCTTTGAGACAAAGGAAAAACCAAATTTTATAAAAAAAATTTTAAAACTGTTTCGGTTTCTTCACAAAAAACCTTAAGTCTAAAGCAATAATAGCTGACTTCGTTTTCAAAAATTTTCTTTGTAGTCTAAAAAAAACAATTTGAATCTATCTAAATATTTTAATGAATTGAAAGTTCGACCTTTTAATAAAATAAAGTAACTTAATTTCTGACCTTTTTTTTCTTTAAGGTTTTTTGTTTTATCTGGATATTTGATGACGGTAATATTATCTAAATCTCCGAGTTTCTGGAATTTTTATTCTAATCGCTTTAAAAGAATTTTGCCACCCTGTTTATTTGTAATCAGCATATTTTTTATTTTTGGATATTTTTTCTTGGATTCGTTGCATTTTGAATTTCTTAAAATTGAAATCAAATGGTCCATGTTTTTTGTAAACAATTATTATCCCATGTTTCAAAAGAAAGCGTATTTCCAATTAGTAAGCTTCTTTTTTTGGGTTCAAATAACTGAAAAATTTGAAAAAATAAAGAAAGTTTATTACTTTTTTATTTTTATTTTTAGGTTTCTGGATATAACTTTTTCGTTCACACATGGTCCCTGGGCGTTGAAATTCAATTTTATTTATTAGCTCCATTTATTATTAAATTTATTCTTAAAAGAAGTATGCCATTATTTTGGACAAGTTTTTTTATTCTTTCATCCTGGTGTTTACAAAATTTTATTAGTAATGAAGCTGTGTCATTTGGATTAGTATTTTGTCGAATTTGGCAATTTTTATTTGGAACATTTGCATATTGCTTTACCATGTTTAAAAATATAAATAATTCAGAATTAAAAAATTCTTCTTTGATAGAAAAATGTAAAAATTTTGAAAAAAATGATGAGAAAAATAATTTAGGCAACAATATGCAAATTTATAATTTTATTATAAGTTTCTTTTTCCTCACTCTTATTTGTTTTATGCCATTTAAATTTGGCATCAACGACGACGATAAAATAATTTCAATTATTTTGCAATTATTTTGTACATTTTTAACTTCCCTTTTTATTGCGTCAAATGAACTTCAAAGAATTAAATTACCCAAATTTTTTGACTTCAAAATTGTTTATATTGGAGATGCATCGTATGCTATATATTTAATTCATTGGCCCATTATAATATTTTTTAAATATTTTGATATTTCTTACCATACTTGGGCACGGTCAGACGACAAATTTCGAAAATTTGCGCTACATAATTTGAGCAAAGGGTCCCCCCTGTGGTTTTTTTTTTGACGATTTTTTTATAATTTTCATGGTCTTCCCAGTTCTATTTAAAATAAAATTTTTATATATATAAACGAAAGATATGCAGCCCAGCTATATAGCAATTTTAAATTAGTTGTTTTTTTACTTTGAGCACTCTTGATTCTAACCGTTTTTTCAATTTCTTTTCTGAGCTTTAATTTTTGGCAAATTCTTAAGACAAAAATAAAAAATAGTTCTAATTTTCTTTTTTTTGATATTATTAGTTAATAGATTTGATTTAGAAAAATTTTCATCGCTTTATTTTAAAATTTGTTTTCCCAAGTTATTTTTCTAAACTATTTATTTATTTATTAGATTATAATTTTTGAATTCTTAGTTTTAAAGGGTTTTTGACTTTAATGAATTTTTATCAATTGAGCCAAATAATATAAAATTTCGGCACTTCGTCATTAAAGGTATTTTTAAAGAGGAAAAATTTTTATTTCATCTCAAGCATTTATGCATTCCAGCCAGAGCTTTCGGTTCATCGGAAATTCTTCGAGTTGAGTTTCAGTGTGCGTCAACTCGACAACACGAAACTTAAAACTAGACAGCTCTGTTTCCATATTATTTGTTTGTTTATCAAAGCTTTTATGATTCCAAGAAAAATATACTTAATTTTTTTGTAATTAATCCCTTGATACAAGACGCCAAAATAAATAAAGTTTATCAACTTGGTCGAAATAGGTGTTTATTTAAAAATTGTTCTCACCCTTTTTCGCATTCAAAAACTTAATATTTTTACTATTCTTTCTCACTGAAAAATTTCTGATTTAAAAAGACGTTTTTTTCTCTTTAAAATCCTAAAAAATTTCTCATAGTAAGAATCCTATTGAATAATTCAAAATGACTACAAATTCAAAATTTTTTCCCAGAGCAAAAATTTCTTCTCAAGGCAAAAACTCTCAATCTGAACATTTTCATCAACCAAATTTTAATATTTTCTTTCTTTTATCTCGAATTTATACAGTTTGTCAAATATTTTAAAAATATGAATCTGAAAAAATTTTTGTGGCAAAATGCTTAAAAGAAGAGAAAACCGAATCTGACCCAAAATGGTGAGGCAAAAATCCAAAACAAACAATATTTAATTTGTGAGTTTTTTTTCGACGATGTTTTCAAAAGTCAAGCGTTTTCTTCAAAATATGTAAGCTTTTTAAAAAGAAACCCTATTTCAAACAAGTTGCAAAACTTTATTTATTTTAGCGTCTTATATTCGTTACAAATTACTTAATTCTGAAATAATTATAACTAACCCCTATTTTCTACAACACCTTGTTTTATTTTTCAAGAGTATTGCGAGCTTTCGCTAGTTCCGAAATATAAAAAAATTATTCTAATATTTTAGCAAAATCCTCTACTTCTTAATTTGAATTATCTTTTCATATGTGAGTATGTTGCTTCTATGCTAACTCTTTGTTTTCGCTTTGCAATCAACAAATCGATAAAAAGCAAAAAAATTTAAAAAAATATATTCACATAAAAGAGTTTTATTTTTTTTGTGAATCTCATTTGATAAAATAACTTTTGTTATTTTATATTATTAAAATGAAATGATTATAAATTATGGATTACTTTAAGGTGCTCTAAAGCCTTTAGAAATCAGTGGAAGGAATGATATTATCAAAATTTGGGTTAAAAAAATGTTATCAATAAGAACATTGGTTAACATGCATTTATCATTTTCTGAGACATTTAGTAAGCCACTATGATAAGTAATAACACTTAAGATAATAAAAATTAGTTATATAAGCATTAACAATATCTTACTTGATAGCTAAACGCAAAATTTATATTGAGTGAACATTTTCTTGTTTTATGGGGTATTGACCTATGTATAGCCAGTTAATTTAGCGAACTGGCTATGTTTAAAGTTTCTGATTTGTATTTATTCTGCGCAAAGATTTTTGTGTTTGTAAATAAATTATTTAATGACTATAGTCTTTTAATTGATAATAATTCACCTAATTATAATTTTGCAACATAATAGCTTCCAAAATGTTCTGCAAAAAAACAAGAATTAGTATTTAGCCTACTTTCTTACTTTTTTGATCCTCTTCCTCTTCTTTTTTCCTTTTTTTCTTTCCCTTTTTTCTTCTTTTTTCTCTTTTTCTGCCCTTTTTTTCTCACTTTTTTATTTTTTTTCACAAATTTTGCGCTACATAACCGAAAATCGTTGCGCTACATGCTACATAAAAGACGATAATCGTCTGGAATCGTCTGGGTTGCCCATGTATGTTTCTTACGGTTTAAAACTTTTTCAAATATTTATTTTTTTAAATTTAAATTTTATGTTTTTCAGGAAAATTTTTTACTCTATTTTTTATTTTTGTTATTTCAATAATTTTCCATGAATTAATAGAAAAACCACTTCGTAGACGAACATGGAAGTACAATGCCGGTATTCTATTAACATGCTATATAATAGTATTTTTTTTATTCTTTACCTATGGATATCGTTTTCAGCCTTTTACTGTAAGTAAAAATAATACATAAAAGCTATATTTTTTTGTTTGAGAAATCACAGGTTTATGAAAAATAAATAAAAATTATTTTCCTCGTGGTAAGAGCTAAATGGAAAGGTTTCGTAGAGAGACCAAATAAATCAAAAAAAAAACGGATTCATTTATTTCGACTTAGAAACCCTTATATTTTCTAAATTATCACCAAAATCAGAACACACAATTTTATAAAGTTTCGAAACCATGGAAAAAATTTTCATTGAATTTTTGGGCTTTTTTCTTCCTTTTGCAGCCACAAATTTATATTTTTTTCGCATGCAAAACACCATTCATTTGTGCACTTTTTGAAACTTGGAATTTTTTTAGAATAAATTATTTTCCAACCCAATAAACGGCAATGAAAATGAAGCAAAATCATGTTTGTCATTTTATTATCCTTCATGTGAAAGTGATCCTTTAATAGAAAAATATTTTAAAGTTAAGCGTGAAAAAATAGAAATGGAACGATATTGCTCATACAAGGTACCATAGTTTGTTTATTTTTAATTTTAAATAAAAATTACAATAAATTTTTTAGCTAAATAATTCAGTGACTACAAATAAAACGATTATGTTAACTGGAAATAGTTATATTTATTTTTCGATTCGAGGTATTTTAGATGCAATAAAACAATCAAGAACAAAGTTTTCGAAAGTTTATGTTATCACTCGTCCATTGTGTAATTTAATTATTGGAGAGATTAATCAAAAACTTGATCCAATTTGTAATAATTTTGATAAACTTCATTATGATTTTTTAAATGCTGCTAAACCTGATATTATCATAAGTTTTGGAAGGTAATAATTATTTAAAAAAGGTTAAACAGCAGTGTCGAGCTCGTATTTTGAAGAAAAAAAAACCCATATCGAAAAATGCACGCTTTAGCCAGCGAAACCTATGCTTTATTTCAGGAAATTAGGAGAAGAGCGTATTTATTTATTTTTGTTATCGTATTTTTTAACATCAAAAAAAACAACGTGGACTTCGATGAGCGTCACTAATTTCCGTGTGATTTCAAGATTTTCGACAGTGCTTTTTTGAGGATTTTTTGCCTCGAGCTTGGACTTTTTTTAAAATGAAATCACGAGTTAACCGTATTTGATTAATTGTATCCCCTATTAACAGTGCCATTTACTCACTAATTTTAATATAATGCTGTTTATAGACTCGATATAATGCCAGATTTGGGAAACACTTCAATGCAAAATCCATCAACTGATATGCCATTTCAAGAAATAAAAAAAGCTATTCAAAAAATATCTGATTTTACTAATCGGTTAATTATTATAGAACCAAATCCAACTTTTGGAAAGTTTGTTATTGGAAAGTAAGTTATTTGAATTTTTTGATTAATTTCAATCTTAATTAAATTTTCTTTCTTTTAGAATAAATTTTACCGATCCATTAACTATTGCTAAAACTTTGCGAGAAAACAACACAACTTCATTGAGAGATTATCAAATTTCTTTAAAAGTAAATAATTTTTTAATAAATTTTTTTTAGTTTTAAACTTTTTTTGAAGGAACATCAAATGAGACACAATTTAGCATGGAAACGTGTAAATGAAGCATCAACTCAACATTGTTCAAAATGTTTGATTGTTTCAACTGAAAATCTTTTTTGCCAAAACGATATTTGCCCATTAATTGATTTGAAAACTTCATTATCGATGTATTGTGATGTTGGACATATCACTCCTAGAGCATCATTAAAGTTAATCCCCAATTTAGTTTATGCTATTGATAGTTAATATATTAAAATTTTGTTTTTTCTTGACAACAACCCGGTAATAAATTTATAGAAAATTTTTAAAAAATTTCTTATTTTGTATCTTCGTCCTCGGGTTGCAGTATCAAAGATCTCGATCATTCACTTCCAAAAAAAAGAAGAGAAAAGAGACATATTTCATTTATGAATTACCATATTTCTTTTAAAATCGAATTACTTTTTTTTAAGTTTTTCCAATTAGCAATTTTTAGAAAATCTCATGCAGAAGGGTATTATACAAATTTTTTTATAAAAAAAAACTTTATTCAAAAAATTTATTTCACGGTTTTTAAAGGGAAGAATCTTAGTATTTTGAAATCAAACTTTTTTTTCTTCAAAATAATAATAGGAGTATATTATAACAATGATGCCTTTGTTTTTCAACGAATAATTAAAATATACATAGTTACTTATTAGTTTTCTTTTGTTTTGCAAAATGAATTTTTATTTCTTTCTTCCTTTATTCCTTCTTTTTTTTGAAGTTGTTTCTTATTAAAAGAACGTTTAAATTTTTTTTCTTCTATAAAAAAAATGTCCGCCACTATTTTTAGATTTTGTAAATTTCAAGAATATATTATTAAAATTTTTATTTTTTTATTTATTTTACTTATGATTAAAAAAATTTATTACGAAATTTTAAAAGAAGGTTGACTTATATCTAAAACTTTGTATTTCTTTAAAAGAAAACTTTTTTTTAGGTAAAAAGCCTGCGGTTCTTGTTGTTATGAGGCGTTTCGATGAATTAAATGAGTATAAATTTGCACAAAAAACCATAGAATGCTATTGTAATTTGCATAATTACAAATATATTAAAATTGTTATAGATGATTCGCCCGATTTTAAACATCGATGTCTTCAAAGCGATGTAAGTTCTTTGTTAGTTTTTTCTTTATTTTAATTTTTTTTGGCCTTTGTTGATATTGCTTAGTTAGTTATAGATAATGTTTCAAAGGCACTGTGTCACAGTAAATATTCTTAGGGAAAACCCTAATATCCCATATATTTTATTCCTAGATGCTGATTTTGGCGTAATTAATCCTCGACATTATATTGAAAATTACATTGATTTAAAATATGATATTTTTTTTTATGAACGAATATTCACACCTGAAATTGCAGCAGGAAGTTATATTATTAAGTAAACAATTTTTATAAAATTTGGTTAAGGGAAAGCTTTTATTTTCTCGAAAAATAAGAGGCGGTTTTTTAGTGATTAAAAAGTAAAAATAGCAAAGAAATAAAAAAATAATCAGGCAGACATCCATTATCAGAGAATTCACTTTACATATTTTTTTATTTAAATATTAAATCAAATTACAGAAACACTCCATACGCCATTGATTTTTTGGAGGAATGGGTTAACTATGAAGCTCAAATGCCAAAAAGCTTTAATGGGCGGGATAATGCGGCTTTGCATGTAAGATTTTTTTTTATCCGAAACTATATTTTCTTAGCTAGTCATCATTCAAAAATCTTTTTTTGGCCCCAATAATTACAAATAGATGCGGTTACTTTATTAAACTATTAATTTTTCAGCAAGTGTTTGTTAATAGATTTGCCCTAAATGATTCAAAAAATTCATATTGTCGCCAAATTTGGGAATCATCAAAGTAAGTTTAAGCAACAAATTTTTATAAAATTTATAAATGGAATTCTTTTTAGAGATTGGAATGATGTAAAGGCATTTGTATCATGCGCGCGAAACATTGTAAATAATTCTCTAATTTTTGATCGAATAAAAATAATATCAAAAACTTCTCGACAAGGTTGGGCCCGGGATGGATGGTTAACGAATTCAGAATGGGGACCAAAAGATTTTATTGTTCATGGATGGAAAGAATCGGGTGGATAATTAATACAATATTGGTAAATTACCGGGAATACCTTACCTAATTATCCCCCGAAGTAAATTTTCTTTTAGAAAATAAGAAACTATAAAACAAAGGCACATTTTACAATGACAAAAAAGTAAAAAATCAAAAAATCGCAAAAATGGGGGGGGGGGGGGGAAACAGCATAAGTGCCGTTTTTTCCTCCACCCCTCTTTCAATGAGGAAATAACTCGCCGAAAAATAAATATGTCAAAAAATCATTTTTTTTTTGAATTAGGTTGCGAAAAAGGTTATATTGCATAGAAAATATTGAAAATATACTTCTTTTTTTTGGAAATTGGTGAGGTTATCTTGATTATGTATTTACTTACCACTTACACCAGCACTGCCATCCTATATAGCGGTAAAAAAGAAAAAAGGTCGAATATAACCTACAAAGTTAAAAAAGTTTTTTTGCGAGTTTGAAAAAAATTCATTCATAAATAATTTTTATTTTTTTCTTCATTCATATTGTGCAATAACCTCTGAAAAAAAATAATTATGGTTCTTCCAACGACAATGACGACGACAACAACAATTTATTGTGAAATTTGTTCTCGCTTGGTTCCAACTAATCGTAAACGTTTCAATGGATTATGCTGTAATGCATGTGCAATATTTTTCATGAGAACTATCAAAATCCAACAATATTTATATTGTTTACATTCACATAAATGTTTAATTTGTAAGTTTTTTTTCTAAAAAAATATTCGTCAACTTCAAAAAATGGACAGAAATTCCTTTTCACGTGTTTTTTAATGACGAGCAAAAAAATTCCCATAGAATTTTAGCTTTTTTTTAATATAAAAGAATTGTCTTAACCCGTAAAATTTGAATTTTTTTAGTGCCTACCAAAAAAGGAGCCAAATGTCGAAAATGTCGTTATCAAAAATGTTTGAAACTTGGAATGGGACCGCCGCCACGAAGTGAAAAACTTGTTTCACATAACCAATTACCCAATGTATCAAAGCCATATGTGGTAAAGTCTCTTGTCAAAAAACGTGAAAACTCGTCAATTGGCACAAAATTTAATGGATTGGAAGTACCTCAAAATTTTGTAATCATTCATTTTGCTGCCATAGATCCTGATTTGATTGAAACAGCTAATCATTACACCAATGAACCCATGCAACTTGGGAAAATACCTGAAACTTTCGTAGCTCAACCGAAATTTAATGGTATAAAATCTCAACCCTTCCAAATAACTTCTCAGCCACTTTCTAAACTCAAAAATCTCGTGGAAAAGATTCAAAGCGAATCTTTCATGCTCCCGGAACCTACCACACCGATGGTAGAAAAAACGGACGGCAAAAATGAAAAAAATGATGCCCAATTTTTTGCAACAAAAGTTCATTGTCTCATTAAATCCAGTGCTCAACGTCCGGATCTTTTAATCGCTTATTTGGAAAATGGCAATAGAGAACTATTAGAAATGGCTTTGGGAATTATGGAAAATAGTGATGAGAAAATAATTGATTCTTTAACAAAAATATTTTCTACTCATGAAACTATTTCCTTGGTTGAATTTCCATTTTTGTTATATGCGCTTACATGTTTCTTAAAAATTATTGGATTAAATGAAAGTTTGCAAAGAAAACTCGAATATTTCCAAGTTCGTCAATATCAAAAGCATTTCGTGAATGAATGCATTTTAACCAAAGAAAAAAATAATTCTATTTTTAAATTATGTCAATTATGCTTATCTTGTTACTAACTAGCTAACATTAATTACTATGGGTTTTTTTGTAACGATGTTTGTGGATTTGTTTAAATTTGCTATACTAATAAATATTTATCTTTGCGATTGTTGTTTCTGTTTTTCTAAAAAGAACATTTTTGCTGAATAAAAAGCCATAACAGTTTTTTCTTTCTTTTACTATTCGTTTGTTGGTCAATACCCGACTTTTGTATAGTAAAGTAAAGCGTGCTATTCAAACGTCTTCACCAACAAAGTTTAGTCGTGTTGTGACTAGTGTTAAATTACCGACCGACCGACAAAAAAGTCGGTTAATTCAGAAAATTGTCGTTATGGAAATTGCTCCCGGTCGGTAAAGTCGGTAATTTGTCGGTATAAAAATATGGTCGGTCGGTAAATCGGCCAGTAAAAAAGTCGGTACAAAAATTTGCTTCGAGTCAGAAAATCAACAAAACTTTCAGTTTTTAGTCAAAAATACATTTTTTTTAATGCTTAAGTGATAATAAGATCAAAAAATTTGTATTCATTGTTACTTTTTAAGAAAAACAAATCCTGATAAGAACTTGAGAAAAAAATGTCGGTATAAAATTTTGTCGGTCGGTAAAGTCGGTAAAATGTCGGTATAAAAAAACGGTCGGTCGGTAAATCGGTCGGTAAAAAGTCGGTCGGTAAGTCGGTAATTTAACACTAATCTGGATATTTAATGGCAAGCATATATTCTTTTGAAAATAATATTATTAACACTACTATGAATTTTTATTATCGCAGAATTAAACGGATTCTACCTATTTACGTTTTTGTGATATTAATTACTATTTGTTTATGTGCAAAATGCTTATTTCCAGAAGAATATAAACTTATTCTTGAAGATTCAAAATGGGCTTTAACTCTAACAACAAATTACCAAGATTTGTTTAAAAATCGTGATTACTTTGATACTGTACGTACCTAATTATTTTTAAATTCGATCGGAATTTATAACACTTTTTAGTAATAATTAATTTTTTTGTTAATGATAAGCGCCAACGAAATCAATAAAAATTTAATGAGCTTTAATGTGTTTTAAATATTTTTAGGAGTCTAATTATCAATTTTTTCGACATTGTTGGTCTTTGTCGGTGGAAATGCAATTTTATTTAATTTTTCCATTTATTGCCATTTCACGGAAATACTTATCTGAAAAGAAATATCAAATTTTATTAATATCGTTTTTGGCGATATCTTTGTTTTAACATGTAAAAACACCAAACAAAATAATGCAATATGAATCATTATTGTGCCGAATTTGGCAATTTACTTTAGGAATTCTTGCTCAAACTTTCCCTTCATTTTTACAAAAACGATTGTGGGCAAATATGTTATTGGTGCTTATTACAATGTTATTGCTATTTTCTTCATACATTCTCCCATCAATATTTAGTAGTATTATAGTTTTAACTTTAGTTGCTACCAATATTTCATTAGCATCTTTACCATCCAAAAGTAGTTATAAAGATTTAAGAGGATTTTCAGAAATTATTTCCAACTTATCTATGTTCGATGATATTTCATATGTTTTATATCTTATTCATTGGCCGCTTATAACATATTCCCGAATCATTAGTAACTCAAATGATATTAAAATATATGGTAATCATGTTTTTTTAAAACATAAACACTTATAATCATTTTTATATTTAGACGGCATTTTGCTACTTCTTGCATCCATATCATTATCATACATGGCACATAAAATCATTGAAACTCCATTATTGAATTTTTGTGATAGTTATCGTAAATTAATTAAAATATTGGTTTGTCTCTATATAACAGTTTTCTTTTCATTTAAAGTCTTTATATCATTCAAAGGAAAAGTAAGTTAGTTTATAAAATGTTATAAGAAAAACATTTACTATATATTTTGATGGGAATATTTATTTTTTATTCAGATAATTTAATCAATGACATAATTTTTTTTCAGGAAGTAATTCAATCAAAATTAACACTAGAAGCATGGAACCATTCTCTTAACTTTAATTCTGTTATCTCGTTACCTCCAGAATGGATAACAAAAAATGATATTGAATTTGCGACAAAAATGCGTGGTAGTCTTCTATGCATGGGTGGAGCTTTTAAATGTGTTATAAATCGCAGAATCAAGTTGAAAAGCGGTGAAATAGGGTTTTATTGTATAATGAACGGGAAAAATCCGAATGCCCATCTAAGTGCCTTAGTAATTGGAAATAGTTTTTCTATGAATATTTTAGCTGCAGTTGCTGTGAATCCTTTATTTAAAAATGTTACTTCATTTTTTGTGAATGGTTTTCCAAAAAATGATATACTTGAAGAATATTTTATGGAAGAATTGATTAAAAAAATTAAACCCGACGCAACTTTTATAATTCAAAGATATTATCAAAAAGAATTATGGGATACTCCAATAGAAAAAATTGAAAAAAATAAAGAATTTCAACATTGGAACAAAATATTTAAAATAATTCAAAATTATACTTCCGCAATTATTTTAAACAAAGAACAAATTATTTTTCCATTTGATATTTCACAAGATTATATTCGAAGAAAATTTTATAATCTCCCAATAGAACCGAGGTTAAAAAATCCGGTAAGTGTGGCTTTGAAAGAATAAAGTCCCAATTTTTTTTATTTTAAAACGGCATAAAAAACGCATAGAAAAGACCTTATTTAAACTTTCCTGGTTCTGACTGTATTTTTTTAGAAAAATTTCATTCAAACAATTTAGGTTTTCTAGGAATAAACTTTATGTCAAGAATTTAATATTTTTTTCAGCCAAAATCAGAAATAATGGAAGAATGGTTCAAGAAATTAGATTGTCCAAAATGTGCATGGTTTGATTATCGAGAGGCTTTTTGTGAAGGCGAATACTGTAATATCATAGATACATCTACGGGATTGCCCTTGTTTCGAGATAGTGAACATATTTCCTTTTTGGGATTACGCCATTTAAAGCCATTCATAGATGCAGCAGTTATAAAAGGTTTAAACTTAACTTTGGACTATATAAATATCGTTTCGACTGAGCAAAGTAATTTATGAAAATTGTGATTTAGTTGTGTTTATTGTCGATAATCAGTTAATAAATGCCAAATTTCTTTTGCAAGAAATTAAACATGCTAAATAATTCGTTTCAATTATTGCAATGAAAAATTACTTAATTATCATAGTATTGAAAAAATGAATGCGTTGTCACGACGCTCGTGATCATCTTCATTTCGCTAATCTAAAATTAGCATAATAATCATTGTTGTCATTTGTTTTGTAATATTTAAAAAGAAGTTCATTGGTATAATAAATCTGTGCTGCAATAACGTCGTCTCATCCCTCTCTCTCGGAACCGCAATCAACCTACAGCTCTCAACCGTCGCTACAAAATTGGTGCCTCTGGACAGTTCGTATAAGTTTAACATTATCTTTTTCTTTTTTACCGCCATCTGGCTTTGCTTGAGCATCTGCTCTTCTGTTTTTAACGCCGTCTGGCTCTGCTTGATCTTCGGATCTTCTGTTATAAGATTTTTTGTACAAAGCTGCAAATTTCTTATTTTTTTATCGTAACTTTCTTAACGTTATCCATCCATAACTTTGGCTCTGGATCTTCGTTTTCGAAAAACTTTTAATTCTTCAATTTTTCCAGTGTGTTAAATTGTCGAATCTGACTTCGTGTGTTGAATTGTGATAAATCCCTGTGATCAGCGAATCACATATTTTGACCTTTCTTTGAGCATATTGTTAATTGTCTAAGACAACTGGCATTATCAATCACTGCTTTGCTCTTGTTTGAGGATAAGATCTTCTTATAATTGAGCTATATCATCTATTTGTTAAACGAAAACATACATTTGAACAACATTCCTTCGGTTTTCAACTACGTTGAATTAATCGATTGAACACATATTTTACATTTCTCATAAGAAAACTTGAAAATGTCTAATCGAATACGCCACCATCTTGAACTTCATCATAAATGGCTAATGGAATACTTGGTAAAGTACCAATACGAATACTCTATAAAACCACTTCCATGGGATCCCATACAAAGGGTTGATTTCAAAGTTTTCTGGATAATCCTCAAAGAAAAGGTATCGGAAATAAACGATTACTTTATCCAGTGGGATAAAAAAATTAAAAATATCACCGAAGATAACATCCGAAGTTCCGAGAAACAACTTATTGAAGAATGGATTAAAAACCCGAAGTTTTTTGATTCCATCAACGAGGTCATAAAACAACTTCTTATCCTTGAAGATAACTTGGAATTAGAAACTTTTCCAACATTGGTAAACGATCGTATTGATCCAACAAAGCTATTACCTGCAACGGTTTACTTTGACAAAGTTTTATCGAGAAAAAGCCAAGAAACTGCTTCTTTTATCGAATCGGATTCTAAAGCTTCCAACATTGATGCGAATTTTGAAAAGGTAAAAGAAACCCCTTCAATCATTGAAACGAGACCACATGATTCTATCGATGCTAAAGAAAACATTTTGAACTATCAACTAAAGCTTATCGATAACGAACCATACATCGAAGTATCAACAGATCGGACAAGGTCATACATCGGAGATTTTCCCAAAGCTCGGATAAATCCATCCAAAACTCGAAACATAGTTTATCGAATAAAAGGCATCGTAATACATCTCGAATTTTCTGAGTTTGAAACGATTAGCAAAATTGAATTACATAAGCATGTGGATTCCCTTTTTGCTGGCCGCGGGGAAGGGCTCTTCGAGCATCTGCTACAAAACTGGAAACATCGTCGCAAAACCATCTCATCACAACTCAAACCAAACTCATCTCAAACAAACCACACATCAAACAATCACAACATCAAACAACTTTCAACTCAACAACTTTCAACTCAACAACTTTCATCTCAAACAACTTTCAACTCAAACAACTATCAATTTCATCAACATTTAACCTCAACATCGTAATTCTTCTTCTTCTTTTCATTTGCTTCCAACATGTTATCACTTATATACTCTATGGTCTTATTTTTGTTCTTCTTCAATCAACATGATCAAACTTGCTTATTTATAATTACGCTATGATTCAATTCTATGAATGATCCTTTTAATGAACCAATTTCAACTATATACTTTATGATCCATCAATCATCTCATCGCTGGCCGGGAATGTCACGACGCTCGTAATCATCTTCATTTCGCTAATCTAAAATTAGCATAATAATCATTGTTGTCATTTGTTTTGTAATATTTAAAAAGAAGTTCATTGGTATAATAAATCTGTGCTGCAATAACGTCGTCTCATCCCTCTCTCTCGGAACCGCAATCAACCTACAGCTCTCAACCGTCGCTACATGCGTTTCAAATAATGTTAGCCCGGTTCTTTTAAGCATGTTTTTAGAAAACTTATAATCCTAAAACCAATTTTTCTTACTTTAATCAAGAAAGAAGTCAATCTTTTCTGGGTGAAAGGGATTGAAGAAAAAAATGCCACGATTTTTTTTCTCCACGCTTTTTAAATAAATTTTCGAAAGTTAGCGGATCTCGAAATTAATTTTTTTTAAAGAATTTTGGGAAGTTTTAAAAAAAAATTGGCGTAGCTCTTCAACCAACAACATCCATTGCCACGAAACCTTGCGCATCATAAAAATTGAGGACAGCGCAAAAGAAAATTTTACGTGTCAAAAAATCGATCCTTCCCAACGCGGCAAAAAAGGAAAGAAAACAGTTTCGCGAGTCAAAAAATCGAGTGCTCCTTCCTTCTTTATTTTTTTGATTTTATTTAAAATGGTTCTTCCAAATAATAATTTTTGTCAAGTTTGCTCTCGTCGACTTCCAATCGATCGTAAACGTTTTGATGGTTTATGTTGTAATGCATGCGCAATATTTTTTATGAGAAGCTACAAAATTCAACACTTTTATTATTGTTTAAAAGTTCATAAATGCTTAATTCGTAAGTTTTTTTAATTTTTTTAACTTTTTGGAAAAGGTATTGAAAAAAAAGAGTTTTTTCCTTGTAAATTTAGATTTTTTAGTGCCAACAATTATTGGAGCTAAATGTCGAAAATGCCGTTATCGAAAATGTTTGGAAGTTGGAATGTTGCCTCCAAAAGTTGAAATTTCTTCATCAAATTTACCCATAGTATCCCAAAAGCCACAAACTTCTGAAGATCATTCTAAATTAGATGGAATGGAATCTCAAAAATGTGATGTCACTTCTCTGCTCCTTCATGAACCAAAACAGCAGCAATTCTTGGATGAGCCTGAAACTTCAACAAATAACACTAAATTTGATGGAAAGGTACTTCAGAATCTAGCTACTACTTCTCAACTGCCCACTGAGCCAAAGCAATTCGAAAATAAGTCAGAAACAGCGATAGTTAACTCAAAATTCTTCGCCACTAATGTTCATTGTCTCATCAAATCATTTTCTCAGCGACCCGATCTCCTAATCGCATATTTGCAAGATTGTACTCCGAAATTATTGAAATTGGATGGAAAAATCTTAGATAATAACGATGAGAAAATAATTGATTCATTAATAGAAATATTTTCTACTCATGAAAATATTTCTATGGCTGAATTTCCAAGTTTATTATATGCGCTTACATGTTTCTTAAAAATTATTGGATTAAATGAAAGTTTGCAAGGAAAACTCGAATATTTCCAAGTTCGTCAATATCAAAAATATTTTGTTGATGAATGCATTTTATCCAAAGAAACAAAATATTTGATTTTTAAATTATGTGAACTTTGTTTATCGTGTTACTAAATATCCTTTTTTAAACCCAAAGAATCATTAACTTATTTAAAAAAAAATGTTAAAACTTATATTTTTTTCTTAAAAAATATTAATAAAATAAATAAAATCAAAATTCAAAAAAGTTATTTTAAATAATCCTCAGCGAAAAAATTTAAGCACCTTCCGAACTATTTTTTCATTCAAGGATTTTTCTCTCATTAAATTCTTTTTCTTTTCTATTTTTTTGATTGATTTTTGATGTGACACCTCTCTGATCTCCTTGCGTCAGAAGAAAAGGCATATTTAATTATCATCGCCATTTCTTACTCCAGCATCTATCACTTCAAAGCAAAAAATTACGAATTTTTTTGTGTTTCTTTTTTGTGTTTTTAGTTTGAACTACATACAAACAATTTTTTTTGATCAGATCAAAAAAAAAGTCATTCCAAGTTGAAGAGAAAGCGTTTGCAAAGTTTCTGCATTTCTAATCAAAATTAGAAACGGAGGAAAGAGAAGAGGGAATGTCACCAAAACGAGTTATTTTTCCTCTCATTTATTAATTAAAAATAAATAAGGGATAATTTTTATCGATTTTTTAAACTCAATCTTTCTTTTAACTTTTTTCTTTTTTCAAGTGTTGGTTTCTAGCTACCTCCAGTGAAAAAAAAGTTTCGGTTACATTTTTGATAGCGAAAAATGTGAGTTCTAGAATCAAAAGTTTTTTATTTTTAGCCTTTAACAACAGCAATTGCATGACACCATATTTACATAATATTGAGAGGCTATTATTGAAAAACAAAAAAAGCAATAATATAATTTAGTGGAGTATGGAATGTTTTGGCATATTAAATATTTTAAATCAGAAAATTTAAAAAGTGGTTGGTTTTGGTCGATTTTAATCAAATTCTTTTAAAACTTCTTCAACGGAATTAATACAACTTTGGCACATATTTTTTCGATACTCTTGTATTTGATTATCAAGTTTTTGACGCTTTTCAAGCATTTCTTGATGCTTTCTTTGTAATTCTTGAAGATAAACAATTTGATCCATAATTTTTTCTTTAAGTTTTTCACGAGATAAAGCAGTTTTTGAAAGTGATGGCTGGTTTATTGATATACTGGGATGATCGTTTGGTAATGTTGATGTCGTCTGACTTGCAAGCTGTATTTAAAAAAAGAAAAAAAAATTAGGAAACAAAATAATATGCCTAATATGGAAAGTTTTTTAGTTAAAAGTAAACAAAGGACAAAAAAAAGAAGATGCAAAAAAAAAAGAAGATAAAAAGCAAAGAAAAACTTGACGCGGCTTTATTGGGAACATTAAAAAAAGAAGGTTTTTGATTTTGAGTAATATCAAATGAGTTTAAAGAGAAGTTATTGCGATTATATTGCTTTTTCTTGAGCCCGCCTACTTTATTTGAATACGGAATACCTGGCGTCACGCCCATTACGCTCTGACGACGCACATTTAGATAAACCTTCACAAAAATTTCCACGCCTCAAAAAAACTTATAATCCACCTCTTTAATGCTATCCAATACTAAGTTGATCGAGAGATTGTGAAAAAGGGATAAAATGCATAAAAATGATCACAACAAAATATTAATTTGCTCAGAAACTTTGGAAGTAATAGATTTAAAACTATTAATTGTTTATGTTTTTTTTTACTTTTGAAAATTATATTAACGAAAAAAAAAATCTTGAAAAAAAAAAGTACTCTCGTTTACTTTTGATTTCAGTGGTCAAAGTTGCCAACCTTTCAAGGCATTGACCATCACTGCAGTGGAATCTTCTTTTTCAGAGTGAACCAGTGTTACATATTTTCTTGTTTGTGGCCTCCGCTTCCACCTGCGGAGGCGGAGGCGCAGAGGCGATAAAAATAGGTTAGTTTTTCGAAACATCGCCTCCACCTCCGCCTCCGGAGGCGAAGGAGGCGCCTCCGGAGGCGGAGGCGTGTAACACTGGAGTGAACTTTGGATTTGTTTATCGTGAACCAAAATTGTATATTAATTTAACCACAACTGGTATTAATGAGCTTTATTTTCTCCGATTTTGAATATAAAATAATCCAAAATTGAAAAAAATCGCATTTTTGAAAGTTGCGCACCAAAAGCTTTCGCAACGAAACAAATTTTAAAAAGCCAAATTTGAATGAAAAAAAAGGAATAAAAAAGATGCGTTGGCAAATTCTTTCAATCGATTTCATACTTTTTACTCGGGGTTTAACCAATAATAAATGTTAGATGCTTGGACTAAGTTTGAAATGGTAGATTAACAATAGGATAAACCATGGACACTTTTACTTTTTATGGAAATTTAAAGGATTTAACCTTGTCGATGGTTATTACAATCACCAAAATTAAGTTAGCGTTCATTGCTGCCTTAAAATTATGATATATTAGAAGTAAAAAGGATTGTAACATTGTATTTGATTTTAATGAACCATATACAGAAGTAAGTAAATGAAAGCGTTTTATTTAAAGTTGAATATATAAGTATTTGATTTTTTTAGTTAGACGGCATTTTAAATAAAGGCAAAGCCAACTAACGGCGGAAGACGCAATTAAATTTATGCTACAATAGAAGTGATCTAGATCATTGCTTTAAACAACCTGAATATTTTTTTGACAAAAATAACCCATTTTTTTGCTCGAGGCTTAGTCAAAGATCTTATGGTTCGTTTAAAAATAAAGCTTGTCTTTATAATTTTAAGTTTTTTTGGATTTTTATAACTTGAAGATGTCAATCGGCATGTGACTTGGATCATTTCAACTCAAGGAAACCCATGACAACTCAGGCCAAAGCAACTCTTGGAAACCCAAGGCAATTCAAGGCAGCTCATTGCAACCACATCGAATGTGTTCGGGATTTTTTTTAGCATTTCGAAGAATAAGAATGGAAGTCAAAAACTCGAGTTTTATTAGATTTTTGCAGCGAAAAAAGCCTGGTGATGAAGTCTTCTAAAATTATCGTTGTAATCTTTTATATCCGAAATGGAAAAATTCAAGAATTATATAAGTCTTGCGGTTGCTTATTATTGAAAAAAGAATTTCCAAGTTAATATGCTTTAACGCATTATTTATTAAATTAGAAAAAATAAAGGCTTTATTTTATTCTCTTTAAAGCCATTTCAATAATATTATTAACAGTTTTTCTTGACCGGTAAATACCAAAGAAATTTAAGTGAAAGTCGTCATGTAACAAGGGCAATTTTGTTTCTGAATCAATTGGGTCACAAAAGTTTTGATTGCAAAATATATTTTGATAATCAATCCAGAGGCATTTTGGGCAATGCATAGTTTTCAACAGCTGCTTTAATTCCGAGAATTGCAACTAAAATTCATTTTTATATTTACTTAAAATAAAGTTTTTTTAACCTCGTTGGGAACCGAAAAATCAATTTGATATCCATAAAATTTTCTTCTCAAAAATTCAGACAATATGGAAATGGGATAATTAAATTGTTCTTTGGTGCTAATAATTACAGATGAATGCTCTTGCAAAAATTGATAAGTTTCATTCAATCTTGAAAATTCTGAATCTATTTCCGATTTTAGAGGAGATCGCAATTTTTGAGTGTAAGCTTGATAAATAAAAATGATATCAGGTTTAATTTTGGGTATTTCAGAATATACAATTTCCGTAACTGCACCACAGTTGCTTCCAATAATTTCAGGAAAAGCGCACTTTACTTCAGAAATAAGAATAATCTTTTTAAATAACGGATTTACTGTTAATAAAGGTAAAATATGTGAAACAAAACTATTTCCAATTACCACAGCCGTTAAATTTCCATTATTAAAATTATTTGAATTTATTTCACAATATCGAAGTTTTTTAAATTTTTCCAAATTTTTATGTTTCTCTAAATTCTTACACCGTATTCCGAGTTCTAAAAGTGGCTTATGCAAAATTGCATATTCAACAAATTCCATGTCATTTTGAGTTGTCCAATTAGAAGGGTTAAAATTTAATTTTTCTTCAAAATTTGAGATGCTATTTATAAAATTCATTGTGAGATTAGATGGACGTTCATTTTTTGTTTTGAAATGTGAGTGAAATCGAAGTATCCCGAAGAAAGAGCAATACAGAATCATCAAAATTATTAGAAGCCTTTTAACAGAGCCACAAAAAGATAACAGCGGTATTTCTATAAATTTATGAAATATTTTTGAAAGCATAATCGAAGAAAATCCAATAATACATCCATCTAAAAAACCATAAAGTTTATAGTCATTTAACACTTTCGCGTTTCTAAACAAACTTACCAAATAATCCTAAATCGTTTTTAATTGATGAATATCGCATATAAGTGATTAATGGCCAATGGATTAAATAAATAATATATGAAATTTCTCCAATCTTTTCTAAATAAACTGCGCCACCGCTGCCGCACGATATAATAAACGGTGTCGTTGATGAAGAAGATGAAGAAGCAATGCTTATTCCAGTAATTATTACACCAATATTTAACCAAATTATAGGCAATTTGATAGGGAAAAACATAGTTATTGAAACTGATATTAAAGCTATATATATAATTCCTTTATTTTTTGCTTGGTTCTGAACACTTCCAGCAGCGGCGATTCCAACAATAAATTGCCAAAGTCGACTAAATAAAAATTCATAAAATTCAGTATGATTTTCTCGAGTGTTTTGATAAACAAATGACAAAATAAAAGTCAATGTTAATATAGACTTATATAAATTTGAATAAAGTTTAATTCGAGAAAATGCAATTATTGGAAAAATAGTGTAAAATTGCATTTCTACTGCCAAAGACCAACAATGTCTGAAAAAGCGCGACTTTGATATCTGAAATTTTATATTTAAATTTTACTGAAAACATAATTTGAGTGCGAAAGTTTCTTACCTCATCAAAATATTCAATTTTAGCTAAATAATCTTGAATATTGGTAACAAAAAAGATTGCCCATTTTGAATCCTCCAAAGCTGAATTTATATCCATCGGCAATAAAGTGTTATAAAGCGATATAAGTGTAATTATAACAACGATAAGATAAATAGGAACAATTCTTTTTATTCTTCGATAATAAAATTGTGTGACATCGTTAAACGAAAAGTTTTGGTTTTGAAAATAAAGTTTACTCATTAAAAAACCAGAAATCACAAAAAAACTAAAAGTTCGATCAAATAAATTTTAAAAAATTATGAAAATTTACATATCAACTCCAACAAAACCATTAGGAAATGAATTAGGCCATAAATGAAATAATAAAACAGCTAAAATTGAATAACCTCTCCAACATTGTATATCTCTTCGCTTTTGTTTAATAACATCTGGGACATATTTAAAGTTATTTATTTCAGACATGTTTTATACAAAGTTTTAAAGGATTAAAGCATTTAAATTAACAAAATTTGCAAATTTATTTGGAAACAAATTTTGTTATCCACAAGATAGGTTAAAAGAATATCTAAAGATTTTATTGCGCTTCTTCCAGACATCATAGTGGCGAACATAATTACCTATTGTGCTTAGCAACTTTAGCTATAAAAAAAGTGGAAATGATAAAGGAGTGTTATTTTTCGCAACATTATTTAGGTTATGACCTAACTTAAAAAACGGCTGAATTGTTTCTTTTTAAATTTTGAATTAATTGCAACAAAAAAAACAGTGAAGAAAAAAACCAAAAAACGACTGCATTCCTTTGTTTTTGTGTTGTTGCTTTGTTTGCACTTTTTTTGTTCTTTAGCCACGTTGATACCTGCCATTTCTATTAATCTTTCTTTTAGTTCATTTTTATTTATTCGTCTATGGATATTCAATAATTCGCAATCAGGACACCAAAGAAACTTCTAACATCTAATTTGACTATTTTAAAGCTCCTTGCAAGCAAGTGTTGCTTTTTCAGTAGGGCTGGCGTGATTCATATCGATGTAGTTTATTGAAGTTTTTTAAGTTAAGATTCGATTATTCAACGAAAACTTTATTGACAAAACCCTTTAAAATGGTTCAAACCCTCTTTGGTATATGAAAGTAAAATAATGTAGCGTAGGCATTCTGAAAAATAAGAAATTTAAAGAAAAAATTAGAATTCATTTTCTTACTCTTTTGTCAGTGTCAAAGCTGCTCAATGTAAACCATAAGAACATCATACAGATATCATGTAAGCCAAAAAACATATGGATGCTGAAAAAAGTTGGATGAAGCCAAAAAATGTAACAAAATAAAGTTTTCACGAGATTTATAAAGTTTGAAAAATAATTTGATACAAAATTTTTTTAATTTAAACGAAACTGTAAATAGATTCCAGAAAATATGTAAGCAACTCCAAATTCTTCGTTGTTTTGTTGGAAAGTATTTTTTGTCGAAGTTGATAAAAAAATTAAAATTTCATTGGAGCTTCTTGGATTTAAATTAAATGGAATTCTATGCAATTGGTATAGCTATGGGCATAATACAACCTTCGTCTTCGGAAATGATGCAATGAATAGTTTAAAAAAAATAGAAGTAGCAAAGGAGCGATGCAGTTTATCGTCTGTTTATAAGCCATGGTTTTCTAAAATTGCCTGAAAAAAAAGACCCATAAATTATATATTCATCTTATGACGAAAAAAAGCAAAGTGACTTACTTCCATCGAAATCCATTTATAATCAATTTCATTATTTCCATATTTTTACTTCAGAAAAAGAAATCCATATTTGAGAAGGGTGATTGAAAAAATATTTAGTTGACAAAACCATTTTTTTTATAAATTATTGTTGTTAATAAATAATTATTGCTTTCACAAAAAAAATCCATTCATTCATTTTCCCATCGAAATCACTCACTTTTATCGTCTCTCATTTTTCTAACCATCTATCAAATTATTAACGTTGATGCCACGTTTAAGATTAACAACTCAGCTGCCACGAAAAAAAATTTGCCAACACATCTTTTTCTTAACTAACTAACTCAATCAATCGTCTGCTTTACTCAATTTTTTTTTCACAACGAAATAAGATTTTGCCGCGATATTGTCAAAGTGCGAATGGTTGTTAATATTATAAAAATAAAGCTTCTTTTTTTTCATTTATTCATAAGAAAGTTTCTGAGCATAAAAACATTGCATTTTTTAACGGTAGCGAGCCAAAAAATTTGGTCACTACCTAATAATTGGCCATCTTGTTAATGACTTGGCTTCGTTGAACTTTATCTAAAAGGAAGGAAAGGCGATAATAATTATTTGAAAATAGAATATATAAATTGTTTCCTTTTTTTCAGTAAATTACAGTTTCTAACATAGCAAAGGCAATTCATCAATGAAAAAGACTATCCAATTTGATTTAGAATTATGTGGTTTAGGTCTTTTGTCATCAGTGGTGATGAGGAAAGCCCATTGGCGTTCTATGGTCGAATGTACTGGTGAAGCCTCCAGAAGAAATGCAGCCTAAAATCGTTTTCATTGTCTTCACTTTTTCTCTGTTGTCTTTACTTGGGTTGTTCGTTGCTTGCTTGTTAGCTCGCATTATTTTATCGTTTATAATAAAGTCTCGTGGATATTAATCGGGTAGATTAATTCCTTAACAAGTGGGATGGAATAACATTAATAAATAATTGAATATTTGCTAGAAAATAAGGTATACTTAAATTTAAAATGATTTGCGACATTTGTTAAGCAAAATAAAAATTAGAAAATGTGTTTGAGTTCACAAAATTCATATTTTATTAAAGCCTTTTTTAGTGTTTGTACATTTATTTCTCGATTTTCCCATTTTTTAAGTAATGAATTTAATTAAATTGGTTGCTTTTATTTCATTAAAAAAACAAAATTAAGGGAGTCTTAGTTACATAATAACACTTTTTAAAACACCTCAAACTTTAATGACTAACGTTTTTTTGAAACTAGCATTTTTAAGCTCACAAGTTAGAAATCCAACTTTGAACAGTTGGATTAAAAATTAGTCACAAAAACTAAAAAATGGATCCCCGAGGTGAGCCACTTCCACATCCATCGTCCTCTGAAACAGGTGGAACCATTGGAATAATAGTGGCTATTCTGGTTCGAATAAGTGGAAGCTTTCAAGTTTTTTGTTTAATATTTATTTTAAATCAATTTTATCAAAAACGTCAAGGTTTTTGTACTGCATATTTTTATTTATTAGCTATTGGATATATTGTTGACATCCAAGGTGTAGCGAATGGCGTGTTCAATTCACTTTTTGGTAAGGATAAAAAGATTTTATATGTGCAAATAAGAAAAACAGGCCTCTTACTCGTCATGGACTACCACGGCTAGGCATTATTAAAAATTTAGTGTTATTTTTTATTTCTATTTTTAGGAACCATTTTGATTCAACAAATCAGCGATGTTTCTTTAATTTACATGAAATTTTTTCTTGGCCCATGGAATTCTTTATTAGCTTTAAATCGTTGCACAGCCGTGTTATTTTGGAATAAACACAAATATATTTGGTCGGGAATTTCACTGAAACTTATTTTCATAATTTTAATTTTGTATCCAATAATTTTAAATGGATATTTATTAAAAAATTATGATTGTATAATTAATAAACAACAAAATAGTGAAACATGCGATTATGTAAAAAATTCGTTGGATTTAAATGAAACTATTTCAAATGGAATTCATATTTGCATTTCGGCGTTTCTTGGAATTCTCACAGCTTTAGCTCGAAGATTTAATTTAATTAAAATTTCATTGGAAGCACAAAAATTTGAAAATCATCTCATCGTTCAATCGCTTTTGTCATCACTTATTTTCGGGACTTATTGTGTTTTTGCTCTCACCGCTCAAGTGGTAACTAAATGCTTTGATGTTAAACAATTTGATAACATTTTTGCGAAAACTTTGACTCTTACATTAAGTCACACTTATTATCTTTATTTTCACCTTTCTTCAACGATTTTGCTATTTTTATTATCGTAAGTTTTTTTGTGAAATTTATAAAAAAATAATCAAGAAATCTTCTTCTTTGCGGCACTGGAGGCGTGAGAACACAAAAAATATCCACCATAATTGAGAAGCACACGATGATAACCATGTGTATTTTGAAATTTTTTTGCTCATAGTTATTAAAAATATGGTTGTTTAACACAATTTTAGGGTTATGGTTGACTGAAATATGCTGCCAAATGATTTTTTACTTTCATAAAATATAAAAGTCACAGCAACTAAAAATAGTAAAATTTTAAATTCCATCGTGCGCTTTTCAACCATGATTAAAAATTCTGAGAAATTTCAAAGAAACATATTATGACCTCTTCAACCATTAATAAATGTTTTTTTTAGAAAAAATGCACGTGAATTGTTTATCAAATTTTATCGAATAAATTTATTATGCATGCTTTGGAAGAAACGATTTAGACCAGCCTCCGAAAGAAAAACAAATGTGTCAGTTTTATCCAAGAACATTCATGTGTTTTAAAGTTTTCTCTTTATTGTTATTTTTATTGCACTTTTTTTTGTGTGTTTTTTACTTCCATTAATATAGTTTAAATAAAAATTTTGATAAAACATTTCATCGGAGTTAGAATAGCAAACAAAGAAAAGAATGCGACTGATTTTCTATTTTTTACAAAATTTATTAAGGCTTAAATTACAAATATTAATTATAAGCTTTAAAAAAGTCAGAGAAGTATATTTTCATAATAATTGTTAAATTTCCCTCCATTTTTGACCATTCATTTCAAAAACAAGTGTTAGGCGGAGTCATTTAAAAATTTGAACTTTTCTTCTTTTTTTCATAAACCAGAAATATGCCTTTTTTTATTAATTTATTGAGTAAACAGATATTTATTTTATTATTAACTTTCACAATTTTTTCAAAATGTTTACTATTCTAAAATCCAGGCGTTCTCATTCTAATTTATGTATATTATTTTTAGTTATTTTAACTTTTTATTATTATTTTCCAAATTCTAATATTAAAAATGATGCTGTCGTCGTCGTGGTCAAAGTTGAAGATAAACCAAAAAACCCTTCTTTAGATGCTTGGAATAAATTTAATTCATGTCAAGGATGTTTAGCTGGAGCATTTAGAAATATTATGGAAAATGATGATGAGGATTTTAGACAAATATGGAAAAATATTAGCAATATTATTGGAGTACGTTTGAAAAAATTTACATAAATAAATTTAAAAAATTTTGTTTGCAGAATTGTTGCGAAGAAAGTTTTAAAAATTTTCATTTCGATGCTTTGCAAAACAAAAATTACACCAAATATATTCTTCAACGCTTAAATCCTTCAGCTGGGTGTCATGTAATTACGTTGGGAATTGGAAATGATACATTGGTGGAGGAACAAATGTTTAAAAAAAATCCATTATGCACATTTTTGGGTGTTGATCCTCATTTAAATAATGGCGGATTTGAATATATGCAATTAGGAGATTTCATTGAAGCAACTGTCGTTGGTGCAAAGAATCAAAAGAATTATGATGGCACGAGAAATTTGGGTAAGTGGAAAACTTGGAAGTTTAATATTAAAAAAAAGAAGCTTTGGCCGTCAGAGTTTTGCTATTCACAAAGAAAACGACTGAAAATTGCTGCTTTTTTTGAATGAAAAAAGCTCAAATTTTAGCGGGTTTTTATTAATATTTAATTAAATTTGAGAAGTTATTAAACATCCGAGCACACATGTGTCGATAGAGATAATTATTTCAAGTTTTTTTTTCAACTATATTTTAGATCTTAAAAATTTAGCATGACTGAAACTATTTTTTTTACAGTTAAGAAAAGAAGTTTTTTTAGACCTGTGTACGGAATTTTTTTATTACTAAGAAAATTAATCATTTTTTAATTTTTATTTATATTTTTTAGAAAATATTAATAAAACTTCATCCGCCGCTATTCAACAACAAAAACGTACATCTTTTCAACAAATATTAAAAAAGCATTTTTTCTTTGATAAAATTGATTATTTATTTATGAATATTGGAGGGGAAGAATATGAAATTTTTTATGATCTCGTTGGTAAAATTTTTTTTATTATTTTGCTATATTTTTTTATGCATAACTTTTTTTTAGAAAATTATCCAATTTATCCAACGATTTGTCAACTGAATATTATATTTCATTTTCCTTCGAAAAAATCTTCAAAAAATAATTTAAAAATATTTAATTTTTTATATAAATCAATCATAGAAAAACTTTATTTACCTTTACACGCGGATTTTAAGGCTCCATTTAACAATCATTTTTATTTGTTTAATTTTAATGATAGCTTTTGTTTGAGAAAATATTTAAATTTTAGTATTTAACAAAATTATGTGATTTAATAAAATTCATTTTTGATTATAAAAAAGTTTTATTTAAAAATAAAGTGCAAAAAATTCGCGATGCATGCTTTCTTACTTTTTTTAGAGATTCTTGCTCGAAAAAAAATGTTGCCTCGTTAACGGAAATGGTTTCGATATACTGAAATATACAGTAGCGCTCAAAATATCGCCTATTTTTGTATTTTTCTCAAAAGTTTTGGTATAAATTCCTCCATTATTTAAACATAATTAATATTTGCCAAACCTGTTGTCTATGGATATCCAGGAAATATGAACAAAAAATTATTGCAAGCAAGAAATTTTTGTTGTTCTCTCTTTTCTACTTGAACCATTCTTTCTTTTTTTTGTTGCTTTTTTCACATGAAGAATCTTTAAATATATTTATTTTCATTTTAAAACAAGCTTCTGTTATCGCACATTTACGATGATAAAAACTTTGCTTTTTTGAGTTAATTTTAACTTTTCTAAAAGCTAGAAAATTCCAAATTTTTTAGGATTTTGTTTAAAAAATGGAAATGGATTTATGCAAATAATTAATAACTTTTTTTTACTAAATTTGCCGAAATATGAGATAAACGTCATAATTTAATGATGAGAAGATAAAAGTTTTTGGATAATAATAAAAAAAGTAACGACAACAATGAAAAAAAAATGGATTAAAGAAATCTTTTTGTGATATTATTTTGAAGACAATGGCTTTTATTAAATTTAATTTTTATAAACTTTTACGCTAAAATTTATAAAAAAGAAATTGTTTGTTATTTTGACTATCGAAATTTTAAACGTAATAAGGTTCTCATGTCAGTTATAAAAAAAGCTCCTTACCAAAAAACACCTAAGAAAATCAACGATACAAAAGAAGTAAACATAAAGTAAATGTTTTGCATTTTTATATTTTTTCTATTTTTTTATGTCAAAAATACATAATAGCATTTTAAAGCTCTTTATTTATATTATACATCATTTTCGATTTCTAAAAATTTTAATCATTTTAATATTAATTAATTAAATTCTAATATTTCTTTTTTTTTGCTTTCGAGTTATTTTTATATTAAATAGGGAAAATGTCAACATCTGCAGCTCTGAAGTAAGTTTTACAAATTATTTTTTTGTGGGTGGTGGCAGAAAGTAAACATAGACAAAAAAATATCTTGGGAAAAAAGTTGGCTTGCTTGGAAAGGTATTAAAAGAAAAGCTGGGGATAAACCAAGAGAGATGGGAGAAGAGAGAGACGTACAGCACACAAGATAGTAGATGGAAAGGAATTCATTTATTTAGTGGACAAGACAAGTTTATATAGGAAAATAGAGTATCATTCATGACATGAGAAATATGCTAATTTAGATATGCTAATTCAGCGGATGCCACATGGATGTCTTTCAATGTCCAAGTTTATGATTCCAAGACTTTGTCACCCATTTTATAAAAGTGACATCACCAATGATATCCAAAATGGATGCTTAACGCTAGTTTTTTTACAGCTTTTATTGTTAATAAAATTTTTTTTCTATAATATGTGATCGATAAATGCAAAGCTTTGCTTTCGAAAAAAAAAGTCTTTATCTACGAATATATGTAATAGAATTATCTATAATGTGCAAAAAAGAGCGACACTCTTTTGTCGCAAAATAATTAAAGAGACAATGAATTTTTAAATATCATTGACATTTTTTTTATTAAATAAAAAAAATTCTTCCCGATTCAAATTCTTGATATTTTTTGTAAGCTATCAAAAAAATTTAATACTAGGTAGTAAAAAAATTTGGTAATACTTCCACGAATCCGCGAAAAGAAATTTTTCTCGACGCCTTCATCAAGATTTTTGGTTTTTTTTCTTCCAGAAAAATTTCTTTTCAAAAATCCACCAAATTTTTTATCGTGTATCTTTTCACAGAAATGAGAAATTTTTTTTTAAAAATATGGTAGCAATATGCTTGTTTATATTAATTTTCATAAAAATAAGTTGTTTGCAAATTAAAAGAAAAAATAATTTTATCATTAAAAAAATATATATATAAGCTTCTATAATTTTTATACTTCAATAAGCTTAAAACAAATCCATTTTACATCCATTTGGTAAAATAACAAATTCATTCGTTAAAGGTACATGAATTTTTAATTTATAGGATAAATGTTGATGAGAATATTGTTTATTGGCAACGGAACATGAAACATTTTCAAATTGTGGAAAATTGCATAGAATTTGGCCGGGGCAATTTTTAAATGTTTTATGCAATAATTCCATTCTAATATCATGAAAGCATTTAATAAACGAAGGATAATAATAAACTTTTTCGGGAAGCTCCGAAAAAGTTTTCCAAGCATTATTTTTAATAAATTCTTGAGAATTTTTATCAAAAATTTCAATATTATTTTCTCCAAAAATATCTTTTATTTGTTCTTTATGTGGGTTTTTAATTTTGTAAGTTGTTGTTGCTTCATCCCAACTTGTTGTGTTTTTAGCATCAATCTAAAAAGGTGGATTAAAAATTTTGTTAATTAACAACAAAATAAAAAGAAGTTTAATTACCATTTTCCATCGCCTAAGATGGAGCATAAAATTTTCAGTTATTATAACTTGAGTATAATTTTTAACAAATTTTTCTGGCCGATGTATCCATAAAGTTTCGATTCGAGATGGTCGAACCACATATTTTCCCAATACCCATTCATTCGTGATTTGAATAGAATTTAGCATTCGTGATAATGAAAAGTTTAAAGGTGAATTAGCTAGAAAAAAAATAAAAGTTTAATTTTTTTTATTTACAAATTTTTAAAATACCTGCAACGATTTCAGATGTAAATCGATCATACATAAATGAGCCAGCATGAGGATAAATCAAACTTAATTTTTGAAATTCTTCATAATAATTTTTTCCTAATTTTGGAAATAAAATTTCATCAATATCATACGAAATTATAAATTCTGCTGCTTCGCGATACTTTAAAAAACAATCCGTTGCTGCTCCAGCTTGATTTCCCCACTCTATTTCACTGTTGGGATCATATTCGTTTTTATGATCTCGGCCAAGGTTAATCAAATTCCATAATTCTATTTCTACTTCTCCCGCCGCTTGATAGGACTAAAAATAAATTTAAATCTTTAAAATTTACAATATAAAAAGGAAAAAAGACAAATGAAGTAAAAGACTGGCCTCATTAAATTCTCTAATTTTTTATTGCTTACTTTCCAAATCCTTCCAGAATCCTTGAAAATTAGGATAAAATGGTTTGGAGAAAAAGAGGTGAGTATTTTTTTTTTCAAATCGAAAACCGCATCGAGTTAACGATGGCTCATTTATTGCTTTTTTATGAATAAAAATGCATAACAGCAGTTGGATTTTAAAACGAAAATCGGGTGGAAAAAAGTCAACGAAATAAATCATTTTGACGGCACTTCCAAACTTACTTTAAGCAAATTTAAAGTTTGCGTTCTCATACTTTGAATATAATATACTTGAAGGCCCACACCATATTGTCGATTCATTTCAAGTGACAAAAGTATACTTTGCCATGTTTCTGCATAATAAAGATATCCTAAACAATTTATGACATTATGTTTGGGCTTATAAGCATAGCGAAGAGGTAGCTAAAAAAAATATATTTTTTTGTTGATGAAAAATTATTCTTCTTTTTTTTGTTGGGAGCTTACTGTCACAGGTTCAAAATCTCTATCACTTGATAATGATAATGAATTAGGATTTGGAATAACTTTACAATTAGTCATATACATACCCCATCGACATTCAGGAAATGTATTTATTGCTGTTACCACTGGAGCCGGGCTTTTAACAGATAAAAGCTTTTTTTCAGAAGATATTGCAAGCGATTCACAAAACAATATATTTGATTCACTCCAATTTTTTTGGCTCATAAAAAATACAACAACCGTGTTTTCTGGGTATCTAAATAAATAATAAATGTAATTAATTCAATGTATTAGATTAGGAACTTCCAAGGCAAATGAACAAAGCGACGCTAAATCCTTTGGTATTTATTTTTTTACAAAAACCATCGCACAACGTTTTACCCCCATTTCGCTTGCGGGCCATTTAACTTACACAGTAGAATTTTCATAATATGTTGCAGAAATAAAATTTATATGTGTTATACCTGTTTTAAAATTATTGTTTGACTGAGATTGAATATAATGCAAATAAATTAAGCAAAAAGATACCATAATTATATATAAAATAAGGAAAAAAACTTTTAAAGTAAACCTGAAAAAAATATTTTGAAGGAATAAATTTTTGTAATACACAAACCTGCTAATAATTTTTTTGGGTTTCATTATTACAGTTTTAATTAATATTTAAACTTTTTGTTTTATAATAGAATATATAACGACTTAAAAATTTTATTTAGGGATAAAACATTATAAGTAAGAATTGGATTTAGCGCGAAAAATTACTTATAAATTAAATTTTTTTTGTTGATGCGAAAGATAATATTTTTTGTTTAAAAAATAAAAATTAAAAAAAGGCACACAAACAAAGAAAAAAAATATCCAAAGCTTTTAAAGATTTTCAAATTTATAGCGTTTTCATCATCTCGAGCGTCTGTCTTCAATGTACTTTTTTCCTAGCATGCTTAAGAAGATTAAAAAGTTAAAAAAATAGGCCCTGAATATCTGTATATTTATATTTTTATTAATGAAACGTCGTTCGTCTTTTTTCCTTCTAATAACTTTTTGATTGAAATATTTAAGTAACGATTGTGACACGCCCCAGCATATCCCTTTTTTTTTTACACTTTATCAACTTTTTGTAAAAAATTAGTTATTTTTTAAATATTTTCCATTTAATTAAAATTTTTAAATTCGTATTGTAATAAGCAAAGAAAGACGATGATAGAAAACTTTCGTCGAATTAATCAAAATTTCAATAAAGTTTATTTATTCGTTTGTGGTATTTTTATTGCATTTGTATTTTTTACCAAATTTAATTACACTCAAGAAGTTATTTCTCCTTCCTCAACATCATTTTCTCTTCGACATTGCCTGAATTTAGCATATCGCCAAAAAATAAATGACACAAATTACATTGAAAATTATCGACTCTGCGTAAAAGCATTTATGCATAATTTAAAATTAGATTCATTTTTTATGGGAAGATTTGGTGAATTCAAAAAGTTTTTACCCATGAATCGATTATATCCTCAAAGCCAATGTCGATGGTTAACTGTGGGAATAGGAGGCACAGTGGAAGCAGAAAAAGAATTTAAAGAAAAATATCCTGAGTGTCAATTATTTGGTGTGGAACCTTCACCCGATCAATATATTGGATTTGATCAATATGGAACGGTTATTCCATATGGTGTTGGTAAGTTATGAAAAATTAAACTTTCTTTTTGTAAAAAAAAGCTGAAGAAAAATACCTTAAAAAAATATGCCCAAAATCGACAATTTGCATATTTTAGGGATATTTGGACTCCAAACTGATTTTATAAATGAGCATTCTTTTTCTTAAATATTTTTCAAAAATTTTGAAAATTATTTATTTATTTTCCAAAAATTGCTTCTCAAAATTTAATTTAAAGAAATTTAATTAGCGCATCCAAGATTTTTTCCAAACCGGCTTTTCTTGACCCGCAAAAAATTTTCCAAATTTAAATAAAATATTGCTTTTTTACAAATTTATTTTTTTATTTTAAAGGCGCAACGGGAGGAAGCTTTGATTTAATCATTCGAGAAAATAACACATACATACATAAAACTATGCCAGTTTTGGCGATGTCTGAAATTCTTGATAAATATCTTCAAACTCGAACTGTTTTGTATATGACCATCGATATTGAAGGATTTGAATATAATATTTTGCAAGAATTAATGGATGGAAAAATTTTAGATAAACAAGGAATAACTTTTTGCCAAGTTTGTTCTATCCTCGAAATTTTGAGATTTTAAAATTTTTACAGATAGACGCAGAATTGCATAACCTCAAAAATAATAAAACTCAAACCACCGAATTATTGCATCATTTTAATTCTCAAACCTCCAATTATTTGCCTGTGTACACGGATGGCTTTTTAACTCATGAAAAAGTAACATGGATTAATATAAAAAATCCTGAATGTAGAAAAGCTTTTAATTTAGATATGTTTTTATAAAAAACTAAATATTTTTTTAAAATAAAGAAGACTTTGGGAATTACGATCAACAGCAAAGTTGTTCAACTCGTCAAGACAAATCTAAAGGTATATAAAATTTAGAAAAGTGAGAAAAAAATGAATTTATGCATATTATTACTTTTCTTTAACTCAAAAACAAGCATATCTTATGGCAATACTGCCTCTATTTTCATAGTTAATCTTTTATATTTAAAGTGGTTTACTCCACGTGCAGAAAGAACTCATATTAGTTACATTTTCAAAAAGCTGACGACAGACGACAAACACTGAGAAATTTTCTAACTTGACAATTTCTAATTTCTCTAGTGGACTAATTGATGACAAACCCTCTATCCTTTTTTATGCGAGGATAAAAAAGACGTTTTTGGATTTTTGGAAACAAAGCATCAATGCCTTTTATTGCGCTCATGTTTTTGAAAAGAATATTTTTTTTAACAATCAAAAAGCTTAGAGAAATTAATTTCTATTGTCTTTTTGATTTTCTTTAGTGATGTCATTTTCAAAAGCTTTTGTTAAATATAATATTTTAATAAACTAACATTTTATGAAAAAAATTATGCTTTTTTATACAAACATGTTGCTCTGGTAAACTTTGCTTTTCTATAACAATCAATTTTAATAAAAAAAAATACCAGGCAAGGAACAACGTCTTTCGCGGAGAACCATTATGCAAATAATATATTGCTTTAAACCATTAATTCTATCATTACATGGTTCTCAGTCTATTGGTAAAAAAATCCTTACCAAACCCTAACCAAATAAACTTTTGAATCAGGGGATAAAACAATAAAATAGAAAAATTAATTTGGTACTTTATTGGAGCCAACTGCTCAACACAATTTTTTATTACTAGATTTTAAATGCTTTTTTTGGGATTAAATAGTTTGGTTTCAGGCTTATTTTCTCCATTTTTTAGCTTTGATTTTTTTAAATTGAAAATTAAATATCGTAAGAATTATTTTTTTCACAACTTTTTTTGAGTAGTTTTATGATTTAATTCTCTATAAAGCATAGCAAACATAGCAACATTATTTTTATAAAAAAAATTTACGATAAAAATCTTCCAAGAACAGTATTAACTTTATAAGTTTCAAAACAACTTTTATGAATAAATGAATATTCGCTAATATGGTGTAGCAAACCATTGTTTTCATGAGCAAACAAATAATATCCTCTTTGAGAAATTAATTGAAGCATTTTTAATGCTTCCGATGCATTTTCATGATGTAATTCAATTAATAATTGACAGACGGGAATAGATAAAATTTCATTGATTACTTGAAATTCTGCACCTTCAATATCGATTTTAAAAATATCGATTTGGTCATCATCAAATTTTCTTAGCAAATCTTTAAATGTGTAATGATCGGTAGCTTCATCAGTTTTGTTTGAAATAAAAGCTTTTATAAATTTTCCATTATTTTCTGAAAAAAACAAATTTAGAAAAATATTATAAAAATGCGATTAACTGAAGCCCCAAGTCTATGTCTCCTCTGGCCTAAAATAAGCCTTTGCCATGGTTGGTCGAACAAAAAGTGAACGGAAAATTGTTGCTTTTTTGGTTGAAAAAAAAACTCTATGTTTAAAAGTTTTTAGTATTAATATTTAATTAAAGCGTTATTAAAAATCCAAAATTCAAGCAAAAAAGTCGATAGAAAATTTTTTTTAAAGTCTGTAAGCAAAATATTAGCACATAAAAAATTTTAAAATCCATTTTTTACAGTAAAAAGGCTTTTTTAAATCTGTATTTCTTAATTTCTTAATTCATGATCTTATAAGAAGGAAAAATAAAACCATGGCCCCTCCCAAAATTGATTTAAAGCGGTTTTCTTGTGTATACAAAAAAAAATATTACCTGAAAGTTGTTTCAAAGTATCAGAATTTTGATCCCATTGATCTGCGGCTCTTAAGCCACATTTGTTATAAGTTAATTTTTGAAATTCTATATCAAATGTAGGACGATTATCTATTCCCAAAGAATACACAACACATTTATCCAATTTTTTAACGGCTAAAGGATTGCAAATCCATTTTCCTCCATCGTGAATGTCACCCAATCGAACCAAATTAGGACAATAAACTTCTGGAACCAAAACATTATAAATTAAAAAATAATCTATATTTTTGCTAGTTTTTAAGACATTCGCCCGTAAAGGAGTTTGACGTTTATAAATATTTATAGTTTCTTCTGACATAAGTAATGTTGACGAAGAGCTGTCGTCGTCGCCGCTTTCATAATCCAAGCTAGTTTTATGATCTAAAAAAAATTAAGAAAATTTTTGATTGCAATAAATCAAATTTTTTTACTTACTAAATTTTTTTATAGCCAATAAACTAACCACCAAAAACACAAGGAGAAGAATAGCCCCTTTCGGTACATTACTAAAAAAATAAAATTAAATTAAATTTAAATTACAACAAAAAAACGTTTTTAGTTAAAATTTTGAGAAAAAAGCACATTTTTTAAAGTTATTCATTTTGGAAAAAAAGTTATCAAGCTAGATGACAAATAAAGGTCCATCATTTTCTAACCTCATAATTAATCGAAAAAAACCATAAAAAAACTTTTTCAGAATTAAATTTATAAATCTTCTAAACTTACAACATTGTAAAGAGCAAATTAAAATAAGTAAATAAATATATGGTATAAATTATTTTAAAATGAATATGTAAATTTTTAACAAACACCAAAAAAAAGAACCTTTAAATATGAAATAGTAATTTTTATGAGATAAGATATATCTATTGTTAATTTATAGATAAAACATGCATGCCAATGTAAAATTAATTTTTTTAGTTATGTTTTGTGTCTCCTCTGTCTTTTTTTTGTTTACACATAGCACAATGCTTTTTATGGTAGACGCCAATAATTTTGTTTTTATTTCATTCGAAGCACAAAAAAAAAGAGAAATTAAAATTTTAAAGATAAAATCCAACTGTCTAAAAGCCAATCAGCAAAAAACAAGTTTCTTTTTTCGTTTCAAAATTATAAAATTAAACTTTTTTTTAATAATTTAAAAATATATTAACACAAAAATGCTTGAAAAACTTTTTCAGAGAGGTAATTGAAGGATTTTGAGCAGAAACGACGGATGCATATAGGCCACAATTTTTTTTTCTCGGGTATATCAAAAGGAAACTTATCAAAAAAAGTTGGTAGCTGTTTTCCTGCTATCAGGTATCCAAAAGTTTATTTTAAATAAAGTAGGCGGGGCTCAAGAAAACGCAATACATACAATCAATGACTGAAGCTTTCTACTAAAATTTATTCAATAATATTCGAAAAGTTGTGTTTTTCCGTTTTAGAACCATAAAATTAAATTTTCCTTTTGTTATTTAAATTTTTTAAAGACTTTGTTAAAATTAAATTTTAATTAATAAAAAATTTTTTTAGCTCAATTCAAACCGCACCATAATACATACAACTCTACAGGGCAACTATCCCTTGTATTTAATAAACCTTTCCCAATAGTTTTATGAACATTTGAAAAGCTCCTATTTTATTTAATAAATTTAAAAAAAAAATTAAATTGTAGTTAAATATTTTTTGCTTGCAAACGACAATGAATGATTCGTTATTTTCTCGGTTAGTTAGTTTGATACTTTAAAAAAAAAACTTTTAATAATAATATTTATAATTTTTTTAAATAATTATACCAAAATTTTTGGTGACTTTTGTATGTATCTAAAATAATAATCAAAGACTTCTTTAGATGCCGTTCAAAAAAAATAATGGTAATAATTATAATTATTTGTTGTTTAAATCTTATATTATTTCATTATTATTTTTCTAATCATTCAAAATTTTTTATAAATACTGAAAAAAGAATGGTGAATCATATTGTTTTAATTTCTGCAACTTATTTTAAAAACTCTACTTTGTAAGCTTCTTTCTTTTAGTAGAAAATGCTTGACTTAAAAAAATTATTTATGCCAAAAATTTATAATAATTTTGAGAGCTTTTTAGATACCCTCCAAATACAGCAATCATATTTTTTTTAAATCAAAGAAACTGGAATCGTAATGCAACATTATTTTGTGAATCAATATCATTAACTAATAATCCTACAAATAACGTTACATTATATGATACAAGTGAAATAAAATATCCCATTGAAAAAAAGATGAAAAGTTCACCCTTAATTGTTACTGTTTTAAAAGCAGCTTTTAATTGTCCGTGGGAAATGCATTGGGCTGTCTGCAATGTCACTTCAAATCCAAATGCTTTATATATATCGGGTGAAGATGAGTTCGCCGCACCTGTTGCAGTAAGAAGCAGCGAGCGCCAAAACCAAAACAATAAAATTCAGTAAAAAAAATTTTAGATTCCTTTTCGAAACGCATACGAAAAAAAACATGACGTAATTAGTTGTTTAAGTTACGTTTATTACGGAGAAAAATGGCAAATGATACTTGTTTCACTTGAAACTCAACGACAATACGGTGTTGGACTTCAAGTTTATTATATTCAAAGTATAAGGGAAGAAATTTTTAATTTGCTTAAAGTGAGTTATTATTATATTCAAATACAGACAATGTTGGTTCCGAAGATAAATAAAATTGTTAAAGTTAATTTTTTAATTTTTTTGCAATTTTTTTTATACTTTGAATTTTAAAAGTGTGTGAGAAAATGGAAATCATTAAAATATTGCTTTTTAAAACGAGATGTTTCATATGATAAAAATTTTTATAGGCTTATCAAAAAGCAGGCGCTGTTGAAATTGAATTATGGAATATGGTTAATTTGGGACCAGATCATAAAAATCTTAAAGATCCTAACACTGGACTTGAAAGGGAAAATCAAGCTGGAGCTTCCACAGACTGTTTTTTGAAATATCGAGAAGCTGCTGAATTTATAATTTCTTGGGATATTGATGAAATTTTTTTTCCAAAATTAGGAAAAACATATTATGAAGAATTTCAACAATTAAGTTTAAAGTATCCTCAAGCTGCTACGTTCCTCTATGATCGATATACAACAGAAGTTTTTACAAGTAAATCTGTTAAAGAATTTTAAAAATATTTAATTAAATATTAATAATTTCAGCCAATTCTCCATCAAACTTTTCATTTTTGCTATTACTTAATACCTCTCGAATAATAGATGAATTAAAATTAATCAAATATGTTGTTCGACCATCCCGAGTTGAGGGATTATATATTCATTTGCCTTTTAACATAGTAGATGGTTATTTTCAACAAATGATCAAAGAAAATTATATGCTTCATTTAAGAAAATGGAATAACGTGAGGAAGTTTATTTTATTATTAGTTATTTTTGTTTTAAAAAAAAAGGACATTAAGTTTGCGTTTAATAGCATCATTTGCGCCACCAACGACATATTTGGCTTTATCGTCGTCATTCATAAATAAGGAAATGTTAATAGATTTTTAATTTTGGGATTTTTATGGCTCAAAAAATCAATATGTTTTTGCCTCGATATATTATTATTTTTTCCCATTTTTAGAGTGAAAACTATACTGAAGTTGGTCCGGCGGCGGCAACATTGAAAGTAGAAAAACTTTTCAAGGAACAATTAACTGATTTTCTTTCACCACCATCTATTATTTCTTTTGATGAAAATGCTATGACTTTTATAAAAACATATGCAAAAAAAGAATTTGATAGTTTGCCCGAAAGTGTTTATTATTATCCAATGTTTGTGGAATGTTCTAAATTAATGTTGGATATATATTTTTCTCCTAAAGTCAATGATTCGTGTCTAGCACATTCATTTTGCAAAATCCCTCCAATATCAAATGTTCCATGTGTTATTGCTCATAAACAATATACTCATCAATTTGTTTCCAATGAAATAAAAATTCATTTTGCTATAACAAATGATTTTTTGATTAATAATAATGGATGCAATATGGATGTTTATGTTTGAGATAAATAAAAAAAATATTTTTTTGCTTGCTTTACAATTTTAATAAAATACAATAATAATGTTAAATAATTTTTATTTTTTGGTTATAGAAACAAGAAGTGAGCGTGTGGTTGTTAGTCATAATGAAAAAGACATACGAAAAATTTACAACTTTTTTAAGTCAAGTCCAGTGTTGTGACTGGCTCCGCCAGCTCCGGCTCCGGAGCGCTCCGCTCCGCTCCAGGTCGGAGCTCGGAGCTCGGAGCGGAGCTGGAGCTAAATAAAAAATACAGCTGGAGCGCGGAGCGGAGCTGGAGCCAAAAAACTTTTTTTTTTAATTTTGAAAATTATTTTTAATTGGAAAAAAAGGCTTTGTTCAATTCCAATGCCTCTAAAATAGCTCAGAAAGGCATAATAATAAGGTTATTATAGTTATTTTTTTGAATTATGCTTATTTGAAAAAAAAATTTTGGAGCCGTAGCGGAGCTGGAGCTCGATTTAAAAAATGGCCGGAGCGCGGAGCGGAGCTGGAGCCAACATAAATTTTTGCCCGGAGCTCGGAGCGGAGCTGGAGCCAAGATTTTGTGAAAGTAACAACACTGGTCAAGTCTCGTAAGAACAAAACAGAAAAAATGAACAAAAGTTTTCGTCAAAAAGTTAGAGAGACAGAAAGGAATAAGGTGAAAAGAGACAACAAAAATTTAGATTTTTAGATAAATGTTCTTTTTTTCTTCTTACCTATTTTGCTAGTCTTTTTTTTTATCCCGCTGAGAGTCAATCAATATTTCAGATTATTGTGCGGAATATTTTGCTTTTTATACTTTCTTTGGGTAAGCCGAATTTTAATGAAAATAATAATAACTTTTGTGTTTTTTTTTCTTGTCTTCGCCGCTCATATTCATTTCCTTAAAGGAGACTGCCGCTGCTGCTGGGTACGTTGAAAATCAAGAAAAAAAATTTTGTGAAAGAAATAATTTTTTTTATTCTATTTTTAAAAATTTGTCATTACTGAGTTTTTAGATCATTTTTACAAGTGACAAAGATCCGAATAAATTTTCTTTCCATCAATGAAATTAATATTTTCTTAAATTCAAAAAATTAAAATTCATCGTTAATCCAATTTTCATCGAACGCATTGGCAATTTTTTTTGATACTTTTCTAAAATTTATTATTAATTTTTTATTTCAAAGTGACTTTTCATTATCGTCATTTTTTTCTGAAGTTCGCTAGATTTTTTTGAAATCCATAGATCTGCAAGTGTCTTGCCTTGTACGGCGAAAAGTTTTTTTATTCCTTTCTTCCAAAAATTCTTTGATTTTGTGCTGAATAAAATTTTTTTATTTTCTTTTGAGCAACTCAAACGATTTTTATTCTTTACTAAACCCATTTATTAATGCTTCCGACGACTTAAGGCGTGGAAAAAGCGATTATTTTGTCGTCAAAAGGTAAGTTCCTCCTTCGTCTCCGAAAAGGAACGCATTCATTTTTAAAAAATTATTTATATTCTTTCTCGTACCTTTAATTTCGTTGTTATTCTTTTAATACTGAATTTATTTAATTAATATATTTATAAAATATTTTATTAGCTTAAAAGAAAATAAATTTAAAAAAAATGTCGGATGAAAGATGCAAAATTTGTGGACGCCCTCGCCAATGTTTACGTTATGGAGCCAAATGTTGTAATGCGTGTGCAGCATTTTTTGTTCGAATGAATCGAGATAATATTGAAAGTAAATGTGATAATTTTTATTTATGTCTTACAAGTATGTAAATTTTATATTTAAAAAACATTTTCAAAAAATCAAATTTAATGAAAAATATTTACTTTTTTTAGCCCCTTCATTGGAAGGAATTCAATGTCAAAAGTGTCGATTTTTAAAATGCTTGGAAGTTGGAATACATTGTCCCCAATTATTTAAAACTACACCCATAACTGCTGAAAATTGTGGAGAATATTACATTTTTTCAAAAACTGTGAATAAATTATTTAATTTATTGACGGAATATCCTGAAAACTTATTTGATTTTGTGAAATCAGGGATTTCAACTTTATTAGATAAAATAATTAATTCTTTTTCTGAAAAAACAAAAAATGAAAATGAAAACGCCGTGTTGCCAGATTATATTTTAACTTGGGCCATAGTTTTACAAAGCAATGAAATACCTTTGGATGAATTACATTTATTATTTTATTCAATCATTTATGATGTTCAGCTTAATTGGTTGCCACCCTTCCAACAAACCCATATTCAAGAATTGCAAAAAAATGCACGAGCTCGAAACCATTTATTGCATACAAATAACAAACTTTTTGATAAATTAACAACTTTTTTTGCTAATGAATTTTTAAAGCACTATTGTCCAAAAATGTTAAAATAATACATATCAATTAAGCTAATATATCTAATTACTTTTTAAAAGGTCCTTTTAACTCATGGTGTTATTGATGTTTTGTAACAATTTTTTCCTAATGATTACTTATTTGTTTTATTTTGAAAAAAAAAATGACGTTTTTGTTTTTATTTTTTTGATGTTTGGGAATAAAAAATATTTGATTAAACAATCGAGAAAAAAAAATTTTCCTCAGCTTTTGAGGTTTTTCATTTTGTTGTCTCATTAATTAATTTTTTTGTGAGACAAATGCCTGGTTTCTTTTCTTTTTATTTTGAGCATTTAACAGATCATATTTATCCGAGGATAAAGGTTTTTTTTTATTTGTAACAAAGCAAGAATGCATTGCTTTTATCGCACACATATTTAAAAAAAAAAATTTTTTTGTTAACAATAAAAAATTATATAAAATTAACATTTATTATCCATCTGGAATATCCTTAATGATGTCATTTTCAAAGCTTATGGACAGCCATTAAAAAAACCAATTCAACAAATTAATGTTTAAATTTTAAAAAGAAAGGGAGAAAATTTCACACGTGGATTTGGAATTTATTCATTTTTCTCATCGAAAAAAATCTGATCTTTTTTAAACCAAACCAAATTTTTTGGTTTCCATTATTCAAATTAAAAATTAGATTTCTTCATTTTTTTTTCACCAAGTCTTTTACTTAAAATAAAAGCAAAAGAGAAGAAAAATAACCGAAAAGAAAAAAAAAATATGGCAAGACAGTCAACATTCACATTTCGAAGCGGCGTCGACGACTTATTGATTTCAATAGTCGCCTTTCTTCGCATTTGTTTCTCTACCCGCTGTTTTTTTTTTGTTGCGCACGAACCATTGTTTTTTTTTAAGAATAAAAAATACAAATTCTCTTCTCATTGAAAACTTTATTTTTCTATGTATATTTCGCATTGAATTAATGAGTAATAAAAGTTTCGTCGCTAAAGATTTTTTATTTTAAAACCAAGCAAAAAAAAAAACATTTTATTAAACAAAAACATAATCTTTTTGAATCCTCTATCGATTAAATAAAAATTTAGATATTTATTATTTATTTTATAGAAAATAGTGCAGTTATAACATTTTTTTAAAATACATCTATTTTACATCCATTTGGATTAATTATTATATCGTCGGTTAATGGATAATGAACCTTCAATGTATTTGAAATGGATTGATGTGCATATTGTTTATGAGCAATGGCGCATGAAACATTAGTAAAGCTTGGAATATTGCAATATATTTGGCCAAGGCATGCCTGGCTTACTTGTTCCGAGAAATATACTTTAAACATTTGATCGAAGCATTCCACAAGCAAAGGATAATAATGCAAACTTTCTGGAAGGTTTAAAAATTCTTTCATCGCATTTTTTCTTACAAAATTTGCTGCGCTTTTATGAAATTTTTTAATTTTTTCCATTTCCATCAAATCGATTATTTGATCTTTAAATGGATTTTTAACTTTAAAAGCTTTTTTATTCCATTTTCTATCGTAGGTATCAATCTAAAATAAATTTTTGGTAATAAGAAAGTTAGTAACTTTTAAAAAAAAGATTTTACCATTTTCCATTTTCTTAAATGCAGCATATAATTATCTGTGACTTTAACTTGAGTATAATCCTTCACAACATTTTCTGCCCAATGTATCCATAATGCTTCAACTCGAGATGGTTGAACCACAAATTTATGAATGTTTTGTTCATCAATAATTTGAGCTGATTTCAACATATGAACGAAGGAGAAATTTAATGGTGATTTTGCTATAAAAAAATTATATATATTTTTTTTAGTTTTTCTTCAAAATCCTTTTACTTGTAACAAATTGAGTTGTATATCGATCATATAAAAATGAAGCGGCTTGAGGATATCGCGAGCTCAACATTTGAAATTCTTCATAATAATTTTTTCCTAATTTTGGTATCAAAAATTCATCCACATCCCATGAAATTATAAATTCTGCAGCTTCGCGAAATTTTAAGAAGCAATCATTTAAAGCAACCGCGTGATTTCCCCATTCTGAACCGGTATTTGGATCATTATTAAAGCTTTTATGATCTGAGCCAAGATCAAGTAAATTCCATTTTCTTATATCCACAACTCCTGCCTTTTCATACGCCTAAAATTTTTACATATTTTTTTTGCATTTTTATTTAAAAAAAACAAACTTACTTTAAGCAAATTAAATATTTCTTCTCTGATGCTATGAATAAAATAACCTTGTAATCCCACGCCAAATTGTCTTTGAAATTCGAGGGATGAAAGAATTAATTGCCATCGTTCCCCATAAAATATATGCCCGATGCAACTTATCACATGGTGCTTTTTCTCATAAGCTTCATTCAATGGGATCTGTAAAAGGAACTTTTTATTTGGTTTTGTAAACTGAGGGAATTCAATTTCTGGAAGTATTAAAAAAATTTTTCCGAAAGCAGAACTTTGCAAAAATTTAAAGAAATCCTATTTGAATATTATAAACGTTGTTTCTCTGTTTGAATGAATTTTAGCTTAAAAAAATATAATTTCCAAGCTTTTTTGATGTTAATTTTTCAATGAGAAGAAATGTTTAAAATTATGTCTTTTTTTGTCATACCGTTACAGGCTCAAATCCCTTAACGCCACTTGAAAGGGCCAATGAATTAGGTGTTGGAGTTACACTGCAAATAGCCAAATACGATTCCCATTTACATCCATGAATCGCTTGCAATACATAAAGGAGAGAAGCCTGGTTTCTTAATTTTTGTTCTTCTGGATATGTGGCACTATTCAAACTAAATAAAGGAGCATTTTCATCCACTCTTTTTATCAGTGATGTGGATTCACAAAATATTTTGTGGTTTTCTTCCTTCCAACCTGTTTGAGTTATAAAATGTACGATAGCTGTATTCGGCGGATACCTAAAAATTGTTTAAAAAAATGTAAATTTTTGGTTAAAAATAAGTTAAAAAAAAGTAACTTTCAGTGTAGAACTTTTATAATACGTCGAAGAAATAACAACAATATGATAAATATTTGGTATTTTTGTTAAAAATTTTACATATTTAAATAAAGCCGAAAAGGTGACTAAGAATATTATTAATAAAAGACTAATGAATTTTGCTTTTCTACTAAATCTAAAAAAAAAAATTTTTTATTTCATTAAATTTTTTATTTTTTAAGGTAACTAACTTGGAAAAAATATTGGAATGAATTAAATAATTATAATTTTTTAATTTTTTTATTTTGTTCGAAAACTTTACATAAAACATTTTCATTTTTTAAAGCCAAGAAAATAAAACTTTGGAAAGCCAAAGTAAAAAAGTTATAACAAAAAGTAAGTTTATTTACAAAATTTCAAACTAAAGCTTAGAATTAATAGTTTTTTTGATGATGACGAAAAGAAAATTTAACTAAAAGAAAAATTTTTAGGAAGACAAAAAATGGATAATAATGCTTATAATACTAAATCACCGCCTCCAAAATTAGTTACCTCAACAAATAAAAATATGTCAAAGAAAAGCTTCAAAATAACTTCCTTGATTTTTTTTACATAAGACAAATTTTTTTTAGTATTTAAGAAAAAAAGAATATTTAAATTAAATTCACATTGTCAAATCAATAAATAAAAACATGAATAAAATTTAGGATGGCAACACCAAATAAATGTTATCTGCAGCTTTTATAAAAAATGGAGAACTTCAGCGTTTTCTCACAAAAATTTTAAGTTTGAAAAACTAACGAAATCTTTACCTCTTTGACAGCTACTCGGTGGAACTTTTTTGAAAAACCATTGATTTTAACTTTATTTTTTGTTGTTGAAAAATCATCGATGTTCTGCATCCCTTTGGTGGCTTTTTTTCAACAACTCCGCCATTTATTTCCAAAAAAGGAGAAGAATTGAGTCGCAGAGATTTTTAGCGAAAAAATGGCGTGGGCAGCTCAAAAAAGCAGAAGAAAAAATTGAGAAACTGAAAAGATTCGAAGGTTCGAGATTCTTTTTTTCCAAAATCAAAAAATCAAAAAAACATCATTAATTTGATCATTTTTGAACGTTTGCACTCTTTTTTGACCTCCATTTTGGAAGAACTAATTCATTTAATAGGTAATTTTTTGTGCAGCAAAAAATTTTTTCCTCAAAAACAACTTTTTTTTCCTTTGAAAGTCTTGTATCAATTGTCGGAATCTTTATTCGACGGGTCTTAATTGAGTGATGGATGAATGACAAATATGACGCCAGAATGGGTCTCAAAAAAAAAATGATTTGATACTTGCTTCAATAAAAATTATTCTTCGATCTTTTTTCCCGTTTATTTGTAATTCTCGAAGGTTTGGTTCCACAGCTCAAAAAGTTTTTTCTTACTAACATAAAATTTTTTTAATTCAGATATATTAAACCAAAACAAAGCAATGTTGAATTTAAAAAAATGAATAATTTGCAAAATTTTTATCAACAAATAAAATTTTTTTTTATCAAATTTAATTTTGTTTTGCTCGATTTTTTTATTTAAAAATTTTTTAAAATTAAGTATTTGAAAAAGATATTCTTTTGAGCGCCTTTCAACTGATGTCATTTACCCGAATTTTTTTATTCACCTTCCAGCCCTAAATATTTTTTGTTGTTGGTTTGTAGAAAGAAAAATGACATCAAGCAACAACAACAAAAAAAATATATTTAATTTTTTTAGCTTTGATTGTCAAAATAATTTTTTTTATAAATTCGTATGATAAAAGCTTTGCTTTGTTGTTTCTAACAACAACAAAGAAAAATTATTCTTTATACTCAGATATAAAAGTGATGTGCTACAAAGAAACTTTTCATCCAACAAATTGTTTAAAAAATAAATTAGACAAAAAATTTTTTAGAGTTATTTTTCCTTTTTATGTCTATGCGATCGATAAAGCTTCCCTCAGGCTATGGAAAGTTTCATAAGAACTAGACCTTGTTTAAAGAATACGCAGCCGAAACAGTCCATTCTGAATAGACAAAAAAATAAAATATCGCAAAAGAAAGAGGAGCATGGCAGTTACGGACCAGGACAGCGCGAATCCATTTTTTTCCAAGACAAAGATTCGAAACAAAAAAATTCCCCGGGATCCAAAATTGACAGTCTTGGAAAAAGATCGGGCGATACTCAACACTTTGAGACCCAGACTTTTAGTATCGCAAAGCCCTGTTCGGTGATCGAGGCAGTATAGTAACTACAAGCAAAAGAGAAAAAAAATTGAAAAGTATACAGGTTACAGGTTTTTTTGTTTATATGTAAACTGTTGTTGTTCATTCTCTTCGAAAGAGAAAGAAAAAAAGATCGCTTTCTTTTTCTCTTTTTTTTTGAAAGGCTTTTCTGTTTTTCAATGGAAATGAGCAGCGCGAATAGCAGTTTTGTTTCACTTTAATTCAGTTTGCATTTTGTTGTAAGAAAAAGTTTTAAAATCAAATTAAACTTAAATTTAAAAATACTGATGAAAATGATTTATTTTCCTTTCCTGATAGCCATTATTATATCTATATCAATGTTAAAAAATCTCTTTAAAACAACCATAAAATTTTTAAAAAAGACACAAAAGTAGAATTAATTTTTGGAAGGCTTCACAATTTTTTTATTGCCCTTTACTCATCAAAAACCCTAAAACTAAGACCCTTGTTAAACAAATGGAGACGAAAAAGATACATTATTATTTTGGTTATTTAAACGTAAATTATTAAGACACGAAAAATTGGTCATAAAAAATTTCAAATTTTTTTTATTTTCTGTATGCCTTTTCCTCGGCCTGGTCCAACCCTAACCGGTCGCATAGCCAGAAACAGGATCGAGAAACAGCTAATTGGATGGATATTAATTTGTGGTTTGATTGAAGTTAGTATTGCCAAAGAATATTTGATATTGATGAGCAAAAAAATTTGAAAGTTTTTCAAAGCCTTCACGAACTTCTTCAGGACCATAGTTTTCAGGAGTTAATTCTTTTTGAGCACAAAGATTTTGAAAATGAATTAGCCGAAATTGATCAGCAAAATTTAAATTTGGAAGTTTAATTTTGCAAACGATGGAATAAAAAAGGACAAAGGATTTATTGAGAGGGATTTGATTGGTGTAAAGGAGTTCTGCCCAAGGAAGCAAATAATTTGTGATTTGACTGTTTGGTAAAAGTTCCAAAGCTTTATAAACCAATGTTCGATCTTCGCGTTCCAAATAATTAAAAAGCAATTGTGGGCTAGCTTGGATGGTGATGAAGAGGTTATTTAATTTTTTAGCCAAAACATAATATTCACCATATTTTTCGATTTTATTTTCATTTGATTCTGGAGCAACTTTTCCATGAATCATTCCAATTTCCAAACATTTTTGATATCGACATTTCCGACATGATGTACATCCAGTTAAGGTTGGAACTAAAGATATTATAATTTTTAGATTTTTTCTGATTGAATGCTTTTTTCCAATATTTTAAACTCCGAAAAAAGGATTTAAAAAACTTTATGAGAATAACCTTCAAAGAATTTTTTAGATTTAAAAATTTGCATATTTAGTGACGAAAAGCTACGAAAGTGAAAAACGGAAAAATACACCCATTTTTTAATTTAATATTTTCTTTCGATTTAAAAATGAATGATCGAAAAAATACGGGATTGGGAAAATTTTAGTTTTTTTTTGAATTTTAACAAATAATAAAAAACCTTACTTGCCAAGCATAAATTGTAATTGGTGCAAACATATTTTTTGCTATGAATAACAGATCGCATAAAAAAGGTTGCACATGCAGTGCATGCTTGTCCATTATATCGCTTACAATCGAGATTTTGAGTTCGGCCACAAACTTTACAACTTTTTTTAGGCATCATCATCGCAACGCAACTATCACTCCGATTTTTGGAAAAAAAATTAAATAAATGAATTATTTGTTATTCCCAAAAGTTTTTTTCCTACTTTTATTTTGAAGAAAAAAAAATAAATATTATTCGCCTCCGCCTCCATAATTTATTCCATTTTCCATAGATCATTCAAAAAATTAGGTAATGACGACATTAAAAAAAATTCTAACTGCTCTGATAAGAAGATAGCAGCTACATGAGAGTGGCACGAGAAGTCGTAATTTTTTCTTCTCAGGTCATGGGCATGCATTCATTGGCGTTGAAAATAGGTTTTTTTTCTTCTTCAAATAAATTTTTTTTAGGGCATTCACAGTATTCTTTGTTTATACGTCACTTTATTTTTGAAGTTTTTAAGTAACTCAGACTTTTTTTTTAATGAGTGGGATTTTTCTAAATATATTTTTTGATGATTTATTTTTGACAGTTGTCAAGAAAAAAAATTTGACGAGCGACAAAGAAATGTTCAGCAAACTTCTTTTTTGTGAAAAGACTAATTAATTATTAGAGAGCGTAAAAATCGGCTAATATCGCAAAAGTGAGCGTCAGCATCCATTTCTTCGCGCACTAAAAAATTACCAAAGTAAATTTAAAAAAAATGTAGGAACAACAACATGGCGATGAAAGAGAGAGACTTCCATCATTTTTAGTAGGAGAAAAGTTATTCTTTAAAAAATTTGTTGCTGGAAATTTCTTTCGCTCAAAAAACTGTTCAAACAAAAAAAGGTGTTTCAGATCATAATCAGCAAAGCCATTTCTTCTCAGTTAACCTTTTCATTCCTTCCTTTTTTAACGTTCAAAGATTCCTTTTTTATTGAACGTTAGAAATTTGTGAGTGATTCTTTTTTGATCGAAATTTCGAAAAGGCATCTTTTAATTTCAAAAGATAAATAATAATTCCATTCAACGATTGGACACACAAGGAGAAAATTTACTATTTTAAAAAGGCTTTAGTGGCGAACAAATTTTTTTTGTTTCTAATTAAAAATACATATATTAACTTTGAATTTTTTATGGCACCAGTATTTAGCGTCGTCGGGTTGCTTTAAAGAAAGAAACCAAAAAAGTTAAAAATGAATTATTTTATTTTTAATAAGTACGAACTTTAATTATTTTTATTGGATAAAATTATAAAATTATTTGTGTTTGTTGATTTTTATCATAATTTTGTAAAGCTTCTTCGACCGAGTGGAGGCAACTTTGGCATAAGTGTTTTCGTTGCTCATGAATTTCTGTATCAAGTTTTTGACGCTTTTCAAGCATTTCTTGATGCTTTTTTTGTAATTCTTGAAGATATGCAATTTTATCCATAATTTTTCTTAAGGGTTTCACGGGATAAAGCACTTTTTGAAAGTGATGGCTGACTTTTTGGGAATGATGGAAATGTGGTTATGGTGGTGTCTTTGTAAAAAAGGGTGCTAAAAACGAAAAAAAAACGATTAAAAGATGAAAGACAAAAGCAAAAATAACATTTTAACGCAAAATTTAAAGGCCCACGATCAATAAAATTTACTATTGGATGTCAAAACATTAAAAGATTACATCCTTCATTTAAAAGAAGAAAAAAATAGAGGAACTATCTTTCTTCTGTTATCACTTAATGAAAGTTTCCAGAAAAAAAACCAGCTACTCTCATTCTTCTTGTGACGCTTCTTCTTCTACGAGAAAGCAAAATGGCAAAATATTTCTTTGAATATTATTAAATAAATTTTATTAGAAAGTTTCAGCCATTATATTGCTTTTTCTTGAGCCCGCCTACTTTATTTAAATAAACTATTGGATACCTGGTAGCGAAAAAACGGCTATCAATTTTTAAAATAATAAGTTTCTGACAAAAAAATGCTTATTCCTTTCAATCATAATGCAGATATTTGATATTCCGAAGAAGAAAAAAATTGTGACCCATATGCATCCGTTCTTACGCAAAATCCTCAAGTTTTCTAACAATGGGTGGGTTAACGACCTCCGTTTATACCATCCAGTACTTAGGTAGATAACTCTGGATTTTATGATACCATAAAAGAATTAAAGATGATGTCAAAAAATTTAATGAGCACCAGGGAGAATTGAATTGAAAATAATTTAAAAAAATTTTAATAAATAAAAATGAAAGTTATTTTTGATCATCTAAAAGGTGTTTTTTCAAAATCAAAATTTTTAAGTAAATATTTTATTTGAGGAAACAGAAGAGGCAATTTTCCATAAAATTTTTTTTAACCTTTTTTCATTCTCAAAGACCGTTTTTTTGTTATTTAAGATTTCATATATTCAAAGTTTTTTCTTTCTCGTTTTTATTTTTGCCCACACAAATTCCAAAGAAGTAGTAACTAAAGATCACCTCTTTTTTTTAAAGGTAATTGCTCTTTTTTCGAGTTGGAAAAATAATAAGAAGAAGAGTGATGGTAATGATCTTTGCTTATTATGATGAAAGTGGCGCGACGAGTCTTTCTTTTGCTCAAAGAGGGAAAAAATAACTATGATGGAAAAAAATAGAGTTATTGAGATTTATTTTTTATTTTTCTAAAGTTTTTTTTTCAAATAAATTTAACGCAACGCTCAAAAACCTTTTTTTTCTTCTCATGTTCTATGAAAGTTTGAAAGTTGCATCCACTCAAAATTGAAGGTCATTTCGATTATTTTTTCTTTTTCATTTGGTTTGAACGCAAATAGGCATAAATAAAAAATGACTACATATGGAGGAGAGTTTCGATCAAAGAATTATTCAAAAAATTTCTAACGTTCACTAAAAAGAGGAGTCTTTGAACGTTAAAAAAACGAAGGACGAAAAAGGTTAACTGAGGAGAAGAAATGAAATGGCTGATTTTGATCTGAAACACTTTTTTGTTTGAACTGTTTTGTGAGTGAAAGAAATTAAAAGCAATTCTTTTTGCAAGGAACTCTTCTTGTTTAAATAATTTCTATTACTTAAAATCATTAATTATTTTCATCAAAACTTGAGGACAATGAATAAAAATTGTCAACGCATTTAATTGAATTTCTATCGAATAAAAAAAGCATTGAGTTGATTTTTTCTGTACATTTGTACTCTTTTTTGACCTTCATTTTGAAAAAAACACTTCTATTTGAAAGCAAATTTTTATGCAACAGGAAATTTTTTCCTCAAAGACAACTTTTTTTTTTGCAATCTATCAGCAAGAAAAATCTTTAATAGACGTTCCATAAATAAATGACACCAAAATGGGTTTACAAAAATAAAGATTTGATTCTCACTTTTAAAAAGTGTTAACACTCTTTTTTTTGTTCTCGATGGATTTGTTGTTCCACTGTTCAAACATTTTTTTCTTTTTTGATTTTTAAATCTTTCAAATACAAAAAAAAATTTAACAGAAAACTGCCAGCATTAGAGATAAAAAATTCTATTTTGCCTTAAAAAAACGTATTAATTAAAAATGTTTCTTAGAAATTTTTTTTATTAAACCTTAATATTCAAATATTTTTTTAAACAAATTTCATCATTGATATTGAACAAAAAAATTCGGTTAAATGGAGTGGCAAGATCAACATGCAATGGCAAAAATAATTTTTTAATGACTGATTTGTAAAAAGTATTAAAAATATTTCGCTTTATTTTTGATTCTTTATCCGTGGAATGAAACTCAATATTGAGCTGACAAATTTTTGGATAGGATCGATAATAATCTAAAAAATTACTGGGCATAGTAAAAAATAAATTTTCTTGTTGGCAAAGTTGCTTACCAACAAAATCATTAAAAATTTCAAATTCTGCTCCTTCAACATCCATAAATAAATAATCAATTATATCAAAATAAAATGAAGTTTTTAATATATGTTTAAAAGAAATGTGTTTTATCTTTTTTGTGATATAAGTGTTATTGCCTTAAAAAATATTTTAAACATATTACTTTTAAATGAATTTCTCTAATAAAAAAATAAAAGAAAATCAAGCATGGAAGGACGGTGAAGGGCTTATTTTTTGGAAGCTTCGATTCTGGTCCGGTAAAAACCAACTATAGCTGGCGGGTCTCATTCATTGTCTATGCATGAAGAAAATAAACTCACTTAAGATACTGGCTTCAAAAGTTCCATTTTTATTTCCAACTGCAGCTTCAACAAATTTTCCAAATTGCATATATTCAAATCCGCCATTATTTAAATGAGGATCAACGCCCAAAAAAGTACAAAATGGATTTTTTTTAAACATTTTTTCTTCCACCAAAGTGTCATTTCCAATTCCCAAAGTAATTACATGGCATTCATTCGTTGTGAAAGGATTTATTGGATGAATAATATATTTTGCTTCATCTTTGTTATACATAATTTCGGCAGACATGTTTTTAAAGTTTTCTTCGCAACAATCCTTTAAAAAAATTTTAATTATAAAAACAGTAAATTTTTTTTCAACCTACCCCTACGATACTATGCAAATCAGCCCATTTTTGATCGAAATCATTTTCAGTAATATTTTTAAATGCTAAAGCCAAACATTCTGGACAGGAATTAAATCTTTTCGAAATTTCATTTTGCAAAGCATCTTTCGATGATTTTGATTTCTTATTAGTTTTGCCATCATTTGTTGCGTGATTTTTAAAGAAAAATAAACCAATAAATAAAGTTATTAAAAAAATTATGCAAAGAGTGATAGAGCAAGACCGCTTTAATTTTAATATTGAAAACATACTAACAATGAAAACTTTAAACTAATAAGTTAATGAAAATGAAAGTAAAAGCCATAAACCAAACATAAAAACAATAATCCGCCTTTTAGATTCCAATTAGCTCTATTGTTCCTTTCTATTATTAAACTAAGATAAAAAAAACCATTCTTGACAAAACTGCCCTTTAGCTATAATTAATTACTTCAATAACGCGTGAGGGCGTCACAAAAATTTGTGCAGCACAAGGAAAAAAGAAAATGGAAGAATACGCGAGAACAAGCTTTTTTTTTAATTGTCGCTGGATATCTAAAAAACTATGAAGATGTTCTTCCGCTACCAGGTATCCCAAAAGTTATTCAATTAAAGTAGGCGGGATTCACAAAATTCAATATAATGGCTAAAATTAAAATTCATTCAAATTCATAAAATTTTATTATTCATTTTATAACTAAACTCTAAGAATAGAAAATAATTATCCTAAAATGTCGCTTCCAAACTGCAAAGTATGTGGACGTGGTCAACATTTAACTTGTAAACGATATGGTAGTCAAGCGTGTACTGCATGCGCAACGTTCTTCATGCGAAGCTGTCATCGGTCAAATGAATATGTTTGTGGAAATTATAATTTATGCTTAGCAAGTAAGTTGTTCAACCCCAGTAAAATAACCTCCATGTTTGAGTATTTGGAATATATATTTTTGCCAATAAAATCTAGATCAAAAATTTAACGTTTAATTTTTAGTTCCAACATATCGTGGAACATCATGCCGAAAATGCCGATTTCAAAGATGTTTGGAAGTTGGCATTAGGGTTCCGACGATTCCCCGAAACCGGGGATTTTCCCCGATTCCCCGGCCCGGGGAAACTCCCCGATTCCCCGTCCCCGACGAATATCGTTCCCCGGACGGGGATTCCCCGACTCCACTTCCTCAGTCGGGGAATCCCCGACTCCCCGTCCCCGACCCATTTTTTATTCCGGGGAAAAATATTTTATTTTTAAACATGAGATTTGCTTTAAATAACCTCTCACCAATACTAATTAAGGCTAAATATGCTATGATTAATACACAAAAAAATATTTTTCCTTCATAAATTAACATTAAAAAATTTTCGGGGAATTCCCCGGTTACTTTTAGAATTTCGGGGATTCCCCGATTCCCCGTCCCCGACAAATGCTCTCCCCGGCCGGGGAATTCCCCGACTCAAAATCCATTTTCGGGGATTCCCCGTTCCCCGACATTTTCGCATTTCGGGGAATCGTCGGAACCCTAGTTGGCATGATTCGAGAAAAATCTGCCGAAGTCGAAGAAGGCAAAATTCTTGAATGTGAAGAATATTATATTCTTTCAAAGAAATTAAATAATCTCTTCATCACCATCAAAACTGATCCTCAACTATTGGTTAATTATATGGAAAATGAACAAAACAAAACTTTGTTGGACAAAGCCATCGAACTTCTACCTAAAAGTCAAATAACAAATTATATTCTTCCATGGGCTGAATTGCTTAAACGCAACCAGGTTCCTCAGGATCGAATATATCTTTTATTTTATTCTATCATTTGCCAAATCAAACTTCCAAATTTGAGTTTTCAAGAAGAGTTTTGTTTTATTCAACTTCAAAAACAAACGGCACAAAAGCATTTGATTCCTGACGCTTATGGTTCTGATGAAATTCGAGAAGGGTTTGATAAACTCACAAATTTTTTCGTTTCTCAACACCAAATTTTCTTTGGTATGAAATAATAAAATTCTTTTATGGAAATTTGAATAATTTTTTTGGTTGTTAATAATTTTATTTGTAATAACAGATTCTAATAAATTTTGTGGGTATAAAGCAAAGTTTTTTTCAAAGCGGCCTGCCTATCCATTCACATTTAATGAATAAAATGTAATAATTTATTTTTTCAAAGCAAATTACCATTTTTATTTCTGCATTTTATTTCATTGTTGAACAATACAAAGTTTCAAATTTGTTAGAAAAAAATTCGGTAAGCTTTTTTAAAGTTTCTTTTCGATTTTCTGAAATTTTAAAATGATGGGCTTTTTTAATAATTGCTTGATTTTGGCATTTTTTAATATATTCTTGTTGAAATGGTGGAATCCAAGATAGATTTAAATTATAAATAATTGAGAAGAATAATGCTCGAAATTCTTCCGGTTCCAGTTTATTATTTTGTAAAACCATTGACCATGTTTGCAATTGAGGAGGGAAGCTTTCTTCCATATTTTTTAATTTATGCTTTATCAACGAGGAATCGTCTTTTTCAACAAAATCATATAATAATTCTGGATATTGAAGACACGTTTGAAAGAGATTGTGTAAACATTGGGCATAAGTATAATATATCTCAGAATTTATGGGTTTATAAAATGTATTATTAAAAAGTTCCACGCAATTCATTCCAATTTCAAGGCATTTAGAAAATCTGCAACCTCGGCATTGAGCACCTTCGAGGGATGGGTCTAAAAAACTTTTATGGGTAAAATTCAATTTTGAGCAAAATTTTAAAAGCATACTATCTAGACATGAATAAAATTTAGTACATTCATATTCAACTTTAGTTGAGATAGTTCGAATAAAAAAAGATCCACAAGCACTGCAGGATTCTCCACCATAGTGTTGATGGTTATTTTCACGATTTTTGCCACAAACTTTACATTGATACAGCATATTTAAATTTGAATAATTTTATTCACCATAAAATATTTTTAAGCGTGAAAACCAATTCTTTGAGTAGAAAAAAAAAATAACGACTACTTTCTTCAACGATGGACGGAGGAAAAGTCAAGAGCCCACTCTTTTAAAAAAAATTTTTTTCTTGATCTTCATCTTTGATAATGCTCTCGCTAAAAGGAAGAAAAAAAATTTGAATGACCATCGGCCCTTTTCCTCCGCTTCCACTTCCGCTGATGAGGCGTTTGATCTATGGCGCTGCTACCCATCGTCGTTATAATTATGGACCGATCCGCTTGTCGTCGCCGAAGAAAGTTTTTTGCAAGAAAAAAGGGTCTTAATTTTTATCCCAACAAAACAAAGCCCAAATTAATCCGAGACCGATTGAAAAATCAAAAAAACACTTTCATACTGCAGAAATTTTTTTTATTTTTTATTCAAAATTTATTAATTATTGAAGAAAAGCGAAAAAAAGAAGTGTAAATACTTTTAAAAAAAATTAATCAAGTTTCTAGTATTCTTAAAAAAAGTAAACCGAAGTTAGAAACCTCTTTAAAATAGAGTGGAATACTTTGAGTTGAGCTTTCTGTGCATCCATCTAAACATGAAAAGCTTTGTTTTTAGCCATGGAAAATATCAACAATAAAACAGATAAAAAATATTAACCACAAAAAAACTTTTTTCCGATACTACATAATGTGATGAACTTTTCTTCTTGAATTTTGACTAAATTTTTTTAAGATAAACCAGATTTGTAAATGTCTAATAATTTTCTTTTTATCTCAAAAAATTAATTAATAAACGTCATTTAAATTAATAATGTTTCATTGTTTTTAAACTCTTTATGTCTTTTTCATTAAAGCTTTTGGATTGTTTTTGCATTTGCTTTATGCTAAAAAATGAAAAAGTTTAAACACTTCTTTATTAAATTTTTGTGTATAATCAAAAAAAATTATGTATAAATTAAGGCTTTCAAAGTTTATAAAAACTCGTTGTTTTTTATTGTTTTCGTTTTGCTTTATTTATTTAATAATTTTATTTATTTGGTTTGATGAAAAATTATTTATTAGACATAATCCTTCTGGGAGGATAACAATAATCTCTGTAACATATTATAACAGTTCGACACTGTAAGTTTACAGTTTTTTGTTCGCAAATTTGTGGGCGATATTGTAAAAAAGAGGGGCATAAAAGATAACATTTTTTTTGGAATTGCCAAAAGAAGGATGATGGAAAAAATTTTTATAAGCTACAGTTATCGTTTGGATTTCCTAAACAAGCAAAGCCTTTTAAAAAGCTGAAACATTTTTTTTACAAATCTAAAATATTTTTAAACAGTCTAAAAAAAATTTTATAAACGAAAAAGTTTTTTTTCGAAATCGTTACTTTAAACAAAATTTTATTATTTTTTAGGGCTTGAATTCTCAAATTGGACTTCCTCCAAATAATAGAATAGTAAAATCAAATTTTTAGTTACAAACCAAATACCATCGTATTACATTTCAATGCAGACAAATGGCTTTCAACAGACCAAATTTGGATCTGCGTTACAAAAAACAACAAAGGCGAAATGTTAAAATCTATAATAAAGCCATATGCCGCTTTTCATACATTACCATATTGTAAATATCAAACTTATGCTTCCAATTGTTCAAGCGTCCCAAATCCATTATATTTTGCAATAGCAACTTTGCCAGCCTTAAAATTAAGTAAAAATTCTGGAATTCAAATACCTCTTCGAATTGCAGTGCCAAAAAAGTTTAATGTTGTTTCTTGCGTGAGCCCAATATTTTTTAATGAACAATGGCATATTAATATTCTCAGCATAGAAACTTATGCATATTTTGGTGTAAACAAACAAATTTATTATTTTATGAGTGCAATTAAAGATAATTTTAAATTACTAAAAGTTTGTTTATTGTGAAAAATTAATTAAATTTATAACAAAAATTACAAATTTAGGAATATGAAAAATTTGGTTTAATTATATTACATCCTTGGATAGTTCCTGATGTGGATGGAAATAATATAAGACAAGAGCTAGATTTTCGAAACCAAGCTGCCGCTTTAAATGATTGCTATCTTCATTATCGTGAATCAGCAGAATTCATAATCGCTCATGATCCTGATGATATTTTTATTCCAACTAAAGCTAAAACAATATATGAGTAAGTAACTTCTCAATGCAAACAAAAATGCCATCTTAGCGGCGAGTTGTCGGTCGAATTGAGGGTTGCCATTTGAGTTTAGAGTCGAGTTTTGTGTTTCAATTCATTGACTAGACTTAAACTTTGATATTTAGTAGTTTCGGTGTACACAAACAACAATCTTCCGAAAATTTAGTACAAAAGTAAATTTTTTTAGAAAACTAGGCTTCAAAATGCATAAAATTTGCCTAAAAAATACTAACTAAAATTTTATTATCAAATTTTCTATGCTTTTTTGAGAAAGTAAAGTTTTAAAAAACTCGACTAAATATCAAGAACTTCATTTAGCTTGCAAACAAGTCTGGCCAATATGTTTTTGACGTAAAAAATGAAAAAAAGCATTTTTAGAAACGCCATAAAAAGTTTTGCTATTAATCCAAATGCAGCATGGATTCCATATATGAAATATAATGCAGCTGTAAAATTTTCTAAAGAACTTTTAAGTTTTTCACTTTTGGATATATTAAATTCCATTCGAATATCGGATCAAAAACAACGAGAAAAAGCCCTACATCGAACAAAGTTAGTAGGATCAGCGTGGACTCATTATGCTCGAACGGTGAAAGATGGATATGATGAATATGAAATTACTCCAGAACATGGTTTCTTTGTTCATGTTCGAAATATTACTTTTACTTCTGAAAAAGTTAACGGCGACGAAGAAATACCAGAATTTGCATATAATTCGTTGTTCAAAGATTTAATTTCGATGATTGGAGAAAAATCTATAAATGAAATGGATCAAACTTTTCGAAAACGTCGAATTCAATTATTAAATTACAAAATTTTGAAAAATCTTACTTTAACTGATTATTATTCAAGTATGTTGGATGAATGCTACGAAACCATGTATTATAATAGCCCATTACGAGGAAAGCATTGTCCAACTCATTTTAAATGTAAAATCCCCAAAATTAAAGGTTTACAATGTATTCAAGCTGAACAAAATTTCAAAAAAGAAAGAATAGGAGATCTTTTTATTCATCAAGGTATTGATAAACCGGTGCTAAAATTGAAGAAAGATGGTTGTTCGCTTTAGATATTTTTTGAATCGATTTTTTGATTTTTTTTTGTAAAGGATAAAACTGTTTTTTGTTTTTGACTTAAGTGAATATATATTTATGTAGCCATTTTTAAATTAAATTTTAAAAAATGAGACGAAGCTATATTAAGTGATACCTATTTAAATATTAACAAGAATCCATAGTTAAATCAGAATCTTTTTTGTACGCTGAATATATCTGAAAAAGAAATGAAAGTTAAATTTGTTTGACAAAAGCAGAAACTTTGAAAAAAATAGTCATTGTCGTTATGTTTAATCAATATGGGTAATTTGCCTGAAAGTAAAAATTAAAAACACCATCATTTGTCAAAAATGAATAAACTTTTGAAGGTTGGAAGCTACAATTCCTGGAGAAAAAAACTTTATTTTCTTTCAACTTTGAAGAATTAATAAAAGTTTAATTATCAAAACGTCGCGTTTAGACAATATCGCGGAAAAACGTTTTTTCGTATCGATAAAGGGAAAACAAGTTCAAAGTGAAAGAAAAAAGTTAAAAAAAAGAAGATGTGTATGTAATCTTTTCGCGACTGAGTTTTTCATTTTAAAGGTTTTAGCAATGTAAATAAATGATAAATGATTAAAAAAAGTTTATCAATGAATAACCGATTAGCTGGATTTTAATGGCTGAACCAAAGAATTGTTTGGATAAGAGGAATTAATTATAAAAAAGGAGGTTTATGAAAAAATTTTAAAATCACCTTTTTTTAAGTTGTTTTTTGTTATTTTACTTCTAAAAATACAAGCAAATAAAAGACATTTCAAAAATGGCTGCAAAATAAGAACACATATATCAAGCAAGCTTTGAGGCAAGACATCAGTGAATCTCGTTTTGAATTAGGTCTTGAATTGGACATATGGATATTTTGTTCCAAATAATTTTAATTAAATATATTAAAATTATTCTCAACGGGATTTTGAATCGCATACCATTTATGACCTTCAACCAAAAATTATTAACACCTGCATCAAGCGTTGATGTAAGAAATTGAAGAAAAAAAAAACTTTTTGAATAAGAAAAAAAATTGCAGAGTAAAAGTGCTTTATTTTTATCATTTTTTATGCTTTTTTACATCCATTTTCAATGATTTTTTTTATCTTTATTACGTTTTAATAAATGAAAAACAAATTGGAATAATGATGCAACACTAAAGACAAAAAAATTAAGAAGATACGTTGAAAATGCTTTTTATTTTAAAAAAAACCATTACAAAAGAGATTTAGCATACAACATTTCAAATTTAATAACAAAATATTCCGTAAGCTTTTTCAAGGCTTCTTCTCGATTTTCATTTATTTTTAATGCAGCTGCTTTGGCTTCAATAACTTTTTTTTGGAGTTCTTTAATATATTCTTGTTGAAATGGAGGAATCCAAGATAAATTTAAGTTATAAAGGATGCAATAAAATAATGTTCGAAATTCATGGTATTCGAACTTATTATTTTGTAAGAGAAACGCCCATGTTAAAGTATGCTTAGGATAGGTATAATTATTAATTAAATTTTCTTTCATCTTCTTTTTTGATTTTTCAATCAATGATGGATCGTCTTTTTTAACAAAATCAAAAAACATTTCTGGTTTGTCAAGGCATGTTTGGAAGAGATTGTGGATGATTTTTGAATATTTTTGATAAATTTCAGGGTTCATACGTTTATGGGTGTAGTTGTTAAGTTCCACGCAATTCATTCCAATTTCTAGGCATTTGGAGAATCTGCATCCTCGACATTGAGATCCTTGAAGAGATGGAGCTAAAACTTTTTTTGGATAAAATACACTTTAAAATAAAATTTTTAAAACTCACTATCAAGGCAAAGAAAATAATTGGAACATTCATATTTCGCATCAATTTTGATGGTAAAAATGAAAAATGACGCACAGTCATGACAACTTTCTCCACCATAGCGTTGTTCATGATTTTCTCGATCTCTACTACAAACTTTGCATTGAAACATCGTCGAAGAAAAATTAGAATAGTTATTCATATTTTTTAAATCATCATTTCTCAAAAAATTTGTTAGACTGCTGCAACGTGGAATTGAAATTTTAGTAATTTAAGAAATCGATTTTCATTTTAATGAAGGAGGCAGAGGCAAGCGTTGAAATTTTTTTTTGATCCTCACCTTTGATAATGCGCTTCCCAAGGACATATTAGCGAGGCATTCACCTTCGTTCCTCTGCGTCTATGCCTCCCGAGGCGACAAGGACACATTGATGCTACTCCTCCGTCGCAAATATTTACCGATCCGCGGGGTGAAGAAGAAGAAAGTTTTTCAATGGAAAAAAACGGCTCAATTTTTTATTCAAAACACCGCCCGAGGAAGAGGCTTGAGGTATCAAACAGAATCGTTTATTATTGTATTTTAGCACACACAAACTTTATTAAAAACAAATTTATTAAACTCATAAATCTTTTTTTTCTTCTCAAACATTTTCTAAAATTGTTTTAAAGCTTCCATTGTTATATTATCAATGACAGGCTTTAATCTTCTTAATCCAAAAATAGAAATATGCCGATCATCTTGAAATAAAGGCAATTTTGTAAAAGAATCTACTGCATCACAATGTGTTCCATTACACAATGCATCTTTGTAATCAAACCAAATACATTTGGTACAGTTTAAATTATTTATCCAAAGCTTAATGATTGGATTATCTTTCTAAAAAAAACTCTCAGTTTATTTAGTGAATTTTCTAAACCAGAGCTTCTCTATTTTGATTTTAAGCACAATGAATAGAGTCAAAAAAATCGGTTAATTTAGAAATTTGACTACTTTTTTAATTTTTGAGTTAATTTCTGGCATTTTTGTTTTTAAAACGCAGAAACTGATAGTAAATTTCGTCAAAAACCATCAAAATCAATTTGGCTTTTTACCTAAGTTTTCTTTTTCTTATTTTAATATTAAAAAATTGAGTCCAATTAAAAAAAATTTTCAATTCGTTTAACAATTTTTGATGCAACAAAAAACCGATAATGGAATCGAAGAATTTTGATGAAATCTGCGAAAGCAGTCTGTGTTAAGCCAAATTCTTACTGGTCTAGGAATTGTGAATTCAATAGGTATAATATAATATTTTCTTCTTGAGAATTCCAGGGAGATCTGCCATAGAAATATTAGTTGTTCTTTATTTAAAATAATAACATTTGTGTAATTTTGTAAATAATCAATAAACTCATTCCATTTTTGATATTCATTTTTCGTTATAATTTCGCTATCTGTTTTGATTATAGGACCCCAATATGCTTGAACAATAAAGAGTACATCTGGTTTAAAAATTTTAACCGCGTCTTTCATGGCTTTTGTGGCTATGGAACATTCATTATCTAATTCCCTAATATCGTCAGTTTGAGGAATTCTGCAACCATAAGCAGAAACACGAATAACCTTTTTATATATTTTATTTGAAGTTATAGCACCCATAATATTCGTAGCAAAACTATTCCCAATCAAAACAGCGGTTAAATTTGCATTTGGATTTACTTCGACTTCGCAATATTGCAATCGCTTAATATTATAATTATCGAAATGAATAGTTTTTTGAAAAATGCAAGGAATATATTGTCCCAAAAGATTTTTATCATGTATAATTTTTTCTGCTACTTCTATTTCATTTATCGTAGACCAATTTGGTGGTAAAATTAAAGGTTGAGAAAGATTTGAGGCATTAGCAAAAAAGTCCAACGTCAACCTGGAATATTCCGTTTTCTAAAAGTTTTTGAAATGATTTTTTTTAAAGTATGACTTACATTTTTGGTAGTTGCATAGATGAAAATAAAAATGCTGGAATATAAAATCAACAGAATAAAACCAAGTTTTGTGTATGAATCGCAAAATTCAAGAAGCTTTTTTTCCAACAAATGATGAACAATTAAAGCTAAAGTGAGGGATACAAAAATAATAAAACATCCTTCTGAAATGGAATGTTTTATGTCAAATTGAAAACCTTAATTTAATTCTTTGCAAGATCTCCACAAGATTTGAGAATCGATCGGGAGAATCATGACCAAAATATTTTATGGAATAAAAAAAATTGGAAAAAAACTATTGCTACTCTTCCTCGCTTATAATTTTTTTTATGTTCAAGCTTTTTTTAGTAATTATTTTTAAAGTATTTTTCTCAAAAAAAGTTTATCAATGATGCAAACTTAGAGACTAGAATCAGAAGTTTTCTTAATCCCTTTACTTACCAATAAAGCTGAAGGTTGAAAATGTGGCTCTAATATGTCGCAAATATGTTATTAAAGGCCAATGAATTAAATACAAAACGTATGAAATATCACCCAAAGTAATCAAAGCTTTTTTCATATAATTATTAGAAATAAAATTTGAAAATGGGGATTCCTCATCGCTTGTAGAAGCCATAATTACAACGCTTACAGCTAAAACTATGCCAAAACTTAAAATAGTCGAATCAATTGAATATGGAAATGAAAGAATTATAATTATAATTGAAAATAAATAAATATTACACAATTTTAAATTTTCTGGGGCTTTTAAAGTTTGAGCTAATATTCCAAAAGAAAATTGCCAAATTCGACTAAAAATTGATTCAAATTTTGTTACTGCGTCCAAAGAAGTAAATTGATATAAAAAAGATGTCATGCAAATGGTCACCAAAAACAAACAAAGAAACTTGTGAGATACGTGAGCTTGGATCAAAGCTATTAAAGGAAAAATAGTGTAAAATTGCATTTCTACAGCCAAGGACCAACAATGACGAAAAAAATGATAATTTGATTTCTGAAAAGCGCTCAATTTTTAGTAAAGCTGCCAAGTTTCGATTTATTTTGCTTATAAAAATCCTAAAAGGCAACGTTTTGTTAATTTTTACCGTATGAAAATAATCCAATTTATTCATATGATCTTGGAAATTTGTAGCAAAAAATACGCTCCATTTTGCATCGATCACTAATAAATAATATTCCGTAGAATAAACAAATTTTTTGAAGAAAATCAAAAACATAAATATTACAACCACAAAAATTGGGACTATTCTTTTTATTCGTCGGTAATAAAATACCAAAACATTAAATTTACTCCCGTCATTTTTAAAAAAGCACATAGCCATTAAAAATCCTGAGAGAGCAAAAAATCTAAAAAATCTTTCATTTATAATTCTATTTTTCTAATCTTTGAGATAAATAAAACTAACATATCAACACCAACAAAACCATTAGGAAATGTTTCAGGCCAAATGTGAAACAACAATACGGAAGTAATAGCTATGGCACGCCAACATTGAAGATCATTTCTTTTATTACTATTTAAAGAATCCATGTTTTTTGATTTTTTAAAAAATCTAAAATTTAAAAATTTTAAACTTAAGATAATAAAATTTTTTTACACAGTGGATCGAGAGACTTTTTTTTCTCATAAAGATGTTGTTTTAAAGAAAATTTATTTGGAAAGTCTCGTTTTTTTAGTTATACAAAACTGTGGATTTTAGTAAAGTAAAAAGCTAAAAGTGAAAAAGCAAATAAATTTGAAAATTTTCTAAATTTTTACTTTTCTTGTACTAGTTTCGACGAAGGATAAATTAATGGTACTAATTAAACTCTTAAAAAATTATTTTTTGGAAAATAAAAATCGATATTAAAATCGCAAAAAAGAAAAAAATGAAGCTTAGAAAAAGAAAAATTTAGAATCAAAAAACACCAAAAAAAGTGAAAAAAAGCATAAAAAATGTTCGTCGTCAATGATTTTTGGTTTTTCATTGAAACATTGAAACAATATCGACCTATCATCAATGCTCGCAAGAACTAAAACAAAAAAGATATAATAATTATTAATTATTTTTTTATAATTGGACTGTAGAATAGTTAGCATAAAATAAAGTGAAATTATTAAATGAAATTTTATTATTTATTTAGAAAAACTAATTAAAAATTAAAAAAAGCTTAAAGAAAAATAAAAATTTAACAATCCAAAAATTTAAATATTGACTATTTTCAAAAATTCTTAAATAATAATTGCAATGATAACAAGACTTATGATCACAATGATAAACGGTTATTGCAAAAGTTTCTTGAGTACATTGAAGCTGAATTTACAATCCCAAGTCCACTTAATTAATGAATATAGTAATCTGTTTTTGTTGAGCATTCATTGAAATTTTTCTTGAAGAAAAATGAACTTGAAATTTAAATTATAATTAGTTTTTAGAATTTAAACATTAAAATAAAAAAATTTATTTCTTTTGAACAAAAAATAAATATTTTTAACTAACTTTTTTTCCTTCCTTTTAATTTTTATTGTTCAAGCGCAATGGACATTTCGAATCTAAAATAAAAAAACATTTATTTCTTTTTCGAAGAAAAATAGAAAAAAATGGATAAAGAAAGAAAAAATTAGCATAAATTTATCACATTTTTTTTGATTGATTACTTTCGGAAATAGAAGCGACTCTCTCTCTCCCGCATGACCTTTTACATCAATTGCGCAAATATAAAGTTTTGTTTTTTTATTCTCCAGGAAAATTTTTTTCTAACTAATCGGATTTTTGAATATGCTACTGCCATCAATAATATTCCAAAGCCAGAGTAGAGAATTTCAGATTTAAAGGCTTTAGCTTTATTTTTGCTTCAATAATTTGTATATCTTTTTTTGTCCTTATTTTTTGAGCTAAAATTCGTCTATCTGAATGAAGAAAAATAGCGAAGAAAGCGAGAGACTCTTCTTCTCTTTGCTTCCTCGAATCGAGAGACGAAGATTTTTTGCGGAGATAATTTGGAGGACAGAAACGGAAAAAAATGAAATGGGAATGGAGAAAGTAAAGGTGGACTGATATATGGATCTCAACCACATCGAAAACTCAGGAAATTCGAAAAAACAAACATAAGAATATTTTTCAGTTAAAATATTTCAAAGTTCTTGAATGAAATTCTAAAGATTTTCGACCACTTAAAAGCTTCTTTTTTTTCAGTTTGTATCTCAAACAGCGGCAAAACGAAGGCTCACATCGAAAGAGAGACGCTGATATTTGACGGAGATAAAAATCTCCGTAAATGGAGAGATTCACGGCGAAAAAAAGTAAAATGAGGAAAAAAAAACCGAGTCCACGGATATGGCGATCTATCGTTTTTTATCACTTAAAAAACTTGTGAATTTTTTTTTTGAATGCTGTCTTTTGCTTAAGAAATTTAAAAAGTTATGCTTTTACTTTTTTCATGCTAAATAAACACGCAATTCGGTTTATTTTATCTAAAGGGAAGCGGGTTAATTTTTCAAGGTGTTTTCTAAAAAACTGTTTCGATGATTTTAAAATGCTTTTAAAAAAATTTATTTCTGCATTTTATTTCATTGTTGAACAATACAAAGTTTCAAATTTGTTAGAAAAAAATTCGGTAAGCTTTTTTAAAGTTTCTTTTCGATTTTCTGGAATTTTAAAATGATGAGCTTTTTTATCGATCGCTTGATTTTGGCATTCTTTAATATATTCTTGTTGAAATGGAGGAATCCAAGATAAATTTATGCTATAAATAATTAAAAAGAATAGTATTTGAAATTCGCATGAATTGAATTTGTTATTTTGTAAAATCATTGCCCAATTTAAAACGCGCTCGGGATAAATTTGATCCAAATTATTTAGTTTTATGCGAGATTTTTCTATCAAATTTGGATCGTCTTTTTTAATTAAATCATAAAAAAATTCAGGTTTTTCAAGGCATATTTGAAAGAAATTATGGATGATTTTTGAATATTTGTGGCAAACTCCATTTTTTATAGGTTTGTAGTTGGTATAAGTGTTAAGTTGAATGCAATTCATTCCAATTTCTAGGCATTTGGAGAATCTGCATCCTCGACATTGAGATCCTTGGAGTGATGGGTCTAAAAACAATAAATTAATTCTGTAAGTCATGGGCCTGGCGATTGTCGTCACTAAAAGAACTTCTACAAAAGAAGCAAAAAACCTGACAGTTGTTTTGAAATAAAAATCCATGCTACTCTAAAGTTTCGTCAAAAATTTTCAAGTCATCTCAGAGTTGGTCAGACATAGAAATAAGTCATAAAGTTTCGTCAGGATTTTTTTTTTTGTGATAGATAAAATTGACTTACTATCAAGACATAAATAAAAGTTTGAGCATTCATATTGGATATTAGCACAAATGGTTCGAGTAAAAAATGAGGAACATTCCCTACAACATTCTCCACCATAATTTTGATAATCACCGTTTTGATTTCGGGTGCAAATCTTGCATTTTTTCATTTCTAAAAAATTTTTTTATTAAAACTCTTGACAATCGAAAAATATCTAGAGGCAATATTAGCAAAAGATCGAAACGAAAGGAAAATAAATCTTAGACATCGGAATTTTGTTTTTAAGAGTTTTTTAAAAAGTATGGGACAGATAGATGGATGCCCTTGAGAATCAAAGAAAAAAATGAAAAGGATAAATAATTAGGGAAGGCATAGACCAAAGAAGTCCATAATCAGCTAAAAGTATCTAAGTAAAGCGCGCCGGGTCAACCGACTTTCTATAAAAAATAAATAAGAAGAAGATAATTTTAATTGATGGAGAAAAAAACGCCAAAATATTTTGATTTTAAAGTGAACTTCGATGCTTGGATGGATGCGCGGCGCCGGCCTTGATTCATTTCGGAGATAATAAAGTTTTACCTTCAAAAGCAAGGCAATCATGTGATTGAATTTGACTTTGATATGCCCGCTGTTGCCGCCAAAAGAGATGGATTCTGAATTTCAAAAGCAGATAGAGAGAAAAAAAAGTTTTCCTTTCACGATCAGAGACTTAGAATTTTTTTTAAATGACCGTGAATTTGAAAAATAAAAAAATACTATTTTCGATAAAAAAAATAATCTTTGCTTCGAGAAAATTTTTTAGTTTCGAGAGTACAAAAACATTAGATTTTGTTTCTTTTCTAAAAGCTCCTTTTTATTTTTTTTATTGTTTTTTAGAATGAGCTATTGTCAAGTTTGCTCTCGTCACATTACTATCCCTCTAAATAGATTTGGCGGTTTATGTTGTAATGACTGTGAAGAATTTTTTGCTAAAAGTTTACAAATTAAAATATCCTTTAGATGCAAAACAAAAAATAAATGCCTCATTTGTAAGTTTTCTTTCTTTTTTAAACTTTGCTTTTTTTTAAAATTAATTTTAAGTTAATTTTTTTCTGTGCCAACAATTTTTGGAAGCAAGTGTAATAAATGTCGGTTAAAAAAATGCATGGAAATTGGAATGAAGTTCCATAAAGTTGTTGAGAAAAAAGATGATGAAGTAATTTTCATTAAAAATCAACAACTTTCAATTACTACGATTGCTTTTGATCATAAAATTTCCATCAAAAACGAACCATTCAGAAACGATAAAGCTTTTTTCGATAATAAATTTTGTGCCACCAAAGTTCATTGTTTAATTAAAACTATCGCCAAAAGACCTGATCTTTTACTGGCATATTTGGATAAAGATATTCCTTTATTAATTGAAATGGCAGCAAAAGCAATGAATGAAATGGAAAAAGAAGATGAAAAGATTATTCATTCTTTGACAAACATTTTTTCAAACCACAACTTGATGGAAAATGAATTACAATATCTTCTCTATGCTTTAACATGTTTTACAAAAATATTGGAATTGGATGAAACAACTCAAAAAGATTTGGATGTTTTACAATTTCGACAATTTAATAAATATTTTGGTGATGTTAATCGAAATCTTTCAAAAGAAAGAAATTATTTGATTTTTAAATTATCTAAATTGTGCCTTTTGTGTTATTAAACATATATATATGTATGTTATTCTAACTAAATATTTTAACTCACAAGAAATCAGGGAAATATTTTGTAAATTTTTAAAAAACTGTAACTTATGTCTTCTTTTTTTTATAATACTAATAAATTTATTTTTTTTCTCCTAAAAAAGTATGAAAGAATGGAATTAACCATCCCAAAAAAACAAAAGAAAAGATGTTTCATTAAAATTAATTCCAGATTAAATTAAAGCTATAGATTATTAATAAATAAATTAAAAAATTACATCAAATTCAAAAAAAATTTAGTCTTTTAACAAAATTTTTCAACAAAAATATAAAACTATGCATAAAATTTTGTCTGTATTTTGTAAAAGTTTCCATTAAATTTGTATCGTTTTCAAATGCAAATTCTAAAAATGGCTTAAATTTTTCCCATTCATCAATTGCAAAAGCTGCTGTTGGTTGATGGCAATCATCAAAGTTTTCAATTTTGAAGTTTTTGAATTGAGATGGTTCAGGCCATTTGATGCGATCTATTCGACGAGGTCCCTCGGAATGCTCCGATGTTGATAGTCGATTTTGAGAGCTAAAAAAGAGTTTTCAAGTTTAGGAGCAACACCAGTGCCAAATTTAATATTTGTGAATCGGAAGAAAATACTAGAAAATTGCACAAAATTAAAGTTGAAAAATCATTCTTTTGCGATGTATTTTAGATTTTTAAAAAGTGCACTCCCAAAATGCGATTTTCTTTTTCCATCGTTGTTTTTTTCCTATTTTGGATCTGTTCTTCTCAACTTACATTTTAAGCCATTCATAAATTTTATAACTAATCAATGATTGATCTGCATACCAAATTTGCGAGCCAACAAGTTCGGGATTTTTTTCATTATTTGGATGGAAAAAGTTTGGACCAAATTTTTTTATTATATAATCTTCCATTTCTTTTACGGTCATCGGCGCTTTCCCGAAACCTAAATCCTTCATATTTTTAAACTTTAAACTATCAAAAAAATTATTACCCATAATTTCGTTCCATGTTTGTATTGTGGCTCCTATGGTTCCCATTGGATACATAGGAACAGTAAAATTTCCTTTCATTGGAGGAATATTTATTGGATCACAACATTTTGAATTATATAAATGCAATTTTTTTCCTTCTAATAAATTTGGGATATGATTTTCTAAATGAAATACAACCAAATCTGCGTCGGATGAAATAAAGATTGTTTCATTTTTTGATTGAAAATGGGAAGCAAAAGGAAGAGCTGCTCCAAAAAGTCGAATTATCTATAAAAAAAAGGATTTTCTTCAAAAAAGAATTTTGTAAAAAAAAGTTTTTCAATTTCTCCTTAAATCTAAAATTCTTTTCGCTATCCTTCAAAATTGCTCAACTTCGCTAGCAAAAGCAAAAATCAGCAATTCTGCAATAATTTTAAGATCACTACCAATCTTTCGCTCTTTTTTTTCTTTTTTTTCGTGTCTTGCGAAAACTAGGGAGCGAAACTAACTTCAACGAAAGTCACTAAAGTTTTGCTTTATTTTGCGAATTTTTTCGGTTACACCATTTTTTGATTAAATGTGTATTTTTTTTTGTGTCTCACGAAGCCATTTTTATATAAATAAAATGTGCTCCTTCAGTTTTTTTTTTGCGATGCTGATTTGCCTCTCTCACCATCTTTTTGGCCTACACTTCAGAATTTTTTCAACCAAAATTTTCCTCTTACTTGACTTAATGATGTGGGTGAGAGCCTCTCAGGTTGGATATATTTAATATACACTTTCATATCATTCAACATTTTAATAGTAACTCTCGCTTGTTTATCATTTTTGAAAGCATCTTCTTGACCAACAAGTATCACAATAGCTTGAACTCCAAGCTTTTTCCAAGACATAACGGTAAATGGAAGAAGAAATAAATATCGCTTGTTTAAAGTCGAAGATAAAATTACGACATTTTTTGGAGGGTTTCGTGTGTCAAAAATTTCTTCAAAGTTTTTATTTATTATAATTTCTGGATTTGAATTTGAGAAAAGCCTAAAATTTCTTGCTAAATTACTCTTACATTTTTTTTTAAATTCAAACTTACAAAAAATGAATAAAATAAATAATTATTATTATTAAAAATGAAACGATTAAATATATTGCTTTTGGTGATTCATCATTGGCCGTCGTCATTGAAGACAATTTCTTAGTTGAAACATTAAATACAGATTTTTTGGGATAAATATAAAAAACATTTTCGTATTTAGACATGTGAAGACAATTTTTTTCAAGCTTTAAAAAACGTTTTTTAATTAACCCTTCTTAAAAAATCCACCGCTTTAGTTTTTCGTTTTTTTTTTGAAAAAGTTTTTTGGTTTAATTTCTAATTTGGGTCAATCAATACAAATTAACAATAACAATAGCTTCTTCCGACTCATCTCTCTCATTTACCTTTTTTTCGGAAGTCAAAATGTCTTTTCTTCTCTTAAGTAAACATTTTAAATAAAATCAATAAAATTTAAAAACTAAAAAATTAGAATTTTAAGTTTTCTAAGTTTTCTCTGAAAAATTGCATATTGGCTATTTTTTTGAATATTAAAATTGGAAAAATAAAATCATTTAAAAAACTATCGAACCAAGAAAATAAACAACTTTGAAATCATTTAAATTAATTTTTTGTGTTTGCTATTTTAGGGTGAGAATGAGAAAAAAAAGGAATGGAATGGCTTATTAAATTTAAGCCTTTTTCAAAATTAATGAACCATCATCAAAGTTTGTCATTCTAATTAATTTATTGACGCATGGACATTAATTTTTATTATTGATTGGAACAAATATTTTTTTTTAATTTTTATTGAAGCTTTATCAATTTTTTTGCCCAACCCTAATTTTTTGTAAATAAAAAAATAAAATCATTTTTCATAAAAAATTTATTTACTTAAAAAAAATTAAAAAAAGCCAAAGACAAAAAATAAAATTTATTTCAATGGAATGACTCTTGACGAAACCAAATTCATTTTTGCTTTAAATTTTTTAAAACTCTTTTTAGGATGTCGAATCATAAAATAAATAAATTTAATGAAAGTCGTTATAGCCTCACGATATCCCGTCATAATGGTTAAAACTATAATGCATTCCAATAAAATACGAAATTGTTTAATTTCAGTTAAAATTGTTTTCGATATTGCATTCATCCATTCCGGAAATGGATATGAATCCATTTGAATGCTTAACAAAATTAATATATTTGCAAAATTTGCAGCAACTTGAAAACAAAATACAAAAACTAAGATTAAAGTTTGTAAAAAAATAACTATATTTATTCGAAGAGTACTAATAAAATCTCGTCGATTATGTTTTAATTGAAATTTAGCTTGCTTTCCTATTCGAATAAAAAGCGATATTGAAGCAATTATAGAAAAAGTTAAATAAATTGAAGGTAATAAATAAATTAGATAAGAACTAATTTGCATAACAATTCCAACTAATCTAAAAAAAAAAAGGCAGCAAATATTAAAATGGGTCTAATTTAAAGTCATATGAGGTTCTGGAGGCTTGAAAAATTATAAAAATTCTATATTTTAGCAGCACAGGCAATTTTGTTGGGATCTCCAGTTCGAGCCCCATTTTAGTACTAAAAAAACTAAAAAACTTGCTTAAATAAAGTATCATTCCACATAGGATGTTTAGGATTTCTGAGTGCTGCAATCAAAGTTATATTATTTATTTCCACTAAATAATACATTCGTTTTGTATTAATTATATTTAATAATTCATCAATATTTATAAAACAATTTAAAAAATTAAAAATAAAAATAGTATAAAAAATTCGACGATTTTTTGTAAATTTCTCATAAAACGATGGAAAAAATAATACACTAAATCTTGAAAATGTTAATAAAAAAACTGCCTGATATATATTAAAGGATATGGCAAAATTAAAAAATAAACCAAAGAATTTTTTAAATGTATCATGTGGATCACCCAAGGGCCCATCATCGAATGGCGGAATAAACCAATAAAAATCACAAAAGTTTCCTTGATCATTAAAATTCACTTTATCACAATTATATCGAAGGCTATTAAGTAATTCCCAAATAGCTTGATTAAGAATAAACCAACGATAATCTTCTTTAATTCCACCAAAAAGAGATATCAAAATTATAATTATTGATAAAGCAACACAAATTTCTCCAAGATGAATAAAATACAAAATATTTTGAAAATTTAATAATATACAACCAAATTCACCATAAAATGAAAGATGAATTACACCATTTATTGGACAATCCAAAATCGGTGAAGATTCCTCATCATATTCCATGGTTCTGAAGCAGGGAAGAGAACAATTTCTAATTTTTTAATTTTTTTATGATAATCAAAACTTGATATTAAAGATATTTGACAAGAAAGGATTAATTTATATTTTAAAAAATGAAGTGGTAAATTACTATGGTAATTTACTGCATTTGTTATTTCCTGGTATATTATTATACAACCATAAATGAAGCTTTTACAATATTTATATATAGTTCGGTTTTTCTTAAAAAACTCAGCCTCCTTTTTTGTATAACATAAAACAGCTGCTGAACAATATGAACTAAAATTTCTTTCATAACGTTTTTTGCAGTTCCCGAATAAATTATGAGCAAAATAAGCATTTGTAATTCTTGCATCAGGACTCGAGGGATATCAAAATAATTTTAGGAAGCAAAAGGGATCGTTCAAAAATATGAATAATTACTTTTTAAAAAACAAACGAATGATTAAATTTTTTCTTTGGTATCTAGGATAATTCCTAAACCATCTAAATTTTTATATAAGACTTCACGGAAGTTTTTTTTATTTTTGCTAAAAATAATTATCCCTTTTCTCTTTTTTTAGATTTTTTTTTCACCTGTTTTCGGGGAGAAACAGAATATTTAAAAATTAAGAATTACTCTTTTTTATTTTAGCTGCTCTTTTTTTTTAAATGTTTAATAATTTCAATAATTTTAATGAAATATTTATGAAATTTGGGATCACAGAGCTCAATAGAAAACAAAAAATCTCAAGAGGAAATAGTTTTTTACCAAAAATAAAAAAAAACTTATTAACAAAATTTATTTACATAATTTTCTTTTACACTCATTATTTCATTTATCCAATACCTTAGCCACAATTTTGGTCTCAAAGGAATTTCATCAGAACTGAAGTTTTCAAGAAGATTTTCCTTTTGAAATTTAAATAAATTTTCTTCTGTCACTTCAGTCCAATTTTCGACTATCATGACTGGCATGTTTTCATACAAAGGCATTAATTCATTTTTCAATACAATTGGCACGGCACCCATATATAAAGCTTCCCAAGTTCGAAGGCAATCTATTCCATTTCCTAAAAACCCAGGAAAAAATGTTGATTCTAGAAAAAAGCAGACGCTTGCAAAATTTTTTTGACCGCACAAAAAGTTAGTTTTTACTAAAAAAAAATAGATGGATTTAATTTTTTACCAGGCGGACTTAAGACAAATTGAGAATTTCCAAGATTTTCTAAATATTCTTTCCATTTAAGTCTCTCTTCAACAATCAAAACATCCGAATATCTTCCAAAAGTGTCTTTAAAATAGTTTCTGATTGCTTCTCTATTTTTATTTGTATTTGGGTTAAAGTTTAAATATAATAAATTTTTTCGATCAAAATATGGAATCGGTTTTTGAGTAAGTTTCTTTATAATTGAAAAATCTTCGCCTTCTGAAGCTACCACGCCTAAAGGCAAAGGACTTAACTTTGGATGTCTAAAAAAGCAAAAATTAAATAATCAAAAACTAACAATAAAATAAGCCAAGAAAAATAAATTAATTTGTGCAATTTTTTATAAATAACGAACTTGGCTTTAATATTTTGGGCAAACCACATAATAATTTTAGAATCATTCATCAAATATTTTAATTGCTCCGTATATCCCACATGATAATCACTTTCATGCGTAATTAAAATATACGGATGTTTAATATCTGAATGATATTTAATAAAAAAATCATTAACATAATCAGTTTTAATAAAAACTATATTTCCACATTTTACTGATTCAGGCTGAAATTCAATATCCATTCCGGCGGTATTCCATTTAAAATCCGATAAATTTCCAAAAATATGCTTAAATTTGTAATCACTCGAAATAAATGGAGCTTCAAAAAAATATTTATCACTTAAATTAAATTTATTCTTAAGCTTGAAATAATCAAAATTAAATTCTCTTGAATTTTCAGAGAAATTTTGTTTTTCATACACAAAAACCTGTTTTTTCCTCAAAATTGGCGCATTGACTTTATTTAATAGATTCCATAAATAAAAAATTACAAAAATAATGGTAAAAATAAAAATTTTATAAGAAATTTTCAAACGATTTTCTAATTTAACCATTTTTTCTTCAAAAAAATATTTTTTTCCTTTATTTTTCAAAATCAATTTGGCGATTGGTAAATTAAAATCAATACATATTATTTTTTTCTCGATTTTTTGATTCACTGACCTAGCAAGCTGACGACCTAGTAGCATCTTCGTTGCTGACCTAAAAAATATAAAATCCTATCTTGAGTAATCTCATTTTTTCTCTTCAGCTCTTCGTACCTTGAGATGCTTCTTCCCTATTCGGACCAAACTGGAATAAGTATATTTAAAAAAAACAAATTTAAAAAAATAACTAAAAAATTTTTTTATAAATAAGTTTAAAAAAAGTATGCTGACCCTTTGTTGATTTACACCAAAAAACTTAAATTTAAATTTAGGTCAAATGAAAATTAAAAATAAAAAACATCTAAATATGCTTTTGAATGTTTATAAGCAACATAAGCGGTGCACCTTTAACGAAGACCTCATCGATACTCATTTTTATCTTATTTATATATTTTTTTATTTTTGTAAATGTTGGCTTTGAAAAAGCGTGATGATTTACAATGGCTTCGAGCTTTAGCAATTATGGCTGTTCTGGGTTTTCATTTATGGCCGGAAAAATTTCCACATGGTTTTCTTGGAGTTGATATGTAAATTTTTAATATATATAAATGGAATTTTTTTCCAATTTTATTTTATATTTTTAGATTTTTTGTTATATCTGGATATTTAATGACTATGATATTAGAAAATTCCACCGCCACTTTGGTCACATTTTATTCCAGAAGAATTAAACGAATTTTTCCAACTTATTTATTGGTTATCACGGGTTTTTTGATTTTTGGTTATTTTACTCTTTTATATTCGTATTTTGAATTCCTTAAAAAAGAGACACTTTGGTCCATATTTTTCATAAATAATTTTTATCCTATATTTCATCAAAAAAAGTATTTTGAAATGGTGTGTATTTTTACGATTTTATAAAACCTAAAAAAAAATTTCTGCAGATATCAGAATTTAACTTTTTTGTTCATACATGGTCCCTGGGAGTGGAAATACAATTTTATTTATTGGCGCCATTTTTGATAAAATTTATTTTATCAAAGAATAATCGGCTAAAATGGACATTTATTTTTGGATTTTTATCATGGTTATTGCATTTTTTAATTCCAAATGAATCAATTTCGTTTGGTTTAGTTTTTTGTCGAGTTTGGCAATTTTTAATTGGCACCGCTTCTTTTTGTCTTTCGAAATTATCGCAAAACCAAGAATATGACTCGATATCAGAAAAATGTGACAAACAAAGCGTTGCTGAGTCAAGCTCGAGTACTTTTCTCCTTTCATATATTTGCTTATTTATCCTTGGAATTTTTTTATTTTCTCCTTTTTCTATTCTTCACATTTATTTAATGCCATATTTCATTCGTTTGGCATGTACTGCTTTGACTGGAATTTTTATTTTCACTAATTCGACCCAATCCATAAACTTACCAAAATTACTTGATTCTTTGTTAGTTTATATTGGAAATGCATCTTATACAATTTATTTAATTCATTGGCCTTTAATTATTTATTTCCGATATTTTGATATCCAATTCAGTAAGTTTAAGCAATCTTTTTCACATTCATTTTATTTACTTTTTTTTATATTATTTTTAGACAACTTTTTCACTCTTTTGTGTATTTTTGTTTCATCCATCCTCATTCATGAATACTTTGAAAAGCCTATTGGGAAAAGTCCATGGACCTATAACTCGGCTGTTATAATTCTCTGCTACCTAATTTCCCTAAGTTTATGTTTTGGATTTTCAAAAAGAGTAAGTCTTCTTTTTCAAGCCTTTTAAAAAGTAGACTTAAATAAGTTTTGATTTAAGACATCCTCAATCAATAAATATATAACAGCAAACGAAAAAGAAATGGATACATGTGATTTTTACTATTCCAATTGTGAAAATGACCCTTTAATAGAAGAGCATTTTAAAGTCCCAACAGGTGATCCAAATGATAAATTATTCAAATATTGCTCTATAAAGGTTTTTTTTATTTAAAAAAAGCATGGAACTTTTTGATTAACCATTTTTTAGTTAAATTCCACTTCAAAAAATACAATTATGGTCACTGGGAATAGTTATGTAATTTTTGCTATTCGAGGAATTATGGAAGCTATAAATCATTCAAAAATGGATTTTTCTAAAGTATATTTTCTTTCTCGTCCCGCGTGTACATTGATTGTGGGAGGATTAAACGAAAAATTTCATTCCACGTACGTTATTGATTATTTTATTATTAAATTTTTCTATAGTTTGAAACATTAAATATGCAAATCTGGCTATTTTTGTGGCTAACAAACCCTTAAATTTGTGGTTTAAGTTTTTTTTAGTTTTTATAATTAACTTTTTTTACAACGTTTTCCCATTCATCCTTAAAAATATGAATGTCTTTTTGTTCAAAAAGTTTTCCGTCACTAAAAACTCGTCTTCAAATATTCAAATTTTCCCAAAAACTTTTGAGATTGATTTTTAAAAAAAGTCATTCCCCGAAATAGCAAAATTAAATTTAGATTTTTTTTTAAAATTGTTAGTTTTTTAGCCCACCTTGCGTAAACTATGATAAAGCATTCTATCCTTTATTAAACATTGTCAAACCCACAGTAATTATTCAATATAGCAGGTACTGCAATTTAGATTTGTTTCTTTCCACCTAGCTTTGACTTTTGTAAATTTAGAATCGATTATGTTCCTACGTTTGGAGATTATCCATTGAACGATACAGCTACGGATTCAGGTTATTTAGAAGTGAAAAAAACTTTATTACACATAACTAATTTTACTCAAAAATTAATTATTATTGAACCTAATCCTGTTATAAAAAAGTAAAGTTTTTAGTAGGAATTATTTCTTAATACAAATTGTTTGGTTTTTAGTTATTTAAACCCACTCACAATTGCTAAAGCTATTGATTGTGGACAACCTTTATCGAAATTTAATATTTCTCTAGCAGTCATTTTTTGATTTTACACTCTAAAATTAAATGGGAAAAATTGTTTTTTAGGACCACCATAAAGTTCACGATCCATCATGGAATCGATTAAAAGAAGCTGTAAAGCACTGCAAAAAATGTGAAACAATTTCAACCGAAAAAATATTTTGTTCCGAAGATTTTTGTCATCCTGTCGATTTACAAACTCAATTAGCAACTTTTTGTGATGAAGGCCATATGACTCCAAGGACATCATTAAAATTTACTTCAAGCATCTTGGAAGCTCTTAATAATTTTTATAATAATGAGCTATAAATTTTCTTATAAAAAATAGTTTCTTCTAACAAAATTAATATATCTCAAAGTACTTAAAAAAATAATTTTGCAACCTTCAGTTAATAGGTATTTTTTGTTTTAAAAATATTGTTTTACAAGATGCGATTTTACATTAAAAAATTCTTTTTGTAAAAACTGAAACCATGCAAAAAAATATTTTTTTGCATTTTTTTTTCATAAATTACAACAAAAAAATTTAAGATCTTTTTAAAAATTATTTTTTTTAAAATCTTTTTTATAAAAGACTTAAAAGAAGCTTTTCCTTGGATACCAGACATAATTTTTTCAATATTGTTTTTTTCTTTGATGCAAAATCAAAGGGAAGAATGATGTTATTTCAATAAAGTCAATAAACATAAATTTCAAATATTGGACATTGTATTGTAAAAAGAAAGAAAAGGAAATATGTTCGGAGGAGCGTCTTTCCTATTAATAAGAAAGCATTTGGAAGAAGAAAAAGGAAAATATATAAAAAAATTATACATCGATCATTTTTATTTTTATTTTCTAAAAATTTTTTATATGTTTCTAAAAAGCAAAACTTCTTTAACTATTTCTTAATAAAGGTATGGCAAGGGGTAACAAAAGAAATGATATTCAATGGCTTCGAGCTTTAGCAATTATGGCTGTTCTGGGTTTTCATTTATGGCCGGAAAAATTTCCACATGGTTTTCTTGGAGTTGATATGTAAAATTTTAATATCTATAAATGGAATTTTTTTCCAATTTTATTTTATATTTTTAGATTTTTTGTTATATCTGGATATTTAATGACTATGATATTAGAAAATTCCACCGCCACTTTGATCACATTTTATTCCAGAAGGATTAAACGAATATTTCCAATCTATTTATTGGTTATTACTATAACCCTTGTGCTTGGCAATTTTTTATTGCTACAATCTCATTTTGATTTTCTTAAAAGCGAAGCAATTTGGTCGATTTTCTTTGTAAATAATTTTTATCCAATGTTTCATGAAAAACAATACTTCGAATTGGTAAGAAATTTATTTTTAATGTTGTTAGGAAAATACCCTTGTTTCTTAAGGTTTATGTTTTTATAAAATAAAACTTATGGAAAACCCGAATTTTCTTGAGATAATAAAAATACTTTTCAAGTCTCAGAATATAACTTTTTTGTTCACACTTGGTCCTTGGGGGTAGAAATTCAATTTTATCTGTTGGCCCCATTTTTGATTAAATTTATTTTATCCAAACAAAAACCATTAAATTGGATATTAATTTTTGGTTTTGCATCTTGGTTATTACATTTTTTAATTCCCATTGAATCAATTTCATTTGGTTTAGTTTTTTGTAGAATTTGGCAATTTTTAATTGGAACGGCTGCTTTTTCTTTTTCCAAGTATCAAAATCAACAATACTTTTTATTGATAGAAAACGCTGAGAAGGAAAATATCCATCTACCAAATAATCATCAAAAATACACAGCAATGGCTTGCTTATTTTTTCTTGGAGCCATAACTTTTTCTCCGATATCGGTTCTTGAAATCAATTTAATGTCCTATTTCATTCGTTTGGCATGTACTGCTTTGATTGGAATTTTTATTGTCACTAATTCGATTCAATCCATAAAATTACCAAAATTACTTGATTCTATTTTGGTTTATATTGGAAATGCATCTTATACAATTTATTTAATTCATTGGTCATTAATTATTTATTTTCGATATTTTGAATTAAATAATGGTAGGAATCTTTTTTAAACTTTAATTATAGAAAACTTGAATGGACTTAAAAGTGCCTTTTTTCAGCCAAAATCTTAACTCTTTTATTAATTTTTGCGTCGTCCATCATCATTCATGAAATTTTTGAAAAGCCTGTTGGCAATAATTCAAGATTTAGTTTGGGAGTTATTGTTTTATGTTATTTGATTATCGCTGCTATTTATGTTGGATATTTACCAGAAAATAACAATGTAAATCAAAATAAAATTATAACGCAAGAAGTTAAGTATTTCTTAATTCATCACCGAGCTTAAAAAAAACTTAAGATATTTCTTTTTTTAGAAAACAAATATAAATGATTTTATAAAAGCAAATGAAGAAGAAGCAAAAACATGTGGACAATTTTATTACACAAATTGTAACATTGATCCTTTGATAGAAAAATACTTTAAAGTTCCTCAACCAAAAATACACCATCCAATGTTTAAATATTGTTCTATAAAAGTAGTTTTTACTTTTGAAAAACTTTTATTTTGTGAAAAAATATTATTTTAGTTGAATTCAACTTCAAATAATACAGTTATGATCACCGGAAATAGTTATGCATATTTCGCAATTCGAGGATTTATGGAAGCAATTAATCAATCAAAAATGAAGTTTTCTACAGTATATTTTCTTTCACGTCCTGCGTGTACATTGATTGTTGGAGGATTAAATGAAAAATTTAAAAAATTTAATACCAAGTTAGTAATCGTATTTTTTTTATTAAAAATTCTAGCTTTTTTTATTTTATCCTTAAACTTTTGTTTCTTTTTTAGCCCTCCTTGCCTTAACTTTGATACAGCTCACTATCCTTTATTAAGAATTGTCAAGCCAACAGTAATTATCAGCTTTAGCAGGTTAGAATTTTTTTCCAATGCATATCTTTAATTACTATCATTTCATTTAGGATAGAATATGTTCCAACTCTTGGAGATTATCCAATGAATGATACAGCCACGGATTCAGGTTATTTAGAAATTAAGAAAACTCTATTACACATCACAAATTTTACTCAAAAATTAATTATTATTGAACCTAATCCTATTTTTGAAAAGTAATTAAACATCCCAAAAATGATTTTTCTCATGATATAAATTTTCTGGAGCTTTTTTTAGATTAGGCTATAAAAGTCCTTTAACCTTTGCTCAAACTTTATTAACAAATTCTTCCTTGGCCAAATTTAATGTTTCCATCGAGGTTGGCTTAATATAATATTTTTAGCCAGAAGTAAAATAAATATTTATGTTTTAGAACCATCGCAAATTAAACGATCCTAGTTGGAATCGAATAAAAGAAGCAGTAAAGCATTGTTCTAAATGTGAAACAATTTCAACTGAAAAAATATTTTGTTCCGAAAATTTTTGCCATCCAGTAAATTTAAGGACAAAACTAGCGACGTTTTGTGACGAAAGTCATATCACTCCAAGGACATCATTAAAATTTACTTCAAGCATCTTGGAAGCTCTTAATAAAATTAATAACATTTAATTCTGTGTTTTTTTAAAACAAATTAAATTAAATTCAAAAATACAAAAGAAAAAACACAAATTTGTATTTTATACAAATTTATTTAATTTTAATTATTATTATTATTTAGTTTTTTAATTTGAAAATAAGACTTTATTAATTGCTTCATCGATAAAAGGTTTCAAATGCCGTAAACCCATAATAGAGATGTGTTCAGTATCTCGAAACACTGGAAGCCCAGTTGCAATGTCGATAGTATTGCAATATTCGCCTTCACAAAATGCCTCTCGATAATCAAACCATGCACATTTGGGACAATCTAACTTTTTAAACCATTCTTCCATTATTTCTGATTTTTGCTGGAAAAAAAAAAGTGAAAAATTAATTTAAGAAATTTCGAGCAAACTTTAAACTCTGAAATCAAAAATAAGTAACTTTTGTAAAAAAAAATTTCTTGAAAAATAGAGACAAAATAAATTTTTTTGAAAAAATTAATATTTTTACTGTGATTTTTTAAAAGTCGCATAAAACAAGTGTTTTTTTCAATGCGTTTTTCCTTCCATCATTTTTTAGAGAGTTTTTAACTCACCGGATTTTTCAACCTTGATTCAATTGGGAGATTATAAAATTTTCTTCCAATATAATCTTGTGAAATATCAAATGGAAAAATAATTTGTTCTTTATTTAAAATAATTGCGGAAGTATAATTTTGAATTATTTTAAATGTTTTGTTCCAATGTTGAAATTCTTTATTTTCTTCAATTTTTTCGATTGGAGTATCCCATAATTCTTTTTGATAATATCTTTGAACAATAAAAGTTACATCGGGTTTGATCTTTTTAATTAATTCTTCCATAAAATATTCTTCAATTTTATCATGAATTGGAAAAGGTATGCTATTGCCAAAAACTAAAATGGCTTTAGAAAATAATGGATTTGCAGCGACCGCGGCTAAAATATTCATGGAAAAACTATTTCCAATCAATAAAGCCGTAAGATTTCCATTTGGATTTTTGCCATTAACTTCGCAAAATAAGAACATGTCTGTGCCATTGATTTGGATGCTATGTCTATCATTGCAATGGAATACTCCTCCCATGCTCTCACCCCGAAGTTTCACACCGAATTCAATTTCATTTTGCGAAGTCCATTCCGGTGGCAAAATCATAGGAGAATTAAAATTCAAGGAATTTTTCCATACTTTTAGAGTAATTTCAGAGGAATTTTCATTCTGAAAAAATTCGGTTAAAAACATTATAAAATAAAAAAGAAATTCACCTCGCAATCAATGGGAGGCAATGCCATCTTTCCGGGAGCATATATGGCAGAGGCGTATAAAAATAGCATTATTAAAATTAAGTAGAAATAATTATTGGATAATTTCATTAATGGCTTTTCAATGATTTTATGTGCCATGTATGATATTGATATGGATGCCACGAATAGCAATGTTCCATCTAAAATTTAAATATATTTTTTTCCCATACTGCTATTATCAATTTTTGCTTTCGTATATATTTATTGTTTTTTTGTAAAAAAAAAAGTTAATTTCAATAGTTAAAATGAAAAAATTTTTTAACGAATAAAATAAATTAATTTCCATTTTTGTACTTTTTCTCGATTCAATTTTAGCATAGAAAAAATTGGATTTGATTGAAATTTAAAATAAGAAAAATTATTAATAAAAAAATTTAGCAAGATTTTTAATTTTTTATTTTGTTTCATCAAAGCTTTGATTTGCTGAAGGGCGGCTCAAAAGCTTCTTGAGTTTCCTCTCTGCGAAAACCTATATGTTTAGCTTTAATTTTTGTTGTTTATAAATTTTTTTCTTACTATAGTAATCAATAACACTCGATATACTAATGAGCCTGGAATAGGTTATAATAGGCCAATGAACGAGATATAAAATATAAGAGATATCACCCAAAATAACCAAGTTTGATATAATTTTTGTGGTTAAAACTATAAAAGGGTCATTCTCTGCCGTTGTCGAGGATGCCGCAATTATAATGGCAACCATAGCCAAAACAATGAAACTTGAAAAAATTTGCGGAAGTATAGTTGGTGAAAAGACAATGGCGGTTGTAAATATCAAAAATCCTCGAAGCCACCATTTTTGTATAGAAATAAATGAAAAGCTTTGAGCTAATATTCCAAATGAAAATTGCCAAATTCGACAAAATAATGATTCATATTGTATTATTTTATTTGGAATTATTGCTTGATATAGCAAAGAAATGGTAAGGATTGAAATTAATAGTAATTTATATTTTATTTTTGTTAAATAATTTCGAGTTATGGCAATAAAAGGAAATATAAAATAAAATTGCATTTCCACTGCCAACGACCAACAATGGCGAAAAAATCGATAGTTTGATTCCTGAAAAATTTAAACATCAAAGATACTTTGTTGACTAAAATTTTACTTATTTAAATAAAAAAATTACCGTATCAAAATATCCTCGATTTTTCCATGAATCTTGATAATTAGTTAATAATTTTAAAGCCCATATTGAATCTTCAATAATTAAATCATATTCTTCTGGAAACACAAATCGAGATAATAATATCAAAGTGGAAGCTATCACAAAAACATAAATGGGCAAAATGCGTTTTAACCTTCGATAATAAAAATTTATTATTGATTTAAAAATATTTTTATCAAACGAATAAAGCGCGGCCATTAAGTAACCGGATAAAAGAAAAAATCTGAAAAAAATTTGAGTTTTCGGAACATAATTTTTTGTTTTGTGGTTTTTAAACTTACATATCCACTCCTAAATATCCATTAGGAAATAAATTCGGCCAAATATGAAATAATAAAACAGATAAAATTGCAAATGCCCGCCAACATTGCAAATCATCTCGCTTTTTTGATGGTTGAAAAGACAGAGTCGCCGACATTTTAGTTTTATAAATTTTTTTGCAATAAATATCGATAATTTACTTTAAATTTAAAAATTTTAAAAAAAATATTAAAATCAATAACGGAGGAAAAAATAACCTCATTTAAGTCTCACCTTTAGCCGCTTCATTTAGAGAAGCAGCGTCTTCTTCTTTCTTTTTTTATAAATAAATTTGGGTCAATCAATTTAAAAAAGAAGCAATAATAAGCTTTTGAATTTATAAATATCCTATTTTTTTCTTTCTTCGGAAGGTCTATCTTTTTTCTTTCTTTTTTTTGATGGATTTAGTAAATCTATTGTAAATCAGTAAAATTAAATATTAAAAACTAAAAAATTTAGAACTCCTTTCGTGGTTTTTTTTCTATTTGCGTGCTAAAAATAATCGAAGCTATATTTTGGCAGAATTTTCTGGTAATATTGAATTTCATAGGCGACAGTTGACTTAACTTAAAAAAATATTTTCAGTGGCTTTAATAATTATATTATTTCAATTTGTGGCTGCTATTAGATTCAACGTAAAACCCAACCATGAATTTAAAAAATTTCTTTCTATTTTTGTTATTTATAATAATTATTAAAGAAATAATTTATTATTGGTGTAAGATAAAAATGGATTATGAATATATGGAAAATATTAAAATATCAATTAAAAATAATACATGTTCGGTGTTGAACGAAAAAGAATTAAAACTTTATAGAGAATTGACGACTCCAAATAAATTTATTACAGAAGTAGAAAGGCAAAAATTAAGTATAAAAGATTTGGGATTGGTGACATTTGTGTCCAGCACTCATATGAATGAAGCATTGTAAGTTTTTTTTTATTTTCAAGAATTTTGTAAGTTGTGACGTTTTTATTGCGTTCACAAAATCGATAAAAAAAACAGAAAATATTTAAGTTTTCAAACTTGAGTTTTATAAAAAAATAACAAAATGAATTCAATAATTATTTATTTTTAGTGAGAATTGTGAATCCATGCAACAACATCCTGATCTCGCAAATATTCCATTTTCAGTATTCATTTCAGATGATATAGACGAAGAAATTTTAGAAAAATATCAAAAAGCTTGTCCTAATGCAAAATTAATAAAATTTCCATTTAAAAAATTACCCCCTCGTTTTCGAGTTCTCGACACTTATCGATTCAAATCAATTTATCAAGCGATGGCATTAAAAAATCATAAAGTTTTATTAAGTTTTGATACATCAATATTTTTTGATAAAAATGCAAATTTTTCTGTGAGCAATTTTTAAAAAAATTAATTTTTTAATGTAAATTTTTTTAGGAATTAATTGAATCCAGTGTACGAAATAATCCAATGGATGTTACACTTTTATCAACCTCAAATTTAAATATGTTTGCTCTCACTCATCCAGGAATGTATTCATGCTTTCCAAAAATAAATATTGAAGAGGTAAAAAAATTGATTGATATTTATTTTTTTGAGCGTTAACGGTCAATTTTTTTTCGTGACAATTTTGGGGTTTTTGAACCATGCTTTTTTATTGTTATAGATGGTCGAATTGCCACAATTTCAAAGTGGCTTAATTCTTTGGATTGGAAGTGAAAATGGTTGGAAAAATATGGGACGATTTGTGGAATGCAGCTTTCAACCAAATTGTATGGTTCCACGAGGAGCGAAAAAAAATTGTGATTTTAATGTAAATTTATTATCTATTTGAAAGTTCTCTTAAAAAAAGTGTAAATATTAAAAAATATTTTAGATGCTTAAAGAAAAACATCGATTTTCTGGTTGTCATCGATATGACCAATCTGCAATAAATTTAATACTTTATGAACATTCAAATTTTAATCCAAATTTATATCAACGAGAATCAAATTTATTTAAAATTTTGAGAGATGAAGAAAAAGTTGGAATTATTGAAAATTAAAACGTTGTTGTTCGTCTTTTTTGATCAAGAAAAAATTTAATTCATAGATTTAATAAATTTAACAAAAATCACTTAAGTATTTTAACAAAAAATTAACAAATAAAAAATGGAATACCGCCCAATATTTTTATATTTTTCCTTAAAAATTTATGGATCTATTTTCAAATATCATCTACGCAAGAATTAATCCGCAATTTGCAATGTGCTAATTTCTTTTTTTCTAAACCATTCAATCTTTAAATGTCAGCGCCAAAATAAAATACCATCGTCGTATTTCTTTCAAAATAAAAGTATAAAAATGGCAAAAAGCGCTATTTTTGTTTATATGAACTTTATCAAACCAAAAACAAATCGATAAATAGTGGCGCAAAGAAAAAGGAAAGCAACCCCATCCTTTCCAGTCAGTCAGTTAATTTTTTAAATACGCAGTCTGTTGGCTATTTTTGCTTTGAATATTTTAAAGTTTTTTTTGTTTTTTTATAATTTATTTATTCCATAACTGTTGGACTAAAGTTTCTTGACGCCAACGGTTCATAAAGATAAAAAAGGAAACTATGAAAAAAGTGTTAATATGATAAAAGAAAAATGGAATGAATATGGAGTCAAACCACCATTTGAGCGAATTCATAGCGACTATGAAACAGGTATACTCAATGCTTGTAAAAATCGGAATGGACCAGATAAAGTTTACGGTTGCCTTTTCCATTATGATCAAGCAATAATGAAATGTGAATAGTTTTATTTTTAAATTTTGCTTGTTTACAAAAGCGGCGTTTTCCTTTTCAAATCGAATGCAATGCATCAAAAAAAATATAAACAAAAAAAAGTCCAGGTGAAAGTGGAAGACAAAGTCTCATAGTAATAGAAATTGCATCTGCCACATTAAATAAACAATTTTTAAAAACAGTATAAAAAGAATTAAAAAATCCATAAAGTCTAATAAAATTGAAGTACCGTAGACCGAGCAAAGTCAATGAATTATATTAAGATCATTTTCAATTAAAAAATAAGCTATTGTCAAATATTTGGAGACATGCGTTGCTGAAAGTAAACACAAATCCGTTAACTCATAACCTTTTCAAATGCTAAGTAATTCCACCTACATACTTAAATTTTGTTATCAATAAAAAAAAATTATAATAGTTTGGTAATTTCCGCGTGAACACTGCTTTGTTGAAGGTCACAAAAAGTTGTTATCATAACTCTTTTGTGGGGGCTGTTGTTGCATTTTCATTCTATTTCCTGAATGAGTTCCTTTCTTTTGAATTTCTAAGCTGATAAGAAATCAAATGGCTACAACATTGCTTTTGTGAGTATCGAAAAACCACGGACGATTTTGACGTTGTTCTTGCATGTATGATGTAGTGATGATTAGGAGGCGTAGAATTTTTACCACATAGATAAGAAAATATTGGCCCTAGCACATACAGAAAGAAATAATATATAAAGGTGAGTTAGAAGTGAAGCAGAATAAGCAACAAAGTTGTTTAGTTCTTAATAAAGAAGATGATCGATTCTGGAAAAATTATTGTTTTTGTAAGCTGTTTGCTTCTTTTGGAAGTCGTGGTTGGCTTGCCTATGTTTGAAGTTTCTTCAGAAGATTGGAAGCAATTTGAAAAATTTGAAAAAGAGTAAGCTTCATTTATAAAATTCTTTTAACAATTTTTAAGTAATTCCTTGCAGCTTCAAAATGAAATTTGATTCAACAAAAGAACGAATGCATCGAGTTAAAGTTTTTGCCAACAATTTAAAGCGAATGAAGGAACTCGTTTTGGAAAATCCTAAAGCTACTTTTGGAGTGAATCAATTTACTCATCTAACTTATGATGAATTTAAAGCCCAATACTTGATGCCCACATCCATGATGAATGCCACAATGAACAAATTATCTGAACTTCCAATTATGAAACATGAAATTCCCGCTGAATTCTATAATCAACCCAAAGGTGTTGACGTTGATTGGAGAAATCAAGGAAAAGTTGTGGGCATTAAGAATCAAGGAGGTTGCGGAAGTTGTTGGTCATTTGCCGTTGCAGCTGCAACTGAATCAGCTTGGGCTGTAAGTTACAAATTTCAGATCTATTTCGAAAAAAAATTGTTTTTAACATTTTTTTTTATAGATTAAACACAATCAACTTATTTCTTTGTCAGAACAAAATTTGCTTGATTGTGATTCAAATAGTTATGGATGCAATGGGGGATTTCCAGAATCTGCTATTCATTACGTTATTGATCATGGCCTTTCCCAAGAAGCCGCTTATCCTTACACTGGAAAACAAGGCTCATGCCAAAATGCCCCCGGTGATAAAGTTCCAGCTGATGCGGTTTATGTTCCAGCTTCTAAAGATGATAATGGCATCGCTGGATTTATACAAGGCGCAGGACCAATTACTATCACTTTCAAATGTCCCGATTCCTTCCAACATTATCACGGCGGAATATTAACTGACGATGCTTGCAACACCGATGCTTGGCATGCCATTCTTCTCATTGGTTTTGGAAATGAAAATGGCCAAGATTATTTCATTGGAAAAAATCAATGGGGCACAGATTGGGGTGAACAAGGATATGTTAAATTGCGTCGTGGTGTCAACTTTTGCTCCCTTAATACCGCACCCCTCTCCATCCATGTTCCATAAATTCTTCGCTAACGCGTGTAATAAAAAAAATGTATAAAAATGTGCAATAAAATTTTATAATGTAAGAAATAAATATTATTTTTTTAATCAACTTTCGATTTCATAATAATTTTCTACCAAAAAAATGAATAAAAATAACAAGAAATCTCAAAAAAGGCTTCACTGAAAATTGAAAAAAAGAAAATCCTTTATTTATTTATTTATTTATTTATTTATTTATATCTTCGGATCACTAAAGTGAAATAAATGGCGAAGCCAAAAATTTGGTAAATTTAGCAAAAAGTTTAATTTTTGTTTTTCATTTTCTTTAAAAATCAAATTATTTCTAATCAATTTTCGAATCAATCATTGTATTTTTTTGGCAAAGCTAAAAATATTTTTTAGTTGAAATCTCTGACAAGAAATTTTTAAAAGGCATGATTCTGCAAAAACTATTCCATGTTACAATCGAGTAAAAAAAAAATGACGATTCTATTTTTTTTCTTTTTTTCGTAACAAAGTTATTAAAAAAGATATAGATAGAGCAGCTCTTAATTTTCTTTCACTTCCATTAGATAAAAGAAAGTTGTTTGAGTGACATCGATTATTTATCAATAATAAAAAAAAATAATGTAGGAAAAAAACAAGTTATTTTTCTTTGTGGTTCCATAAGAAACTCAATCCCGAAAATAAGAATAACAAAGAAAGAAAAAAATTTCACTTTTTTCTTCCGCTATCGATTAATAATTTACCCATTGTTTCTGTTGTTATTCATTGACACACGCCAACAAATACATACATTTTTTGTTAATGGTTTAATTTTCTTAAAGCTAAAGTTTAGTTCACGAAAATTTGCATTTTGCCATATATTTTTTTTAAAATTTAAATGGCTCAAAATAATATTTCTTCGCCTGCTATTTATTTTCGCAAAACTTTTTTATTTATAAAATATCGTAATTTTATTCCATCTAAATTATTGAGAATTAAATTGTTTTTTTGTTTTTCGATAATATTTATTTTTTCGTTATTTGTTTTTACCAGAAACTCTAATATTGATTTTTCTGAAAATGAAAATTATTGTAAAATTAATAATATTATTCATCGAAGGCAAAAAGATTTTAATCGGATTACATTAGTGTTACATAGCTCCTATGATAGAATAGACAAATCTATAAAAAATCAAGCAAGTTTCATAAAAAAAAACTTAAATTCTGAAGTTTACATATTTGTTTTGTTTTTTCCTTTAGATAGAAAATTGGAATGCTCCTATTTCGCTTGCTATTGTTTTTTCTTCTAAAAGTACAGAAAAAGATATTTATTGCCTCACATCTTTAGTAAGTTTTTTTATTATGCAAATTTTACAGCAAAATTAGATAATATTTTTTTAGCTGAAACGATTGTGTAAAAAATATTTAAATGTTGCAAATAATTTAAGTGTTCATTATTTAATTCATCAAAAACATGATTGTAAGAAAATTAAAAAATCATTAAAGAAGAATAATAAAAAATGTCGAAATTGTTTCCCTGAAAAGGGCGGCAAAAAAGAATTGGATGTTGAGCAATTAATTGAATATCCAATAAATTTAGCAAGAAATTATGCAAGAAAGGTAAGTAAGTAAGGTTTTACAAATTCTACATTTATCAATCGATATCTTTTTTTTTTACGTGACTTGTTTTTTTGTTTTCTTGTAACACGTTTTCTTTTGTCATTTGATTTGGCGTAAAAAAAAAAACTTTCTTTTGTTTTTTAAATTTTACGCGAGAAGAATTTCAAATGAAAAAGTTATATTAAAGCTGGTTTAAAATTTTTTCCGCCAAAAAAAATAAAATTCAAAATAATTAATATTGATTTTATTTATAAAACCAAAAAATTGGAGAAAATTTTTATGAGTATTTAAATATTACTTTTACTCCTCAAAATCTTTCAATCAAGCTACGTTTTGAGCAAATTTTTGTATATATTAATTTTTTAGATGTCCTCTACCAAATATATTTTGATGGCAGATATGGATCATTATTTTAGTGAAAATTTTCAAACCAAAATGCTTTCCCTTGCTAACGCTATTCTCGAAATGGAGCCAAAAACAGTTTTGGTATATCGAATCTTTGAAATAAAAGAAGAATATTTTAGGTAAACAACAACTTAAAATTTTGTATTTAATCCAAAAAAATTAAGGAGCTTTTTTTAGGATAAAAGAAACTAAAAAAAATTTGAGAAAACTTTTGCAACAAAATAAAGCCCGACAATTTCATGAATATTTTAATGCTCACGTTATTCCAAGATTGGTTGAATGGATTTATTCGGAAGATCAAGGACCAAATAAAACTTCGATACAATTTTATAAAAAGTACAAATTTTGATTTATGTATTTTGAGTCTTTATACTATTATTTTTTCTTCAGGTACACTGACAATCAATGGGAGCCACAATTTGTTTCATTAACAAATATTCCATTTCATGATGAATCATTTAAATATCCCATGAGAGATAATACCGTACTTCGATGGGAAATGTGCAGGGCGGGATATCAATTTGCTATCATAAACGATGTATTTATGTATCATCCAGGGTTTAAAAGAATACAAAAAAATGATATTCTTGATAATGCTCGAAACAGTGTTTTGCAAAATAGCATCAAAGCATTAGATGCATTTAAATTGAAAATGGATCAAAATTACCCAGACGCAAAAAATATTTGTCCGGAAATTAGCTCTTTATGGTAAATTTCTGTCTCTGTCACTTTTCCTTAGCCTTTTTTGTTTTTGTTTTTAGGGCCACTTTTTTGATGTTTAATAAAGTCGTTTTCGAGTTCCTAAAAAAGACAGACACACACAAAAACTTTTTATTATTAATTTATTAATTATTTGGACAATAAATTGTGAAAAATTGAGAAACAAAAAATTTAGATAATTTTCCATAAAGTTTTACTTTGTCTTGTTCGTTTTCTTTAAAAATCAAATTATTTCGGATCATTGCATCTTTTTGGCAAACTTGAATGTATTCTTGTTGAAATGGAGGAATAAAAGGTAAATTAATATTATAAAGAATTAAATATAAAAGTGTATTCATTTCGATTATTGGAAATTTATTGTTTTGTAAAAGATTTGCCCAAGATTTAATTTGCTCGGGTAAAGTTTGGTTTTCAGTGTCATTTTCCATATTTAATTGCAAAAGTTCGAATAACTTTGAATCATCTTTTTTAACAAAATCAAAATAACATTCAGGCTTTTCCAAGCATAAAAGAAATAATGTATTTAAAATTTTTGAAAATTTTATATATTCGTCAAAGCCATTTGTAGGTACCATTGTGATGCCTGGATGATTGTATAATTCTAAGCAATTCATACCAATTTCCAAACATTTTAAATATCGACATTTTTGACAATGAGTTCCTTCAATCGATGGAGCTGAAAAAGTAAAACAATAAATTTTTTTTTGTAATTTCTAACTTTATTTTTTACGAAGACTCTAAACGGGTCAAGAAAGAGCCATTTTTCCAAGGAAAAAAATTTGTCTAGACTTTTAGAAACTTTGCACGGTCATAGTCGTGCCAAGCATGGACACTTTTTTGATCAATTTTCGCCTTTAAAAAGTCAACCCCGCCGCTTTCACTCTTTTTTTTTTTACAACTCACTCATGAGGCATAAATGAAAATTGAAGCAAACATATTCACGTTTTTCTCGAGCCGTGTGAATAAAAAATGCTGCACACGCATTACAACATGGTCCACCATATCTCATACATCGTCGAGGTCGTCCACAAATTTTACAGCTGCTATTTTCATCTAATTTTTTCTCCATAAAAACGTTACCCTATAAAAAATCCTTTTTAAATTTACCAAAAATTAAATTAAGGAAAATCACGAAATTCTTTCTAATATTTTTCATTATTAGTCATTTTGTTCGTGCTCGGAAAGGATGAATGGAAAAATTATAAGAAAATAAAAAAATTTGAATAATTTTTGTTGAAGTAAGAAACTTAAGCTCAAGGCAACTTTTAAACAAGTCTAGAACGTTTATTTTGAAGTGAAGTAAAATCACTTCAAGCGCAACAGTGTTAAAAGCCAATACTCAAAAAAAACTTTAGAAGGAAAAATGGTTATTAAATTTTAATTTAAATAATTTTATTCAACTTTAATATATTTTATTATTCTTTTAATACGTGGAACTAAAGTTTACTGCCCCAAAAAAACAATGAAATTTTTTCTTTCGGACAAGATGCAAACAAGTGCGATGTTAATAAATTTATCAATCATTTCGGATCTCAATAACCTTGAAGTTCCCCTCTTTCTTTTTCCCTCCTCTCTCCCTCTCTTTCTCACTCTTCTCTCTGTTATTGCCAGAGGAGAGAGGCGGGCTTCTTCCAATTTTCAAAGGCAAAATGGAGGCAAAAAAAAAAAAATATTGAAAATCAGTAATTATCTTGAAAAGAAAAAAATCCGAAAACAAGTTTCCATCAAAAATTTTTTTTCCATTTATCAATAATAAAAAAAAGAAGAAAAAATGCCAAGGATATATTTTTTATAGTTATTTTACAAGCAAAAAATTTGTCACTTCCAATAATTTTTCTTTTTATTTCCATCTTTACAAAAAAGTCTCTCGCTTTTTTTAAAACTCAAAAGTATTAATGCGCTAAATCTAAAAATCACCACAACAGGCAACTTTTACCTTCTCAATAAAAAGTTAGGTTCTCCTCGAAGGGATCGTGTTCTTTATGTTCATTTAAAACTTTATTCAACCATAAAAATTAATTTTTGTTAAAGAAAAATTCCATAAAAATCATTTATAGACCGCAGATGGGCACAGGTTGTGTTTTGACACAACCTGGCGTACCCGGGTACCGCAGAGCTTTTTTAGAAAATGAAAAAAATCCACAGGCGATAATATGGGATTTTTTTTTCAGAATCCAGAGGGTACAGCTTTTTATTTTGCTAGCCAGAAAGTAGTACAGAGGGGGAACCCCTTGGAAAACTTGTGGTACCGCTAGAAAAATAATCTGAACACACCACCTTGCCCACGAATGTTCTCGACCAATGTGTCCTTCGTTTTTTACATTCTTGAGCGGCATTTGGCTATGAGCTTCTTATAACAATTATGGCTTTTTTATGTGGAAATCAAATAACACAGCATCAAATTTTTACTGATAAAAATGGTTAACCAAAAAAAAGAAGCGAGTTGCCAAAATCTCATTACATACAATGCAAGTCAGACTCAAAAAAAGGTTAGTAGCCCAAATTTATTTTGTCAGTTGCGTCGCTTCATACAACAGCGATGGCTCAAAAAAATGACCAAAGTTTAATGTGGCTTCGACTTTTTTCATTTTTTTTAAAATATTTTCAGATAATTCTTTTTTTTCACTCTTCGCGTTTGGAAAAAAATTTTTTACTTCGACTGTTTTGTTATTTACTTACTCTTTTTTAGATATTAAATATTTGAAAGCTGTTTTTATTATTTACAAATCATTAAATAAATGCATAATTGATACATATGATAAAAAATATGCTGCAAAAAAAAAACTAAAGTTTACAACCATTCAAGTTAAGTACTGTTCTTGGAGCTTCATTTGAATAAAAAACAGTTTGATTTTCTATAGTGCTTTTACCAAAATTTTGTTCAGCTTGAATACATCTTAACCCGGATATTTCAGGGATTTGACATCGAAAATGTGTTGGACAATATTTAATTATTACATTTGGATCATAAAAAATTTGATTATAACATTTATCTATCAAAGTCGAATAAAAATCCGTTAAAGTTAAATTTTTCAAAGTTCCAATTTTCATAAGCTTCTCAAAACGCAAAGAAAAATTTTGTTGCATTTCTTTTAACTTCATTTTTCCACCGCCGCTGCCTCCAAGCATTTCTTTGAGATTTCGAAAAAATAAATTAAAATTAAATTTTTTCATTTCTTCTAAACTAAAATCTGAATCAAGCTGCTGCTCATTATCATCGATAAAAGTAATATTTCGAATATGAATAAAAAATCCATGCTCCTCAGTTATATTATATTCAGTAAAACCATATTTAACATTTCGAGCATAATGAGTCCAGGCTGAACCAACGAAAGCTGTTCGATGAAGAGATTTCTCCCGAATATTGTCATTCGAAATTTTTGCTGATTTCAAAGATTTTAATATTGAAAAATGATTGAAAGTTTTGGAAAGTTTGATTTTGGTGTGATATCTCAAATATGGAATCCATGCAGCCGATGGATTTTTTTGGAAACTTATTTGAGCGTTGCTAAAAAAATAATTTTTTATTAACGATTCAGAAAAATTTAGGGAAGTTAATTTTTTTTACCTATAAATAGTATTTCCATTAGTTGGAATAAAAATATCATCGGGATCATGAACAATTATAAATTCTGCCGCTTCTCGATATAATAAATAACAATCATTTAAAGCTGAAGCTTGGTTACGAAAATCACTTTGCATTCTAATTAAATTATTATCTACATCGGGAACAATCCAAGGATGTAATATAATTAAACCAAATTTTTCATATTCCTAAATTATTTATAAATTTTAATTCATTAATTAAAAGTTTTCGTGATAAGAAAAAACATGAAATTTTTTTTACAAAAAACTGCTCAAGTTTAAAAAAAAACTTTGCTTTGGGAGCCCAATTTTTTGATTTTTGTTAATCAATGCTTACTTTTAAAAGTTGAAATCCATTTTCAAGGATACTCATAAAATAATATATTTGCTTATTTACACCAAAATAAGAATACATTTCGATACTCAATAAATTAATTTGCCATTTTTCATTTAAAAACAAAGGACTCACGCAAGAAATAACATTAAAATTTCCTGAAACAGCTTTTCTAAATGGAATATTAATTTTTGGTGGATTAACAAAATCAGAATTTTTATTTATTGGAAAGGAAGTTAAAGCAAAATGTGTTGGATTTTCCACGGTGGAACAATTCGATGCAAAAGTTTGAATTTCACAAAAATATGATGTTTTAAATGCAGGATATGGAATTATCGGAGAAATTAATTTTTCACCTTTATAATTTTGAGTCAAACAAATCCATTTATGATTTAATGAAAGTGTTTTCTTGGCATTATAATGTAAAACCATGGTGTTAGGTTTGTAACTGCAAAAAAGTCTAAAGTTATTCAAGCTAAAGTTAGGAAGTTTTTTTTTTGAATAATTTTTTATGGCAAAAACAGAACTCCAAGACTCAAAGTCCCGAGAAGTCACGATCATAAACACATTTTCTTAAGACCATTGTCTTGAGTCTTTGTGTTGTTGATTTTGATCGAGAATGAAAAAAATATTTTTCTTTATTGTTCAAACATATTTTATTATTTTGATATATTTTACTTAAAAAAAAACTCTTATGGTTTAGATTCTAGAGCTCTGATAAAAGCAGAAGACGTCTAATTTTGCCAAGCTCTGATACTTGTGTAACGAACGATTAATTTTAAAACACAATATCTATTTTATAAAAAAAATTTTTAGGCACAAAATTTTGTCGTATTTCAAATTACCTCTGTCTTCTATTTTTTAGAAATCTCCCTCTTTGGACTTACAATTTAGAAGTGTGATAATATGTTGCTGAAATGATTGTAATCGTTGCAGACGAACTCGGCAATAAATTATCCTTTTGTTTATAACATAAAATAAAAATTAATTTGAAAAGAAAAAAACAATAAAATAAAAATAATATTTTATTTTTAAACAAAAATATTTTTCGCCGCATTTTTAAAATTATTTATTTATTTTCGCTAATATTAAAAAAATCACTCCCTAGTTTTTTTAAATTAATTAATTTTTTTATGAAAAATTATAACACATTTTATTTCTTTAGTTTCCTTTCTATTTTTAGTAAGCATTATTTTGTTTCAGCTTTCTTTGTTTGTTAAAGCAAACTTTTATTAACACTTTTTTTTCGGCTTTATTAGTTTAAAATTTAAATATAAATCAAATCCATTTTAAACGAAAAAATGGTTAAACATTTTTTAATTAATTACCGTTACTATTTAAGAGCATAAATTCAAAACTGACAGCAAAAGTAAGTTTTAAAAACGATTCAATGTTTTTTTTAAAAATCTTCCAAAAAAAGTGAGAATCAAAAACTTTTTTTAAACTACATCATTTTTGAAATTTATTGGTTTTTTAACGAAGCCAAATGCTTTCAAAAATCGTGGATATTTTGTTTACAACTTTTTTTTATTCATGCTTAGATGTTCTCGTCTTTCTTGATAACTAACGGCATTTATATTTCAGAATTCAATAAAAAAATATAATTTCAAGAAAATTTTTAATTTTTATTTATTATCATTTTATATCATTCAAATACTTATTTTTAACCTGAGTTGCAATTACTTCTAATTCTTTTTTTATGTAATTATCATTTTTTATAAATTTGCTATTATATTTCCAATTTTTATATGGATTATCATTTTTTAATGAGCATTCCGACAATGGAAAATTTATATTTGGTGCAAAGGGATTAGGCCATTTTCCAAACCCCTCTTTTTGATTTAACGTTCGATCTTTCCAACCATGAAAAATAAAATCGCGATTACTCCAATTTGAATCAAGCAACCATCCATCTCGAGCCCATGCATGTTTGGATGATTTAGATATAATTTTTATTCGATCAAAAATTAGGGTATCGCCTAAGATTAATCGTATGCAAGCAACATATTTCCAATAATCATCCCAATTTCTGTAATGTAAAATATAAACTTTCAATTTGCAACAACTAAAAAACAAATTAAAAGCTTACTTACTTCGAATTTTCCCAAATCCTTCGACATAGACTATTTCGTTCATCAAAAGGTTTATAAAAATCAACAAAAATTTGCTAAAAAAATTATTTTTAGCATTGGTTTTCTAAGTCTGACAAAGTTTTTAAGAAAAAATTATTCTTTTTACTTTTTTTACCAAAATTAATATTCGAGACTTTGGTCGAAAAAAAAAATTGCCACCACTCGAAACTTGGATATCTAAACTTGAAACTGAGCCAAAAAAATCAACTAAATTTTTTTCTTCTAAAAACCAATATTGAGGCTTTTTGATCTTGAACAGCCCTGCTACAGATTCACATTTATTTTTGATGACTTACATGGAGTGCTGCATTATCTCTTCCATTAAAGCTTTTAGGCATCTTAGGTCCATAATCAACCCAAGCTTGCAAAAAATTTATTGCATTTGGTGTATTTCTAAAAAACAAGAATAACAAAAAATTTAATAAATTATTATTATTTTATTACTTAATCAAATAAGTGCCAGCCATAATTTCATAATCAAAAATTCTTTCATAAAAAAGTAAATCAAATTCAGGTTGAATATAATTTTCAATTAAATGAAAAGGATTAATAACTCCCATATCCGCATCAAGAAAAAGCAAATATTCGATTTGAGGATTATCACGAAGAATTTTTATTGTAACACAATGTCGTTGGAACATTATCTAAAATTATCAAGCTAAAATCCAGAAATTCTATTTCTTCAAAAAAATGAACGCCACAAAAAATAAGTTTAACTTACATCTTTTTGGGGACACGCAGCTTTCATTTCAAAATCATTTTCCATTGCAATTCGAATTAAAATATAATTAAATATTTTACAATAACATTCTAAACTTTTTTGAGCTAATTTATAATTATTTAAATCGCTTAAACTTTCAACAACAACTAATATTACAGGACGTGAAAAAGTAGTAATAAATGGCTGATAAATTTTTTCATAGATTTCAAAGTCTAATAAATTTTCATAAAATAAGAAAATGGTTAAAAATAATGAAATAAGAATAGAAAATTTTAGCAATGCACTTCGAAGCTTTTTGACACTTCGGAACCTCATAATTAAATATTTTATTTTTTTAGAATTTAGTATTTAATATTATAAAAGTATTATTATCTTTCAAACCCCTCAAAAAATTAAAATAATATAAAATAAAAATGACGTTTTTAGGTTTTTATTCTAAAAATCCGCAAAAAAGTATATGATTTCGAGACAAAAAAAATTATTTCCATTGTTTAAGTTAGCAGCAATAATAAACACATGAAAAAATATTTCAATGTAAGAATTAAATATTATAAAGAAGCTTTTTTTCTTTTAATATTTTTTTCTTATTCGACGCCATTGTTAATAAAGATAACAATAAAATTAAATATGTTTTATTCCAAAACTTCCATACTTTTTGATGAGGAAGTGTCCAGTTGCGTTCTATGGTAGAACGACCACATGAAAGCATGCAGCTTAAAAATCTGTTTTAGCAAAAAAGATGCAACAACAAAAAAAGTAAACTAATACACGGACAAAAAAAAGTTAATGAATGAGTAAAGTTTGTGTAAAGCAACGAATTTACAGCTGCTTTAACAATGCTATCATCTTTTTTGTTGTTTGTTTTTTTAAGAAAGTTAGAAGCTGGCTGGTTTGAAGAAAGAATGTCAACCATAAAAGTGCGAAACGTTAAGCAATAGACAAAAGTTTAAAAAGTGTTTTATCACAAAATTTTTGTCACAATTTTCAAAATACAACTTTTACAAAATTTTGTTTTATGAAGTCAAGAATTTTACAAGAGATAAATGTTTTTATTATAAATAGCAAAGAAGAAATAAGACATTACATACAAAATAAATCAGTTTTTACAAATATTATGGAAGTGATCTTTAAGAACTTTGTGAGCAAATTCTTTATCAAGGAGTTCAAAATCCGAGATAGTTCGATTCATTCTAATTGAAGCAACCATGAAATCATGACATCGTTCTTGAAGATTGACGGAACTAATAAGAAGTGAGAAAGTTGAGATTTCACAAACAGAAGCTAAGGAAATGTTTTCTGCCAATGAATTTTCCAATGAATCCTAAAAACAACAAAGTGTGAATGTAATAAGAACATATAAAAAGCAACTCACTTTGATATCAAGGATAGCGTATTTATCAAAGAATTGTACAAGAGCCATTTTTTCTTTCATTTTCAAAGTTGAAATTTTTCGGTCATACATAAGTTGGATGGCAGCTTCGACTGTTTCATAATCAAAATCGATGATTTCCATTTGGTTCTCAATTGATTCTTTCATTTTGGCGTTAAACATTGCTTCAAAGACACGTGAACGAGTTTCAAGGATGTATCTATGAACCTAAAAATAGACGAGGAATTAGAAACAACTAAAAGGGAGTTATAAAGACTTACTTGAATGGTTTTTCCACCAACGACAATTGCAAAATCTTTAGCATTTCCATTCCATAAATTACCAAAAAAGCTTTCTTTTTGCCATTTTTCGTTTGCTTCTTTAGCTGGTTCACGAATTCTTTCAACACTTAAAGTTCCTTGACACTTGATAGAGAGTTTTCCATTAACAATAAACCGAGGATCGTTAAATAAATTATTCGTGGTGCAACATTTATCTCCCTTCCCAATTGAATCTGTACGATCATTATTAAGTTTAAAAAGAAAACCAGCAGATTCCATAGATATTTGATATTCACATTTAACTTTCACTTCATTTCCACAGCTAACATGCAAAAACATCCATGCTTCTCCGCGACGTTTTTCATTATTTCCATTAGGAAAAATACTAAACAAAGTTTGAACACCAGGAATATTAGCAGCATTGAACCATTTTGTTGATAAACATCCATTTTCCGGATTTTTCCATGCAACCAATATAGCTTCGTCGATTTCCCATTTGATTGCGAAAGGACATTCCAATGTTGAGCGACTTGATTTATGACAATGTAACAGCTTGATGATAATTCTTAGAGCAACGTACAAAATTATACATCCAATGAAACAAAAAAGCAAAAATAGCATGAAATCCATTTGAGCAACCTGAAACGATGAATGAACCGAATGAAAAGCAACTGAAAGCAAAAAAAAAGTTAAATGAAGGAATGGAGAATGAAATGCTCCAAAATTTGCATAGTTTGATATTTTTATCTCTTGAAGCGTGCCATATCCTTCTTCTCAATTTTCATTCATTGTCTTTGCGTTCGTGCGTCCGAACAAAAGATTAACAAATACCTGCATATGCGAAATTACTATAAGAGAAGTCAATGATTTTTTTAACTATGAGATTTAGTTGGGTCCCATTTACCAATGCTATGTTAACAATGGTTATCGTTCGAGAATTTCGTCCAACTTTATCTAATTTACGCAAAGTTGGTCATTCTTCGACTATGTTTGGAAGTGATACTGCTAAACTAGAAACAACAACACAAGACGCTAAAATTCCATCTTATATTATTTAAAAATGATCAGAAAAAGGTTATATTTTAATAATTAAATAAAGAAAATTTGGTGTTATGATTCCCAAATCGATTTAATTGTTTTTATGCGAATTTTTTATTATATTAAAAGTTCCTCTTTTTTATTTGATTAAATAATTTAATTTTATTATTATGATTTATTTCGCTTTTATTTTTGTCATAAAAAATATATCCGAAACAAAAACCATATGTCACTTAAACAAATTAAAAATTAACGAGTTACAAATTTTAAAAACAATAAAATAAATGACAGATTTAAGTTTATATCTTTTCTTTCAAAGTACTTTAAAGAGAAAAGAAAATTATTTAGGGTTCTTTAGTTTTTACCAAAATAAACAGAGTATTCAGAAACAAAAAAGTAGGTTAGTTTATCAAACCCCTCTCGAATTTCTTCAAAACCATAGTTTTCGGGGGTTAATTCTTTTTGAGCCACCATTTTTTGGAATTGAATTAAACGAAATTGATTTTCAAAATTTAGATTTGGAATTTGAATTTTACAAACGATGGAATAAAATAGGACAAAGGATTTATTGAGAGGGACTTGATTATTCATTAAAAGTTCAGCCCATGGAAGCAAATAATTTGTTATTTGACTGTTTGGTAAAAGCTCAAAGGCTTTATCAATCAATGTTCGATCTTCGAGTTCCAAATAATTAATTAAAAATTGTGGATTGTCTTTGATGATGATGAAGAGGTTGTTTAGTTTTTTAGCCAAAACATAATATTCTCCACATTTAATTATTTTACTTTCTGGGGTTTCGGTTACAGTTTTTCTTCCATGAGTCATTCCAATTTCCAAGCATTTAAAATAACGGCATTTTCGACACTTTGCTCCAGGGATTGATGGCACTAAAAAACTTAATTTTTGTTAAGGTAAAAACAATCACAAAAAAGAAAAAAACTTACTTGCAAGACATAAATTAAAATTTCTGCAAACATATTCTTGAATTCGATTGACACTTCGATGAAAGAACGTTGCACAGGCAACACTTGCTTGAGCTCCATATCTTTTACAAACCAAATTTTTAAGAGTTTTTCCACAAATTTTACAATTATTTAAGTCTTTTGAGTCTTTAGCTTCTTTTGAGTTGGAGCACATTTTCAGAATTCAAATATCAGAAGCTTGGATATGCGACAGCTCTGGTCGCGACCGGTCGCGACCATGAAATTTTCTAAAATCGGTCGCGATCCCAACCCTATTTTATATTTTCCACAAATGGCATGAGAATTAATTATGTAAGTAAAAGAAAATTCATTTGGAAAGTTATCGTCGCTGCGGCTGTTTCTCATTTATTCGAAAGTATGGATTGGTTTGAACATTTTGTCACAGTATGTTAAGACGTTGGGATAAATTTGGTTGATCAAAAAGCTATTAAAAAACCATTTATTCATACACATCCTAAAACATTTCAATCTTTTCATTGTCAATATTTTTGCCTTCCACCAGATGTAATTTCCCATATCACTCAGAATCCAATCTCTACCAATGGACTTTTAAAACTTCAAAAAAAAATGCAAATATTTTTTTGCTAAAAATAAAATTCTCACTGTTGATAATACTGTTTTCCAAGAAAATAGATTCCTATATTCTTACTGCAATTATCAAAAGCTTTATTTTAAGAAAGTCAAAAGCATTAAATTTTGGCTGACTGGAAAATTAACACTTTCAGAAAAATTTGAAATCCCAAATAATATTTATCGTTGCATTCTTAGCTCTCTAGATTTAAATAAACTGAATCTAAACTCAAGTGAAATGGATTTTCTTTTGAATGACGGAAAAAAGATAGAATGCCTTGAATTAATCCATGCATATATTTATGATGAAATTGGAACTTTGGTTTCTTGTGATAAAAGCTTTGCAAAAGTTCCAAATGTAACTAAATTTCATTATTCTTCCCAAAAAGAAATTTTTACAAATGAAACTTTTCAAAACATGAGTGAACTTTCAACAAAAGTTAACACAAAATTAACTGATTTTAAAATATCAATTTATCAATTATCCGATGAAGCTAATATTAAACTTTTATGCAATATTATTCCAAAAAATTTCAATGAAAATTCAAAATATGTTTTTGATATGAGAATGACTTATTCCCTTCTCTGCCGATTAAGTTTAAAAGCTGTAATTGAAAGTATGCTTCTAAGTTGTTGGAAGCCAAGAACAATCAAACCAAGAATATATGTTAAATGATTGCATTAAATTATATAAATTATTATAATTGCTTTTTTTGTGTTTTTTTTATTCAGAATAAAATTAATTATATGAAATCGTGTTCTTTTTTGTGAATAATTTAATGTGCTTAAAAAAACTTGGTTGATCAATTAAAAAATTAATGGAGCTTTTTTTACACAAAAAGATAGGTCAAAGTGAGTGTCACTTTTTGTATACAAAAAGTGTTGTTATTCAAAATATTTTGAATTAGTGGACTAATTGAGAGAGAGAGAGAGGTCAACTTTATATTGTCCTCAAAAATATTCATAAGTTATAAATAAACTTGAATATACCTTTAAGGTATTTTTCAGTTTATTATTATATTTTTTCCAAAGTTAAAAAAAAACTTGTGAGTTCTCATGATACCTTCGAGATATTTACATTTTCCATCGTCCCACATACAATAAGAAGAAATTTATTTGAAAATAAGTTTTTATATTTTCTGTCATCCTCTGTGCGCTATGAGTTTTTCTTTTCCAAAACTAAAATCTATATTTCAAACCAAGTTTAACCATCCAAATCCTCCTACTTTCGATTCAATTCGACGTCAATATTTTTCTCTTCCATCTACTTTGATTTATTATTTATCCAAGAATCCAATCTCAGCTGTTGGTCACCAGAAACTACAAAAAACATCCAAATATTTTTTTGCAAAAAATAAAATCGTTGTCGTCAAAAGCTTTTGTACTTGTTATGATTCGAAAAAATCGCTGTTATGTTACTATTGTGATTATCAAAAACTATATTTTAAAAACTTCCAAAATTTAAAATTGTGGCTTACCGGAAAAATGGTAGTTTGTGAAGGGCGTATTACGGAAATACTAAAAATTGTTTATCGCTGTACTATTAAATTGTTGGTAATTGAACATAAGAATTTAACCCTTGATGAATTAAATTTTATGTTGAATGGAGGAAAATTACAGATTCTATCATTGGATTTTGTAAATATTTGTGACAGTCATGGCGCTTTAGTTTCATGTGACAAAATTCTTGCAAAAGTTCCCAACATTTTAAATTTTGATTATTTGTGTGAAAGTGAAACTTTTACTTCTGAAACCTTTGAAAGGATGAATGCTTTAAAATTTAACACAAAGTTAGAAAAAATTGTTATAGCAATTTATAATATTTCTTCTGATGCAGATATTACTCTTTTATGTGATTTTGTTAAAAAGAATGCTGCAGAAGGGGCAGACGTTATTTATTATATGAAAATGAATAATTTGGAAGTTTACCGATCAACTTTGCGAGCTGCTGCAATAAAATTGATTCATAGTTGGAAAACTGGGAAAAATCCTGATATTTGGATTTCTTAAAATGTTTTTTGTTTTGTTTTTATTTTATTGCAACTTACTTTCACAAAAATTTTTTATGATATAATATTATTTAGTTTTTGTTGATTTTTCCTTTACATAAAATTTTATTTTTTTCAATCTACATAGTAAATCGAAAGGCCTTCCACCCACCATCTTTAGAAAGACCAAACGTTTAAAAACTTAGAAAAAAAAAACAAGAAAAAAAAAGAGCAGAAAATAAATTATTTTTGATGTATGATAAAATATAGGTTTATAAAAAGAGAAAACTTCTTAATATGACTTTTTATTATATCGCGTACCTTTCCATGTTTTTTTGTTAACTTTTATAAAATATAATTTTTTGTTTTAAATCTTTTGTATTAAGCAGTTGTATAAAGTTTGTTCACCGACGAAGTCACATGGCTTTTTATCGTTAACGAATTAATTAATCTTCGGTCATTTTTTCGATAAACCATAAGGACCATTACTTATCCAAAGTTAAACTACTTTTTTCACAAGTGTGAAAAAGGAAAAGATTTGTAGAAAGCAATTTTTTTGAAATGATTTTTTTTGAAAATTTAATTAACAATGCACGGCGGTATAGGCTGATGGAAAAAGCTCGGTTCAAATGGAAATGAAAAAATTGGTCGTTGGTGGTCGAAATGCCAAACCAAAGGAAAAGCAATTTCTTTAGTAAAAAATGGCTGTTTTTTTGCATATTTAATTATAATTCTCTATGGATATTCAGTTGAAAAATATTGAAACTTCGTCAGAATATGTAATCGAATATTGCGTACAATATGGTATAAACAGATTTTCATAAAAAAAGCAATGAGCCGAAATCCTGCCGTAAGAGTTTTGAGCATTTTGGTCATTTTTCCATTAGAAAAAGTCACTTTTTTTGCAACTTTTTCGGAAACAATTTTGGCTAAATTCATTAAGTTGCTTTAATTTTATTCTGTGACATTGAAAATCTATAATCTTATCTTGCCTACAAATTGGTATAATCAGAATTTTCGAAGATAATCTTTTTCCGAAAATCCTGCCGTAAGAGTTTTTTCATGCATGATAACAAAGCTTTTTTGACGAAAACCCAAGGACAAGTAATTTATAAATCAATAAAAAAAATCGAAAATGGTCAAGAAACTATAAAATAAATATTCCTTGATTTTTCGGTAACAATTAAATATTTTTTTGTAAGGCAAACTCATGCACCTTAATCTCTTGAAGCTCCTTAAGTAGCACAATAGTAACAGAAGATACTCAAAAAAATTAATATTTTTAAAATATTAGAATTTGGCTTAAGTTCATAATTTCTAAACGTAATTTGGTTCGTAGAAACCGAATTTGACAACAATTTGTCCATTTCATTATGTAGTTTTCATGTTATGAATTTTTGAAATATGCAAATTTTTCGAAATGCAATAACTCCATTTTAAGCTTGTCAACCTTAGTAACTATTGTCAAATTCGGTTTCTACGACCCAAATTTGGTCTAGAAATGACTACTTTAAAATTAAATACCTCATTTTGAGAAAATTGATTTTTTTTATCATCGTTTGCTACTATATAAGCTTCATGTGGTTGTGGTGTATTAGTTTGCTTAACAATAAACAATGAAATTGTTACCAAAAAATTCAAGGAATATTTATTTTATGCTTTCTGGGCCATTTTCAATTTTTTATATTGAATTATGAAATACCTTTCCTTGAGGTTTTGTCAAAAAAGCTATGTTATCATGCATGAAAAAAACTCTTACGTCAGGATTTTCGTAACAAGATTGTCTTCGAAAAAACTGATTATACCAATTTGTAGGCAAGATAAGATTATAGATTTTCAATGTCACAGAATAAAATTAAAGCAACTTAATGAATTTAGCCAAAATTGTTTCTAAAAAAGTTGCAAAAAAAGTGACTTTTTCTAATAGAAAAATGACCAAAATGCTCAAAACTCTTACGTCAAGATTTCGGCTCATTAGTTTTTTTATGAAAATCTATCTTCACGATCTTATCCGCAATATTCGATTACATATTCTGTGAGAGTTTCAATATTTTTATATTGAATAATCATCGAGAATTATAATTAAATTTCCAAAAAAACAGCCATTTTTTGACCAAATTATTGCTTTTCCTTTGGTTTTTGGCGACGCGACCACCAACGACCAAAATGCTCAAATCCATTTGAACCGTTGACTTTATATCGCCGTGAATGCTTTATTTGCTCATTTTTGCAATTACATCTTAAAAAGTTAGAAAGCAGAAGATTCACAGAGAATCTTAATTAATGAAGCAATATTTTCTGGAATAGTACTGAAGGAGCTGTAATAGTCACCAGAGATGGCTTCAAGTTGTGGACTTGAAATATCGTCAAGACCAATAGCGTAAATTTTGATTCCACGAGCAAGAAGGGCATCACGGGCTGATCCAACATTGCTCGTATCATTTTCACTAATAACAATCATGACATCTCGAACATTATTTCGATCGCCAGTTGATCCCCAAATTGGATCACCAAAGACATACCAAGAATCTGGGAGGCCATTATGTTCACCAGTTACGGTTTCCATCATTGTGAGACCAATATCATTTTTACCACCTTTGAATTGCATGTTATTGATGGCATTGATGAGGGTGGGAAGTAGAATTGACTGTTTTAAACAGGCGTAAACGTGTCCATATAACTTTGGAACTTCCATGGTCGGCTGATCGAGCAGTGCAGCAATTTGGTCGAACTCATCGATCAAATCAAGAACATCCACCTGAATATCTTTTTTAATTTCTGAATTAGCTGGAGAAAAACGTTTTGTTTCAACAGCCTCTAAACGGCTTCAATCTCTTGGAGCTCTAACTCATGGAGATCGTCGAGCTGTAGCAGAATCGGATGATTTAAGTCGATTTAGTATTGAAAATAAATGGGGTAAACAAGCATTACAAATATTATTGGAAATGTTTATTGATCCTCAAAAATGTGCTTATCCCCCTAAAAATGGTTTAGCTAATTTGGAATTTTTAATGGTAAGCATTTTCTTTTTAACATTGCCACCTTTTTTAAGGATATGGTAGTGAGCTTCAACAACCAAAGATAGCAAACATGTCACTCACAGAAACTTTGCTGATAACCCTCGCTACCGTATTTTTTTGATAGGCTTCCTTAGCTTTTTTTGATAACTAAATTTTTATCTCTAAATTTTACCACTCACATTTTTTTAGAAGCTCGTGATCACGTGATTCGCCTTGGCATTCTCAAAGTAACAAATGGCGAATTAACAATCGATAGAGAAAATGGAAATTTAAATAAATTCCTTAATCGTTTGCTTTTAATGCCAGTGGATATTCAAAATTCAATATTTGATTATTATATGTCCCTCTTTTCATTATTAGTTTATCAAGCTAAACGCCAAGGTAAATATGATAATGGAACGATGGATTTGGGTTCAACCACCGATCAAGTAACTCGAGCAAAAACTCGAGTATTTTCCGCGCGTTTATCTGGAACATATTTTGAAATATTAATCCACCAAATTGATGTTGATCGTGGAATGACTTGGAAGGATGTATCCACGAATTCCATAGCTCATGCGAATGGAGTATTTGGATATAAAACATATTCAAAAACAAATAGACGAGGACCATTTTATTCATTTCAAATAGGAACAAATATTATGATTATGCGACCTAATACTGGGCGAACATCCAAACCAGGAAATTTACAAGATTTTCTTTCAACTCATGAAAAATATTCTGAAGATGAAATGGGCCAATGTAAAAAGGATTGGCAAGCAGAATATAAATGTAAGTTCTTTGATTCTTTACTTCAAAGTTAGCAAAGAAGTACCCTTCTCTTTTTTTAGTAACAGAAAAAATGTGTTATCACGAATATAAAACCGGCACGAAACATCCTGGTTGTAAAGCAGGAAAACGAATAAGAGCATATTATGTTTGTGCAGGGGCTGTATTAACCGCATGGAAAGCTGTGGAAGCCATATTATCCAAAGGCAATCGATCCCACATTCAAATAGTTCGAATTCAAACGAATGAAAATCAAAAACTTGTTGGAGTTCTTGTAAGGCCTAATGAACTTCAACCTTTTATAAATGAACTGGAAAAATGTTATTTTGCTAAAGAAATTCGTAGTTATTAATCTTTCAAAAAAAAGATAATTAAGAAAATGCATCCATCAACGTTTTTCTTAAAAATTATAATAATCAAAAAAAACTTTTCACTTTTCCTTTTCTTTATAAAAGCTTTCTTTAATTTTTGTTTGATTTTTTTATTCAAAAAATATTTATAATTTAAAAAAAAGTTTGTTGTTATTTTGTTTTGTTTTTGTTGTTTGTTACGCGGTTCATAAAAATAAATACGGTTTTTTTTCTTCATTCATTAAACGACTTTCAAAAAAATATTTGACTAATGCAAATCAATTTTTAAACCTATGATAGCTTCTTGCTCATCAAAAAACAAAAATTTTCTATGCTGGAGGTACAGAATCTATCAACAAATAATTTCATTTACTGGAAATCGTTTGCTTTATAATCCACAAAAACAATGTTTATTATTGCTGCGACTCGGATTGTTAAAAAGTAAAACAAAACTTTGAGCAACATAAACTTTTTTGAAGATGATAAACACAGCTTTCAAGCAATCAATTTCATTTTTTTAAAGTAAAGTTAGTAGTATTTTCAGAAAATATTTTAACTCCAATTCTTTCTTTCTCTAATAGCCTTTTTATCAAAATGAGCTATCATACATGCCTTGCATATTTCTATTTACGCTTTCTTTCATCAAACCTCAAAAAAAAATCTGGATAAAGTTATCAAAAACCCTTTTAAAGCATTTTTTTTTATCAATCATCGCCTCTTCAACCATTCTACTAATTCCTTTTGATTACATAAAAATCAATTCAAAACTTTTAATGTCTTCCAATAAACTATTGGAAGTGTCAATCAACTTTCAAATATACAGTATTCATCCGAATAATGAAGTGCACCGCCAACGTAAAATTTTTACTTCTTTGTCACTCCAAAATGTTGAGCATTCAAATAACTTTCATGTTAATCCTCCATAGCAGCAAGCAAGGTTATATTCTTCAGAAACTGGATTTTAAACACAATCATTGATACGTATAACTAACCTCCATAGGCTTGCATGTGTAACGATATTCTAATCCACACTTTCTAAATGCAAAACCACATGTAAAGGCAAAGGAGTTGGCGTTATAAAAAATAGGTAAAAGTTCACACAAAATTAAACAAAACAATTTTATACCAGTACATCTTATACAAACATACAAAAAAAGACAACTCAACACAAAAAAAAGAAAATTGAAAGACAAATCTAAGCAGCAAACTTAGTATTGCGGAGACGAATAGGAGCATAACCAAGAACCGCGGAAACTTTGTTATAATCAACAAGACCATTATCCATGCGAGGAACGACATCTTTATTGGCAGAACGTTTAGCACGAAGATTATTTCGACCACGCTTGGTCATTTCTTTAGCATGATAAATGGGTTCAGGAAGCGAAACAGCTGAATTGACAACCTAAAAACCAAGCGTTTTGAGAGAAAAAAAATCAAGTGAAAATAACTTACTTGATGGCTGTAGCAGAGATGGTTGCAGAAAGCATGTAAAGCATCTTCGGTGATCTTCTTTGGATTCTTCATGATAGAATAATGTGCAGTCTTAGCAGTTCCTTTGATAGGACGATGAGACTGGAGGTAAAATTCAGGAATGTCAGGACGAGTGATACCACTATTGATAACTGAACCAGGTTTGCAGTTGACTTCTTTACCACTAGTTCCGAGAGCAAAACGCTTATTATGCTTTTTGGTAACAACCATGTAGACCAAATTTGGGAATGCATTTTCACCTTTCATTTCACGACAAGCTTGTTCGAGAATGGGGTATTCAGCTTGGGTGGTCTATAAAAGAAAACTGTTACAAAAGGAAATCAATATAAAAACACATACCTTATGTAATTGTCCTTCTCCGACGCCATCACGAAAGACGACAATAATATCAGGAAAGTATCCACGGCTTTTTGAATAGGTTTCCAAAACCTTGGAAAAGTTAGCCTTCAAGAGTTCTGGATCCAAAACTTCGTGAGCTTGTTGATAGTAATAGTCACCAAGGATCATAGTATGTTGACGTCCATAATTAGCAGTAACACCAACGACAGCAGGTTCATGAGACGAGACATTACCAAGACCTTTCTGACGCAAATCATACAATTCTTTAGGATTTCCACGAGTTGGTAAGCTTACATCCAGACCTACAACAAGAACCTTCTTTTGAAGACTAAGCATATCACTAAAAAATAAATTATGTGAAGCAAACAAAAAATACAAAAAGAACATACCCGCATTTTTCAATAACAGGAATAACGTTGATACCAGAAGCTTTAGCATTGATTTTAAGGATCAAGTTTTCAAAAGTTTGTTCAAAGTCATAACGTTTAGTTGTTTTAGTGTTGATTTGCATGGTCAAAACTTGGAATTCACGTTCAAGAAGCTTCAAATTACCTAAAAAAAGAAATGTTAAAAAGGGAAAAAAGAAAGCAAAAACTTACGATGAGATTTGCTACGCATACTATCATCAAGAGCAAGGACGAATCGAGTCTTCTTTTCCAATAATTCTTCAAACTTGGGCATCATTGTTTCATAGCTGTCGTAGTCGATTTCTTCATAAGAAGGAACACCAAGCTTAAGACCCATCTTTCCAGCTGTTCTCGTTAATTGTTCGATAAACCCTTTAGGAGATTGTGTACGAGTAGCATAAAGAACGACATAGCCATTTTCCAAGAGAGGTGTTGGAAGAAGCAAACCACGTAAATTGAAGGCACCATTATCAACAGGCAATATGACATTCTTTGCAGCAAGGATTCCAGGAGCTTTACGAACATGTACATCAATTTCCATTAAGTGTGGAGTAACTCTGACGTTGAAGGCTTCCAAAAAGCGATTACCAGTAGTAATTTTAGCACGAGCACATTCATCACGAATACGTTGAAAACGTTCAACAGGAAGAACAGCGGTACTCTAAAGTTATGAATATATAGACGACATTAATGAGATAACTTTCAAAACTTACCATGAGGATGGCACGACGAACAACATAATCAAGCTTTTCCATTGGAACACGTTGGTTTGGACATATGATAAGGGTTTCCATAGGGTAGAAAGCTCGATCAGTTTTGACAACAGGAAGATTTGGATCGATTTCGATTTTATATGTTTTTTCGAAATATGCCGCCATAGAATCAGTACCAACTTTGACATTCTTTGCAAATTCTTCACTAATTCCTTCAATAAGAATTGTTCGGCTTTGTGCATATGTAAGAGAAGCTCGAACTCCATTATACATCGATGAAAAAGTTTTCATGCCCATTCGATTTCCAAAAAGTGCATGACATTTTTGATGGATTTCAGTAAGACATCCAGAAGTGTAGAATGCAGTCTTCTTAGCTAAAAAGAAAGAAATCAATGGATAACTTTAAAAAAGTATCTTACCATCCACAATAAGTGCAAGTCCAGGTTTTCCGTTTTTTTCAATAGGTTGGATACCTTTGCTGAGACCACAACGAAGTTCAATCATGGGATTGTTGTCCATCAATTGACCAACTCTTTGATAAAGCTTGCCAAGTCCCAATGAAACATATTCTTTTGAAGAAATTGCAGATTGACTTGTAAGCAAGTCAAGGAATTGTGCAACGGAGCGATCACCAGTATTTTCACGAGAAGCCAACAAGCTTTTGACGTCAAAAATGTCGATCACATGCTGTTGAGATTGGTTAATTTCAACAACGACAATCGTAGCTCCAGTAAGTTGCTTTTGACAGAATGGTGAGAGTTCTTCTTTTGCGAATTCTTTACGCTTCTAAAAACAAAGACTATACAAAAAGTAAAACATCGAAAAACAAAAATTTACCTCGCCAGCATCAAGCTTCATGGGTGCAACCAAGTACAATTGACTTGTGCCATCATAAACATATGAAGCAGCAGCTTGTCCAATACCAAGATTGTTCGTGGCTGTGACGAAAGACGAGACCGCTTCCATACAAAAGAATCGACGAAGAGATGTTTCTCCACTAAAAATAAAATCATTAAACTTGTTGATTAAAAAGTACAAATAGACTTACTCGTCTCCTGCTTTCTTGGTTAAAAGCTTGCGTTTTGAAGAATCGGTTGGGTGTTGTTTGATGATTTCAACATCATATCTGTACACTTTCGTACCAGGATTGACAGCAATAGCATAAGACCCAGCTAAACCTTTACTTGACGAGAGGAATTGATTTGCAGGTTTGGTTGATTTTCGATCAGCAATCGTAAGCTTTGCGAGTTCAGGCTCCATAGCGAATAATATCCCGAAGTGAAAACTGAAATTGTTTATTTATAGTCAAAACATCCTCAAATTCAACAAAAGAAATAATTAGCATAAAACACGAATAACAACAAAAAATATTCACGAAAAACAAAGACAAGAAAGAAAAGAATTAGCGCCACGTAGAATCGTTGATTTATGGAAGGGAAAGGAAGAATAAAAAAGAAAAGGAGAGGAGGAGATGGAAATGAAAATGAAGGATAGCGACGATAAAAAAAAATCAACTGAAAGCAGCTGGTTGCAAAATTTGTTTTTGGACGTGCGTTGAGCGTGCAAGATACATTCGTTCGCTTCAAAACCAAAACCATTTTCGAAAACAAAAAAGGCTTTTATTGAAAGTAGCGCGGTAGCGCGGTAGCGCCGTTTTCTTTCGTGTTGGGACCGCTCCTTTTCATTTTTTTAATTATTGAAAGTAGCGCCGTTATTTTTTTGATTATTTTTCACAGAATTAGTCAAATAATTAAAAGCTTTTTTTTTATAAATATGTTTATTGTTTGTCAATTGTTATTAATGGCTAAATACATGACAACATGGCATGTCCAGCTGGATTAAACAATTAACAACGTAATTTGTTTCCCTTACCTTTTTTTGGGAACTTCTCGAATTGGAAGTAATGTCACTCCATCTTTACTAATAATATTAAAATTTGATGAGGTTTGAAGAGTTACATCAATCAAATGCCACATATCAAAAGGCAAAATAATTCCATGAAAAGTTCATCGAAAAACTTTGGATTTTCAACGGTTATAAAATTTCTTCTTCAGGCAATGGATGAATGAAAATTGGGGGAATAAGCTGTGGATTCAATGGAAGCAATAGCTAGACAATTTTCATCTGCTGAAGTTTCTTCATTCTTTATATTTTCTTAGATAGTTGTATTTATTTCAGCTTCTTCTGTACATTAGAAAAAGTAAATTTGCAATTTACATATTCATTGTGAGTTATAGTTTCTCCATCTCTATGGTATTCCATTATCGCAATAATTCGTGCAACCCTTAGTTGAAGAATTCCAAATTAATATTTTGATTTTCAAATTTTTAATAAAAACTAAATTTGCATCAACTATTTGAGTGATGACTTCCGCAATAAAATCCATTGATATCATTTCGATATCTAATTTTTATATCCGAGATATCGTAAAAATCTTATATTGGAGTTGGAGCTTCTGCGGATTCAATAAGAATAAATTCATCTTTATGATGAGTTTAAAGAACGTTTTGTATTGCTAAATATATAATTTCTTCCCCAAATCGAGTTATTACACCAATTGGGGAACTTTAATTTCAAGCATTCGGAGTGCTTGTGTTAATTTTCACGAGCTGTTTCTTAAAGAAGATTGAAATTGCTCAGGTTAAAGAAACATTTGACTTATTTGTTAGGAATACTATGTATCGTTAACAATTTTATTTTTTATTATTGATATAACAATTTTTAAAAAGAGAAAGATAAAAAAAGCTCAAGCTGTCGAAATAATATTAGACTTAAATTCAGTCATAATAATCTTGGCTCTGATTTGAGAAATCATAATATTGGCTTTGATCATCATTTATTAACTGATAATCGCATAAATGATAATTTTTTAAGTTGATTGTTGAAGTAATTGAGGCGTTGGCTGTATTGAAGAAGCTGGTAACTCATAAGCATTAGAACTCGATTAACTTGCGAAGCTGCTTAAATGTTCATAATAACAAAAAATAATTATAATGTACATCAATGTTGGCAACAAATTAAAATCTTTAACTGCCTCTTAAAAAAGAAAAAACTCACTAGTTCTTGGAGATAGTTTCTGGAATAATGGCTATGCTGGAAGTAATGGTTGGAGCTTCTTTTGCAGTCCCGCAAGTATTTTTTCTACTAACTACTATCATCAAATATAAAGCAAGGTCTCGATTGTTAACAAATTTACTTTGTGTTGTTTCAAGCATAAAGTATTTTTATAAAAGTCTGGCAATGGAGGTTTGACCTTCTCATCATTCCCAAATGCAAGATGTGTTTGAATTAAATCTTCTGGACTTGGTGGTGATGGTTCAACAAAACCCAATCACCATTAGTGCTTAATAAATCAATGGTTTTTAATGATTTGGAAATAGCGTAATTAAACTTTCCAAAATTTCGACAATCTCTTCTGAATTTGGAAGTTAATTTTGTCATTCCAACAAAGTTCAATCAAATTATGTGGAGGTAGTGGAAATTATAGCTATGTTTCTGGTCGTTTATTTTTCATTGCTGTTTGCCAAAGGATTTCATATCCATGCTGGATGCATCATAATTATGTACCATATTATTTCACCTTCGAAACACCATCATAATGGATTGAGCTTTATTTCAAAACGGCTATTTTTAGGGTTTGATGCTTGCTTTTTTGTGCTGCATTTACATAGTTCAAGTTAGTAGCCAAATAAGTTATTCTAATACAGCCTTAAAACAAGTTTCTTATTCAAAAATAAACTAACGGAGTCCATTGTTCACAAAGCAAGCATTAAAAAATGAATATGACATGCCACAATAACAACAACAACTCTTTTCATTATTAAAATTTATTTCAATGTCATTCATATTTTACATTTTTATTTGCTAAACTTCTCCACTGTTTATCTGCTTTAATAGCCACTCAAACTGCTGATATTCTTCCATCAGAAGCGACAAAAATTATTCTTCGCTCCATTGCTATCCCTGATTTTGCCATTAAAATTGGTACACGCGTTATTAATTCTTGTTTCTTTCTTTAAAATGTTACGCAACATACGGATAATAAATGAACCATCGATGTTGAAATGAATCAAAAACAACTTAAAAAATTTCTTGAACTCCATAATCATTTTGGTTTTGTCGAATCATCCAAGGATCAAGAATTTACTAAATTAATTTTTAGTTCTTTCACTGATGCGGAGTTTAAAGATTGAACTTTTTAAGCCTACTTTCTTTATTCCCAAAAATTTTTTTGAAGCTGGATGATATTATGTTTTTAATAAAAGTGATGAACGTGGAGGCCCAAAAATTTAAAAATACCTCAAACTCATCAAAAATTTTACACCCGATGAACGAAGAGCCATGGTCATGGATGAAAATCCATTGGAATTCTTTTAATGAAATCCAATTCAAGGATGAAATGGAAAAGGAAAATAACAGCGTTGATGATGATAAAGTGTTTTAATAATTTCAAAAAAATCCTTTTTTTATTTGTTAGTATTTTGGAAGTTTTTTGAAAGCTTACTGTATTTTTGTTGTCCCATAATGAAGCATGTTAAAGAAGCAGATATAAACTGTTGAAATTTGAGTATGATTCAGCGAAAAATATGGCTTTTGTAGCCATTGAATGAAAAATCAAGTAAATGAACATTTGATGGCATTAAGCTAATTATAGTTGGTCATAACAAACTTTGTATGGAAACTGTCTGCTTTTTGTTTTGAATAATTAAATTTGCTCCTATAGTAAAAAGACAATTTATTACCCATCAATAACAGCATTCCTAATGTAACAAGTTGAAGATAGTAAAGTAGTGGTGATTTATGAAATATCAAATGATTTTGAATTTGTTGCAAAAAAAGACTACCGGTTAGCTCTATCCACATTAGCACAATTTGGCAAACTTTTGATTACTAATCCCCGTATGTTTCTTTCCAAAATTACAATGAAAGTTGTGTTTTAATGGATACAAATAGCACAAAATTGTAACAAATTAGCAAGCTAACAACAATTTAGCATCCTTTGCTGAAAACCTATGCAATTTAAGCAACAAAAGAAGGACACGAATGGAAATAGGAGAAAAGGGAATGATTTAATTTCAAAGAACTTATTCGTCGTATCCAGCTATAATAAGTAAAAGGACGCAGAAAATTAGTTGGGTAATAACACAATTCTCAATCTTTTTGAAGATGCACTTCTCTCTAAATCTACTTACTCAAATACATTATTGTTCTACCAAAAAATGAACTCGGTAAAACATAAATACTTTCTGACAAATTGTCATCCTTTGATGCCTTTTTATTTAATCCTTACTGCAAATCAGTATAAATAGCCGCATGGATATTGTCCTATTAAATCTCAAATAATTTATTTGATGATTTTCTGTTTTGCCCTTGAAATAAATGTTGTAAGAAAAGCATTCCACCATAATGCAATAAACCATTCGCCTTTTCATCTCTTACATTTGATATTTATAAGCGTAATATTCTCGTTTACTCATTTTTTTGTGAATTTGGTATATTTGGATCTTTCTTTTTGGTAAATTCATAAAATCCAATTTTCCAGGTGTAAGAAACGTTGGATAAACTAAAGATCTGTCGCATTATCACCATCTTTTAAATATTTTCGAATTCACCATCACTATTCCTTTTTATAATAATAATATCTTCTTTGAAGAATTCTCCATTTTGATCTGGTTTATAAACCATTGCTACTTCAGAGGCAAGAACTGCATCATAATTCCTTTTTGCATTAGGCTTATTAACAAAAACTAACTTTAAATTCAATGGTTCATTATTTGCTTCTTTTTCAGCGTTATCTCTTTCAGTTATTTTCTTTAACATTACAAAACTTTGCAAATTAACTTTATGTTCCCTCATAGCTTTATCAATCATTCTCATTAAATTTCCATCCAAATTCGCTTCCAAATTGGTATGAGCATTCATTCTTTGTTTTGTTGTTTCATGACTGTCCAGAATATAAAGTTGATCGTCAAATGCATTGGCTTTGTTACTTAAAAATTCGACCCATTATGTGCAAAACTCTTCCTTGATGTTTTAATGCTTGTATGAATGGTAACATGTTTTGGATGCATCTGAGCAAACTATGGCTCGTGTTATAATTACGAATATTAGTATGAAAGTTTTAAACTAAGCTTTTATCCATATGCTATCTTTTTCATAAACATTTTAAGATCTTTGGGGTAATCATCAATTAATGAATCTAGAATCATTTTACCTAGTCGACAGCATGGATTACAGATTCCATCTGGTTGCCGTTATCCTTATTTAAACTGTTCGGCTTTACTAATGAGTACAGATTTAATCCTTTCTCGTAATAGATAATGTTAACATTTGTAAAACAAGCTCCAACTCTTTTCACAAAAGGTTTTACAATTTTAGTCACACATCGTCTTTTATATTTAGCATTATCCATAGCTTGCTGGAGTTCAATTTTTTGTAATTTCATTAAATCGGCTATATTTTGTTTTACGCTATCCCATCTTTCACGTTTTTCTCTATTTGTTTCTTTTTCACGACGAAGTCGCATCATCTCAGCATTTCGATGTTTAAGATTATTTTTTGTTCTCTGAAATAGTTTTTTTTTCTAGAGCTGTATCAATTCATTACTTCTATTATTATTTTAAGGTGCTAATAATAATCTTTTTCCCTTTGTCGTTTTCTTTCATTCAATACTCTTTTTTTATACCGATCCTCTTTTTCAAAATCTTTATTATGAATATCCATTGGTTCATTTTCTACGGCACTTGCAATGGGTTGAGTATTTGATTGATTTATATCTTCTTCCATTTTAATCTTTTTTTTGGTGTTACAACTATGGTATCGTAATTGGGTTTTCTTTTATTAGTTTTTCTAACTGACGTTGCATCGGCAGTATCGAGGTTTATATTAAAATCGTCAATAACGAAACTTTCTTTGGTATCGTCAGGACGAATTATAGCCGTAGAAATATAAGAATCATAAATATTTCCTCTCCATGTGACAATTTCTAAATCTTCGATTTTGAAATTTTTATTATTAAAAACTGTATTAGTTAGTAAGCATTGAGCTCCATATTCAACCGGACCTTGTTCTAAATATTTAGCTCCACCATTCGATGGACCTCAATTGTGAGAAATGAAATCCCAAACAAATTGCACTTACTAAAAGTCTATCGTCATATGGCCATCGATAACATCTCGGTCCATAATAATATCAATTGTTTCATCATTAATCTATTGATTATTTTTTACTTTGTTCATTGAATGTCATTGGTTCTTTATCTTGTTCTTCTTTAATTTCAGCAATCAAATTATCATCACTGCTTTTATTTTGTTAATTGTTATTAAAATTTTATCCTAAATGCTCTATTGGATCTACAAAATCATTTGCATGTTGGCCGATTTGTGGCCAAATATTTAAGATTCCATAAAAAAGGAGATTTATTTGAACGCAAGCTCTTTCTTTAAATGCATGGGATGGCACAAAAACCTATTTTCACCGTTAAAACATATTTCTTCTGCCATTCGACAAATGTGAACATCACAATTGTATTCATTAAGTTGTAAATTTACAGTTGCATATTTATGGTCATATTCGACTCGCATATTGACATAAGCTTCAACAATCATTTTTAAGGGTTCATAAACTGGTGCAAAATCCCAATGCAAGCTATCATAAACTTTTATAGTAACAAGTTTTAAAAGTATTAAATACCAATTAACATATTGGAACCATAAGTATTTGAAAGTCGAGCTTAAAAACTCTTAAAGACAAAATGGATTAAATTATGGGGAAGTTAATAGCACAATAAAATGGTGGCAAATCATCGACCTTTCTAATGCCTTTCATTCATACACATTCTGCACAAGCATTTTTTTTTTTTCATTCCTTTCATTTTCCATGAAAAGAGCTACCTTTAAGTAAACGTACTTCTCAATAGAATCCGATCCATATGGGGAAGATGATTCAACCATTTCACAATCCTGATGCAATTTCCAACCCATGGACACAAAAAAAAAGTTCAATTGCGACAAGGAATATACAGATATGTTTTTAAACAGTATGCGTGATAATTGACAAACAATAAACATATTTATAAAAAAAAAGCTTTTAATTATTTGACTAATTCTGTGAAAAATAATCAAAAAAATAACGGCGCTACCTTCGGCGCTACTTTCAATAATTAAAAAAATGAAAAGGAGCGGTCCCAACACGAAAGAAAACGGCGCTACCGCGCTACCGCGCTACTTTCAATAAAAGCCAACAAAAAACACAAAACTTTTGCTTTCCTTTTTTTCATTGAAGTTCGAGTTGGCTTTTTGAATTGCAAATTGCAATCATCGTCATCGCTCGCCTTTGGGTAAATTTATGGATCGGATCGAATTAAAAATAATAAAAAATTCAGTTAATATTGTGATTAACAAACGAAACAAAATATGTAAATATTATTTGTTGATAGTTGAAAAAGAAAAGGGAGGAGCAAAGCAAATTAATCCAATACAAAATATGCAAATTAATGATTTATAATTTTGATAACCACCACTAATTCAATTTCAGAATTTTCTAATCCTAAAATTATTGCAATTAAACAATCCGTTAAACATCATAGCTAAGACCTACCAACACCAAAGGGAAACACTTTGCCTATGGTTGAAAAGTCAGCCACATCTCCTGGATCGACGCCATAAAAAGAACAGAGAGGATATTTGGCTTTGAAAAACTTTTCAGTTACCGTATTTCCTCCTATTCCAATCGTTAACCATTTTCATAGTTTTTGATTAAATTGAGGCGAAAGAGGAAGATAAACCTTTTTCTCACCCGAAAGTCCATTCTCCACAACATCCATACTTGTTTCATTTATGGGAATATAAGTTTGAATACATCGAGCAAATTCCTCATAATATTTTGTGCTATTATCGTGAAATAATTCTGCGCATTTATCCATGCAAGATTTAAATTTAATTTTAGCTAAAAATAATCCTCCCGACATTGAGGAAGGTAAATTTAAATTTACACTGTTTGACGAAAGAATATTTTTAGTTATCGATTTTTGGCCCAAAAAATAAATAAAAAAGCAAATAAAAATTAAAATAGCTGTTACAACCACATTTTTACCATTCAGCATTTGTCTCGCCATTTCACGAGATATCATAATATTTAAAAAAAATGCTTTTTTGAAAGTAATGAAAACTCTTTTTTAAAGGGAGTGTCCCAGACGATGTTAAAACCCTTACAGCGAGTGTTCCTAGCCCGAAAGTTTTTTTTCATTGTCTCAAAAGCTTACAAAGAGCTTCAAATTTTTTGTAGCTTTTTGTAGCACTTTGTTTTTTTTTTCTCAAAGTGCTACAAAAAGCTTCAAAAATTTGTAGCACTTTGTAATCTTTTGAGACAAAGAAACTTTCGGGCTAGGAACACCCGTCGTCGTAAAAAAGTTCACATCGTCTGGGACACTCCCTTTAATATAATAATTATTGTATGATTTTATATTTCTTATTTATTTATTTTTAAGGCGGAGTTTTTTTCTTTTTGCTTCAATTTTATTTAATAAAGAAACCAGCTTAAACAAGTTTGAAGAAAAAGCTTTGTAAAATGAAAAAGTAAAAACTGGATAAATATTTGAGTTGTTTTAAACATTAAAGTTAGTTAATTTTTCATACAAATAAAAACCACTTCTATAACAAAACAACAACAAGAGTAGTAAATTACAAATATGTTAAAGTCATGTTGAAAAGAAAAATTCGACAACATAATTTTATAACAAAGTATTTTACTTTTTTTATTTCCTAACAAAAAAAAAATAAGTAAAAAATATCCATAGGAACATATATTTTTTGCAACTTTATTCTTTGAGCCTTGATATAATTACAAGCTAACTCATCACAATCAGTTCGCTACGTTACTGTTGGAATTTTGGTTAATTTTTGATCCACGCAGTAAATTTAAAATGCTCTCAACCTTTACAAAATATATAATTCAAATATTCAGCTTTTTCATTTTTTTTTTACAAAAACCATATTTTCTTGATTACAGATTGACTTTAAAAATTAAAGTATTAGTAGCTTTTTTTGCTATTTTTTTAAAATGTATATGAAAGCAAAAAATTTTCAAAATGCAATGTCAGATTTTTTGTTAAAACCCTTTAAGTATAGTATACGCAAGCTGAATTAAGCAAAAAAGTTTTTGATTATTTCAAGATTTAGAAGTTTAATTAAAATAGCTGTTTTTGGAAGCTTTTTTGAAGTCATAATATTTAAAAAAAAAATTTGTTTTGTTTTTGAATCAAGTTTTTTTGTTTAATTTTTTTTATCTCGTTTTCACTTTCTCTTTTCACTTTTTCTTTATTTTAGCCAACAAAGAGAAAGGAAAAAAGCCATTAGTTGGGTCTTTTTTTATTGTGTTTAAAGTTGAAAATTGAAATTAGAAATTAAAATTATTTCCTCATTTTTTTTCTTTTTTTGCCATGTCATTTATAAATAATTGTTGTTGGTGGAAATCTTTTTGGCAAAATAAAATAATAACCGCAATGCAAAGGATTTGTTTGTTTAATTCAAAAAATGTTGCTTTATTTTATTTAGGAATATTAATTTTTTTTACTTTTATTCATTTATTTGTTTGGTATTATTTTTTTAATCAAAAGTTACAAGATGATGATTCACACTTACCGTTGATATTAGCTTATACCTCATATCATGGAGGCCCATTCTTTCTATCTCCTACTATTAAAGCTTTAGAAACATGTCCATATAAATGTCGATATTCGGAAGATAAAAAGTTGGTTTAATATTGCACTTTTAAAATTAAACTTTTTTAAATTAAACTAATTTTAAGGTTATATCCCACAGCGAATATCGCAATTTTCCATGCGAGAAATATCGAAATGGATGATTTATTATATTCCAATATAAATTATGAGAGGCTCAACGTATTTTATAGTATGGAAACATTCCCACATGAATATATAAATCACAAAAATATTACACCAAATTTTTTCAATATTACTGTAACATTTAGGAAAGACAGCACCATTTGGAACCCATATGATTATTTTGATCCTATTTTACCTAATGAAAGAAATGATAGCAATTTAATTTGGACCGACGAACAAGTAAATAAATTTTCATAAACTTTAGATTTATTTATAAAATAAGAGTTATTACAGGTGGATGCTGCAATATCGGAGAAAAAAAAGTTGGCTTTAAAATTTGTTTCACATTGTTGCACCCATTCAAGAAGAGAAGTATATTTGGAAGCCATGATGGAATATGCAAATATTAGTATTTATGGAAGGTGTCCAAAAATATATTCAAATGCCCCAGTATCAGATTTAAGTACGGTTTTTAGATGTGTTTAAACTTTAAAGGAGCTTTTTTTTTACTAAGCAAGCCATTAAAAGAAATACTTTTAAATTGAATCAAATTTTTAATTTCGCAATGTACGACTTTAAAAACAAAAAACAAAGATTGGGATTTCTTGTATGCAAATTTAGACGAAAACTACTGTACAACTTTCCAAAAGAATTTTCGCATCAAAATTTCCAAAAATCATTTTTCTCTCAAATTTTCGGTTTTTGCCTGCAAGACAATGAAAAAATAAGAAGTAGTTTTTCGAAAAAATAATTAAAAGTTTTATTGTTTAGAAAGTCATTTCTTTTATTTTGCCTTTGAAAATTCAGTTTGTAAAGATTATATCACAGAAAAATTTTGGAGGATGAAAGAATTCTTAATTGTTCCCGTGGTTATGAAACGATCGATTTTGAAGGGACTCGTTGAAGATGAATATTTTATTGCTGCAGATGATTTTAATTCTCCAAAAGAATTAACCGAAAAATTGATTTATTTATCTAAAAATTTGACAGAGTATAAAAAGTGAGCAAAAAAAAGAATTTCTTTATTAATTTTAAGTAGAAATCTTTTTTTATAGATATTTTGGTTGGACTAAAAAATATAAAAAAACTTATAATCCAGATGTAAGAAAAATTTGTGAGTTATGTCAAATGGCTGTAGAAAAACGCAAGAATGAAATTCAAAACATTCAAAATTGGTGGGAAAATCAAACACAATGCGAAGAAAATTATGGAAGTAATTTGATTAAAAAAGAAATATTTTATTTTTGTTTTGAATAATTATTTTTTTCTTTTTATAATTAAATATGTTTCTTTTTTTATGAAATCAGTTTATCTTCTTGAATTATTTTTTTAATAAAAAAATAAATCAGAATAAAATTTTAAAAAAACAAAACCCCTTATATTTTAGTGGCATAATTTTTGGTTTTCATAATTATTTTTTAAAAAACAATGAATTATTTCTTCCATGAAAAGTTATTCCAAAAAACCGGTTAAAACACCATCCATAGCTTTTGTTCTATTTTTGAGAATTTAAAATAAATTTAACAACGACAAAGAAGCTAATAAAAAAACAGGAAAGAATTAAAAATAATTTAATCGTAGAATAAAAATTTTAAACAAATTAAATCCATATTAATAAACATATAAAATATTTTATTTAACAATTATATTTAAATGAATACAACTATACAAAAAGTTGCTTCAACAAGAAGTGGTGATGATGCAATGGAAGAAGAAGACGAAACTCCTCTAATTGGAATAATTTTGGATAAAGGGTCTTCGTCACCCTTAATTAAAACAGAATTAAATGATGTTAATGAAGAAGAAGACACCAGAAATAAGAAGAGAGACGATTTACAATGTTGGAGAGGATATTCCATTATAGCTGTTTTGTTATTTCATTTATGGCGTAATTTTTTTCCTAATGGTTTTGTTGGAGTTGATATGTAAATTTTACTTTCATAAAAATTTTTAAAAGTTTTTAAGTTTTAATTTAGATTTTTTGTTTTATCTGGGTTTTTAATGAGCAAAATATACTGTCAAGAAGCGAAAATTTTTTCATTAAAAAATGTTTTAGAATTTTATTTTAAACGAATTAAACGCATAGTTCCAATTTATCTTTTAATAATATTATTTTTATTTATTGTTTTATCAAAAGTTTTGTTTGCGATTGAATTAAATATTATTTTAATCGATGCAATATGGGCATCTTTATTTTTAACTAATATACAAGATTTTATTACAAAGCTAAATTATTTTGATGTTGTAAGTTTAAATAAATTTTTTTATGGATGTATGTATTTAAAAAAATAATTTTAGCAATCAACCTCGAGATTTTTCCGTCATTGTTGGTCTTTATCGGTGGAAATGCAATTTTATTTAATTTTTCCTTTTATTGCTTTTTTAAAAACTAAAATTTCACTCAATTTTTATCGAAGTTTTTTATTGATTTTATTTATTTTATCTTTTTTTAATCAAATTACTCGAACCAACCCAATTGAAGCTTATGAATCGACTTTTAGTCGACTTTGGCAATTTATGGTTGGAATTTTAGCGGAATCAATAATTTTTAAAAAAGGAAACATATATTTCTATCATGCAACTTCTGCGTTTATAATAATGGCAATAATATTTCCAGTAAAAGTGCCTAGCATAATTTTAAACTTAATCGTAATTTTAACTGGTCTAATATTAACTTATTCTGCATCCATGGATGTTTTACCTTTAGGTAGCATTTCAAAGATATTTAATTTTGTATATTTTGGAAATATTTCTTATGTTCTTTATTTAATTCATTGGCCGTTAATTACGTATATGAAATATACAACAATTCATAAAAATTTGAGCTTTTTTGGTAAAGTTTAATATTGATTTTTCTTTATGGTAAATAATGTAATTTATTTTTTTAAGATGGGTTTACATTTGGAATGGCTTCCATATTGTTTTCAATAGTTCTGCACAATTTCATAGAAAAACCTGTAATGACATTTTGTGATACTTGGAAGAAATTAGCAACTACTATAGGATTATTGTATTTTGTATTTTTTATTTCCATCAAATTTTATCCTTTCATTTTTACTATAAATGTAAGTACGCCTTGGAACAAAACTGGAAAAAAATATTTAGGAGCCAAAAAATATTGACTTTTTTTAATAATGCAAGCCTCATCCATAAAATATTAATTTTAATGTTTTAGAACACTGAAACAACCACAAGCAATAATATAAAATTAAATAAAAACAACATGTCATTGGCGGAAATAATATCAGAAAATCAAAAACTTGCAAACTTTTCAATACTTGAAGAATTTCCTTGCTTAAATAATCCACTTGAAGAAGAGCTTGGTGTAAAACTTTGGGCAAATGATAGCGGATATCGATGTTCTCATGCAGTAAGGAACAAAAACGAAATGAAATTTAATTTATAGTTACTCCAATATTAGAAATTAATTTTTTTATAGTTAATTTTAAATGCAACAACGAAGAAAGAAGCTGTAATAATGGGAAATAGTTATGCAGGGTATCAATATGCTGGAATTACAACTGCTTTAAAACAATTAAATTTCACTAAAGTTTATTTATTTGGACGCGCCGCATGCCTTCCTCATGGTGGAGAGTTAAATCTCGAATGGTCGAGTCATCAATGTAATTTATGGAGTGGAAACGTTTTTGATAAATTTTTAATTGCTGCTAAACCCGAAGTGATTATAATTACAGCGAGGCAAACTAAAAATTATTAAAAAGGGACATTTTTCTTTTCTTTTTTTAGGTTAAGTATGTATGAAGGTTTAATGAAGCCCCTACCTCCAAATCCAACTGCTACAGATCTTTTAAAAAATGATTTTGGTGTTCAACAACTTCATGCATCAATAATGAATTTTTCTAAATTTTCTAAAAAACTTATTATTATTTCACCCAATCCTGATATAGATTTTCAATATATTAAAATTGATCCAATTAATTTACAAAGGCTTCAAAATATGATTAGTTTTAATTACACATCTCCATTAAGTATTGCCAAAAGATTTGAACAAGGTGGAAATATCGATGATTTTATTTTACCGTTAAATGTAATTTTTTTTTGGGAAAAATTATTTTAAACAAAAAAAAATAATTTTTTCAGTATGTCTATGAAGTGACCCATGCTCCAGAAGAAAGATTAACCGCTGCAATGAATCAATGCTTGAATTGTGTATTTTTAAATACAACCAAAATTTTTTGTAATGAAAATGGTTTTCCTTTGTTTGATGAAAGGAAGTTAGGAATATTAAAAGATAAAGCACATCTAACAAGAATTGGAGCTTCAAAGCTTACACAACCTATTATAAATTTATTGATTTAAAAATCTTTTACTTTTTTTTAATTAATGAATTTTATTAAAAATAATAAGCTTAAAAATAAAATAAAAAGGAAATTTAAATTAGTGCACAATATTACTTTGTAAAAAAAGAAGAGGCTGTCCAGGGAAAAACTTTTAGGCGGTAGAAGAGATTAAATTTAAACTTATTGGTTGGCTTTGAGATGGCTAATGAGATTAAATTTTTTTATTTATTTCAATAAATTTTTTTATATGTTACACTGAAACAAAAAGCCGCACAGTCTTCGATTTTTAACAGTTAAAAATAAAAACCTTGCCGACTATACGAGTTGGCTTTCTCATTTTATAATGGAAGTTTGCAAACATTGATTACACTTCATCAGGAAGGTTACCAAAATAATAAAACAAAAAAATTTATTTCAAAGTTTCGCAGAGAAAAAAATGTGAAAAAACCGTGTTTATTTATTTTATATTATCAATATCAAAAACTTGAATGGCAAGACGAGAAAATAGAGTGGTACATTTTTCTGGATACAAAAAACATTGCAAAGTATGGAATTTGTATGGATCATCTCGAGGATTAAAAAAGTGGGGCAAGGCCACAAAATTTTCGCCTTCTTCTTTTTGAGCCAAAACTGGAATATTTTTTAATTCATGAATTGGAATGGCTTTCATATCATCCGAACTTGAATAAAAATTAGGCACTTCTGTTAACCATGTTCCAAGGACAGCTGCTAAAAAATAAATACATATTTGTGATTCATAAACTCATAGCTTAAAATACAAAAGCTTACACATCATATATCCCAATGTCATATCACTATATAACTCATGAAATTTGATATGATAAATAACAAATTCATTATTAAGTATTTTTTCTTTGGCTCGAATCAAAGCTGCTGAAGATAAACAAATTCCAGCTGCGCCTTTGGCAAAATAAAAACTTTTCTAAAAGTAATTAATATTTTTTTATAAATATTAATAAAAAAAATGAATAAAATTTACATCATTTAAAGATTCAGATTTATTTGTGGCAATTCTTCCAAGATAATGTGGCACATTTGGATCAAAGGTGGATAAAACTTTTAAAAGTTGTGGAACATTAACATAATTATCATCATCGAATCGACATGACCATCTTTAAAAAGTTATTTAAAAGCCTCCAAAAATTTTCTATTAAAAAATAACATACGTAGCATTTTTTGATATAAACAATTGTAATTCTGCCATAAGTTCACAATTTAATGATGGTCTAAAAAAAGTAAAGTAGAAAATATGTCCGTTAATTTTCGTTATTGGATATTATTTTACCCTGTATTTGTTGTAGCAGCCGCGACAGTTGAAACACAATTAGTGTTTATTATATGGTCATTTAAAGCCTTAGTAAAAAGGGGATCAGGAGTATCAGTGATAAAATAAATCTGTAAAAAAATACGAGTTTTAAATTGAAAATATTTTTTAAGGATTTTTTAAGAAAATGAAATTTACATCATTTGGAGCAAATTGAAACCAAGTATCAATAATTTGTTGAACTCTAGTTCGATGATTTTCAAACTTTGTTTTTATTGTTATTGTTAAAGATGCTGTTGCTGGTTTCTCGCCACCAACAAAGTTATAACGGGAAACCACCATCTAAAATTTAAAAACTTATTTAAAATTATTTAAAAAGAAAGAAGATTATTACTTTAAAACCAAAATATATTGTAGCCAGAATTAGGAAAGAAAATCCAACTGAAATAAAAAAAGATTTTGAGGGTTTAATCAATGCACATCGTCGTTTTAATATTTTAATTAGTCTAATTTTTTCTGAAAAATTACTTATATTTTTTAAGTTAAAAAAATCTACCTTACTTATGTCAGCAATTATTTTACTTGGAAATTTAACAAAACGTTTGATATCGGTGAATGACATTTTAAAAACAATTAACGGACAGAATCAGCTCAAACGCTTTTTATATCAAATCCAACGAGGAAGTGGAGAAATTATTTTTAAAAGATAAAAATGATGGGATTGCGGCGACTTTCGTTTTTCTTTGTCAAATTAAAATTGAAAACATGAAATAATTATATTTTTCAAGAAAATAATAATAAACAAAAGAAACGTTCCTTTTTTCTCGGTCGTAAATGGAATTATACTAAATTAAAAGAATTTCAACTTTATTTTAGTTTAATTTTTATAACAAAAGGCGGAGTTTTAATTTTTTTACTTTAAAATACTTTTTTAAAACTTTAGAATAACGCTTCAAAATTATTTTTAAAATCGTCTTTTATAGAATTTTTTATTTATTTAAATTTATGAAATAATTATAATGAAATTTTATTTGAAATTTGATAAATATGTGTTTGAAAAATGTAAATAATTTAAATTTGATGCACAAATTTAAGTGCGTAAATAAAAAATTTATAGATAAACGATGGGCAATCAATAAATTTGCAAAACAATATTTTCTTCGATGTGTGATCGCTGTTATGCTTATTATAATAATATTTTTAGGTATTTTAAAGGTAAAAAAAATTAAGTTATTTGATTAAAAATTGAAAATTTAAAAAAATGTATTTTTTTAAGTTTCTCGTTCCACCTGAAAAGAATTCAAAGGAAGAAACATCATTGGTAATCACAGTTAAAACAACCTTCAAAAATCACAGAACTCGTGTAAAACAAATTTATGAAACATGGTATCAATTTTCATCTAAAAATGTAAGGTTTTTAGCCTATTCGGTCAACATTTGTTTACAAAAATTAATTTTTTAGATATATTTTGTGACAGATTCATTTGATCCTCAATTAAATAAATTTCTCAATGGAAATTTGGTTAATACTTCTTGTTCGCCCGTTCATGATGTGTAAGGAATTATTTTAAAACTATAAATAATCTTAGTAATTATTGGTTTTAGACCTTCACTTAATTGTAAACTTAATGCAGAAATGGAAGTACTCGTTTCTAAAAATGCAACGTAAGAAATTTTTAAATATTTAATTTTTTTAAATTACAAAAATAAATAGATGGTCATGTCGTTTTGATGATGATAATTATGTTAATATTCCTTTACTCCTTAAAATCTTAGCCACATTTAATCCCAATGAGCCACATTACCTTGGAAGATCCGCAACTCCCATTCCTTCAATTAGAAATGGAGAAAGTTTTCTTTATTTCTAAAAAATAAGGAAAATAAATAAATATATTTTTTTAGAATAGTTTCTGGTATGGAACGGGTGGGGCTGGAGTATGCATTTCAAATGCTGCATTACAATTAGCTAAACCAAAAATAGCTAACCTTGATTTTATTCGATATCAAATTAAATTCGATAAAATGTATGATGATTTAACTTTGGGTTATTTAATGTGTAAGCATATTTTATTTAAATGTCCGTTGTTTATATTTTTATAAATTTTTAGCTGCCATATTAAAAGTTAATTTTACTGAAATGCCAAATTTTTATTCACATATAAACGATTTGAAAGCCATACCAATAAATGAGCTAAAAAATATTCCAGTTTTTGGTGAAAAGGAAGAAGATGGAAATTTTGTTGCATTACCCCACTTTTTTGATCCCCGAGATGATCCATATAAATTCCATACTTTGCAATGTTTTTTATATCCAGAAAAATGTACCACTCTATTTTCTCGTCTTCACATTCATGTTTTTGATATTGATAAAGTTAAATAATTAAATAAATAAATAAATGATATTTAATTTTATTTAAATACTCGTTGAAATTATGAAAGTCGCTTCGATTTTAATAGCAGCTCTTCAAGTTGGAATTAACGTTGGTTATAAAAGCCAAACAAAAGAGTATTTTTTATTTTTCTAATCTAATAAAATAAGAGTGTAAATTTAATGTTTTAAAAAAAATATGAATGAAATTTAAAATGTAAAATAATAATTACATATTTCTTTGAAAACTTTAAAACTTTTTTTTGTTATTCGTGCACAAAAAAAATTTTGGTTGTGCAAAGTCATATGAAAAACAACGCATGTTAGATTTTAATTGCAAACCCGTTTTTTACACCTTTAAATAAAAAGACTCTTATATTTAAAATCTTCTATAAATTTTAACGACATGCATGCATTGTTTCCAAATAAAGAAAAATTACAAAGACAAAATATTTTTTTCATAATTATTCATGTCATTTGAAAAGAAAAGCACTCCTTTGTTTAAAAATAATCAAGCTTTTAATTACGAATGACGTTTATCGAAATCATTTTAGAAGATTATGTTTTCATTATGGAATAATTACATTTCAGAAAATCTTTGAAGCATAAAATTTTTTGACAAGAAAGTTTCACTTACCTCGTATCGTTTTTTTTCTTCTTGATTACAGAGATATGACAATGGAATTCTGAAGTGTATAGTCAAGTAACATTTATTCAAAAAAAAAAAAACAACTTCCTCAAATTTGATTTTTTTCTTTACCACTTTCTAAATCTAAGTTTTTACTTCTTTCTTTTTTCTACAAATATGAAAATAAATTATTTTTTTCTTGTCATTTTTTGAGAAAATTTCAGCATCAACCAATCAATTAACAACCCAATGTAAAGCAAACCGGATTGGATCTGGGCTGAATTTAAAAATATCTTTGCCACAACCAAATCGTGAAAACATAAAAATTTTCTGATTTAATATTTAACCGAGTTGAAAATTAAAAATTACGACTTTATTAAAGTTTTCAAGAAGTTTAGTGTATCTTTAAAAATTGTGAAGCCCTACCACCAAAAGCTCTCACTTCTCCGAATTTAATTTTGAAAAAATCCCAAAACAAAGTGGCTTGTTTAAAAAACATTCAACAAAATAACAGGAAAAAAACTGTAGTCTTGTAATTTAAAAAAAACAAAAAAATATATTCACTATATTTATTTAAATATTTTTTAACATTCAAACAATTATTATTATAAAGTACAACCATTTTTTTTAACAGTAGTATATGGAGAATCAATGCCAGCATAAATTATTAAATTATCTATTTGATGTTTACTAAATTGTTGTTCGGCTTGATAACATATCACATTTTCAATGGGAGGAATGGTGCAATAAAAATGTGAGGGACATAGTCGTCCATCCACCAAATTGGGATCATGAACATAAAACATTTTTTCATAACATTGATCGATGATATCATAATAATAATTTGTTACACTCAAATTAGACAATAAATTAATATCATTCATAAAAAGTCTCCTTGAAAATATATTTTTTATTATTTCAAATTCCTCTAATTTCATCATATTTGCTAAAGTTTTAAATAATGGGTGGGGATCGTCATCAACGAGATCATCTTTTTGCTGATCCTTAAAAAAGGAGTAAAATAACAAAAATTTAAATAAATTAGTAGTTACCAAAGTATTATTATTTATTGTGATATTATTATTATAATTATTGTTTATAAAAGTAAGATTTCGAGCATGAATAAATATTCCATTTTCTTCTTTAACTTCTATTTGCTTAAACCCTTCTTTTCTATTCACGCCCAAATGAGCTCCAATAGTGTAAACCGAGGATGTTCGATGAATGGATTTTTGTCCAACTCTTTTATTTGTAATTCGAGTAGAATTAAGTAAAAGAAAGATATCAAAGTCTTCCAATTTTTCATTCGACAAAATTTCTGCATTGTATCGATAAAAAATTAATGAAGCTAAATTTGAATGCAATCGAAATAAATTTGAAACCAAATTAAATATATGTCCTTCATTTTTAGATGATGAAGGAATTAAAATATCATCGGGATCATAAATCATTATAAATTCTGCTACTTCTCGATAATTTAAATAACAATCAGTTAAACCTGTTTCTTGATTCCTCCATGCCAGTTCTTTTCGAAGCAAACCATTATCTGAATCAGGCACAATCCATGGATGAAGATTAATAATTCCAACCTTTTCATATTCCTTTTTTAAAAATTCATTTATTATTTTTTATTTAATTAAATAAATTACTTACTTGAAGCAATTTAAATCCATTTCCTACGACACTCATATAATAATATATTTGTTTGCTAACTCCCAAATATGAATAAAGTTCAATACTTAAAATATTTACATGCCATTTTTCATTAAAAAATAATGGAGAAATGCATGAAACCAACGGGTAATAACTTCCTGAAAGAGCGGCACGAATTTGAAGTTGAACAGATACTTTGGAATTTTCAGATGGTAATAAAGCAAAATATGTTGGATTTAGTACTGTTAAACAATCGGATGCATAAGCTTGAGCTTGACAAAATGGAACTTGAGTTAATGCATCCAAGGGTTTTATGGGAGAAATCAAATTTTCCCCTTCTTTATTCCTCGTTTCACAAAACCATACTTGTTTCCTCGATAAATTTCTATGTCCATTAAAAAGTAATACAATTGTATTTTTTTGATATCTTAAATAAGTATATTTTATTTTATTTATTCCATTTAATTAACTTACAATGTTGAGAACGAATAATATGTAGCTGAAATTACAGTTATATTTCCAGAAGGTGGAATTGGTTGATTATTAAAAATAATTTTATTGTTTGGAAATGGTTGTTCAACAATATTAACAAAAACAGTTTCAATTGAATTTTCAAAAATATTTGAATACCAAAAAGTTATTGTAGCAATGAAAAGAATAATTAAAAGAAATATTCTTTTTTTATGATTATGAAGATATAAACAATTTAGTTTAGACATTTTGAAAAAAAAAACTTTAAAATTAACCAAGTATTATTATTAAAGGAATAAATGCTGTTGTTTTCACTTTCAACTTTAACTAAAAAGTTTCTAATTACCACAGAAAAAGAATCCTTTGTGAAAAAAGAGCTATCTCCGTCAATAAAGACAATTGTTTTTTTCAATCGTTTTGTTTCGCGATACCAAGCATCAATGATAAAATAGACTTTAAAGCTTATTCAATAAATTTATTTTCAATAAATTAAACAAGTTTCATTTAAAAAAGTCTTTTTTTTATATAAAAAAAACTGGAATAATCTTTTATTTGAAAATTTCAAGTCAATTCATTTATATCCGCGGTGGAGGAGAAAAGTGGAGGATTACAAGATAAAATGAAAGATGTGGCAGCGGCAGTGGCGGCGTCGACTTTATTTCCCTTTTCAAAGCGAAATTAATGAAAACATGAAATTGAATAACTCCAGAAATGACATATAATTTTTCTAATCATAAAGAAAAATAAATAATAAAAAGCATAAAATTTGGGGAAAAAGTATTTTGGCACAAATAACACATTTCTTTTAAAACACTCAATTGAAGTTTAAAAAATAGGAGATTTTGCAAGATACACATAGGATGGAAAAAAATAAGTTATTGAGAAGCTTTCATATTTACATGTCAGCACAAAATGTCATAATAACTCGGATCTTAAAGTATTTTTTAATGCTTATCAAAAATTTTTACCTTTGAGATCGATTTTATTTTCTCCAAAATATCAAAGATTTTTTTAAATTTAATTAACAAAAAACAATAAAAGTATGAAATTTTATGATTTCCATTCTCCACATATCGATTTTGTTTTTGGATAAGCATAATCAAGAAATCGAATAAACCGCTTTGAAACAGCTTTAGCAGTTTCACGGGAAGCTTGTTGGGCTTGATTTTCGATTTTAGTTTGTTTAAATTTAATTCCACGATGAAAACTAAAAACATGGGAAATTACAGCAAAATTAATTTTCGCTCGACAAAGTTGATATGGAAGAGTTTGTTGATCGGTGTGTCGAATGGGAAATCCTTCAAAATGATATGGATGACTTGAATGGACAAGAAGTTGAGGCTCCCAAAAATAATTTCTAAACAACCAAATTAAAATCAGTCTTTTTTGTAAAATTTATTTATTAACTTTACTTATATGGAACAAAATTAATTTTTATTCGTCGGTTATTCTTCGATGAATAATCCAACCATTCTTTCAAATTATCTATCGCATGCGCCTCGGGTGTAATAGAATGGTGAAACTCAAAGGCTCTAAAATAACTTTGTTTCACGAAAAAAATATTGTCTCATAACAAAGCAAAAAATTCACAATCTTCTAATTTTTTAGCTTTGGAAATTTAGCCACTCCATTAGCAGCTATTTTTAATTAGAAAAAGTTGTAAAATAAATTCAAAGAAACCCTTACTTTTTATTCTGAATCATTTCATTCAAATCCATGACATTTTTTGGAACTCTTTTTTCTTTTTCATCATATTCAAATCTTCGAATTACAATGGCTGTGGTGGCGTTGTTGCTTTTTAAAAGTGTTTTTGAAATTAATTTTAAATTCGATGCAGCATTTTCAGAAAATTGATTTTCCATATCCGAAATTAAATGAAAATTTGTTGTAGCTCCGAATCTGGCAATATTTCTCAAAGTATTTGGCGGATATTTTTTTATTGTCTTTGGATTAGAACTTTTGCGATTTAATAAAGAATTATATTTAAAATAATTTTTAGCTTTTTTACACGAAGAAAAATAGTTTTTTGAAAGAGCATTCATAATTTTTTGATACCCTTCTAAACATGTTTCTTCTTCTTTGCTTTTTATCCAAACAATATGAGTTGAAACATATGTTTTCATTTCCAATGAGCAATGATGCAATCGCAAATAAGATAATAAAGAAAATATTCCTAATTCATTGTTGTTAATATCAATAAATAATGAAGCAGAAATAAAGCTTTTCCAATTTTTTGCCTAAATTTTATTGAAGTGAGTTAAAAAATATTTTGATCCGACTTTATAATCAACGAAAAAGCCTTTTAAATAAACTTACATAATAAAATAAATATTTTGAATATCCTATAGTTCCATGAGTGCATAAAGTAATTTCATCATTGAAATTGGGTTTCAATAAATTTGTGGTAAAATTAAACCAAACACAAAATCTTTCATTCGTTTGATCTCGATGCCATTCATAAATGGAATCACTTGACAATAATTTAGGGTAAGATTCAGAGAAAAAAAATTTGAAAATATCAATGTAAATTATAAAAATTAAAAGAAGTTTTATTACTATTTTTATTGAATTATATCGTTTTTGAAACAACATTAAAAAAATTTTAAATTTATTTGTTTAAATTTATTTTTTTTGGTTAAAAAACAAAAGTAAAAATAATTTATTATGGAATAATGTTGTCTATTTTTTCAAGTTTTTCTTCTTCAACGTTTACATGTTTGTAATTTACATTTGTTATTGTTTTATTATACAATCTGAAATTATTTATTTGTATGAAGAATTAACTAACTTTAATGTTTAAAATAAAACTCACATATTTATCCAGTTTTTAAGTTTTTATTTTACAAAGCTTTTTTTTATTAAACTTGTTTTATCCTTTCTTTATTAAATAATGTTGAAGCAAAATGAAAAAAACTCCGCCTTAAAAATTAAAAATTATAAAAGCATACAATAATTTTTATATATAAAAAAAAAGTTCTCACCCCAAAAAGCATATTTATTTTATTTTTAATAAATATTATGAAAACTCGCGAAATGGCGAGACAAATGATGAATGGTAAAAATGTGGTTGTAACAGCTATTTTAATTTTTATTTGTTTTTTTATTTATTTTTTGGGCCAAAAATCTATAACTAAAAATATTCCATCGTCAAACAATATTAATTTAAATTTACCTTCCTCAATGTCGGGTGGATTATTTTTAGCTAAAATTAAATTTAAATCATGCATGGATAAATGCGCAGAATTATTCCACGATAATAGCACAAAATATTATGAGGAATTTGCTCGTTGCATTCAAACTTATATTCCCATAAATGAAACGAGTATGGATGTTGTGGAGAATGGACTTTCGGGTGAGAAAAAGGTTTATCTTCCACTTTCGCCACAATTTAATCAAAAATTATGCAAATGGTTAACGATTGGAATAGGAGGAAATACGGTGACTGAAAAGTTTTTCAAATCAAAATATCCTTTATGTTCTTTTTATGGCGTGGATCCAGGAGATGTGGCTGATTTTTCTACCATAGGCAAAGTATTCCCCTTTGGTGTTGGTAAGTCTTAAATATGAGATTTTTAACACATTTACATATAATTAATTGCAATAAATTTTAGGATTAGAAAATTCTGAAATTGAATTAGTTGTGGATAAAAATAATGTATATGCGCCAAAAAAGGCTAAAGTTGTTTCATTGCTTGATTTACTTGATAATGAAATCGGCGCTCGTTTAATCCATTATTTATCCATCGATACTGAGGGCTATGAATATACAATTTTGCAAGATATTGTTGGAACTGGAAAATTTGCATTAAATGGAATACAATTTTGTCAAATCGATGCCGAATTACATCATCCCAAATATCAAACAACTCCTTTGATTTCGGCTGTGAGACAATTGGATTTAGTTAAATTTCAGCAACATTTCTTACAAGAATCCTCCCCCTACCTTCCAATATTTCGGTTGCCATATGGAATGCATCAAAAAATTACTTTCATTAATGTTGAAAACCATGAATGTGAAAAAGCTTTTAATTTTAGCAAATATTTTCATAAAAAATAATTTTTGTAGTTTAGTTTTGAATTTTAAAAGTTGTGTTTTGTGGTTTTGATTTAAATACAAATAATTTAGCTTTCGTTCTTTTTTCTCAAAAGGACTTTCCAGGCAATTCCAAAATAAAGAATTTTAGCTATTTTTTCCATGTATTTGCTTTTCAGCTTGAAATAATAAAATAAATTTAAAAAATTTTCTCCTTTTTTTAATAAGTTTTTTTATAATAAAGTCTAAATTTCCACTGCTTTTTTTATTTTGCTGCTGAGAAGATTGGAAAAATCAAAGACAAACGAACCTTTCTGAGCGAGTATCCTATTACCACTGTTTTTTTTTCTTCGTTAACTTTTTAAAATTTACCCGAAATTCTTTCACGAAAAAAAATTTCTTTCAAATTTTTATTCCAATATCTAATTTTTAGTTATTCAATTAATTAATTCACAAAAGTTATTTTAAAATTGGAACAAATTCCTAATTCTTTTAACTCCAAAATAACAAAAGAAAAAATGACGTGAAAATTATGGAAAAAAGATTCATATTATTAATTCGTGGATACAAGCATCTTTAAATCCCCAGAAAAGTGGTGGAGGTTTGAGATAAAATGAGATTGCGGGGATCTTATTTTCTTTGTCAAAAAAATTCAATCTTAATTAAGTTAATTCACTAACTAAGTGACTTTTTTTTTAAATAAAGAAAGGGCGCAAATCAAATTTATAGTTACATATTAATTAAATGACAGCCAAAAACAACAACAAAAACAAACGAAAAAATGATTTACAATGGCTTCGAGCTTTAGCTATTTTAGCTGTGATTGGATTTCATATTTGGCCATCATATTTTCCATGTGGATATCTTGGAGTTGATATGTAAGTTAGCTATTTACAAAAAATCTATCAGAAAAAAAAATCTACCAAAAACATTTTTTTTCTTCAGATTTTTTGTTTTATCAGGTTTTTTAATAACCAAAATATTAGCAACAGAAGAATCACTCAAATCTATGACACTTTTAACATTTTATTCAAAACGAATAAAACGTATTTTTCCTATATTTTTGTTTGTAATTACAATATTTTTTATTCTCGGTTATTTTCTTCTAATAAATTCTCATTTTGAATATTTAAAAATTGAAGTATTATGGTCTATTTTCTTTGTAAATAATTTTTATCCCATGTTTCATCAAAAACAATATTTTGAAATGGTATGCAAATTTTTTTGCAAGAATTATTTTAATATATTTTTCTGGAAATAAAATTTTATCACAAAAAAGTAATCATTGCTTTTAAGGTTTCTGAATATAACTTTTTTGTTCACACTTGGTCCCTGGGAGTGGAAATACAATTTTATTTAATGGCTCCATTTTTAATTAAATTTATTTTATTAAAGAATAATTGGCTAAAATGGACATTTATTTTTGGATTTTTATCGTTGTTATTACATTTTTTAATTCCAAATAAATCAATTTCATTTGGATTAGTTTTTTGTCGAATTTGGCAATTTTTGATTGGAACTTTTGCATATTTTTGGACAATTGATAACAACAAAAGCTTGGAATATATAATACTGTTAGAAGAACAAAAACAAGAAAAGCCTTGTGAAAAATTGGTTGAAACTAATTCTTCTCTAAATAGCCCTACGCTATCTCAAGCGACCATCGCTGACAATAATTTAGATGAGGAACTTGAGCAGCAGCAGCATCAGCAAATATTTTCCAATCATTTTCAAAGTTCACAAAATTATAAATCAATAATTTGCATATTTTGTCTTGGATTAATTTGCTTTTTACCTCCATTTTCTTTTTCAACAATCACCAACAAATATTTACATATTTTATTTCGTTTGTTAATAACAATATTAACTGGATATTTTATTATTTCTAATCTTGCAACACCACTAAAAATGCCAAAATTTCTTGATTCTTTGTTAGTTTATATTGGAAATGCATCGTATGTAATTTATTTAATTCATTGGCCTTTAATTATTTATTTTCGATATTTTGAAATTCATTATGGTTCGTTATTTATTTTTTCCCCGCTATTTTTGAAACTTTATTTGTGAAAGAAATTTCTAAACTATTTTTTTAGGCAATTTTTTTACTTTGTTTTGTATTTTCATTTCATCCTTTATTATTCATGAATGCTTTGAAAAACCTTTTGGAAAGCAAAGTTGGATATTTAATTTGGTTTTTATCATTTTCTTTTATATTTCGATATTGGTTTTTTGCTTCATCAAAATAGATAACGATTATTTTGAGAAAAGTCAAGTTTGTAACTTTTATTTAACATCGCCATTTTCTTTTTCTTTTTAGAATGCTTTAATTAAAGCTAATGAAAATGAAGTTGCAACATGTACAAAATTTTATTATTCCAATTGCGATGATAATGATCCATGGATTCAAAAGTATTTTATAAAAGGAAAAGAGCAGCCGCTTCATTTCCAATTAAATATTGAAAAAGAAATTACACGATCGTGCTCCTTTAAAGTAAGATTAATTTTATGGCTTCTGAAAATAAAGAGTAAATAAGTTTTCAGTTAAATTCCATCTCAAATAATTCAATTATGATAACAGGAAATAGTTTTGCATTTTTTGCTATTCATGGAATTTTTGAAGCAATAAAACAATCAAAAATGAATTTTTCTAAAGTTTATTATCTTACTCGAGTTGTATGTGTGCTGCTTGGGGGTGAATTAAATGCCAAAATCAAGTAAGATTTTTTTTATCATTAAAGTGAGTGCGCTGCACCTTTAAAAAAGCTTCATTTTTTTACATCAAAATAATTTTAGTCACATATGTAATAATTATACTGAAGAACATATTGATTTGTTGAATATTATAAAACCCACAGTAATCATACATTATAGCAGGTATAAATTATATTCTTTTAAAATTTAAAAGTTCCTCTTTTTAAAACAGATAATTCCATTTATAATATTTAGAATGGATCATATTCCAATTATGGGAAATATTTCTATGAACATGAACGATACTGAAAACGATTCGTTTTATTTGGAAATTAAAAAAACACTATCTTTATTAACAAATTTTACTCAAAAATTAATTATTATTGAACCTAATCCAGTTTTTAAAAAGTAGTAACAGAATTTAAGTTTTTTTAAAGCTATTACCCTACTTTAATTTTAGGGATCTTTATTCGAATCCTTTAGACGTTGCAAAAGCTATATTCACTCATCAGCCTTTAACTAACTTTAATATTTCTATAGCTGTATGTTTCACATTTTTTTGTTGCCTCTACTTATTTTTATAAATTTTTTCATAGGGCCATCATAAAGCTCATGATCCTAGTTGGAATCGAATAAAAGAAGCAGTAAAGCATTGTCAAAAATGTGAAATAATTTCAACAGAAAATATTTTTTGTTCCGAAGATTTCTGCCATCCTGTAAATTTAAAGACAAAATTAGCGATGTATTGCGATAATAACCATATGACACCGAAAACTTCATTAAAATTAACTTCAAGCATATTAAAAGCTCTAGATGGCTTAAAATAAATCGTAATAAAAATTAAATAATGGATAATAATTACATTTTTGAGAAGAAAAAAAAGTTGTAATCAAGAAGAGAATACTTATTTAAAGTTGCATTTATTTTATTGGTTTAGGCATTTTTAAGCATTTAAAAAAATTTTTGTTGATGTTTTTAAAGGAAAAGTATGGTACTAATTTATGTAAGCAAACCAGAGCTTCGAAAGAAATAAAACTAAAAAAGCTTTAAAACCTTTCATTCGATTTATGCCAAAACAAAACCGAAGAGTTTAGAATGGAAAATATAAAAATTTTATATGTTCAAATTAAATTTAAAACTTATTTATAATACTCAAGTTTAGTTTTTATTTTTATTAATAAACTCTTTCTCCTTTTCTTTTTTTACAAAATTTTTTGTTCCAATACTTTAAAGAAAAATTATTTTAAATATCCAAACTTTTTATTAAAATTTTAAGAACAATACAAAGTTAAAAATTTTGAAGAGAAAAATTCAGTTAATTTTAAAATAGTTTGCTGGAATTTTTCGTTGACTTCCAAAACAGGCATTAAACTTTTAATAATTGCATTGTTTTGTAATTCTTTAATGTATTTTTGTTGAAAATCGGGCAACCATGGAAGTTGTAAATGAAAAAGGATGGAATAAAATAAAATGGAATTGAATGGAATTTCATTGTCCCGCAAAAGCAAAGCCCAACTTTGAATGTAATTCGGAAAAGTTATGTTAATTTCTGTTTCGGATGAAATCAAAGCTTTTAATGCATCCACCAAAAGTTTGGGATTTTTAATAAAATCATAAAATAAATCGGGTTGATTGAAACAAACGATGAATAATTTATGCAAAGTTTTAGCAAAATTTAAATATTCTCCGCTTTCAAGTGAATCGTAATTAATACTTTTATAAGCTTCGTTACAACGCATTCCAATTTCCAAGCATTTTTGAAATCGGCATTTTCGACAAAATGTTCCCAATGGAGTTGAAGCTAAAAAATAAAAAATGTATATATAAAATTAATTTTTCATTTACTTACTTTTTAAACAAAGATTAAAGTTTTTGCAAATTAATTTAGTTTTAATGTTTGAAAATCTCATAAAAAACCTCGCACACGCATTACAACAATCTCCACCATATCGTCTCAAATAATTATCCTGTCGAATTCTTCCACAAATTTCACAATTTTTTACTTTCTTATTGATGCACACAATCTTGCTGCAATCACTAAAAATTTATTAAGTAATATTCTTGTTTTTTATTAAATATTTAAAAAAAAATATCAAAGCCTCTGAATCTTCCGATAATAAAATGCAAATTAAAATAAGCAACACTTACTTTTTAAGAGTTTGATTTATTTCTTTTCGAATAGTTTCAGGATTATTTTCAATAAAGTTGTTGTCATTTGAAAAAGCTGACAATGGTGAACTAAACATTGTAATAATTAGAATAATATCAAGAAATAAAAAAAAAATTTTTATTTAAATGCAACGAATTTATTCACAAAAAAAATTTTCAAGTCAAAAAAAATGAAATCCATTGGAGGAGGAGGCGGGATTATGAGGTGAATGAATGCGTGGAAGAAAACGTCATGCAAGCTTTTATTTTTCAAGATTTTTTAGCCGCCAATTTTTTCAAGATATCTGTAATCCTTCCACGTAAATTTATTCCTTTACTTTTTTTCATATCTACGAATTATTTTTTTCTTCTAAGGATAAAGCCTTCATTGAATTTTTAAATTTATAAATTATAAAAAAATATTTTAGAAAATTGGAACAAGTTATTGGATTTTTTCATTTTTTCACAAAACAATAGAAAAAAAATGACGCGAAACTAAGATGATGGTTTTTTTGAGAAGCAGGGATCTACTCGAAAAAAAAGTAACTCATGACTTCCCTTTTTTCATTTCACCGTGAAAATAAAAATAGGCACCTTCGCCTGTCTCTAATTGGTACGAGGAAAAAAAGGAATGAGAAAAAAGTCATAGCACTTTTTTAATGTAAATTTTGAACAGCCAAGTATTTATGTTTAATGAACACACAAAAAACAGATAAAACTTATTTTCTTTTTGAAAGGAAAGTTAGAAAAAAAAATTCTTCACGGTGCACTTTTTTCTAAGGAATAATATGTATTCTTTCCATCGTCATTCTCATTTCAACCTTGCACTTTTAATATTTTTCAGTTCATTTTCAAGAAAAGCAAAAACAATCTTTTTTAATTAACAAGTTTTTTTAGAGTTAAAATGAGTTTGTTTGTTATCGGAAATGCGATCAAAAAACTTTCCTTTAAACTTTGAATACCGAAAACTTCCTTCTTTTTGAGCCTACAAAAAAATGGTATTTAAAACTATTTCTGAATTTAAAAATGCATTCTAAATTCTAAATTTAATTTTTATTTTTTTTTTTGAGTTTTTATCTTCGGTGAAACAAATTTACAGATTCATTAATTAGAAGAAGCGATCTTGCTCGGCACTAGCTTTTTTTTCTTTCGTTTCAATAAGATTTTTCTTTTCATCTTTGACAATTGCGATGACTGATTTGTATTCACGGAAAAAAGAGAGGCAATTGAGTTACCCAAAACAAAGTAAAAAAATTTAATGTATTAAAAGTGCAAGACAGGTATTCAAAAAAAAGACGATACGAAAAATTAGTCTTTCATCTTTTTTGTTTCTTCGCAAATATAATTTCAAACCTTTTCTTGTTTTTTCCTGTTCCTCCTCGCCCACTCATAATTCGAAAGAGAGAAAAATTGTATTTTGTTAATTTTTTTCAATCATAAAGTTCCATAACGAGAAAAAAAACTTTGAATGATATTTTTTTATCAAAACAATAAATTTTGAAATTTATTTTATTTAGAGGAAAATAATATGAATAATATTTTTGTGGTGGAGCATTTTAATGGAATCCAAATCTCGATGGGTTGTGACTGCATGAATTTAAAGTTTGGCGTAATAATGATTCTTCCATTTGGGCTCTTTTGAATTCTCTAAAAAAAGTTTAACAATTATTTTTTTGATTTTGTTTTGAATTATAAAAAGCTTAGAAGTGGCTGATTTAAAAAAATGCAACAAAAAAAGTTATTTTAGATGGTTTTAGACATGGTTGTCGTCAATCAACTCGACATAAATAACTGCTGATTGATGTAGCGCAACTTTTTTTTCTTCTTTCTTCTCGCACTATTTTTGCGCGTCCCAAAGGTGAAAAAATAAAAATGGTTTTTTCGGATCATCGAAAGTCTTGCTTGGAAAGCGGGAAACTTTTTATTTTTTTTTGTTGTTGTTGGATGGCGATCGTGATGCTTCTCTTTATGTCAGCCAGCATTACTGAATGATAACGAAACCCTTGATTTGACTGACAATCATGAATTTTTGGTAAAAAAAAGAAAAAATAATTAAGCTTACTCTTCAAGTTTTCGATTTATTTCTTCTTGTTTTTTAATAGCTTCAAGAATATTGTTTGAAGATGAAGAGGAGTTGAACATTTTCAACAAATTACAAGAAGAAATGAAATAAAGTTTCTATAAATTTTTAAAAAATTATATTTTAATTTAAAATTATTATTAAAATTTCAGCTAAAAAAATTAAAAATAAAATATTATTCCTCTAACTTTTTTTTGATATTTTTTTTTCACTCGAGTAAAAAAGAGGTGCAAAAAAGCGGGGGTTGAAGAATTTCTTTTAGTTCTTTGAATCGCGCGAAATGGAGGGGCACGGACGGTGGAGAATCTTCTCGAATGCCCGCTTTTCCCGATTTTTTTTTCACTCTAACTCTATGTAGTCGTCCTTTCATGAAAATTAAATAGCACAGCGATGTTTTGGTTTATTTAATTCAAAAAATATTTTTTAATTGGAATAAATTTCTAATTCGCTTCCTTCCGAAAAAGAACAAAGAAAAATAACAAAAGTGACGCGAAACTTTTGATGGTAAGCATTAAAAAAGTGTTGATAAAGCTGCAGTGATCTACTCGAAAAAAATAGTTCATGACCTTTTCTGCCCACCTATTTTTTCGCCATCCAAATGGTATACATGTATGGAAGCCGATGTTGTTGCCTCGAAGTGGTACGGCGATGAGAAAAAGAAAAGAAGAGGCGGAAAGAAAATATTTTTTATTCTGAAAATCGGAAATTATAAAAGAAGCTTTATTCATTAAATTTTCATATTCAAGCTTCTGATATTTGGATTTTTAAAATGTGTTCCAACTCCAAAGAATCCAAAGATTCTAAAAATTTAAATAATTGTAAAATTTGTGGAAAATTACTTAAAAATTTGGTCTGTAAAAGATATGGAGCTCAAGCATGTGTCGCGTGTGCAACATTTTTTCATCGAAGCGTCGATCGAATTCCAGAATATGTTTGCAGGAATTTTAATTTATGTCTTGCAAGTGAGTTTTTTTCTGATTGAAAATTTTTTACTTTAGCCTAAAAATCTTTGATCAATAACATGTCTTTCTCGCAACAAAAAAAGGCAAAAAAATGTTTGTAAATATTTTGATTTTTATTTGAGTAAAGCACTTTAGTAGTTTTGGGCGAGCTTTATTTTTCTTTATTTTCATTCCATGAATTCCTATAAAAACCACCAAAAGTAATAAAGTAAATAAATTTAAATTACGATTTTTAGTGCCATCAATCCCTGGAGCTAAATGCAGAAAATGCCGCTATTTTAAATGCTTGGAAATTGGAATGACTCATGGAAGAAAATCTGTAACGGAAACACCTGAAAGTAAAATAATTAAATGTGGAGAATATTATGTTCTCGCGAAAAAATTAAACAACCTTTTCATCATCATCCAAAATAATCCCCAATTTTTAATTAATTATTTGGAACTCGAAGATCGAACATTGATTGATAAAGCCTTTGAACTTTTACCAAACAGTCAAATAACAAATTATTTACTTCCTTGGGCTGAACTTTTAATGAACAATCAGGTTCCTCTAAATAAAGTTTACGTTTTATTTTATTCCATCGTTTGTAAAACTCAAATTCCAAATCTAAATTTTCAAGATACGTTTCGATTAATTCAATTTCAAAAAATGGTTGCAGAAAAAGAATTAACCCCCGAAAACTATGGTTCTGATGAAATTCGAGAAGGCTTTGATAAACTAACAAACTTTTTTGTTTCAGAATACTCTCTTTATTTTGGTAAAAACTAACTAATCCTCAATAATTTTCAAACCTCATCGAAGTATTTTGGAAAAAAAATATAATCTTAAATCTATCATTTTTTTATTGTTTTTAAAATCTGTAACTCGTTATTTTCTAATTTGTTAAGTGACTTATGTTTTTTGTTTTGGGTATATTTTTTATGACAAAAATAAAATTAAATAATTTAAACAAATAAAAAAGAAAAACTTTTAATATAATAAAAAATTCGAATAAAAACAGTTAAATCGGTTGGGAATCTTAACGCAAAGAAAAATTTATTTAATTATTAAAATATAGCCTTTTTCTGATAAATCTTAAATGATATAAGATGGAATTTTAGCGTCTTGTGTTGTTGTTTCAAGTCTAGCTGTATCACTTCCAAACATAGTTGAAGCATGGCCAACTTTGCGTAAATTAAAAAAAGTTGGACGAAATTCTCGAACAATAACCATTGTTAACATAGCATTGGTAAATGGAACCCAACTAAATCCCATCGTTAAAACAATCATGGACCAAAATGCAGTGCCTCCCGATAAAATAATAAATGCCAAATATCCCAATGGAATTATGCTTACACAAAGTGGAGTAACAGCTTGAACAAAAAGGGTATAAGAAATTTGTTTTTGAATTCTTTGTTTAGAAATTAAAAGTAAAGGATAAAGAACTTTGAGGCGTTTTTGAATTTTATAAACACAAAATCCAATAATTAAATAACAGACTACCATTTCGGTAAAAGCTAGAACTCCAATAGCTTTAAGTAAAATATTATCCTAAAAAAAACTTAGGCCACTTATTTTTAGTCTTTTTTGTTTTTTGAGGAAATTAGAATACCTTTCGACTAACGTTTGCAACATGAACGCTAGTTTCACCAGATTCCAGAAGTAAATCTTTTAATGTTTCAAATGCAAATTCAGCATCACCCGGGCCAAGAACGAATCCAGCATGATAGAGATAACCGGTAGCGACGGCTAACGCAAATGGAACCAACATTAGAAGACACATATGAAAAGTTGATAAAACGTATTCCCTATAAAGAAATTTGCTTATTTAAAAGGCTTCTTGATTAAATGTGTAAATACCATAATTTGCTAAAATATGTAAACTTATTTGCATAAAACCAAATATCGAAAAATAAATTGAACACATATGGAACAAATAGATAAATAAAGCCCGAAAACCCAAAAATCGACCATAATTCCATTTATTGGTTGGGGCAAATGTCGAAAGAAACCATTTTGTAAAACAAATTCATTCCCATTATCCAAAATTACTAACTAAAACATTAAATTAATAATTTTTTGCATTCTAAACTCTAATTATTTTTAAATTTATTTATGACTTACAGGTTCGGTAACAGCAGTTAAAACCAAAAAAATAATATCCACGAAAGCCATTTGAAAAAAGATTTGTTTAATCGGGTGATTCGATCGAACAACAAAAATTAAAAGTAAAAAATTACTTATAAATTCCAAAATGGATGCACATGTTCCAAAACTTCGATGATAAAATCGAAAGGTATCAGCTAAAAAATTTAATTTTAGTATTTTAAGGTAAAAAAAATTCTATTTATTTTCGAAGTCAAAATTACTTTAAAATAATTAACTTACCAAACATTTTTCTTTACTGCTACAAAAAAATTTCTTTGAACACAATTCTGTAAAAATATTTAACAAAACATTTTTATCGCACTCGTTCGTCGCTGCCAAATTACAAATTACGATGACTTTAAATACCTCTTTTTTTAATTAAATTAACTCCGCCTCAAAAAAAAATTTCTAATCTAATCCGTTCGAACTTTTTTAACTTCCTTTCATTCTTTTTTATTTTAATTATCTTTGAAATAAAACATGAATAATTTACTTAATAGTTTTTTGTTTTCATTGAAAGGAAATTATGATATTTATTATTTTTGGTTAAATAAACAAAGATTCCATTCTGTTTTTTGGTTGAATGAAATTTGGATGAGTTATCAAAAAAATGAGTCAACTTATTTGAAATAGCATTCACATAGAATATAATCCCGTCATTCAAAACAAACAAAGAATGGCACGTCTCAGACAAGAACGATATTATTAAATAAATATATTCATAGTCATTCTTTTTTTTTTAACTTCCATAATCATAGACATTTGACGTTCGTTTTTTTTTCTTCGACATTCATGGAAGTAAAAAAAGAAGTGTTATTTACTTGTTATAAAGAAATTATGCGTTTTGATAGAAATTGGAGGTGATTTCTTATCCAAGTGAGTTAATTAAAAAGTGAACTCTTATGTAATTATGTACCAAATCTTGAAACAAAAATCTACTAATTACAAATTTTTCATACTTTTTACAACTTTAATATCCAGTTATTAGCATTTGAAAACTACGAACAGCCGCCTATAATAAAGGCAACAGTTGAAAAACAATCCCATTATGTAAATTTTTGCACTAACTTTGTCTTCATTTTATTTTTTTGTCTTTTCTTCAATTGGTTCATTCCAATCATTCATCGTTTTATCAAGCAACTGCTGTTTCATTTTGGCTTTCCTGTTTCATCTTTATATCTTTTGGTGAACGAAGAATTGTAACAATTATGAATAAACTATTATCACCATTTCGTAAAAAGAAGAAAATGGATTCAACTCCTTTAAAACCTTTGCCTTCAACTTTTGTAAGTTTTTCTTAAATTTGTGACAAACTAATACAAATTGTTTTTAGATTATTGAATGCCCTATCGCAATCAAATGGGAAATAGATGAAGAGGAATTGGTTGCATTGAAAGACTCAGAAGATGAATATTTGTTAACAAATTGGTTTAATGCTTCAAATCTTCCTGGTGTCAAATATCATCTTGCAATTTATCCCAATGGAAATACTGAAAAAAATCGTGGAGAAACATTGATTTTTTTACAAGTTAGCATCGGAAAAGAAACAAAAGTTAAGTGTGAATGTCAAGTTTCCATCGAATCTGCCGGCTATAGTATTAAGCTGAATCATGATTGTACAAATACATTAGGATATGGAGAGAAATGTTGCACCACAAGTGATTTATTTAATGAACCCAAGTTTATTGTTAATGGAAAACTCTCTATCAAGTGTCAAGGAACTTTAAGTGTTGAAAGAACTTGTGAAACAACCAAAGAAGAAGCAAAAGAAAAATGGCAAAAAGATAGCTTTTTTGGTAATTTGTGGAATGGAAATTATAAAGATTTTACTATTGTTGTTGATGGAAAATCTCTTCAAGTTTGTTTACTTACTGTTTTAACAAGCTAAGAGTCAAATATTGTATGTATTTTCAGGTCCATAAAAATGTTCTTGGTGCTCGTTCACCAGTCTTTGAAGCAATGTTTAATGCCAAAATGAAAGAATCAATCGAGAACCAAATGGAAATCATCGACTTTTCTTATGAAACTGTTGAAGCTGCTATGGAACTTTTGTATGATCGTAAAATTTCAACTTTGAAAATGAAAGAAAAAATGGCTCTTGTTCAATTCCTTGATAAATATGATATACAAGATCTCAAAGTTAGTCGTTTTTATATAATCCTTATAAAATTTGAAATGTTTTCAGGATTCATCGGAAAGTTCATTGGCTGAAGACATTTCCTTAACTTCTGTTTGTGAAATCGCAACTTTCTCACTTCTTATTAGCTCCGTCTCTCTTCAAAAACGATGTCATGATTTCATGGTTGCTTCAATTAGAATGAATCGAACTATCTCAGATTTTGAACAACTTGATAAAGATTTTGCTTTCAAAATTCTTAAAGATCATTTTCATCATATCACTTGATTTATTTTATGCTATTTTGTATTTCTTCTTTGTCACTAACAATAAAAGATCTTTTTAAAACAAATTTTTGATTTGGATAAACATAGTAATGCAGAGTTAGTATTTAAAGGAAAAAAAGAAAACAAGCTTGAAGTTTCTTCTTATTAACTTTTGTATTCCATCATTTAAAACTTTGGACATCTGTGGCAACCACCATTCTTTCGATAGAGTAGCTAATTTTAATAATTCCAATAAATCATGATAATATTCTTACAGCAGCTGTAAAGTTATTGCTTTACACAAATTTCACAATTTAGTTTTGTCGATTTGCCATATTACTTTATTTGTCATAAACAACATCATTTCGATAAGCGATTCTACGTGGGAGTTTATTATTTCGTCATTTTTTATTTATTGATTTCATCGATTTTTTCTTCTTCATAGTTTTTCCTTTGAATTTGACCTTCATGGCAGCCGCTTGAAAAGCATGCATCTCGCCCGAAGAAAAAAATTACCTCTTTTTTTTGCTTTTCTTCATTTTTTACCTTCAAAATTTTTTTCAAAAAAAAAAAAATACTAAAAAGGTGAGTTGGAGATTTTTTTGACTTGAAAATTATTACCAGCGCTTATTTTTTTGAACTTTTTTTTCAACTCGAGCCTCAAATTTCTTAAGAATTCAATGTTTTTGGTTTCAAAAAAATTTACTCCTCTTTCATTTATAACTTTTTATGTGTATTTTTTAATTATTTTATTTTCATTGGTTAATTTTATTATATACAAAAATGATTTTAAATTTGATGATGCTAAAATTCATTTGGTTTTATATTCAACTTTTTATTATAAAACTTCCAAATTGTAAGTTTCTCTTTCGTTTCTTTTAAATAAAATTAGAGGGTTTTAAGATATGCACCCAATTCGATGGTTATGTTGTTGGATGCTTCTCATGAAAAAACGACACCAAAAATGACAGTGCTACAATGTGTTTCAAAAAATGAAACAAATACCCAAACTTCTGAAGCATTAATTCGGATGGCATACAGCGCTTCAATTGAATGTAAATGGGAATTTTTTATTGCAAATTGTACAACCGTGGAAAATCCAACCTATTTTGGATTAACAACTTCAAAAATGCTTTATAATATTCCAATCAAATTTGAACTTCCCGTGGTTGAAAAGTATCCTGTAGTTATGTGTTATCCACCCATGGTTTATGAAGGTCGTTGGCAGCAATTAGTATTCGCCATTGAAATATATAAATATTATGGCGCTGATTTACAAATTCAATATGTTAATTCTGCGATGAAAGAAATCATTGATTTATTGGAGGTAAGAAACTAATTGGTTTTGTTTTCTATAAAAACTCGAAGAAAAAACTTTAAAAAAAAGTTCTTGTTAAAATTTAAATAAGCTCTATTGCCTCTGAAAGAGTTCTTTCTTGAGGCAGTATTTTTTATCTCCGTTAAAATCAATGCGCTTTTGACTATTTGACTAGGTTTTGCGTCTCCTCTATTGATGGACGAGAAATTGTGGAGGCATGTACTCTTCGCGTCAGATCGACACATAGCAAATATTTTTTTTAGGGAAGGAAAAAATTTAGTGAAAGCAGAAGCGGAGATTTTTTTGATACGAAAGTGTCGCCTGATAAAAAAGTAAATTTGGCAACAAAATCTATTGAGATGAGAACCCTTCCTTCGGCTTTTAGGTTTTCTTTAAAAAAAACATAACTCAATTTTAGCAAACAAAAAACAAATCAAACCAATTTTTATCTTCGAAAAATACCTGCAGCAAAAATGGTAGAATAATTTTTAGGAACTGTAATAAAAATTTACTAATTTAAACATCATTTAACTAAATCCGGGTTTTTTTACCCATGGAGAAAACCCTTAAATTAATACAAATTTTGTTTTCAGGTTTATGTTTCACAAGGAACAGTAAAAATAGAAAAATTTGTTTTTCCTGATTTTGATTCTGAAACTATTACTTCCATTGGAGTTAATCCAATGCATGAATTAAATTTTCGGAATCAACACTTAGCTTTGACTGATTGTTTGATGCGATATCGAGTAAGTCGAGTGGTGCTTTTTAGAAGAAGCTTGAAGGAGCTTTTTAGGAATCATCAGAATTTGTTATTATTGCTGATGTCGATGATGTATTTTTTCCTTCTCGAAAAACATATTTTGATGAATTCTCATTTTGGAGCAATATTTATCCTAAAGCTTCAGCTTTTATTTATTATCGTCAACCTGCAAGAATTTCCATTGGTAATCATTTTTATGAAATTTAGTTTTCCATATAAATAATTTAAATTTTAGTGGATTATTTTGAAAGTTTTTCTCTTTATGAAACAATAAAATCTTTGAGAACAAATGAAACTTTGGATTTTGGAAAATCCATTTATCAAACAAAAAATGTTGAAACTGCTTGGATTCATTGGCCAAGTTTGAATTATAATTCTTCGGTGGTTGAAATTCCACCAGAAAATGGTTCAATATTTCATATAAAAATTTCTGAAAATTCAAATTTGCAACCCGTAAGTTTTTCATAAATATTTTCAAATATAAATAAAAATTTTTAGGAATATGAAAACACTTATAAACCATTCACAAATATTCCCGACGAAGATATAAAAGCTTTGGATTTTAACTTTAAATCAATGTTTGCTAATTTTCCAAAAACATTAAACTCCAATTTAATTTATGCAGATTTAATATTTAAATGTTATAATGGTTATTCAAAATGGAGCGTTGAACATCCAAATATTATTAAACCATGTCTCACACCTTTGACTTGTGATTTGCCAAAAATTGTTGAAGGATTTAAATGCAAAGTTGCAAGAAGAAATTATAAATCCGAATATTTAAATAATAATTTAGTGATACATTTTCCTAATTCGGATTTTTATTGGTGGGAAAATCAAAATGGTTGCAAAATATTTTTAAATTCAAAATAATAAAAATAATCTTTAACTTACCTCTCTAATATTTATTTATAAAACAAATTCCTTTGCTAGTCTCCTCAATTTTATTGATTTTTTTGAATGAAGTAAAGTCTTATTTAAATTTCTTTAACCTATTTTTGGGTTTTTAATGAAAACCTGAGAGAAAAAAAATGTGTCAAGAAAGAAGCTCTTTAGTTTTTTTTATTTTTGACCTGAATTTTTAGAAAAAAGTTTGAAGAAGCTGCACCTTTTATTTAAAGCTACGTGGAAAATTAATTAAATACCCATAGATTATTTAGTTTTAAAAAGTCTTACCTTTAACGCTGTATTTTGTATTTTTATTTACATATTAAATATAGCAAACGGGTATTTGTAATCCATGAAGGTAATTTATACCAATTTAAATATTAATCCCATGCATTCCTATAAAAATTTACACAATCTCAAACTTGTAAAGATTCAACATGTCGCTGTTTTATTTTTAATCTTATTTTTAATGTTTACTTTTATTTCTTTTTATTTTTCTGAAAAATGTTAGTTTTTTGATCCACGAGGTCCACCATTTAATGTTTTTCCAAAAAAAAGAATCCATCATTTAAGAAAAAAATGAAATTAAAAAAGAACTCACAGTTATGCCACATTGCATTCTTTTCATGTCTTCCGCTTCTTTTTGAGTGCTGGCTGTTTTACCGCCAACAGGAGCTTCACCATGGACGTTTTTGCAATCTTTTTTTTAGTGAGCCATTTTGATTTAACTCTTCAGCAATCACTATATTGGTTACTTAAAAATATTTTGACAAGTTTTGTTTTCAAAAAATCAATAATTTACTAAAAGAAAAAAAATGGATTTAAAATATTCAAAAAAAATAGCAAAAGCCTTTTGAAAAACAACGCCACCATTCACAAGAAAAGTGAAAAGAAGCAAATGAAAAAAGGCAGCGGCAAATTTTTTTCACCATCAAATCGATAATTTATTTTCATTTTTTGATGAAGCTACTGCTTACGTCAGCATTTACTTTTTTTTCTTTCCCGGTTTTGCATTTTATGCTTTGCTTGACTGATTTTCTTATTACTTTTATTTCGGTTTTTTTTTCTGTAAAATGTGAGTTTTTTTGGTTATAAAAAGCATAAATTAGTGCGCGCAAAAAATTTATAAAAATTAATGGCAAATTTCTTTTACACGATTTGGTAAAAAAAAAATGTTTATTATTTTTTTAGATACAAACACATTAGAATATTTTAATGAAAGGGCTGAATTTAATAATCCGTTAATTAATTCAGCGGTTCGAAGAAAATATATTACTTCGTCTTTTCCCCATCCAGCTGGGTTGGGAAATATGGTAATTTTTAAAATAGAAAAACAAAGTATATATATATTTATTTCAGCTATTTCGTTACGCAAGTTTATATGGAATTGGTTTTGAACTTGATCGAATTCCATTTGTAAATGCAAGCATTGAAGCTGCAATCGAAGGATTAAATGAACTTTCTGAAAATTTTCCACTTTTACACGAATTTATTGAAATTAAAGTAAAAAACATTTTTGCCATTTCTTTGAGGAACAAATCGAGATATCTGTGTTTTGTTATTTATTAAGCCTTTTTTTAGTCCCCGCCAGTGTTACATATTTTTTGGTTTATCGCCTCCGCCTCCGCCTCCGCCTCCACCTCCGGAGGCGGAGGCGCCTCCGGAGGCGGAGGCGTGTAACACTGGTCCCCGCACGAATCTTTAATCCAAGTAGTTGATTTTTGCTAATGATTGCTGTATTTATGAATCACCAAAAAAGTAACTTTTTTTCTTTTATTTTTCTTTCACAAAAAACATTTAAAAAAGTTCGATTTTCAACAACAAAAAAGCTTTGAACCTAATTTTTTTTGCAGATTAGTAAATTATCCAAATTCTAAATATTTAAAACTTTCTGGTGATTGGTTGCAATCATTCAAATATTTTGATAAATATAAAACAGATATTAAAAAACTCATGGAATGCAGCGAATCAGTGAAACAAAAATCAAGCAAAATTTCAAAAGAAATGTGGAAGTATGTTGGCTTTAAAAAAATTTATTTAAATTTTTCTTTAAAAATCATTTTAGAAATGACGCAGATTCTCATAAACTCTGTGTTCATGTAAGACGAGGAGATTTTGTTCCATATTGGCCATTAGAAACTCGAATGGATTTTGTTATTCCAGCCACGGAATACATTTTTGACGAATTACAAAAAAATAATAAATCCAAAGTGTCACTTTTTATTTTTGGAAATGATCAAGAATTTATTCAAAATATGACTTTTCCGAATTTGGTAATTTTATTATTATCTTCTTTGATTCAGAGCAAAGTCCAAGTCATCAAGGCATAAATAAAGGAGTTCGGGAAGAATGAATATTTCTAAAGAAAAAATTTAATTCTTTTTATAGTGAATTTTTTGTGTAAGAACCATTTTTAGAACAACAAAAGTCGTTTAAAACGCAAAAAAATTTATGTGATGGTAAAAGATTTCAACACTTATAAAAAAGAGGTTTTTAGGTGGCAAAAAAAATCTTTTAACCTTTTTTCAATAATTATAGCGGCGAACATGTGGGTTTATAACCACAAAGAAATTAGTAAAAAAAGGTTTCTGAATACGGCTGAAATGAAAAAAAATTCATTTGTTAAATTACACAGATTTTAAAAACAAAAACACCCATTCTTATTTTTTTCGTTTCAAAAATAACTAATTTTTCCATTTTTTCTTCGCACAACAAATTTTGCCACATTTTTTAAATTCATATAACTTTTTTCAGACTTTTACTTCTCAAAACACTTTATTTTCTTATCCTAATATTTCACGAGGATTTGAAATGTGTTTTGCAATAGAATATTGTGACACATTGCTTATTTCGGCTTCATCGAGCACATTTGGATGGTGGATCGGATATTTAATGAAAAGTCAAGGCCCAATTTATTATAATGCTATTATAACTTCGGTGGGAACTCATCCCAAAGACCATCATGACTTTGAATTATTCCTTCCGCATTGGAAAAAAATATTGGTTCAAGAAAATGGAAAAATAAAAGAAGAAACAAAATGGACGATTGAAAGAAATAAAAATAAATAAAAAAATTTTGAGAAATACAAACTAATTTTTAATAAAAAAAACTAATAAATTCAAATAATTTTTTAGGAAAACAAAATATTATTTATACAATTTTCCCATTTTTCTTTTTGACTGCATAATTTTAAAATTTTTTGATTTTTATTTCCAATCATCGCTGAAATCCATTTTCGAGGTAAATTGTTTCGATTTACACAATTTTTTCCATTTTCATCGATGCATGGAATAAATAGAGAATTCCCTATTCGAGAGATATTTGCATATTCGGCTGCTAATCCAGTAAACATAACATCTTCAGGCATTTTTTGTAAATTTTGTGAATGAAAAAATCCAATTAATTTTAAACTTGTTAGAATTTTTTCTAAAAAAGTTTCGGCAATCAAAAAAATTTAAATTTTTTAAGATTTTTCATTTTGAGGAAATTTAAGGCTCACCAATGGTTGTTGATTTAGTTAATAAATAATTTCCTCCTCGACAATAATCAGGATATCGTTCTTTTGGATAAACAAATTCGGGCACATTCCATTTATTTTTAACAAAATTTCTTCGAAGAACTAAACCATTTTTTAAACAAAAACCATGAATGCTTTCAATCACTTAAAAAAAATTTTTGTTATAAAATCCATAAAAATTAGTTAACTTACATTTATTTTGTTCACATAATTTTTCCATTTTTGTTATATTTATTATTGTATCAGAATCACTTTTAGAAAGGCAGTTAGTTGTGGGGCAAATTGAAGAAAATAAAATTAATGCAGCTAAAGATTTCAAAGACAAATCATAATATTCTTCGTTTATGGAAGTCATAATTAAATCTTTATAAATTAATTGTTCTGTTAAAAGCTGTGAATCTTGAGAATCAGAATTTTTCTAAAAAAAGGATTCTAATTTTTATGAAATTTGCAAAAAAAGTATTTTAGGCTTCAAAGAGATAAACTCACAATTTTTCCAACTATAAATTTTATTTCTGATTTTGCTTCTTTTAATTTTGAATTATATTTTTTTCTTCCCCATGTATTTCTTATTAGCATTCTTCGTTCAAAATCATTTACATGTGAAATAACTGCAATCAAAAGCTTGGTTGTGTTTTGACACATATAAACGCTTTGAGTTAAGTTTTGACCAATATAATTAAGTTTATTGTCGATAATATTGTTGAAGCTTATTTCTCGTTTAATATCAGCTAAAAATTAAGGAATTATAAACTTCAGAAAGATTTCTAAATTTCGCAACGACTTTGGTCAAATTTTTAGGTTCATCTTTTATTTTTTCGAAGAAAGCAAGCCACTTTATTGAATAAAGTAACTTTTTTTTGACTTTAGAAAAGCGCACTTTTTTACCACTAAAAACATTTCTGAAGGAAACTAGCAATTTTCGATGGAAAAATGATGTGCAAAATTTTTAAAGAAAACTTACGATACACAAAAGGATAATTAACATAATGAAAATAAAAATAATGGGAATAAGAAAAAATAAAATAAAAAATAATAAAACAATATGGAATTTTTAGAAGCCACAAAGTTTTAATAAATAACTTTTTCAACACTAATATTTTATTTGGCAGCATGGATTTTTCTGAATCCCTTTAATTTATTAACTTTGAAATCGATTTATTTTAAAACAAAAGTTTTCAATTTCTGGTTTTAATTTAAAGCAAGTAGCTCGAGGAAAAGACACAGACATCTAAAAAGAAGCTGCAAAATAGAAGCTTTTTAGATTTTTTTATTGATTGACCCAAATTTTTTTTAAATCAATCAAAATTTTATTCCTTTGAAAAAAAAATAAAATGATTAGAAGAATTATAAAACTATCTAAAAATTGTCTTTTAAATCGTCCAATAAATATTTTATTGATTTTATTATTTATTTTATTTTTTAATAATATTTTTAAATTCATTAAAGAAAAATATAAGAAAAATGAAACTTTAATAATTGTTTGTACTCCCACAAACAAAAAAATTACTAGATTAGCGGATTTAACTCGACTTTCTCAAACTTTAATGCACATAAAAAATTTGCATTGGATAATTATCGAAGATGGAAATCAAACATATTCGGCAGTGGAAAATATTTTTATTCGATCTAAAATTAAATACAATTATTTGTATGCTGAAACACCAAAGTTGAATTTTGATATTAAAAGTTAGTTGAAAAATAGCATTAAATGTATTTTTAAAATTTTTTAGAAGCGGGTTGGGAGCAAAGAAACAAAGCTTTGGAATTTATTCGTAAAAATTATTCAAATTTTAATGGAAATGCAGTGGTTTATTTTGCTGATGACGATAACACTTATGATTTGAGACTATTTAATAATTATATAAGAAACGTCAAAAATATTGGTTTATGGGGCGTTGGTAAATAAATATATATATAAATATTTTCGTGCTAAGATCCATTTTTATGGTTTTTTAGGATTAGTTGGTAGAGCATTAGTTGAAACTCCAGTGGTGATAAAGAAAAAAATTACTTCATTCAAAGTTGTATTTGGCCCTGATCGAACTTTTGCAACCGATATGGCTGGATTTGCAGTGAATCTAAAATTAATTTTAAATAACTCAAAGTAAAGTTTAATTAATTTTATGGTTTTATGATTTTTAATTTTTTCCAGTGAAATGTTCAAAAACTCATGTGAGAGATTTAATGCTGAGGATTGTTTTTTAAAACAATTTAATATTCCATTAAATGAGGTTCAAGCTTTTGGATTTGATACTTATCCCAGAGAAATCCTTGTGTGGCATACAAAAACCAATCATTCTGGTGGTGGAGGTGATGGTGATAATTATGGATATCTAGTAATTTCTTAAGTTTTTATTTTATGTTTAATAAAGTTTATAACAAAGAAGTTTTTATAATTAATTTATTCAAACTAATCAAGCATTAAATTTTTGACATAAAAAATGAAAATTAAGAAAAGTTATAGAAATTAAAATTCTAGCCAATTCAGTCGTAAATCTTTGAGACCAACTTTAAAATTTGTAGAAAAATAATATAAAAAAGATTTTGCTCCTGCTGAGTCGATGATTATTTAGCTTTTTTCTTGTCTTTAGTGTTTTCACAAACGTAATTTTTATTATCCGCCATCTTTTTTTTGTCAGGGATTAATAAAAGGTCTTATTGGTAACACGATAAGCATAATTCACATAATTTAAAAATCAAATAATTTTTTTCTTTGGTTAATATGCATTCATTCACAAAATGTTTTTGATATTGACGAACTTGGAAATATTCGAGTTTTCCTTGCAAGCTTTCATTTAATCCAATGATTTTTAAAAAACATGTAAGCGCATATAACAAAATTGGAAATTCAGCCAAGGAAATAATTTCATGGGTAGAAAATATTTTTGTTAATGAATTTATAATTGTTTCATCACTATTTTCCATAATTCCCAAAGCCATTTCTAATAGTTCTCTATTGCCATTTTCCAAATATGCGATTAAAAGATCTGGACTTTGAGCGCAAGATTTAATTAAGCAATGAACTTTTGTTGCAAAAAATTGGGCATCAGCTACGAAGGTTTCAAGCTTTTTCATTGATGGCAGCGATTCAGCTGGAAATTGTGAAATAATTTCGAACTTTTGAGGTTCCATTCCATTAAATTTTTCTTCTATTTCAGAAGTCTTTGATTTTTGAATGATTGGATTCGGTTCAGGGATAGGCAGAACACTAGCTTCAAATCTTTGAGGTTCCATTTCGCCGAATTTCCAATCAATTTTAGAGGTTCCACGATTTACCGCAAAAGATTGGGTGGAAAAAATTGGTAATTGAGTATGTTTAAAGTTTCCAAATTCTATTTCATAAAAATTTGTTTCAGCCACTACAGGAGTTTCAGATTTTACCACATTTGGCTTTGATATAATGGGTAATTGACTATGTGAAATAACTTTTTCACTTCGTGGCTGCTGTGGTGGTCCCATTCCAACTTCCAAACATTTTTGATAGCGGCATTTTCGGCATTTAGCTCCAATAATTGTTGGCACTAAAAATAATTTCTTTAAATTACTACTTTTTCCAGATTTTTTTAACAAAAAATTTTTGACCAAAATTTACAAAAATAAAAAATAAAAACTTACGAATTAAGCATTTATGGACTTTCTTGCAATAATAAATCTTAAAATTTTTGCTACTTCTCATAAAAAACACCGCACATGCGTTACAACACAATCCTCCATAACGGCGACGATCGGTTGGAAGTCGACGAGAACAAACTTGACAAAAATTATTATTGGTAAAAACCATTTTCATTAAAAAAAATAAGAATGAAGACTAAATGAAGGAACTCAACTTTTTTTTGACTCCCAAAAAAAATTTATTTTCTTTGCTGCCACCGCCTGCCGCGTTGGATGTGTCGTCGCCTAATTTTTTGACACGTAATAAATTTTTTTTTGGGCTGCGAGAATGGTACCTTTATTTTTTGACTCGCAAAAAAATTTTTCTTTACTGCTACTTTGGGTAAAAAAGATAGCTACTTTGCCCTAGATAATCAAGCTTTTGATTAAAGCAAGCAAGGTTATTATCCTATCTTTTTTTTCCTCAAAGTACCTAAAATTAATTAATTTTTTTTTACTTTCAAATGATTGAAGTCCTTCAAATGGATTGCCAGCACTTCAAAAAAAAAGATAGAAAGAAAGCGAGAGAGGAGAGAGTTAGTTGGCCCGCCAAGGTTTTTATTTTGATTTTTGAAAACGCTTGAGTCAGTCAGCCTTTTTTTTTCTCTGACCATTTGATCGATCAAAAACTTATATTTTCTTCTTTTTTTTTGTTTTTGAAAAAAGTCGTCAAAAAAGGTAATACATATTTTATTGTGGAGCCAACCATCACCTTTCAGCAAAAATTAATAAAGGCAAAGCTCTTGCTTCTTTTCGCTTCAAAGCATTTTTTGTTATTAAAAAAAACCCGCGGCAAAATAACAAAATTATATTGTATATAAAATAAACAAACAAATAAATAATAATATTAAAGTTTTTTATTTTAATTTTTATTTCTTTCAATCGTCCATTTTGTTTCTTCTTTTATTTTTCCATTTTCTTGAACCATTAATTTTTTCCAATGTGGAAGGAATAATTCAAAGTCATGATGGTCTTTGGGATGAGTTCCCACAGAAGTTATAATAGCATTATAATAAATTGGGCCTTGACTTTTCATTAAATATCCGATCCACCATCCAAATGTGCTCGATGAAGCCGAAATAAGCAATGTGTCACAATTTTGAATTGCAAAACACATTTCAAATCCTCGTGAAATATTGGGATAAGAAAATAAAGTGTTTTGAGAAGTGAAAGTCTGAAAAAAATTATATGAATTTAAAAAATATGGCAAAAATTATTGTGGGAAGAAAGAAAAAGTGTAGAAATTTTGTTAAACTTTTTTTTGAAAATGTAATTTTTTGTTTTCAAGAAAGTAATTTCTTCAAAAAATTTACACTCGGCCTCTTTTCTATTTGCCTGATTTTTTAGTGACTTGAATCCTTTTTTTTATAAAAAATTATTTAAATGCTTACCGAATTTGGAAAAGTCATATTTTGAATAAATTCTTGATCGTTTCCAAAAATTAAAAGTGCCACTTTCGATTTATTATTTTTTTGTAATTCTTCAAAAATATATTCCGTGGCTGGAATAACAAAATCCATTCGAGTTTCTAATGGCCAATATGGAACAAAGTCTCCTCGGCGAACATGAACACAGAGTTTATGAGAATCTGCATCGTTTCTAAGAAAAAATATTTAATGAAAAATTTGTGTAAATATTTTTAAAGCCTCTTACTTCCACATTTCTTTTGATATTTCGTTTGCTTTTTGTTTCGTTGATTCGCTGCATTCCATGAGTTTTTTAATATCTGTTTTATATTTATCAAAATATTTGAATGATTGCAACCAATCACCAGAAAGTTTTAAATATTTAGAATTTGGATAATTTTCTAATCTGCAAAAAAAATTCGGTTCAAAGCTTTTTTGCTGATAAAAATAGAGCCTTTTTAGATGATTTTTGTGAACGAAAAATGAAAATTATATTTGGAAAAAATAAGTTACTTTTTTGGTGATTCATAAATACAGCAATCATTGGCAAAATCGACTACTTGAATTAAAGATTCATGTGGGGACTAAAAAAGAATTAAGAAATTATAAGTCACAGAAAAACTATTTTTTTAAACAAGGAAAAGTGAAAATGTTTTTTTACTTTAATTTCAATAAATTCATGCAAAAGTGGAAAATTTTCTGAAAGTTCATTTAATCCTTCGATTGCAGCTTCAATGCTTGCATTTACAAATGGAATTCGATCAAGTTTTATACCAATTCCATATAAACTTGCAAAACGAAATAGCTGAAATAAATATATATATACTTTGTTTTTCTATTTTAAAAATTACCATATTTCCCAACCCAGCTGGATGGGGAAAAGACGAAGTAATATATTTTCTTCGAACAGCAGAATTAATTAACGGATTATTAAATTCAGCCCTTTCATAAAAATAATTTACACTGTTGGTATCTAAAAAATGTTGGATAAAAATTTTGTCTTTAACTTTTAAATATTATTTTACGTTCCAATTTTTGCTTTTTAAAACTAAAAAAAACTAACATTTTTCAGAAAAATAAAATGAAATAAAAGTAAACATTAAAAATAAGATTAAAAATAAAGCAGCGACATGCTGAATTTTTATATGTTTGAGATTGTGTAAGTTTCTATAGGAATGCATGGAATTAATATTTAAATTGGTATAAATTACCTTCATGGATTACAAATACCCGTTTGCTATATTTAATATTTAAATAAAAAATAAAATTTTAAATAAACAGCGTTAAAGGTAAGACTTTTTAAAGCTAAATAGTCACTGGATATTTAATTAATTTTCCACGTAGCTCTAAATAAAATAGGCAGCTTTTTCAAACATTTTTCCAAAAAATTCAGGTCAAGAATAAAAAAAGCTAAAGAGCTTTTTTCTTGACACATTTTTTTCTCTCAGGTTTTCATTAAAAACCCAAAAATAGGTTAAAGAAATTTAAATAAGACTTTACTTCATTCAAAAAAATCAATAAAATTGAGGAGACTAGCAAAGGAATTTGTTTTATAAATAAATATTAGAGAGGTAAGTTAAAGATTATTTTTATTAGTTAAAAAGATTTTTTAAATTTTTTCCTTATCATTCTTCATGAATTTAAAAATATTTTGCAACCATTTTGATTTTCCCACCAATAATAATCCGAATTATGAAAATGTATCACTAAATTATTATTTAAATATTCGGATTTATAATTTCTTCTTGCAACTTTGCATTTAAATCCTTCAACAATTTCCGGCAAATCACAAGTCAAAGGTGTGAGACATGGTTTAATAATATTTGGATGCTTAATATTCCATTTTGAGTAACCATTATAACATTTAAATATTAAATCAGCATAAATTAAATTTGATTTTAATGTTTTTGAAAAATTACTAAACATTGTTTTAAAGTTTAAATCCAAAGCTTTCATATCTTCGTCGGGGATATTTGTAAACGGTTTATAAGTGTTTTCATATTCCTAAAATTTTTTATTTATATTTGAAAATATTTATGAAAAACTTACAGGTTGCAAATTTGAATTTTCAGAAATTTTTATATGAAAAATTGAACCATTTGCAGGGGGAATTTCAATAATCGAAGAATTATAATTCAAACTTGGCCAATGAATCCAAGCAGTTTCAACATTTTTTGTTTGATAAATGGATTTTCCAAAATCCAAAGTTTCATTCGTTCTCAAAGATTTAATCGTTTCATAAAGTGAAAAATTTTCAAAATTGTCCACTAAAATTTAAATTATTTTTATGGAAAATTTAATTTTATAAAAATGATTACCAATGGAAATTCTTGCTGGTGTACGATAATAAATAAAAGCTGAAGCTTTTGGATAAATAAGACTCCAAGAAGAAAATTCATCAAAATAGGTTTTTCTTGAAGGAAAAAATACATCATCGACATCTGCAATAATTACAAATTCTGCAGATTCCTAAAAAGCTTCTTCAAGATGATTCTTCTAAAAAGCACCACTCGACTTACTCGATATCTCATCAAGCAATCAGTTAAAGCCAAAGGCTGATTTCGAAAATTTATTTCATGCATTGGATTTACTCCAATCGAAGCAATAGTTTCAGAATCAAAATCAGGAAAAACAAATTTTTCTATTTTTACTGTTCCTTGTGAAACGTAAACCTGAAAACAAAACTAGTAGTATCAATTTAAGGTTTCTTCCATCGATAAAAAACTAGGAGTTGCTGTTTTTGAAAAATTATGGCAAGGCATGAAGGCTAATTTATTAGGATTAATGTGTCTCTCGAAGTAAAAATTGCTTTGATTTATTTCATTTGTTTAATGTTTTTTTTACTTCTAAAAGAAAAAAATCGGGGACATAATTCAGGTTTAGATGGTTATTCGTCGCCGGAATCACTTATCTGATACCTTCATTTCTAACGAAAATCCGTGTCTCCATTTGCCTAATCTTTGCCTTCGCAAAAAATATCCATTTCTCTATCATTCAAACCCGAATTGTTTTCTCTCTTTCCTTTTTCTCGGCTATACCTGAAGATGCGAGCGCAGTCCGAGAGAGGAGTCAGAAGCGCGTAGATATTGACGGAGATAAAAACACTGCCTTCAGAAAAGGCTCTTTCAGAGGCAATAGAGCTTTTTTAAATTTAAACAAGAAAATCGATAATTACTTTTAACAAAACTTTTTTTTTTAATTTTTTCTTCGAGTTTTGGGCAAATCAAAATCCATAAGTTTCTTACCTCTAATAAATCGATGATTTCTTTCATCGCAGAATTAACATATTGAATTTGTAAATTTGCTCCATAATATTTATATATTTCAATGGCGAATACTAATTGCTGCCAACGACCTTCATAAACCATGGGTGGATAACACATAACTACAGGATACTTTTCAACCACGGGAAGTTCAAATTTGATTGGAATATTATAAAGCATTTTTGAAGTTGTTAATCCAAAATAGGTTGGATTTTCCACGGTTGTACAATTTGCAATAAAAAATTCCCATTTACATTCTATTGAAGCGCTGTATGCCATTCGAATTAATGCCTCAGAAGTTTGGGTATTTGTCGCATTTTTTGAAACACATTGAATCAAAGACATTTTTGGTTTTGTTTTTTCATGTGAAGCATCCAACAACATAACAATCGAATTGGGTGCATATCTTAAAACCCTAATTTTATTTAAAAGAAACGAAAGAAAACTTACAATTTGGAAGTTTTATAATAAAAAGTTGAATATAAAACCAAATGAATTTTAGCATCATCAAATTTAAAATCATTTTTGTATATAATAAAATTAACCAATGAAAATAAAATAATTAAAAAATACACATAAAAAGTTATAAATGAAAGAGGAGTAAATTTTTTTGAAACCATAAACATTGAATTTTGAAAAAACTCGAGGCTTGTGTTGTTTAAAAAAAGCTCCAAAAATGAAACGCTGGCAATAATTTTCAAGTCAAAAAAATATCCAACTCACCTTTTGAGTTTTTTTTTTAAAAAAAAAAATTGGAAGGTAAAAAACGAGGCAAAGCAAAAAAAGAGAGGTAATAATTTTTTTCTTCGGGCGAGATGCGTGCTTTTCAAGCGGCTGGCATGAAGGTCAAATTCAAAGGAGAAACTTCTTGGGGAAAATCGATGAAATGAATTTAAAAAAACAATGATGCTTTATTGCCATAAAAATGAATGCAACTCGAACGAAGAGGGTCATTCATCGAAATGATTTTTTAGCAAAAATAGACAATTTCAAAAACACTAAAACATCAAATTAATTAAACGTAGTTAGTAAATATATATAATTTTCGTAAATCAACGAATTTACATCTGCTTTAACAATGCTATCATCTTTTTTAAGAAGGTAAAAGATAGCCTTAGAAGTACGAAACGTTAAGAAATGAAAGTTTAAAAAGAGGATGATCTTAGCACATTTTTCATAATTGCCAGAATAAACCTTTACATTATTTTGCATATTGAAGCGAAGAATTTTATAAGAAATAAATGTCTTTATTATAAATAGCTAAATAGAAATATGAAATACATAAAATAAATCAAGTTTTACTGACATGATGAAAATGATCTTTAAGAATTTTGAGAGCAAAATCTTTATCAAGCAGTTTAAAATCAGCGATAGTTCGGTTCATTCTAATTGAAGCAACCATAAAATCATGACAACGATCTTGAAGATTGACGGAACTAATAAGAAGTGAGAAAGTTGAGATTTCACAAACAGTAGTTAAGGAAATTTCTTCAGCCAATGAACGTTCCAAAGAATCCTAAAAAACTAAACATGCACGATAGTTTAAAAAGAAAATATGACTTACTTTGAGATCAATGATAGCATATTTATCAAAGAATTGAAGAAGAGCCATTTTAACTTTCATATTCAAAGTTGAAATTTTTCGATCATACAAAAGTTCAATAGCAGCTTCTACGATTTCATAGTCAAAATCGATGATTTCCATTTGGTTTTCGATTGATTCTTTCATTTTGGCGTTAAACATTGCTTCAAAGACAGGTGAACGAGCAGCGAGAAGATGTTTGTGAGCCTACAAAATAATATTAGTGGTAACAAAAATGAAATCAAAAAACTTACTTGAAGACTTTTTCCATCAACAACAATGGTAAAATCTTTAGCATCTTCATTCCATAAATTACCAAAAAAGCTATCTTTTTGCCATTTTTCTTTTGCTTCTTCTTTGGTTGTTTCACAAGTTCTTTCAACACTTAAAATTCCTTCGCACTTGATTGAGAGTTTTCCATTAACAATAAACTTGGGTTCATTAAATAAATCACTTGTGGTGCAACATTTCTCTCCATATCCTAATGTATTTGTACAATCATGATTCAGCTTAGTACTATAGCCGGCAGACTCGATGGAAACTTGACATTCACACTTAACTTTTGCTTCCTTTCCGATGCTAACTTGTAAAAAAATCAATGTTTCTTCACGACACTTTTCAGTATTTCCATTGGGATAAATTACAAGATTATATTTGACACCAGGAAGATTTGAAGCATCGAACCATTGTGTTGTTAAATATCCATTTTCTGAATCACTCAATGCAATCAATTTCCCTTCATCGATTTCCCATCTGATTGCGAAAGGACATTCAATCATCTAAAAACAACTTCCTTAGAGTTTGGCAAAAATTTAAGAAAAACTTACAAAAGTTGTAGGCACAGGAGTTGAAATTGCAGGAGTTGAATCCATTTTCTTCTTTTTATCAAAACATGATAATAGTTTACTCATAATTGTTACAATATTTCGCCAAAAGATATAAAGATGAAACAGGAAATCCATAATGAAACAACAGCTGCTTGATGGAACGTTGAATGAACGGAATGAACTAATTGAAGAAAAGACAAAAAAAAATTAAATGAAGGCAAGTGAAGGCTAACTTAATGATAAAAATTTGCATAATGGGTTTGTTTTTTATCTGTTCGAATTTATTATTATTTATTAGATCTCATCCGTCCTACTATTACAATGCTAATAACTGGATATTAAAGTTGTAATAAAAAGTATGAGAAATGTGTAATTAATAAAGTATAAAATTAAAAATGGCCGACTATCGAGTCGAAATAAGCTGTAAACAAAAATATATGCATCCTAAAAAAAAGTGTGGAACGTTCAAAGTTTGTAAAATGAAAAAAAATCATCGATATAAACTTCGCCTTCCTCATCTTTGTTGTTAGTGGCGAATATAAGAAATTAATGAAAATAAAAGTAGTCAATGATGTGAAAAATATGTATAAAATACCGTAGTTTATAAAAATTAAAAATGTATGTAACAAAAATAAAAAACAGAAGTTGCAAAACTACAAAGAAAAAAACAAACAAAAAAGTTTCACTCATCTCAGCATTTTTGGATGCTGTCTAAAAATGTGACTTATTTATGAGGAGCTCAAAGAAAATTTAATAATATACTTCTCAATAATTACATATTCATTTCAATCCAGCAAACTATTATAACAGCGTCTTTCGAGATGCAAGAATATTTGTAAAAAAAGTTTCATCACAAAAAAAAACGCAACTTCTCTCTCATTTAAAAAATTGCTGTATCTTTCAACGAAAATTGCCTTTGATGGCTACTGTAATTTTATGCAGTTGTTCAATTGATCGAAGTTTTTGTTGATCGCCATTTTTTGTGTTCAATGTTCAACAAAACCTTCAACAACCTTATCGGCTTTTTTATAAACCATTTTTTTAAAATGCATATGTTTTTCCAATGCATTTATTATTATTTTATAAATCCTTGCCCTCATCATACTTGTAAATCGCTGAAGTCCTCTTTCCTTTTTCTATGAAGAAATTTAATTGTTTCTTTTTCTTCGAGTTTTTTTTATTGTTGCATTGTATCAATATGTTCCTTCTATTATTGTACCTTTTTTTCAGCTTTTTTGCTTTATTGTCATGTCTACGAGTCCTATTCAAGCCACTCCTACGTCAAGTCAAGCTACGAATGGTGCAAATGGATCCCACTCAAATGGAAATGGTACTCAATCAAATGGAAATGGTATTCATACCAATGGTTATGCCAGCACCATAGCAAATGCTTTTAATGGATTTGTAAGTTTTAAATCACGTTGATCGCTTTTTATTTGCTGTACTTTTCTTTTCATTCAATAACCTTCTTATTTTTTTAGCCATCACGTAATGGTTCTGGATCTCCAAGCAGTACTGTTGACAAAGAAAATCTTGAAGCTTTATCTGAACTCCATATTGAACCTGGCGTTAATGAGGTGCTGCCCAAATTGCTGAAAGGAACATTATTCGATGGTGATACAGAAGAAATGGTTAGCACTAATATGTTTGGTCTAACACATGATGTAAGTGTTCCATTTTGTCATACAATTTTACAAGTTGATTACTTTTATTTTTAGCTGAATCTCACTGTCTACCGATATCGTTTTGATATCAAGAAGTTTAATGCTGAGGGAAAAGAAATACGGGACATCACAAAAATACGACGACGAAGAGTGAATGATCACTTCATTCGGCACCTAAGAAAATTTTACAACGTCTTTATGGCTCGTTTTATGGAAAAGTATGATACTGTGTTTCTAAACGATTTTGATTCATCTCTTATTGATTATGGAAATTTATTGCTTTCATCAGTGGAACTTAAAAATCTCGATCAATCGTTTGAACTCACAAGTGATGAGGTTCCTGATATTTGTCATAAAGGCGATAGCTTTCGTATAAACCTTGTTGAGGAAAAATCGGATTCACCATTTACCAGCAAAGATTTTTCTCGCATGATTGAAGAACGTGTCCCTTATGACTCCAATATTGTTTGTTTTTTCGAGTTATCTACTTCTCATAATGTTGCTAATAGACCGTAAGTTTACTTTTTAGTGTTAACAGTTGATGATGATATTATAAATCCTTTAATACCAATGTTATTTTTAGGGAAGAGTTCTGTATGTATGATAACTCAAAGATTTACTTTATGGATCCGACTGCTGTAGGCTTATTCTTTATCTTTCAATCACTTACATTTTACATTTTTAGCATGGTTTTGGTGCATTTGATGCTATTGAAATTGGAAGAGGCAAATATTTGGGCGCTGGAGCTTCTAAAACTGTCGTTACTGTTGAAGGTTATGATTTTGAAAAGCAATACAATGAAGAACATACTGGGGAAGAAAAATATTGCCAAGTTCCTGCTATTGTCATCGAATGTATGTTTTCTTGGTTGCTTCTCCTTTTTTACCTTAAACATTACAGCTAAAAGGACTCCATTCTTGAAGGTTCAATTTCTTTTGGAAACTATCCATGAAAACTTTGATATTCCTAAAAGGGATGAATTTCTTTGGGATAGTTATAATCCTGTTGATCGTTTTTTACGAAGTATGTTTTCTTATATATATTTTTTTTTTGTGAAGATTAATCTTTGTTTGTTATAGATTTGGCTTGCACACGTTCGTATCCTGGTCCTACCAGTGCTATTATTCTTTCTGGCTTATCACATTCTAATGCTCTCACCGAACGAATTCCTGATGATGTTAGTACTTATGCTAACGTTACAATTAATGAATATTATCAACGAAAATTTCAAATTGTACTTCAATTTCCTAAATGGCCACTTGCTGTGAGTTTTTCTTCGTGCTGCTTTTTTGGATGTATGATATGTTTTTGATTATTTTAGTATAAGAAAATTAGTAAAGACAGATGTATCTTTTTCCCAATCGAAGTCCTTGTTATCGCTGATGAACAACGTGTTGGTAATGCTGGGACGCATCCTGATGATGTTAGCAAGATTATTACGGTAAACTTGTTTATCCTTTTTCTTCTTTAACTTGATGATTTTTTAGGCTGCTGCTGTTTCTCCTGCTATGAAGAAAGATGAAATTGGACGATGTTTTAATGCATTCAACTTCTCAAATGATGCTTTCTGTCAAAATGTTGGTATTAAGGTTAAAGAAAAACCGCTGGAAGTCAAAGCTAGGGTTCTCGGTACTCCAAAGATTCGATATGCGTCTGAAGATATAACCTTTCTTGAAAATGGTACATGGGATCTTCCAAAAGACGTCAAGTTTTCTAAAACTTCTTCATGTCATCGATGGTGTGCTGCATTAATTGACCATCCAAGACTTCATGCTTTAACTATGAATCATTTTGAGTAAGTAGTTTTTGTCATTTTTAACAACTAAATATTATATTCTTTTAGAGACTTTTGCAACCGTTTTATTGAAACTGCTAAAACGTATGGAACAAATTTTGATGCTGCAACGGCTTATTCTATTACTGATACCATTGAAGACATCGAAAGTTTATTTGTAGAAGCTGTTAAACAAGATTATCAATTCATACTTTTTGGACACGATGATAATGAACTCACATTTCATGGTAATTTTTTGATTTTTGATGCTTCTAACTATTTCGATTTTAGATAAGATAAAAACTCTTGAATGCAAGTATTCTATTGTTACTCAATGTGTGAAGTCGTCTACCATTTTAAACGTTATCAATGGAAGTCCTGCCACTCTTGAAAACATCATACTCAAAGCCAATGTCAAGCTTGGAGGTATGCTCATCTGATTGTAAATTAATTTTTACTCATGTATCATTTTTAGGTCTTAACCACGTTGTTACTCTTCCCAACTATGATGTGATAATGGATGATTTCCTTTTCATTGGTATAGGAAGGAACATGCCTGGTGGTGGCTTACTTAATCAAAATATCGATCCCAATAAAGTTTCATATGCGGTACTTGGTTATGCAGCAAATGATATTAAAACACCTGGCGCTTTTGTTGGTAATTTCTTCCTTCAGCCTCCATATTATGACGAAAAGGTTTTTTTTATCTCAATTGTTCTCCTTTTATGTTGGGTTTTCAGCTAACTGTACTTGATAAAATTATGGAAGAATCTTTGGAACGTTTTTTGAAGAATCGTGGAAAGTATCCTACTCGTGTTATCGTATACCGTAGTGGCGCGTCTGAAGGCGATTATGAATGTATTCATCGATATGAAATCCCGTATGTTTTACATATTCTCTTTTGGTGTTAATAACCATGTTTTAGGATAATCTCGAAGATTGTTAAAACTTATACTCCTGGCTCGCCTATTACTGTCATTGTCGTATCAAAGCTTCACAATACTCGCTTCTTTCCCAAGAATGTAAGTCATTTTCTTCTTATTGAAACTGATTATAGTTTTCCTGTTTTTAGATCAATCCATCATTAATTTCTGAAAAACAAAATATTCGCGCGGGAACTGTCATCGATAGTGCTGTGGTCCATTCCCGATACAATGAATTCTATCTCAATGCTCATGTTGCGTTACAAGTAAGTTTCTATTTTACATCTCTTTGCTTTATATTATTATCGTTTTTCAGGGAACAGCAAAGACTCCAAAGTTTACAATCCTTTACTCAAGTGAAAAAGGAGCAACACTTGATATGTTTGAACGATGGACTCATGCCTTGTGCTTTAACTTCCAAATCGTCACCAGTCCGACTTCTCTTCCTGCTCCTCTTTTGATCGCAATTCGTTATGCTGAAAGAGGAAGAAAAATTGTCAATAATGCAGAGTGAGTTTTTTCTTCTTGAGTTAGAATAGTAATAATCAGTTATATTTTTAGGTTGATGGTCGACCAACGATTCTTTACTCCTCTCTCTATTGCAGCTGATGATGCAACCACGAAAAAGACGGAAATTCGAGAAAGAAGTGCCAAAATCAATTATTCATTTCGTCCAAAACTTCGGGAACGTCGAATCAATGCATAATGTTTTCTCTTGTTGTTAATTCTTGTTTAAATTTTGTTTTTCTTTTTGTTTATTTTTATCAATAATAAATCTTTTTTTTCTTATTGTGTATGATTAAGATAGATCATAACAAATGTCAACTAATATCAGTTAAGAAATTGCTTTTACTTTTTTTGCCTCATGCTTCCCTGTTGCTTACAAATTCAGAGATGGCTATTATTTTTATCATTACCATGGCTGTGCTTTTGACAAGACAAAAATCGCTTGCTTGAAGCAATGCTAAAAGGATGGAAAAAATAAGAACTTTTTCATACCTTCTTTAAGCCATGTCTTTGAAAAATTATTTCTTGATAGAAGCTTTTTGGAGAAATAAGAAAATGAGAAGGTGAAGAAAGAAAACTTGAGCAGAATATTTCATGTAAGCTCAATCAAAAGAAACCTTTACCTTAATTTTTGTTTTCTAAAGATAAAAATGCATCTGCGTGGAATTTACTTTGGTATGTTAGCGTAAGTTATTTTCACAGTCTTATTTGGAAATATCAAAAAGTTCAAAGCTTTATAAAAACACTAACGATACAAAAACAAAGATACAAAGGTAATAAAAATACAAAAAAGGGGTAACAAAATTTACAACAACAACAAAAGGGAGAGGAAGATCATGTTTCGATAATGGTGCAGCAAGTAGTGATAACAATTTTGAGTGCGAAATCATTACAAAGAAGAGCAATATCAGTTACAGGTGTTCGAGATGTGACATATTTAGTTAAGAGTTCCAAACATTTTTCTTCAAGTATCGTAGCATTTGAAACGATGGAACAATTTGCAAGATGGCAAACATTTGAAATGGATAAATCTTTAATCAAAGAAGCTTCGAGGCGAACCTGTAAAAAGAAGCAATGTAAATGACTTGGTGTAAGAGAAATAGTAAAAAACGTACTTTAAGATCAATGATAAGATATTCGTCACAAAAATGAAGAAGTTCCATTTTGTCTTTCAAGTTCAAAACTTTAGAAGTTTCACCGAGGTAGCAAAATTCAATAGCACTTTCGACAGTTTTGAAAGAAAAATCAGTGATGTCTTTGGATTCATTAATACCAGATTCGAACATTTGCATAAAAACAGGAGAATGATCAGAAAGAATGAATTTATGAACCTAAAAGTTATGCGTTAGTTTATTGACAGAAAAAGCAAAAATATAAACTTACTTTGATAATTTTTCCACCAACATTGATAGTAAAATCCTTGGTACTGTTATTCTTCCATAAACTATGACAAATAGGTCCAATATCAAATTTGAGATCATTTTTATAAGCAAATTTTTGTCGCTCTGTACTCAAAATTCCTTCACATTTGAGAGTAAATTTTCCATCATCAATGAATTTCTTTTGAGAATCAAAAAATTCAGAAGTTTTACACAATTGGAATCCATTTGCACTAGATCTCATATATTCATAAGTTCGTTTATGGATAAAGCCAGTAGATTCGACAGCATATTTGACATCACTTTTGATTGTTGCTCCATTCACGAATCTCAAATGCAAATAAATCCAGACTTTTCCACGATTTTGTTCGTTATTGCCATTTGGATAAATTCTTAGAGAATATTGAACGCCAGAAATATTTGCTGCAACATTGATCCATTCAGTTTCTAATCGTCCATTATTTGAATCTTTCAAAGGTGCCAATTTTTCTTCATTGATGTTCCATTTGATTGAAATTGGTGATTCACAGCTCTAAAAAAATAACCAATTATTTCTATTAAAATAAATGAAGAAAAGAAAAGACTTACACATGTTGTTGGGAAGCTAGCAGTAATATCCATAATGGTTGTAAGTAAATGAAAGTCGAAAGTTACTGAAACAAATCATGCCATTAAAACAATTTCAAAAACGTCAACAGCGAAAAGAAAAGAAACGCGATACAAAAATAATAACTTTTTAACAACAACAAAAAATAAATCTATCAAACGCAAGAGAAGCAGCAGCAACAGCAAAAGCGAGGAATAAAAAAACTAAAGAAATGGATGAAAATGAAAACGTTGAAAAGTGAGAGAAATGACAAACAACAAAAAATGGCGGGCTTTCTTATTTCTAACTAAACCTTTCCGAGACAAACGAAAATGCGTTTCTCGCTATTTGCGAAAGAGTCAACACTTTTTTGTTTTGGAAAAAAGATTTTCAATGCCCTTTTTCTTTATCATCATTTCTCACTTTTACAAATTAAAACAGTGTAATTTAGCTTCCTTTTTTAAATCTCATTCAAATTTGTAATATTTACATACATTGAAATTTTTACTTATTTGATCCAAAATTAGCAAAAGTTATAACACAGCCATAAATAAAACTCTTTTTTAAGAACTACTTTTTAACATAATGTGTACGTACATATGCGATATAATAATTAAGCTATGAGAATGAATAATATCCAAATATGCTAATCATCACTTTTTAATGATAGTTATGGTTGATAAGTAGCAGCAAATCTTTCCATCAATCTTCTTCGTGAATTTTTGTTTGAACCAACCATGATAGAGGTTTAGAAACAAAAAAACGAACACCAGCATTAAAGAATGCATTAAAAAGTTTGAAAGCTTCTTGCAAAATTAATCTTTGAAAAAAAAGTATCGCTCATAACTTATTGTTTAGTCAAAAATGTGTCATTGATAGCTTGCATTCCAGACTCATGGTAAAGTTGTGCTAATATCCTAATTCATGTAACGGGAACGTATTTGATTCAACTTATTCTTCACGTTTACACACACTCTAACCAAGTATCCCACACACAAACACTCATTGAGCCAATCGATATCAACTGCCGCAGCAACAGTGTCATCCAATACAGACGCATGTTCACCAAGCATGCGTGATGTGATACACACTCTCAACGTAACCTCCTGCTCCTCTCCTCTCCTCGTGGCTATATAAGCATCATAGGTCCAACCTAATCCGATCACTCGAGAGTTGAGATCTCTCTTGAGGCTAATGGGGAAGCCGCTAGCGCTCTGTTCATAGATATTGGTTAGGCTCCCTTAAACTAATAAAAAAACCGCGCTACACTATAGTCACCACATTCAAAACTTGAGAAAGAGATGTAAAAATAATAAAAGAACAAATCAAAGCTTTATACATAAAAACAACAGTAACAATGCAATAACAGTAACAAAAAAGTTTTCAAAAAACGAATGAATACAAAAAAGAAGTTACAAAGTTTACAAAAAAAACAACAAAAGTTAAATACAAAAAAGGACGATCAAGTTTCAGTGATGGTACAGCAAGCATTGGTAACAACATTGAGAAGAAAATCTTTATCAAGAAGACCAATATCAATTACAGGAGTTCGATATGTGATACATTCAGTTAAAAATTCAGCACATTCTTCTTGAAGCTCGACAGCATTTGCAATAATGGAACAATTTGTAAGATGACAGACGGTGGAAGAGGACACTTCACGAATCAATGCTGCTTCAAAACAAGTCTGAAAGAAGGTAAAGTTAAACAAGCGTCTATCAAAGAAGCTAAAAGTAAAATTAACCAACCTTGAGATGTCCAATATCATATTTATCACAGAATTGTAAAGCATCCATTTTGTCATTCATGTCCATGGTAAGTTCAATATTATAGAGAAGTTGAATAACAGAATCGACGACTTTGAATGAGAAATCCGTAATTTCCATTTGATTGTTGCTTGATTCTTTCATACCAGATCCAAACATTGCTTTAAAGACTGGAGATTGTGCAGCGAGAACATTCTTGTGCGCCTAAAACAAAAAATGTTTAATACCAAAAATTAAGAATAAAACTTACTTTGATAGAGTCTTCACCAACTTTAATAGTAATATCTTTATCATCATCCAACCATAACTTAGGACCGAGTGCACCAGCATCAAGCTTGATTTCTTCATCAACAAAAATAAATTGTGGTTCAACACTCAAGATTCCTTCACATTTTACTGTAATTTTACCATCAACAAAAAAATTCTTAGCATGATCAAAAAAATCAGCAGTATAACAGATTCCCAATCCCCATCCATATGATTCGTTATATTTGTAGCTTACTTCTTGAGTATATCCAGCTGATTCAATAGTGTATTTAAGATCAGCTTTGATTTTTGTTTCATTACCGATTTCTAAATTCATGGTAATCAATACATTATTCGAAATAGGTTGATAAGGATAAATTTTAAAATGATATTTGACGCCAGGAATAGTTGAAGCAGAGAAATTTTTTGTTTTCAAGAAGCCATTGATTGAATCTTTCAAGTCTGCCAGTTTTTCTTCTGAAATGATCCATTTGATTGAAATAGGACATTCAATGTTCTAAAAAAATAACCATTATTTCGTACAAAATCGATGAAAAAAAGCCTTACAAAAGTGGAAGATACTGCAGTGGAATCCATAATAGTTGTTGAAGAAAGTCCCACTGAAATAATAAAAACATTAGATGATGATATAAAGATAGCAACAAAAAATTCTTCCGCACATAAATCTAACAAAAAATGAGCATCAACAAAAACAAAACACAAATGACAAAGTTGAAGGAATGAAAAATTACCAAATGAGGCATTGACAATAAAAATGGCGGCTTTCTTCTCGAGAAATACGTTTCTGCGTAAAACAAGCAGCTAATGGTTTCAGAAAAAAAGTGATTGAACAACTTTTTTGCGTTTTTGGAAAATAAAAAATAAATAAAACAAACAAAAAATCCATCTCCTCTGGTTTGCATTTTATAAAGCTTTTCGAAAATAAATGTCCAATGTAAAACGTTTTTCAATACGCACCAAAAAAGCATTTTTTTCTTTTTGTGAAGAGCCAATAACTAACTACCTTAACATTATAATTTCCGTTAATAAATCGACTTTAGTATCGCTTCTCCTTTACAATTCCGATAATGCCTGTGTTGTTGTTATTGATGCAACTTCTCATATGTTTACATCGGCGGTTAATCAAAACAAGAAAAATGAAAAATAAGTTTTATTTAAACTAATACAAACAACAACGATATTAGAGAAAATAAGTAACTATGTAATTAGATTATAACAAACAAAATACTAAGTTAATTACATAATTGAAGTCAAAAAAATAAAGGTACAAGACCATAAACATAAACAAAACATCAACGATCAAACAAACAAGGAACTTTAGGGATTAAGTAAAAAGACTTCTTCAAAGATAGATTTGTCCAAATCTTGAAAGCTGATGTTGTCCTTCTTAGCGAACTTTGCTTCATTGAGATAATCGATTGATCGTTGTTTCAATTCAGGAACATTGTAATTGATTGAAGCATTAGCGATATCCACACAATTTGAATCATCCATCTTTCGAGCAACGTTTAGTTCAGCTTCAAACTAAAAAAAAGGATGTTAGTTACAATCATGCACATTCTAAAACGTATCAAAGTTGTTTACTTTAAGAAATTCAATACCATAATGATCAGCAAATTTCATGAGTTGAATCAACTCTTCATTAGTAAGATCATCCGGGATAGGTTCTTCATAACAGTAAGCAACTGCAGCATTGACGACGTTGAATGGGAAGTTTTCAATTTGAAGTTCATTCTTTTCAAGATGGTTGCAGACAGTATCAAGCTTCGTGAATTTGCTTTGAATCGTTGATTTGTGAGCCTAAAAGATGAACAAAAGCTAGAGAAAGTGAATGTGTAAAAAAACATACATGAATCGTTCGATCACCAACAATAATAAGCATTTCCGATTTAGGTACAAACCAAACATCTTCATCTTTTTCACCATTGCCACCAGATTTTGTAAGATCAATAAGAAGGATAGGTTTCTTTTCGATTGGTTGAACTTTGAACGAGCCTTTGATGATAATTTCCATCCATCCTTCTTCGTTGAAATACGATGAATTTGGATCACAAATAGCTTGATGATTGAAACATGGAACATTAAAGAATCCAGTTTTGTGATACAATTGTGATACATCTTTTGAATATCCACTTGATGGAACGTTGATAGTAAAATCAGCTTGAATTGTTTTGCTTGGAGGAAATGTAATACAAACACGAACATAAACATTTTCAACTGTTGATACTTCAGGATGATAGATTGTTTCAATGCAATATTTCATATCCTTGCACTCGTCGTCGACATCATAAACGAAGCTTCCATACTTTCGACAAGATTCTATTGCAAGTTTAGGAACTTTCCTTACTTTTTCAAATTGATACGTCTTTACAACCTAAAAATGAATATGGTATAAACAAAGAAAATTGTGAGGTATGAAAACAAAAGCATACCTCTTCTGGCACAGTTATAATTTCATGAGTGCGACGCTTTTTACGCTGTGAAACTCCTTCATTTTCCATTTGAGCGTTCTCAGCAGTTGAATTATCTTTTACAGCCTAAAAATAAGTATGTAAGGTTAAAGTAAACAAATTTCTTATGCAACAAACGAAACTTACTTCTTCAGATGCAACAATATCCTCTTGTGTTCGACGTTTATTCTTTTTTGAAGGTTCACCACCATCATCCAAATTCAATTGAGTGTTCTCAGAAACAACAGGAATGTTTTCAACTCCTTGAGAAACAATTTCATCAGCTACAGCAGGTTCATCATCAAGTTCAACGGTAAATGATTGCGGTAGTTCTTGTTGTTGTGGAACAATTTGAGAAGAAGCAGGATCATCAACATCATCAGTTGCAGCAACGTTGTTATTGGTATTATTTGTTTCACGACAACGTCGTTTGAATGCTGAGATACCACCTCGACGAGCAACTTGTCTTGCACCAGCCATTGAAGAGAAGAAAAATGCTGTTCAATAAATATTTACGAAAAATCCAATAAATTTGATAGCAGCTAAAAAAAAGAAGATGCAAACAAGAAAAAAGAGAGAACGTTTGAATCAAACTTTGAAGTTTTGTTGCAAAAAAGCCTTGCAACATGCGGTTTATTCAAATTTTAGGTAAACAAAATGTTCGATTTTTTTGCTGCAAAAAAACTTTGCAAAAAAGTGAAGGTTTGAATGGTTTATCTCTGTTTTGTCGATCATGAATACAAAAAAATACAACTTCTTTTAGTCATGTTAGCTTTGTTCGAAATCAAATTTATAGTTCAAGAAGATAATTAAATTTTATGATGACAACAAGAAAATTACACAATGAATAAAGTAACAAACAAACAAATAAAGTAAATGAAAACAGTTTCACACAAAAACATTTATTGAGATTTCCTATAACACAGCATTACCATTTCTAAATGAAGAATCCAAATTCATTGTATTTAGTCGATGTTGGAGTTGATGATAAGTTCTTTAGTTTGAACAATCTCTTTTGATTTCTGGAGTTTTTGTAGCATCTTTACGATTTGAATCAACAAGTTTATCAGCCAGAATCAATTCCTAAAATGAAAACAACGTCAAAAGCATTCCTAAAAGGAAAACTTACATTGAGATTATTGATACCATAATGATTAGCAAATTTCATGAGGGCTAACATTTCTTTGACGTTGAGATTGGGAAGAGGATGATCATAACAAAATGCAACAGCTGCTTTCACGACGTTGAAGGAAAATTTTTTGATTGGAAATTCAACAGCTTCATCAAGAAAATAGGTATCAAGTTTAGTAAATTTGAGTTGAATCAAGGATTTATTGACCTGAAAAAAATGGTAAACGATTAATCAAGAAATATTCATAAGCAACGTACAGAAATTTTCCGACCATCAACAATAATTTTGAGATCATCTTTTAGGATAAATCCTACTTCATCATCATCATCCTCTTCAGCAGTCAAATCGATAATAGAAATATGTTGCTGCTGCTGCTTTTCACTTTGAATCATGGGAATAGGCATAGTCGTTTCATCATTTTGAATAGCTTTAAATGCCCCTTTGATAGCTAATTGCATCCATGAGTCAGGTTTATCAGCTTCAGAAGTACCTGTTTGACGATTGAATCCAAAAACATGATTGAATAAAGATTTTCCAATATTTGCGATATTTGTTGAAAATCGAGCTGTTAATTCAAATTGATATCCATTTGTCTGAAAAACAAACATACATATAAAATCCATGGCACATGAATATTATCAAAGAAAACTTACTTCTGTGTTTTCATTACGACAAAGTTTCTTTGATTGAGATGGACCATCTTCTGAAGAATAAATTATTTGACCATTATTTTTTGGACCAACAGAAGCAGCAGCAACAATTTTATCATCATCATTTTTTGCACGACGTTTTCTTGTTGTTGTTGATGAAGCAACCATAGCTTTATTTCCATCTGCGATTGAAATTTGTTTGAATCGAGCCATGATTGGATGAAGATTTAGTGAAATAGCTCTGAAAAAGGGTGAAAATGAAGAAGAAAATAAACGAAAATCGCTTTCTTGCATTTTTGCTGTTGTTCCAAGGAGAATGTTTACCGTATGTTTTTTTTGGCGGGTTAATGAAAGGCGCAAATTTAAACTGGGATTTATTGTCACTGTAAAGTCTATGTATGTAGCTTCTGTGTATGGAAAATAAGGTTTTAACTAACAAATTGCTTATCCGTCATCATTCTCTTTATAGTTTCTTAAATGTGGTTAATTAATAAAGGATGGAAATGCTTTTTTATTGGAGATCAAAAAGTACGTTTAATCTTCGTCACGTTTCTAAAGAACTAGCATGCTCAATGTACATAAATTCTTTCAAAAACTCATTCCACAATGTGATAATGAAATAAACAAAAATGATCAAATCAAAACTTTATAAAAACAAAAACGAAACAACAACAAAAAAAGAAGGAAAAGAGGATACAACAAAGTTTTAAAAAATAACAACAAAATTAAAAAAAGGAACGATCAAGTTTCACTAATGGTGCAGCTAGCATTCTTAACAGCTTTGAGAAGTAAATCTTTATCAAGAATATCAATATCAATTACAGGAGTTCCATGCTTGAATGATTCAGTTAAAAGTTCATCACATTTTTCTTGAAGTTTGAGAGCATTTGTAATAATGGAACAATTAGCAAGTTGACAAACAGTGGAAGTGGATGCGTCTTCAATCAACGAATCTTCGATACGACTCTGAAAAGAAACAACAACCATGAAAAAAAGTTGATGTAAAAGTGCAACTTACCTTGAGATCACTGATATCATATTTATCACAAAATTGTAAAGCACCCATTTTGTCATTCATGTCCATGGTAAGTTCAATATTATAGAGAAGTTGAATAACAGAATCGACAACTTTGAATGAGAAATCGATGATATCCATTTGATTTTGCTCTGATTCTTTCATGCCTGATTCAAACATTGCTTTAAAAACAGGAGATTGAGAAGCGAGAACACATTTGTGAACCTAAAAAACCAATTACTAATGAATATATAAAAAAGTAAACTTACTTGGATGGATGATCCATCAACGTTGATAGTAAAACCTTTGTATCCATTCTTCAATAATTTATGACCAAGAGTTCCATCATTGAAGCTGATTACGTTAACATTACTTACAGGTTTTTCTCTTTCAGCCCACAAAAGTCCTTCACATTTCAAAATAAATTTCCCATCAACAATAAATTTCATACTTGGATCAAAGAACTCGGTGGTTGTAGATTGGAAATAACCATTCCCAATGGACACTTTATATTCAAAATTTTCTTTCGTAGTAAAGAAGGCAGATTCAACAGAGAATTTAACATTAGCTTTGATTTTTGTTTCATTTTCAAGTTCTAAATGCAAATAAACCATAACGTTATCACGATAAGCCTCTGAATTTCCATTTGGATAAATTTTAAGTTGATATTGAACACCGGGAATATTTGAAGCATAGAACCATTCGGTTTCCAAGAAGCCATCAGTTGTTGAACCTTTCAAAGCTTCCAATTTTTCTTCAGCAATTATCCATTTGATTGAGAATGGACATTCACGATTCTAAAATAAGTAGCAATAATTATACATAGATTAAACTAATATAAAAAAAGACTTACATGAGGACGTTTTCTTGATGTTGATGAAGCAACAATAGGTTTTTTACCTCTTGCGATTGGTTTTTTAAAGATTCGAGCCATGATTAAAGAAGATTTAGTGAAAGAGCTCTGAAACAGGCAGGAAAATGAAGAAGAAAAGAAACGAAGATTGCTTTCTTGCTTTTTTTGCCGTTGTTCCAAGGAGAATGTTTACCGTATTTATTTTTGGCGGGCTATTGAAAGGCGCAAATTTGAACTTGAATTTATTTATTGTTATTGAATTACTGGAAACTACTAACATTAATAGGCGAAATAGAGTTGTTATTAACAAGTAGCTTATTTTTTTAATAGCTTCTCGTTGATTAAATGGAAGGGAATCGTGAGAATGCTTCTTTCTGTAGAAGCTTTCTTTATTTTTCTCGTTTAGTTTTTGTAATGGCTTTCCTCGTTTTGCTCCGTATTTTTTTTTATTATGGAGGATATATTTCACCGAGTACTCAATATGGAGTAATTCACCATTTAGAAAATCTTTGTTTTGTATGTTTAGAAGCTTTAATGCGTTAAATAAAATTTATTTTATATTTAATTTACGAAATTTGTCAAAATATTTTATTATTGATTTTTTAATGGCTTTCATGGCAAATTTGGCGTTTTCAGCAGCGCATATTTATTGCTTCAATTTATAAATGGTTGTTCCATCTTCGAAAAGCATTGCTGGACCCTTTGCGAATTTGGGGCGTCCCAATAATCCAGATGCAACAAGTTTAGCATTTGGGCATCCACCACATGCGCAAGCACAGGCTGGAATGGTTTGTCCACCACCAGTTGTGCATCCATCAGAACAACAAATACCTTAATTTTGAAGTAAGAATTGTTGAAGTTTAAACATTAAAATTTTTTTAAAAACTTACTATATGCGCAACTTTGAGCTGCACAGGCGTTGTTGCAACCATTGCGGTCAGTGCAACAATTCTCATATGCTTCGGCGATGACAAATGCACAAGCAACAATGGCAAAGATAACGAAGACGAACCGAGCCATATTTTTGATAGAAATTGATTCAACTAAAACTGATGATTGAGAAGATGAAACTGAAAGTGAAGAAGTTAAATTAGAGAAACTTTAACTGATACTTTTACGCTAAATTTTTGCTTCTTTTATATTAGTTTTATTCTTGCTACAGTACTTGCTTTTATTACCTCGAATGTTCCAAACAACTAACTGATAAGAAGGGAAGACGACATTAAAACTTTATTTTTTCATTGTCAGAAACTTTGTAGTTTTATCAATTTTGTTTTTTCAGAATTTTTTAATTAGTAGTAGTCTTTGTTCGAAAATCCATGTGATGGAAGAAGTAAACAAAAAATAGATAAAAATTATCTTATTTGATTTTTTAGTTGAAAACTAAAAAAATAAAGGGATGTTTGGCCTTTTTTTAAATCATCAAAAACAACGACGAATAGTTTGTAAATATTTTTATTAGAATTTTTTCTTTCAAAATAAATTTTTTTTAATGCAAAAGTACATGAAATTAATAAATTCATGGAAGTTTTATTGATTTACAAAACTTTTTTTTTAATCTGGCATTACATCAAAGTTGATTTTTTGTTTAGATTGATTTTTATTTAAATTTTCCACATACATACATTATTTCTGATTTTGTGTATGAAATCTCAATTTTAAAGTTTGCTTGGTTTAAAAAAGAATCTTCCATTCAATAATATCACAAAATTTTTTACATTTTTAAAAAGTATATGTATGATTTAAAATCTTTATAAAATAAAAAAATCGAAAAACAATTTCAAGGCATAACATTTTTATGGACTTTTTTGATTTTTTTCGATGGTTTTCAAGGCGGTTTTTTATTGATTTAATTTGTAAATAGCTGTTCCATCTTCAATGAACATAGCAGGAGGAACCTTTGCAAATTTGGAACCTCCTAATAATCCAGATGCAGATAATTTAGGATTGGCACATCCGCCACATGAACAAGCGCATGGTGGAATGTTTTGATTCCCAATTGGACCGGTGCATCCTTCATGGCAACAAAGAGCTTAAAAATAATTTTAAGAAATACCAGAATAATTTAGTTTTAGAAAACTTACTAAATCCACAATTTTGTGATGTACAAATTCTATTGCATGCTTCGGAATTAGTGCAGCAATCAATGTAAGCTTCAGTAATGAATGCAGCGAAGGCAAAAATGGCGATAATAGCGTAGAAGAAGCGAGACATTTTCTGAAAGAGTTTTTTTTGTTGACAAAACTTTGAATGTGAAACCAAAAACGGAAAACAAAAATTACTAATGCCGCTTAAAAAGTTTAATAACAAATATTTTTTATACACAAAAATTATTTAGCTTCATTTTTATGTCTTTTATTTGATTACCGTGTATCTTTTTCTTGTTTAAATGAGTTGAAAAAAAAGTTGGGGCTTAATTTTCATAAGTTTATTATTCAAAGTTAGAAAGTGCATCATCGAAGGTTCCAAACAATTGATAACAAAAGAAGCCAGAAACTAATTTGTAGTTTTATCAATTATGTTTTTCATAATTTTTTTTATTATTCTTTGTTCCAAAAATCCATGTGATTATGAAAGAATTAAACAGAATAGAAAAAAAGAGACACAAAAAGAGAATTGATAATAAAAAAAAAATGAGCGTTATCATTGCTAAATTTAAAAATAAATGAAGTTTGGCTTTTTCATTCTCATAAAAAAAGTAATTTCAAAATAAGAAAAAAAAATTTTAACTTGTGATAAATAAATTTAGCGAGCAATATTATGAAAGGTATTTTTTTCTTTTTTTTTCAAATTTACATAATTCCATTGTAACAACTTCCGAAAGCACAACATATGTATTTGCAAATAAGAAATCAAATACACTGTCCTAAAATCAATGATTAAAAAACCCCAAAATATTTAAAAAATCCATGGAAGTTTTTAGATTTAGAAAAACTCTTTTTTTGATACACAAATTTATTAAATTTTTTATCAAAATGGATTTCCTCCTTACATAGATTAATTTTATTTTTATTGGGAAAGGAAGAAGACAAATATGTATTTTCAGTGCTGCCACAATTTGAGCCTGTTTCTTATTTTTAACTATGTTTTTGCTTGCGAGAAATTTTATCTGTTAAAAATGTTTATCATTTAATATTTTACAGAAATTTCAAAAATATTAAAATTTTATTTTTTTTAATGATTTTTTAGTTTATAGTTTTTTTTCGTGCATTTCAAAGCGAATCTTTATTGTTCCAATTTATAAAAGGTTGTTCCATCTTCGAAAATCATTGTTGGGCCAGGTGCAAATTTGGGACGTCCTAATAAACCTGATGCAGCAAGTTGAGCATTTGGACATCCAGCACATGCGCAAGCACAGGCTGGAATGGTTTGATTATCACCTGTACAGCCATTAGGGCAACAAACGCCTAAAAATTTTAGAACCAATAATTTTTTTATCTTAAAAAAATTACTTAGAAACTAACTCATAGAGCAATGTTGTGAATTACATTTAGCAGTGCAGCCATTTCATAATCAAAAATGTTTATTACAATATCACAAACTAAAAGAAAGATACATACATACATCGTGAAATGTGAATAAACAAAGAATACATAAATCAAGTTTTAATGATATCAATAAAAGCATATTTGAGAACTTTCAATGCAAAATCTTTATCAAGCTGTTCAAAATCCGTGATAGTTCGATTCATTCGAAAACATGCAACCATATAATCATGACATCGTTTTTGAAGTTCAATAAAGTTTGCAGCAATTGAGAATTTTGCAATTTGGCAGACGGAAGTTGAAGAGATGTCTTCAATCAACGAAATTTCTAATGCATCCTAAAAATGTAACACATGAGCTTATTTTTTGAAAATAAAAAGATAGTTTACTTTGAGATCCAAAATATAGTATTTATCAATGAAGCGAAGGACATCCATTTTTTCTTCCAATGTTAAAGTTGAGACTTTTCGATCATATAAAAGTTCCAAAGCAGCTTCGACGATTTCATAAGTGAAGTCGATGATTTCCATTTGGTTTTCGATGGATTCTTTCATTCCTGAATTAAACATAGCATCAAAGATTGGTGAACGAGCAGCAAGGACATATTTGTGAGTCTATAAAAGCAGCTTTTGAAGAGTGTAAAAGAGAATATAAAAACAAACTTGAAGAATAATTCCATCAACGATAATTGTGAAATCTTTGTTACTTGCATTCCATAAATTACTCAAAATACTTTCATTATTCCATTTTTCATTTGCTTCATTTTTGGTTGTTGGTTCACAAATTCGTTCAACGCTTAAAGTTCCTTGACATTTGATAGTTAGTTTACCATTAACAAAAAATTGTCGATCAAATAAATCAAATGAGGTACAGCATTTCTTTCCAACTCGAGCATATGAATATTCATGTTCATAACATAATTGTTCTTGAAAACCAACAGATTCAATGGAAAGTTGAAAACAAGATTTAACTTTTTCTTTATTTTTTGTAAGCACATATAAGTATATCCATGTTTCTCCACGATTTCCATCTAATCCATTTGGATATATTTGAAGATAATATTGAACACCCGGAAGGTTAGAAGCATCGAAGCGTTGAGTTTTCACATGACCATGAATTATGTATTCCAATTCTTTCAATTTCTCTTTGCTTATTTCCCATTTAATTGCAAATGGACATTCAATTTTCTGAAAAGTAAGTAACACGAATAATAATGAATTTTGAGTGAAATTATAAACACAAAACAAACAACTTACATAAGTTGGAGGAGGAGACTTCTTTTTCCCAAAGCATGATAACAGGCTATTCTTGAAACTTGCAACACCAACCATAAATATTTGTAATTCAATCAAATCAAACAATAATATAGCGATGAAACAGGAAATCCAAAATGAACAAGAGCTGCTGCTGCTTGATTGAACAACGATTGCGTTGAATGATAAACAACAATGACAAAAAAGAGAAAAGCAAAATGAACAAATGAAATTTGTGGGGAAATTTTGCATAACTAAAGAATTTTGCATTAACAAGATATCAAGCATAGCTTTATACCTCTTTTTTTAAACACATCCATAGGTTCATAAACTTATTGTTGGAAGTTCGAACTAATGCATACATAATAACAAACAGAAACAAGACAACGTAACTCCTAACAAAAGCAAAATTTTATTGCACAACAAAATAGTTAACATACATATATAATAGAAAAACTTAAGTTTTAGTGATTTTATAAAAAGTATTTTCAAGTACTTTGAAAACAAGATCCTTATCAAGAATACCTAAATTAGAAGGATGTTCGCATTTTTTGCTACATTCGATCAAGAATTCCAAGCATTTGTTTTGAAGTTTGATAGCATTTGTGTTGATGGAACAGTTTGCAAGTTCACAAACATTTGTAACAGAGATTTCATCAATTAATGAAGCTTCGAGTGAGACCTAAAAACACGTCTTAAACAAAGTTCAAATTATAAGAATCGTATACCTTGAGATCTTGAATATCATATTTATCAAGAAATTGGAGAACAACCATTTTTTCTTCCAAATTCAAAGATGAGATTTTGCGATTATAGCACAATTCAAGAGCAGCTTCGACACATTCGTAAGAAAGATCAGTGATTTCCATTTGGCTTTGAGTTGCTTCATTCATTCCTGAATTGAACATTGCTTCGAAGACGGGTGAATGAAGGGCAATGATGCTTTTGTGAACCTAAAAAGACAGGATGTAGGATGACATACAAAAAGTGAAAATAAACTTACTTGAAGAGTTTTTCCATCAACAACAATGGTAAAATCTTTGTCATTTCTTTCCCATAATCTACCCAAGATATCACCAGTTTCCCATTTGTTCACTTCTTCAATACCAGCATTTTCTCTTTCAACATACAAGTATCCAGCACATTTCATAATGAATTTTCCACCAACAATAAAATTTTCACTTGGATCAAAAAGTTGTGCTGTTGTGCATAGAATTGTTCCTTCTCCTTTCAATTGTTGATAGTCTTGTTGGACTTCTTGAAAAACTTCAGCAGATTCAATAATAAATTCAAATTCAGCTTTAACATTTTTTTCATCGTCGATTTTCATAAATAAGAAAATGCACACTTTTCCACGACGATCTTCTTTAAGTCCATTGGGGAATATTGCAAGAAAAAATTTAACACCAGGAATATTTGCAGCTTTGAACCATTCAGTATTCAAATATCCATTATTTGAATCTTTCAATGCAGCCAATTCTCGCTCATCTATTTCCCATTTGATTGCGAAAGGACTTTCAAGCATCTAAAAAAAGAGAAGAAAAGAAGTAAGTTTGGCGAAAAAAGTTAAAAAAAAGTTAAAACTTACAAAAGTTGAAAGGCTTGGAGGTGAATCCATCTTCTTTTTCCCAAAATACGATAGCAGCAGGTTATTACAATTTATATGTCACACAACTTTCAAAAAGAAAATACAAGAAACTCAATGAAACAACAATCGTTCAGAAAAATGATGTGATTGCTGAAAATGAAACGATGAATGACAAACAAACAAAAAATGATAGGAAAAAAAGTGAGAGTAAAAGTCGGAAATTTGCATAAAGTGTTTGTTTTTTATTTGTAGGAAAAGATCATGGGAAAAAAAGGTTTTTTCTCTCATTTTGCTCAAGTGGCAGAGTTACAAATTTTTTTCTTCAAAATATCGAAGCAAAATATTTCGGGGAAATAATATTTTTAAGAATATTAGTAATTCGACAAAGTAATAAAGGGTTCAAAAATACTGATGGAAATTTTAAATTACTTTTACGAACTCTCTTTTTTTGACTTTGGCTTACATATTTACTGTTGCTTCTGTTGTAAATGAAAAGCAAACTTTGAACAGAATTATTTTTTAAATCCATTAACTTTATTAAACAAAAAACTAAAAAAACTCTCATAAATAAAAACAATGGCACACACAAAAATAAAAAGTTTTATTCATGTCCATGAGTTACAAGATTATATTGCAATGCAACGGTATCAAAAATAACTTGATCATGATTCATTCCCGATTTTTCAAAAGCTTTATTTTGACCATTTATTTCGCTTGCTTTTCTTCCACATGCATGAAATCCAACTTTATCGTCATTATGGGAATAAATGGTAAATATTTGTTTTCCCTCATATCGAGTTGGTCCATTTATATCAGCTAAAAATCTTGAAAAACATATCATTCCATTAATAACATTACAACTTCCAAAAGGTAATACACATAAAAATGAACCAAAATTTGCTCCTGCAACCCCAACAAAATTATTTACCAACCCAGTGATTGGAGGGCCAAGTTGTTCTCGGGTATCCACACATGCTCCACCGAGTATGGCTTTTCGTGCGATTGGTGAACCCATCGATATTCCAATTACATTTACTTGTGAACCAGTATAATCCGCAACAGATTGAATGAGGATTCGAATCTGAAAATTCCAAAAAAAAATAGTAAAATTATGAATAAAAATTTTTTTCTTGAAACTTTAGTAATTTAAAAATTTGGAAGTAAAAATAATTGCTTTAACCAAAATGTTGGATATCAATTTTTTTTTTTTGCAAAACCTACAGCTTTAACATAGTGACAATCCATTTGTACAAATAAAACATTCGTTTTTCCTGCATCCCCGTAAGTTGTAGCATACACTTCATTATCTTGATAACCACTTTTGATGAAATGTTGTTGAATTCTTGCAAAAGTTCCAGCGCTATTAGTTATTCCATGAACAATAATTACTGGTTTACGACTGCAAAAAAAAAAAAATGATTTCTTCGAAACATCAAAATTAATGGAAAATAAATATTTATTACTTACGCAACTTTCCCATTGCTTCCTCCACCAAATGACCCTCCGCCACCCAAATCTTTTCTTGCAATTAATTCAGCAGTGGGTTGACCAAATTTTTTTGAAATATGATTATAAAATTCTCCACTTATTGTTCCTGACACATAATTACTATAAAAAGTTAAATATACAAAAATCAATAATAAAGTTCGATGGAAATCCATTTTTTTTGTTGCTTAATCAGCCACAGCCAATCTCCACGGCCAAAAAACAAGTTGGCTGGGCAGATAAGTGAAATGTTTTGTCCATAATTTTTTTTCTTAAATAAATAAAGCCTAATAAAATGGTTACAGTTGAATTCACTTTTTAAACAATTGGATATGTTTTGTCCAAAAAGTCAGGTTTTACATTTATCCTTTTTTATCACATGGCTCTATCGTCGCTAATAATAATGAGTCATTTTGCTTGCTTTTGTTTTTCTAAAAAGGAAAAAGAAACCTGTTTGCTGCTTTCTTTTGCTAATTCAAAGAATAAAATAAATTTGGGATATATGTAGTTTATAATATTTTTAAACGTCATAAACCTTTTCTCTTTCTTTTTTTTATTGTTGCTTTTTGATCGGATTTAATTTGCAAATTGTAATAACTTTTTGTTTTTAAGATTAGAGAGGGTTGGGTTGGTCTGTCCAAAGTAAAGTAAAATTATGACGTGAAAAAGAAAATAAGAAAGAAAAGTAAAAATAGTAAATTTTGCTTAATCAAGCAAGCAAAAATAAATTAAAAGAAAATTAAATATTATTTTTGTGATTATTTTTTCATACTGACTCCAAAAAGTTCATATTTATTAAGAAATAACTTTAAAAAAAGACTACAAAATAATAACTAATTATTCATGCTTTTTTTCATCGTTTTGAAATGAAATTAAAAATAGGAAGGAAGAGATGAGTAAAAAAAGTAAAGATAAAAAGAAAGTGTGAAAGCATTAAAAAACCTTATTTAAAAAAGTCAAAAACAAAGGTGAAGAAAAATTATTAAAGTCTAATTAAAAAAGGTGGCTAAGAACGGTAATGAGGAAAGAGAGTTAATTATTGGTGATTGTTGGAGTGCCATAAAATAATTTTTTTTGAACCTTGATACTAACTTTCTATTTTAGTGGCTTGCTAAAAAAATGTTTGGTAAGTAAAGGTTTTTTTGTTGGAATATTTACAGCTTTGAATTAGCTCAATCGCTCTGCTTTATTGGGCGCTGTTGAAAAATTCTTAGAAAAAAGAAACAACAAAATTTATTATAGTATTTTTTTCAGCTGATACTTTTCGATTTTATCATCGAAGTTTTGGAACATGTGCATCAATTTTGGGGTTCATTAGTAATTTTTTACTTTTATCTCTTGTCGTTAAATCGACCCATCCCGTTAAACAAATATTCTTTCAAATGACTTTTGTGGATATTACTTTTTTAACTTTGACCGCTATCAATGATCCTGTAAGTTAATTTTCGCACATTTTTTCGTCTTCCGATGGTGACTTGCGTCATGGAATATTTTTTTTTCTAGTTAGTAATTTTCGATCATGGAAATGAATTTGTTTTACAAAATGGCTTCTTTCGACATTTGCCCCAACCAATAAATGGAATAATGATGGATTTATGGGTTTTTGGTGTTTATCTTTCAATTTGTTCCATTTGTGTCCAATTTATTTTTCGATACTTAATTTTATGCAAGTAAGCGTTTCATAATTATTACCAATTGTTTGTATTAGAACGTTTTCCCAAACCATATAAATATGCAAATAATTTTTTTAGGGGATATGTTTTATCAATTTTTCATATGTGTCTATTAATGTCCGTTCCATTTGCATTAGCCGTGGCTACCGGTTATCTCTATCACGCTGGATTCGTTCTTGGCCCGGGTGATGCTGAATTTGCTACACAAATGTTAAAAGATTTACTCGTAGAATCTGGGGAAACTAGTGTTCATGTTGCTAGTGTTAGTCGAAAGGTATTCTAATTTCCTCAAAAAACAAAAAAGACTAAAATTGATTAACAAAAAACTTTTTTTAGGATAATATTTTACTCAAAACTATTGGCGTCGTTGCTTTTACTGAAATTGTTGTTTGTTATTTAATTATTGCATTTTGTGTTTATAAAATTCAAAAACGCCTCAAAATCCTTTACCCTATTTTGTCTGACGCGAAAAAAAGAATTCAACGACAAATTTCTTATACCCTTTTTGTTCAAGCAATTACTCCACTTTGTGTCAGTGTAATTCCATTGGGATATCTAGCTTTTATTATTTTATCTGGAGGCACAGCATTTTGGTCCATGATTGTTTTAACGATGGGATTTAGTTGGGTTCCATTTACCAATGCTATGTTAACAATGGTTATAGTTCGAGAATTTCGACCAACTTTTTTTTCTAATTTTCAAATCAATGGAAGAATTGGTTGGTTTGGTCTGTTTCCAACTGAAACAATTGTTGGAGCAAATAAAAATAATACCGGTAAAAATCAAGATAATAGAAATCCTTCAATCTATATTATCTAAAAAAAGTGTACAGAAGAAGAAGAAAAACTTTACATTTTTTTTAATAACGTTAGTAAAAATTATTTTTTATTTTGTTGTTGGGTTCGCAGCAATTAGCCACCATAATTTTTTTTAATATTCAGCTAATTTATTTTTTGTTTGTATCTAATCTTTAATTATTTTTAAATGTGTAATTTCATTTTAAAATAAAACAAAAATAAAAAGTCTCGACAAACAAAAAATGGTTTTGAAAGAAGTAAAAAAAGAACAGAGTTAATTTTATCTTTCTTTTTTTCAACACTTTTATGCTCCAAACATTGAAGTCCAAAATTTAGATCAAAGAGGAATCAAAAATATCGAATGCAATTTGGAAACAAAAAATGGTGTTAATTAAACTCATTTCGAGCTTATGCTTTTAATGAAAAAAACATCGGTTCAAGTTTTGATTTTCTATTCTAGAAGCATAAAAGCAATTGATTTGTTTATATAGTTCAGTAAGATTGTTAATGAAAACCAAGAACATTGAAAGTATGAGAATCAAAGGAACATAATCGTTTACTTATGTAATATTTACTTGCTTGCTTGTTGATTACGAAATTAGGGTATTTTTGGTTGAATGACATCATCTGCAACAACTTTTTTATTAAAAGCGTAAACAAGCTGGAGCTCTATTTGGTTAATTACCATCAACTTTATTATTTGTAATGTTCGAAAATTCAAAGAAATGATGCTCATTGAAAGCTTTATTAGTTTTTATAATCACTTGTGTTTTTTGCAAGATTCATAAAACTTATGTTAGTTTTAAATTTGTTTTTCAATGCCCTCGTTTTCATGCAACATGAATTAAATGGATCCCACTTCCAATCATCGGCTATCAGGGTTTCGCGGAATTCCGCTTCCGCATTCCGCTTTTGCGGAATTCCGCCCCTTTTTTGACTTCCGCTTCCGCTTCCCCTTTTGCGGAAGTGAATTTTAGAATTCCGCCTTCCGCGGAAGCGGAATTTTTTGCAATTCCGCGAAACCCTGTCGGCTATGTTAATAAAAAAATATCCAATGAAATTAAATTACGCCATTTGGAGATAATATGTGATACTTCTAAAAAAATTTAGGATTGTCAACAGAAAACTCCATTCAAAAAACCGCGTTTTTTATGAGTTTTTCAACGCGAATATCGTTTTCTTTGAAAGCTTCATTCGTTTTTGTTACAAAATCAAAAATTGTGTCTTCTTTTTAGCAATACACTTATTTATCGATTCTCCGATCTTTTACAAAATTAATTTATAACTTTTTGTTGCGCGTTTTTAAAGTTTATTTGTTGCTTCTTTTTTCATTCTAACAAAACGTTTTTAGATATATTTATTCATTAGTGATTAAAATGGATTTAACTTCAAAGCAGTCTTCATCAACTTTAGTAAGTTTTTCTTTTAATTCTTTGCAAATTAATCGATTTGTTTTTAGAGAATTGAATGTCCTTTTGCAATCCAATGGGAAATTGAAGAATCAAATTTGATTGCATTGAAAGAATCAAAAAATGGAAATTTGACAACAGAACTGTTCGATGCTTCAAATATTCCTGGTTTAAAGTATCATCTCAGAATCTATCCCAATGGAAATAATGAAGAAGATCGTGGAGAAGTATCGATTCTTTTGCTTGTGAAACTTGAAAAGGTAATGAAAGTCAACTCTAACTTCAAATTTATCATTGAAACTGCTGATTATATTAGTAAATTCGATTATGAGGACCTAGAAACAACAACTCTGTATGGAGAAGACCTTTGCACCACTGAAAAATTATTTGATCCAGAAAAAAAGTTTATCGTCGATGGAAAACTTTCACTAAAATGTCATGGAACTTTGAGCATTGAACAAGAAATTGAACCTGCTGATAAACAATGGGAAGATAATGATGTTGGAAAGGCATTATGGAATCGTGGTGATAAAGACTTTACTATTGTTGTTGATGGAAACAGCCTTCAAGTATGTTTATATTCATTTCACGAAAATTTTATTATGTATTTTTAGGCTCATAAATGTCTTCTCGGTGCTCGATCTCCTGCTTTTGATGCAATGTTCAATTCTGGTATGAAAGAAGCAATCGAAAACCGAATGGTAATCACTGACTTTACCTATGAAATTGTCAACGCTGCCATCCAACTTTGTTATTTTCGCAAGATTTCAAGTTTAACTTCGGAAGAAAAAATGAAAGTGCTTCAATTCTTTGATAAATATGAAATTATGGACCTCAAAGTATGCGATTTTTATATATTCATTTTAAACTATCATGCATATTGTTACGTTTTTAGGATTCATTGGAACGTTCATTGGTTCAAGAAATTTCCTTAACTTCTGTTTGTAAAATCGCAATTTTGTCACTTCTTATTAGCTCCGTCAATCTTCAAAAACGATGTCATGATTATATGGTTGCTTCAATTAGAATGAATCGAACTATCCCTGGTTTTGAAGTTTTTGACGAAAATTTTGCTTTGAAAGTTCTCAAAAATGCTTACTTTTCTATCACTAAAACTTGATCTATTTTCTGTATTTCACTTTTCTTGTGCTTTTTGTTTATAATATAAATTACTTATTCTGTGTTTTTTGGTTATGAAAGAACCAATATAAAGTTAAAATCTTAAATACAATTTTCGTAGAGAAAATTTTTTCTCTAATAAAATCGAAAAAATTCTTTGAGAACTCGTCTTAAATATGCTTCATATAAAGGTGAAGTTTCAATTTCTGCTACTTTTATTAATGCTGCATTCCAACATGTTATATTTCCCATTAATGCAGCTAAAAATAATGAACCCTGCAAAGCTATAATAAATCGAGTTCGATTTCCACAATTTATAAATGGTTTGGATTTAGTTATTTCAATTTCTGATAATGGAATAGGTGGATCTGTGGTTGAATATCGTCGAACCATTTTTCATTTAAAAATAAATTATTTCAAAAAAAAGTCAAAGTCCCAGACAAAAGTGAAAAAAAAAGAGAAGCAACGATTGAATGTTGCCGACACTTTAGTCGGTTGCCTTTTGCTTATGTTTTTTTTTATTTTGTTTTAATGAATTCCAAATTTTTTAAACTCAAATGACAAAAAAAAAAGAGAAAAAAGTGGTGATGGTTATGCAATTTAACGCATCACACAAAATCAAACTTACTTAAAAAAATCCATTGGAGTTATTTTTATTTTTGAACATGCATTGTCGAAAAAATGGTATAAAAAAAACAAACGAAAAATGCTTTTTACAGTATCCCCATTGAAGAACTCATATCCCTAAAAATGAGTGCATTATGCAAATTTCCAGTTTCCGTTAACTATCCATCCTTTTTTTCTACGAATTTTTGTGATGGTTTTTCGTTCCATTCATTTTGAAAATCAATCATCGTTGTTTCATCAATTGGCTGTTCAAATGGATTTCATGTTATTTTTGCTTTTTTGTTTCATTGGATGCATAATTTTGTATGTTATTATTAGAATTCTCATCAAGCTGTTACGTCGTCATAAATCAAGTCTCTCAACATTGGAATGTCCTTTCGCAATCAAATGGGAAATGGATGAACGCGAATTGGCTGCTTTGAGAAATTCAAATAATGAATATTTAATAACACAATGGTTCGAAGCTTCAAATATTCCTGGTGTCAAATATTGTTGTATAATTTACCCTAATGGATATAACGAAAAAACTCGTGGAGAAACTTGTATTTATTTACATGTGAGCATCGGAAAAGAAGCAAAAGTTAAGTGTGAATGTCAAGTTTCTATTGAATCGGCTGGATATAGTTTCAAGCTTAATCATGTTTGTTCAAATTCAAGGGGGAATGTAGATAAATGTTGCAGTACGAATAATTTATTTAATGATCCTCGGTTTATTATTAATGGAAAACTCTCAATCAAATGTCAAGGAACTTTAAGTGTGGAAAGAACTTGTGAACTAGCTGAAGAAGAAGCAAATGAAAAATGGAATAAAGAAAGTTTTTTTGGTAATTTATGGAATGGAAAGAGTAAAAATTTCGCTATTGTTGTTGATGGAAAAACCATTCAAGTATGTTTATTTTCCATTTTTTAGCAAGCTAAAAGCCGAAGAAATAATTTTCAGGTCCATAAAAATGTTCTTGGTGCTCGTTCACCTGTCTTTGAAGCAATGTTTAATGCCAAAATGAAAGAATCAATCGAGAACCAAATGGAAATCATCGATTTTTCTTATGAAACTGTTAAAGCTGCCATCCAACTTATGTATGACCGAAAAATTTCAACTTTGAAAATGAAAGAAAAAATGGATCTTCTTCAATTCTTTGATAAATATGATATAGAAGATCTCAAAGTAAGTTGCTTTTTATATGTTCTAATTACATTGAAGCTTTGTTGTTTTTAGGATTCAATCGAAGCTTCATTGGCTGAAGACATTTCCTTAATTTCTGTTTGTGAAATCGCAACTTTCTCACTTCTTGTTAGCTCCGTAAATCTTCAAGATCGTTGTCATGATTATATGGTTGCTTCAATTAGAATGAATCGAATTATCGCTGATTTTGAAGTTTTTGACGAAGATTTTGCTTTCAAAATTCTTAAAGATCACTTCCATCATGTTGCTAAAACTTAATTTAATTTCTTTATTTTAACTTTTCATGTATTTTTCTTTTGGTTTGGGATTTTATAATAAAAGTTTTTGGTTATCTCAAAATTCAAACGAGTAAAAAAGATGAGAAGAAGATACAACATTTTCTAAAGCGGAAACAATTTTCCTAGAACATTGATACATTTTTGCAAATTTTATGCATTCTTTCTTCTAATTTATTCCCTTCACTTTTTTTACTTTCATCATTTTACTTAATTTCGTTCATTCATAGTTCCATCAAACGATGCATCGCTTTCTTAGTTGCTTGTCTCTTAAAATGGATTAATCTGTCACTGATTTTGATTTTCTTGATAAAGTTATTACTTTGAAAGTCTTTCAACATTCATATTACAATGTCGCTAAAAACTAATTTGTATGGATTTACTTATGCATGATTTACAAATAAATGTCTCATCCTATAAATTTTTGGTATTAAAATGAACTGTTTTAACAAAACTTTTTACTTGTTTTTATTATGATTTTTTCATGATTGCAGAAATCTTCGAAGTTCGAAGATAAAATAATTTATTACTTATTTATAAACTTTCCATTCACGATTCAAAGCATTTATAAATCACCTTTAATATTTGGATGATCTTCAAGATAATATTGGAAGCAATCACGAATTTTATCAAAATCTCGTAAGCAAACAAGATATTTGAGGTAATCAGTTGGAACACCATTGGATGTTTCACAATATGCCATGCATGCTGGTTGAACGCCTTTAATTTGGCAGCATGATCGATGATCGGCTCTCGATGATGCACAATCCCACATTTGTCCTACGGTTGGACCACGAGGGGAACAAGTTGATAGGTAGTTAAGAACCTAAAAAATGGATTTTTTTAATCACATTTACCTTTGAGCCAAAATTTTGTTAAAGTGAAAAGTAAGTTACCGAATTTGAGCTTAAAGCGCTGAAATCACAAAATCGATTTTTACAATCCTGATCCGCATCAGGCAATTTTTGACAACACGCTGAAACGAAATCTCCAGGTTAATACAAATTATTCTTTGCTGACCAAGCCTGTATTTTATTTATGTTTTTTTCTTCTCAAAATGCCAAAAAATGAGATTTTATTGATTTTTTTTGAGTCTTTAAAAAAGTCATTTATATTTATCTACCTCGAAGTTTCTCATTTGGAGCCCTGCCTTTTCTAGCTTTTGGTGGCAATGGTTGTTGAGGTTGTTGAAATTGGGGAAGATTAAGTCCAGGAAACAAATTTATAAACTGTTGACATTCAATGAAATCAATCAATAATAAAGTAATTAAAAATAAAGGAATAACAACAGCCCGCATGTTTTTTCTTACTAAACACAAAATAATTGTGTGAAAGTTAAAAAAATGAAAGAAAGTTGGTCAAAGAAAAGGTTTTTATACTTTCCACCAAAAAACAACACACACAAAAAAATGAATGGCCGGAGGCTGCGGACATGATAAATCCTCCAATAAATGGATATATACAAATTCGATGAATAATCAGCAACCAAAAAAAATAAATAAAACTAAACGTGTCTAAATTGAAAGTGGATAAAGCAGGTTTGATAATAAAAAAAGAATAATAGAAAGAAAGAGCCATGAGTTGTTACATAAATAACAGCTTTTTATTATTTTATGATTCATCAGTCATCAGCCAAAGAAAGCAGCAAAAAAGGTGAAGAAATAATTACTATGATATTTTTGGATTTCAAAAAAAAAAGATCAATTTTTTGTTTGAAAAAAAAATGTGAATGAAATTCATGGAGTAATAAATTAGAAGCAAATCCAAAGCAGTTTCTTTTTTTACTAATATTTTTTTGATGCATATGTTTTTTCAAATCAAATTATAAAAAGCAAGTAAATTAAGTTTAAGAAAATTCTAAACACAATCCACACAACTTAATTCTGTATCTGTGAACTTTTTGGGAATCTTAAACCCATCAACATTCAAATGACTGTTTTTTTTTTTTGCCGCCATTTCATAAATGTCTTAGTTTTTGGTTGAATTTTTTAGAAGAAACGTAACAAAAAAAAGAAAAAAAGAAAATCTGCTGAAGGGGCAAAAAAATATTTGTTTCATAATTTAAACTTCTAAAATCCATTAACAATCAAACGTCAGTTTTTTTGCAGAATTTTGGACGAATATTTAGTTTGTACATCGATTCCCAAAAAAGTTTGGGACATTTTTTTTTCATGGATGCAAATTAAATCAAAAAAAAGCTTTAAAAATACTTAAATTTTATTGAAAGATATTCACCATAAATATTAATCGTGCATGCAAAATATAAATCTGAGAAAAGCACCCGATATTTAAATCATGAAAGGTTAAAACATATGAGTAAAAGTAAAAAATGATATATAAGATGAAATTGAATGGTGAATTCCACACAAAAGCGATCATACTGCAGCAAATTTGGAGGATCACTAATTTTTTTTTTGGGTTATCATTGTCCTTTTGGGTGGAAGCTGTTTTTACATCTTCGCGCACCGCGTTATTTACGCTTCTATCATAATGATAAATTTTGTTTTCAAAAAATCAATGATTTACTAAAAGAAAAAAAAAATGGATTTAAAATATTCAAAAAAAATAGCAAAAGCTTTTTTAAAAACCACACCGCCATTCACAAGAAAAGTGAAAAGAAGCAAATGAAAAAAGGCAGCGGCAAATTTTTTTATTTTTTGAACCATCTCTTCTTTTTTCTAAGTGTGTTTGAAAATAAAAGCTGCGGAGCTTTTACATGGTTTTGAAGTAAATGAGAGAATGAATCATAAAGGTAAGAGGTGAGAAAAAGAAAGAGAAAGAGATAAATAGAAAGGGATATGATCTTTAGTGGACGTTGTAAAAAAGTGTGTGAGTAATAGCTTTGAAACCAAAAATAGTAAACAAAAGTCTTGGAAAGCGGGCAGATAAATGAAAGAAATGAATATTCGCGACATTGTTTATAAATTAAATTTTTGCTATTTTTTTTTGAATATTTCAATTAAATTTTTTCGTTTTCCTAAATCAATAAATAGGAAATTAAGAAATTTCAAAATCTTAATTAGGTCTTGAAAAATATGACTTGCCTATTCGATTTAGAGAAGAAATTCGATCTGATTATGTCGTTGCTATTCTTTCAAATGAAATTTTTTTAATTGCAAAAAAGTGATGGATTTTTTCTTTTTTTTTTTGAGTTGCGCCATTTCTATAAAAAATAAAAGAGAAAAACTTGGTGAAGCCGAACTTCAAAAATTCAACCAAGGATTTCGAAATAAAGTTAAAGAATTTTATTTCTAAAAAATTAGCAATATTTGATATCATTTCTTGTTTGAGTTTGATGGTTGTTCGGGGATATATGTTCTTTCTTCCAAACTACCTATCCAATGAAGTTAGGAAAATTTAAAGTTTAATGTTTTTCACTTAAAAATCTTTTTTTAATGTTAAAGCCTTGGCAAAAACCAATAAAATCAAAAACTATTTTTTTTTTAATTTTGTAGATTAATTATTTTATTAAATAAACGAACTCCACTTTTTTTTCAATCATTGAGCTCATCAACAAGATATTTGGCTTTGAAAACAAAAATATCATGTTTTGAACATGAAACTTCGAGGTTTCATTAATTGAGACATCGTGTTACTTTTGACTTACATTTTCATAGTTAAAAAAATAAACTAAAATTATGGGTAAAATAAAAAAAAATTGTCGCAATTCAAAAATTTTGAGTTCTTGAGGTACCAATGTGTTTATTAACACAAGCATCATGCTTTGATAAAAGAAATTGAAGAAAAATAACTTTTTGAATATGAAAAAAAAATTCCAGAGTTAAAGTGCTTTATTTTTATCGATGTTTATGCATTTTTACATCCATTTTCAACAATATTTTACAAAGAGGATTCTATAGTGCCGATTTGGAAGCAAACAAATATTAATGTTTTTTCAGAAAAAAATTCCAAACTCAATAAAAATGAAACTTAAATAAAATTTTGTTTGATTTTTTGCTGCCATTCCTCAAATGTCTTGGCTTTGCTTGAATTTTTTGGAAAAAAAGTAACAAAAAAAGAAAAAAATTAGATCCGCTGAAGGGGCAAAAACATATTTAAGTTTTATATGGCATTTTTTGCGACGACGACGCACATTCTTTCTACCTTCCTCCATTTATTTATTTATTATATTTATCTTCTTTTTTCTATGACTTTCTAGTTAACAAAAATAGTGGACAATAAATAAATATGAAACTCGACCTTTCTTTATTTGTTATGGAAAAATAAATATGAAAAACGAAGATTTTATGTTTGGTTAATTACCCTACAAAACTTAAGGTAATCATAAAATTCCAGCTCTTTTCAAAAAAGTGGCTTTGGAAAAGAAAAGTTAATAAATTTTGGAAAGTTTTGCTTTAAAAAAGTGAAACAAATATATTTTAAAACCAAAAAATTATTGATTTCAAAATTACAGAAGTATTTATTCAAGACTTTGGAAGATGAAAAAAAATGAAAAAAGCTTGGAGCACTCGAGATTCCCAGGAGGTCTCCCATCCAAGTACTAATCGAGCCCAGCAGTGCTTAACTTGCCAGATCGGACGGGATGGCGTGCTTTCACTGCGGTATGACCCCAAGCGAGTGACTATTTTTTTGTGTTGCTCATATAAAAAAGACAGCAAAAAATAAATGCAAACAAAAAAAAAGAAGCGACACAAAAAAGTGCATCATTTTTTTCAGACAGTCAAAAATTAATGTTTGATTGAAAAAAGATAAATTTAGTTAAAGTAAAAAACCTTTTCAAAAAAAGTAGCAGCAACTGTTTTGAAAAAAACTTATTTGACCGACCATAAGTGTTTTAAATTTTAATCCCACATTTTTTTTGTTTTGCATCTTTGAAATGATTTTATTAAAACATTTATTTATGCAATGTTTTTTTGTTAAAAAAACAATGGCTGATTATTTTTGATCAAAAATATGGTGTTCAATAACCAAAAAATCTAATATAAAAGCGGCATCAAATTTTTTAAAATTCATATCATTTATTTGATTGAATCAAAAATGTTTAACAAATCATCGCTTATTATTGTAAGAAAAAAATGAAATTAAAAAATAAGTTACTTTAATATCTCCTCGCATTACTATTGGGTTGTCAAGGTCCTGTTGTGTTGATGCGGTTTGACCGCCTACAGGAGCTTCACCATGGGCGTTTTTGCAATTTTTTTTTCAGTGAGCCATTTTGATTTAACTCTTCAGCAAGCACTATTTTGGTTACATAAAATAATTTGATAAGTTTTGTTTTCAAAACATTAATGATTTACTAAAAGAAAAAATGGATATAAAATATTCAAAAAAAAATAATAGCAAAAGCTTTTTTAAAAACACGCCGCCATTCACAAGATAAATGAAAAGAAGCAAATGAAAAAAGGCGGCGTCAATGTTTTTTTCACCATCAATTCATTTTCATTTTTTGAGCCATTTTTTCTTTCCACACCATAAATTCCATCATCATTTAAATGACTGTTTTTGATTTTATTTTTGCAGAGTAAAGTGGATGTTTTGCGACTTACACCGAGTGTGGTCTGCAGTATGGATTAGTTCTTTATCCGAAATTTAACCTATATTTGTCAGCTCCTCGACATTCCTTTCTGTTGGACAACGATGTGAACAAGTTGATAGATAATGAAGAAACTAAAATTGAAGAATATTTTAATATCTCATTTTTCATATTTGCCGAGTTTTTGGTAATTGATTTGTAACAAAAAGTTACCGAATTCGAGCTTAAAACATTTAAACCACAAAACGTGTTTTTACAATCCGCGTCTGCTTCTAGAAGCGTTTCCTGCTTTTATCTATGTTTCAAATGAATAAACTTGACCAACCATTTGAATTACAAATTTATTTTTGTTTTAAAAGCCGTTGTTGCTGGTAAATATCACTCATCATTATAAATTTATGAATAAAAAACAAAATGCAATGATATCAAAATAATCTTAGGAGAAAAAAAATAAGTGAGTGACCAACAACCGACAAACATTTCTTTCCACCTTTTTTGTGCGTTATCTATCTTCCTTTCTTTCTTTCTCTCTTTTCTGTAAATTTATGGTTGAAAAAGAAAAAGAGAAAAATGAGCAAAAAAAGCCCCAACGCATCCTTCCTTATTTTATATTTTGATAGAAAACGAATGAAAAAGAATTCATCTTCGGTTTAATTACCCAAAGTTTGAGGTAATAATTAAATTCCAGCTCTTTTTAAAGTGGCTTTGGAGAAATTAAAATAAATTTTGGAAAGTTTTGCTTTTTTAAGCGAAACAAATAAATAGCAATAAAGATTTTTTTTGATATACAATGCTGAGTATTGGAAGTTTTTTTATGAATTAGAGACAGGTGTTTGGAAAATTAGAATAATTTGATAATTAATTGAATCAAAAATCGGTGATTCTTTTATTTTTGTTTTTGGTTATTAAAATTCAAAAATATTAAATATTGCTTTTCTTGAAAAAAAGTTTTATTATTTCCATCGATTTCCATTGTTTTCATAAAAACTTAAAGGGAGTCTCTCAGCAAGCCAGGAAATTTTTTTCCTTACGACGGGTGTTCCTAGCCCGAAAGTTTCGTTTCTCTTTGTCTTCTCTTTTTGCACTCTTTTTTGGAAATTCAATTAAACTTTATGATACATAATAGTAATATATATATATAAAGCGCTGAAATATAAAATTTTTTTGCCCGGTTCAAAATTTTTCAAAACACCCTGTTTTTTTGTAAATTCAAAAAAACTGCCCCGCAAGTTTACAAAAAGAGCAGTGCATTTTTTGTAAATTTACAATCATGAATCGGATATGAAGAAGAAAAAATCTTGTGACCTCGACTTCAAAAAATTACAGAGAATGCGTTTTAAGTGCATGATTTCTATGCGAAAAACAACGCATACATAAACTTCTCTAAGATGAGATATCTATTCCATGTTCGGTCAAAAATAGGAATTTTTAGATATCTTTAACGTTTTATTGATCCCATAATAACCATCCAACATACCAGCATGACTTTCTTGCCAAAGAAGTTTTCGTTTGCTCAAAGGAACAATTTTTCGATTCAAAACAGGAATGAAAAACTTTTTAATTTGCATCGTTGTGAACAAAAAATGCCTTTTTTTTCTTCATGCTTAACAAATTTAAACAACTTTTATTGAATCCAAAAAATAGGATGGATTACTACGCTTTTTATTGACTTTAACTCCCATTCTATTGATTTCGCTTCTTTTATTGAATCCGAAGGAGTAAAATAAATATACATAAAGCTTAAATTAACATAACGAAAAATTTTAAAGTGATCAAAAACATCAAAATCTAGCGAATTTGAAAAAATTGCTGCACCCAGGGCTGCAAAAACGCGCGCTTTAGCGCGCGACGCTAAAATTTTATTTCGCGTTGTTTCGCGTTCGCGCTCTTTCGCTGTTTTTTTCCGCGTTTGTTTAGCGTCGCGAATCAACGCTAACTTAAGAATTTGGAGAAATACAGCAAAAGTGGTAGAAAAATTAATTCATATTATTTATTATGACTTAAATAGAAGCATTGGATCAAAAAAATAACAAAAAATTACATTAATTATGCTTTAAAAAAGATTCGCGAAACTTTCGCGAATTGTTTAGCGTCGCGCGCGACGCGGTTTTTTTCTTTTTCATTTTTCGCGTTCGCGCGCGACGCGCTTTTCTAAAAAAAGAAACGCGCGCGTTCAGCGTTTTGTTTTAGCGTCGCGTTTTTGCAGCTCTGGCTGCACCCCTCTAAACAAAATCAACGGTTTTTAGCTGCAATGGCTTTTCTTCTTCCCTCTGATTGATTCTTGAATTTATAAACGCGTGACTATAATTACTTCGATTTTTTCCCTTTATATTTCCAAATCGTTTAATTTCTTCATATTGCATTGAACACTAAAAATGTACTAAGTTTTCATGATAAAAACTTTATACCGTTAAATTTTTTTCTATGTACTTACACATTTTTTGTTATCGTTGCGCGTTTTTATATTTTATATGCCAAAAGTAAAAAATATTTTGGAGTTAATTTTTAATTTTTTAGGATTAATTCGACATTATTTCAAGAAATGACTAATTCTTACAAAAGCTCGGAATATGAACTTGATAAATTTTCTGGTGAGTTATATTATAATATATTTTTTTGTGCTTTTTTTATTTTTTAAAAAGTTTGCGAATTTACTACTAACTATTAGAATTTTTAGTGCCACCACCTGATCATTCCAATTCATCGACAGAAGATAAAACAAATGTTACAAAGCAAAGGTTAGTTTTTTTAGTTTAATTTTTTTTTGTGATACAATAATGATTTTAGTGAGTTGGAAACGACCATTGCTAAAACGACAATTGCGACAGAGCTAGGAAATATCAACCATAATTTGGAAGTGCTTAACCAAAATATTCAAGAAAATGAAGGAAAATTTAATGCAGAAACAATACTCGTGCTTGATGTTGGTGACAAAATATTTTGCACATTGTAAGTTCTTTTATTTTTTTTATTTATTCTGAAAATTATTTTTAGAACAAAGAAAGATTATCGTGTTATATGCAAAATTGGTTATGGTGGTTTTTCAGTTGTTTGGCTGATCATTGATATGAATAGCAAGGAATTCAAAGTTGCAAAAGTTTCTATATATCATTATGGCATTTCAAAGTTAGAAAAAGACGTAAGTTAGGGTATCGCAACTCTTGATTCAGCTTCGAAGAAATAAAAATATATAATATTACTTCATAATTTGAATTTTCTTGTAAATAAACATTCTTTATAGATTCTTCAACAAACTTCTGACCAACCTAATATAATGCGCTTCTATGAACACCTTTGTTGTGGCGAAAAAGAAGGATGTATAGGAATATATGAACCTCTTGGAAAAGATCTTGGTATGTTGATGAAAGAAGCTTCAAAACATGGTGGTTGTTTGTCAATTGCTGTTATCAAAAAAGTGGCGAGACATGTTCTAATGGCTCTAAAAGCAATTCATGATCTTAAAGCAATTCACAGTGATATCAAACCCAACAACATTGCTACTTGTGTTTCTCAACATAGTTTACGGCTCGAATTGGAAAAAATTGTTGAATTTATGAAATCTGGACAAAACATCTCATCGCTTCGAATGGTATGTGACAAATCTAAATTAGATGCAAATAAACTGGGAAAGTTGTTGGAAAAAGAACTTGAAGAAGTATTAAAGCTGGATCTTAAAGATGAGAAAGAATTAATCTTTAAATTAATTGATTTTGGGAATGTTTTGGTGAGTTTGTTTTAAGTTTATTTAACAAATAAAATAACCTATTTTCAGAAAGAAGGGTCAGAAAGTCGTACTGGTACTCCTGGATTTCGTCCTCCCGAATACTTTTTTGGTTCTCCCTTGCTTTCATCTCATGATATTTGGTCGCTTGGTGTTACGGTAAGTTTGTTTAAACTTTCTCAAAAATTTTAAGTTTGCCAAATTTTTAGATAGTTGTGTTACTCACTAACAAAAGGTTTCTCGAAACAGGAAATGGAAGCAAAATCGATGGCACAGGTGAATAGATTGGTGCAACAAATTCTCGAATTACCACATCGAATATTCTTTCTATTAATTTTTTTTAGATATTGGTCCGTCAAGCAATACTCCGCGCGTCGCGCAGGTGATTGAAGAAACTGCGATAGTCGCACCCAATCGCAAACCTTGCCCAAATGATCGTTCTGAAATAACATCATTAAGAAATATGTTCGGCATGTTCTCTCGACGTCATTTCAAAAATTTCAATGCTCTTGATGGATATAAAACGAAATTTTCTACTCGATATTATTTACCTGAAAATGCTGTAAAGAGAATGACGAAATTTTTGCGAACCAAACTTGATAAACTTCAAATGGATGATGATGATCGAAATGAACTCATTGATTTCTTACTTCAAATGCTTAACACTGTTCCAAGTGAAAGAAAATCTGCTGCCGAATTGCTTCTTCATCCATGGTTGAATGATGTCGTGGCACGTGGGAATGATTCAAACGAACACAAGCTTTATCCTGATGATGATGACCATGATTTATCGAATAAATTTCCTGTTGCATTAATTACTCAGCGACGACAAAAAGAAGCAAATATTGACGAAATTGGAACTCCTCTTGATTCTGCTGTTGCATCATCGCCTTCAAAGGATACTTCTGAAACATCATGGGATGATCATCTTTCAATTAATGCACAAATGGGATTACACAATACTGTCTTTTATCATGCAGAAATTGAAAACTATGACAGTGATAAAGAATCAGATGATCCAGTTAATTCAGACTCAGATGAAACCGACGATGATTCCAACATAACAATAAGTGGTAATTTTATTTTTTATTTATTTATTTACTAACTTGAAACTGTTTATCTTTTTTATAATTACTAATTAACTCTTTTTTAGAGTTTGGCTCTGGTGAGAGTTATGTCGAAGGTGATGCATCTTATGCTCCAACTGTATGTTTTGAATATTTTTTTATATCTTTTTTATTATTGTTTTTAGATAGAAAGCTTTTCTGATGCGAATTATGCTTTTTTGTTATAATGATTGAATTTCTGACAATTAAACTTCAAAATGTACTTTACAAAAAAGAATGAATGCAACTTCCAAATCTTTATTCTGGTAAATATGTAAAATTTGCTTTTTTTGAATTTAGTATTCCTGATGTTTTATGTTGTTTTTAAATAATAAAAAATTAGTTTATGTAATCATTTGGAAAGCTAAAAATTCAATTTATTTGGAAATAAAGACCAGAAATGAAAGAAGGAAATAAAAACAATGATTAATATGCATTGAATAAATGCATAATTGGTTTAGAATCATATTTATTATAATAATGCAAGAGAAAATAACGGTAGACAGCCATAAGAAAAGCTTCTTTAGGATCGTGAACACCGCAGGGAGGATCATTTTTATAATCTACGTCTGCTTCTTGAAGCTTTTCATATTTTAATCTATGTTTCAAATGAATGAACTCTGACCAACAATTTCACAATTTCAATTACAAACCGCCTATAAAAAAAAGAATAAAAGAAAGAAAGAGCCATGAATTGTTACATCAATAACAGCTTTTTATTTTTTTATGATTCATCAGCAGCCATCACTCAAAAAAAGAGCAGCAAAAAAAGCGAAGAAATAATTACTCTGCTTTTTTTGGATTTCAAAAAAAAGATCAATTTTTTGTTTGAAAAAAAAATGTGAATAAAATTTATGGGAGTCATAAATAAGAAGCAAATACAAAGCATCTTCTTTTTTTACTAATATTTTTTTGATGCCCTTGTTTATTAAAGTCAAATTATTTAAAAGCAAGTAAACCAAGTTTAAGAAAATTCCAGACACAATCCACACAACTTATTTCTGATTCTGTGAAATATTTGGAAATTAAAATGAGTGCATGGGTAGGTTTATAAGGTAAAGTTTTGTTTAAAAAAATAAACCATCAGTTAAGAAAAAAACGAAATTAATAAAGAATTTACTTTAAGTTGGCATTGAATGGCTACAGGATTTTCAATATCCTTTTGAGTGGAACAAGTTTTGACTTCTTCACGAAGAGCATTGTTGACGGAAGCGGCGTCGTTGCTGACGACTGGCAATCGAACTTTTTTATCAGATTTATCCATGATCCTAAAATTGTTTTTTAAATGAGTATTTAAAGTGAAGAAACTTGGATGAAAAACGAATATAAATTTTGACAAGTTTCGTTTTCAAAAAATCAATGATTTACTAAAAGAAAAAATGGATTTAAAATATTCAAAAAAAAAATAATAGCAAAAGCTTTTTTAAAAACACGCCGCCATTCACAAGATAAATGAAAAGAAGCAAATGAAAAAAGGCAGCGGCAATGTTTTTTGTTACCATCAATCGATAAATTTTAGCCTTTTTTATTTTTTGATGAAGCTACTGCCTGCATCAGCTTTTACTTTTTTTTCTTTTCCGGTTTGCATTTTATGATTTGCTTGGTTGAATTTCTTATTATTTTTTCTTCTACTCGATTAACTGGATATTATTTTTTTTAAAACTCGAAATTCAAATTACTCGAAGCTCCTCCATCAAATAAAAGTAAAAGCAAGCCTTCAATTTTGACCTTCCTTCCACAGTTGCATTGATTTATAAATTAAAAAAAAACTCATTCTTTAATGACAACTGGATTTACTTTAAAATACATAAGACAATGGAGGTTTTTTTTTTGCTGTCGCTCATTAATTAGCAGCTGCTTTCACTTAATCATTCACTAATATATGTATTTCATGGGTTATTTCTTTCAACTTTCACCGTAGTTTTACTATATAAAAAAATATATTTCCTTCCAACTTTCATGCCAGCACCAACTAACAACTATTGTAAAGAAAGCAAAAGAAAATTAAATTATGTCAAACTGCTGTAAAACGTTTTTTTTTTGTTGCATGAAATACAAAAAAGAAAAGAAAAGTGAAAGCCATTCATTCTTTCTTCTTTTTTTTCGGCAACAAAAACAATAATCGCGCAATGTTTTGTTTTTCAATAACAGCAAAAAAAAATTATGTCAAGTAAATAAATAAAAATGTGTTTCTTTTGAAACTTTTAAAAAAGTGAAAGCAGCAAATCTTTTATTTTCGATTATGTTTTAGAGTTTTTATTAAACACACAAACGTGGATAAGTGAAAGTTTTCCTTTCTTTTTCCATTCTTCTTCCGAAACCACTTATGATGATCGTAACAGAAAATTTTGCATTGCATACATTTAGATTTCCGGAATTCTTGATTCAATATATATTTTTTTGACTTTTTTTAAACCAAAAATAAATCAAGCAACAACGCCATAAACATATTGCCTAAGGGGGCGTGTATGATGAATGGTAAAAAATTGGTAGATGGCGGCATAAATATGAAAAAATTTAAATTGAAAACTTTCATTTTTTTCTTTAATTATTAAAACGGTTTTTGTGATTTGACAGAAACAGATAGTTAGTAAAGTTATGATTTCAAATAAATATTATTTTATTTTGATTAATTTATTTTTATGTTTATTTGTTAGAAGGTCAAATGGTTGTATTGCTACAATAGTCGCTAATCCAGGTAATGAATGAGTTTTAAGTTTCGTTTCCTTTTTCTTTTTTTGCTTTCATTCTTTGATTTTATATTTTTGAGATTAAAAATTACACTTTGCTTCAAAGTAGCTAAAATAGTCATGAATTTTGTGGGAAGAAACTAAAAATTCAAATAAGTTTTTTAAAATTAAATCTTTTTTTACAGTATGTTCACGATGCCCCACATTTACTCTAACTCAACCCCTTCCACCTGCAACCGATCCAACTCTTAGATCTGTAACAAGTCTTGATTCGAATGGATGTACTGAATTAACCATAACTTGTACAGGTATTGATGCAACCATGTCCGTATCTTTACAAGTAAGATAAACACCATTTTTATTTTTTAAATTTACCCCGAAAAATTTTCTTTTTAGTTCTTTAATGGTGCAACGGTAGTTGTTGAAAGTACCGATATAATGGCAACAAATACAATCGTTCGAACAATTACATGTAATTCAGCTGGAGAATATGTTATACCTTTAACCACTCCTGCAATGGCATTACAACCTGTTACAAGTGTTAGTTGTTGTTATACATTAACATGTCCACCTTTACCATGATTAATAAATAAATAGTATGAAAGTTGTCGTTTTTGCATTTTTATTATTTATCTTTTTTATTTTTGGGTTTGTTATTAACTAATAGCTAAAAGTCAAATATAAGACATTGAGCATGTTTCTTTCTTTTCTTTTCTTTTCTTGTCGTTGTTGGAGGGAAATATCTAATTTTAATAAATAAATAATAAAACCTTTCGAAAAATTATCAATCCAATCAATGACTAACACTTTCAATAAATTCGAAAATACTTTAATCCAACAAAAAAAAGAAGAAGTAAAAATAGAAATTTTTATTATCACAAAAAAATCTTTAAAAGATAGAGAGATAGAAAAATAAAATAAATAAATAAATAAATAAATATGCCACACATTTTTTTGTTTAAAAAAATTTTTTTTAAGCTGCTGAAACACAAGAAACTTGATCAACAATTCCCATTCCACCGGTTGCGGGTTCGGTTAAAATTAAATCTCCATTAGCATTGCATGTTAATACTCGAGAAACCATAGTTGTACCAGTTGAAGTTCCACGATCTGCACCTTGTTCTTGCCACTAAAAATTTTTTGTTAACTTTGCTTATGAAAAATTTTGTCATCAAAATTTCAGCGGCGTTTATCTAATTTTTTAAATCCGCTATTTAAATTATCACAATCTCTCTAATTTCGGTGTTTCAGAGGTGTTAGAAATAAAAGTTTGTTTAAAAAATACTTACAAACAATACAACTTGAGTTCCAGCAGTTGGTGATGTACATGTTACTGTTACAGTTGTACAACCATTTGCATCTGTTCCTGTAACTTGCGTAGGGACTATATTCGTTCCTATTCCTGCATCAAAATTTGCAACTTGAGAAGAACATGTTGTACAACCTAAAAAATTAGTTAAAGTATTAGCATTAATGTTTTTTAGGTGGATAATTAATTAAAGGAGGTCGTGCAGTTATTATAAAAATAATCAAAAATCGCTTTATTCATGGCTTTTATCTTTGCTCATATTTTGTGGCTTCTAGTTAATCGCCCTTCTTCAATCAAAAAGAATGCATTTTTAATAATTTTTTTAGTTGATTTTTTTCTTTTGAATACTTTTTTGAAATGATAAAAGTTTTGATTGTCCAAAAACCTTTGAAAAAAAAATTTGAAGCAAAAAACCAACAATTTTTAAAACGAATATTCTCTTAACACGAAAAATAGTGAGGGAAAAAAGTGTAAAACTTTTGCTTTGGTTGCCGAACATCGAAGAAGCTTTTGGAACTCTTGCCTTTTTTTTCTCGCATTCATTTTCCTCCAATATTTTTTCAACAACTTTTTATTAAAAAATTTTATGTTAGAACTAAAATCCCTATTATCGTGTTTTAATCCATCCTTTAATGGTTCTAAGCAATCCATGCACAATTGATCTTTTTGAATTCTTCCTTTCATTTATCCATTTACTTTACACTAATTTTATCTCCTTTTTTTAGCCAATAATATTTATAGCCGCTAAAAATGTCAGCAATTAGCTGTCTCAATCCTAAAGCTGAATTAGCTCGTCATGCCGCTGCGTTAGAACTCAATATTACTGGTGCTCGTGGTCTTGCCGCTGTAATGAAATCAAATCTTGGACCTAAAGGTACTTTGAAAATGTAAGCCTTTTTATGAATCTTCTTACACAATCATTCAATTTTGCTTTATTTTAGGCTTGTATCAGGTGGTGGTGAAATTAAAGTAACCAAAGATGGAAATTTACTTGTTCATGAAATGCAAATTCGTCATCCTACTGCTTCGATGATTGCTAAAGCATGTACGGCTCAAAATGATAATACTGGAGATGGTACAACTTCAACTGTATTGCTCATTGGTGAACTATTGAAAAATGCTGAAAATTATGTTCTAGAAGTATGTTGATACTTTTCTTTGGAATAATGATCATAGAAAACTTTTTAGGGCGTTCATCCTCATATTCTTACTGAAGGTTTTACCATTGCTCATCGCAAAACTTTAGAATTCCTTAAAGAAATGCAAAACAAAGGTGATGTTGATGGTGAAACTTTGCTAGAAGTTGCAAAAAGTTCAGTATCTACTAAACTCTATGGAGCGCTAGCTGACCACATTGCCCAAATCGTTTATCAAGCCGTTCAAGCTATTCGTCAATCACCTCAAGATACAACGCCTGATTTACATATGGTTGAAATTCAACAAATGATCCTTGATTCTGCAATGGATACTAAGTTCATCAATGGTTTAGTATTGGATCATGGTGGACGTCATCCTGATATGCCAAAACATGTTGATAATGCATATATCCTTACATGCAATGTTTCATTCGAGTTTGAGAAAACTGAAGTCAACTCTGGTTTCTTCTATAAATCAGCTGAAGAACGTGAAAAATTGCTTCAAGCCGAGCGTGAATTCATCACCAGAAGAGTTCATAAAATTATCGAAATGAAGAAAAGACTTTGTGATAATGCACCTGATGGAAAGAAGCATGGTTTTGTTATTATTAATCAAAAAGGTATCGATCCTCCATCGCTTGATCTTTTTGCTCGTGAAGGTATTCTTGCTCTTCGTCGAGCTAAACGACGCAATATGGAACGCTTACAACTTGCTTGTGGTGGAGAAGCTGTTAATTCTATTGATGACATCACTGATGATATGCTTGGTTATGCTGGAAAAGTTTATGAACATGTTTTGGTAAGAAGTTTGTCTTATTCTTTCATATTAACAGTTAGCAATTTTAGGGTGAAGACAAATATACTTTCATTGAAGAATGCAAAGATCCTAAAGCTGTAACCATTTTGATCAAAGGACCTTACAAACATGTTATCGAACAACTCAAAGATGCTGTCAAAACAGGAATGAGAGCTGTTTCTAATGCTTTACGAGATCAAACGGTTGCTCCTGGTGCTGGTGCATTTGAAGTTGCTGCATATTGTCGTCTTCGTGATGTCGCTGATGAAACAAAAGGTCGTGCAAAACTTGGTATTCAAGCCTATGCTGATGCTTTGCTCGTTATTCCAAAAACTTTGGCACAGAATGCTGGACATGATACTCAAGATGCTATTGTTAAACTTGTTGAAGCTCAACGTGATGCAGATAAAAATGGACGAGCTCCTGTTGGATTAGATCTTACAACTGGTGAACCTTCTGATGATTTGGTAGGTTTTATTTGGATAGCCTTATAACATATGCATTTTGGCACTGTCTTAGAACCTATATCTACCATGCTAAGTGCCCAACGTTTAGCTTCGTTTTCTTTTCAAACTTATCTAATAATATCTTTGTTTTTTCAGCATATTTGGGATAATTATGTCGTAAAACGTGCCAGCCTAAATGCTATGTATGAAATTGCTAAGAATTTACTCGAAGTTGATGAAGTTATGCAAGCTGGTATGTCAAATCTCAAACATCAACAACAATAAAAAGAATAAAAGAATGCGCCAACGATCTCGACTATGAACATCAACAGAAGTCTAAAGCGCTTGGTCTCATCATTTTCTTCTACAAGCGTTAAAATTTTTTGCATTGTTAATATAATTTTTGTTGCTTATTTTTATGCTATGTTTCTATGTTTTAATAATAAAAAGGTTTTCTTAAACTCGGTATAAAAACTTATGTAAAAGTGATAAACTAACCATTCGGGGCTACGGTAGTTGTAGGTGTCGATGATGGAGTGGTGGCTGCACAAGAATATGTAAGCGAAGGAAAAAATGATAATACTATAAACAATAATGATTTAGGTAACATTCTTTTTTTCGTTTTACCCAAATACAAATAAAAAAATCTTTATAAATTATAATCTTATTTTGTGAATAAAGAAAGGTACTGAGAAGAAAATCATCCATAGAAATACATTTTGTACTCAATTAACTTAAATGGGTCAAAAAAAAAAGTAAAGAAAAACTCCTCCGAAAACCGCTAAAAAAAGAGAAGAAGTATGCTACCGCTTGGTTTGTACCTTATGCATTTTTCGTTCCAACAAGATTTACTACTTACTTCATCGAAGAAGAAGAAGAAAAAAAAGATACCTCTCTGCTAGAGAAAAGGAGTTTTTTTCATGCATTGTCGGATCTGATTTTTCAATTTAATAAAGTTAGTTTGATGAGCGGAGATGAAGAAGAAAAAAAGTTTGACGAAAAAGAAAAATATTTAGTTAATGTACATATGTTCAAGAAATAAGTTTTATGATGACCTAATTTTTATGGTAAAAGTAAACGAGAAAAATTTTGAAACTACATAATAAAAATAAAAGAAAAGAAAAGAATGAAAGTGAAATGAGTGTAACAATTGAATGCGGTTTAATGGATGTGTTCCATCATCCCACACACAGTAAGAAGAGAAAGAATTGCATTACCAATAATAGCGTTTGTAGGTTTTACTATTTTTGGAGTAAAAATGAATGTGGTGGATGCGGAAACAGGATTTTTACTTTTAAATTTGATTGATTGAAAAAAGGTTTTATCGAAAGAAACTATGTAAATCAAAATTTCTAAAACTCCAAGCTGATGATGGATTTTGTTTTTCCATCAAAAACAAATAACAACAAAAAAAGCATTCATCCAAAAACTTTAACCTTTTTCATAAAAAATTTTCTGCTCGTTTCAACCTTTTTCTTGTCACGTTGCTTATTGTATGTGCACCAAAACTAAAAACTGAAAATCTCCCATTGAATGTAAGTAAATTTTATTACAACATGAAAGATGCTTCATTAACTGCAGCAACGCTAATCGCCTATGTTTGCAACATGAAAACGAAAAAAAAAATGAACAAAAAGTTTATTTGGACATGAAACAGTAATACATAATCTTTAAAGTTATTAAAAATCAACAAAGTAAAAAAACAAAACAATTATTAAAATTTACTCTCCGAGGCGAACAGTTTGACGCCGTTCTCTTTTGGTTGTTGAAAGTGCCAAAACATCCTGTTGAAAACTTGAATTTGGATCATTAAGAAGAGCAATAGGTTGTGAAACAGAAGCAGCTCTTTTTGCACGTTGGCTTAGAGGAACACCATCTGAATCACCATCATTACCACGTTTTCGAGAAGCAGGTTGACGAAAAACAGAAATGGATGAAGCAACAACACGTTGAGAAACATTATTATTGCGTTGTCTTTGAGGAACACTTGTTGTTGAACGTGGAGGTTTTTTGTAAGCAAGTTTTTTACAAGTTGATTGTTGAGTAGCAGCTTTTGTTGAAGAACCTCGACCTTTTTTGGAAGGAACATCTTCAGAGGCATCATGTGGTTGTCGAGAAGCAGCTTTCATTGACTGTGGAACATCTTCAGAAGCATCATGTAGTTGTTGAGAAGGAGCTTTTGTTGAACGCCGTGCTTTTTTGGGAGGAGCATTTTCAGAAGCGTCATGTGGTTGTTGAGAATCAGCTTTCGTTGAACGTCGACCTTTTTTGGGTGGAACATCTTCAGAGGCGTCACGTGGTTTTAGAGAAGAAGCTTTCATTGCACGAGGAACATTTTCAGAAGCATCACGTTGTTGAACAAAAGAAAGGAAGGATGACCTAAAAATTTATAATTACAACATAAACGTAACGAGGAATCAGGAATTTTTGTTTAGCAATTTTAAGAAAAGCAAGAAACTTACAAAGATTCGTCAAAATTATTGACAATATCGGTGATGAGAACATTACGATCAACAAGTTGAAGTTCAATTTGCTCCTAAAATAAGAAACTGTCAAAATCTGAAGAAAGAAAAAAGTTATAAAACATACAGCTTCATTGAAAAGTGGAGGCTTGTCATCAAAATAAAATTGATATCGTGAAGAATTTGGAATCAATGATGTTGGATCAGAACGTTTTTCAGGTTGATAAAAAGGATCATCAGGAGCAGGTACCAACTTCTTTGATTCATAGACATATCCAGGCATGATAAGCTTTTTATGTTCTAATGGCGATTCTGGATCATTCCAAATATGTTCTTCTACAGGAAAACGTGATCTTTCATTATATGATGGTTCGTCCATTTGACTAGAATCTTCAAAACTTATTGAAGGTGATAATGACATCCTGAAAAATAAAGAAGATAGTTAATAGATTATCGCAATCACAATGAAAACGATGAGGTAAAATTAAAAACACGAAGAACGAAAGAAAGAAGTATGTAAAATCAAAATGGAGGAAAGAAAAAGCAGCAACGTTGAAAAGTCTTGAACAATGACAAAAACAAAAAATTTCAAAGCTTTTGTTTTTTACGACAAGCAATGACAGTAGAGGCAAACTAACAACTATCGCGATAAGAAAGCCATTCATTTAATTTTTTTTTCTTCTTCGAGCTTGCTGATGTTGCTTGCTTGTTTTTTTCTCTGTAAAATGTTTGTTTCAAAGATTGCTCAATTAATTACATGGAAGCTGATGGAAGAAACTTTTGTCCATTAAATATTTGATTAATTGTCTCAAATCAAATAGGTTTTTACAAAAAAGGATGGTGTAAAATATTTTATGTGTATTAATTTTAACAAGTGTCATGGATTTTGATGAAACAAACGAAGCAAATTCTAAGAAAAAACTTTCTTGAATCTTTAAAAGGCTTCTTCTTCTCTTTTCCCTCTTTTTTGAATCGCTTTCAAGCTTTTATCGATTTTTGTTTGTTTTTGTACATAGTTTTTTATCCTTGAATTTTTTGATGATACATTTTTATCGCTTTCTAAGATACGTTTTTAAAGCCATTATCAAAGCATTTAATGAACATACATAAATTTATTGTCATCCTCCATTCATTTTGCAAACAAATAAACAAACAATCAACGACGACCGTGAAAGAGAATGAAATAATAAAAAAAGCAGCAGACGAGAATGGAACTTTTTCAATCTGTCTAGTATTTATATCTAATCTTTGAAGCACCATTTTGACCATTTTGAAAGAAGAAAAAAGGTTTCTGAAACTTTGGTTTATCCCTTTACTTATGTATCAAATTTGCTAAAGTATTTTTATTATTTTTTGGATAATTTTCTTAAACCTTAGTTATCGTGGTACCTTACATTAGTGCATTTTATTATTTTTTTTTGTGATAGCAAAAAGCAGCAAAGTTTTTATTACTTTTTTATCGCCACTGTTGTTTCTTTTTATTACTCTTACTAAATAATTTTTTTTTTAAACTTTTTCTTATTTTGTTTTATTTTTGGACGAACAACAATAATAAGTTTTTTTCCTTTCTTTTTTTCTTTTTCTGTAAGATTGATTAATGAAATTGGAAACGCCTGTTTTGGCCTTTAACCTGCAAATATGTAATAACAACAATCAAAAAATAAACCGGTCGCCTTCTTTTTTTTTGTTGGTATTTTATTATTTTTAGTTTTGTTTATAAAAGAATTTTCATTTCATTTTTTGTAATAATAATTCCCAATAACAGCAGCAATCCATCCATCCTTCATTTTTTTTTTTCCAATTAACTCGAGTTTCTTATTATTATTATTTTGCCTTTAATTCTTTCATTGTTGTTTTTGATTTTAAAAGCAAAAAAATGTCCATTTTTTCACGTTCTTTTTTAATACATATTTGAACGAAAAGTTTTTTTATTGTTGGAGAAATGAGTTTATTTAGTTTCTTGAGAACACTCGAATTCAGGGGCAGCAATATTTTAGTTTTTTATTTTTACAAAAACTAATCTTTTTTCAACCTAAAAAAGCTTCTGTGTTTTGTTTGCTTTCCCAATTCAGAAGTTCGTTATCCTTTATTGCATTTTTTTGAAGATTTTTACCTTCATTAAAAAAAATTGCTGCAAATCAATTTTCTGTATTTTTCCAATTAAGGCAGTGGATGTCGTCGTGGCATCCATGAATGAGAGAAGGAAGGACATTTTCTAAGATTTTTTCAAAAATGGCATCTGAAAATGAGAAGCCCTTTTCACAAATTTGCAAAATCTTCGAGAGTGTTGTCTTACTCTATTATTGCTGAAGCCTTTCCTTTTATCCATTTTTTTTTTTGGATTTCGAGATGCGTTTCGAAGAACTAACATTTTTTAAATGATTATTTTTGCCTTTTTACCGTAATTTTTAATTCCAAAATATTTTTTAAGAACCAAAAAAAGAACAAAAAAGAATAATGAATTTCCATTTTATTTCTTTACTTTTATTTTTTGGAGGATGTTGTTGTCTTTTTCAATCATCTATGGCTATGCCAAAAATGATGTCATCGACATCGATTCAAGGTTCAAATAGTACAGCAAATAAATATGCTGTTATCAATGCATTTATGGCATCTGGAACTCGTAATGTTCGATGGGAAACTATGCCAAATAATCAAATGGATGAAAGTGGAAAACCTGTAAAAGATACCATGCATGGAAGTAAAGGAACATATGGATGCATGGATGTTCAAGGCCGTGAACAAGCTCATGGAAAGGAATATACTCGTGCAAATGGAAAATTTAAATATAGTTGTAATGATGGAATTGAAGAAGTTATTGGTATGTTAAAAAATAAAAAACATGCCGATAGAAAAAGATAAAAGTTGAAAGTCCTTGAGTTTGCCCAAATTTTTAGTTCTAAACTTTAAAAAACACCGGATTCGAGTAAATATTTTTGACAAAATTTTAGAAAAACGAGACTTAAAAAACCTATATCTATTTACGATTTAATTATCTCACATTTTTTTTCTCCCATTTTCAGCTTGTATAAGTTCCGATCGTGCTAATAAACAATGGATTAAAGTTGGTGAAACTTTAAATGTTGATGGTTTTTGGCATAAATGTCAATCATTCCCAAATAATTCAGTTGTTTACACTCAAGGTTTCTTACTTTCTTTTTTATTTTAAAATTTTTTTAAAAACAAATTTATTAAATTTAGAAAATGCATGCAATTATAATGGAAAAACTTATCATGTTGGTGATGAAGTTCAAATAGGTTTCCTTCGAATGGAATGTGAAAATGATGGTTATAAAGTTGTTGGTTAGTTAGTTATTAGTTAGTTGCATTTCTTGCTTTTGGAGAAATTAACTTTTTAAAAACAAAAAAAGAGACTAGTTTTTAACCTAAAAATAAATTCCATAGTTTTGGAAGCTTCGTTTAAAAAAATAATGTTTGCGTCTGCAAATTTGTTGCGAGAATTTTGAGTTTTTTAACTTTGCGAATTGGTTGTTTTTCTAGGTTGCTATTACCTTGATTCCAATAACAAACCCGTTCCCCTTGAACGTGGAGCTAAAAAAGAAGATGGTAAAGTAGTTCATTATTGTGAAGAAAAGGATGGAGATTTGCGATATTCAAGTGTTTGTAAGTCCATCATTTTCCATTAATTTTTTAAAGAATTTTCTAACTCCCAATGTTTTTAAGCTAATGGTTGCACTAAAAATGGAAAAGAATATAAAGAGGATGAAGAATTTAAACAAAATCATTTAAAATATCAATGTGAACATGGACAAGTTAAAATTCTTGGTATGGCTTCTTTTTGACAGGAAAAATAAAGGATGTAAATATTTTTTAAGGTTGCTATGCCGATGATGCCCGAGATATGAAAATTGGTGAGGATATCGTCGATGAAGAAAAGCATATGGTTCATCGATGCTACCGGTAAAGTTTTTCCTTTGCTGCAAAACTTTTAAAAAAAAATTTCCGCTGCAATGATACAAATTTTTTTTCCAAGCCATCCTTCAAATTCCATCCTAATTTTTTTATAGCCTTGGTGGTTCGATTGAATATCATGAATATTCTTGTGGGGTTAATGGTGCAGCAAAAGATTGCAAACCCGAACCCATTCCATCCACACCCGATGATGCCCCATCTCTTGCACCAGGACTTAAAGTTCCTGGATTTTCATCGTTCGCCATCGTTCAAGTATGTTTTAAAATATACTTTTAAAGACTTTTTAAAATATTCTTGGTTTTTTTAGACAATGGATGGAAAAGCAGCAAGTCCAAATTCATTAAAACTTGATTTAAATAAAATCATGGCAGGTCAACATTAAAAAAAATTTTTATGCATACAAAAACAATTTTGTTATTTTTTCTTTTAAAATTAAAAAAAAAGTTGTAATTACCCAAATATTTTTTATTTTTATTTTTGAATAGCAACGTCTAGAATTTTTTATGTTGAATAAAAATCTTTCATCGAATATAAAAGTTTGTTTAGAAAATATTAAAATCGGCCTAAATTATCAAAACCAAATATAAACCACGAAAAAAAAGATTTATAAAAAAAAAAGAAAAAAAATACATACAAACATATTCATCTCGAATTTCTTTGCTTCCGCCTCGAAGAAGGAAACATTTCAAAAATGCTAACGACTTTAATTTTGGGTTCAATGGGTACAAGATTTGATATATCTGGAACACGAGGCAGCTCTTCACCATCAGCGTCTGCAAGAGATTCATTAAGAATTTGAATTTTCTCATCTCCTATTTTAAATGGATCAAATTCTTGTTTTTCTAATGCATTTTTATTATTTTCAAATGTTGTTGATACTGGCAACATAGTTGCTTCAAATTCATTGGAACCGCCATCTTTAATTTCATTATTGGTTTCCCAAAAAATAGAGGAATCATCTTCTTCTTGTTCGAGCATCAAAAAAGGAAATTAAAAAATTAAAAACAAAAAGGTTTTTTTTAGTTTTCTTTTTACCTTCATTTCAAAATATGCATCTTCATCCCGACAAATATATCCATGTTCGCAAGAGCAACGTAAAAATTTCTTTAAATGTCTCAAACCTTGCTTCTTCCACAAAACATTAAATATTTTAGCGTCAGTCCAATGCGAAGTTTTTTTAGCTAAAAAAATTCGAAGGAAAAAATTATTAAAATAAAACAATTTAAAAAAAGCTAGCGATTGATTTTTTTTTCAAAAAACTTTGAAACGTTTTTAGTCCAAATTTCCATATAAAAAAATTTGTTTATCAAAAATTTCGAATTCTAGCGACACAAATAAAAAAAATTGTGAAATTAAAAAATATAAATGGTAAAAATCAGAAAAGTTTAATGAAGTGTATGTCATAGCTTTTTTTGCACTCAAAAATTTAAAGTTGTTATTAAATTTGAATTTGTTCATTAAATCTAAGTTTTTAAAAAATGCTTAGGTGTGTGTGTGTGTGTTTACTTACTAAAATGCTTTAAAATATTATAATTATGTTCTTCAATTTCATAAAAGCATGTTTGATGGATGGGTTTATGATTGTATGGACATTAGTCAAATGTGCAAATTGTTTTAATTCCATCAATAATATTATTACTGTTGTTGTTGTTGCTATATTTATTTGGAGAAGAGTTAATATTATTTGTCGTTATTATTGTTAATGGTGGTGGTTGTTGTTGAAATAACGATTCATGACACCAATGACAACAATTTCGAGGAAATAATTTTTGATAATCAAAGTTAGGAAGAAGATTTGAATTTTTTGAAGAATGAGATTCACTAAAAAAAATAAAAATAAGATTTTTTAGTAGTTTTCGAGTTGTAAGTATTTTCAGTTTTTATCTATCTTCAAAAAAAATTTAAGTTAAATATTTATACCTTTTTAAACGTCTCCATTGTTGCCTTTCCCTTGAAAATTTAAATGGTTTCTGTTTCATTGATTGTTAAAGTTATTATAAAAAAAGTAAGTTGAAGTTGGTAATATAAAAAATCGTGATAAGTTTTTCTAAAATTCAAATGCTTCAGTAATAACTTTCGATGATGAGTTTAGGGTTGTTAAAAGCCTCGAAAGCAACAAAAAGAAAGAAAACGAAAGAACTTTAAAAAAAATATATTTTGGGAAAAAAAGCAAAAAGCTATAATAAAAAAAAAGCGAAGAAGCAAACGACGACAACAACAACCTGAAAAATGCCAAAATACATAAAATAATATTGAGCTATTTTTGTAAAGCTAGTAGTTAGTTATCCTCCTCTATTCTCATCCTGAAAACAACTCCAACGTTGTTGTATTCTGATGAAAGATGAAAAAATGAATGATTGCGGTTGTCGATAGTAACGATAACGACGACGACGACGATGAAGATGAAAACCAAAACAAAATAATTGTTTGTAGCACAGATATAATAAATTATCTATCTTTCATAAAAATAAAATATAGTCCTTGAAGAAGCTTTATTGTTGCTTTATAGCTAGCTGCTGTGTGTTACCATTAACAACGACAATAACAACAATCGGGTAAACATAAATCATCAAAAAATTAAACTAACATCTAAAAGGATAAGGTGTACAACAGTGTTGTCACGCCGCCGCCGCCGATATCTGCGCCGCCGCCGCCGGCGGCGGCGGCGGCGGCGGCGGCGAATATTTTGGATTGGCGGCGGCGCCGCCGTCGACAGCGATACAAAAAATTTAGTTTTAGAAATTATCAAAGGGATAACCAAGGCAATTATTTTTTCAGAATTTCCTAAATTCAACGTGATTTCTTCTTTGGTATATTTTTTCTCGATATTAGAGCGATCCAAAGAGATATGAGGACCAAACAATAATGTTCTAATTTTTTTTTGAAAAATTTTTAAAATCCAAAGGGTCCTCCCTTTGGTAAAGTTTGTACTACAAATTAACGCCGCCGGCAGCGCCGCCATCGCCGCCGCCGCCGCCGCCGGCGGCGATGAAATAAAAATATGACAACACTGGTGTACAATATCGGCTGAGGTAAGAATTCTCATGAGCTTCAATTAAATGATTCCATCCAAGTTTTTTTAAAACCTAAAAACAATGAAAGGATAGAGACGAGAACTTTTTAAATAAAAAATGCAAACTTCAATGATAACTTCTTCAACAAATTTAAAATCAGGAATAGTTTTATTTTCCTCTGCAATTTTGTTCAAATGAAAAAGAGCTGTTCCATAATTTTCAAAAGCTAGTGCTCGTTTGATTAAAATAAAGTCTCGTCTCTTATCACATTCTTCCACCCATTTCAAAATTTCATTACATTCCTTATCAATTATGAACAAGTCGGAATAAATATTTCTTTTAGTATCGTTTATTTTTTGTGAATTCTGAACGAAGTTAGTATCAAGATTTTCTTCAATTTCATTTAAATTCTTTTCTTTCAAGTTATCAGTGGTAAAAGTTTCATTGCAATATTTTTCTGGTGAAGTTGTGTTTTTAATTATTTTATTTGATTGATTTTTTGATGGAAGTGCGTTAATAAATTCGTTATTTTCTTTGCTTATGGTCAACATGTTTTCCAAATTATTTCCATGGGACACACCATTGCTTGTTGAGTAATTAGAGTTTTGACTTTTATGATTAGTTACAAAACTTTTTAAAATCCCGCATGCATTTACTAAAGGCGTCATAAAATTTATAAAGCTTGAGATTCTTGCGCTGATAAAACCTTCTGATGAAATAGTTTCATTTAAGCAAAACTTGCTGTGAAGTAAAGTTGGAAAATTTCCATTCTTTTTTAAGTACAAATTTAATTTCAAATCTATCATCATGTAAAGGGCTTCTACGATCTCATTTTTACGCTCTTCCATCCATGATTGTTTTCCACACTTGTTATTATTATAAAACTCAAGAAATTCAGAAGGATTAACTTTTTCCTTTAATGTTTTTACAATTGTTTCCATTTTATCCAAATCTTTTTCATTATAAAATTTTTCAGTTAAAAATAAACACGCTGCGACTTTTTTTTGAATATTTACGTCCAATTTTAAACCATTCTAACAATTGTTTTTCTTCTTTTTTATAAATAAAAAAATTCCACATCGAAGCTACAAATAGAAATTAACAGAAGAGAGTTAATAATAAGATTTTTACCTGGTGATAAATAATTCATTACTATGGTATTGATGAGACTACTGAAGGGTTGGGGTGCAGGAGGTAAAAAACAAATCCACGAAATTTTAAAAGTGTGGTTTTCTATTTTAAATGTTAATACGGCTTTTACAAATCTTTCATTTGGCAGTTGATAATATGATATTTCATCATAAGTAAACGGTTCATATTTTAATATTAATCGTTCTGATGTTTTCAGTAAATAAGTATCGTTTTCCCTTGAAGCTGTTGTTGGAGGTACGCATTTTAGTTTTTTGATAAATGGCGTCTTAAAGTATATTTTTACTTCAATTTTAAACGATTCATAGATATCAAAAATATCATAATCACAACACCAAAGCTTGCCAATAATAAGATATTTTCCCTTTTCCAAGGACACCTGCAAGGTTATTTTAAAATAAAATAAAACTAAATATATAATTTACATAATAACATCCATCAAGTTCAGAGACGAATTTATTTGATGCGGTATAAATATGGTGTGATTGTGAATGAATTGAGAACATTTCATTATTAGAAAAAGCTTCAAAAGAATATTTGGCTTTTTCAGGTACTGAAATATAAATAATATTTTAAAATACTTTTAGTTAATTATAATAAACCTATAAAATCATAATAAACAGTTAAGCAATGCATTTCATTTTCATAAAATACTGTTTCATTTAATTCTATTTCAGCTCTAGTGGGAATTAAATTAAAAGAGCATTTTGTAAACTTCAATTCAAACGAAGAAAGATTTAAATTTTGAAGATAACTTCTAATTGGAAGAATTTCTTCCATTTTTACTGGCCAAAATAGAGAACTAATAGGCGTGGAAATGCAAAGAGATTCTGTTATTTTCAGACCATAAAATTCTAAATTAACATTAAATTTTGATAAACCAAGAAATTTGCTCTCTTTTGCTAAACAAATTTCCAAAGCTTTATTATAATTAATAGGGAAACAAACGCTATTGCTTTCATTGTTATTTGCAAAATGAAAACTTTTTGCATTCTTTCGACATGAATTAACTTTCATATTTGTATTGTAAATAATATCAACAAACAGGAGTTTCATCATAATAAGTTAAGCTTAAAGCGCATTGATGACTATTGGGCGGAGGCTTAACCAAAAAACGATATGGCACCTCAGGTTCAAGAATAATTTCACGTTTAATTGTATAATTTCCTTCAACTTTTTCAGGAACAATTACAGTAATGGGTACACGAAATAGAGCACCAAGAGAAGGATTTGATACATCAATACCAGAAATTTCAGCAAAATGGCACATTCCAGGTTTTAATTTTGTTGTGTCAATTTCAACATCGAATGAATCTTCTTTTGGTAAATCAAATGATTTAGGACAATCAATAAAACCTGCACCATTATCGCTTATTTTTAGTAAAACTCTTGCTTTAAAATAACTTTTACTGTCATAAACTGAAACAGTTTACTTTGTTACACCATATATTAACAATAATATAACTAAAAGCAAACTAACCAATCGATACTGCGAATTCTGCTTGGATGTTTACAGTAATTTTTTTGATGCCGTTATTTTCTTCAGGTATGGAAAGACTATTTTCAATGTAAATTCCAGCAGAAAATAAATTTTCTTTATTTTTGACAGAGATTCCGATGTTTGTCAAATATTTTGGAATTCCATTCAAAAATTTCTTTAAAAATTCAAATGCCGAAAGTATTTGGATTATGCCATGTCCAACTGACAACTTGTTGCTTCTTTCTAGTGATAAAGCTGTATTTGTTAAAGCTATTTTAAGCCAAAATGGTGATATTGCAATTGAATTATCTCTTAAAGCTGTTATTAAACATGCAATGTTACCACAAGCATTTGGAGAGCTTAAACGTGTTCCATGATTTAATTCATTATTTTTAGGGAAGCTTCTTGGTAGCATGGTAATAGCAGCCCCTGGAGCTGTCAAAGTAATTCCTATGGAACTGTTTTTAAGGGGACCGCGGCTTGACCAATTATAAGCCGTGGAAGAACTTGCGTCTGATACTTCATACAATTGTTTTTTCATATCAGATGAAACCACAGCGCCAATAATGAAAAGTAAATCAAAATATGTCCATTTATCATAAGATGTTGTGGAAAGGCAAGAGCCTTCGTTTCCGCCTGAAGCAACAATAATAACCCCATATTTTTCAGAAATATCTTTCATAAAATCAGCACTAAAAATCGTAAATTTATTATCTTAAATAAATAGCATTATGGCTATTAAGCTGTATACTGTGTAAATGTCCGATATTTGCATAAACCTATTACAATTTATTAAAAATATTTTATTACCATGAATTTGAAGGACTTCCAAAAGAGAAATTGATAATATCCACACCCATTTCAACACATCTTTGCAACTGAATTTTAACGATGATTTAGAAAGAAAGAAAAACTATTAATGTAATAAACGTACTGCTCTTAAATGCGCTTTTTGACAGCAATGTCCTTCTTTGCCTCCAATATTCATAAAAACTATTTGAGCTCCAGGAGCAAGACCACATGGCTCGTATGGAAAGTAAGCCGCAGCAACTTGGGCCACAATAGTTCCATGATTATGCTGAGGTGTAATAATTTCTAATAAATTTCCATTCTCGTAAATATTCAAACAATATGAAACATTATCGGACATAAATCCAAATTCATGCTCATCTTTGTAGTTTGTTAGGACCTTTTCATTTCCTACTTCGCCACAAAATGAAGTATCAATGGCTGCTTTCCATTTAATTCCATCATTCCAAACAATGCAATCCAAAACCAAAGATTCTTTTAATAGATCTTCAGTTGATTTTAAATATTTCTCTAAAAATTTTGAATCATCATTCACTTCACTATTTTTTGATAAATTCAAATTGAATTTATCTTGCAAATCTTGGTTTTTTTGACTAGTAAATTCCTTTCGTGATTTCTGCAAATATACTGTTAAAATCTTATATACACAATAGATGACATTTACTTACACAAATTTTTTCCAATGCTTCCTCAGCAAATAATTCATAAACGCTTTTAATTCCTAAATGCCATTCATTTGAAGAATTTTTCCATGATTTGGGAATCTAAAAAATAAAAATTAAAAATCGATTAAAAGAATGGCTACCTTCAAGAATGTTAATGACTCATTATTTTCTTCTTATATACTTACATTTAATTTACGACCTGTTAAGCCAATGAGGATTCCATTTGCATCCATTTTTTTCACAGTTGAAGTATCAATATCCCCATTACCAGTAAAATCAATGCAATCAACAATTTTAGGAAGATCAGTTGTGGTTTTTTGCAAACCGGGTAAGCTTACATCGATTCCCAAATCAAGAATGGCAATTAATACACCTCTTCCATCATATTCTGGATATCTTCGCAAAAATTCAGACTAAAAATGCTGTCTAAGAAAAATTTTAGATAAACAAAAAATTGAGTTACTTGTTGAGTGATTTCTTTTGGAATGTAATCCTTCAACGGCTTTTCTTCGTTTTTCTCCTTATCCGACATTTTTTAGTAACCAAATAATCAAGAGAATTATCCGTGATAAAAAGAAATATTTATAAATGATAAAAAAAAAGTTGTTTTGATGCATAAATTTTAAGCTGTTTATGAATTTGTTTTAAGGCGACTAAGTTTACCTTGTATCAAAGCTCAACGCCTTTGAAGGATTTTGCTCACATATTATGCGCTAATGCTAGGTCAATACCTTTCATTTATATTGCATTTTTGGTCACCAGAATCCCGTTTCTTTAATTGAGACAAATCTCTAACAATCAGCTGAAACTTTTTTTGTTATTGCAGTTTTGAAAATGGATAAAAAAAAATGAGTATGTCTTCTTTCTTCTGTTTAGTTTGCTTTAAATGGAACAAACATATCGCATAATGATTTTTTAAAAATGAAAATGTAAATGAGATTTTTATTTTTTCATACAATATAAAGCTTTAAAAAAAGGTTTAACAATGAAAAAAAAAATTTAAGCCTAAATTGCTAGATTCTAAGTTTTATATAAATAAATGAAACTTAAAAAAAGATTGATAGAGCGCGAAATCGCATTCATCGATATTTTCTACGACGTCCAGCTTTTCCAGCTCTTTCATTGTCAGTTAATTTTTCGGCAGCAGTAACGGGTTCAGCAGTGGTATTAATGGCAATAAAAATTCCTCCAAAACAACATGGAATATCGCGGGCAATAATGGATTCATTTGGTGGACAAATGAGGAGGCTGCAGCAACATACATATTTCCATGGAAGTGTTTCTTTGAACAATCGATGACGAGAAGAAACTCGATCAGAATCGGTTCGATTTGAACTATAAAAAAGACGGGTTAATTATTTCTTTTCTAGAAAGTAAAAACAATTACCATTGATGGTTTTCAGTTCCTTTTGTGACAGCAGCATTTGCAATGGCATTATATAGTTGATAAGTAATCATATGAGGATTAGGTTGGGGTCGTTTTAAACAATTTGCAATACAATTTCCCCATTTAGTAACATCATGAATGGCATTATTTAACATAATAGGTAAGAAGCCATCCAAAGTATTTTTATCCACTCACAAATAACCATTTTTAACTGGATGAGATTGATTGCATTTAACACAATATCGGCCTTCATAATTTGAGATTCGTGTGACTGGATGATTCTCTCCACATTCACAATGCATTACAGCGCCTTTGGTATTTATTAAATTTTTAAATTCATCCAAACGAACTTGTAAAGAATAAAACAAGTTTGCTGAAAGAGAAAAATATTTTTAAAAAATGAATTTTTACATCCGTTAAAATAAAAACTCACAGGTAATTGTTCCAATTCTTCTAAATATGTCTTTTTCCTATCATCAGTGCAAATTATTTCATAAGCGGCTTCAAGAAGACGATAAGCATCCTCGCATCCAACATTACGCTTTTTAACAGGATTTATAATTCAAATAGTTTTTTAAAATAAAATATTTGTTTCATCAAGGTTTGAATTTTTAGTTAAACCTAATATAGAGAATGCATCCGCATTGGTGCAATCATAAAGTCGTTCCAACACATCCTCACAATATAATGGAATTGGAGCATTCAAAGGCAAATCAATTTGGCATTCAATTGCTCCACATTTTTTAATTTGTTCAATTAAATCTCGGACACTTTTAAAAGCAGCACTAATGGTACCAATAAAGAAAGAGGAAATAAAGTGATACAAACTACTAAATAATCTTTTGATGGAATCCGTAAATGCATAGTATGAAAGCACCAAAACATTTGAAACCAAATTAACGAAAAATATGAATGATTGATAAATAGCTGAACCAAGAATGGAAGTAACTGAACCCAAAATTGTGGGAATCATAAGTTGAAATCCATTTTTACGACGTCGATGTCGTTGAGATGAAATCCGTTATTGTTTAGCATTTTTACGTTTTTCAAAAATTGCACGAATTTTATTTTCGAGCTTTTTCATTTTTTCATTTGCTTCTTCCTCCGATACTTTTTCATTAGCAAATTGTTGCCGAATTTGTTCCTTTTCTTCCTCCTCTTGACGCTGATATTCGCTTTCATCAAAATCATCATCTTCATCATCACTCGGACCATTTTCAAGTAAGAAATCATTGCACTCTAAAATGATTTTCATATATTCTAATTTCAAAGATATGTAGTTAAATTATTACTGTTAAAATCAGATTGAACTAAAGCCACATATCGGCTACCCGCTTTTTGTTCATCCGATTGTTTTGCATCAATTGTTTTAGAATTTGATTTACATTTCTTTTTTCGTTTAATTTTTTGAAAATCTGGAGCAGCCGTAGGAGTTGTAATAACGGAGCTTGAACTGGAGTTTTTTGAATTTCTATAATATACTTTTATATATTTAAATAGTCTTTTGAGGAAAAAATTAACCAGAAATTCGAGGTATATTTGTAATGATGGGATTTAATCTTATTTGTTAAACAACGGTAATTAAAAATTTTCTTTACATATATTTTTTTTACTTTTATTGTAATTGGAAACAATAACTTCTTCAGTCACATCAATATTACAAAAAAAAGGCAAAGAAAAAAAATTCTTAATTTTAAACCAAATCATCAAAGACTTGTTTTTTTTAATTCTTTTTTTCTTTTGGTTGTCCTTTTTTGATTTAAACTAACCACCAACTTTCTTTCTTTCTAATTATTTTATTTTAATTATTTTACAGGAAAATTAGTCGTCATCGATCAAACCCAATAATAAAATAAACTGTTTTTCTCTTTTCATTTCTTCCATCCAAGGTCATATTGTTGCTCTGTTGTCGGCAGCCACCGCAACACAGCAATCATTATTACAAATACATAAATAAATATTTTTGCGTTGTGGAGTGTTTGATTCGATTCAATCAAAAAAAAGAAAAAAAGTAAGAAAAAACTATTCTTTTATTTTTATTTTTGGAATTTGTCATTACTTTTTTCTTCTTACTTTTTTTTCATTTTCTTACGTTCTTGACTTTTATTTGGAGTTGTTTTAAAGAAGAAAAATAATTACTAAATGGCGTTGCCGATCTGGTATTTTTAAAAAAAATCTGAAGAAAGAAAAACGGTTCATTAATTGCAAAGGCTTTTTTCTTCGATTTTTTGTTTTGTTTTGTTGTTTTTACGTCAACAAAAAAAAAATTTCTATAAAATGATAGAATTTAAAACTCGACTTTTTTTGTTAAATAAAAACCCAAAAATTTTATTTAAAATTAAAAAAGAATTTTTTGTTTGATCTTTTGCAACTTTTTGATTGAATGAGTGGGTGGTGGCCAGAGCTGTCGAATTTCGAATTTCGAACCGAATTTCGAACCGAATTTCGAATCGAATTTCGAATTTCGAAGCTTCGAACGAATCGAACTTCGAAAGTTTCGAATTTCGAATCGAATCTTCGAAATTCGATTCGAAGATTTTCGAATTCGAATCGAAGCTTCGAAATTCGATTCGAAGATTTTCGAACATTCGACAGCTCTGGTGGTGGCGGCATTCAAGAAAAATGTGAATGAATTTGATTCATTTTTCTTTAATTTTTACTTTTATTTTTTACTTCATTTTTATGACGTACGTAGCAGTGTTGTCGATTATTCGATTAATCGAACGATTAATCGAAAAATAACCGATCGAAATTCGATTATTTTCGATTAATCGAACGATTAATCGAAAAATAACCGATCGAAATTCGATTATTTTCGATTAATCGAATCGATTAATCGAGACTTCCGATTTTCGATTTATCGATCGATAATCGATAATTGAAAATTTTCGATTATTTTCGATTAATCGAATCGATTAATCGAGACTTCCGATTTTCGATTTATCGATCGATAATCGATAATTGAAAATTTTCGATTAATTTCGATTAATCGAAATCGATAATCGAAGCATCCGATTATCGATTAATCGAGTCACAAAATTATCATTTTTTTGGTTCATTCCAAGCTTTTTTTTTGTCTTTTTTGCATGGGAAAAAGTTTAAAATGCTAGTTTATGTGTTAATTTTAGTTATTTTTAACCTTTTTGAGCCATTTTCTCCACAATCACACACTTTTCATTTTTCGAAAGTTACGGAAAATATTTTTGTCTTTTATAAATTACTATTTCGCATGTTTTCAAAATCTGGATTTCAAATTTGCGCAGTTATTAAAAAGTAAATTAACATATTACTTGTGAACACATGGGTACTTATAAAAAATTTAAAATGAGTGTTACCCTATTTTAACAATATAAGAAAACAATTAAAATCCTCTTTTTTATGCGAAACAATGTTTTACAAGCTTTGGATGATTCCATAATGCATTAACGTGGTAAAAATAGCAATTTTTTAAATTCAATTTTTGGGCTAAAAACATTTTTTAAATTGGCTTTGAAGTCCTAAAACCCTTATTTAAAATCAAAATTTATAATAATAAAAGCTTAATTCAATTTTATAAATAAAAAAAACATTGTTTTTATTATCTGTGAAGATTCGATTAATCGAATCGATTAATCGGCCGATTAATCGAAAATCGATAATCGAGACTTTCGATTTTCGATTAATCGATCGATAATCGATAATTGAAAATTTTCGATTAATTTCGGTTAATCGAAATCGATAATCGAGGGATTTCGATTAATCGACAACACTGGTACGTAGTGAATGTTTGCCTAATTAGGTTACAAAAAAAAAATATATGAAATCATAGACAATTATTATTAACATCTTTAAATATCTTTTTTTCATTTTGTATCAAAAAATTCGACAGAAAATTTTCATCGAAAGAAGAAATGCAAGTTTAGTAAAGCTTTGTATTTTTTGATATTTTTAAAGTTTATTTCTCGATCGAAAAAAATTGGGATACATATTTTCTCAGTGCCACGATATTTTTTTTCTTCCAATGCCTGTCTCCTCAGAACTTTTTAATTCATTTTAAAAAATAAACAAAAAAATCAAAACAAAACCAAAAATTTCTTGCCTCATTTGTACGCCATTTTTTAGTTTTAACTTTTCTTTCAGCAACCACCTTATTTTTTCCATTCTTCATTCTCAATAATTTACTTATGTTTAAATTTTTTTCCACAAAACAGTAAAAAACGCGTTTTTTAACATGAAAATGTTGTTGATTCATTCATTCTAAAAATTTTATGCCTCTTTTCTTCCTCCTACAAAACTAAAACTAAAAAAAACTAAAATAAATAAATTAAGACGCATCAACTTTTGAGACTCTTCCTTCAAAATCACTTTACTTACTCCATCAAAGTTTAGGAAAAGAATGAATTTTCTTAATTCAAATAATTTTTTATGTTTCTCGACATCGTGATTTTTTTTTCGATCAAAAAAATCAAAATTTAGTTTTAATTTAGGGTTTTTTTTAGAAAATTCTCCATCTTAAAAAAACAATGATTTCAAAAAGAATAGTATTGATTGGAATTTTAATGCTCATTATTCCATTTATTATTATTGAAGCTCAACGAAGTCATCATAAACGTCGAAGACATGTGTAAGAATTATAAAAAAAAAGGTTTCAAAGGCTTTTCTTTGTAATTCGCTTCTTTGATCCCAAAAAAAATTTTTTTTTGATGAAATTAATTTTTGGATTTGAGACGTCTTTAAACTAAACTTTTTTATATATTTCGAGGTATTGATTAACCCAAAAAGTAAAATTGTTTTTTTATAAAATGCGTTTTACAAGTAATAATCCTGAAAAAAAACTGGGACACTTTAAAATTAATATTTTGTTAAAAAAAATTGATAATTAAAAAAAAGTCAAATTTTAGATGCGTGAATGGCCGTGAAATTGCTGGAAGTCGATGTGAATGTAATCCAAATTTCACTGGAGATCATTGTGAAAGATCCATGCATTGTCATGGAAAATCAAGAAATGGCGATGGAAGGTAAATATATTTAACAACCATAAAAAAAGTTACTATAAAAATATTGTTTATCTCGACCCACAAATTTTATTTATTTTTTTGGAATAAGCTTTTCTCGATTTTTAACTTTCTAAAATAATACCAAAAATATTATTGATTTTAGTTGCAAAGAATGTGAAGAACAATATTATGGAGAAAGTTGTGATTTAATGAATTGCACCCATGGAACCCAAGATGAATTTTATCAAAAGTGTATTTGTGAAAAACCATATAGCGGTGATTTTTGTGATACTCTTTTAACTGCGGATGTTTATTTATATTATAATTCTAAAATGGTTACAGCTGTAAGAAAAATTTTCCAAAAATCGTTTTATTGAAAAAAAAATTTTAGATTGGCCCATTGGGTGCATTAACAATAATTCCATTATTTTTAATTTATTATGGTTGTGAATTTATGGCTCAAAAGCGACAAGTTAAAAGAATTGGTGAAATGATGTCTGATCAAAATGTAACAGTTGATAGTCAAGCAGTGAAAAATTTACTTGATGAATAATAAATTTTTTGATAACTGTTAAATGGAGAAAAAAATAAATAAATTAGTTTTATAATAATTTCACATTTTTTGTTTTTCAAATTTCATAAGAAACCTTTAAAAAATAGAATAAGAGAAAGTGAAAAAAAAGGTTTGGTAATTGTTGTTGGGTTCCTCCGTCTCAGCGCGTTGATAAACCCTTTACATCACCACATCACATCACATTCCATTCCCAAAAAGTCATAGTATTGGCATACCAAGTTAAAGGGCATATCATACTTTTGATCAACAAATCACAAACCAGATTCATGCTATACGACAATTCTCAACGGAACATGATCATATCATCTAAAAATGCGACAATGAAATTGATCATCAATGAAGATCAATTAACTCTATGTAAACCATCCAAAAAAAACTCAGGCATTTTTTGTCGATAGCCGCCGCCAGCTATGATTGTGCATGATGATATTAATCATCCTTTTGATCTTCAAATCCGCCTGAAATCCAAACATTTAAATCATATCTAAGTGAATCGCCATTTACCATCTCCTCTTCATTTTCATGCATTGAAATAAAAAAAAGTCATAGTAGTAGTTTCAAACTTAAAAAAAATTTTTAAAAATAAAGCTTTCATATAACAAGTTTTTTTTTTCATTCTTATCTTTGTTGATTTGGATAACTAAAATAATAAATTTGCATAGAAACGACGCATTAACTAACAGACAATAAAAAATTTCGAGGAAGCATTCATTTTGCAAAACTTTTTTTTTTCTCATCGATTTATTTACAAAAGAAAAGTAAAATGAAAAAAAGGAATAGCAGAAGTAAGAAGAATTTATTTTTATATTATATAAAATGGTTTATATAATTAATTTGTTTTTTAGAGAAGCCTATCAAATTCAGAGATGTGTATATTACACGTAATCGTGCAAAGTTATTACAAAATGTAAGTTATATTTGTTGTTGTCTTTTTTAACTATGTTTAAGTTTTTAGGATGATCGCGAACAGGGCTGTGCGATATCAAAATCGATATTTTTCGATATTCTCAAATTTTGCAATGAAAACAAAAGGTTTTTTCAAATTTTTTTATCTCAAAAAATTCATTTTTATATGTTTTATATATATGCCAAAACAGCTCGGCATATTTTAAGAAAAAAATAAAGATATTGGCAAAATATCGAATCGATATATCGATATCGATTTCGATATTTGCACGGAAAAATCGATATATCGCACAGCCCTGATCGCGAAGTTCAAGAAGCTGTGGAAAATCAACCACCAGAATCGTCACCTTTACTTTTAAATGAAGCACTACAAAATCCATCATCCAATGTACATGTTTTACAAAGTGATAAATTGCGATGGGTAAGTATTTTATTTCAAAATATGGAAACAAAATAAACTAACATTATTGTTTTCAGCATCATTTCTCTAATTGGGTAAATGAAGATAGTGACATATGTCCCGAACCTGATTTTAGTGATGTAAGTTATTTATTTTATTTTGCTATTATTTTTTACATGTAAAAATTCAAAAATTGCAATTTCTCTAACGTACATGCATATGGCACAATACCTTTTCGTATACAATTATTACTTCTTAAATTTAGAGTTATGTACATAAAATAATTCATTCACAATTGCTGATAATTTTTTGTTTGTTTCAGGATGATTCTGATGAAAGTACATTGAGCGAAATGAGTGATAATGGTGATGCATCGTCTGGATATTCGTCGACTGAAGGTGATGATGATGAGTATGATAATGTAAGCTATTTTGTACTTTGTTAAACTTTCTTTTTTGTTAAACAAAAATCTTTCGTTTATTTATTTACCCTTCTTTTTTTAGACAAAAGAATATCTTCCTATAATTTTTGATACTCTTATTGGTAAAAATGTTGAAAAAACTATTTATCTTACGGGTGAATCTATCTTCAAATTTTGGTAAGTATAATAATGCAAATCAACATAACTTCTGTATAAACCATGACTATATAACTTTTAGGAAAATTGTTGTAGCTTTGAATGAAACAAGAAAGAATATTATCAAAGAACTTAAACGAAAATTAAAGAAGTCAAAGAAATTCTCTTCTGAAGATGTTGTTTATTTCAATGCCAAAATTGACTTAATTGGATCAAACCTTAATGGCTTCATTCCGGCTATTTCAAAATTAAGAGCAACTTTTATTCGTAGATCAAATAAAAATCAAGTATTGTTTCAAGGTTGTAAATACTCAAGAAGTCATCAATTACCATATCGTTACAAATGTACATATAATGCTGATCCCGATGCTGAAGATTTTGATTATTCATTGTATAATTGTATGGGATATCTTGAACTTGATGAAAAGGGTTATCTTCAACCTGGAAGTTTTGTAAGACATTATCATGATCCTGTTAAAAATGTAAATTTTAAAAAAATGGTTGCGTCTTTATATTTTTAACATATTTTAGTGTTATCTTGATAAATACCGCGCTAAACAAGTCCTTGCAAATTTTGATCATGTAACTACTGAACGTAATGAATTTCGAAAACGAAATAAATTCAATCTATTTTTGGATGAAAAGTTACAACAAGCTTTAAAATATGGGTAAGTAACTTTAGCCTAAAATAACATAATTACTGGATTCTTTTTCAAAACGCTATTTCTTATAAACAAATTTGCTATTTTACTTTTTAGAATTGAAGTTCGACGAATCAAATCGATGGAATGTGTGATTGATAAGAAATTAGACGAGCTAAGATTATTAAACAATTCTTACGAAGGTATGTTGTTGGAATGATATTTTCTAAAGTTGTCCTTTTCTTTGTTGAACAAACAAAATATATAATACAAGAATTAATCCGCTTTTTATTTTTAGATGAAGAAAACTACTTACCGTCGTTCATTAAATGGGTTGAATTTTTTCGCATTCATGTTAGAATTGATAATTTAGAAAAATATCACAAACATGCATTACAACATCGAAATGAGCTCATCGCTGAATCAATTCCTTCTTCCATTAAAACCAAAGAAGATGTTCGTCATAGTGCTTTGAATACTCTGGATATTATTGAAAAAGATAAGCGTTTTGTTCTTTTGAACAACAAATGGTTGAGTTGTACGCAAGAATACGATAGCCGTAAGGTAAATGTGTGAGTTTTTTTATTATTATGTTTTGTTGTTTGTTTAAAAATGGTCTACATAGATTCGAATGGTATTTTAACCAAGTATTCATTAAATCTTTGAATAATAATGACCTTCGATGTGTATTGTCATTGAGAATATTCTCTTTATAGCTTTAAAATTTTATCTCGAAAAATTATTTAACAAATGGATAGTGTATAATTTTTAATCCTCTTTTTTTTAGAAGCGATATCATGGAGAATATTTGTGTAAAGTTTATGAAAGAAAAGGCTGAAATGAAAGAAAATGTGGGCGCTTGTGGCTTTGGTAATTTACGAAGGATGTATTTTAATGGATGCGATACTGAATTTATGGAAAAAGTTTATACTAAATTATTGAAACCAGCACTTGCAGAAGCTATAGCATATTCGCGATGTGATAATCATAAATATATCCCAAAGATGATTTACAGTGGGTACAATGCTGATGGAAAGTGGTGTACAGTAACGGAATATATCAAAGGTGGCACTCTTGATTATCATGTTGAAAATTCAAAGATACCTGATAAAGGAAAACAAACGATTGCATATCAACTTTCGCTGGCTCTTGAATATTTACACAAAAACGATTTAACACATGGGTGAGCTTTCATTAAACGGCTTTAAATGAATTTTATTTTTTAGTGACCTCAAACCTAATAATGTTGGATTGACTTTAACGGGTGATGTTCGACTTTTTGATTTTGGTCAATCTCGTAATGTTATACAAAACAATAAACTTCCATTTTCAAGATGTCCATATTCTGCTCCTGAAGTTGTTCTTAAAGAGCCTGCTGGTTTAGCTGCTGATCGATGGTCATATGGTATTCTTCTTGCTTATTTGATTCAAGGTACAGAACCATTTACTATTACGATGAAGGAACAATTACTTGAAGCAAATAGTTATGGAGAACCAAATCTTGAAGAAATTAATGATGGTGCAGCTAGAGAACTTGTTAATGGTCTTTTACAACATGATCCAAATGAACGTCTCAACAATATTTCTAAACATCATTATTTCAATGGAGTTGACGAAGATGATCCACCATTCAAACCTATAAATATTCTAATGGCTGATACTTCTGAAAATAAGAATAAATGTTTCAATAATTCTGCTGTTACAAGACCTCGAAAGTTTGCTGATATAAAATGTTACTCTAATGATTTTGTTCAGATACATCCAGATCTTCAACATTATGCTCTTAGAATTCCTACTAAAGCTTATTTAAATACCTTTAATAAGAAGAAACCAGGTGGTGGAAGAGACGCCAGATAATTATATGTTTTCCAGTTTTGTAACAAAGTATGTTCCTTTTTTTTAAACATAATTTTGTGCTATGTAACTCAAAAAAGTTTATTTTGTTTTAGATATTTTTATCTCAACCAATGCTCGTTGATGTTGATGGACTTGTGCTTGTTTCTGATGTTTTGCATGGACTTTATATGGTTATCTATGAAAGATTAGAAAAGGAAATAATTTTATTGTAATTTTTTTATGTGAAGTAATAAAAATTTGATTTTGTTTGTTTATTTTGGAGAGATTTAAATTCTTGTTAACGGATGTTACTAAACTTTTAAATATTCATTTTTGATAACCATTTTTGTCACTTTTGCAACCATGATTGCTTTAATTTCACAGTTAATAATCGAAGATTAATATCCAGTAAAAGTGATCGTTTTTTTTAATAAAAAACATCGTTCTTGAAGAATATACCCGCGAAAACTTGTTCCTCTAATCACTGGTTTAGTAAACAATTTTGTTGGGGTTGCAGGAGCAAATTTTGGTTCATTTTTATGTGTATTACCTTTTGGAAGTTGTAATGTAATTAATGGAATGATATGTTTTTCAAGATTTTTAGCTGATATAAATGGACCAACTCGATATGAAGGAAAACAAATTTTCACCATTTATTCCCACAATGACGATAAAGTTGGATTTCATGCATGCGGGAGAAAAGCAAGCGAAATAAATGGTCAAAATAAAGCTTTTGAAAAATCGGGAATGAATCATGATCAAGTTATTTTTGATACTGTTGCATTGCAATATAATCTTGTTTCACTGAAGCAGCAATTATTTCTACAACCGAAAGCATTCCTAAAGAAGCAATAATTTAAACTAACATCATAAGTAAAGCCGCAACAATGAAAACTACAACAACAATTGAAATTGAAGCACCTATAGTTCTTGTTATTGTTGGAAATGAAAATGGTACACTCTCAACAACGGCCATTCCTCCAGCTACTCGAAAGCAAACAACTGTTGCGGAAGTTGTAACATAAAATATTGACGTATCTACGAATTAGTGTGTTGAAATTATTCACACAAAAAAAGAGTTAAAGTTGTTAGAGAGAAGTTATTATTTCAACAACCATTGTTGTTCATATGGAAGAAACATTCATTGGCATCACAGTCCCATATCTTTTCTTGAAAGTGTTAAATCTGTTGCAGAAGATTCACAAAAATTAGTGACTACTCCCAATCCAGAATTGGAAGGAATTCAGCAAGTAGGTGAACAAAATAAACAAAAAATTCCACCAGGTTCATATCGTCTTATTGCACCTCCTACTGCAGAAGAACAAACAACCATCAAGTGCGATAAAGGCGCTGTTCAAAAACTCTTGAACATGTGAATGCATTTTTTGTGTTATCTTTATTTGTGATGGATAAATTAGAAGAAGAATAATTTTGTTTGCAATTTTTTATAAATTAAAACGAACGTTATTTATTTTTTTAAATCGAAAATCAACCATAATCACAACAATCATTCTATGAATTACATATACTACAACAATAATAAACAAACAAAAATATCACTTTATAATAACAGGGTTTTCATCTTGTTCATCATCGGGAGCATCTTCAATAGTAAGTATTTTCCTTGTAAATTTGGGATCATTTTCGTGCGAATGTTCAATTGATTCTGGTTCTTTCATTTTCAAACCACCAGGTTTTAAAGCATCGTTAATAGATTTTTTACGTTCACTTCGTTCCACTTCAGCGGCATCTATAGCAGGAGTACACCACGAAATACCAGCTTGTGAACGTCCATCATCTGATATAGGTCGAATGTTATATGCAGCGCTTGTATCAATATGACTAAAAATGACGTATAAGATTACAAGAGAAAAAAATATAAGAAGCCCTAACCCATGTAATTGCTGAGCGATCAAAGGTTGAACACCACCAACACCTAAAAACAAACATATGGTTAATTATTTAGAAAGTTTTAGAAAAAACCAAAAAAAACTTACGCCACCGAAAAGTTAGGAATGGAGATTGGATTTCAAATTGCCAAAATCTTAAGAACATTACTACTCCACAGATCATAGCAAATATAAGTAAACCACATTTTAACCATTGAATATAAAGTGGTGCAGGAGAAAAATAAACTTCAATAGCTTTTTGAAAGGTTTCAGCTAAACCAATGAATGGACTTCCCAGCATTTCACCAATAACATAAAAAGCACTTGATAGAATTTTGGTATTGATTGGAGTATCTGTTAACGCATCTTTGTAAAATTCCACACAAGGATCTTCCATTCGAGTAAACATTGAACCAAAATATGTTCCAACTGCAGAAAGGTATCCTTTGGGTGCACATGGATTATCACGCATACGTACTTCACGTGCCATTCGTTCAGCTAAAGCTTTCTGAAATAAGGATCATTAAACATTTTTGAATCGTAAGGAACCATGAAAACCGTTACCTTATAATCGTCATTAACTTTTTGATTCACTTCATGAACAAATAATCCAGCAATAATGATAAACATAATCGTTTTTTTGCTTCGAAAGACATTGAAATACAGCAAAAGTCCAATCACTAAGATAATGTCTAATCCAATAAGAAATGGTGTTAATCGATGAAGAAAAGTTATCATAGGATGTTCACGAGCTTCTGCTGCCTAAAACCAACGTTTTATCAAAGAATTCAATAGTAATAAAGTAGCTTACAGGAGTCAAGAAGAGTTCCATTTCACCTTGTATTCTAGCTTTTAAAACTTCAGTTGGAGTTGAATGAGCCAAAAATCTTTTAATCGTTTCAATACCATCCTTTTTGATTGTAACATCAGCTTTCATGTAAACAGCATCTTGAGCATTGATATTTATTCCCAAAGTATGGAAGATAATTGAGATAATAGATTTTGCAAGCGTTTCAGGATTTTCATGCAAACGTTGTTGTAACATTCGAATTTCTTCATCTTTCTTATTGAGCATCTAAAACTAAAACGGTTTCATACATATATTCAAAGACATAAAAAAAGCATAAACACGTGGTGCTACAAAACTAATTAGTGTACATACTTCACGATAAGCATTAATTTGTTCATTGGTATTACAGCTTTCAAATTCATTGACACCATATTTCTCTAGAGGATCATTTGGATTCTTCCATTGACTTCGGTCTATTGTAAGCTCAGGATCGATATGTTCTTCATCATTGTTGACAGCAGCAGCTTTGGATGTAAGTATGATAAACGATGTAAAAACTAGTAACGTTAAATAAAATTCACGCATATTCACTCTGAAAAAAAGAAATATGACTATTTTTTATACAAACATAAATAACAAAAAGCAAGAAAGCGAAACAAATAATTCCCGCAACATCAATTCGCGTCTTTGGCACTATTCCAACAACAATCACAAACAAACAAGCAAAAAATGCAGGAGAAGAAGAAAAAAGTTTGAATTTCATAGTTGCTTGCTTCTCTTTATTTTTTGTCTTCGTTTCTATTTTTTTTTTTTTCGGGTAAAGTCAGAAGACAACGACGACGATGGATTAAAATTCCCTTGAGTTTTTAGAAGACGAAGAAAACAAAAAAGAAGAAGAAGAAGCGCGGGATGGCAACGAAAAAGAAGAAAGAAGCTCCTCCGCTGATGCCGCTTTAAGAAAAAATGGGAGAAAAAGAAGCTTTAAAAATTTGCCGAAGCTCAATTGCCTAAATTTTTTTATTGGTGGTGGTTGTTTACTTAAAGGCTTAGAGAAGACCCTATTGGCACCAACAATAGTATATAAAATAGTTTTTGTGTATTTTCGTTTTACTTATTTAAAGGAGAAAATTTTTTTTTCATCTAATAAACAACAACCAACGACGACGTGTTTTTATTTTTTTTTCGAAAGTTATTTCAAGCTTGGTTGAAAGAAACCTGACTTGACTGACTGATGGGACTTAATGTTCCTCTCTCTCTTATTCATTCATTTAATGTAGTTAGTTGTTGTCAAAGTAAAAATCACATTTTTTTATTTATTTATTGCCGCCTTGCCTCATTATCGTTTTCCTTTTTTTTCTCTCGTCTCATTATCATTTTTTACTTTTTAATTTTACTCACACGTTTGAGCCTTTCATGATTGAATATTGGATGCTTTTCTCAGAAATATTTTGCGTTTGGATGCCTGAATAATATTTACTGTAAATAATAGCTTTCAATAAATTTAAGTATATTTAAAACTTTTTTATTGATTTAATTTTCATCCATGAAAAAAAAAATACTGAAACCATAAAAGCTTTAAAGCTGATCAAACTTGCTAAATCCAAAAAACGCAACCATCTTCCGTAAAGCAAGAAGCAAGCATGTCAGACGCTCACATGCGACAAAGCTATAGCTGCTTGGTTGCCGTTTTAATTAAGCAACACCCATTCAGCTAGCTAGCTTGCAAGCTCAGAAAGCGATAGACTCAACTCAAAAGAGGAAAGAAAGAAAAAATAAATCACCAAACAGCTTTTTCTCTCTTTTTTTTTATTGATTTGATGATTTGTGGTGCTGTTGAAGGGGAAGGAGGAGAATAGAAATAGAAAAAAAGGAATGGGTAAAATATATAGCGCAAAATGAGATACAGAGAAGATGAAGAAAAAAAATTTTGGGAGAAAAAATAAAGAAAGAAAACAAGACGTTCACTTTTATTTTAGTTTTTTTTTCTCATCATCATTGAGCTGCCGCTGTTGCTGCTGCTGCTGTTGGTGACTTGCAGGCAGACATCCTATAAAAAATATAACCGACGACGACAATGACATCGACGACGACGACAAACACCACATTCACAGTCAGCCATCGTCAGCCTATCTATCTATGTATATACCAGCAGCAAAGAGAGGAGAAAAAGAAAAAAAAATCGCTCAACAACAGCAAACGACGAAGAAAAAACGACCGCGCTCAAGCTCTTTCACTTTTTTCTCCTTCTCATTTACTTTCTTTTCCTTTTTCCTTTTGGTTGAATTGAATTGAACTGAACTGAAATACTAAAAGGCAGCAAAGCTCGAACCGAATTATCTTTTTTTTTCTTTTTCTGTTGCTCTCCTTTCTCTTCCCCGGTGTTGTGGTTATATTGCCCGCCACTTTACGGTTTTTTTAATTTTATTTTTGGTTTTTGCTATTACTACTGCTCATGCTATTTGTTGTTGCTGCTGCTGCAAAAATAAATAAATTTTCTTCTTTTTTTAAACGACCCACAAAAAAAAGTTGATGATGGTGGAGATATGACGACGTTGCTATTACTCCACTAACTAACTAGCTGTTTCTCTTTCGTCTCATTATTCGTTAGTTGATTACCGTCAATACACCAAACCATCATCGACCGTTGTCGTCAACGACGATAGATATATTATCGACTGTTGTTGTTTCATTTTTTTTTTGTTACTTTTTCTTTGCTTCGTTTTTTTAACTTTCTTTCTTTTTTTTTGACGAGACAAAATCACTTTGGTGATTTAGCTGATTTTTTTTTTTTGATTTTTTTGATTTTGGTAAAAAAAAAAGGTTAGCGGAAGGTTCAGCATTAGTTAAAACTAAGGTATTTTTGGGTGATGATAAACTAAAAGTCCACTGATGCTTTTGTTGTGTGATAAAGGCTTTTGAGTATCGATCGCATAATAGTTTTTTGAGTCAAAAAAAAGTGGAATGAAAAAAGTTTGGGGCGATCAAGAATGGGAAACTAACTATCCTTGATCAAACGATTAATTTTCTAAAGATACAAGCTTTTTGATGATCCATCAATCAAGCTTTTGATAATCCCAATAAATATTTTTTTGAATGAAAAAAAGTGGATGGAAAGAAAGAAAGTTTTCAAAAAATGCGATCAAGCAACCTTTTTCTCTGATCAATCGATTAATTACCCAAAGATTAAACCTTTTTTTCGTGATAAAGTCATAAAGCCATCTAAAATTTTGGCAAACAGTTTTTTGGAGATCAAAACTTTTGGAAAAAGGTAAAAAAATCAATCATGCAAGAAGCAAAAAATTTTCATTGATCCATCATCGCTTCACAATTGCATTGTCTCCTTTTCCGTGTTATCCCTTTTTCGCTGTCAGACATTTAACCTTTTTCCTTTTGAGCGCGGTTTAGTAATTTTCCAAACAAAAATATTTTTTCTTGTGTTTCATGCTTTTTTGTTGTTTGCGCTTTTTTTTGTTAGAAAACCGTTATTATTATTTTTCTTTCCACCTTCGTCGTGTTGTTTGTAATAAAATTAGTTGGTTGGTTGCTTGCTTGCTGCTGATTCATCATCAATTCCCTTTTTATTTTATTTTTTCTCCTCCTTTCATTTTTTAATCCCACGTGAACAAAAAAAATTTTATATTTCATTTTTTCTCAATAAAATAAAACATATGTGATGTGATGTTGACACAAGTAGTAGTTGGGGTAGCTGTTGTTTGTGTGACTTTATATTATTTGATGATTGCTTTATAATGGGAGGGAGTTGAATGTATGTGTGTTTTTGACATATATGAAAAAGAAGAAGCCTCCCAAAAAAAAAAAAATAAACCGCGTGAACATCAAGAATCTTTAAAATTATATTGCTTTTTTCCATTCGTCTTTTTTTTCTCAAAGGTTTTAAACGTTTGAATATTTTCAGAGACGAATCCAACCAAAATATTTATTATTTTATTGAAAGAAAAAATTGATTGGTTTCCTTTCCATTCCTTCCTTCATATTTTTTTTATCGTCGCTGCCCCATTCCATTGATTGACTGGCAATAATAATATAGTGGCAGCAAATGTTAGCCATGACCAGTCATTCAGAGCCTTCCAGGTTAGTTGTCGTTGTATAATGTTTAATTTAAATAACAAATTTTAACTTTTTCATTTTTAATGAAAAAGCAATTTTTTTAATCTCATTCGTTCTTTTTTTGTTGCAATCCTCTCTCCTTTTTTCATTTCACGTTTAGTCTTTTTTTCATTGTCCACCTACCTTTTTTCTCCTTTTATTTCTTCTGCGCTCCGTTATATGTATTTATTCGTTCATAGGTTCCATTATTTTTTCTGTCACTAACCAAAAAAATAATGCATTCCACGCGTTCCATACTACTGATATGTACTGACGACGACATTGCTTATGCTTCAATAATATTTTTTATATTTTATTGTCTATCATGAATACATCGTCCACCTTTTGTATATTTAAGCTATTTTTTGATAACCATTATTGCTCTTCCTTTTTTAACATTATAAGCATTTTGTTGCGCGCTTTAGGTATTTATGTAGTTTGGCTTGCTTCACTTCTTCTAGCTTTACCTCTTGAATCTGTTTTTGGGCTTGTTTTTAGTTAATTTGAGACTAACTAATTGTATGACATTTTTACAAAATCACGGCAATTGAAAAATTACTTTAACATTGCTTGGTTTAGCTTATTCGTATCTTCCTAACGAACTTTTATACGTTTATTTTAAGCTTTATTAACCTTTCTTTAGTTAAAAAAAAGTGCCCAATGAACCTTTTGCGTGAAAAGGAAAAGTCACAAACTAAACTTTTTGCAACTTCAACTCCCAACTAACTTTTCTTGAGATGCTCTTATTCTTGTTTTTCTTTATGTTGTGATTCATTCGCTTATTTTTAACCCTTTTATGTTTTTACATACTACCAACTCTTCTTTGGCCAATCATTTTATTGATAACGACAAACGTTCACTCATTCTTCATTTTCATTTCTTCGTTCATTTGTTATTTTATTGATTCATTCATTTATTCTTGTTCATTTTTTAGCTCTGATTTGACATCAATGAAGCAATTTCCTGGAGATGTGGCGGAAATGGCCATCGAAGGATCACCGACACTTGAAAGCTCAACACTTACTTCACTTAAGAAAGAATTACAAAAAGAAATCAATGTTAAAGAAGGGTTCGAAAAATTCTTTAGTTGTGATCTTAACCCTCGAGCATACAATAACAAGCTAATGGAAGAAACTCGAAGGCTTTATGAAGATAATAAAGCTAGAATTACTTACCTGAAGATGCAAATTGATCGTCTTCTTATTCAAGAACATTCTAATGGTGTGGTTGATTTCCAATCAAAATCTGATGCCCTTATTGATGATCTGCTATATCGACTTCATCGTGAAACAGCTGTAGCTGATGGAGCTCTAAACATGTTGAGAACGTTGGAAAAGAATAAGAAATCTGATAAGAATTTTGTTAAAGAAGTTAATGATGCTGTTTTTCAAGCTGAAGAAAAGATTGATCTTATTCGACTGGCATTGAAGAAATATAGTGATGTTCTACCAAATGAGTCACCTAAACGGCTTCAAATACATAAAGAAATTGATCGACATACTAATATTCGATTTCCTCCTTCATCCTCATATGATTCAACACCAAAGGCATCTACTATGCCTCGAGTTTCAATGGATTCTCGAAGAAGTATTGCACAAATTCCAACTTTAGCTGTTAGTGGTCAACTTGAATTAAGAATTTTTGGTTGTCAAGATCTTATTGGAGATGTTCCTGGTCGTGAAAAACGTGCTGATCATGGTTTATTACCAAGTGGAAATTCATATTCTGATTTAGCTAAGTTCAAAGCAGCTAAAAATGTTCAAAAACAATACAGGTTTGTGACGGCGCCTTTTTTAAAGATAGTCATTTAAAGATATGATTTTAACGGAAGAAATTTTAACGATAGGAATATTAAAGATTTGAAATTCGCGGATAGAATTTTCGCGACGGGATTTTAAAAGACAGTAATTTTACAGACAGACGACACACGATTTGATTTTCAAAGATAGGACATTAGCGGATACAGTCTTATCTCATTATCCATATTGTCAAATTTTTTTCTGTTTGTTGGAATGAGTGCGCCTCATCACAGCGCTCAATAAATACTCAACACATTTTTATTTCAGCGATTTAATAACAAGATATGACTGTATCCGCTAATGTCCTATCTTTGAAAATCAAATCGTGTGTCGTCTGTCTGTAAAATTACTGGCTTTTAAAATCCCGTCGCGAAAATTCTATCCGCGAATTTCAAATCTTTAATATTCTTATCGTTAAAATTTCTTCCGTTAAAATCATATCTTTAAATGACTATCTTTAAAAAAGGCGCCGTCGGTTTGTTTGTTGTTTACTTCTTGATCCTTCCTTCACTTCACTTTAACGTTTGGCTTTTGACGTGTTTTTTACCATCTTATCTATCACTCACATGTTTTATATTTTGTTTAACCTTTTTAAGGTCATCTATTTTCAAGCCATTTGCATCCCTAAGTAACAGCATAGCTACTGTTAGACCCATCGACGGTGAAGATATGTTAGTAATTTTTACCTTTTTACTCAGAGTTTCCCTTCTCCCCACTATACCATAATTTTGTTTTTGAATTTTTGATGCAAGAAAGTTTTTGTAGTTGTGTTGTTGCACAAATTGCACTGACATTGATATCCTACTTTAGTTTTTGCTGTTAAACTTTGTCTAATGCGTATATTTTTTTAGTCAAAGTGCTCGTGGTTCTCTATGTGATGAAGTTTACTCTGTTTTACGAATTAATAATCATATCGTCGCACAGACTGAAGCTCGTCCACCAGGAAAACAATGTTGGGATCATAAAGCTAGTATCAATCTTGTTCGGGTATGTTTAAGTTCTATGAGATTTTTGTTTCATGGTTTTGGTTACTCTAAATCTTCACAATTATCTTTAATCCATCCATCTTCTTTTCAGGTTCGTGAACTAGAAATTGAAATTTATTATCGTGATACCCGATCGATGTGCGCTTTTGCTGTATTAAAGTTAGGAAATTTGATCGACAAACAAGAAAAGAACGAGACTACTGGTATTACTCTTCCTTTGGAACCCCAAGGCGCAATATTTTTTGAATTTGCTTACTTTGATCCTGTTGTATCTTGTAAACCCAAACTTGAACGTCAAAAGAAGCTATTCAAACTTAAAGGACGACGTGGAATGGATACTGCTAAAAGACAAATGGGTGTTGCAGCATGGGGTCGTGTACTCAGAAATGGTGGTTCGAATTCTCCAACTCGTGAACCAATAATTTCTCCTGTCGTTTTACAATCATATGCATCATCACATCATCAAAGCAGCACATTACCTAATCGTTTACCTGCTCAACACTCTTATGATATTCCACCATCAGCAAGTAGCGCATATTCAATGGCTTCAACTCGACCATCTCCAAATCATGGAATGTCTAAAAGTGTCTATGCTCCACAAGAAAATGTTGCAACAGCTGCTGCACAAATTATTGAACATCGATCATCAAATCTTCAACATAGTACTTCGAAGCAGATGCAAGCAATTACACTTGAAGATCTTCGAAAACCTTTACCAATTTTACCATCATCTGCTGCTTCAAGCTCTCGTCGACAATCTACGCCAAATGTAAACAAAGTTCAACAACATCAATCACAAGATTCTTCGTTTGCGGATGATTTTGTTACTCCTAAGAAGCCAAACCGTTCACAAATTCTTGAAGAACCATCCATTCCACGACGATCATCTAAGCAACTTCAACTTCCATCAGGTTCATCTACTGGTCCAGTGAACGTTGAAAACTTCAAACTCATTTCGGTTCTCGGTCGTGGACATTTTGGCAAAGTTATTCTCTCACAATTCAAACCAACAGGACAATATTATGCTTTAAAAGTTCTCAAAAAAGGTGATATTCTTGCAAGAGATGAAGTTGAATCATTAATGGTTGAAAAAAGAATTTTCGAAATTGCATCAAGAAACAAACATCCCTTCTTGGTGAATCTTTTTGCTGGCTTTCAAACTCGTGAACATGTTTTCTTTGTTATGGAATATTCTATGGGTGGCGATTTAATGCGTCACATACATGATGATATCTTCAGTGAAGAAAGAGCATGCTTTTATGCAGCTTGTGTTTTACTTGGTCTTGAATTCTTACATTCTCATAAAATCATCTATCGGTATGTATTTTTTTAAAGTATAACTATAGGAGACTTTATGGATCATGGTCAACTTTCTTGTCCATTATCATGGAGCTCATTGTTTAAGATACTATAGCCATATGCAACTTATACCATTAACTCTTTATTGTTTTTCAGGGATTTAAAGCTTGATAATTTATTGTTGGATCGTGAAGGTTATGTAAAGTTAGCTGATTTTGGTTTATGTAAAGAAGGAATGGGACCAAATGATCGAACATCAACATTTTGTGGTACACCAGAATTCCTTGCTCCTGAAGTCTTAACTGAAACATCCTATACTCGTGCAATTGATTGGTGGGGATTAGGTGTTTTAATATTTGAAATGCTAGTTGGCGAACCACCATTCTCTGGCGAAGATGAAGAAGAAATTTTTGATTCGATTGTAAATGATGATGTCAGATATCCAAGATTTTTATCGATTGAAGCTATAGCAATTATGAGAAGAGTATGTTCTTTTATCAAGGATTATTTTGAATGATCTTTTTGTTGTTTTTTAGTTAATGCGAAAGAATCCTGAAAAGCGTATTGGTTCTGGTGATGAAGATGCTGCTGAAGTCAAGCGACAAAGATTCTTTTCGGTATGTATCTTTACTTTTTTGAGCACTTTCTAATCGCTTATTTTTTAGCATATCAATCATAAATTTGACGCTTTATTGAGTAAAGAATTGAAACCCAACTTTATTCCAACAATTGTAAGCGTTTTCTTTTTACCAAACTTCCTTAACCTTTCAATGCTTTGTTTTAGAAAAATCCTGAAGATGTATCTAACTTTGATGATGAATTTACTCGTGAAACTCCAAGATTCTCTCCAGCAAAGGATAAACGGGCGATAACTGATGCTGATCATAAACTTTTCCGTGACTTCGACTTCTCAACCATCGACTAATTGAAATCTACCATGTCAGCTGAATCTTTATCTCAAGTATACTCTGTTTATTATTATGTGTTTTTTACGGATTTCAAAAAACAAAACTTGTGCCTTTTTTCTTCTTTGTTTCTTTTACTCTGTTATTTATGTGATGATATTAAATAATTATGGCATTAATCGTGTTTAATAATGAAATGAATGTTTTGTTTTTCTTGTTTTTTTATTCATGGCCATAAATGATTTCTGATTGATTTGTTTTGTTTTTCTTCTCGGCATCTTTGTTGTTTTGTATTAGGCTTTTGTTGAAGTTACTTTGGTTATGGAAATATTACTTATTGATTTCTCAGCAAACCATTCTAAACCCAATCCATTTTTAAAGATGGCATTCAAATGACTTCGAAATACAGTTCGATATTCGATGCTAGTAAAATATAAAACAAAATAATTTGATGCTCCTGCAAAACTAACAAAAGCACCCGAATACATTCCAATAATAAAAAAATATTCGGGTTTCACTTTTAATGCAGTTAACGTTGAACGAACGATGGCATTTACAGTCCATCCAAAGAAAATTACGATTGTAATAATAAACAAAGTTTTATAAACTTTTTTTGTTGCACTTGAAATTCCTATAAAAAACCAAATGAAGATGGAGGAAGATTTGGTGTATCAGAAAAAGAATTTTTATGGAATAAAAAAAACATAATTACCTGTTTTGAATTTAATCGCAAATCCCACAAATGCATAACATGCCATGGTTGAAATATTTAAAGCCGCGCAACAATAAAACCATATTTCACCTGGAGTTGATGGCATTGCATCGGGTGAAGAACAAGCTAAAGCAGGTCTAAAAAAACTCCATGGATTACCTTTTAGGAACAATTTTATTTACCTTCTGGGATTTTTAATTCGAAAATCGTAAATAAAATAAAATAGCATTGAATTATAAAGCAAACAAACAATAATTATTATTCCAACATAAATTGAAACATTCATATTTTGATACCTAAATTTCTTTTTTTTTTATGAGACAAGCAAATATTAATTTCTTTCTTACTTTCCAGGCAACAAAATACTATAAACTCGATCCAAACCAATAATAAAAATTAATATTACGGAACTATTTAATCCTATCAATGGAATGGTTTGAAAGTAAACGCATAACCAAAGTGGAATAAAATTTATTCCTGTTGTTAGAAGATACCAATTCATGAATTTTGACATAATATTGAACGAATTAAAAAATGATGAAGCTGCAAGGAGGTAATTGCAAATGCCGTGTAAGCTTCTAAAAAAAGGAAGCCAAAATTAAGTATTTTATTTTTTTAACAAATTCCAAGCAGGGTTAAAGAGTCAGAGCTCAGAGCTCAGTGAACCAGTCTCAAAGAATTGAAGAAGAAAAAAATTAGGCGATAAACAAAAGCATTGAAACAAAAAAGTCCTCCAAATTTGCTGCTAATGTACTTACTTTGTTTTCCATGTAGCATAAACGACACTGAGATTACTCCAAACTCCAATAATATTAGCTAACGTTGCAATAGTTAATGGTGGAATCACGACCCAAATAACTCCATAATTCTTGTATTTTTCGTATAACTAAAGAACGACGACGTACGTTTAAGGAGAAAACAAAAATCATAAAATTTTGAATATAAAAAAAAGCTTACTGGATTTCCACTTCCATCAATCCATGGTTGTTGTTCTTCTTCACTATTAGCAATTGATAAATTTGCTACCGTTGGTATTTCTGAAGCCATTAAAAAAATGAATAAACAAAAACCCTTAATATTTTAGTTATTTTTTTTTATTAGTTTTATGGTTGATTCAAGAAGCTCTTGCTTATGCTACATGTAATTCACAATTTTACATACACAACCACCACAAAGTAAATAAGTATAAGAATTTAGTGTGCGTTTAAATACTTCAACAAAATGACATTTACAAAAGCACCAAATACTTTAGTGCTGCTTCATTCAATTAAAGCATCACTTCATAAACCTTATTTGATTAAAGTAAAAGGTTATCCTTTTATTTGATTGCTTTCAAGCGCAGGAATTTACTTATTTATTTTTTTGCTCTTTCAAAATTAATTTAAAGGTAATGGAATTTACATTTTAGAATCATACAAAAAGTTTTGCCAACGTTGGTGAGTTTTTTTTACATACTAACAAAAAATAAATAAAAGTACTGTAAGAAATGAGTTTGTAAAAGTAGCAAAAGATAAATAAGCTTGTTGACATTTTAAAACATTTTATTCAATGATACAAATAAAATCTCAAATATACAAATATTACTACAAAATATCCTAGAAATTAGTTAAATCATGTTATGCCATTTATCCATCGATCAGGAGCTCCAATCATCTAAGCGAAAAAGTAACTTCCATTATCTTTGACTTTCTGAAGAAGTTGACGAGAAATGATGATACGCTGGATTTGAGATGTGCCTTCATAAATTTGGTAGATTTTTGAATCACGGTAAAGTTTTTCAACAGGATATTCAGAGTTGAATCCAGCTCCACCAAAAATTTGAACAGCATTGGATGCAGCTTCAACAGCTGTATCAGCAGCAAATCGTTTAGCAATTGAAGCATAATATGCTCCTCCACGACCAAGTTCAACTTCTTGTGCAGATTTGTATGTCATTAAGCGAGATAATTCCATATTTGAAACCATATCAGCAAGAATGAATCCAATAGCTTGATGGAAGGCGATGGGCATGCCAAAAGTTTTTCGTTCAAGAGCATATTTTGAAGCTTCATCAAGGCATCGAGCAGCAAGACCAACAGCTGCGGCAGCGACCGGTGGACGAGTTTTATCAAATGTTTTCATTGCAACTTTGAATCCTTCTCCTGGAGCTCCAACAACTTGTGAGGCTGGAATTCGAACATCTTCAAAAGTGATTCCACGAGTATCTGAGCAACGTTGACCAAGGTTGATTTCCTATAAAAAATCAGAAGGTTAATAAGTGTGATAAAAAGAAAGTACACCATCAAGTTAACGATAAGAAGTTAGATAATATGCATTAGTTACACACCTTTTTGCCTATGATAATTCCAGGAGTATCAGCATCAACAGCGAAAGCAGTAAATGCTTTACCAACTGAAGCTTTAGGATCACTTCTTGCTAATACGAAAAACCAATTTGCAACACCAGCATTAGTAATCCACATTTTTGAACCATTTAAGATGTATTCATCGCTTTTCTTTTCAGCTTTTGTTTTAATTCCAGCAACATCTGATCCAGCACCAGGTTCAGTAACGGCATAAGCACACATAAGAGGTTCATCAACTAAACGTGTAAGAAACTTCTTTTTGACTTCTTCTGAAGCAGCAATGATAAGAGGAGCCGAACCAAGACCATTTGCCATCATAGCTGTTCCCATTCCAGTGCAACCATATCCAAATGCTTCACCAATAACAACTTCAGCAACGATATCTAAACCAGGACCGCCACATGATTCAGGAATTGCAGAATTCAAAAGACCAGCAGCATGAGCTTTTTTGACAATTTCCCATGGGTATTCCATTGTTTTATCATAATGAGCTGCATTTGGAATCACTTCTTTTTTGACAAAATCTCGAGCTGTTTTTTGAAGTTCAGTAAGTTCACCATTGAGGTCTAAAAAGTTAACATAAAAATCAAAAGATGATAATAGCGAATGAGTATATAGTAACAAGAACGAAGAAAATAAACCATAAAACATACCAAAGTTTAAACCACTAAGAGATGAGGAAGCTCTTTTTCCAATAGTTGAAGTTGCTTGGATGAATACTTTTGAAGATAACATTTTTCTTTTTTGGGAGCAGCAATGAATCAACGACTTCAGCCAATCAAAAGATGGAAAAATGAATGAACATTGAAGAGAAATTTCATCATAAAAATCTGAAAAAATGATGAATCAAAAAAGCAGAGGAAAAAAAAGTAAAAATTAGCATAAAGAGTGGCGATGAAGTTGCCTACGGTAAACGTTCATAATTTTATGCTTCTTTTACATCATCCATCAAGAGCAAAAACTTATGTATGTATGTACATACATAGTTTTAGGATGCGAAGAAAATGTAATGAACAAAATTTTTTGCTTGTTTTGAAATGGATCCCATTTTTATGCATTAAAATTAAAGCCAGCCTAAAAATTTGCTAAAAACTTTTAACCTATCCTCGATGAACGTAAACCAAAAGTCTTAAAGAGAAAAAAAAGTTAGTGAAAAGCTTCATCAATCAACAAAAGTTTTCGATTGTTTCTGCGTGCTTTTCTTCTTGCTCGGGATTTTTTCTTTTGTGTTTCCATTTGCTTCTTCTAAAATTCAATTATCTTATTTTTTAGCTTAGAAAAATGTCAACAAAAACAATAGAAGGAGATAATGAAAATCCTCAAATAAAATCATCTTGGTTATTTAATGGTGATCCAACAATTCCAACATCACTTATTTCAATGTTTACTAATTTTTCTATTTCAAGCATGTTTGTTTATGGTATTACGGGTAAAGGAAATCTTGCTTAGTAAGTTTGTTGTTCATTATCTTTTATTTCATATCTGATTTCCACTTTTTTTCAGTTTATCTGCTATATGTACATTTCCAATATCTGCGTATCTTTGCTATAAATCCGGTACTGAAGATTTTGAACGATGGGTGAAGATGCGACAATTACGTGAAAAGAATTTTCCTGTTAAATTAATGCCATATCCATATAAATTTGATTGGACAGAATTTGAAGAACGAAAGCGTCAAATAGAAATAGGAATGAAACTGAAAAATGCTGAAATTTTGAGTGGATCTTCACAGAATAAAATCGATACAGATTGAAGAACTATGTATGTATGTATGGTGGTGATCTCTAATGTAATAGGATGTTTATTTATGTGATTGTATTTGATGTTTTTTAGTTGTTGTTAAAGTTCAATAAAGATTTTTTTTATGTATGATAAACGTTTTTTGCAAAAGATGTCAAAATGCCAAATGGAAAATTCAAAATTTTTGCTTGCACGAAGAAATCTTTGTTCGCGCGCTTCCATGTTTTCCATCCATTTTTTTGATGCTTTTCATTCTTTCATTCCTCTCTCACACATCCCTTTTTTGTAACATTATTTCCCTTCTTCATTCATGTAAATATTCACTTTTTTTTCTAACTCATTCTAATAATCTAATCACCCTACTAACCCAATATGGTTACAACTCGATCGGTTAGCCTTTTTTTTATTATTATTCTTTGCTTTCGTTTTTTCTTTGTTTTATATCATTGTTTAATCCTTTTTTTAATTTTTAGAAAGCTCGACTTCGAAAAGCTCCTAGTGAAACTACTGAAAAGCCGCTAGCTGTTGCTGTTGTTGATCCACCTGAAGCAGCTGCTGAAACTGAAGAACGTTTGGTAAAACGGCAAAAGAAGACCGTTCAATTTAATAAGATAATAAGAAAGAAAGAAATATCACCATTGCCTGATAAAGTTCCTGGAGAAGTTCGAATACCTGGAGATTGTAGTAACAACGTATGTTTTTAACTTTGATTTGTAATACTCTTTAACCGTTTATTCATTTCAGAACGAACCCAATAGCTTCATTATTTTAACTGATCATTCTTTAACAAGGTATGCTTTTGTCTCTCATAATGGTAAATTTGTATGGATATTTTTTAGCCGAATTGAACTTGCTCATAGATTTGTTGATAAAAGCTGTATCAAAATGGGTTTATCAAAAGCTAAAAAACTTGGTGAATCTGCAAAATATACTCTTTGGACTGATGCCTTTCTTCCTACAAATGATTCAGAAATAATTCCTGGACCTTCGATGGATGGTTTTGCTAATTGGATCAAACGATGGAAGAACAAATTGCCCGCTATTCCACTCATAGTACTTGATAAAGAACCACCAAAGAAGAAATCTCGAAGGCAAGATTCTGATGATGAAGAGTATTGTGATGATAACGATCATGTTGATATTCCTACAACTTTCGTTCTTTCTGGTCCAACTGGTTGTGGTAAAACTTCATTTGTTCATTATTTTGCAAAGAAAAATGGTTTTAATGTTATTGAAGTGTCTGCAAGTGATGACAGAAGTGGCTCAATAATGCAACGACTACTAAATGGTGCTATGGAAAATCATAACGTTCATGGTCGTGGTGATATTCGATCAATGTTTGGTCCTAAAAGAACATCAAGCAACAATTCTGTTTGTAGACAAAACTTGGTTCTTATTGATGATGTAAGTTTAATGTTAACCATTCCAAGCAGCTTTTCAACCTTTTTTACATTTTAGGCTGATATCGTTTACCGAAGTGATAAGAACTTTTGGACAACAGTTTCAACATTTTCTGTTGAAACAAAAATTCCTATAGTTCTTACATGTACCAATTCTGATGTTGTTCTTGGAAATATGGAAAATTCAGATTTTGAAAGCTGTAATTTTTGGAAGCGTGAAACTAAAACAATTGAAAGATATCTAAAGGTAAATTGTCATTTCTCCTTGTTGTTAGTGTATCATTAATATGTAAAAAACCTAAAAGATGGGTCACTCGTTCATTTTTAGGATTGGATTAATGGCTTTGCTGGTATTACGTTTGATGAAAAACCTTTTCATCTTATGATCAAAGAATGTAAACAAGATGTTCGGAAAGCTCTAAATAATCTTCAATTTTATGGTGCTCTCTTATCATGTAAAGATGAATTGCAATCAAATGAACCAGCGCTTTCCTCTCAAACTTTGGCAGAACTTGACGCCATTTTGACTCAATGTGAAACTTTCGAAAGAAAAACCTCCAAAGTTCTCTGGACGTCAAAAATCAAGTCTGATATAAATTTTGTTCCTGACAAAGATCCATGCATAAATTGGGATATACCATCGGTAAATAATGACAACGAAGATGTTATTGCTTGTAAACATATTTGACATTTTTTTCCTCTTCTTATGGATTACTTTTTTTAGATCTTAAAGAGTTGATGCTTTCTCGTCGGCCACCAACGTTCCAGAAACTTGATGATGAAAATCAAAAGTTATCAGCATGCTTATTATCGTGTCGAGGATTATCTGCACCTGTTTTAACTGCAATTTATGATGCTCATCGACGATCTTATTTACCATCTCGCCCAAGAATTAGTGCTATGTATGAACTACCTGCACTTTGTGTTAAACATCGAGCCTGGCATGAACGAATACAAAATGGATCTTCACGTAAACGAGTTCTTCATCCTTTCGATCAAGTTGATACTGAAATGGGAAAAGCTTTGGACAGATATGGAAATTTAAGAAAAACTATTAATGAATATTTGTATCCATCTTGTAACCCATAATTATTTCTATGTTTTGTTTGTAATGTTTTATTTTGTATTATTATTACATGTTTATGTTATAAATAAATTTTTAAAAAATTAAATACAGTACAAAATATTAAATAATCTAATGGCTAATGGCATGATTGAAATCCTTGACGACAGTTGGAAGACGACGATAAAATTCAGTATAAAGTTGAGTAGCATAAAGGATGGAGCTTGTATCAGCGAATTCTCTAAAAATGAAAAGAAATGAAAAACCCATGCAACAAAAAAAGGAAGCTGTTTTCAGCACCATGTTGGTGAAAAGCTTACCGAATTGAATGCATTGCAAGTTGAGGACATCCAACATCGACAGTACGACAACCAAGTTTTGTTGCTAACATAGGGCCAACAGTAGAACCACATGGAGAATCATTTCGAATAACAAATTGTTGAAGAGGTACACCAGCAGAATGAGCTATTTCTTTCAAAATCGAACATGTTGTTGATGTTGTAGCATACCGTTGATTGACATTAATTTTAACAACAACTCCACCATGAAATGCAGGACGATGATTTTCTTCATGTTTTGCTTGATAATTAGGATGATGAGCATGAGCTTGATCAGCAGAAATAATCATTGAAGAAGCTATTCCACGTTCGAATGATGAAGAGTTTGATTCATTGAGTTCATTGTAAATTCGTCGAAGACACCATTCATTGAAATTTGAATCAGCACCTTGAGCTGAAGCTGAACCAACTTCTTCGTTATCATAAGCAGCAGCAATACGAACGTTTGAATCTTGAGCAAGAGAATTATCCGTTAAACTTTCAACGAGTCCTTCGATGGAAGTGTATGCACCAACAAGATTGTCAAGTCGTTGAGAAGAGATAAATTCTTTAAAAAGACCCGTAATTGCAGCAGGTTGAGAATCATAAAGGTATAAATCCAAATCAACGATTTCCTCAGCTTCACATCCAGCAAGACGACTTAAATAACGAAGAAAGATGGGATGATGATCATTGATAATATTAGGTCCATCTGGCGGTGTAATAGCTTCAGGTGATTGCTAAAAATAAATTCATTAGATTGGGTAAGAGAGAAGCATAAAAACTAACTAATTTAGCAAAAGCTTCAGAGCAAAGAATTGGACGAATTTCGGTTTCTTTATTGATTGCAGGCTTATTTTCTCGATCAGCTTCTAAATGAATAGCCAAATTTGGAATGAATAAAATAGGTTCTTTTGAATCGATGAGTTTACGATGAAGATGTCCATCACGTTTATAAATTAATTGACCAGCACAAGCAAGATCACGATCAAACCAAGTTCTCCATAGTCCACCACCATAAGTTGAGACACCAATTTGAAGAAATTTTGCACTAGTTAGAGTTGAAACAGGTTTAATTCGAAGTGCAGGAGAATCAGTATGTCCAACGACCATTGAAAAGCCACTACAAAGTTGAAAATTTCCTCCAATAGCAAATGCAAAAATGGTTGAATTGTTTCTAAAAAAATCAAAAAATGAATATATGAAAGTTCCTCTATCAAAGAAAAGAAAGGGAAAAAACTCACTTAGTAACATAATATTTTCCATTAGGTTGAATTTTCCAATCATCAGATTCTCTTAATTCATTAAATCCATCCTTTTGAAGACGATTAGATAATTCCGAAATTGCATGAAATGGTGTAACAGCTCGATTGATGAAAGTAATAAATTTTTGAGCCGCTGCTGAAACTTCCGATGTTGCAGCAAATGACATGATTAGAAAGCAATCAGCAGCAAACACTTATGTATGTATGTATGTTCCACTGAAAAAAAAGAAGGTTGAAGAATATTACTAACAAACAAAAAAATATGCAAAAATATTATTATTCGATCGAGAGAGACACGTAAAAAATGACTGAAGAACGAAAAATAATTTGCAACAAAGCTTTTTTTGTTCGTTGATAGCAAAAAAAAAAAAAAATTGCGCGATGAGAAAGAACGTGCAGCAAAAAAGAGAGGGGCACTGAATGCATTCGAAAAAAAAATTAATAATGTTATTACAAACAAAAACAGATTTATAAAAAAATGTGTTAAATATGTAGGTAAAGCCAAAAATAATGACCTCGTGGCTTTTTAATCATTTTCATCAAACTTCAAATTTAATTTAACGACGGCGACGACAAAGACAGACTTCTTTATTGATAAAAATTTATTATCAATGATGGAGGTACAAACAAAAAAGTGATGGTCGAAGACAAAAAAGAGAGAGCAAAGATTGGTGATGATTTTTTTTAAATTTTTTTTATCTTTATGGAAGAAGGGAAAGTCTTTGAAGACTTTTGAGCTTCGTTAGAGTTGAACCTATTTTTTTTTGTTAGTAATTTTCGCTCATATTTGAGTTTAATGGGAAAACTTTTTACTTGCTTTACAAAATGTTTTTTCCTCGGTTTTACTTTTTCGTTTTTCGATTCTTTAAATAACCAAAAACTTTTATTATAAAATCTCAAAACAAAAGAAAAATACATAAAAAGTTATAATTAAAAGGATTAAATCAATTTTTACTGACATGATGAAAGTGATCTTTAAGAATTTTGAAAGCGAAATCTTTGTCAAAAACTTCAAAATCCGGGATAGTTCGATTCATTCTAATTGAAGCAACCATATAATCATGACATCGTTCTTGAAGATTGATGGAGCTTATAAGAAGTGAGAAAGTTGCGATTTCACAAACAGAAGTTAAAGAAATATTTTCAGCCAATGAATTTTCCAAAGAATCCTAAAAACATTCTGTAGACTTCAAAAAGAATAAAAGTATAAAAAGCAACTTACTTTGAGATCAAGGATAGCATATTTATCAAAGAATTGAAGAAGAGCCATTTTTTCTTTCATTTTCAAAGTTGAAATTTTTCGGTCATACATAAGTTGGATGGCAGCTTCAACAGTTTCATAGTCAAAATCGATGATTTCCATTTGATTCTCGATTGATTCTTTCATTTTGGCGTTAAACATTGCTTCAAAGACGGGTGAACGAGCAGCGAGGAGATATTTATGGAACTGAAAAGGGATGATGACTTATTAAAAGTGAAAATAAACATACATGAATGGTTTTTCCGTTGACAACAATGGTAAAATCTTTAGCATCCTCATTCCATAAATTACCGAAAAAGCTTTCTTTTTGCCATTTTTCATTTGCTTCTTTTTTGGCTGGTTCACAAGTTCTTTCAACACTTAAAGTTCCTTGACACTTGATTGAGAGTTTTCCATTAACAATAAACTTGGGTTCATTAAATAAATCACTTGTGGTGCAACATTTCTCTCCATATCCTAATGTATTTGTACAATCACGAATGACTTTAAGATTATATCCAGCAGATTCAATAGAAATTTGATATTCACATTTAACTTTTGCTTCTTTTACCATGCTAATTTGAAAAAAAATTAATACTTGTCCACGACGATCTTCTTTAAGTCCATTAGGAAAAATTACAAGAAAATATTTGACACCAGGAATATTTGAAGCGATGAACCATTTTGTAGATAAACATCCATTTTCTGAATCTTCCAATTCAACCAATTTATTTTCATCTATTTCCCATTTGATTTCGAAAGGACATTCCAATGTTGAGCGACTTGATTTATGACGATGTAACAGAATGAAGATAATAATAACAGACAAAATTAAACATCCAATGAAACAAAAAAGCAAAAATAGCATGAAATCCATTTGAACAGCCAAATTGATGAAATGAAATTTGAGCGAAATGAAGCTAATGATGAAAAAAATAAAAAGAGAGAGAGAGATAAAAGAAATGGGAAAAATTAGCATAAAATTATTTTTTTATTGAATGCAAATAATTTTTATTCTTGGATTATGATCTTGAACTTGGTTTTTCTTTAAAAAAATTTATAATTAGTTCGGTTTGGGTTAATTTGAATCCTGTGGTTATCATTCAATGAAAACGTTAGAATTAATAATGATTCTCAAAAGGCTTTCAAAGATATGTTGAGAAAAATATTGGATGGTGTGTTTACGGTAAAGACCCAAATAATATCGAAATATGTACCTAAAGAATGTATCAGCAGCAACGGCGACATTATTGTTGAAGAAATTTTCAGTGATATTTGAAATAGTTTTGATCCTCCGAATGATGTCATGAAACGAGCAGCTATTCTTGCTCCTTTTAATGAAAAAGTCGATGCGCTAAATGCTCAAGTCTTGCAATTAATGGATCCCAAATCTGAAAAGGATTACTTTGCCCAATATGTTTATCATTATGGTGATGAAGTTTTACAAAATATTAGAGAAGTTTCAAATAATTATTATAAAGCTAGACAAATTTGCGAGAGAGAAAAAGATTACTTATAAATTTTAGCAACATAATTTTTGCTGGAATCCAAAATTGTTATCGAATTCTCCCATTTCTCAATTCAGAAAGCAAACAACAAAATAAAGCATCTTCATCTTCAATTTTATAATGAACCAATTCAAGCTATTCAAATGTATGAAATTTTAAAGTAAGGTTTTAGTTTGTATTCATTAAATATGTGTGTACTTTCCTTTTTAGGTATTATTAAACTTTAGTTTTTGGGCTTTGGATTGTTAGAAGAAAAAACCAATTTGTAAGATTTCAGAAAATTTACAAAAGTTTTTGTTTTCTTTATTTTGAAAAATGAAAATCCTACAACGATAAATCAATCCCAAAAGTTTGAAGCACCCTCGAAAAAAAAGCGTCAGAAAAATATTTTTATAACAAAGTTTTTCAAATCGAATTATTCTTCAAAAACTTTGTCGCTGAAAATGGTTGAAAAACTTGTGTTCAATCTTTCAAATTTCCAACATCAAGATTTCCCGTTTCCTTTGAAGCTCATCACCTACGTCAATCAAGAAGCTGATGCTGAAGTAAAACAAAAGCTGGATCGTAGCTGTAAGCATTTCTACCAAGAAGCTCCTTATCTCATCATTGATACTTTGGAAAGCAATCAAGCAAAGCAACGAATAGAAAATGAAGCTTATGGTGGATGCATCGACTTTATCGACGACGATGAACTTCAAGAATTTATGGATAAAACTACTAGAATCTGGCTCACAACAAAAATGGATTTATTTCTTCGTCACAATCTTGATGGAAAATTCACTGAAAATATTATTCGATGCGATGCTAAAGAAATTTCGCTTTTTAATGCTTATATGCCAATGAAGGAACTTGAAGTGTTAACAAAATCTGGAAAAGTTGATTGTTTGGACCTGTCAACATCTTCTATTATTGTTTCTGAAGCTGATCATTCTTTCATTCCATTGGAAGTTGTTTTAGCAATGGTTCCCAATGCTCGAATTATTCGGTAAAAATTATGAAACTTTTAAGCTAATATTTTTACTTGTTATTATTTTTAGAATGGGAGATTGTCATATTACTCCTGATACAATGACAGATGTGCTTGAAATTCCATGGAAAAACAAGATTACTGAGTTGAGTCTCAATAACATCAGTGGTCCAATTTGTGCTGATTTGTTCTTCATGTTTGTCAAGGTAAACGTTTGAAATACTCTAAATTCTTTAATTTTCTTTTCTTTTAGAATCATATTGATGCAGAAGGTTCAATCCATGTTCATTTCAAAGATGAGACTGATACCTTTCAAAAGCTCTACAATCAAATGGTTGTCGAATCTCGTGAAATAATGCCAACGTTTGGAAATGTCGCTCCTATTGTGAAAAAACCAACAAGAATTCAACATCTTCTATCTTGGATGGCTTCCATTGCATCAATTATCGAAATTATTCAAGGTGATTCCGCTCTTCCATTTATGAAACCGTCTGTTGTACCAAAGACGTATGAGAACATTACATTTAATGATGAAAACGTTGAACGTCAATATACAGCTTTTCCGTATCCACATATGTGCTACATCCGTGAAAATGCTGATGCTGAAACATGGAAGAAGCTTGAACGTACTTGCAAGTTTTTCTACCAAAAGAATCCATACTTGATTGTTGATGATCTTCGTATTACTGTTGATAATAAGATTACTCTAATGGTTGATAATAGCAAAATCATGTTTGAAAATGGAAATGAAATTGACAAAATCGACAAACCTTTTTGGATTACAAATTCAATTGATATCACCGCAGGTGCAACCTTTAGTCTTTCTGTAAATAATCGAATTGATGCAAAAGAAATTTCGATTAATCTTGTTGTTCTTTCTAAGAGGTCTTTCATATTTTTTACCAAATCAAGATTAGTTATAAAATGGAATTCTCTTCACAGTCTCATCAAAAATGATAATGATAAAGTTATCTCTCTCCATGAATTATTGTCTCAGCTCCCAAATGCTCAAATTGTTTGGTATGTTTTGGTTTCTTGTTTATTTTATGTATTTTAATAAGTTTGTATTTAGTGCTCAAGTACGTGGATTAAATCCTCAAAATGCAATTAAACCTTTTGGTTTTCCTGAACGTAATAATATCAAGTTATTATCACTTCGATTTCTTAAAAATATAATTCTTGCTCCTCAACTTTTTGATTGCTTAAAGGTTAGTTAGTTTACACTAATGTTGATGCAATTTGTTTTTATACTTACTTTTTTAGAAATCTCTTGCTCCTAAAGCCAATGTTCTACTTGATTTTCGTGAATGGGTTGAAGGAATGAATGTTGCTGAATTCAAAGCTCAAATAAAAACTTTGTTGGATACTTGGAAGCCACAAATCGAAAAGCCTACGTTTAAAATTATCTTTTAATTGTTTCATAAAGTTTTATTAATGTGTTTTATTATTTTTTGATTGTGTACTGTGAAAATTTAATAATAAAGTTTGTGTTATAACGCTTTGGAGCTTTTAATTTTCGAAAAGTTAGTGCAATGTTGTATAGGAATTAAACATTTTGTTTTTGATTATTGATTTGAGAAAAAGCTTTAGCCTTTACTTTTTTATAGTTTTGTTATTACTGAATGTGTTTTTTAAATATGCAAATTTTGCAACTTCATTCATTATTTTATTCCTTCCTTTAGCAAAAAGGGTAAAAGGAGTTTCAAATAACTTCATTCTTTGAAAAAGTTTGTCACTGAAAATGGTTGAAAAGCTGTCTTTCAATTTGTCAAATTGTGCTCAACAAGAATTTCCGTTTCCTTTGAAACTCATCAACTATGTCAATCAAGAAGCTGATGCTGAAGTAAAACAAAAACTGGATCGAAGCTGTAAATATTTTTACGCTGAAGCTCCTTATCTCATCATTGATAGTTTTGAAATCAATCAAACAAAGAAACGAATGGAAAATGAAGCTTATGATGGATGCAAGTATTTTATTGATGATGATCAACTTCAAACTTTCCTGATGAATAAAAGCAACATTTGGGTAACAAAGAAAGTGAATGTATGTCCTCGTCATAATCTTGATATTCATGGTAATAACATGGATGTACAACTTTTTAATAAGATTATTAGATCTGATGCTAAAGAAATTTCAATTTACAATATGAATTTGACATTATGTGATTACAAACTATTAACTAAATCTCGAAACGTTGAATATTTGGACTTGTCATCATCTTCAATTGTTTCTGGTTTAGATAAATCTTATGGTCTATTGGAAGCTGTATTAGATATGGTAGAAAAAGTTTTTGTTCCATTGGAAGTTTTATTAGCTATTGTACCAAATGCTAGAGTTATACGGTAATCATTTTTATGTTTTTTCTGATATTTTTATTTTCTGTTATGTTTTTTAGGATGTTTGAATGCTACTTCACATCTGATACAATGAAAAAACTACTTGATATTCCATGGAAAAACAAGGTCAGTGAATTAAGCCTCAAGAATGTCGATGTCGATGATCCATTGGATGCTAATTTGTTTTTCAAGTTTGTCAAGGTAAAATTTTTGAAGGTTTTTTACTTCGTCTAATTTAATGTTTCAGAATCATGTTGATCCTGAAGCCAAAATTTATGTTGATTTTTATGAAAATGATACGTTTCAAAAGCTCTACGATCAAATGGTAATTGAATCTGGTGAAAGAATGCCAACGTTTGGAAATGTCGCTCCTATGGTCAAAAAGAAAACTAAGGTTCAACATCTTCTATCTTGGATGGCTTCCATTGCATCGATTATTGAAATTATTCAAGGTGATTCCGCTCTTCCATTTATGAAACCGTCTGTTTTACCAAAGAAGTATGAGAACGTTACATTTAATGAAGACAATATGGAACGACAGTACACTGCTTTTCCGTATCCACATATGTGCTACATCCGAGAAAACGCTGATGCTGAAACATGGAAGAAGCTTGAACGTACTTGCAAGTTTTTCTGCCAAAATAATCCTTACTTGATGGTTGATGATGTTAATGTTGCAGCTGATAATAAGATTACTCTGATGGTTGATAATAACAAAATCATGTTTGAAAATCGAGAAGAAAGGGACAAAATTAAGAAATTGCTTTGGATTACAAATTCAATTGATATCGCTGGAACGGGTGGTTCACACCAGTGTGACGGATTTTTTTTTTTATCGCCTCGCCTCTCGCCTCCGCCTCTGAGGCGTGAGGCGATAGAGGCGCCTCAGAGGCGCCTCTGAGGCGAAGGAGGCGATAAAAATACGTTAGTTTTTCGATATATCGCTTCCGCCTCAGCCTCCGCCTCAGAGGCGAGAGGCGCCTCTTGAGGCGATGGAGGCGCCTCATGAGGCTGAGGCGTGTCACACTGGTTCACACATAGATGATCGAATGGATGTGATTAAAATTTGGACAAGTGGTATTATTTATTCAATGAATTACTTTATATGGTTTACAAAATCAGGCAAAGTAAAAGATTGGAATTCAATTCAAAGTTTCGTTCAAAATAATGATTATTCTAAAGTTATTTCTCTCATTGAATTTTTGATTCATCTTCCAAATGTTGAAATTTTCCGGTTTGTTTTTTCTTTATAGTTTGTTTCGACTATATTTGCAAATTTTAGTGCCAACGTTCGTGGAATTCAACCTCATCCAGATAAACCTGTCTTACTTCCTCAAAGCAACAAAATCAAATATCTTGAAATTATTTTACTCGATGATCCAATTCAAGCTGGTCCGTTATTTGATGTTCTTAAAGTACGATTTTAACCATTTTTTAAAACTTTATTATCTAATCACAAGTGTAATTTATTTTTAGACTTCTCTTGCTCCAAAAGCTATGGTAAAAATTCATTAAGTCGTTTGATTGAAGAAATGAATGTCGAAGAGTTCAAAGCTCAAATGAAAACAAAACTTGATACTTGGAAGCCTCAAACTGAAAAACCAACATTCAAAATTATCTTATAAACTTTTATTGTCTTATTTTTTGATTGTGTAATTATGTAATGAATTGGTAATATAAATTTTTAATATTTAAAACATTTTTTGTTTGTTATAAAATAATTATTTAAATTTTTTACAACTCCGTGCAATTTCTCAAATACCAAAGTTATTAGTATCCTTTTTTAGCACCTTTTCATTCATCTTCTTTCATTTTTTGATTTTACATTTTTTTAAACCAATGATGTTGGGTTGCATATGTGCATCGCTTTATGTTTTCGGTTTATCTACAGAAATAACTATAACCATTGTTAACATAGTATTGATAAATGGAACCCAACTAAATCTCATCGTTAAAACAAGCATTGACCAAAATGCTGTGCCTCCAGATAAAATGATAAAAGCTAAATATCCCAATGGAACTATGCTTACAGAATAATTTTTTTGTTTTTATAGTCATTTTTTTTCGTTGTTTTTATTGTAATAAAATTTCTTATTGAATATCATTAATTTTGTTTTTTCCATTTGTTATAGTATTGCTTGAGCTTCTTTTGGACTTGCTTCCAAACAATTTTATTTTAAACCTTTATAATACAAAATATTTCAAAGATAAAAAAAATACAATATTCGATTGTGTTTCAATGTTCCTAAAAATTTGTCATCAAAACATTTTTTTACTATTGAATCAAAAAAAAAGAAGTAATTATCACAAAAACTATTTTTGTTTTTGTTTTTATAAGTTTTCCTAATTTAATACATCAAAGCCAAATCCACGTTTAGAATCAGCAATTCTAGGATCAGCTCGACCTTTAATAATTGGTGGTGAACGAAGTGGAAGGGAAACGGTTGGGCAATCACCTAATTCTTCATCAAAATAACCATAAAAGGTGCATTTATCAGCCCATTGACCACCAATATATTCAAATTCAGCAAGGCGATTAATTCCAAGATCAGAAAATCCAGGTAAATTTGATATAACATCATTGGTGCATTCCTTTAAAAAAAATTATGGAAACAAGAATATCAAAGATGCTAGGAAGCGTAAAAACTTACAACATATTCAATCCATTCCCAATTTAATGGAACTTTAACTTTGAAAAATTTACCCCATTTATCTGTTAACCATACTAATGTACGCCAATATGGATCATACATGCTATGACGACGATAACTAAAATTAAACATTGGAATACATCGTGCACGCTTGTACATGAAATCCATTAATTCAGATAATTTGTAACAATGTGGCCCAGTTAATTCATAAGTTTTTCCATCGGTTGTTGGATCATAAACTGCTTTAGAGATGGCATTAGCTACATCGTTAACCTAAGAAAAATAAAATCAATTAATCAATCAAACTATGATAGCAACGATAGAAAAAAAGACTAACATAAACAGGCATTTTATATGTTTGTTCACCCTTTTTATAAAGCCAAACAAGATCAAGTGGAGTTTTACGATAACGGGAACAATAAACAAAAATGAATCGATCATTTTGTCCATACATAATTGCAGGGCGAATAATGGTTGCATTAGGAAATTCTTGTCTAACCGCTTCTTCTCCATGTGCTTTACTTCGAAGAAAATGTGATCCTTCTTTAAGCATCGTGGGTTTAGGATCGGGTGTAGCATTAAGGGCGCTAACATGAATCATACGTTCAACTCCCATTTCTCGAGCAATTCTTGCAATTCGTCGAGCTCCATGTTCATGGGTTTCATAGTAGTCATAATTTCTATAAAAAAAATTGGAGATGTAAAAACCCATAGAAAAAATTGATGCAAGTTAATGGTGAATGGACTCACTTAGTTGGCTGATAAGTTCCAACAAGATTAACAACCACATTGCTATATTTCATAGCTTTACGAATGCTATCATCATCCTTTAATTCATAAGGAAAGAATAAAATTTGTCCTAATTCTCCAAGAATTTTATTCTCTCGTACATAATATGGATCACTTCGATATGGAATAATTAATTGTGATCCATGTTTAGCTAATCGATTAGTAACAGGTAAACCCAAAAATCCTGTTGCACCAAAAATTGTTACTACATTTCCCGAAAATGATGCACGTCCTCCAGTTCCTTTACGAAGTTGAGATAAATGTGAAGTGATGCGAGGTTTAGGAATTTTATCTATTGAATCTTCTTGTTGATCAAACGATGTAACAGAGGAAGATGAATTTGAATATGAAACAATAATTCCACCAAATTTTGATGGCAACAATGTTTTTGTTGTAGTTGATGTTGTACGGGTGAGGATGGAGGTTCGACCAAGGGAGGACAACATCCTTAAAAATTATGAATTAACAAAAAAAAGTAATAAAGTAATTTGGCGTTAATAAAGTTTCAAAAACCACGAAAAATAAATTTTTTTTGATTGATAAACATCCAAGAAAAAAAAAGCAAACGACTATTGTCAAAGCCAAGGATTCTCGAAAAGAAAATTTTCCTTCGGGTTTTGTCAAATAAAAATTTTTTTCAGTTGAAAAACTTGTTTGTTTGTTTGAGGCTTTTTGAAAAATTTGAAAAAAAAGAAAAGATAAACTTTCAACAAAGCGTCGAAGTAATCAACCATGGAAGTGGATATTCCTATGTTAAATTTAACTGATTCAGATGATGATGAAGTTATAAGCTTTATTCAACGAGGTGATGAAGCCATGGATGCTGATGAACAAATTTGTGGAAATGAGGAACTTGAACCAACGGTATGTTTGTTGTTTGTCTTATTATTTCTTTTGGACTCATCGGATTTTGATGTCAAGATTTTACATGCTAAAAGAATTCCACCGTTAATTAACTTTGTTTAACATATTTTTTATCCATCATTGTTTCAGATCAAAGCTGAAGCCCTTGAAAGCGAATACAAGGTTCAACATCAACGCTACATGGCTCAGAAATCATTTTACGGCGACGATGATGAAGTTACTGATGAACAGAAAGTTGAATATCAAGTTATTGGTAAATCTTATTTTGTAATCATTTCTGACTTTTTAATGCCTTGTTTTTCAGATGGAATAGGTGACGATGATCAAGATTTCTTTGATGATAACTGGGAAAGAATTCGCGAAAATACAATTTCAATTTTATGCACTGGAAAACTACTCAATCCTAATGTCGGCCAAGAAGAAATAAGATTTTTAACCTTTGCTGTAGCTGAGATTGTTCATAATGGTCAAAGTGAAGTATTGACGACAAGACTTCGCGGTGTTTTGGACCAATACATTCCTGAAATATTTGCTTCAACCGTTGATGGAGAATATGAAGAAGATTTAATCGACCGAGTTTATAGCAATTGGACTGATTTTAAGAAGAAATTAGTGAGTGTTTCTCGTTTTATGGTTTACTTATTATTTGGTTTTTAGGACATTTTATCGTATCTTTATATGTATCTCAATGGAAGAGTTGGACAGCGTGGAAGTCGCCCCATTTGGCCTATGGGAATAAGCTGCTTGATAAAGCTCTTTGAAAACAAATACTCTCTTCTTGATAAAGTTGCTGACAAACTTATTGGTCTCATCAATGTTGAAAGAGCAACTAAGCAAATCGATTTTCCTAAAGTTAAATCTCTTGCCATCATGTTCAGCAACCTTCGACATTATGATTCAATTTTTGAACCAAAGTTCATAGCTGCCACCGCTGAATTTTACAAGAACGAAGCAACGATCAAATTTGAAGAAGCTGATCTTCCAAGTTACATTGGATACTGTAATGAAAGAATTGCTGAAGAAGCTAGTCGAATTGAAAGATATCTTAATGCTTCATCTAAACAGAAGCTTTATCGTACTGTTCATTCCTGTATAGTCGATGATTTATGTGATCAAATGATTATAAAAGGTGCTGATTCACTTTTTGAAGGAAACAATGTTGAAAATTTGAAATCATTTTATGATCTTTTACGTGATTGTAAAGATGGTCATAATAGTTTGAAGAATGCTTTTGCAAATTATGTCAAGGTAAGAGTTGTAAGAATGGATCATGATGATTAATAGCTTACGATAGCTAGCTGTTATCATTTTCTTGTTATTTTAACTTTCATTTTCTTTTTTACACACACATTGTTCTTTCAGAAAGTAGGAAAAGCTCGCGTTCTGGATGAAAAACAAGATAAAACGCTGGTGGAAGATTTACTTCAACTCAAACAAAAACTTGATGTTCTCATTACCAAATGCTTCGATCGTCATGATAAATTCATTCAAGCTGAAAAGGATGCCTTTTGTTACTTCATCAATACACGACCAAACAAACCTGCTGAACTTATTGGTAAACCTTTTACTGCTCTTTCATTAAAAGTTAATGTTTGATTTTTTTAGCTAAATACATGGATAGCAAAATGCGCGCTGCAAACAAAAGCTTCTCTGATGTTGACTTCGACCGTTTAATGGATAAAGTTATTATTTTATTCCGATTTATTCAAGGAAAGGATGTATTTGAAGCCTTTTATAAACGTGATTTGGCTAAAAGATTACTTTGTGGTAAAAGCGCTTCCGTTGATGCTGAAAAGGCTATGCTGTCTAAACTTCGAAGCGGTTAGTTTTTTTTTTTTTGATGAAAGGTGCTCTTTCTTAGTATGTATGTTTCATTTTTAGAATGTGGTGCTGGTTTCACTGCCAAACTTGAAGGGATGTTTAGAGATATGGATGTGTCTAAAGATACTCTTCAAGCTTTCAAAACAGTAAGGTTCTTTTTGCTCTTGATAACTTTATGATCATGATTTTTTTCAGCACAATGATAATACTCATTCGGTTAATCTTAAATCTGATTTTACTGTTAGTGTTTTAACGATGGGTTCATGGCCAAATTATGATCCTATGGAAGTTAATATTCCTCAAGAACTTGATCAATATCAAACAGCATTCAAGGAATATTATTTGGCAAAAAATAAAGGACGACAACTTACTTGGCAATACAATCTTGCAAGTTGTACTATGCATGCAACTTTTAAAAATGTATGGTTTTATTGTTCTTTTATGTAACTCGAGTCTTAATGGTTAGCTTTTAGGGCAAGAAAGAACTGGAAGTATCAATGTTTCAAGCGATTGTACTTATACTTTTTAATCACAAGGATGAATACACATTCAAAGAAATTGAAGATGCTACTAAAATTGGTAAGGATACTGTAGATTTTAAGGTTTCGTTATATTGTTTGAAAGCTTTTGTTGCGGATTTAATAAACATTGATGGCATTTTCAGAACACAATGAGCTCATTCGAACCGTGATTTCTCTTGCTGCATTAAAAACTCCAATTATCAAACGAACTAAAGCTGAAAAACAAAAAATTTTACCTGATGAAGTGTTTTCATTCAACGACGACTTTACAGACAAAACATACAAAATCAGAATATCTCAAGTTCAAATGAAGGAAACTGAACGAGAACAACAACAAACTGAAGAAGAAGTTCAACAAGATCGTCTCTACGTGATTGATGCGAATATTGTTCGAATTATGAAACAACATAAGAATCTTCATCATACAGCTCTAATAAATGAATTATTTCAAGTTCTACGTTTTCCTGCTCGAAATCATGATATCAAAAAACGTATTGAATCACTTATTGAACGAGAATATATTGCTCGAAATGAAGCTGATCAACAATTATATCGTTATGTTGCTTAGAGATTTTTATTACTGTATTTATTTTTTATGTAAAGCTTTGTTTATTTGTTGTTAGTATTCTTAAATTTATTATGGGATTTGTATTTGTTTAATATTGTCTTCTTTTTTCTTTTTTTGTATGTTTTTTGCATTGTTTTTTGATTGATTTAGATAAAGGTTTAATTTGTTTGTATTTCTCGGCAAAGATGCAAACATAAAGACTATGAAGTAAAGTTCTAAGCTTACAAGATTTGTGTTCGAAAGTTTGTAAACCGCTTGACTCTCGTGTTCATTTGAAAACGTCTGTAATGTGTCTCTGTTTTAACACGAAAGCCTACGAATTATGGGAGAGACATAAATTTCGTTGCAAACATAAAATTAGCGTCTTTTTAGTTAGTTATTGGTTGATTTTTTAACATCCTATTTAATGTTTTCTCTTTACCTCTACCACCTCATAGTAGGGTTGTTGATGAATGCGGTCCTTTCGATCAATGAAATACTACCGCCACCCATCGGGAAAGGGTTGTTGCGGCCTAAAAAATTGACCGCGAGTCGATTACCCAAATCCTGAGTTATTAGCTTTTTTGTATTTTACAAAACCATCCTTTCATTTACATTTCCTTCATGCTTTCACGTAAGCAGCAAGATTGCGAGTTTGTAAAAAAAGCGTGAAACATTTAGTTGCTATAATCATTTTTCCACATTTTATTTGGGATTTTTTCATTCAGCTACTACCTTTCTTTGAAGAAGCAAGATACCTTTTGATCATTCTTTTCAATCCGTTTTATTCGTTTTTTGTTCATTTTTTATGCGTGAAACTTTACAGTGGAAATATGTATTTTCTTTGAATCGCGTAAACCTCAACTATTTTCAGATCCTGTTGATATCAAAAAATGTCTACAGCTTCAAATCCATTATCATCAATGATCGTAAGTTTTCCGTTAATTCTTTCCAAACTTATCTAATTATTGTTTTTTATGGTGTTAAATGTCCTTTTGCGATCAAATGGAAAATTGACGAAAAGCAGTTGAAAGTTTTGAGAAATTGCGTTAAGCAACAATTTTTAAAAACTGAAACATTTGAATGCTCTCATATTCCTGGCATCAAATATCATCTTTCCATTTATCCTAATGGTGACAATGGCTTAGTTCGTGGACAAACATGGATCTATTTTAATGTGGAAAATGAAAATGGAGAGAAAATCAAAGCTGAAATCAATTTTATGATTGAATCAAGAGAATACACTCGTTCTAAAATGTTTGAAACTCACCGAAAATTCCGATGGGGAATCGGTGGCTGCTCTAATGAAGATTTTTTTAATCTTCAAGAAGATTATATTATTGATGGAGAGTTTACAATCAAATGTGAAGGAACTTTTTGTGTTCAAGAATCAGTGAGTTATCGTGAAGTTTATCCTGAAAATGAAATCAAATGGGAAGCTGGTGATCTTGGTCGTCGTATGTGGGAAGGAAATAACAAAGATTTTACCATTCGTGTTAATGGAAAAAGCATTGAAGTAAGTTTTGTTTAATCTTAACTTTCTTATTACTACTTGAAAATGTTAAATTTTAGATCCATAAGCTTGTTCTTTCTCTTTGTTCACCTGTCTTTGATAGAATATTCACAAATCCCTACTTCAAAGAAGCAATCAGCAATGAAATGGATATCCCTGATTTTACTTATGAAATCGTCGAAGCTGCTTTGGAACTTTGCTATAATAGGAAGGTATCAACTTTAACATTGGAAGAAGAAATGGGCGTGCTTAAATTCTTTGATAAATATGATATTCAAGATCTCAAAGTGAGTTATTTTTTCGCATTGATTAAACTAAACTTTTAAAAACCAAAATTTTTAGGACTTAATCGAAGATTCTTTGATCAAAAGTGTCACGACGTTTAACTTATGTCGCATCACAAAGTGTTCCATCGAATCCAATGCTACCAAACTTCAAACCAAGTGTAGTGATTTCTTATTTGAATGCTCAATCAAAAAATTACTTGTTAATGATTATGATAAGATTCATGAATTTTTTGCTACCAAGTTTAGCAAAGATGATTTTTATACTGTTGTTCGAACTTGATTTCTTTTTTGTACTTTTTTTCTCTGTAATTTAATGTTTGTAACTGTGTTTTTGTTTACGTTTTCGTTTTCGTTGTTGTTTGTATAAAATATTTTTAACATCAAAACTTGTGTCATTTTGCGGGAAAACCAATAATTAACAATTTTATTACTGTTTTATAAACACACAAATTTGGCGGCAATCAATAATTATGTATTACGGGTGATTATCATAATTTGGATAACCTGAAGGTCTCAAATACATATATGCATCTTCAACGGGATCATAATGCCATGTGAGATATCCTTGAGGAAGGAAGTTATCATTACATGATTGTCTCAAACCATTCAAATTTGCTGCACCACACAATGAACCTTGTTTGGATGCATAAAACCACCAACCAGTATTTTCATATTCGGCTGAACAATTATATTGAGTGGAATCTTTATCAAATGTTGTAAAAATTGGTCCGATATCATCTTTAGGCCACCGTACCCAACCATCAAATCCATCAAAAGTTGTTTCATTTCCATTTCCACATAATTCTGGAATCATGACTGGATAACCTTTATCCACGGAAAGCACTGTAAAGCTTGGATATGTGCATTCTCGAGTTGAATCCGCAACATTATTAACTTTGCATCGTTCAATTACAACTCGTAAAGCGGTTGGCATTTGATTTGTCATAAGATGAAAATTTTCAAGACCCAACCATATTTGTTTATCTGTAGCAATACCGAAGCCTCGAGTATATTCATCATATGTTTTTCCAGCGGATTGATTTCCATGCGAAGCTAAAGTCCATCCACCTCCATCTGTTTCCATATCGCAATAAACTTCCGTCCAAATTGCATTGGCTTTATTAACATAATCCACTCCAATCGTGATATTATAAACTCCATTAACTTTAATTCCGTTATAAACATATAAATCTGCGCAATGCCTGGTTGGCATATATGTTGCACATTCATCTCCACCATATGGAGCAATGCATTGACAATAATATGAACCAGGAGTATTAACACAAACTCCATGATTGATATTTGCATTGCATTTAGTTGGAACAAGGCATTCATCAATATCTTGACATGCATATCCAGTTCCAGTAAATCCCGATTTACAACTGCATGCGGGTTCACCTTGGTCATCAATTATGCATTTTGCATTCTGTGAACATACAACGGGTTGACTGGTGAGTTTACCATTTTTGCATTGATTATGAATCGTACAATTATTATTTAACCATTGAGTGTTAGCTATAAAAGTTAATTAACTAAAGCTTTAATAATTTTTTAGAGGTGAAAAAGTGCCTCAAAAATGAAGATGAATTTTACTGCAAAGTTTTTTATCCAAAAATTAAAAAAATAAACTTACGAGGATAATAATTTCCATATGAATCCGTGCAACCACAATCATCTAATCTTCGACAAGCAAATGAAAAGTTATCATCTTCTCCAACTGAATCGAGATAATAACCTGGCCAGCATTTGCATCCTTCTTGATGGCCATCTCGACAACTCGATGAATTACTATAATTTGGATCAGCGCAAGTATTTTGACATATTGGAGTTTGAAGGGAATAACTACTATGTATTGGGCAAAGCCATGGACAATTTGCTGCATCTCTCCAATTATCAATCATCACAACTATAAAACAAAATTTATTTTAGCTTCAATGAAGTCTATGGATTTTTTTTCTAAATTGCTTACATGGAAGTTGTTCGAGGCATGAAGTAGCAAAATTAGCTAATATATCACATGATTCATATCCTAGGCAAACATCAAATACGCAATCATTAAAATATTGGTCAATTACATCTGGAGTTAATGGTTGACATTTTGCGAATGGACCTTGCCCAGTTTTAGCATCTCGAATAGCTTGACATTTAGCTTGAGCAGCTGGGGCATTCTAAAATTTATGAGAGATAAATAAAAATGTTTTGACTCTTTTTTATATTTAAACCAAAATAAGTGAAAATAACTTACGCAATTAGTATTATTTTGAAGAATTTTTCCTAAGACACAATTATTATAATCTGGATCGGTGACCCATGAATCAGCAAAAATTGCTGCATCCACGGATGAACCTTGATTACAATTATTTATATTCAAAGTAGTTCCATTTTGAAGATGAAAATCATTCGAGCATTGATCATCAATATCACCCAAAGCTCCACCAGTTTTACCTGTGCCTTGCCAAATAGAAGTTTGTGGAACAGAAATGCATAATTGATTATTTTTAAAATCTATTATTGCGCCAGTGGAATAATCATGAATTTTGACGTGATCAAAAAATTTAGTTAATTTTACAATTGGATTAAAAAGTGATGGATAATAATGTGGGAAGAAATGACGAATTCCATTAACATAAAGTCTTAATTTATTTGTGATTTGGAAGTTGGTATTTTGAGTAAACAAATTGAAGCTTGTAAGATATGAGACACTAAAAAACACGGAGTTTTAGAGCAAAAACTCAAAAGGTCAATCGTCCAATTATATAAATGCTGCTTTTTGCTTCTTTGTCCTACATAAAATTATTTCATAATTTAAGCTACTTAGAGTTTAAACAAATGCTTTCATTTTATGCATCTAAGAAGCCGTCTTCAAAGACATCAAAGAAGCTTTACTTCCGGTTGATTAACTTTTTTTTTTTATATTTTTTCGAACTAGATAAACCAAAAGCATTCTTCAGGTTTAGATAAAAGAAAACATACATTGAAAGTGAGAAGAAGCAATTACTGTAAATTTTATCTTTCTTCAAACTAAGAATGCACGCAACAACACCCAACAATAAGAATGCTTCCTATATTTTGATCTTCGTCGCTAGATAAGCAACAACAAAAGGAACTCAAAAAGAAAAAAAATGCTGCAAATGAAGAAATAACAAAAAATGCGAACACGAGGTTTCAAAAAAACAGAAGCAATACACAAAACCCAAAACAAAAAATATTTGCTTTGGTAAGAAAAAAACCGCGCCCATTAATTTTTTTTTGTTGCTGCAAGAAATCAAACATTTTTTTGAAACTTTGCTCCAGGATGCAAGATTTTTTCCTAATCTTTATGCCAGTTTTAAAGATTACTTACTGTTTATTTCCTGAACGAAATTCATTATAACCAACTAAAGAAAATGATTGATTTTGAGTTTGGGTAATCACATATGGACATGTGCCCATATAATCATAGTAGCTTCCATCAAAAGTGGAATAATGTGGATCTCCACGAACACATCCACGTGATGTTTTAACATTACATCCATATCTTGGATCGCCCTGAAATAAATTTCACTTTGATAGCTGTGCCCAAATACATAACCTCTTAAAATGGACTCACGGTATATCCCATTGGACAACTACAAACTTTATTGTGATTGAATACAGTGCAAACAGCATTTTGGCCGCAATCATTTGGCCCACATGTAATTTTATTTTGACAATATGTTCCACTATAAGCATCAGGGCAATCACATCTAAAAAAAATAGGGAAAGGCATTAGAATCGGTGAGAAAATTAGTTAGTTTATGATTGAAAACACTTTTTATAATTTAAGAAAGCTCTTTTAGCAAACTAAAATTCCAAAAAATTTGGATGAAAACTTTTGTACCGCTAAAAAAGTTGACACTTTTACAACTTCCCACATTTTTTATTTTTCAACCATAAAAAAAACTACAAAACTCGGAGGAGTTCATTCATTTTTATCTTTTAAAATTATTATTGGTGGCAATAAAAAATCAAAAAAGATAAAAAAAAAAAGGTAAAGGATTTCATCAAAAAAATAAAAAGAAGAAGAAGTATTACACCCAAAAGTTGCAAATAATAAATAAGCCACAAAACTAACTTACACATATGAATATTTATCTAATACAACACAATTTCCACCATTTAAACATGGATTTGAACCATTTATCGAACAAACGGTGCACGTTGAATCAGCTAAAATTGAATGATATCTAGATAATTCTTTTTCATATTTTTCTATTATCGATGCTTGTTGTGAAACTACATGACAATGGGAATCATGGGCATCACATTGGGAAACTGCAGCATTGCAACTTAAAAATATATATATTAGATTATTAACTATAGCTTATTGTGTTACTCATAAAATGTGTGCGATAATGAACTTACCTAACAACAAAATAAATAATAAATAAATAAAATATTTTACTTTTCATTATTCAGTTTTAACTTTTTTTGTGTTAGTCGTGTTGTGTTGCCCATAAACAAAGAAGTAAGTTAACCGACTGGCAGAAACAATTGAAAAGAAAAAGACCAAAAAGGAGTAGTTTTAATACCCTTGAAAATTTTTTTTATGTTGCTTCAAAGGTCTCCTTCCTTATCAAACACAAGAAAAAAAAGGAGTACAAAAAGCTGCTGCTCCTATTAACTCAATCAGCCAGGCAAGCAACCTTCCTTCTTCAAAGTTGATAGTTTTTGTTTGTTTGTGTGATAGCATTTTTTTAATGGGTGCAGTAACTAGCGATAATTATCCACCTTCATTTTCAGTGATAAAAAAAGTATGTACAGAGTTTCAAGGAGAAGTGTTAACCTTAAAAGAGTAAGCAACATGTATTCACTACAAAAAAGGATTGGTTTGACACACGAGGGACAATTGCCAATTCATGTTATTCAATTGAACGCCTCATTTTTTTGTTTGTTTTATCAATGTACAATAGTTTTTGCAATTTAAAAAAAGGCAGAAAGGAAAACCAATAATGAGGCGTGTATGTGTATGTTAAAAAGTATACGATAGCTGATTGTGGAAAAAAGAAAAGAAAAAAGGGTGAAACAGAACAAAAAATCAAGAGATCAGCGGCAATATATTTTTCTTCGAAAGCTGCTTGTAACTCCCGATTTATTGGCAGACTTATTTCTTTTTTGTAGTTAGCATGGTTTATGTTTTAATTCATTGGCTGTTAGTTAGTTTGGTATCCGGGTGCTTCTTACATAAAAATTTCATAGTATCCAGCTTGCACATAAAAAAATCGTTACATCATTATTTTATTCATTATTATTTATAACATACAAAATTCTGAATCAGAGAGACGAAAGTAAATAAGAGAAATTTCAAGGAAAGGAAGAAATTGGATGAGATGAGGATCATCGACGCTTTTTGGATTTTGTTTTTGATGAAGCTTTTTTGAATGATGGCACCGATGAAGTTTCAGAACGTTGTTTATCAACAATTTGAAGTAAATTCCTTAAAACACAATGGATTTGTAAATAAGACAATAAGCGACGATAAGATTCACTCACTGATAATAATTAGAATAACTGAGATTTGAAATTGCTGATGATCCCTTTTTTGGAGCAGCCGATGATGGTGTTGAAGAAGAAGCAGTTTCATATTTTGACGAGGCTGAAGAAATAAGCGATGATACTTTTGATGAAGTTGTTCTTGGTGATCCACTTTTCTTTGGGTTTCTTTCTTTTGATGATAATTTTTCTTGACGACCATGACGATGAGCATCTTTTGAAGCAGTTGATTTGGTTTTTTGTTGAGATGATAAATCAATACAAGTGGTGACGACTTGAGACATAGGTGGATTTACATGCTTTGGCCTAAAAAATATATGCATTAAAAAAGTTTCAAAGAAAAGAAATAATCAAACAACATACTTTCCATCTTTAGTTTTTGTTGATGCTTCTTTAAATGGAGTAAAAGTAAATTCAATTTTAATTTTTTCTGTTTCTGGATCAGCTTCATTTATCAAACGTTTAATTAAATCAACTACTTGTTTACCCAATTCATCATTATCGCCACCTTCACCATTTGATGAAATTGAACAACATGAACTACTACTTGTTTGAGGTGATGTATCCATTAAAAACTTGCTCTTTGCTTTCGTTAAAAATTCAATAGAAAAAAAGAAAGAAGTTTATTTCATTCAAAAAATGAAAGTAAAATCGGTGAAGTAAAATTTGCATATAGGGCCACCTTTTGCCATTGTTTCCCATCTACTGTTTTTTTTCCCTCAAAAATTCTTCAAAGTAAATGGCGGAAGGAAATTTTCTAAATCGAAAAAAAGTTTCAAACAAGCTATAATTCTGACATCATAGTATCTTTAATTTTCTTTTTTTGGATAGTTTTTTATTTTTATGCTTAAAATAATTATTTTTCTCATTATGATACATTTTTATTTATTCATATATGAAAAAAAAAACTTTTTAAGACCACATTTGTTTTAAACCTTCAAAATGAACATCTTGTCCTTTCTCGGCTTTTAAACTAGTTAATTGTAAAGCAAATTTAAGAGTTGATACATCTTGAATGGATTTCCAAATTCTTTCAACAATTGGAAGGAGCAAAGCTACCTTACGAAGGAAGGTACTATTTTTTAAACCCATTGTCAAAGCCACCGCGACATTGATATTCATCATAAAAGTAAAAATGGTGTTATGATATTTTTCATATTTACTTGTCACGGTTATCGTAATATTTGTGATACTAATAATTAAATTAATTATTCCACATATAAGTGAAATGGGTCCAATCGCATTTATGGAACGAATATTTTCGGCGATTTGATAACGTTCAGATAATTCAACTCGGGATTGATTGTTTGCAGCTCGAAGGCGTTTATTCCAACTTCGAAGGCCAAACACGCACTAAAACATTTTTTTTCTTTTATTGTTAAAAAAATAGAGATGGCATGGAAAATTATGGATCAAATTTGATTAAAAAATTAAATGATCGAAAGTGTTTTTGATTTTTAGCGAACATTGTTATTTTATTTCCAAATCACGATGGTCAATTTTTAATCATCCACCTTTCCTTTGATTTTGACTAAAGAAAAAATAAACCAAAAATGATTGACTCTTACTAAACAGTACATATTCAAATTTTTTCTTTCAAAAAAGTGTTTTGTTTCAAAAATTGTTTAAAAAAATTAATCAAATCAAACATTTCTAAATTTATTAATTTTGCGGTTGGTGCATTGCACTTTTTTATTTACTTCTTTCCAACCCAAATTTTTTTTGTGAATGTCTCTAAAAAAACTTACAATAATTGCAACCATATCCAAGAAAATAAGGAATCCTTGTTGAATTATCGAAGTAACCAAAGCTAAAAAAAAAAATAACAACAATCAAACTATCCCAAAAACATATTTTTACTATTATTCACTTACTATTACCAAAAATATCACTTCGAAAAGTCCATAAAAGCATTAAACAAATTGTACAAGCATGCTGAAAAAAAATTTCCAGCTAATTTTATAACCGTCTTTTTTCTCCGCCGCTAAAAAATGGACGTACCACTAAAAAAGTAACAAAAATTCCAACAATCCAAAAATGTTTTTTCTCATAAATTTTTGACATAAATGTCGCAAATGAACGTTCAATAAAAAATGCAATAAATACCGTTCGCATCATATAAGCTCCATAAAGGGCGATGGCTTCAACAATTTTAAATGAATGTTGATTTTTTCCTTTTGGAATTAGCGTGTCTTCCATAAACATATAAATAATTGAAATAAAAAATCCAAATGATATGAAACTCATGGCTAATAGCAAATTTAAATATACAATTCTGAAAAAATTTATTTTACAAAGTTCGAAAAAAAAATATGTTTATTTTTTTTTCTGGTTTTTTTGTTGTTAAATTTTTGGCTCATTTTGTTTTCCATTAATTAATTAAAGTCCGTAGCTTGCATTGATGGAACACATTTTTTTGTTTAAAAAAATAAATGTTGAAGTTTTATTTTTTTGTCAAAAAATGCATTTAATAAAAACTTATGTCACATCGTAAAAAAATGGAGTGTGCTGACTTTTTTGTTCTCTTTCATTCTTTTTTTTATTTATAAAAAACACAATTTTTTTAACTCAAAAAATAACAACTCTTTCACATTTTTTGGTTTTCAATTAGTACCTTTTTTCTTGCACAACGCCGCTGCTCGTTTATCGACATTTTTTAGTCAACCTTTTTTCTTCCTTTGAATATTTTGTTTATGTTTTTTTTCATTATGAAAGTTTAGTAATAATAAAGATAATAATAAAATTTAAAACTTAAATTTTAAGATATAAGACATTTGTACGATTAAGTTGTTATAATAGTCGTAAGAACAGACAAAAGCGATTTATGCTCATTACTAAAGAACAAGATATGATAAGAATCTTCAAGGCCGCCTAGCAAAATTCCAATTAGCAATACAAGCCTTTGACATAACTTTTACTCATCGACCAGGGAAGGAAAATCACAATAATTATGATAGAGGCTCAAAATATTTATAATTTAAAAATGAACTTTTTCGAAAGTTAACAACTCAAAAAAAAGTTAACAACTCAAAAAACTTTTTAAAGAAAATTAAATTATTCATTTCGTAAAAAAAAAAATTTCTGACCACATTTACAATTGTTGAGACTTTTTGGTTATTTATAAACAGTTGCCGCGTGACGGGTGCAACAGATATAAAAAACGTCCAAACAGGTATACACACACACGATCGCTGTTTATATATTTTTTCTTTTTCTTCTTATTTTCAAACTTGTTTTTTTCTAGGTTTTAAAAGACGTCTTTAGCCCAAAGGAATTTTTTATTTTATTAAAACGAGAAATTGCTCATTTCTCTCGATTTTTCTTTTTGAATTTTTTAATTAATTTTTTTTTATTTGATAAAAAAGGTGTCAAAAAGGTAAACTTTTATTTAATAATGGATCAATAATTTTGTTAAAAATGTAATTCAGTCCTATTCCAATATAAACACGTAAAAGCTAGGTTATTAATATTATTTATAAAAAAAACTTCAAGCGATTTCTCCATACAACCACGAAGCGAATGGAGCCATTGAAAGACAAAACAATAATTAAAGAGTTAAAAGTTAAAATATGTTCGCTATACTTAATATTTTGATTTAAAATATGTTTTGAGTGTTTGTGAAAAGTTTGAACTTTTATTCGGGGTAAAAGTAAAAACGGTTGGCTTTTGTTCGGATTTTAAAAAAAATGCAGAAAAACTTACCGAAAATTAACATGAAAAGCTTTAATAAGAAAGCTAAAAATAACTTGAATGGTTATTCCAAACATATTATACGAACATAAAATAGCAGCAAAAATGATGAGACATTGTTGAAAATTATCTAACATTATTTTTATAAAGCCCGAACGAATAATTTACACCGAAGCAAAAAATGTTACTCTTTAGATTTAAATAAAATTAACCTTTAAATTTTACCCTTTTTTATATAGCTTTTTTTTTGAACTTTTAAGCGGATTACCTTTTGATATTTTCAAAAGACAAATAAATCCATCATGATTTCGGTTTCTTTTTAAATGGATGGCTTTTAAAAGCTTGCATTCAAACTAAATATTTCTATTTCTTTAGAATTCTATTTTATTAAGAAAATTCAAAAAATGTGTTAAATCCGTCTTTTTTTATTTGAAATCTTTTATTTAACAAAAAATGCATATTCAACAACAAAACAAAAAATAAAACAGAAAAAAAAGTATTATTCAAAGAAGAATATTTACAGAAAATAATTTCTTCAAAAGCTAAAGTTTGTAGCTTTTGTGTTAAAACCGTCGTTGTTCTGATATGATTGATACGAAATTTTAAATGGGTGAACCTTTAGTTGTTGTTGTTGTAATGGGTTGAAGATTTGTAAATGAAACATGCCATTGATCCCGCAAATTTTTAAAATGATCATCACCATGATGATGAATAATTAATTCTTCACCAAGTATATTTGTTACATGACTGGGTGAAATGGATTTTTCTCTTCCTCGATAATTACTTCGACAAAAAATAATTCGGCATAAAATTCTTGGAGTTATTGATTGGGCTCTCATGGACATGAAAAATGCCACAGTTACAAATGCATTTATTACCTAAAAAAATTGCGGATAAAAAAATTTCAAAGTTTGTGTTGTGTTTGGAGTAGTTTTTTAAGATGAAACTTACCATATAATAAAGTGGAGCAGCATATTTATTATCAACATTAGTTAAAAGTACCACCATCACAATCCATGTACTAACAAGAGTAAAAATGCAACCAACTCGAGAAATGGGTAAAATAATATCCAAAACTCTAATGTTTTCATTTACCTAAAAAAACTATTTTTTCCATTATATTTTTTTGAACTTTCATCGCAAAAAGTCTCAACAAAAGAAATTTTTTTTTGCCTCGAGACTCCTGTTAAAAAATAATAGATTATTTACTTACTTGATATCTCTGTGAAAGTTTGGTTGATCTTGTGGCTCGATTGGATTTCAACAACTTCCAATTATATTTTGATAATAATGTGGCGGACTATAAAAACAAATATATTTAACTCACCTTTTATACAAAAAAATTCAAAACTTACGATCCAATGAAATACATCCATAATCATATAAATACTGTATACAAGAACTTCATCAAAAGCCCCTAAAATTTCAAACATATTTATTCATACATTTTATAATTTTTTCAAATTTTCCACATATAAATTTACAGATGTTCTTCGTATAAAGAAATCAAAAAGTCAAAAAAGTTTTAGAATGACTAATTTTTTTGTTTCATGCATTTTTCGTGGCTTTTATAAAGTTCCGTGTTTAAAAAAATAGTTGAATATTCAAGCAAAAAAAAGAAAGAAACTATAGTTCCGCAATTTTTTTTTGTATTTTGTATTCGATGTTTGGATTTTGTTTAGTTTTTTTTTGGTACTCCGATTCTTATATTCACTGTTTCTAACGATCACTCAAGTCTAAATTATTTATTTATTTTTCAGCGACGATAAGTTCTTGCAAAAAAAAAAATAGAATTAAAAATTGTGAGTGGAGTTTAATAAATTACACCCAAGGAAATTATAATTTTTGTTATTATTGATGTTGCAATAACACATGTCAAAAAAATAATGTTTTGCAAATTTTTTTATTTGCATCTAAAACAATTTTACGAAAAACAGTTGCATCAAAAATCTTACTTATAATTTCTTGGTAAATACAAAAAATTTGGAAACAAGAAAAAAAATAATTTAATAACTTACAAACATTTTCCATGGAAGTTAAAATAAATGAAAACCCATAACTAAGTAAAGATAAAATAAGTGGAACTAAAATAAATCCTCGATGAGTTTCATAACATTGTCGAAATGTCGTTGCAACAGATCGCTCAATTACAAATGAAATTAAAGTTAATCTAAAAAAGCAAAAAACAAATAAATATAAAATTTTTTGGGTATCATTGTGAAATTTTTTACCTTAATAAATTAACACAAAATGACTTTAAAAAATGTAAATAAAACCATAAATTATAAAAATTATTTGGGGATGATGTATTTTGATGTAATATAGTTACACTTATTCCAAGATGGCCAAATGAGATACCATAACATGCAATAAAATATGTAATTCGTAAAAGTCTGAAATGCAAAGAAAGAAAAATAAAAATGTTAGAAAAATCAAGAATGTTTGGTTGTTTTTCAAAAAAATTTTTGTTAATTATTTTTAAGAATTTAGAATACTGAAACTTTGAATGGTGTTTTCATGAAAAATTTAAATATTTGGATTTAGTTAAACATTTGATAGAAATTTTCTTATATTTTAGATTGTAAAGTTTTTAGCTAGAAATTGAGTGGCTTTTTTCCTATAATTTTTAATTTTTTGTGTTGAATTATCATAACTAATACTTTATCGGTTTTTTTTCGACACATTTCCTAATTGCTTCTTACTAACATATTTTTTACAATTTTTTTGGTGATTTTTAATGCAATATTCTAAATTTATAAATTTATTCATAGATTACTTTTTTACGCAGTAATGATTTCCAAAAAAAGAAAAAGAGATTATTAAATCAACAAAAACAAATCATCCATCCAATAACGCAAGCTAGCTAATGAATGACCTTTCTTTCATTTTTTAATTCGTAAATAAACTTTTATCTTTTTTTTACACATAAAAGAGTTAATTAATTTACACTTCAGCAGCTATGTATGTATTTCCCAAATGATATATATAACCTTTCGGACAACAACTTTTGCACCGACGATTAATTAATTAATAAAATAAATTAGTTAGTTTTTTTTTGCGTAAATAAACTTTTTCTTTTTTTTAACGCTTCAAAGAACTTTGATGATTTTTTGCTTTGTTTTGACGTCCGAGTTTTGCTTTTTTGGTTGTTCGACGTGGCGAATCCCATGAGGCATATCTTCATTTTATTTATTTACTTACTTCGAAAAGTTTTATTTTTTTTACTCATGCTTTTGTGGGTTTTGCTTTATTTATCGACCTTTAAAAAAAAGATCACAAATTCAAATAATTGTTTTTTTAAAGAGCTTCGGTTATTAGAGAGCTACCGTAACATGCACTTTTTCAAACATATTTAAAATAAACAAAAAAAACATTTTTTGCTTTCGTCTTTTTTTTACAAACAGTCTAGAATAAAAAAAATAAAATTTAAAAATTATTTTGTTTGTTTTCTTAAAATAAAACTTTTGAATTTTTTAGAATGGCCACAATCAGATATTTAAAAGTAAAGCAAATTTTTTATTTCCTTCTCATCAAAACTAGAAAAAAAATGTTTGAATATATAATCTTTAGTCTTTTTTTAACACAAAGATTTTGGGCTTATTAATTTGACGACAGCTGTTTTGATAAAAAAAATTATTATAAAAAGTACGAAAGTTTTTTTTAATAATTCGTTGAACGTTTTTTACATAAACTTTGAGTGTATGTAAAGTTTTCAAAAGAAGTTTAAAAAATGTAAAAAGAACGCTTTCGATAAGGATTATTTTTCAATTCGAATAATGCTCGAATAATTCCAAAAAAAGACATTTGTAATTTTTTAGAGAAAAAAGCTTTTCATTTTTAACCCGTCTAAATTTAAAGACAAAAACGCTTGGTTAAATTTATAGGTTTCATAGCAATTTTTAAGGACAAATAAAATGTTTCTGAGATTGTCATTAATTAATTTTTTGAAACAAAAAATAAACGCGAAACAAACTCTTTTTACAAACGTAGTAGACCTTTTAAGAAAAAAAAACGAAAGTGCACTTCTCTTTAAAATAAAGTGTGAGAAAATTAATTAAACTTTAATCCCAAAAAACATTGCTTCAAAAAATAATGTTTTACCATTTACTCACTTTTTTTGGTTATTCCTTTCTACCACCCAAGTAAGTTCCATAATATCATGCTTGCTTGGTCATTAAAAAAATTCTCACGTTCCTGACCAAATTTTATATCCTCCATGCACAAAGAAAAGAAATACATATAAACAATTTATGTATATTATTATTTCCTCGGAAGTAAGTAAACTTATTATAAAAAATATATTTTTATTTTTTTCAATACATTTTTTTGATATAAAAATAAGTTAAATAAATTTATTCCAAGTAAATTAAAAATAAAAAAAGTTGTAACAAAACTTTTCATTTTTTAATTATAGCAGGAAAAAAAATTGACCTTATTAGTTTCTAGTTTCTTACTTTGAGGCGCGAGAGAGTCGTCGTCTCCAATAAAAAGAAAGTATCATTTTTTAGTTTTGATAAACAAAAGCAAAAAAAAATGAGTAAGATGGCTTATTGGTGGTGAATAACAACACATTGTAAAAGGACACGAATATTTTTAAGCCGAGAAACGACGACGGCTTTTATTTTAATTACCAGGAAGCTATGGTGTATTAGAGAAAAACAAGAAGGAAGGAAGGATGATTTAATTAGACAAAAATAAAATAAAATTGATAGATAATAAACAGGAAATGTTTTATTTTTTTGGAATGCATTTGACCATAGAAATTTTGCAAATTAAAAAAAAGTAAGCAACGGAAAATACTTATTAGATAATGAATGGTCTATGTAAATAAGGATGGTTTATTTAGTAAGTCACAGTAACAATAAAAAATAGCTGGGAGTTTGAATTAAAAGTAAAAAAGAGGAAATACAGTAAATGTTAGCCTTAAACACGGAAAACCTTTAAGGTTTTTTTGTTATTTATTTTTCCATAAATTGTTTAATTCAAAAAAGTCGCAAATAAATTTTATAATATATTTTAAGTTTTCGATCTGAATAGACGAGTTTTATCTTTTTTAGCTTTGAGTTTTTTTTAATATTTATTTTCTAAGATGCTTTATTATTTTTGGGGTTTTTTGAATAAAAAAATTTTTCATTGAAAACTTACATATAATTTAAATGAAATCGATTTCTTTCACGAAATTGTACGGTTGCAGCTAAAGTTGAAACAATAAAATTTGATGCACATACAAGAATTCCAATTGAATATGATATGGCTTCCCAATTATCTAACATTATTTATTTTCTTATCACAACTTTCTGCAAAAATAAAATAAAATTTAGCAACAATTTTTTAACTTTGGTAAACAAAACAAAATAATACAAAAATAATTTATTTTAATAATAAAAAAAGTAAACTCGAGTCGGAGAAATCAGAAAAAAATATGTAAAAAACAAAAAAAATGTAATTTGATAAAAGTTTTTTTATTATTTCATAAACTTTTACAGAGTATTTAAAAAAAGACACGAAAAAAGGCGGAGTTTTTCAAACAAAAAATAAAAAAAATACTCGTGCGCTTTTTTACTTTTTTTTCTTTCAAAGTAAATGTTTCTATTTTTTTCAAGGAAGTTTTTTAGAAACATTATTTTCTCGGATACTTTAATTTTTTTGAATAAATAAAATAAAACACAATAAACTGAAAATATGGGAGAAGGAGGTATCTTCCATAATAAAAAAAAATGAGGGAGGCTTGAATAAAATTTTAATCAAAAAAAGGACGGCGTTTTACACTTTTATGAACAAAAATACATAAATTTATAAAAGTCATAAAAGAAAGTGACATCAAAAAAAATATGTATGAAGAAAAGATAAAATGCGTAAAGAAAAGAAGGAAGAAGAATATTTATGTATGTAAAAAATGGGTATAATACATACTTCAAAAATTAACTAATCCTTTGCTTTGTTTTTTTTTTTGAAACATAAAAAAGTTAAAGCGAGGGTTCCATGAAAATTGAATGAGAAAAGAAAAAATAGCGACGTAATGGAGAATAAAAAAAATGATCTCATGGAACTTTTTTTGTTTTGTTTTGTTTTGATTCCATGAAATGAGAATGGATTTGAAATTATTATATTTAAAAAATGTTAAAAATAAAGCGCGGGAAAATATAAAAAAATTTTGTAATAGTTTAGAATGGATTCTCGAAGGTTTAATGGCGGCTAAAATGCTTGGAATTTTCAAAGATCCCAAACGCAAGATAAAAAATAAAAAGTGCTGAACTGAAAAAGCAAGTGTCTTTGTTGGTTTTTTTGTTGACTAATTTTTACTCTCAGATTTCGAGAGAGTTCAAAAATTTTAAAAGCATTCAAAAAGCAACAAAAAAATTTTTGTTTATTCATTTTTGAATAATGTATGAAATTATTTTAAAAATCTTACCGAAGGTTTTTTTTAATTTTAGAAAATAAACCAGAAACAAAGTGCGCATTTCTTTTTTAGAACTTTAGCCCGATTTTTTCTTAATAAAAAAAGATTTTACATGCAAAAAAATATTTAGTAGTCTTCAAACTGTGCAACTTTGTTCTTCTTTTCGTCACGTAACCAACCTTCCTTGCTAAAACAGGTAATTTAACGTAATTACATTATTTTTCTCTTTTTTTTGTAGCATAAATGTCCTCTCTTCTCAAAATTGCTAGCTATTAAGCAAATAAAAATGTTTTCAACTTATTTTTTTTAAAGTACCAATAATAATAACCTCTACAGTACTCATTAATAACATTTGTAGGAGGCAAGAAGAAAAAAAGGTGATAAAATAAAAATAAAAACAGTAGTAATTTTCTGGACCAAAAATAATTTTTTTTCTAAAACTACACGATAAAAAAATTAAAAATAATAAAAGCAATTATGGGAGAAAATACAAAAAAAGGTGAAAGTTTTTCAACCAAGTATTAAATTATTAAATAAGTTTTTTTTATATTAAAGTATTTTTTTTTTCTAAGCAAAATGAAAACATTTTTTTAAACATTTTTAGGGGCAAACAAACTTGAATGAGTAAGTTTTTCTCAAATTTGGAAACTTTTGACATTATAAAAGTAATCAAAAAAATAACAGCGGTGATTTATGGGTGTAAAAAAGAAAGAAGACAGATTATTTTTTTTATAATGAAAAATACTACCGTAACAAAGTAATTAAAAACTAAAAAAGGTGAAAAAAAATAAAAGAGCTCGAACGAAAAAAAAAGTCCAAATAAATATTTCTTTAAAAGGTTTGTAACATATGTTTAAAAAAGAGACGACGAAGAAATTTTACAGCTGGAATATTATTTCTTATTTTCTTGAATATAAATTAAAAATTAAGTCAAAGGTTTTATTGAAACAGATAAAAATGAAAGTTGGAAATTCTAAAATTTGCTAAATAAAAAAAGGGAAACTTTAATAAGCCAGATAATAGTCGACGTCCTGAAAGTTTTTCAAAAGAATTTGGCTCTGAAAAGAAAAACAAAGAACTCTCCATATTTTTTTTCTTTCGTTAAAAAACGTTACCGCTTTTTTTAAAGTCAAGTTTAAAGAACTTTTTAATTCTAAAATATTCAAAATGAAATACGCAAAAAAAACAATGTGTTTTTTCTTGCAAAAATATTTTTTGTAACACATTTTCATATTTTGCAGGTGTAAAGAAAAACAAACAACATCAAATAATTACCGTGCCTTTAAAAAACTAAACTAACTATTATATGTATATGGTATTTAAAAATCAAAAGCCTTTACAAAAAATCTAAAACAAATAAATAAAGAAAATCATGCATATTAAAATTAAAATGAGGCACAGCAGCAGCTTTTCACATTTTTTTACTTTCACTCGGACTTTTAAAATAAGAGCGAGCCACAAAGAAAAAATAATAATAATTGGGTTTTTTAATTAAATAATAATAATTCGCTAACGATTATTGGGTTATTTGAAGGTGGACTTTGAGCATGAATTACTTTTTTATGTTTTTTCGTGATAAAATCAATAATGCAATATAAATTTAAAAAAAAAGTAACAACTTTGTAATTTATTTAAAAAGGGCAGTCTTGGGACTTTTTTTGGGTGATTTTGGTTATAATAATTTACTTACACATTCAAAAAAAACAATTACATCATCATTATTGAAAAACGTGAAAACGTTTAAAAAAATAAAGCATAGATATTTTTTGCTAATCATCTTTGCTCTTTTTTATGAGTTTACTAATTCAGCCAAAAATTAATAATCACAAGTCAAAGTAATTTTTAAAAATTTATTTAAAGCTTTCATTACAAAAGTTGAAAGATGAAAGATGAAAAGTTTTTTTTTTCTTTTACCCAAAAATAAAATAGGCTAGTTTAATTAAGTTTATTTTTTGATTGGTAAAAACAAAAGTCAAAGATACAAGCGCAAAAAACACTTACAATTTGAGTTCTTTTTTTTATGAAACATTTAAACCCAAATTTTATTAATATTCTCAATAAAATAAAAATCTTAAAAACTCATTACTTTTAAAACCCTTTTTTGAATCTTAAAAACTTTTTTGATATTTGTGTTTGGATGGATTAAAAATAAGACAAAGTAAATAAGAAAAGAAAAAGAAAATGCAATCTTAAAATTGGATTTCACAAATATAAATAAATAAATGGCTGCAAATTAGATGCCACACAAAAAAGTTATGAAAATAAAGAAGAAACACAAGAACAGCGACGAACATATATTTCGAAATTATTTTTCTTTATTTATTTTTTTTAAAGAATCTTAGACCAGTGATTAGTTGCAACATCACAAATTTTTTGTTTAATAAAACAAGATGGAAGAAATTTTAAAAGTTAAAAGCTTTTAATAAACATAAGTTAAAGCATGCTTGAATAATCTCAATTAAAAAAATATTTGTTTTAATTTTTGAACAAACAAAAAAAGTACAAAAGGCGAAACTCTTTTAAAATAATTAAATCACAATTTTTTTTGATAAAAAACAAGAAAAGCTTCGAAGGAACTTATTAGCTTGGATCATTTATTTATTCTAATATCCAAATTTAATGGGAAAATAAAAATCACGACAAACACCTTTGAAAAAAAAGAAGTATTTATTTAACCCAATTCCAATAATTATAAACCAAGAAATAGGTTCTAAAGAAAAAAAAGTAAAAACGAAATACTAAAATACGGACGTAAAACCCTTTAAAAGCTTGTCGAGACACGTAAGTTAAAAAAACTTTTACTTCTCAAAAATTTTCACCTGTTTTTATATCAAATGCTGCTGCTGCTCCTTCATGCCCATGGAAAAATATTGTGAAAGTAAACGAACTGTGATCAACCAATTCACTTTGTAACTCAAACTTGACCATTTTTAATGGGGAAAATGGTTTTTGTCACTTTTTTTCTTTCGTTTTTGGCATTGGTTGTTGCTGTTTGGCGTTATGTTCAAATTGTTTAAATGGAAGAAAAAATTGAAAAACACCATTTCCCCATTAAAAATGGTGGTCGCCGACATGTTTTGCTATGGATTTTCATAGGCGGCCATTGTAATTAAAATGTTTTTTTATGAATCGATAGAGGAGATTCTGGGGAATATATGGTATTTTTCTTTGGGTTCGTGGGTAATCCGAAAAAAAGATGGCATCAATTTGAAGTTTTAATATGCAAATTTCTTCTCATTTTCATAGGATATCTAAATATATGGTATATGCCATTAGAAAGCCCACAATCGAGTTGATAATATTGGAAAGAAATCAAATTTTTATACTTCATGGGTGAATTTAGCCGAATTTTTGAAGTTAATGCATGCCTCTAACTTCGATAGCTCATAATTCCATATCTAGTATAGTTTGTTAACAAAAGATTGAAAATTAGCATATTTTTATGACCTAAATAACCGTTTGGTGTAGCTACAATAATGGGTTTGAAAAAAATGGACCGCCTCCTTCTAAAATCTTTAAAAAATCTGGTAGACTCTCTCTTACAAAGTTTTGTTAAAATTTTCGAGGTCATTCTTTGATACTGATGCATATCTTAAATAACTGAAATAAGTATTTATTATTATTACAAGAAAATTATTTTAAGATATTCTATTTTTAATTAAAAACCAATAAAAAGGCATCCAATAAGTACCATTCCAGCGAGTTTCAAAACACTACCAGTTTTTGCTTCATTGGGATTAGCCGTTGTTGTTTTACCAGAGAGTTGTTTGGGATGAGGAAGTTGAGTAGAATGAGGAAATTGATTGTTATTAGGAAGTTGCTTACAAGGGAGTTGAGTAGAAGTGCTTTCAAGAACGTGTTTTAAACCTTGGGTGTGGCATTCTCCATCATCATTGTAATCATCATTTGAAAAAGTTGCATTTTCTTTCAACTAAAATATAACATTAATTAAATTCAATAAAAAAGATGAAAGAAAAAACAAACCTTAGATAATGTGTGAGAAGCGCATCGGTCCTTGTTACATGTAACAAACCAACTTGAGTTTTCATATTTTTTTGATTCATTTTGATTGTTTCCAGCTTTACAGATGTTAATGTCACCTTTGCAACCGTATCCCGTATATAGCGTCTTATTGATAACACAGTTCCAACCAGCACATTCATCACACTCTATGCCACCCGCGACGATGTCATCTAAAACATTTAAAAGTTCAAAAAAAAAAATAGATAAATTACCTCTTTTAAAAGATTTTGTTTCACATGTATTTTGCTTCTCACAAATAATAGAAGTATCATTTTTTCTTCTTTTGTTATAAACGTTACAAGGCTTATCAATTAAGAAAGGCAGTTGTTTACGGTCACGCAGTTTTTTCATCTAAAAATTTATAATCTTCTAAATATAAGGTTACATATTTTTGATATCCCTTTATTACTTTGTTTTCCCTTTAAATATACGACAACCAGAATAATCCCATTTCAAGTGAAAACAAACCTTTTCAGATATATCAACATCACAACCATAGCAAGTGAAAAAGAACCCTTTTTCATCTTTATATCCACTTTCAAATTGATCGTCTCCAGTGTTACAAATGTTATCATCACCTTTGCATCCCGATCCATAATAAAATACGTTATCATAAAAACAGCCCCAAAAAGCACATAAATCACAATCAACTTTTAGAAGGCCCCCTAAAAATTGTTTTTAAAATTACAAAAAAAAAACGAAAAGGGTTTACTTGGCGAATGTAAACCTAGTTTTGTTTCACATCCATCATAATCATAACATAATAAAGCATCAGAAGATGGAACAAGAGCGATGAGAAGAGCAAAACCAATAACCAATGAAGAGACGATGACTTTCATTTCTCTATGACGACGGCCAAAATCCAGTGAGTAAGCACAAGCTAAAGAACGATGAACGGAAGAGAAAAATTTGGCAAACTAAAGTGAAAAGAAAAAAGCTTCATTTTTTAAAGTCTTTGTTGCATTCTTATAAACTTTGCATACGTCCTTGATCAAATTTTTACAAACAAAAAAAGTTACTATAAATCATTGATTGAAAACCCTTTAAAATGTCAAAATTAAACTTTTTGAACTCTTTTATTAGAGAAATCTTTGATAATGATGTTACGGCATTTTCCGTTGCTATTGTTTTGGTTATTTTTTTTTTGTTAAACTTTTCAGTGAATAATAGTTTTTATGTCTCATGTAATCATTTTAAAACTTCAATCAATGAATTAGTGTTTATTTATTTTTTATTATTACAAAAAAATCATTAAAAGACAAGCATTCTTTTTTTAATCAAATACCCGAACCAACAAAATTCCATACAAGTAAAGCCATTCCAGAGATTGTTAAAGCACCTACAGTTTTTTATGCTCCGTTTTTATTGAGATTTGCTGTTGTTGTTTTATAAGAGAGTTGATAATGACATTTTAAAAGCAGCCACTTGGGAGAAAAAGAAGAGAAGGAAGGCATAGAAAAGTCAACTTGAAGACGAGTATGAGTTATTATTATTATTTTACCTAAGCTTTTGAGAAGATGAAATGTAAAAAAAAGTGTCACAGGCCTCATCATCACCTTGACAACGGGAAAATAAAAAAAGTATTGAGCCTATTCATTAAAATAAAAAATATTATTACCAACAACTTTAAAAAAGTGAGTGTGAGTGAATCTTCCAGTTTTCTTTTTTGATATAAATTTTAACTTTTTTTATTCCTAAAAACGACAAAATAGTGTTTAGAAAATTGGTTGTAAAATGAAACACAAATTTGCGAACTTCATTAAAGTGTGTACGGTATTTTTATTTTGTGGCAACATGATTGTGGATGCTCAATTAGCTGTTGGAATAATAGATAATGATCCAAATATAATAAATATTTGCCAATATGCTTTAAATGATGCATTAACAGCTGGAATTTGTTCTGAAAGTGTTATGTAAGTTTAATCAATCAATCTTTTCCCAAATTTCTTAACCAACCCAAAGTTTACTAAATTTGTAAGAAAAAAATAAGGCTTCAACATATGTTGTTACTATTTTGATTCATTTTTTTTTTGCAAATTGGCATCAATCAAATATTCGTTAAGAGATTCCTCGAAATCGCTTTTCATGCTTCCATTTTTTAAAACTTTTTTAGCCATCTCTAATTTTTGAAGCTCAAAAAACTTATTTTAGACTCTATAATGGAACGGGCTGTGATAATAGTTTTAAATCGACTGGAACAGCAAATGCTGGAGAAATGGTTTGGCGAAAAAGTATTAAAGCAATTATTACGGATGATTGCAATGTGGAAACTCAAGAAATTGCAAGGCTTTCATATTTTTGGAATATTCCTGTTTTTCTTCGATCTGGAAATTCTCTCGGCATTTTTAATTCGGCTCTTTATCCAACTTCCATTCAATTTGATGATACAACAGCCATCAGTGTTGCACTCACAATTAATCGCAAATTCAAATAAAAATATTGTGAAAGTACACGAACTGTGATTAATCAATTCACTTTGTAAATCAACCTTGAAATTTTATAATACAAACACAAACACAAAAAAATCTCTAAGAATTTTGTAAAAAAAAGTAAAATAAAGTTAAAAGGAAAGGAAGTAAATCAAAAATTTATATGTAACAGCAATAAATAATTTTGTTATGTTTTATTTTGGATGAATTCGCAAAGGTCGTCGAAGAAATGAATTGAAAAGCGTGAAAAAAATCTCAAAAAATATTCTATGGCTCTCTGAAAAAATATTTTTCCATAACAAAATTTTTATTACTTTTAAGAGTTTCGTAAAAAGATTAAATTTGTCTTTCCAAAAATTACCTTAATTTAAATACATATTTCCGGGACCAAATGATTAATTAAAGCCATAAATAAATAAAAAATCTGAATGAAAAAAAAGTTAAGGCTTTTGCGCGCGCAAAGATTTTATTATTTTCTTTTATGCTTGACAAACTTTCTAAATTTTTTATAATTTATTTGCCTCATAAACAATAATCAGCTTCAGCGTTGGCGGGGTTGTAAATAACTTTTACTCAAGTGTGTAAAATAAAGTAAATCATTCTTCAATGATTCACTTCCTTCCGAATATTTGAATGTCACAAATATCTTTCTTGTTTATTAATTTATAACTCAAAGTTCAATGAATTGAATTGTAAATAATATATGTTACAGATACATACATACCTGTCTTGAAGGAGATGGGTTGATAAATCCACAAATAATAAATGCACGCGATAGCTTTGCAACTATTTTTTATTTCGTTTTTGTTTTTGTTTTAAACCTAGGTGGTAATACATTTTTTTTGTATAAAGTTTGTTATTTTTTACTTTGTTATGAATTTATAAAATCATTTATTTCTGCGTGGTAATTTTTAATTAAAAGCCCTCAAAAATAAACCTTCGTCCATCTCTCGAACTCGAGTAACATCATAAATTATTGAACGTGAAATAGTATCTCCAGGAGCTACAAAAGTGGAAGGAATGCTTAACAGAATTGCATTTCAGAATCTTTACTTTAAAATGTAATGTAAGCATTAATTTTTGGATAATTTTTTGTTTATGAATCATTACGATTGAAAGTATGTGTTCTTATTTTACTGCGGATAAAGAAAACTTGGTAGTGCATTTTCGAATAAAATTATTATTTTGAATTCTTTTTTTATTATTAAAAAAATATATTTATACCGTCATTTAGATTAGAATGATGCCTATCATTTTAAGAAACAAACTTTTTTTCAAAAGCAATAATCAATCATTCAGAAAATAGCTATTTTCCTATAAAAAAAATCACAAAAAAAAGAATGGAAAAAAGTGTTATTTTTTTCTCTGACTGTTTCGCGCCAGTTTGATTATTCGTTCATTCTTTTTTGTTTCAAACGTTTCAAACTTTTGACAATCCTAAAAGTTTAGCAGCATTCAATCAATCAAAAACCAATTCATTCTTCAACGTTGCTGCTTTCATTTTGCTTTCAAATTTTAATCAAAATCAAAAACATGGTTGACAAAATCAAATTTAAATTTTTTGAACTGGTTCAATTCGTCTATCCTAAAAATTGCTTTGAAGAGTTGGTTCTTAACTTAAACATCTTTCATCGTAAGTTTTTTTCGTTTTCTTTATTGTTTGATTCTAAACGTTTGATTTATTTTTTTAGAAGAATGCGTACCTCTCGTTGCTTCTCGTATCATTGGTCTTGCAATTACTGCTGGTGCAATGTTTTTATTTGTTCCACAAATCGTCAAAATTCATCGTGCTAAATCTGCTGAAGGTGTATCACTTATTTCTATGGTTCTTGGATTTATGGCTGCTTTAGGAACATGCTCATATAGCTATGAAAAACAATTTGTTGTAAGTCAATATGGTGAATCAATATTTGTTGCAATCCAAACGGCGATCATTATCATGCAAATCCTTCACTTTTCTGATTATTCCGCTTATGCTTTGGGTTTCTTGGCAACTCTTTCGGCTCTTGTTTCTGCTATTGTGTTACATTTTATCCCTTTGAATGTTTTGTATGTATTTCAAGCTGCTGGTATACCAATTATTATCGCATCAAAGGTTTCTTCATTTCTTTACTGTTACATTTTGTTAATATAAGCTGTTTTTAGGGAGCTCAAATTCTTGAAAATTATCGCAATCAATCAACTGGTCAACTTGCATTCCTTACCGTTTGTCTTCAATTGGGTGGCTGTTTGGCAAGAATCTTCACATCTTTAACTGAAACTGATGATCTTCTAACTCTATTCGTTTATATTGCTGCATCAACTTTTAACGGAATTATTTTTGCTCAATTTTTCATATACTGGGGAAATGAAACTCCTAAACAAAAAGAAGAAAGAAGTGAAAAGAAAGTTTTGTTAATTGAATATAAACCTTATTATGAAATATACTAATAAACTTTTAATTGTCTTTGTATTGTATTTTGTGTGATTGATTATTTTGTATTTATTGTTTATGTTCACTGTAGCATCTTTTTTGGGCCTAAAATAGCTTCAGCTTGATTAATGTATTGGACTTTTTCGAGTATTCATCATTGAAGCATTTCTTAGCCACATCTCACAGAAACACATTCTCGAAGTTGTAATAATAATGCATGCTTACATAGGTGCATCGGAATCGACAAAGAAGAGCTTTATCATCATCCCACCATTTCTTCCATCTCGAGTCCACATTTTCCCATGAATCAATGATCTTCCTCCCGCAACAGCGGTGGATTCCGTTTCATACATTAACCAATCATCATCGATTCAAAAACCATGTTGATGAATCCACATGAGATGATCCAAAGATGCTGGCTGGTATACCAAGTCGAAAACCTGCTGCCGCATAAGAAACCATATTTTTCACCATAAAGTCGCTTTTTACTAACACACAAAATATTTTCAATGGTGTTTCATAAAGGAATGTTCTCAAACTAATTGCACCATGATTATTTTAGAAAATTTTCTTGATACTAAAGAAGAAGTAAGACACAAATGAATTGAAAATTAGTCTTTATTATTATTAAAAAAGAAAATAAATTAAAACACATATTATAATATAATTAAACACCAAGAACAATGAAGTAAACAAGAGCGAAGAGCGCAAGACATGTGAAGATACCATTCCTTGTTGCAGCCATGTTCGGATCACATTCAATGTCAGCAAACCAGGGATTTTCTCGTCCAACTCGAAGAACCAACTAAAAAACAATATAAGTAAGAAAAAGTAAAGAGTTTAAAAGAAAATAAACTAACATCTTTGATTGTTGGAAAGGCACACATATGGTCATTGCAGGATACGAAATAGTTTGTTCTGTAATGGAATTCGGTGCCATTTTGGTTGCTTCCAGTTTGACATATGTTTGTATCACCTTTGCAGCCAAGACCAGTATATGCGACCCCACTTTTAACACAGGACCATGCAGCACATTCTTGACATTCGACATGCGATAATTCGCCTAAAATATGAAACTAATAAGTAAAGGATAATATAAAAAAAAAACAACTAACCTCCAAAGACACCTTTCTTTGTTCGACAGTTGTTTGCCTTTTCACATCGAAGAGCTTTGAGATTGCATTCTCCATCATGATTGAAAGCAGCTTTTTTCCATTTTCCAACGTTGTTCGTGTACTAAAATAATAACATTACAATATTACTATCATAAAAGCAAATCATGAAAAAACATACCTCATGTAGCTTCTTGGAAGCACAGTTATCGGCATCTTTGCATGTAACGAACCAACTTTCTTCATCATGAGATTCAGTTCCGTTTTGGTTTTCTCCATTGTTGCAAATATTGCTTTCACCTTTGCAGCCAAAGCCCGTATGCAATGTGTTGTTAAGTATGCAGCTCCAAGCAGCGCATTCATCACAATCAATTTCATCAGGAAATGAAGGATCTGAAAAAGATATTTTTGATTAAACAAGTTTACATATGTAAGATAAAGCTTTTACCTGAATGCAATGTTCGCCTTGCACAAGTTTTTTGCTTTTCACATATCAAAGGACCCTTTTTTGTTTCAGCAGTGCTACAAGTTGTTGCTTCTTCAGTGCCACGAGTTGATGTTTCGTTATGGACAGGAGTGGAAGCTTCATCAGTGCCACGAGTTGATGTTTCATTATGGACAGGAGTTGATGTTTCATCCGAGCCACGAGTTGATGTTTCATTATGGACAGGAGTTGTTATTGTAAGGTCATCGACACTTGTAACAAATGGGTTGCATACATTGGTTTCATTGTTTTGAGGAGCTTCTGGACGACCACCAATTTGTTTGTGGAACTAAAATTTGTAATAAAGCATAATGATAATGAAACAAAAAAACGAACCTCTTCTAATGCGATCTTAGCACATTTATCTTTGTCCTTACAGGTAACAAACCAAGTTGTCTTGTTGTTTTCATGATATGGAGATTTATCCTGCTTTGTCACATTTTTACAAATGTTGCTATCATCTTTGCATCCAAGGCCTCCATATTTTATTCCATTGTAAAGACATTCCCATGCAGCGCATTCAGTACAATTTACAATCAACGGATCATGATCTAAAGCTTCTTCATTAATTTTTAAATACAAAGCTAAAATTTTACCATAATCTGGTTTTCCATTTACTTTACAGATGTTTTGCTTTTCACATTGCAAAGGAGTTCTTTTAACATTGAAATCACATTTGCCAGGACTAAGACCAAAGACTTCATATTGTTCAACCATTTCCTAAAACAGCATTTGATATAAAATAAATGAATAAACAAGATGAAAATGGTGTATTAAAGTAAGAGAGTACGCTGATAACAAAAGCTTAAAGCAATTGCTAGTTCGTACGGGAAAAAACGCCACTTTATAAAATAATAAACTTACACCTAGTCTTTCATTATTAACACATTCACTAAAATCACACGAAGCGAAGAAATTGTAAGCACCAGGAGTTTTATCAAACCCTTCAGATCCATTTTGATTGTTTCCATTTTTGCAAACATTATCATCTCCTTTGCAGCCAGCTCCTTCATACCGTATTCCGTTGTATACACAATCCCATGCAGCACATTCAACACATTCAATAGTAACTTCAGCATCTGAAAACAAAATTACATATTTCTTTTATTCTCAAAGTTGGAAAATTCAAAAAGTCACTTCATGAAGGATTCATGGTAGCATTTAAGTCAGATATTAAGGCAACAAAAAAATACTTACCAGTTCCATTTTTATGAGACGATGATTCACACCTGCTGTACTTAAAACATATAATTGCATCAGAAGATGGAACAAGAGCGATGAGAAGAGCAAAACCAACAACCAAAGCAGAAACCAAGACTTTCATTTTTTTTTCTTTAACGACGAACACGAAAATCCAACGAGTAAGCACAAGCGAAAAAACGACCGATCAACGGAAGAGAAAAATTCAATGAATGAAAGATTTTACAAAAGTGATTTCTTCTTATAAGCGAAAACGAAGGCTTCATTTTTCGCTCCGTCTAAAATTTGAATACTTTCGTGGTGTTTTGCTTTCTTTTCAAGAAAAATTTTGCTGATGTTCGTGAAAATATTTTTTGCTCTCGAAAATTTCCATTTTTTTATCGACGACGGTTATTAAGAGAAGAAGAAACTTTTTCTCATTATTATTGAAAAATGGTCTCGTTAAACCATGATCATTAAACTGTTATTGTGAAAGGTTTATTAAAAGCATCTATGATCAAATTTTTACAAACAAACAAAAGTTACTATAAATCATTGATTGAAAACGCTTTTAAAATGTCAAAACTAAACTTTTTTTTAACTCTTTTATTAGAAAAATCTTTGATACTTATGTAACTGAATTTTCCGTTGCTATTGTTTAGGTTATTTTTTTTTATTAAAGTGTTTGTCTAAAACTTATGTATATTCATGAAACAATTAACAATCTCAAGCAATGAATAAGTGTTTATTTATTTATTATTGTTAATATGATAAACGAGAATTCGAATTTATGCGCTCCTAAAATTTCAATTTTTCTTTGCGAATATTTGGAATATTGATAGTTATGTGCTTTTTGCACTCATAGGTATTTGGTAGTTATTATATTATTTAATTCACTCATTTTTCTTTCTAATTTTTTGATTTTAAGTTTGGTTAGATTATACGGTAACAAATGAAATCAAGTTTTCTTTTTCGTTGTTTTATTTTTAGTTTTTGCAATTGTAATGCTTGATCTCAAATACCCGGTACAACCGCTACATCCCTAAACTATTGTTTGTATACAATTCTCTTGTTACTACTTTTTTAACCTTCAAGTAAGATGTTTATTTGCTGAAATGATTATATTCGCAACGAGGTATTTCTCGGAATGGCAGGAAATAACTATGTATGATTACATAATTCTTGATTGGATAATTAAAGCACGAGTGTAAATAAGTAAAGTATGATGATCTTCTTAAAAAAAGCATCGATCCAATGGGGTTTCAACATTTTTGAAACAATCAAACAAAAACAAATTAACAACTGTAAAATTGATAAAACTGCTTAGTATGAAATTTCTTATCCAAAATCGAATATTCTTAGATTCATCCAAATTTCACACATTTCTTTTGTTAAAATATTATTTTAAATCTAAAATAATTGAAATAGTATTTATTTATTATAATTACAAGAATATCATTTTAAAATATTCTCTTTATAATTAAAAGCCAACAAAAAGACATCCAAGAAGTACCATTCCAGCGAGTTTCAAAACACCAGCAGTTTTTGCTTCATTGGGATTAGTCGTTGTTGTTTTACCAGATAGTTGTTTAGGATGAGGAAGTTGATTGTTATTAGGAAGTTGCTTACAAGTGCTTTCATGTTCATATTTTAAACCTTCGGTGTCGCATTTTCCATCATCATTGTAATCTTCGTTTGAGAAAGTTGCATTTTCTTTAATAATGAACTAAAATATATGTAACAATAAATTCAATAAAAAAGATAAACGAAAAAACAAACTTCAGATAATTTGCGAGAAGCGCATCTTTCAAAGTTATTGCAGGAAACAAACCAGCTAGAGTTTTCATATTTTTCTGATTCATTTTGATTGTTTCCAGCTTTACAAACGTTGTTATCACCTTTGCATCCGTATCCCGTATATAGCGTCTTATTGATAAAACAACTCCAACCAGCACATTCATCACACTCTAAGCCATCCGGGACGATATAATCTAAAAAAATCTTTTTTTATATGAAAAACAAAATTATAAATTTTTACCTCCTTTATAAAATTTTGTTTCACATTTATTTTGCTTATCACATATAATAGTATCATTTTTTCTTCTTTTTTCATTAAAGTTACACGGCTTATCAATTAAAAAAGGCACTTGTTTACGGTCACGTCGATGTGTCAACTAAAAATTAATAATCTTTTCAATATAAGGTTAAATATTTTTGATATACATGTATGTTTTCCCTTTAAGTTTTATTTAAATACGACAACCAAAATGATGACATTTCAAATGAAAACATACATCTTCAGCTATATCAAGTTCACAACCAGGGCAAGTGAAAAAGAAACCCTTTTCATCATCATAATCTCCAATTTGATTGTCTCCAGTGTTACAAATGTTATCATCACCTTCGCATCCAGATCCATAATAAAATACGTTATCATAAAAACAGCCCCAAAAAGCACATTTACCACAATCAACTTTTGGACGGCCCTCTAAAAATTGTTTTTAAAATTACAAAAAAAAGGAAAAAGGTTTACTTGGAGAATATTGACCTAGTTTTGTTTCGCATCCATCATAATCAATACATAATACAGCATCAGAAGATGGAACAAGAGCGATGAGAAGAGCAAAACCAATAACCAATGAAGAGACGATGACTTTCATTTTTTTCTTTAACGACGAACACAAAAATCCAATGAGTAAGCACAAGCTAAAGAACGATCAATGGAAGAGAAAAATTCAATAAAAGAATAATTTGGCAAACTAAAGTGAAAAGAAAAAAGCTTCATTTTTTAAAGTCTTTCTTGCATTCTTATAAACTTTGCATAGGTCCTTGATCAAATTTTTACAGAAAAGAGTTTCTATAAATCATTGATTGAAAACTCTTTAAAATGTCATAACTAAACTTTTTTTTAACTCTTTTATTAGAGAAATTAATGATAACGATGTTACGGCATTTTACGTTGCTATTGTTTTGGTTATTTTTTATTAAAGTTTTTGTCTAAAAATTATTATGTTTCATAATTCATGTAATCATTTTAAAACTTCAATCAATGAATTAGTGTTTATTTATTTTTTATTATTACAAAAAAATCATTAAAAGACAAGCATTCTTTTTTTAATCAAATACCCGAACCAACAAAAATCCATACAAGTAAAACCATTCCAGAGATTGATAAAACTCCTCCAATTTTTTATGCTCCATTTTTTCTTGGGATTAGTCGTTGTTGTGTTTTATAAGAGAGTTAATAGTGACATTTTAAAAGCTGCCATTTGGGTGGAAAAGAAAAAAGAAGAGAAGGAAGGCATAGAAAAGTCAATTTGAAGACGAGTATGAGTTATTATTATATTTTTTTACCTAAGCTTTTGAAGAGGATGAAATATAAAAAAAAGTGTCATAGGCCTCATCATCACCTTGACAACGCGGAAAATAAAAAAAGTATTGAGCCTATTCATTAAAATAAAAAATCTTATTACCAACAACTTTAAAAAAGTGAGTGTGAGTGAATCTTCCATTTTTCTTTTTTGATATAAATTTTAACTTTTTTTATTCCTAAAAAACGACAAAATAGTGTTTAGAAAATTGGTTGTAAAATGAAACACAAATTTGCGAACTTCATTAAAGTGTGTACGGTATTTTTATTTTGTGGCATCATGATTGTGGATGCTCAATTAGCTGTTGGAATAATAGATAATGATCCAAATATAATAAATATTTGCCAATATGCTTTAAATGATGCATTAACAGCTGGAATTTGTTCTGAAAGCGTAATGTAAGTTTAATCAATCAATCTTTTCCCAAATTTCTTAACCAACCCAAAGTTTACTAAATTTGTAAGAAAAAAATAAGGCTTCAACTTACATATTTTTCACTATTTTGGATTCATTTTATGCTACCTAGTTTCTATTATCGCCGCTGGACTCCGCGAAAAAACTTTTCATGCTTCCATTTTTTAAAACTTTTTTAGCCATCTCTAATTTTTGAAGCTCCAATAACTTATTTTAGACTCTATAATGGAACAGGCTGTGATAATAGTTTTAAATCGACTGGAACAGCAAATGCTGGAGAAATGGTTTGGCGAAAAAGTATTAAAGCAATTATTACGGATGATTGCAATGTGGAAACTCAAGAAATTGCAAGGCTTTCATATTTTTGGAATATTCCTGTTTTTCTTCGATCTGGAAATTCTCTCGGCATTTTTAATTCAGCCCTTTATCCAACTTCCATTCAATTTGATGATACAACAGCCATCAGTGTTGCACTCACAATTAAAGCTTTAACCATTGCTATAAATCAAACTCAAGTAAGTCGTCTTGTGATTTTTGAGTTTTGAAAAAGAAAATATACACCCAATGGTTTTTAGTTAATATTAGTGGGTCCAATTCAAACAAATATTAAAAATGTTCCACTTTTTATTGGTGTAGCAGAATATTTAAAACAGATTAGTACTGTAAATATTTCTCAAGTGATTGCTATGGATGAAGAAAATTGGGGTAATATGGCATCAAATATAGATAAAATGAGAACTTCAGTTAAATGTAAGTCCAAATCACAAAAAGGCAATTTCAAAATTCTCAAAAAAAAAAAGTTTTTAGTAATAATCGTGGATGGCACTTTTCAAGATCTTTCTACCGCTGTAAAACGAATGAATTTTGTTGCATTAGGTCGAGATAATTATATCATAGTTGTAATTTGTAATAATGTTGCTGAATATTGTGCAAATACTATGGGAACAGTTACGTATGATGGCACAGTTTTGATGGTAAAAAATTTTTTTTTCTTCTAAATTTTTTGAGAGAAAAAAGTGTTTTTTTAGATTGCTCCGAGTTATGCAAACTATCCGCAAATTAATACATTTTTATCCACCAAAATTGGAGATAAATATGATCAAGTTAGTTATTTGAGTTGCTTTTGAAGATTTTTGGATTTTTGGATTTAGAGAAAAAAAAATTCCCCGATCGTTGGCAAGATTCGAAATAACTTTCACTTCAAAAAATTTAGGTTAACTTCCACGAATATTATCTAACTTATCTTTCATGTTATGGCTTTTGCGTGGGCCTTCGACAATCTGGTGGATCCACCACTGGTTCCACTGTAGCCGATATTTATAAATCCGCTCAACTCACTCAATTTCCATTTGGTTCAATCGAATTTGATGCAGCTGCAATTCGAATTCCTCAATTTTCATTAACATGGAAACCAAACAAGGATTCAGAAATAAATACAGCTTTTATGGCAATTTTCACTAAAGCTACATGCGTTCAAAATCGTTGCATGGATGTTTCTTTAACACCTATAAATAATACCGCATGGTTTAATGGCCGTAAACAACCTTTGGATCCATGTGTATATTTAGGTGGATGTGTTAATTATGTACCATACATCATTGCTGGTGGAGTGGCAGTTTTGGTTATTTCTTTAGCTATTATTTTCTTTTTTTATCGACGACAGTAAGTAGTTGTTTGTCGGTGTTGTTGCTATGGAAATTTGGAGATAACTAAAAAAATGGGGGAGAAGTGCCAAAGAGAAAAAGGTTTCAAGTTTAATTTGATTATTTTTTATAATTTTGAAAAGGGACTTCTAGAAATATTTTAGTTTTTCTGAAAAGTTATCTGCCTTCAATTTTTTGATCACCAAACGAAGGCCAAAAATTTCTCGATAAAACATATTTAAAAAATTTTAGACGTCGCTTAGATGCATTTCGAATGCATTGGAAAATTCCTCGATCTTCTATAAAAGTAATTGAAAATAAGCAATCCTCCGTGAAAGGAAAGGGAGCAAACCACCCGGATGCCACAACTTTATCATCCAAGCGTCGAGTTATACCCGCTTATGCCATTCTTGAAACCACTAAAGCTGAATTCATTTCTCTCAAACATTTATATCATATTCGATTTGGTAAAGATGATTTAAATTATTTAATGGAATTAAAACGAATAAATCATGATAATTTAACTAATTTTATTGGAATTTGTTATAATGATGGAGATAAATTTTATATTCTCCATAATCTCGTGGAACGGGCTTCACTCGAAGATTATGTATTTGATTTAGATTTTAAATTGGATGAAACATTTCGTTCTGCATTTTTACGAGACATTTTGAAGGGTTTAGCTTATCTTCATAAAAGTCCAGTTGGATATCATGGGTTATTAAGTTTATCCAATTGTCTCATCGATGCAAATTGGGTTTTAAAATTGACTAATTTTGGTGTAACAAAATTATTGCATACTTTGATTGAATCAAATAATTTGAAGGTTATTGAAAATATTCCATTTGAAGGTAATTTATTTTTTTTATGGAAGTAAAAATACGGATTTTTGAAATTTTGTGATTAAAATGTGCTTTGTCAAAAGTTAATATGAAAAGTCGCAAACATTTGAAATTTATGATTCTTTATTATTTTTTAGTTTATTATGCCATTGCCCCAGAACATTTACAAGGTGTTTCATTAGGTAAATCATATCCTCGAGGAGATCATTATGGAGATTTATATAGTTTTGGAATAATCCTTTATCAAATTCTCTTTCGTATTGGACCTTATGAAAAAACAACATATGGACATAAAGGTAAGATTTTTTTCTTAAAAACATTTTCTATTTCCAAAAAAATTTTTCTAGAACTTTTTCATAAATTAACAAATGAAAATCTTCGACCAACAATAGAAGATTATTTGCCACAAGAAAAAACTTTAGTTGAAATTATGGAAGAATGTTGGAAATCCATTCCATCTCAACGACCTAAAGTTCGAGCCATCGCTCAAGTTATTTCCACGGCATTTCAATCAACGAAAGGAAATTTAGTGGATCAAATGATTCGAATGAATGAAAAACATGCAATTAATTTGGAATCCATTGTTGCTGAACGTGGAGCTATGTTGGTTGAAGCTCAAGAACAAACTGATAGGCTTTTATGCGAAATTTTGCCACCGTAAGAAAAACTTTTTTAAATTAATTTTTTGCTTAAAATTAAGAGTGAAAACTTAAATTTACATATTTAATTTTTTTTCTAAAATAACGAAAGAAGAAAAGTTAGAATTTTCGATCGCAAAAAAATAACAAAAACAATAAAAACAGAAATAATTTTATTTAAGAATAATCGGTGATTCGATAAAAAGAATATTTAAAAATTTCTAAAGCAAAATCCTTATCTAAAATATCAAAATCGCTAATAGCTATATTCTTTTTGGAACATTTCATTAAAAATCCAAAGCATTCTTTTCGCAATTTTGTTGAATTCGTCATAATTGAATAATTAGAAATTTTGCAAACATTTGAGGGTTCAATTTCATCAATTAAAAAATTTTCTGTTGTTTCTTTAAGATCTTGAATATCATATTTATCCGAAAATTGAAGAAGCAACATTCGACTAGAAAGGGAAAGTTTTGGGTCGATATCTCGATCATAAAGAAAGGCGATAGCATTTTTAATTACTTCAAAATTAAAATCTGGAATATCCACTTTATTTTCTTTTGCTTCTTTCATTTCAGTTTTTTCAAGCATTTTATCAAAAACTGGCGAACGCGATTGTAAAACGCATTTATGAGCCTAAAAATAAAAGCAAAAAGTTAGTTTTCTTTTCCTCACAAAATCAAATTTTTCAACCAAATAAAAATATGAGAAATTATTACTTACTTTAATTATTTCATCTCCAACAATAATTTTAAAATCTTTTTTGTTTCGATTCCATAAAAATGTTCCCAAACGACTAACAATCGAGGGCTTTTTCTTTTTAATAATTGTTTGATTTGATAAACTCAAAGTTCCAATTATTTCAAATGTAAGAATTCCATCAACAATATAACCATTTTCTTTGTTTATGAGTTCATCATAATCACACACGGTAATTCCCATTTTTTTTGGTTCATCATGCTCATTTTCCCCGGTTATCGCAAAATTTGCTGTTTTCACGGAATATGTTACTTCACTCTTAATCCATGGATGAACTCCTGTATCATCATCAACATCAACATGAATATATATTGAAGTCATATCATCATCTTCATATTCTTTAGGCCAAAGTTCAAACCAGAATTGAATATTTTCATGAAATTTGGCATTAAACTTTTCAGTTTTTAAAGTTTCCTCGGCATTTGGATTCAAATCTTCTTCGTTTATTTCCCATTTAATTGCAAATGGAAAAATGATATCTTTTGTCTAAAAAAATAATGAGATTTTAAAATTATGGGGGTTTACAAAAAGGGACTTACAATTAAAGACATATTGATAAAAATAAAATCGATATGACTTTTCTGCGATCGAATATTACAAAATCAGAGCAAATATGAGCGATGATCGTCTGGCGCCAAAAAAAGTATGCGAATTTTTTTGTTGTTGTTCTTTGACGAAACCAAAAATAAATTTTCAAAAATAGTGAGTTTTGCAAAATATCCTTATCCCATAAATTAACAACAACAAACAACAATAAAAGGTCGAATTTAGTAACAAAAAAATTTCAAAGACAGGAGAAAATTCTATCTTCTTTCTTTTTCTTCATCGTGGCCTTTTTTGCTTGTTTCTGTCAATGGAGAAATGGGCTGAAAGCAACCTTTAAAGAAAATAGGAAAAAATGATTTACAACAACAAATGCAAAGTTAGGGTGAATCGAAAAAGAAAATCATAGTTGAAGCAAAGAAAAATAAAAAGAAATTTGCTTAAAAAATATCCAAAAAAAATATGGGCAAAATTAAAGAAAATTTTTCAAAACAATTTTAGTTTACTTCTCTTAATTTTTCAAATAAAATATTTAAATAAAATTTTGTTTTGAAACATAAACACAAAAATAATTTTCATATTAATAAAAAAAACTTTTTTTTAGTTCAATTGCCCAAAAACTTAAAAATAATGAAGTGATTGAACCTCGATCATATGCAGCTGCAACGGTATTATTTTGTCAACTCGTAGATTTTATGTTTATTTTAACTAATACGAAACCCGATCAAGTTGTAACATTTTTAAATGATGTCTTTACAATGTTTGATCAAATTATTAGTCGGCATGATGCATATAAAGTTGAAACCACGGGTGAAACATATATGGTTGCAAGTGGAGTTCCAAATGAAAATGAAAATCGGCATGTTTTTGAAATCAGTGAAATTGCTTTGGAATTTCGAGAGGTTTGATAAAAAAGAAGTTGGAAAAGATTTTTATAAAATTTTTGATTTTAAGGCATCGTATACTTATCGAGTCACAGCATTACCAAATTGGAAATTACAAATTCGAATTGGATATCATTGTGGTCCAATTGCGGCAGGGGTTATTGGTTTAAAGGCACCAAGATTTTGTTTATTTGGAGATACTGTAAGTTCTTTAGTTAAAAGCTCCTAAAAATTTTATTAAATCAGTCTTTTAAAATTTGATCATACAAAAAAGGTAAAATCGAATAAATCTATTCTAACTCTATTTTCAAATATTAATGACTCTAATATTTAATAAAAAAATATATGTTCCAGGTTAATTTTGCTTCTCGTATGCAATCGAATTGCCCACCAAATCAAATTCAAATGTCTGAAAACACTGCCCTTCAATTAATGGAAATCAATGAATATAAATTAACTAAACGTGGAATCGTTCATGTTAAAGGCAAGGGAGATGTAAATACATATTGGTTGAATGAACATATTCATGAACCCCATGATAATATTGGAAATCACACATCTCATTTTCGATCCCAAGCAGTTACAACAACAACGATGCCAATAATTCGAAATGATCGAAATAATAATATTAGCAGCAACGGCCATAGTCGTAAACAATTAAAAAATTCACAATCTTCAGTTATTGCAGCAACAACAGCAACAGCTTCTTCATCCTCATTTAGTCCTATCCATTCTGAACTTGAACCATTAATTGATCCAACTGAAGCTTAAAGAATGGTCAAATCGAATGAGTTAAATTTATTTTCATATTCTGTTTCAGATTTTTTGAGGTTCATTCATTTTCGGTTATTTTAGAATATTTTTTTGTTTTTGGATCTAAAAATATCGAAATTTACAGAATCTTGTCAATAAAATTTTACTGTTTTTTTGTTATATGAAATTTTAAAAAATTTGCTTCGAGAAAAAGTAAATGTTTTTTGTTTCTTGAATTCCTTAAATTATTATATTTGTAACTATTTTTGGCTCCTTGCTGCCATCGATCGCTTGGAGCAACACAATATTTGTTTTCTTCTCTTTTTTTGTATTTATGTATTTTTATTTGTATAATTTTAAAATTTTTCTTTGACTAAAAATAAAATTTTATATTTATTTATTTGTTGACTTTGGTTTTTTGAAGGAAAAATGAGGTCAAATACACATATCTATAAAAATTCACTTTCATGTTAATAAGAATGAAACGACCACCAACTTTTAATAAACTGTAAGAAAAATTTATTAAAGTTTCGAAACAAAAAGGATTTATTTGGATTCAAAATGAATATTACCGCTAAACTGCTTCTGTAGAAAATGTGAATCATCCAAAGGAAGGAAGTCTTTCAAATTGTTTTTTTTCTTCCCTAATTTTTTTTCTGTAAAAACAATTCAATTCACAGAGAATGAAAAAATAAAGAAGTGATGAAGATGATGATGACCAGTCCAAGTCCACTCATTCATACTTCTAACTAAAAAATGCAAACCATTGTTTGAAGAAGAGAATCTTTTAAATATAAAATAAAATAAAAAACTTTTTCATATTCTTCTTCAAGGAGGAGTTTAGTTGAGGAGAAGATAAATTTTTTTAGGCAATCAACCATCATCAACAAAACTAACTAAATAAACGAACGATTTAGTGGAACCTTTCAAATCGGCAAAAAAAGAGAAGGAGATTCAGAAACTTTTGGTTTTGGATAAAAATAAAATAAATTTTAGTTAAGTCGTCTGCTTTTGCTTCTTAAATATTTTTGTATTTTGGTTTTGACTTACTTGCTTTTTTATTTTAAAGAAAAATTATGTTGTTGAGGTTGTTGGAAATATTAATTCCATTATTATTTTTGTTTAAAAATGTTGTAAGTTTTTATTTTTTTCAAAAATCATAGCAACTTTTAAAATTCTTTTGTTTATAGATAGCATTTCGAACTCCATGCGCTGATCAAACTCAAAGATGTGGAGTATTAATTGAAGAATTTGAAAAACAAATTCAAGATTTAAAAGCTTTAGCATTTCATCGATGCTTTTTACATCCAGCGTGAGTCCCATTTTCTTTTATCGAACAAAAAAAGTTTTTATAAAAAAATATATTAACTAAATTATTTAATATTTTCCACCCATTATTTTTATTTATTTATTGTCTTTTTAGTTGTATGCAAGAAAAGATTGCATTTGATGATTGTTATTCGAAAGCCATTCGGGCAGTTAGAGCTCCATTCAATGGTGAAACATCTCGTATGTTTTTTTATTATTAAAACCACCACCCTTTTTTGTTGTTCTTTTATTATGTAATATTCTTATTTACTTTTTATTTACAGCGAATGATAGCTTTTTCGATTCATCTGAACGTTATCGAGCCCAAGTGGAACAATGTTTACGTGGAAGTGATCCAAATAATGATGAAGAGCAACAACCTTTTGGATATAATGGAAATGAATTTAATGGTAAAAAAATTATTTTGTTTGAGAAAAGTTTGAAATTTTTTAAATTCCCTTGAAAAGAAGAATGAGAGTAAACAAATATTGTGAATAATTGCTTAATTATGATTTCTATCATTTTAGCGTCTTGGAGCTACTTTTTTTTAATTTATTTAGAAGAAAAAAGAAGTTAAAAGAGTCGGAAAATAAAGTGAACAAATAATTTTTTTCAGAACAAAATTCAATGTTCGAAGAAATTGTATTTAGCACAGAATTATCTGATCGAATGTGGATTTTACCTGAAACACGACAAGGCTTTTCAAAATTATGCACAAGAAAAGTAAGAAATTTCGATGCCAAATAAAAAAATTAAATTTATTCTTTGAAAAACAATTTTTAGGATTATGGAAGATTATTTGGTGATGGAATAAGTCGAATTTTGGATTCAGCTAAAGCTTCCATGTTTGTTGTTCCCCTTAAAATTTATTAAAATGATTTCATTTGAAATTTATTTTTTAGAAATAATTTAAATACTTCATGCATTTTAAAACAAAGCGAAATAGATTGTTATCAAAAAAGTTTAGAAAATGATGAAAAATTTCAACAAACTTTAAAAAATCGTGTTCAAACTCTTCAAGGTTGCATTCAAAGGTAAGTTAATTACTAACAGAAAAAATTAAAAAAATATCCTAAAAATTTGTTATCATAATTTTTTTTTACAATTTTCAGTATCCGCCTCCAAAGCCATTGCAGCGGTGGAAATGAAAGTGGCCAAATTAAACAATGCCTTTGCAATGCTCGAGAGGAATTTGATAATCGCCTTCAAGCGACCCTTCTTCAATGCACCCAGAAAAGTGATATAGGAAAATTATATGCTGAATTACTTGAGAGAGGGATAGATCAAAAAAATTTATTAAAAGCTGACGATGATGGCGATGTTGAAACTGATGCAGAAGTTATAGCACCTGAGCCATTAACAACCATAGACACCAAAGGTTATTTTTTAGGCCAAGTTTTTTGAATAATTTTTTTGGATTAAAGAATTTTTAGATGAAGAATCAAGTAATCGACCAATGACTAAAACTCGATATCATCCTCATTCATCTAATTCCCAGCAACATCAAACAATTACAACAAATCAAATAACTCCAGGTTTTTATAATTTTATTTAGTTTTTTTAGGCTAACAAAAAAATCCAAAAACTTCCCTTAAAAAATATAAACTCTAAAAACTTTTTTCCCTCGTTGAAAAAAAAATCTCACAAAAAATGTTTTTTAGATTAAAAAATTCTTTCAATTCTCAAAAAAAAACTATAACCTAACTTTCCTGAAAAAATATGCTTTGAATTGTTTAATGTTAAAAACTTATAATTTCTCAATCCCAAAAGAAAATCTTACCCAAAAAGTATTTGTTATTTTATTTTTTAAGGAGCCCTAATTAATGGCCAATGTTTATGTGCATGTCCAACACCAACGACGACCACATCGACAATGTCCCTTCCATCATCCCAAGCATTTTCATCATATTCCATGGATCAATTTATTCATAAACCGTCTCCAAGTATTTCCACGGTAGCTAATGTGCCTCCACAAACTATGAATAATAATAATGGAATGGCTTCAACATATAATGGATATCGAGGTGGATATTATCCTCCTCAACAACAACAGCCACAGCAACAATATACTCGATCCACCGTAGCTGATCCATTAACGGCAATGGAGATGGGAGTTTCAGATGGATTTGGGAGATTTTTTCAAGGTCTTCCACCACCAATTTAAATTGAGACATTTTATTTGTTTGTTTTTGCTTTTCTTTAATTTTTTTTTGATAATTGTTTTTTATAATTTTTTATTTTTATTTTTGAGCCTAAAAAAATTTAATAAAAAAATAAATGTTTTTTTTGTGTGTTCGTTGTGGGTTTCTTTTTTTCTTTTTCTGTCTTTATTGTGCAGCTGGCAAAAAAAGCAGACAACGACAACCACAAGAACAGCATATTCTAGAAAGCTGCCAAATACATACACATACAACAAAGTAAGCAAAAGCAAAAACTAGGACTCACATACAAAAAAGTATGAAAGACAGACACTTAAAAAATAAAGAAAGAAAAAGCGTTCAAATGAACAACAAAGGCCCGCCTCTTTTTTTAAAAAAAATTTATGATGAAAAGGCATATTTCGAAATCGAATAGCAAAAGAACGCTATTTTTTCTGTGCGTTTTTTCTTCATTGCTTCGTTCGTGATGAATAAAATGAATGAATGCAGGCATAGCAGCATCATCACACTTTTTCTGTTGTCTGCTTTGTCAGAAAGACAGACGACGCATCAAGGCAAGTATGTATATGCAGGCAGGCAGCAGGACGACAAACAACAACAACAACGACATCCCAAACTCACTCCTTTCCTTTTCTCCATCACAAATATTTTTTCTTTCTTTTCGCAATACATTTTTTTTTTCATATAGAAAGAAACCCAAATTGCAATTCCCATTTCTTTCTCTCTCGTTTCGTTTTCTCTACTTTACGTCATTGTTAGTTAGTTGGTTAGTCGTCGTTAGTCTGTCGTCGCGACGAAGTGAGACCGCGATAAAAAAAATTTTTTCTTCTTCTTTCTTCTCTATTCTTTATACTCTATTCTTTATTTATTTATGTTTTTTGATTTCCCGCCTTTGGCGTTTATTATGAAATAACCCTTTCAAAGTTTTCTTTTTTTTGCATATCTAAATTTTTTTTAAAACATTGATAACTAATAATAACTTTTTTAAATTTAAATAATGTTAAAACTTTTTCTTTTAAATAATAAATTTTATAATATAAAAATATTAATTAAATCCCCAAATATAGAATTGTTTCTTTCGTAAGTTCTTAAATTTAAAAAAAAGTGTAAAGAATGAAGAATGAAGAAAAAAAGTTTATATTTAATTTTTTTGTATTTATTATTTATATATTTTTATTCTTGAACTTATTTTTCAATTATGATTATAGTTTCAATAAAAAAAATATTTCATTGTTTGGAACTCATTCAAACAACAACTTACTTCTCTGAGTGGATTTTGTTCTTTATTGGAAAAAAATAAATAATAATATTTATCTGTGCAATTATTTACATCAAAAAAATTCTTTTATATGTCTAAAATAATTATTTAATTTTGATTATTAAAATGGCTTCTTCATCTTCACATTCAATAAATAATGGCCGCGCTGATAAAGCCAAAGCAGCCGCTGCACACGATCACGATGAAAATGATACCGGTGTTCAGGTAAAATAATTTTTTATATTCCATAAAGAAAGTTCTGAAACTTGCCATTTTTTAGTTATCTGCGGCATCCACATTTGTTGAATCATTCCCACGAAAAGTTCGAACGGGTGGACCTCATCCTCATTTAATTGTAGAAACTGCAGCTATGAATGCTGTGGAACCACCAGATGTTAAAATAAATTTATCCATACCTGAAGCATGGATAGATAGTGGAGCATTATCATGTGTTCAAATGGAAGCCGTAGTTTATGCATGTCAATCACATGAACAACATTTATTAGATGGAAATCGAAGAGGTTTTTTAATTGGTAAGTCAAACAAAAAAACCTTTAGTTTTAGTAACATAAAAGAAAATCATGGATTTTTTATTATTAACAAAATCATTTAAAAAATCTGTTCAAAACCAAATACCAATGGATTTTATCGTGTGCTTTTTTTCATAATATTTTAGTCATCATTTTTAAATTTTTTTTATAGGCGATGGAGCAGGTGTTGGTAAAGGTCGAACCATAGCTGGAATAATAGTGCATAATTATGAGCTTGGACGAAAGCGGCATATATGGTTAAGCGTATCAACAGATTTAAGATTTGATGCTGCAAGAGATTTAGAAGATGTTGGTGGAAAAACTTATTGCCCCATTTATCATTTATCTAAATTTAAATATGGTTCCATTCGAGCTCAACAACCTTCATCATCTAAAGGTATTATGTTTGCAACGTATGCTTCATTAGTGGGCAAATCAAAAGCTGGCGAAAGTCGATTAAATCAACTCATTGAATGGTTTGGAAAAGATTATGATGGATGTATAATTTTTGATGAATGTCATCGAGCTAAAAATCTTTGTCCTAAAGTTGGTACAGCTTCAAGTATGATTGGTAAAGCTGTGCTTGATATTCAACGAGCTTTACCTGAAGCGAGGATAGTTTATGCTTCAGCCACGGGTGCTACAGAACCTAGGAATATGGCATATATGGAACGACTAGGAATTTGGGGACATGGAACAGTATTCCATGAATTTGGAGATTTTCTTGAAGTTGTTAATAAACGTGGTATTGGTGCAATGGAATTAGTTGCAATGGATTTAAAGGTTCGTGTTTTCGCAAGTTAGTAAATGAGGCTTATCAAAATGATTTTTTTAGAGACGCGGATTATACATAGCCCGCCAACTTTCATTTCAAGGCGTAGATTTTAATGTTCATGAAGTTCCACTTACTAATGATTTTAAACGAATCTACGATGAAGCTGTAGCATTTTGGACTGAATTACACACTCAATTTTCTCGAGCTTTTGCCCTTCTTGCAGCCCAAAAAAAGAAATCATATAAAGCAGCTTGGACTCATTTTTATTCAGCTGCTCAAAGATTTTTTAAACATCTTTGCATTGCTGTTAAGGTTTGTGTCTACCTAAATAATAGCTTTCAAGAATATATTATTTTAAGGTTCCAATGTGCGTTGAAATAGCTCAAAAAGCTTTAGAACAAGGAAAATGCGTGGTTATTGGTTTACAATCAACGGGTGAATCACAAACTAATGAAGCTTTAGAAGAAGGTGATGGAGATTTAGAGGAATTTGTTTCCACACCAAAACAATTATTAATATCTTTAATTGAAAAATATTTCCCTGTTGATCCCGATGATGATTATAATGATAGAAAAGATCCATTAAAAGCATTATTTCGGGGAATTGATAGTGAAGAAAGGAAATGGAAGCGAAGTAAGCTTTTTATAAATATTTTAAAAAGTAAACAATTATTTGTTTTTAGAACACGGAAAATTTGATGTTGATGAACTTGAAAGAGAAGCTAAAAGGCAAAGATTATCTGCCGATGATGAAGAAGAAGATGAGGCGGAGGATACTGAAGAAGCAACCGATAAAAATGATAAAGCTGAAAGTTCGGCAGCAGACGATGAAGAAAGCGAAAAGGAAGAAGAATCAGATGAAGAAGAAAAATCTGAAGTTGATGAAGAAGATTCCGGAAATGAGGATGGAGGAGGAGGAGGACGAAATTACACTGAAATGGATACTAGCAAAGATGCCTTTGTTAAAGAATTACTAAATGAATTGGATTCAGATTCCGATGATGAGGTTGATGAAGATATGAAAGATTCAGATACTGAAGGTTCACCAAAAATGCAAGATTCTGAAGATGAGGATGAACGAGCTTTAAGTTTATTTTGCATAGATTATTCTAAAAATGATGCAAAAGATCCATGGGAAAAGCGTCAAAGATTAGTAAGCGAAAATTCATTTCAAGATGATTCTAAGCCCAAGAAAAAATCTTCAAAATCAATGTCAAAAGAAGTTCGAAAAATAAAAAACAAAAAACCATTATTCATTGAACCAAAAGAAGAAAAAATTTATGATTTTGCTAAAAAAGTTGCAAATGAAATGAAATTCACATCCATAACAACCGCCGCAGCCACATCTTTTCAAGATGGTACAAGTTCAGAAAGTCATGATTCTGGATTTAATAATGAATTATTTACAATGGATATTTCTAAAATTCGATCTTCTGAAGTTTCCTTGCATTTATCCATGGTTAAAGAAGAATTACTTGATAGAGCGACGAAAGTTGGAGAAAATTTACCCATAAATACTTTGGATGCTTTAATCGATCAACTTGGAGGCACCGGAAATGTTTCAGAAATGACGGGGCGTCGAGGCAGAGTTATTCGATGTGAAGATGGAACTATGGCATATAAACGTAGAAATGAAGGAGAAAATGTTAATCTTGATTTAATAAATATTCAAGAAAAGGATCATTTTATGAATGGAACTAAACTAGTTGCAATTATTTCTGAAGCTGCTTCATCTGGAATTTCTTTACACGCAGATCGACGGGCTTTAAACAGGCGTAAACGTGTCCATATAACTTTGGAACTTCCATGGTCGGCTGATCGAGCAGTGCAGCAATTTGGTCGAACCCATCGATCCAATCAAGAATATCCACCTGAATATCTTTTTTTAATTTCTGAATTAGCTGGAGAAAAGCGTTTTGTTTCCACTGCTTCTAAACGGCTTCAATCCCTTGGAGCTTTAACTCATGGAGATCGTCGAGCTGTAGCAGAATCGGATGATTTAAGTCGATTTAGTATTGAAAATAAATGGGGTAAACAAGCATTACAAATATTATTGGAAATGTTTATTGATCCTCAAAAATGTGCTTATCCACCTAAAAATGGTTTAGCTAATTTGGAATTTTTTAATGGTAAGCATTTTCTTAACAAACATGGAGGCAATATTTTTTAAGAATATGGTAGAGATATTTAGCAACAAAAGTTAGCGAACATGTCACTCACATAAATTTTTCTGATAACCTTCGCTACCATATTTTTTGATATGGTCCCTTAACTTTTTCGATAACCAAACTTTTATTTCTAAATTTTACCACTCAAATTTTTTTAGAAGCTCGTGATCACGTAATTCGCCTTGGCATTCTCAAAGTATCAAATGGCGAATTAACAATCGATAGAGAAAATGGAAATTTAAATAAATTCCTTAATCGTTTGCTTTTAATGCCAGTGGATATTCAAAATTCAATATTTGATTATTATATGTCCCTTTTTTCATTATTAGTTTATCAAGCTAAACGCCAAGGTAAATATGATAATGGAACCATGGATTTGGGTTCAACCACCGATCAAGTAACTCGAGCAAAAACTCGAGTATTTTCCGCGCGTTTATCTGGAACATATTTTGAAATATTGATTCATCAAATAGATGTGGATCGTGGAATGACTTGGAAGGATGTATCCACGAATTCCATAGCTCATGCAAATGGAGTATTTGGTTATAAAACATATTCAAAAACAAATAGACGAGGGCCATTTTATTCATTTCAAATAGGAACAAATATTATGATTATGCGACCTAATACTGGGCGAACATCCAAACCAGGAAATTTACAAGATTTTCTTTCAACTCATGAAAAATATTCTGAAGATGAAATGGGCCAATGTAAAAAGGATTGGCAAGCAGAATATAAATGTAAGTTCTTTGATTTATAAACTCATTCTTGCTGTTTAGTTAAAAAATTGAGAGATATCTAAAAGCTGCCAAGTTTACTGTATTTTTTTCAAACTTTACCCTTCTCTTTTTTTAGTAACAGAAAAAATGTGTTATCACGAATATAAAACAGGCACGAAACATCCTGGTTGTGAAGCTGGAAAACGAATAAGAGCATATTATGTTTGTGCTGGGGCTGTATTAACCGCATGGAAAGCTGTGGAAGCCATATTATCCAAAGGCAATCGATCCCACATTCAAATAGTTCGAATTCAAACTAATGAAAATCAAAAGCTTGTTGGAGTTCTTGTAAGGCCTAATGAACTTCAACCACTTATAAATGAACTGGAAAAATGTTATTTTGCTAAAGAAATTCGTAGTTATTAATCCTTCAAAAAAAAATAAAAAAAGGATAATTAAGAAAATCCATCCATCAAACCTTTTTCTTAAAAATTTATTATTAAAAAAAACTTTTCACTTTTTCTTCTTTTTTTTCTTCATAAAAGCTTTCTTTAATTTTTGGTTGATTTTTTTATTCAAAAAATGTTAAATAATTAAAAAAAAAAGTTTGTTGTTATTTTGTTTTGTTTGATTGTTTGTTTGTTACGGTTCATAAAAATAAATACGGTTTTTTTTTTCTTTTCTTCATTCATCGCCTTTCAAAAAAATATTTGACTAATGCAAATCAATTTCTGAACCTCTGAAAGCTTCTTGCTCATCAAAAAACAATAATTTTCTATGGTGGAGGTACAGTATCCATCAACAAATAATTAAATTTACTGGTAATCGTTTGCTTTTTAATCCAAAAATTATTCCTACTGCTTTTGATTGTTAAAAAGTAAAAAAGCTTTGAGCAACATAAACTTTTTAGAAGATGATAAACACTGACTTCAAACAATAAATTTCATTTTTTAAAGTAAAGTTAGTAACGTTTTCAGAAAATATTTTAACTCCAATGCTTTCTTTCTCTAATTACCTTTTTATCAAAATGAGCTATCATCCAAGCCTTGCATATTTCTATTTACGCTTCCTTTCATCAAACGACAAAAAAAAGCTTCATAAAGTTATATCAAAAACCCTTTTAAAGCATTTATTTATTTATCATCGCCTCTTCAACCATTCTTATTCGTTCTTTTATGATTACATAAAAATCTGTTCATAACTTTTAATGTCCTCCAATAAACTATTGGAAGTGTGAATCAACTTTCAAATCCTATAAATCATACAGTATTCATCACTCGAAAAAGATGTGCATCGCCAACGTAAAATTTTTACTTTCTTGTCACTCCAAAATGTTGAGCAGTCAAATAACTTTCTTGTTAATCCTCAATATAAGCAAGCAATGTTATATTCTTCAGAAATTGGATTTTAAACACAACTATTGATACGTATAACTAACTTCAATAGGTTCACTTGGGTAACGATATTCTAATCCTCACTTTCTAGATGGAAAACCACATGTAAAGGCAAAGGAGCATGTCTCCTTTCAAACATTATGTTCGCGTTATAAAAAATAGGTAAAGGTTCACACAAAATTAAACAAAACATAATTTTATACCAGTACATCAGCATATAAACATACAAAAGAAAAAAAAGAAACTGAACACAAAAAAATTTAAAAATGAAAGACAAGTCTAAGCAGCAAACTTAGTATTGCGGAGACCAATAGGAGCATAACCAAGAGCTGAGGAAACTATGTTATAATCAACAAGACCATTAGCCATGCGAGGAACCACACCATTATTAGCAGAACGTTTAGCACCAAGATTATTTCGACCGCGCTTGGTCATTTCTTTAGCATGATAAATGGGTTCAGGAAGCGAAACAGCTGAATTGACAACCTAAAAACCAAGCATTTAGAGAGAAAAATCAAGTGAAAAAAACTTACTTGATGGTTGTAGCAGAGATGGTTGCAAAAAGCATGTAAAGCATCTTCTGTGAGGTTCTTTGGATTCATCATGATAGAATAATGTGCAGTCTTAGCAGTTCCTTTGATAGGACGATGAGCCTGGAGGTAAAATTCAGGAATGTCAGGACGAGTGATACCACTATTGATAACTGAACCAGGCTTACAGTTGACTTCTTTACCACTAGTTCCGAGAGCAAAACGCTTATTATGCTTTTTGGTAACAACCATGTAAACCAAGTTTGGGAATGGATTTTCACCTTTCATTTCACGACAAGCTTGTTCGAGAATGGGGTATTCAGCTTGAGTGGTCTATAAAAGAAAACTGTTACAAAAGAAACCAATATAAAAACACTTACCTTATGCAATTGCCCTTCTCCGACACCATCTCTAAAGACGACAATAATATCAGGAAAATATCCACGGCTTTTAGAATAGGTTTCCAAAACCTTGGAAAAGTTAGCCTTCAAGAGTTCTGGATCCAAAACTTCGTGAGAAGCTTGTTGATAATAATAGTCACCGAGGATCATAGTATGTTGACGGCCATAATTAGCCGTAACACCAACGACAGCAGGTTCATGAGACGAGATATTACCAAGACCTTTCTGGCGCAAATCATATAATTCTTTAGGATTTCCACGAGTTGGTAAGCTAACATCAAGACCCACCACAAGAACCTTCTTCTGGAGACTAAGCATATCACTAAAAAAAATAAATTATGTGAAGCTAACAAAGAATACAAAAAGAACATACCCGCATTTTTCAATAACAGGAATAACGTTGATACCAGAAGCTTTGGCATTGATTTTAAGGATTAAGTTTTCCAAAGTTTGTCCTAAGCCTTGACGTTGAGTAGTTTCAGTCTTGATTTGCATGGTTAAAACTTGGAATTCCCGTTCAAGAAGCTTCAAATTATCTAAAAAAAGAAATATTAGAAAGGAAAAAAAGAGAGCAAAAGCTTACGATGAGATTTGCTACGCACAACCCTGTAAGCCAACCGTCATTTTCGACGGTTACCACCGTCTTTTGACGGTTTTGACCGTCAATTTTTTTTTTCCAAAAACTCAAGATTATTGATAAATAAGCTATGGAGATTATTGCTGCTCTATTTTTTATAGTTGAAACCTATTTCAGAGCCTGACGGTCTCCACCGTCAACTGACGGTCGCCACCGTCAAGAGACGGTTGAAACCGACGATGCGCATTTTAGTTATGAATTTTTTTTTAAGGTTTCAAAATGATTTTTAACATTGAAAAAATATTATAAAAGCTAATTTCAAGCAATGATTAACGAGTTTTTTCCAATTCAATTCATTATTAATATCAAAAATGCACAAAAAATGTGAAATACATGTAAATTTTTTTTCTGTTTTTGTTTATTATTTTATTTTTATTTTTTTAATGCAAGATTATTTTGAACATATAAAAATGAAATACAAATATATATTATTTTTAGATTATAATATTGTTTTACCATCATTAAAAAACAAAAAATTGTTATTATAAATATGTATGTATGAGAAATATTTAAAAAATTTAAGAGTTTGGAGAAAGTTTAACTTAAAAAACCATTAGAAAATAATTATAACAATGTTTAAACGTCCATAACTTCAGGTTCTTCTTCTTCAATTATAACAGGCAAAAAAGGAGCATACTTTTTTTTAAATTTTTCCATATTCTTCATCTTTATCAACATACTCACAGTTTCTGGTGATAAAGATCCACGTAACTTCGTCGCGGTCCTTCCCAATAAAGAAAAAACCCTTTCGCTTGCGGCACTGCTTGTGATGCACAGAACTTTTCTAGCTAGGATAGCAATATGAGGAAATACTTTAGCGTTTGCTTTCCAAAATTCAATTGCGTCGGCATAATTGTAAACAATGCTGTTTGATCTCAAGTCAAGGTAGTTCTCAACCTCAACATCGGTTGGATAAGTTACAATTGTTTGTCGATGCTGAGTAAAAGGGGAAGGAGGAGCCGCTGCATATGGATCTTCTACCGATTCATCATTGCTAACTTTATGAACCCATTTCTTTAAAGTTTCTATGGCCTGTAAAACATTTATTATTCCTATCAAAATTTATTATAATATAGTTTACCGAAGGGATAGAAATTTGTGGAATTTCAAGAATCTTATCTTTGTTTAGTGGATCGAGCAGCAAACCCAAAATATAGTAGTCAGATTTTGCAAATAATGTTAATTGATAATCAACGACTTTCAAAGCAGCTTGGGCCATCGCTTTTCGATCAGCATTATCATCTTCAATTTGGTCGACAAAAAATTGTCTTAAACGATAATATTCAATATAGACTTTGTTTATTGTTGGAGAAGTTTCAGACTAAAATTTTAGTTATATGAAAAATTCAGAATGAACATAGGGAAGTAAGTAAAAGACATACTTGGAAAAGAGTAACTGCGTCTTTAATCGGTTCTAACAATTCTGTATATGATTTTAAAAGAGGCAAGGTTGAACGATATTCTTGAAGTGCTTCTCGATAAACATATCGACCATTAGCAGAATAGCTATAAAGTTTAGTATTAATTAAATCCATTTGTTGTTGATTTAATTTGGTTAAGCTTTCTATTGAGCGGAAACGGGACAACCAGCGGGTTTCAGTGAATTTGAATAAAGAGCCACCAGCTTTTGATATTTTGTTTTTTAACCAAGGTCGAGAGCTAAAATAACAAAAATAAATAAATATTAAATAGCTTTTATGATGGCTTACTTCACTCCCTTGATTATTTTCATTGACATATCCAATTTTTTTTCAATTAATGTTAATCTTTCACGAGTAGTAACATCTAATTGAAATTCTGCTGGCAAGTAGTTATTTTTATATGGGCATACGGCCCTTTTGCTGAGTAAGTTCAACAAATGGCAAGTATCATTCAAACGAGTGTATTCATTCAATGCTCTTACGATATTACTTCCCTGATCACTCGTAATTACAATATTATTCTTTAAAAGTTCCAAAGTAATGCCATGTTTTTCTAAAGTCTGAGTTAAGTCATCCAAGACTTCATGACTTTCTGTGGTTTCGGCAGAAAATTCATGAAAATCCAAAATCCAATTTTCAATTTGCCTACAATTCAAAAATCAATAATTTATGTTAAAGAATAAAAGAAGAATATTTACCAATCTTCTGTAGTAAAATGGATTGTAACTACAAAATACTGAGAACCTTTGGTACCGAAGTCAAGCGTCAATGCAGCTCCAAATTTTTTAACATGATCAAGGATATGCTTTGAAAATTGGGGTTCCATTGTTTTGACAAAAGCTTTGCAATAATTTTTAACAGTTTGCCTGGAAGGAATAAAGCCCAAAATTGATGGATCGTTAGCAGGGATCACTTTGTTACGTGCACAAGAAATACCATAATCAAAACTGCAAAAAAAAATTTAAAATTTTAGTAAAATATTGGATTGTTTACCCTTCGCGATATATGCTTTCCATCAAGTTTTTAAGCCCATTATGTTCAACTGTGGAAAATGGGACAACGTCAGTTGCAACCATAAAAGATAATAACTCTGTTAGTTTTAACTTTAAATGAGCTGGCGGTTCAACATCTTCTTGATTTTGATTTTGGTGTACATTTTTTTCATGCGAGCTTTAAAAAATTTGTTATAAAAATTTAAGCTATAGTTCATTTTTCACCCACTTTTTTTTAATACATATTCATTTTATGAGTTTAGATTAATAAATGCCAAATTATAAAAAAGTTTAATCTAATTTTTATATGTAGAGCCTTTTAAAAAAAACGTAAAAAAATAAATAACAATAAGACAGTAATGAACTCAAAAAAAAGTATTAAAAAAAGTTGGCGCTAAAACGATTGAACCAAGCCCTTTTTAATGTATGCGACTTACTATAAAGTTTGACGACTGGTAATAGTTGCGGCAAAAATATACTTGCATTTAACACACGTTACCGCGGCTTCTTCCTTTGTTTCCTTATAAACAATTTTTTGACATCCAGCATATATTTTTTCTCCGAGTTCAAGGATTCCATTACGAAGCGCTTGCAAAATTTCATTTCTATCGATCGATGTAAGTTTACCTTCGTAAACTTTATTTCGGCTCCCAGGAGTAAGGCTCATTTTAGTTTACCACAATTTTAAAGCAAAATTCATTTACCAAGAATTACTAAATATAAAAAATCAAAAAATGGCTTTTTTGGCTTTTATAAACAATCGTTATATGCTATTTCGAACAAAATTTATAAAAAGTCATGCTGTCATATGTCGATGCCCTTTTCGAAGGTTGTTTACAACTTTTAAGAAATTTTATCTTATGTTGATTTTCATTCTAGAAAGAAAAATATCGAAAAATATTTGGTGTTTTATTTTGTCGGCGACTTTTCTTTTGCACAAAAAAAGGATGTGGATAAACATTTTTGTTTTTCGTCTTATTTATTATTTTCCTTGAAAACTTTTTAAAAGAAAAAAAAACCTTTTAAAGATCCTTCGACATTTTGATGATATTTATATAGAAGTAAACATGTGGCATAAGGAAAGTGGCGTAATTTTTCGGTCGTTTATATTTCATTTTTATATGTTCAAAATAATCTTGCATTAAAAAAATAAAAATAAAATAATAAACAAAAACAGAAAAAAAATTTACATGTATTTCACATTTTTTGTGCATTTTTGATATTAATAATGAATTGAATTGGAAAAAACTCGTTAATCATTGCTTGAAATTAGCTTTTATAATATTTTTTCAATGTTAAAAATCATTTTGAAACCTTAAAAAAAAATTCATAACTAAAATGCGCATCGTCGGTTTCAACCGTCTCTTGACGGTGGCGACCGTCAGTTGACGGTGGAGACCGTCAGGCTCTGAAATAGGTTTCAACTATAAAAAATAGAGCAGCAATAATCTCCATAGCTTATTTATCAATAATCTTGAGTTTTTGGAAAAAAAAAATTGACGGTCAAAACCGTCAAAAGACGGTGGTAACCGTCGAAAATGACGGTTGGCTTACAGGGTTGGCTACGCATAGTATCAAAAGCAAGGACGAATCGAGTCTTCTTGTCCATTAATTCTTTAAACTTAGGCATCATAGTTTCATAGCTGCTGTAGTCGATTTCTTGATAAGAAGGAACACCAAGCTTAAGACCCATTTTACCAGCTGTTCTGGTCAGTTGTTCGATAAACCCTTTAGGAGATTGTGTGCGAGTAGCATAAAGAACGACATAGCCATTTTCCAAGAGAGGTGTTGGAAGAAGCAAACCAGGTAACTTGAAAGCACCATTATCGACAGGCAATATGACATTCTTAGCAGCAAGGATTCCAGGAGCTTTACGAACATGTACATCAATTTCCATTAAGAGTGGAGTAACTTTGACGTTGAAGGCTTCCAAAAAGCGGTTACCAGTAATAATTTTAGCACGAGCACATTCATCACGAATACGTTGAAAACGTTCAACGGGAAGAACAGCGGTACCCTAAAGTTATGGATATATAGACGACATTAATGAGATAACTTTAAAAACTTACCATGAGGATGGCACGACGAACATTATCATCAAGCTTTTCCATTGGAACACGTTGGTTTGGACATATGATAAGGGTTTCCATAGGGTAGAAAGCTCGATCAGTTTTGACAACAGGAAGATTTGGATCGATTTTGATTTTATATGTTTTTTCAAAATATGAGGCCATAGAATCAGTACCAACTTTGACATTCTTTGCAAATTCTTCGCTAATTCCTTCAATAAGAATTGTTCGGCTTTGGGCATATGTAAGAGAAGCTCGAACTCCATTATACATCGATGAAAAAGTTTTCATGCCCATTCGATTTCCAAGAGGTGCCCGACATTTTTGAAGGATTTCAGTAAGACATCCCGAAGTGTAGAATGCAGTCTTCTTAGCTAAAAAAAAAGAAATCAATGGATAACTTTAAAAGAGCATCTTACCATCAACAATAAGAGCAAGTGCCGGCTTTCCGTCTTTTTCAATAGGTTGGATACCTTTGCTGAGACCACAACGAAGTTCAATCATGGGGTTGTTGTCCATCAATTGACCAACTCTTTGATAAAGCTTGCCAAGTCCCAATGAAACATATTCTTTTGAAGAAATTGCAGATTGACTTGTAAGCAAGTCAAGGAATTGTGCAACGGAGCGATCACCAGTATTTTCACGAGAAGCCAACAAGCTTTTGATGTCAGAAATGTCGATTACATGCTGTTGAGATTGGTTAATTTCGACGACGACAATGGTAGCCCCAGTAAGTTGCTTTTGACAGAATGGTGAGAGTTCTTCTTTTGCGAATTCTTTACGCTTCTAAAAACAAATACTATAAAAACAAAAATATTAATTGAAAAACTTACCTTGCCAGCATCAAGTTTCATGGGTGCAACCAAGTACAATTGACTTGTGCCATCATAAACATACGAATCAGCAGCTTGTCCAATACCAAGGTTGTTTGTGGCTGTAACGAATGATGAGACCGCTTCCATACAAAAGAATCGACGAAGAGAGGTTTCTCCACTAAAATATAAAACAATAAATGTGTTGATTAAAAAGTACAAATAAACTTACTCGTCTCCTGCTTTCTTGGTTAAAAGCTTGTGTTTTGAAGAATCGGTTGGGTGTTGTTTGATGATTTCAACATCATATCTGTAGACTTTCGTACCAGGTTTGACAGCAATAGCATAAGAACCAGCGAGACCTTTACTTGACGAGAGGAATTGATTTGCAGGTTTGGTCGACTTTCGATCAGCAATCGTAAGCTTTGCGAGTTCAGTTTCCATAGCGAATAATAGCCCGAAGTGAAAACTGAAATTGTTTATTTATAGTCAAAACATCCTCAAATTCAACAAAAGAAATAATTAGCATAAAACACGAATAACAACAAAAGATATTCACGAAAAATAAAGACAAGAAAGCAAAGAATTAGCGCCACGTAGAATCGTTGAAATTTCCATTCCTCCCATAACTATTTGAGCGACGACCATCTGAATTGTTGCGGCTTGGTTGCTGATAATAACCTCCTACAGTACGAGAAGAGTTTCGTGAATTTCGCGAAGTTTGTGAATTTGCAACTGGATCATGTTGAGGTAAAGCAGAGTGCATTGGACGATGTGAAGGTGCTTGATTAAAACGTGCAGGAATGTGTTGACCATGTTGACTACTTGGACCCCAAGATCGTCTTTGTTCATGAGGTTGATATTCAGGAATATAATCATTCTGGTTTCTATTTGAAGCATAGCTGTGACGTCGTTGAACTTCCATATGTTGTTTGTATCTTTGATCCTAAAACTAGAGAATGTTAGTTTTAGATAAAAGACAGCTAATAAAATATACCTGTGCAGTATTGGCTCTTGGTCGTACAGTAATTGGAGAACCATAAAGGACTAAGCCATCCATCATCCTGATAGCAAAAGGAACAGATTCTTCATCAAAAAATTGAACAAATGCATAACGAGTATGCCCAGGAATGACGGATACAGATTCAACAGGACCAACCTAAAAATATTTTATTAAAAGTGTAAATTCTTTTGACAAAATGAGTATGAGAAAGATTGCTAGGTGATAAGCTTGGCAGATAAAATGTTTATGTCGATGAAAGCTAGTGAAATTTGAGTAACTTTTAGATAATGTTTGTATTAATTAATAATTATCTTCCCCATACTAATGAAAGCTTTAACAAGCATAAAGACAAGTTTAATGCTATCATTAAAATCTGCAGATAGTCACATGTTTTGCCTACATTCTTTCACTTGCAAAAAAATTATACTTTTAAATGTTTTTCGTGCTTTTAATCAGTAATAAAAAGATCGAATGCACTGAAACAAAAACATCTCATCCATCTCATAAACCATGCTCATTGGTCAGAAGAAGAAAAAAAGAAGGACGTGCAGCCAGCAATCTTTCACACACAACAAACAACAACGAAAAATATATAAAAGAAAAAAACTTACTTGATCAAACAGCTCTTCGAGAAGTTCTTTATCAACGTCTTCTCTGAGACCAGTGATATACAAAGTTCTTTCTTCCGTTGACATCTTTCTTTTAATAATTCAGCAAGTCGTCTTCGTCGTCGCTCTCTAAAAGGGGGAATAATATTGCTATTTCCTAAGTTAAGGATGCCACGCGCAAAAAAAAAAAAAGGGAAACAACATTTGTTGTTTTTTTATGGAAGGGAAAGGAAGAATAAAAAGGAAAAAGGAGAGGAGATGGAAATGAAAATGAAGGATAGCGACGATAAAGAAAAATCAACTGAAAGCAGCTGGTTGCAAACATTTGTTTTTGGACGTGCGTTGAGCGTGCAAGAATACGTTCGTTCGCTTCAAAACCAAAACCATTTTCGAAAAATAAAAAACAAAAAACTTTTGCTTTCCTTTTTTTGATTGAAAGTTCGAGTTAGCCTTCAATTGCAAATTCCAATCATCGTCATCGCTTGCCTTTTTTCGATGTTGTTGTTGTTGGTTGTTATTGCGCCCAAATGTTTTTTCAATTCATTCTCTCCTTCCATCATTCGATAAATTTCTTTTCCTTACACTTCTTTTTTTTGTTTTTTTTTTATATTTTCTTCCACCAAAAAGGTTAAACTTTATTGATTTTTAGCACTGCGCTATAAAAGATAATTAAAAAAAACAAAGACTTTTTGTTGTTGTAGAATATCGTTTGCAAAAAATAAATATATGTGGCGGTTTATTACGAGACGAGTTCGTTTTAGTTGTTTTATTCCAACAACATTAACAACAATCCCAACTATTATTCATATATCGTGCTTTACACGTGCATTATCATATTTTGGACCTGGTTTGTTTTTAGGAAGGAAGAAAAATAAAAGAGGAGGAGAAAGAGAAAGAGAAAAAAATATTATAACACAACAGCAAAAAAAGAGAAAAAGTGAGCAGAGCAGAAAGAACTTTGATCGATTGATGACCATTAAACTTGTTGCGGAAGCAGAAAGAAAGAAAAAAAATCGAGAAAAATAATATAACGACCGACGAAAACGACGAAAAAGTGAAAGAAAAGATCAAATACCTCTTTTCTCTTCTTTTTCTTATTTTTTGATTTTGATTGAAAAAGAAGAAACAAAACAACAAAAAACTATATCAGAAAAAAGAAAAACTTTTATATTTTTTAACTTTTGATTCTTTTTATTTTCATTTTATTCATTCTCGGTGATTCTCTCTATCTATCAACCTTTTTTTGTGAGCACCAATAATAATGACCATCATGTCAACAACACCGACAACATTAAATGGAGTTTGTCAAAATGAAGAAAATGGTACTGGTGGCGTTGTTGGTGATGGAGAAATAAATGATTCTGGTGAACATTAAATTTTTATTATTATTAGCGCCCTCTATCTTTTCTTTCTTTCTTTTCCCACCAAACAATAATAATAATAAGTTAGCGACTAACTAAATTTTTTTTATATATTCCAAATATGTCCGTTCACAAAATTTTTTTTCGTTCGATTTTAACAATTTTAATAATATCAATCAATGAGCTTTTTTGTTGTTGTTGCTTCTTTCTCTTCTCCTCCACTTTTATTTCCATATAAAAATTTTTAATTTACAGTTAATGATGGCTTTATTTGGTTTTCAGATATATCTAACACATCTTCAATCTCGGTTGATGTTAATCGTGCATCCCGAATGCCGGAATCCGTCGATGAATTCAAAACTTTTATGTATCAGGTATTTGTTTTTGATTCAATATTATCGGATGTTGTTCTTGTTGGAGCTTGACTTTGATCGACGGCTTTTAACCATTTTCGGCAACAAACTTTTTTTGGATTACCCAAACTAATATTCAAAAAATTTTAAGCATGGTTTGCACCTCTAAAAAGGTTCAACCTTAATTTCCAAAAAAGCAAATGAAGTAGTGATGATCGTTACTAAAACTGAGCCTTCTGTATATCAAAGTCAAAACCCATCAAATCATTGACATCGCTTTTTTTTAAACCTAATTTTTATCCCATAAATTTTTAGATGCAAGAAGCTCGACGAAAGATAGTTACATCAATAATACATGAAAAAGAATTAGATGAAAATTTAATTGAAAAATTAAAAGATGTTTATAATCAGCTCACCGATGAATGCACAAAATCATATCAACGTGAAATGATTGTATCACCTAGTAATAAATTTTCTGTTAACGTTAAAGATGAAATATTAGGCTTAGAGGTATGTCTGCCAGCTTCCCATTATTAATGCTTTTTTATGAGCTTTAAAAAGCTCCAAAAAAGATTGCAACTACTCCCCTGGAATTTTTAGCTTCTAATAACCTCCAATTTTTTTTCAGAAAGATATAGCATATTTAGAACAATTAATTAAAATTAAAAATGATCATAATTTATTAACCATAAATGAAGCAAGAAAATATGTGAATGTTGGAGAAATTCTTTCACAATTTCATCCAATATCAAAACAAAAATTTATTGATGAAACTGAAACATGCACACGATTTCTTCGATTTTTTGTTCAATCGTTTGATGAAATTGGAAAAAAGCCTATATTAATTACAGATTGGGATGGAACGATGAAAGATTATTGTTCTCAATATGCAACAAATCTTCAACCAACTTATAGTGCGATAGGAATGGCAAATTTTGCTAAAATGTTTACTCGTTTAACTGCAGTTTTAACGGCTGGACCTTTACGTGGCCCTGGCATTCTTGATTTAACTTCTTTACCCATTGATGGACCTATTTTATTTAGTGGTTCATGGGGAAGAGAATGGTGGATGAGAGGCAAGCGTTTAGTTCATAATGATGATATTTCTATGGAAGGTGATGCGGCTTTACGGAGATTTAAAGAAGAAGTAAGACTAACTTATTTTTAGACACCTAACTTTAATGGAGTTTATCGAGTTTCAAACAAGAAAAAATCGGAGTTATTAATTCTATTAATAATTTTTTTAGATGGATGAACTTCTTGCATCATCAGAATATAGCCAATTTGGTTTAGTTGGAAGTGGAGTTCAATCAAAAGTTGATCGATTAACTCTTGGAGTTCAAACTGTTTTCGGTCATGTTCCTACCGAATTAACCGAACAATATCAAGATGCTATAAGAGAACGTATGCATCGAGTGGATCCAGATGAACAAGTTAGTAGTCTCTAAGCTCCTAAACTTTAAATTATATATAATTTAAGGTTCTCCATTTTGATCCATCAACTGAACTTGAAGTTGAAGTGGTTGTCCACAATGATGGAACAGTATGGAATAAAGCAGATGGAGTTGAAATGGTTATAGAAAAAGTTGGTGATACTCTTGAAGGACCAGGAAGAGTATTAATTTGTGGTGATACCCTTAGTGATTTACCTATGGTTCAATTTGCTGTAAATCAAAATTCTGAAGTAAGCAACCTACTTACTTACTTACTTATAACTTTTTGGATCCTTGCATATATGCGTTTTCCAGGGTTCTATGGCATTGTTTGTTACAATGAAAGAAGAATTATGTCAAAAAGTTAGAGAAATCCTCCCAGATGAAAAGCGTACTTGCTTTGTGTCATGCCCGGATGTAATTCATGCAGCTATGGATAATATTATTAAAGAAAATTCATCCTTATCGACGACATCTTCTTCAGCACCATTAGAAAATTAATAAATAGTTATTTTCCATTCATCAATAAATGTTTTTTTCTTTGTTTCTTGCTACCGGTATCGATTAATTGATTAAATATAGGTTATTTTAGTAGCTACCTTTTTTGGGGACATTTCTAATTATTTTTTGTTTTTGTTTGGGCAACTCTTCCTAGTCTTCTTCTTGTTTCTCGTTTATTATTTTTAATTAACTTAAGAGAATCGTTATTTTTTTACTAAAACTTTTTTTAAATATATTTTTTGAAGACAAAAATGCTGATGATTTTAAAGAGAAAAAAATTTATTAAAATTTATTCACTTTTTTATTTTTTTTAAAGAAATAACCCATTTTTTTATTTGCAACTTGTTTGCTTTTCTCGCAGAATTTTTCTTTTGATTGTTTGCTATTAACTTTTTTTTATTATTGGATTCCTTTTTTATATGTATGACTCTCGTTAACTTTCATAGGAAAAATCAATTTCGGTTCTTGTTAAATTTATTATTATGGGTAGTTTTTCTGTTAATTAATTCTCGTTTATTTTTTTATGCAGCATATTTTTTTATTATTTCTACCAGCATTTTTCTTTTTTTGTTAGTTTGTTAAATTTATAATAGTTTTTTGGGGTTATTTAAAAAAATGTTATAAGATAGTATAAAGATTTAAAAAAATTTTTGTGCAATCAATTTCTTGTTTCTTGGTGCAAAGAAGAAAAAAATATGATCGGTTGATCAACTGTGTAAAAAATATTTATCTTTTTTCCTTTTGGTTGTTGTTGTTTAGTTAGTTTTGTTTATTGGACGCAAAAGAAAACGAGAAAGACCAAAGATGTTTGTGTGTTTTCTTACGTCTTTATTTTTTTTATGTGTTTTATTTTGATTAAGTGCATGATGAACGAAAGAAAGAAAATAAAGAGATGCACTCAAAAAATTGATTTTGATTTTGATTTTTGATGCTTCTTACTGGACCCTCCTCGGCTCGAACGTTCTAAGCTCTTTAGAGGTGGGAGAGAATTGAGACAAAGTTTATTTTATCAATTTATTTATTTTACTTCTAAATTCTAAACCAAGCACCAAAGTCTCCAAAATAAAAGTGAAACCCTAAATCGACCAAGATCTTTAATGCCGAGTCCTTTTTCCCTTTAGATTGCTCAAAGATGAGCCCGCTTCTAAAAGTTTATAGAAAAGCGCGCGGAGCAATTTCGACCTTTGAGGATCCGGCAAAAGCACTCTTTTTTTAGATAAAAGACAAAAAAAAATTTACAATCCAAAATTAGTCATTCGTGAGAAAAAAGAAAAATAAGAAAATAGGAAAACGGACTAAAGGTTAAAACAAAGCTAAACAAAATTTAAAGAAAGACTTTTACGAAAAATCAAGTTACAAAATTTTCTAAATCCCTATGGGTAACAATGCTTTTTCAATTATCGAGGGGGCAAAAAGATTACAAGTTAAACCTTTAAAAGACTTAAGAGATTTAAAAAAGGTTCAAATACAAAAAAAAGCAAAAAACTTTAGAACTTAAAAAAACAGCAATCAATAATCTACAAAAACTTTGAAAAATTAATTATTCTCTTTTTCTTTTCGATCCAAACCGTAATAAGTTTCGTAAATTTCTCCAAACTTTGTGATCAGCATAAATTAAATAACCCAAAATTATTTTATGTAATAGTTAGCAGCAAAATTTAAAAATTGACAGAGCCAAAGTATTTGCATTTAGTATCCATCCTTAAAACTGTCCGACCAAATTGCTATTTTTTTTTCTCAATGGTTTCTGTAAAATAATAACATTTCATTTTTTTAGAATGAAAAAGAAAAGACAACTCGAGTGAATTTAAAAATTTGATATAGTTTTTATTATTGTTTCATATAATTTTTTTTAAAAATGATCTGGTTTTTCTTAATTATCTTCTTGATCTCAAATTTCCATACAACCACTGCCGGTACCAAAGGTTTGTTGTCACTATCCAAAATCACTCAACTGCTAAACGTTTTCCAAAGTTCCATTTTTTAGCTATATTAATTTCTTATGACGGGTATTATTCAACTAAATTTCGACAAGAAACTTTATTACCATCAATAAAAAACAACAACAACGATGACGGGTTTATTTATGAAATCGATCAACGACCTACGGAATTTTCTGATTTTGATTTAATAAAAATTGAAGAAACGTATTTCTCAAATTTTACTCAAAAAATTTTAAATATTAAAGAAATTACAAAAATTTTTGAAGATAAAATTCATTTTCGTAATCTTCATGCTGCTGCGGCTTTAAAAAAAGTTTCACTTCCACAAAAATTATCTAAACATTATTTGGATATTCCACAAATAGCTGATTTATTGCGAGCTGATCGATTATGGATGAAAGGTTTCAAAGGGGAAGGCATAAATGTTGCGGTATTTGATACGGGAATCACTCGAAGAAGGACTTTCTTTAGAAATATTAAAAGTTTGCATGATTTTACTAATGAAGGAAATCCAGCTGATTGTAAGTTTTTTTTGTTGTGATGGATTTATTGAGTCTTATTTTTTTGGCTTCAAACTCGGAGAAATATTTTTAGTTTGCAAATTTTTAAAACTCTATAAATCAATATTTTTACATCCTCGTTTTTTCTAGCCATCGGTCATGGAACTTTTGTAGCTGGCTTGATTGCTTCATCCCGTCGAAGATGTTCTGGAATAGCGCCTAAAGCAAATTTACATATTTATAAAGTATTTACTCATCAACAAATGTCCACAACTGCATGGTTTTTGGATGCGTTTAATATGGCTTTACAAAGCAAAGTTCATATTATAAATTTATCTATTGGTGGTCCCGATTTTACTGATGAAGCATTTACCGCAAAAGTTCAAGAAATAACTGAAAATGGAATTATTTTAATTTCAGCTATTGGTAATGATGGACCTACCTTTGGGTTAGTTATATTAGAAAAGGTTTAGTTTTAAGGAAAAGTTTTTAATTTTAGTACCCTCAATAACCCTGCAGATCAGGGCGATGTGATAGGAGTTGGAGGAATAAATTTGCAAGATAAAATAGCAAAATTTTCTTCTCGAGGAATGACAACTTGGGAATTACCAAATGGATATGGCCGAGTTAAACCCGATATAGTTACATATGGTTCACAAATTTATGGTCCTGCTTTATATGGTAGTTGTCGAATTCTTTCAGGAACTTCCGTGGCTGCTCCAATTGTAACTGGAGCTGTGGCGTTACTTTTGAGTTCAATTCCAGAAAATAAAAGAAGAAATATTGCAATGATAAAACAAATCTTAATTGATGGAGCAAATAAATTAGATAATAATGGAGCATCCATGTTTGAACAAGGTGCAGGAAGATTGGATTTACCCGCTTCATTTTACTATTTACAAAATTATAAACCTAAAATTAGGTTAGTTTTTTAGTTTTTATAAAGCATTTTTCGAGCTTAAAACCATAGTTTTATAAAATCCGAGATAGCCGTTGTCCAAAAAAATTCAAAGAGTTATAAAACATTTTTTAGTTTCTTCCCATCTTATATTGATTACCTTGAATGTCCTTATATGTGGCCATATTGTTCTCAACCACTTTATGCTGATGCATTACCAATTATTTTTAATGTAAGTTTGTCGTCGTTAACTTTTTCATTTTCCTGTAAAAAAAACCAAAAACTGTGGCTTCCACTAACGTTGAAAAACTTTATTTAATTTACTTCGAGAAAAATTTTATGGATGCATTTATTCCATTTTTTTTCTCAAGATTTTTTGAACATTTTGTTTTTCTTTAAAAAAATTGCTTTTTGAATTTGTTTTGATTTCCTCCAAATATTTTTTAGATTACAATTCTCAATGGTTTTGGAATTCGTGGTCGAATCGTTGAACCTCCAATTTTTGAGCCATTTGTTGATGAAAATGGTTCATTTTTGAATGTAAATATTGAATATTCAAATATTATTTGGCCTTGGAGTGGTTATCTTGCAATTTTTATTACCATCAAATCTGAAGCATCCAATTTTGATGGAATTGCTTCCGGTCAAATAAAGCTAAAAATTGAAACGAATCGGCAAATTTCGGAAGCAATATTTAAATTTCGAATTAAAATAATTCCAACTCCACCTAAATCTAAAAGAATTTTATGGGATCAATTTCGAAATATGCGTTATCCTCCCGGATATATTCCAAGGGATAATTTAGAACAAAAAAATTCTCCTCTCGATTGGCACGCAGATCATCCGCATACAAATTTCAAAGATTTTTATGATCATTTGCGAAATCAAGGATTTTATATTGAAATTATTGGACAACCTTTAACTTGTCTCGAAAATATAAGTTCCAAATATTCCATTCTTTTTATTGTGGACCCCGAAGAAGAATTCTTTCCTCAAGAAATTGAAATCCTCAAAAACGGAGTTTTAAATGGTGGATTAAATTTAATGATTTTTGCGGATTGGTTTAATTCCACTTTAATTCAAAAGGTTTAATTTCTTGATGATAACACAGGAAAATTATGGTATCCAGAAACAGGAGGCTCCAATATTCCCGCATTAAATTCATTATTAAAAGTTTTTGGTTTTGCGATGGGTGATATAATTTTAAATGGAAAAATTGATGGCTTTGGTGGAAGCGATGGAAATCCAATAAATTATTTATCTGGTTCCACGATAATTCGAGCCCCAAAAAATGCTAAACTTGGTTTCGCTAATTTAAACGATATTGTAAGTTTTTCTTTTTAATCAGCGTTTCGAACTTTTGTGCAGTTCATATTTTTTTGTTTTTGATTCACTAAATTTAAAATTATCTCGGTGCAATCTTCCAAAAAATGGATATCACTACGATAGCTTATTTAAATCAAAATCTTGAGATTTAGGATTCTTCAATTTTCTCTAATTTTATAGCTACTTTTTTTGCAAGTTTACTTTATTTCAGAAACTATACAAATGAAACACAAAAAGCAGAAGGCACTTAACGCTCATAATTTTTTTTACTTTTAAAATTTGTACTTTGAATATTTGGTAGCTATTTACATATTTAAAACTACCAACAACTTTTGTTGTTGTTGTTCTAGTAACCACCACACCATCCATAATTTAATATTTTTTTTTTTGCACTAATAACTTTAAAAAAACAATTAAGCAATTGTTGTTGTTAAGGTTACAAACCTATAAATTCATATATTTACATACATGTGCCAAGTGGTCAAGTAGCACAGGACTGCAAAATCTTTAAAAAAAAGCTAAGTGGAAAACACAATACATTTTCATGTAGTTTTTTTAGCAACTGCATGCATGTATTTTCAGTGTTATCAATCTTTGAAGTTTGTTTGTTACTTTTGTTTTGTATGTATCTAAAAATATACACTCAATCTCTGACCTTAAAATTTATTATTTTTCGTGCTTTTATTTCTGGTTCTTTTCCCATTCGCTTGGCGACTACTGTACTTTTTTTAACCTTACAAAATTATTTCAGAACCCTTGCAAATTCATTTTTTTGCAAAAAAATATTATAAATTTTTTTTTTCTTCTCTTTTACGACTTTTTTATTTTGGTAAATAATTTTGTTTACTTTTTTCGTATTTTTTGTTTTCACACATCATGCGACAAGATATGATAATTATGCTGCTGTAGTTTACGGTATAAGTGTATCTCTCACGTATACAAAAAAACAAAACAAATTGACGTTAGTTTCTTGGAAAAGAAAAAATCATTCTTTTTTTTAATATGCTTTTATTTATTTATTCGACGACCGACACACGTGGCTGGCCTTTAAAAATCTTTTTACTTGTCGACGGAAACAATTATGCTTTTATAATTTATTTATTTATAATTTTATAAATAATTTTATTATGCTTGCGTTCTTTAAAAAAAATTATATAACTTTTTGAAAGGTTACAGTAAAATTTACAAAAAAAAATCATCCTGCAAAGGTAGCTCTTATTTTGCACCTATAAAACCTTTTTTAAAGGCCGCTCGAAAATTAAAGAAGGATACTTCGTTAATTTTTTTTAAACTTTCCCTACCAAAACTAATTTCTGCACAAAATTAACACAAACAAAAAAAACTTTGCAAAAAAGGTTTAAAAAAAAACTATTCTTTGTTCTTTTCTCTTTTTTTAAGCGGCATCATCACTTCCATGAAACATGTTTTATTCTTTTTTGGCTTTTGTGCTTTTGTCCTCTCTTTTGAAACTTCATTTTTAACATTTTTTGCATACTTTTGCACCCTTTTTTTAAACCATTACTTGTGGACTTTCTTCTCATCTTCTATTATCTGGGAACAAAAAACCCTTGGAAAAAAAAAGATGGATGTTAAAAATTTAACAGTAGTTCTTCAATTTATTCTCGTGTGTTTTGCTTTTTTTTTACTTTCTAAAATGGGCATTCATTCTTTGAATTTTTTAAGAAAAAATTTAAAGAAAAAACAAAACAAAACAAAGTACAAAAAACTTCTTTCTTTTTTTCTGTTTTGTTTATGCAAAAAATGAAAGAAACTAAAACAATTGAAAAAAATTTTGATGCAAAGAAAACGGAAACAATGAAAGACAGATTCCAAAGAAAAAAATGATATCACTCTTTTGTGACTACCGTAATCTCAGAATTTATTAAAAACAAATGAAATTTTGCAGGGTTCAGAATTTATTTACGGAACAAAAGTTAAAAGATATTTACCAATTTTTGGAATATCCAAATATGGAAGCAATGGCGGCGGTGATGAAGGAATTGTATCAATTTTTGGTGATTCTAATTGCCTTGAAGATGGATCATGTTTTGGATTTGTTGATGATATTTTAAATGCAGCAATGAAAAATGGGGGAAATTTACCTTCAGAACTTGAGAAAAATTTAGTTCAAGTAAGTAAAATATTTTTTTTCTTAAAGTGCATGTTTTGCAAAAATTTATGTAACATCGTCGAAATTTTAAAATTTGATACTTTTTTGGAAATCGTGTCTGTCAAAAATAATAATAATTATGGAGATGTTTGAGCCGGATACTACAATACAAGATTTTTATGCTGCTTACATCTTTTTTTTGTTTTATGGCTGCTACGTATTTGCTTTCCTTATTTTTTTAGTTTTTCGGTATACAGTTGCTATCTTTAATAAATAACATACGCAATAAGAAATTTAAGTGCATTTTTAATTTTTTTTTACTTTTCTTAGAAGTTTTTAAAATTTTTATTACTGTAATTTTTCTATTTTTAGTCAACTCTCCCTGAACTTTCTTCTTCTTCAATAATTGCAAAAGAACAAAATATATTTTTATTACCTCAAAGGATAATAGCATCAAATTTTGCAAAATATTCTAATGTTATTTCATCCTTTAATTTATCATCAACATCCTATGAACCCATATTTCGTACTTTACCTTTATGTCGTCGATGGAGCAGCAGCAATTTATCAAAAATACAACCACTTAAAAATGTTACATTTGAATTGTGAGTTTTATAATTTAGTATTTAATTTGTTTTGCAAAACAACGTTTTTTTGAAATTAAATTAGAAAGAAAATTTGACGTAACTAAACAAAAAAAACAAACAACCTCATAAAATTATTTTTTTACGAGGTTTTAAAAATTAAATTTACGATCACTATTTTTTTGTTTCAAAACATAAAAAATAATTTTGTTTTAATTAAATTTTTTCGTTGTCGAACTTTTCGGTGCAAAACAAAAAACCTTTTTTATTTTTTAAACTTTTTGAATTAATAATAAAGCATTAAAACCATAAACATAAAAAAATATAAACAGGAAAAGTGACAAATTTAAATAAATAATCTTATATGTAAAATAATTTTATTATTTTTTAGAGATTTAAAATTAAATCAAAATTCACTTGATGTCATTGAAATTGAAAGGCTTCTTGGACCAAGAATGGTAAGAAAAAAAGGATTAAAAAAATAAATAAAGACTTTTGAAAGATCATATCTTCTTTATTTTGGTGGAAAAGGTTATGGAAGGAGTGATAGAAAAAAAGATAAAAATAGCAATTCTAAAACAAAATTTTTCTTCTGAACATAAAAGTGATAGTAATAATTTTTCTTGAACTTGAATAACTTTCTGCTTACTTAATTTTTACCATAACTTTTTTTCCAAAAAAAATCATTTTTTTAACTTTTTATTTCAAATTTCATTTTTTTTAGTTATCAAATTTCGATGCCATTTTGGATGAAAATGCTGCAGGTTTACCACCCGATGATTATTCCCTTTCATCATTTGATTCAGAAATAATTGGACCAAAAGTTAGAAAATTCTTTTATTTTTTATTGGTGACTTTTATTATTGGTGCTGCTATTGTTGCAAGACCACGTACAGTTGCTCAAATATTTTTTATTCGTCCTTTACGGGGTTTCATAACAATTTGGTATAAAATTTCAAATTATTTTTAAAAGTTTTTTCTTGATTACTGGTATTCATTTTTTTGTTTTGTTTTTGTTGTAGCTTCAATAAAGTAAAAAATTGAAAAGTTTGTTGAAGAAAGGGTGGGGAATACAAAAGAAAAATAAGTCAAAAAAAAGAAGTAATAAACGTTAGAGCTTTTTGTTTGTTTAAATTTTTTGTTATATACAATTAGGCTGCAATTTATGTTTATAATTATTGGGCTTAATTTGAAAGTTTTCAATAATTGAAAAGAATGCCTAACTTTTTGTATCAAAAATAAAAAGACAGTAACAAATTTTTTTGAACAATTTACCTTTTTTTATTACTCTCATTCATTTTAGTTTTGGAGTGAGTAATATGGAGTTTCTTGTTTTTGATTACTGTCAAAATAGTATTTTTTCTACTTAAAATTAATTATTTTTAGTTAGTAATTTTTTGCGTTGATACTAAAAATCATTTGCATATTTTATTTATTTTTAAATTCTTTCTTTTCCTGAGATTTATTTTTTTCACATAAAACTTCAAAACTTTTATTTTATTTTTTCTTCTAAAGTTCATTTATGTTTTTATTCTCTTGACCTTAACACACATTTTTTTGTTTTGTTTCTTCGCTGAAAATTTAATTTTCCCTTATTTATGATCGCTTTTTAATTTTTAACGCTCTTATGACGCAAGTTTTTATTTTTGTCGTCCAACTTTCTCACCAGCTTTCAATTTTTTTTTATTCTTAGAAATGTTCCTAAAAAGAGAAACATTTTGTTTCTAAAAAAAGACATATTCCAAAAAAATGCTTCACTTTCAATTTGCTGCAGAAAAGCAAAAAAAGGAAACAATACTAACTGCGTCACAAAAAAAATGTCTCCGCCATCCCCCAAAAAATCTTTTTTGTTTCGGCGTAGTCCTCGAGGAAATTGCTTTCGTTCGTAGGAGTCATTTAAGCGATCATAAAAACACACACTTTTTTATATAATTTTATAATTTCAACGTCGACAACGTCAAATGCATCGTTTTTTGCTTTTGCAGAAAAATTCTTCGATGCAACATTTTTTTATTTTTTCTGAGCATGCTTGAATTAGATAAATTTATTTTGGTAGAGTTTCCGTTTTGCTTTTTTGGAAGAGATTTTCTTTTATTTTTTTTTGGGAAGAGAAAACCAAAAAAGTGCAAAACATAAGAAAAAAAAACTACTTATGTTGTTTGTTAGAAAAGGTCAAGCAAGAATGTGGTTTTGTGTTTGATAAATAGTAAGTAGGACAACAGAACAACAGAGGAGTGAACTATGATGCACCGTAATTTTTCTTTTTTTTTACTTCCACATTCCCATGATTTAGAAATCATTTAAAAATAAAAAAGTGTTTTGCACTTTTTTGTTTGCAATTTGCAAATCAAGCATTAATAATTTACTGAAGTGTTAAAAAAACTAAAAATTTTAACAGAAAAAAAAGAAGCAAATTGTCCTCACAATAAAAAAAAACGAAAAGAAGTATACTGTATAAAAAAAGTGTGCTGAAAAAAGCTCAAAAAAAACCTTTGTTATTAGTTTTATTGTTTTGAAAGTGAAAAATAAATTTCTGCAATAAAAAACCAAACAAATTTGCAACTTTGATCATCCATTTTTGTGGCTTCAGTTTAATGCATTTAAAAAACCATTTTATTTTTTAAAAAACACGTAAAATAATTATGTTTATGAACGTTTAAATAAATATTTTATTTTCTTGCAAAAAAGGGAAAGAAGATTTAATAACTTTATCACTTTTTTATTTGCTGCAAAAAAAGCTATTATGTTTTATATTTTTGTTTTTTTATTCATTCAAATTTAATTTCTTTATTCTGGCTCATAATTATTATTAGCCTTTTTTTGATGACAGTTTAGCTTTAGATTTAGTTAATTATTTTTCTACTTACTTACTTATAAATATGATTAAGACACAAAAAAGCTTTGAAAAAAAAACATATAAACAATGAGTAATTTTTTTTCTGTGTGAAAAAAAGCAATAAGAAGTGAGACACATCGGTGTTTTGTGTTTTAAACTAAACGAAGAAATATGTGATTGAGAGATTGATGCATGCGGAACAAATAAACTAGATCATTGAAAAGCGACGACGATGGCTACGTTGCCTACGATGGATGACTACGAAAAAAATTTACGTAATAATCATTTTTTTATAATTAGTAAAAAATTATTACAAATTAATCTATCTTCAAGAAAAAAATTAAAACACAAACAAAATTGTTATTCGTCAACTTTGATAGATCGACGACGACAAAAACTTTTGTTGTAGTCTCGTTGTTGTTGCTGGTCATTGTGTTGTAAAATTTTGACGTATTTTATAAAATTGCGGAGGTGGAGATAATTATTTTGATTCTGGCAAAGTTACCATTTAAAATTTAGCCGGAAATTAAAAATTCAATTATTTAAGCAATTTTTATTTTAAAGTGTGAAATTAATTTTTTTTTTCGAAAATCTAATATCAATATTTCTAATGACCAATAACAATCCAAAAATCCAAGACACGCCGCCTCGTCTTTGTTCGCCGATTACAATATTTTTTTCCCATGACATCAGCATAAAAAAATTGCGTCATTGAATGTTAGAAAGTTCAGTGATTATCTTGACAGTTTATGACCATTACCATTATCGAATTAATAAAGAAAACTTAATTACATAAATGTGCCGGAAAATAAAGGAATTCTATCTTTTTTTAACGCAATTAATTATTTATGCATTTCCAAAATATTTATGTTTTCATTGCTGATCAATGAAGTTAGTCTTCCTTATTATTTTTTTATAATATTTTTTTGCTGCAAAGAAATTTATTTGGTAAATGTTTTGGTGTTGAACTTTGCGATTTTAATTTATTGTTTTTCTTCTTCTTTTTTTGCGTCATTTTAAAAATGAGAGCAGATTTTTTTTATTCAATAAAATTCTTGGAAGGTTGGTAATTTTTTGGCTACAAGAAAATAAAAAAATGGCTGCAAAAAAAAAAGAGACTAAAATAGCTTTTTAGAAAAACAAAGAACGACCAAAACATTTTTTAAGGAAACAGTAGTTTTGTGTTTTTTATTTTGCATTTTTGTTTCTTTTGTCACGAACACATTAAATTTAATTATGCTACATTTCTGGAACAAAAAAAAATTTATCATTTAAACAAAATCACAATTGTTGTTTAATAACACGAACAATAAGGAACTATGTGTACAGTACCAAGCAACAAGCAAATACAAAACCTAAAAATTGACTGATGTTTAACTCTTTAAAGTGAAAAATGTTGTGTTGCGGTATTCATAAATAAAAATAATTTAATTTAATTGTATTCATAAAACACTATTGTCACTTTTTTGTATTTTTGCTGTTTTTTTAGGAAGTAAAATTTTACTACATTCAAATCAAACTACCCCGGAACAACTTTCACCACAAATTTTTTAAAATGTATTTATGATATTAATTTTTACAACATACATACATCAAAACAAAAACAAAAAAAAGAGAGATAACCTTTGATTTTTCTAAAAAATCGAAGCCATCTAACATCACATTTTTAGTTTTAAGCTTCACATACAAAAAAAATTATTTGCTTGTTTTTTTAAATAAAACTTTTTCCTAATCCGACACAGCGTAATCATGGCGGAGTAGAGGTGGACGCAAAAAGTTAACCACCGTGATTTTTTTGTCTTGTAGATGTAATTCAATTCTGTTTGCACGAAACGATAGACAAATATCTAACTTGAAAAAAGCTTGGAACAGATTTTTTTTAAAGCCATTCCAAATTTTTTAATTAGGCGTTAACTATTAAAAAATCACTAAAAAATCCAAAAATTGCACGTTGCGTTTGGCCATTTGTACTCCGCCTTTGATTGAAAATGATTGCGCTGTGCCTACTGACCCTTTAAAAATCTTAAAAATCTTAAAAGCTCAAAATAAAAATAAAAAGCAATAAAAATTTCATGGATGTACCGAATCCAAAAAAAGAAAAGAAAGATGGGTCTTCTCAATATGAGGAAGCCATATTCCATTTTTAGATGTTTTTAATCCTATCAAAAACTTTTTTAATCTTGTTTTTGCCTAATTTTTTGAAAACAGAAAAACACCTTTTCTTCGGTTATTATCACACTGGGAATTATGGTAGGTATAAATAATTTAAATATATATATCTAGCTTTACTTAATCCTATTTTCTATGAATGCCAAGCCAAGGCTTTCCCTAAATATTTTTTAGAATTCTCTAATTAATTACTGTAAAGAAATGAAGGGTTTCGTTCGGAAAAATAAAAAAGCGGAATGAAAAGTCAAAGATTTAAAAAATCTTTTTTGAGTTTTCTATAGCAAAAAATTTAATTTTTACAGTAAGATTTTTTAAACACAAAAATTGATAAAAGTAAGTTTATAACTTTTTTATTTTACCGCCACTATGTTGCTTTCCTTAAATTTTTAATTTAAATTAATATAACTTCGCCCCTCTGAAAATTAAAAAAAGTATTTGCAAAAAAATAATATGCCTCATTTGCGTCTTTTTTTTATGTTTGGAAATTGAAAATACCACCCACATTTATTTTAAATCAAAAAAAAGGATGCAATTGCAAAAAAGAATTTAAAAACTAAAAAAAAAACAATGACTTATTTGTTTAAAGTTTTTAGTTTGTTTTTTGCGGAGTCGTAGTTGCCCACAATTTTTTTTGGGTGCAGCTCGCTTTTTTTTTTCGTTTTTTGTTTTAAAATTTAAAATTTTATTCATTCAACAAAAAAAGAGGGATGAATGAATGGAAAGTGAAACCACAAGATGCAAAAATAAAATATTTCCTTCATTATTAAATTATATGGTAATTTTTAATTTGCTTTTTGCTTTTTTATTATTAAATTTTTTGATATGAGAGAGGACGGAAGGAAGGGAAATGACGCAATAAAACAATATATCATAGTAAGGTTTTTTTTTATTTCTTATGTTTTAGTGGTTTTGTTGTGACTTTCTTCCCATTTTTCTTTTTGCAAAAAAAGAAAGGAAATGTTTTTGCAAGCATCGTAGCCTCCGCAAATAAGAATATGGTAGTAAAAAAGGCCTCCGCAAATAAAATTTCCTCTTTGAATTTCATACTTAAACCTAATTAATTTTCTTGGAACCCTTCTTTCAAAAGTTTCAAATAATCTAATAATTTTTGGAAGAAAAAAAATAATATTTACAATTGAATAAAATTTATTTTTAAATTTTTTATTTAAAAGTCCAGTTGTTTATAATATTGTTGTTAAATTAAGTCTTATTTATAAATTTATTAATTTACAATATATTATATTTTTTCTTTTCCTTTTTTTTGGAGACAAAAACAATTTTCTTTTATTAGTTTTTTTATTTAGAAAAAGAATTTTTAGTCTAACATAGTTCTTGTAATTGCTTTTTAGGGGTTTCTCTGTCTTTAAAGAAAATAATAATAAACAATAATGTCTAAAAGTAGCAGCTATTACCGTAGTTATCTTACATACATGCACTATGAAGTTCGTTTTTTTGTTTGTTGTGAAACAATTAAAAAGCAGAAAATAAAAAAAAAATAAGCTATAAATAATTACATAATCCCTAAAAAATAAAAAATTTTTTTACAAAAGCAAAGAAAATAATTAAATCTTTTATTTTTTCTTTTGCATATTTTTTTTCTTTTTCTGCACCTTTATTTTATTAGATGACATCATTATCTTTCTTCAGAAGATGGGTGCATGATGCCTTTCTTCAGTTAATAAAGATGCTAGTTAAGATGGGAAAAGAAAAAGAAAATTGTAAAAAAATATATATGTTAGTAAATTTCTAATCCTAAATATAAAAAATTACAAAATTAGCTATTTTTAATAAATGGCTAAAAATGATAGCATAATTATGTTGAAATCAATCATAGAATGTAGGAAATCTGGCAGATCAAAACTTTTTAAAAAAAATTCAAATTCTTTTAAATTTACAGAATAAAAAATTTTTGTGCTGCATATTTTCCATTTATTTTATTTTTTTAGCAACCTAATAACCTAAATTAAATTGAATTAAATAAAATTATTTTTGAACTTTGCATTGCAAAATTATTTATATGATGTCGTTATTTTCCCTAACATTTTTTTTTCTTCGTCAGCAGATACTCTTATTTTCGTCAGATGACCATTTTTTTGAATGAAAAAAATATATATACGGTATTGGTCGTCCCATATAACACAAATTCCCATGAAAAAATACAAAATTACGTTGCTTTTTTTCGTCATTTTTCTTGCAACTATTTTTTTCAAATTTGATTATGAAATAATAATAACGAGAATCCTTGAGTTTTTCCGTGTTTTGTTGTCACTCATTTTCTCATTCATTGTCTAAGATCATGCTCTCAATAATTTTTTTTCTGTGATACTATTGAGGAAATTAATTAATTTTTCTTCTGATGTCTGGATACATCACACCATAAATTCATAATGTATGATGAATGCCTTTCCCCAAAAATAAAAGAAAATTTGCGAACATTCCTTCCTTCTTTTTTTTCGATTCCTTCCCTTCTAAGAATAATGTTTTTTTTGTTGTGTTTTATGTGATAAAAATAAACACATAACTACACGGAAGATATTTACCAAATTAAACCCAAAAGAAATGGGTAAACGCCTTTTTTCTCCTTTATTTTTCTTTTCATCGTCATTGATCTATTAAAACTTTAATCTAATTAAAGAAAAAAAATGATTCTTTTTTGAGCATTTTTTTCTTTAATGAACAAAAAATAAAATTATGTTTTGAACGATCAACTTTATTTTTACTTGATTGGTGACAACTAACTTTTTAAAGATACATAAAGATACGTAATCAAAAATACTTTAAAAGGCAATTAAAAGGTAAAAACAAGAAAACATTCAAACTTTTATAAACATTTTGTTTTTTCTCTCCTTCGACGTCACATTTATATGGGCAATGTTTTTTCCATAATGTGAAAAGTTTATTTTTAGGAAACATGTTTTTATGCTCTAAAGTGAAATTTTTTTACATACATAAATTTTTATTTTGCAGAAAAATACTGTAGCAATAATAAGACATAATTATTACTGCGATTAAAAGCTTATGACTACTTTTGTAATAGCAATAGACAGACAACTGTTCCACTTAAAAAAATAAATGGGACAATTTTCTTGCAAAATTTAGATGAACCTAGAGTGTCAAATTTAAACCAAAGTTTTAACCTAAAAATAAATTTGTAATTTTTAAATTTAATTTTTTGCTGGAGCGTTCAGGAAATTTCCAATAACATCCATCACCGCCAGTGGTGGTCCACCGGAAACACAAAATTATTTTTTGCTCTTTGAACATGAATCTCTGAACTACGTGATTTTTACAAACTTTCATGAATCTATGAAACTTAGAAAGAACCTAATAAAAATATTAATAATTTAATCAAAAAGCCTTTAAACTTAATTTTGAAAAAACAAAAAAGCAATCTTTTTTTTGGACTACAACGACAGTGAAATTTTAAAAAAAGGTGTCGACTAGAAGACGACTATTTTTGGGAATCAAATTATTTTTTTAGGTTAGGTAAAGGTTGAAAGTGCAATAGTTTATTTATGGTGACGATCATCTGAGTAAATCAGCGAATGTGTTAACACACTTCGTTGGACTTTTTAAGAAAAAATCACAGACACAAGTCGTCATTGATGACGCGGAACAAAATTGTGAGACCGTTGCTCACATTTTGATTTTTTCCAAAATATTCAAAAAAAACTATTAAGAGATAGTAATCAAAAAATTAAAAATATTGTCAATTTTTGATTTCTATCTTAAATGTTGGAAGTAATTGGTCCAAATTTAGACCCAAAATATTGTTTACATTATTATATTTTATAATCCCAAAACACAATTTTTTTATTTTATTTTTCCATTTATAATTTTTTTTGTAAATAAAAAGAAATCATCACTTTTTTATTTTTTATCGATACTTGGTCAAAGTTTTATCAAACATCCATCCATTGCGCGAAAGATAGCAAACAAATTGGGTGTTAACAGAGCACAAACTTTTTCTAAACTTAACTAACTTTAAAACAACTTTGTGATTTTTTTTATTTTCTCATAGTCTTAATTTTCTTTTATCATTTTTCTGTTATTGGGAAAAAAACAAGTTTTCATCTGCCTATGTGTCTTTTTTGGAGAGATGGTTAATTAAAAGAAGAAAAGCGTGTCAAAGTTTTTTAAAATAATTTTTTTGTTAAAAAAACCAAATTAGTTTTTTTTGGGAATGGAAAATCGAAAAAGACTCAATATTGGTTTAAAAAATAGATACAGATTTTTATTTTGGAAGAATTTGTAAATGGAGGAAAATCTCAAGAAAAGTTGTTTCAAAAAAAAGATTCTCAGATTTGTAATTTTCGATTGAACACAAACTTTACCATAATCTTTTTGTCCATCTTTCTTTCCGTAAGACCTAAATAATTTATCAAAAAATTGTTGAAAGGAAATAATAGCGTCATTCATTTTTGGTTTTTTTATTTTTATTTTTCTCAAGAATAATAAACTTTTCATTTTATTTGGGCGAACCTTTGTTGCTTCTTGTTTTTTTTTTTACAACTAGAAAGGAGTATTAAAAATAGCAGAGTAAATATAAAATATAAGATTAGTAAATTTCTTTTTTTGAGATTATGTATATGAATAAAAAAATACATATAATGGAACAAATAAAAAAGATATAAGAAAATGATGATAATTTTTTTTTTGCTTGTCCTTGTTTCAAGAAAAAAATAATAAATAAATAGAAAAATGTGTTTTGATAAAAGTGAGAAGAAAAAGTTAGAGGGATTAGGATAAGCTAAATCTGAAGGTGAATAAGTTATATGTTATGAAGATAGCTTATGCTATAAGTATTTTGCCCTTGTTTTGAGACCCCAAAGGTAGATAGGTTTATGTTCTAATTTTGGAGACACCATTCTTAGAAAAGAAAATTAACCCTCAAAAAATTTTAAGGGTAAAAAGATTATGCAAAATATATGGCTTCGAGCTTAAAGAAGTTTGTTGTTCTCCTTTAAAAATTTATCATGCATACAAAAAATCTTTTAAGCTATTTTCCGCATGATTTTATTGTATTATTTACTTTGCTTTAATTTAAAAAAAATAATTTCTAATTAATCGACTCAAATCATTTTAATTAGAAAAGAGCGAAGGTGAAGCGGCGGGGGTGTTTATTAATCAAAAGCTAATTAGAATTAATACTTTTATTTATTTGTAATTCTGCAAAAAAAAATTATTTTACAAATTCTTAATATTGTCTTTTTCGGTATAAATGAAAAAAATAAAAAGAACAGTAACTATAAAATGCATTTTATTGTAAAGATTTAGTTGCTATCTTAAAATCACTTTAAGTTTTTCTTTCATTTGTCATTTTAATTCAAATGTATGTACTTTTAAAAAAGAAAATTGGTTAAAAGAGCTTATTACTCAGTTAACACAAACAAAAAAATAATACAATTATAAATTGAAGCCTTATTAAGTCTGGACTCCAAAAAAAAAATCTAAAATGTAAAATTGTATTTAAATTAAAAAATATATTAGTCATTTTGTATTTTGTATTTATTAATTCTTTCTTTAAGCGTAGGTTTAAATGATTCAACATTGTGTTTTCATTATTTCTTTATTCATAAAAAAATGCCTTTAAAAGAGACAACAACAAAAAAAACATTGGTTCATTCATCTAATTTTTCGGTGGTATTGGAAGCAAAGAGGCATTCTTAGAATTTCACATTTGCATACAATAGACAGTTAATAAAAATTCAATTATGCGATTTTTACCTTCTTTGAACATTTGAGACTTGTTTGTAAAAATAAATAAATATTAAAGTTTAACAAGGCATTAATAATTTACAAAAAGATTGCGGAGGCAAACATACAAACAAATATCCAAAGTTCTAAATACACAAAAAGCAATTTTTCAATTCCGGTTAGTTAGTTACTGTAATAATGCTTCGAAAAGTATTTACTTTTTTGTTTGCAAAAAGAAAATAAACTGATTTATGAAAAAAGTAAATAAAAAAAGAAAGGTAAAAAACAAGTCATTTTTCGTTTATTTTCATTATAAAACACGAATGAACACATCAAAGACACAAAAACGGCAAATCTTTGTCGTTTTCGTCGTTGCAAGCAACAACAAAAAACGAGCTGCTGCTGGCTGCAATTCAGCAAATTGATATATGATTCATTGACCCACATATAAAAAAAATCTTAGAGAAATTATACGGAAGTTCTTGAAATGATTTCGAAAGATACCAGAAAATAAAATAATTTTTTTAAGGTCGTAAAAATGCTTTTGGGTGTCAATCATTTTGTTTATGGACATCTGATGATGCTCTGATGACGATGAACAATGGTGATCATGATGATGATGATGATAGTAAGTAATAGGATCTTATGCTGCAAATAATTGTTGATAAATTGTTAATATCTTTGAAAAAAGAAAATTAAAAAAAATGGCTAAAAAAAGTTGTTCCAGAGAGTAACAAATTTCTACAAAATATTGGTTCATAATTGTTACTGTCTTCCAGATTTTTTTTGTACTTTTTTATGCTTTGCTCCAAATTTGGCCTTTGCAAACATTTTTCTTTCTCACATAACAACGAGAAAAAAACGTCACAATTAATTCGCTTAATTTCTATATTTATTTGTTTATTTGCATGTTTGTAAATAAATAAACAATATATCTAACTTTAAAGAAAAAAAAGCTCCCAAGAAAGAACCATCAAAAATCAAAAACATTTTTTTTCCATCTTAAAACAACAATCTTTAACCTTTCTTGATAAAATAAAATTATAAGTTAAATGTGTTTTCATCTTATTTTTTTTTCAATGACTGATTTTGGTATATAAAAAAATAAATAGCGGATGTTGAGCTGCTGCTCTTCTTTTTTTTTTGCATGATTAATTCTCTTTGATTTTTTTTTTTCATACCTTTGCAGCGTACCATTCCATCACAATGATACATGTAGGTTGTGTGATCATCAATATTTATTCTTTAACCTGCTTAATTTTTTTGTCTTAATAACTCAACAATAATCATCATTTCGTTTCATTCCACCACCACCCTATTATCTTCTTTTTTTTTCACATGAAAGAAAATTTCTTTTTTGTGCGAAAAAATTAAAAAAAATTGTGATATATTATAAACATCAATTTTTAAAAGACATAAAAAATTACAAAGAATTCTTCCTTTTGGTGCGTTAATTAATTATGAAATTTCTATTTGTAATCACTCGTTGTTGCAAATGTGCAAGTTTCGTGTTATCATAAAAATAAAAGGCAGTAATGGAAAATTAACGATATTCGGCATCACTTACTTACTATCATCACTTGTTAAAATAAATAATTATTTCTAATTCGTTTCAAAATTATTTAGTAACAAGCTTTCTAACAAAAACGAAAAAGCACCTTTCTGTTAAAAATAATATCATTAATAGTAATTAAAGATTTCGAGTTATTTGCGAAATTTAATTACTCTCAAAACCTTTTCAAAACATTCAAAATTCTATCTTGTATCAGAAAAGTGCCTAGTTTGTGCATTAATTATTGTTCGGTGCAAATAAAAATTTTATTTTTATTTGATTTTTAGAGAAAACAAAATCAAAGACGATGATAATAAATTATTATTTTCTCACGATTGAACTTTTCTTCTCTTGATCGCATTGCATTGGGATGAAATTCTCTAAAACACAAACTTACTTTATTTTTACCTTCGCGATCGTTAACACAAAAATATTAATTTCCTCTGTTTTGCTCAATATTCTTCTTTTATTTTTAAATTTTCAATTGATCTTTTCGACTTTCTTTGCCTATCCTTTTTTTTAGTAATAAATGATAAGAAAAAAGAGAAAGAAAGAGAAAAAAAACCACAAATATGCAATTCAATAAAGTTAGTTGGGCGCGCTTTTAGTTACCGTAAACCTTCATTTTTTTTCCTATTCGCCGCCTCCTCTCTTTTTTTTTTATTCAGCTTTGTAGTTTGTTACTTATCTTCGTCTCTCAATTTTAAAATAAACAAAAAAATTGAAAAAAGGCGTGTCAAATAAAAAAAAAATTTTTATTGTTTTATTTTTAAACACCAAAACAAAAAAAGTCCCCGCCTATTTTTTTTTGTGGTGCGTGTATGTGTGTGTTGGTGGTCATCAGAAAGTTCACAGCACAGATTTTTTTGAGAGGGGTATAAAAGTTGAAAATTATGAGACCATTAAAAGCTTTACAAAGGACATTTTGGGATTTTTATTTTTTCTCTCTCTCTTAACTTTAAAATATTTTTGATTTGAAAAATAAAAAAATGTTTATCAATTTGAGCTTTAAAGTTTATTGTTTATTTTTTACTTTATTTATTGGCAATTCTTTATGCAGCAGCAGCAACAACAACCTTCATGGACCATTTACAGATGATTTTAGGTTATGGCTTGAAAGGTAAGAAATTTTAAAAGTTTATATTAGTTAAATTAAAGTAATACTGTAAAGTTTAAAAAATGATAGTAACTCAAAAGTTAAAATTATTGCTAACGTTTATTACTATCATTAAGAGAGTAAACTTTTATTAAAAATATTGTTCACTTTCTTGATTACTCTCTTTGCTTTTTTTTCACTTTTGATAGTCAGATATTTTTTGATATTTATTCTCGCTTTTTACTTACTATCACTTATGACTTTGACAGTAATAAAAAAATTGCATTTATTCTTTAATTTTTGTTACTCTATTGTATTTTTTTTATTTTTCAGTGCGGGATATGCAGATTATAATTTCCCTGCTTTACATCTTGGAGTAAATGCTTCGTATGGAGGTCGACAATTTAAAGATCAAAAAATTGATAACGAACCCGTAATATTTATTCATGGAAATTCTGATGGAGCATTGGATGATGGAACGGAATTTTCTAGTGGCTTTTCAGTTTCCATCAAACATTTCCTTAAAAAGGGCTATACTCCAGCGGAACTTTATGCGATTACTTGGGGTGATCGAGAATTAATGAAATCCTTCAGTCGAACTCATTCATGCGCAACACTTTTAAGAATTCGTAGATTTGTTGAATCTGTTTTATCATATACAAATGCAACTAAAATTGATATTATTGCACATTCCATGGGTGTTACACTTGCAAGACAAATAATTAAAGGTGGAATTGTAAGAGATAATGTTGAAAGTTGTATGCTTGGAAAACCCTTGAATGGTCGAATTCAAACTTTACTTGGTATTGCTGCAGCTAATTTTGGTCTTTGCACATGTAATAAAGAAACAGCTGCGAAAGTGCCAGCTTGTGGAGTTATGGTAAGTAAAATTTTAAGAAGAATACCAACAATAACAAAAATAGTAATCAAAATTAAGCAATATTTTGCAAAAATTTATTACTGTATTTAATTAACATTTGGGACAAAAAGCGTTTTTGGTTTTTTTTTTTAAATAAAAAAGTTTAACTATTCCCAAAATAAATACTTAATTTTTCGATACAAATTAAGGCACTAGTATAGTTGTGCACCCATTTTTTTTTATTACTCTTTTTTTTCATTCTTCTCATTAACTTTTTGATTTTTTCATCTTATTTTCTTTTTTCAAAATAAATTGAAAAAATTTGAATTATTATTTTTTTAGTTTTTGGCAATGATTAGCTGCACAGAAAAAAGAGTAATAAAAAAAAGTGGGTGCACAACTATACTAGTTCCCAAATTAATTTTTAAAAAAGCATACGATGATGATTATCTAAACATTTTTTTTCTTTTTTCAGACAGGTTTTTATTCCGGTGATTCATGTCGAAAAACTCCCAAAATGCCATTAACTAAACATAAATCTCATATCACTTGTGCTGATGCTTCGCCATATCAACATTGTAATCCAGAATATGCAGAAAATTTAATGAAATTAAATTCTGATCCATCCTTTAAAGAAGCCGAAAATATTTATTCCTTTTGGTCAGAAGATGATGAAATTATTGGAAGTAATGGAGTATGGGGGCGTAAAACGAGTCACATACCAAATTCGGATGATTTTATTGTATATTCAAATAAAAAGCATCATGCTTTAAAAACTGATACAGCTCATGATCAATTTCGAGCTGTCACCATTGGAATTGAAAGTGATAGATCTTAAAACAACTCAACTACTTTACTTTGATATTATTTTTTTACCAACACTCGCAATGATGATCTCATATAAAAAATTTTAAAAGAAAGATAAAATACGAGTGCCTCATTTAATAAATCTCATAATTTTTTATATATTTTTTTTGTTTGTTTTTTTTTTGTATAATGGCTTTTTTTGTTTTGGTTTTTTTTCCGTGATAAATAAAGTTAAAAGTTTAAATAATTTTTATAATTCAAAAACTATTGAATACAACAAAAAAACTCTTTAATAACCAAATTTTTTCTTTTGAAATATTTTTTATAAATAAATTAGCAAAAAATATGACGACGATAAACACTAAAAAATCGTGTGGCTTTTTGAATTCAACATTTTAGTTGTAAAAATTTCAAAAGAAGCTATCAGCAGCTATCAAGGTATTGTTTTTGTAGTTGCAAGTCCATTAGTCCAACAACAAAAAAATGATACATTGATTATATAAAAATCTGCAAATCAAAATCATAATCAAAGACGTGGCAAATTTTATATTTCCCAGAACTCAAATAAAATTAATATTAATAAATCTTCTCCCTTTGTTAAAATTTTATTATTAATAATAAAATGTACCATGTAAAAATGAAATAAAAAGCACTCACTCTTTCCTATAATAAAAAAAAATCATACAACAACTTTAGCGAGAAAAAAAGAAGTGTATTTTTTTTCCTATCTTTAAATTATTATTGTTGCTATTTTGCAATTGCAATGAAGCAGTTGCTTTTATTTCTTTTTAGTATTATTTTATTTTCCAATGTTGTTAACACCTTTTTTATTAAAGAAGAATGGCTTGAAAAGTGAGGAAATTTGGGAGATATTGTAAAAAAATGTTCACCAACAAATATTTTTTTGATCGAAAATAAATGATGGCCACCAAATAAAATAGTTTAGTTTCTCTTTATGTTATTATTGATAATTTTTCAGAATAGGTTATTATGAAAAGAAAAAGATTTCACTAATTTCTGGACAAAAATTTGGACTTCCTCAAATGAAATTAACTCAAAATGGCGATGAACTTCCAGACGGTTATCCTGAAGGTCCGTTTACTGAAGATTTTCAGCGATGGATAAATGAGTGAGTAAGCTTTGTTTAGAGTGAAGAAAATTTATTTTAGTCTGCAAATCGACAGTGATTATTATACCAAAGTTGTTTTTTAGAAGCGATATTTACATTCAATATGATTTTCCTGCGTTGCATCTTGGAATAAATGCTTCGTATGGAGGTCGAAAATTTAAAGATCAACCGCTTACCCAAGAACCCGTAATTTTCATTCATGGAAATTCCGATGGAGCATTATATGATGGAACAGAATATTCTAGTGGCTTTTCTGATTCAATTAAATATTACCTTGAAAATGGTTATACTTCAGCTGAACTCTATGCAGTTACTTGGGGAGATAGAAAGCTAGAAAATTCTTTCAATCGTGAACATGATTGCAATACAACTGATCGAATCCGAAAATTTGTTGATGCTGTAATTGAATATACTGGAGCACCTAAAATTAATATTGTTGCACATTCTATGGGTGTAACATATGCTCAACAAATAATTAAAGGCACGATAGATGGAATTTTTGTTGATCAAAATGAATGCATTATTCGTGAACCAATAAATGATAAAATTTCTACGCTTGTTGGAATAGGTGGAGCAAGTTTTGGTATCTGTGGTTGTTATACAAATGAGAATATTACGAACACACGAGTTTGTGGTAAAGATTTTGTAAGCTTTAAAGTTGCTGTTGTTTTTTTTTTGCAACGCTAAAATGTTGCACTTTAGGGATTTTTTCCTGGCTTTAATTGTACCGACGAATTTGGCCATGTTAACTCGACCCAATGTGATGATCCAATACTTTTAGAATTAGCCGAAACCATACTCATTTGTACACCCCAATTTCGTTCCATATATCTTAATCATCTTCTTTATGATCCAGCTTTCAAATATGCAGATCATGTATTTTCAATTTGGTCAGAGGATGATGAAATAATTGGATCTAATAATGTTTGGGGAATGAAAACAAGCAAGATTGATAATTCTGATGATTTTGCCGTTTTTAATGGTCTCAAACATCATGGACTCAAAAACAATCCAAGTGCAATTGAAAAGCAATTCAATGGTGTCCATTATAAAAGTTTAAATGGTACTTTGCTTTGAGTTGATTATGTATTTCATTTAAATGCATTGTTTAAAAAAAGGTTATAAATTATATGAAAAGTTGGGGTTTATCAATAATCAGAAATGAAAAAAGCTTGACAAACAACAGTTGGGGTTGTTGCATCAACATGCATGCACATTGTCATTTTTATTTTATAATGACTTGGAAAATGTTTTGTTATCTATCGCCCATATTGTCTTCGAAGCTTGAAAGCAAAAATTAAAATATTAAGCACGAACAATCATATTATAAGGAGAAAGTTGAAGAATTAAAGATAAAAAGTGCGCAACATAAACATCAAAATCTTTCATACTCCCTTGCATCACAGCCGTAAGACAATGTGCTTTGCAATCAGGAAGGTGCGTTAAGTAAAGCCACCAGCATTAAAAACAAGTAATGAGAATAAAGAAAACAAAAGAATTGGATGTAGGAAGTAAATCACAGAGAATAAGGAGGAATCCACAGCACCAAAATCAAAGGTAATGAAGAGAAAATAAACGGATCAGAAGATAATAAAAATGTTAGTAATAAACGCATAAACAAGCGAAAATTAATTTTGTTGATAACCATCAACTTTATTATTTATAATATTCGAAAATTGAAAGAAATGATGCTCATTGAAAGCTTCGTTAGTTTCTTTTTTCAATTGCAAAAATATGCAAAGGCTAATTCTTCAAATTGTCTTTCATTGCCCTGGTTTTCATGCAACATGAATGGAATTGAACCAAATTCAAACCATCGGCTATGTACTAATAAAAAAATATCCAATGAAATTAGAATATTCATTTGGGAGATAAATATAAGAAACTACTAAAAAAAATTTAGAACTATCATATGAAAACTCCATTCAAAAAAACCGCGGTTTTAATGGTCTTTCAACACGAATATCGTTTTTTTCTTTGGAAGCTTCATTAGTTTTTGTTACAAAGCTAAAATTGTGCCTTCTTTTTGAATTACACATTTATCGATTCACCGAGCTCTAATAAAATTAATTTATAACTTTTTATTACGCGTTTTTAAATGATATTTGTTGCTTCTTTTTTTATTCTAACAAACCGTTTTTAGAGCTATTCATTCATTAGTGGTTAAAATGGATTCAACTTCAAAGCCTCCATCAACTTTAGTAAGTTTTTCTTTTTAACTTGTTCCAAACTAATTCATTTGTTTTTTAGAAGATTGAAAGTCCTTTTGCAATCAAATGGGAAATCGAAGAATCTAAATTGGTTGCATTGAAAGATTCAGAAGATGGATATTTGAAAACAGAAAAATTTGAAGCTGCAAATATTCCTGGCGTTAAATATTTTCTTGAAATTTATCCTAATGGAGATGATGAAGAATGTCGTGGACAAGTATCTACTTTTTTGCATCTGGAATTTGAAAATGAAAAGAAAGTCAACTCTAACTTCAAATTTATTATTGAATCTGCTGATTATATTATTAATTTGAATAATGGATACGCAGTTGAAGACTTTTTCACCACTGAAGAATTATTTGATCCTGAAAAAGAGTATATCGTTGATGGAAAACTTTCTCTTAAATGTAAAGGAACTTTGAGCATCGAACAAGAAAATGAATCTGCTGATAAACAATGGGAAGATAACGATGTTGGAAAGGCATTATGGAATCGTGGTGATAAAGACTTTACTATTGTTGTTGATGGAAACAGCCTTCAAGTAAGTTTATTTTCTCTTTTTCAACATTTCCAAAAGTTATTTTATTTATTTTTAGGCTCATAAAAATGTCCTTTCTGCTCGTTCTCCTGTTTTTGAAGCAATGTTCAATGCTAAAATGAAAGAAACAACCGAAAACAAAATGGATATCACTGATCTCTCATATGAAACTGTCAACGCTGCCATCCAACTTTGTTATGATCGCAAGATTTCAACTTTAGCTTTGGATGAAAAAATTGGTGTCCTTCAATTTCTTGACAAATATGAAATTTTGAATCTCAAGGTAAGCCTTTTAAAGCTGATACTTTTGTTAACGAAATCTGTTTTAGAATGCAACTGAAGCTTCCTTGATTGAAGATATCTCAACATCAAACGTCTGTCGCATCGCAAATTCATCCATCATCTCAAATGCTATCAAACTTCAGCAAAAATGCATGGATTTCTTGGTTGATTGCGTCAAAAAATCTCAAATGGTCTCTGAACTTAATACCCTTGATCAAGGTTTTTGTTTTAAGATGGTTGAAAATGCTTTTTATAATGTAACACAATCCTAATTTGATTGTCTATGTTGTTTTGCCGTTTTTTCTTTAAATAAAAAATTTTCTTTTTATATTTATTAAATTTTAGTTTCATTAGAAAAAATATCCTCAGCAATTGATTGAATAAAGATTGAGCAAAAAAGTTGAAGCAAAGACATTAGCTGCTTGCTAACCCGTAATTGACTCAAAGAACAATTTGCCAACATTCATTGGATTTCGCGCGTTTCAAGTCTTTGAAAAAAAATTGTCTTCTCCACTCTTTTCATCTTCTTCCAACTTTGAAAAAGAAGTGAATTTTTTGATTATATTTTTTCAATATGGCTCCAATTATCATTAAACCGATTGTGATTGATATGGAGAAATTGAAGGCAGAAAAAAGAGCTAAAAGAAGATCATTATTGAGTGTTAAACGAGTAAGTTAGTTTTCTTTTTAACGTCTTTCTAAATAATTTAAACTTTTATTCTTTTTAGTACCCTTTGGAACCTCATCAAATTAATGCTTATTATGGTTTACCTGAACCTGGTGAAACTTCTGAAGATATTGGAAAACAAGAAAGTGGCGAAGCACAGAATCAAAAAGAAAATAACGCAATACCTATGGAACTTGATCAAGCTGTGGATATTCAACCTGTGAAAAAACTGGCGAAAGAAGCTTCAAACAAAGAAACAAAAAAACGTCAACCAGCCACGTCTATAGTCAAGCCTGCCACCAAGCAAAATCTTCGAAACAAGAAAAAGATGGATCCAAAAGATATCGGTGAAACACCAATGGAACTTGATGAAGAGAAAGTGTTTAAAGCTCCATTCCCTCCTGTGATTAAGAAAACAACTGATGCACCATCAAGTGAAGCTCCACAAAAAAAACGACAAACGAAATCTACCAAACAATCTGAATCTGAAAGTGCTAATCCAGCTACCAAACAACCTGTTCGACGATCTGAAAGGATTGGTAATCGTAAGTTTTATCTTTTGTTTTGATATAACCATTTTTAACTTCTTTTTTTAGTTACTCGAAAGAACTATTCTGAGCAAAAGAAGCCTCGTCGTATTGATCGTTAATGTTTTGTTTATTGCTTTTTATTGTTTTCATGAATTCGTTACTTTTGTTTATGTTATTACTTTTATAAACGTTTTAAACTTCTTTTTGTGTAATAACATTGAATCAATGGAATCAAAGCACAATGCTTTGATGCAGAAAAATACAAACACTTTGATTGCAAGATTCGTAGGTTTCATTAAATAGTTGACATTGTGAAAATTTCAATGTTATTGTTCCCATTGCAATGAAAAAGCTAACAAGCAGGCAAAACCCTTTTCTTTCCCATTGTTTTCATTCAAATTTTTCATTATTTTCCATGTCATTGACAAAAGCATTTTCATACTTCGTTTTTTCAGCATCATTTGTCAATCAAAGCTTCAATCTTGAACGGTGGTCGTCTATGTGTATGTGAAATCAATCAACCAACCACAATCATCAAAAATATGTCTTCATATCGAATTGATATCGATGATATGATATGTAAAATCCTCAATGTTGGTACACCTGGATGTTCTTTAACAAAAACGGTAAAAGAAAATGATATTATGCAATTATGTGAATTAACTCGAGCTGTCTTTCTATCTCAATCATCTTTAATTGAAATTGATCCACCTATTCGAATTTGTGGTGATACTCATGGACAATATGCTGGTAAGCTGTTTTGATACATCTCTTTGACTCATGTTTATTGTTATTTCTTTCAGATGTAATGCGTTTATTTGATCGAGGAGGATTTCCACCATCTGTAAATTATCTGTTTCTGGGTGATTATGTTGATCGTGGACGACAAAATTTAGAAACCATATGCTTATTCTTCTCCTACAAGGTATGGGAGCCTTTTTTTACCATCGTTCTTCATGCTTACCAATGTTCAAGTTTTTTGAAGTTTGCTTTACTCATTTTCATTTTTCAGGTCAAATATCCAGAAAGTTTCTTCTTATTACGTGGAAATCATGAATGTTCAGCAATTAATCGAGTTTATGGATTTTTTGAAGAATGCAATCGTCGATATCAATCTGTTCGATTATGGCAAGCTTTTCAAGATGTATTCAATACTATGCCATTTTGTGGTTTAGTTGGACAAAAAATTCTTTGCATGCATGGTGGCCTTTCTCCTCAACTCAAATCACTTGAACAACTTCGACAAATTTCACGTCCTATTGATCCTCCAAATCCATCTCTTCATATTGACTTGCTATGATAAGTTTTTTCTTTCTTGTTGCTACTTCACTTTGCTTCTTTCCTTTCTAATGATTTTTTCATTTTTAAGAGTGATCCAGATCCTTTGATTCGTGGATGGTTGCCTAATACTCGTGGCGTCTCATATGTTTTTGGTCCAGATGTAGTTGCTGAAATGCTTGTCAAACTCGATATTGATTTGGTTGCTCGTGCTCATCAAGTTGTACAAGATGGTTATGAATTTTTTGGAAATCGTAAATTGGTCACAATCTTTTCTGCGCCTCATTATTGTGGACAATTTGATAATGCTGCTGCAATGATGAATGTCGATGAAAATCTTGTTTGTTCATTTCAAATTTTACGTCCATCAACCAAAATCAATCGTGTCGCATCTGGAGCTCGAATTGGATGAAATATAAACATTTAGCCTCTTTTACCACGTATTATGTAATTTAACTTCTTCTTTTGTATCGATATTTATTTAATAAATAAAAAGAAACATATTTTTGAATGATAAAGTGAAAAGTTTGAAGGCTTTTCACAATTGAGTTAACGAAATTCATTAGGTTATGTATTAGTAGCATGAATGGCATTTGATAAAGCAAGTTTCCGCAAAATAATGGCTTTATGGGAACTAATGAAGACTAATGGAGCAGCGAAGCTTCTAGCCTAAAACCTTTGATTGCCTCTTTCACTTTTGCCACTTTCTTGCATGTAACTGTTTACGCTTGTTTGTGTGTTTGCCAGCTGATAGCTGTTAATAAATATTTATCGTTATTATTCATCCCCGAATAAACCGCTGCCTTAGCAGCATTCTTATCGAAATATGAAAGCTTGAAAAAAAAAAATGTTTTTACTCCATTGCAAATATTCGCGAAAGATTTCTGGTTATGGATTTCCAGAAGTTTTGATTTCTTGCAAAATTTTATTTGCAATTTTTACGAATCCATGAAACTGTTAAAATTTTTTTTACTAAAAATGGCTATTATTTGTTTGCCAACAAACACAATGATAAGTTTTGGCTCTCCATTAGTTTTTTTCATATCATACTCTCAAAGTGGATGTGGAAATTTGCATATGGGAGAAATCCATGATGTTGCAAAAAAAAAAATAAGAATTCTCTAACTGCCTTATTGACCGTGAAATTTCCCTCTCTCTTTCTGAAGTAAGGAAAAAACTTTATATCGTTAAATTTTTTATGTACGTACACATTTTTTGTTATCGTTGCGCGTTTTTATATTTTGTATGCTAAAAGTAAAAAGTATTTTGGAATTTATTTTTAATTTTTCAGGATCAATTGGTCTCTTATTTCATGAAATGGATAGCAAAAGTTCAGAATATGTATTGGACCAACTTTCTCGTGAGTCATATTATAAACCAAATGCTACAAAGCAAAAGTTAGTTTTTTTTAGTTTACTTTATTTTTGTGATACAATGATTTTAGTGAATTCGAAATGATGATTGCTAAAACTTCAATGGCGATGGAACTTGGAAATATCAACCATAATTTGGACGTGCTTAACCAAGATATTCAAGAAAGGATAGAAAAATTTAATGGAAATACAATACTCGATCTTGATATTGGTGACAGATTAATTTCGTAAGTTCTTTAATTTTTTTATTTACTCTGAATATTATTTTTAGATCAGAGAGTGAATATCGTGTTGTTTGCAAAATTGGTTATGGTGGTTTTTCAGTTGTTTGGCTCGTCATTGATATGAAAACCCATGAATTCAAAGTTGCAAAAGTTTTTATAGTTCGTAAAGGTATTTCAGAGTTAGAAGAAGAAGTAAGTTTGATAAATAAATAAAAGGGGGTAATCAGCAATAAAATATATTGCCTTTTTTTAATGCTTTGAAAACTATTTGTTTTTACGAAGATTCAACTAGAGTTGTGTTACCCTATCTTACCCGGTAAAAGCTACCTTACATACCGTCGATTTACCACTACCTTTCTTACCCCACTTACGAAATTGTTACCCTTATGTTACTCAACCTTGACCAAATTATTCGGGTATCGCAACTCTTGATTCAGCTTCGAAGAAATATAAATATATAATATTACTTCATAACTTGAATTTTCTTGTAAATAAACATTTTTTTAAGATTCATCAACAAACTTCAGGCCAACCTAATATATTGCGCTTTTATGAACACTTCTATATTCGATTTGGCGAAACAGATTCATGTGTAGGAATATATGAACCTCTTGGAAAAGATCTTAGCATGTTGATGAAAGAAGCTTCAAAATATGGTTGTTTGTCAATTGCTGTTATCAAAAAAGTGGCGAAACATGTTCTAATGGCTCTAAAAGCAATTCATGATCTTAAAGTGATTCACACTGATATCAAACCCAACAACATTGCTACTTGTGTCTCTCAACTTAGTTTGCGCCTCGAATTGGAAAAAATTGTTGAATTTATGAAATCTGGAAAAAACATCTCACCGCTTCGAATGGTATGGAATAAATATCTCCAAATTGATATGAATGAAAAAACAAAACATTTGGAAGAAGAACTTGAAAAAGTATCAAAGCTGGAAAATAAAGATGTCACAGAATTAATCTTTAAATTAATTGATTTTGGGAATGTTTATGTGAGTTTGTTTTAAGTTTATTTAACAAATATAATAACCTATTTTCAGAATGAAGGGTCAGAACACCGTACTGGTACTCCTGGATTTCGTCCGCCCGAATACTTTTTTGGTTCACCCTTGCTTCCATCTCATGATATTTGGTCACTTGGTGTCACGGTAAGTTTGTTTAAACTTTCCCAAAAATGATAAGTTTGCCAAATTTTTAGATACTTGTGTTATTAACCAACAAAACGTTTCTCGAATATGGAAATAGAGGCATAATCGATGACTCAGGTGGGTAGCAAGATTTCTAAAATTTCTCGAATTATCACATCTAATACTTTTTAGATAGTGGTCCGTCAAGTGGTGCTCTAATCACCTGCACAACGCGCTTAGCAACTGCGATAGAAGCACCCAATCGAACTCCTGGCCCGTATGATATCTATGAAATAACTTCATTAAGAAATATGTTTGGCATGTTCTCTCGACGTCATTTTAAAAATTTCAAAAATCTTGATGGTTATAAAACGAAATTTTCTACTCGATATTATTCATCTGTTGAAACCAAAAATAGAATGACGAAATTTTTGCAATTCAAACTTGATAAACTTCAAATGGATTATATCGATCGTAATGAACTCATTGATTTCTTAGGTCAAATGCTTAATACTGTTCCAAGTGAAAGAAAATCAGCTGCTGAATTGCTTCTTCATCCATGGTTGAATGATGACATTGCACGTGGGGATGATGATTCATACGAACACAAGCTTTATCCTGATGATGATGACCATGTTTTATCGAATAAATTTTCTGCTACTTTATTTCCTCAACGACAACAAAAAGAAGCAAATGTTGACGAAATTGGAACTTCTCTTGATTCTGTTGTTGCATCATCGCCTTCAAAGGATACTTCTGAAACATCATGGGATGATGATCTGTCAATTAATGCACAAATGGAATTAGATAATCTTGTCTTATCTTATTGTGATAATGAAGATGAAAACTATGACAGTGATATCGAAACAGATGATACAGTTGATTCCGACTCAGATGAAACCGACGATGATTCCAACATAACAATAAGTGGTAATTTTATTTTTTGTTTATTTACTACTTGAATCTGTTTATCTTTTTTATAATTACTAATTAACCTCATTTTTTTAGAGTTTGGCTCTGGTGATAGTTATGTCAAAGGTGATGCATCTTATGCTCCAACTGTATGTTTTGATGATTTTTTTCAAACTTTTTTATTACTGTTTTTAGATTGAAAGATTTTCGGATGATAACTTTGGAGAATTATTACGCTTTTAAATGATTTATGATGTCACTCGAATTGGATGAAATATAAACATTTAGCCGCTTTTATCATATATGTAATTTAACGTTTTCTTTTGTATCGTGATTTACTAAATAAATAAAAAGACAAACATAATAAATGAATTAATAATTACTAAAGCTTCTTTACATTCAGATACAAAAACATAAAATAATAAATCAACGGCAAAAGGAAAAAAACATAAACGAACAACAACAAAGTTTATAGGATTAATAGGTAAAACAAAAGCATAAATACAAAATTAAAATGTGAAATCCAGTGATCCTTCTTGAACTTTAGCAAATTCTTTCACATTTTCATCAGTAATGGTTTTGCGACGTTCTTGCATTTCAGCGATAACCCTTTGAGTGGCTTTGATTGCAAGAGCTTTCAATTCTCCAGATAACATTTGACCAGAAGTATACTTCTAAAAAGCTATCATTAGTTAAAATATGCAAAAGGATAAATACTTACTTGTCGGATATCTTCCAAAATTGCATCATCTTCTTCAAAAAAGCGTAAAAATTGAAATGAAGTATCGATATCACAGTTGCCACCTAATTCACGATGTAGTTCAGCGGAATCTTGTCCACCAGAGAATGCATGCTTGTTAATTTTATTCTTTATTTGATTTGATGTATCACTAAGATATATGCATGAAGGACCATCACTTGCTGCCATTTTGGTTTGTGCACCTTGAAGAGCTGGAAGAAAAGTGCTGTAAAGCAGAGCAGGCTTCTTATAACCAAGTTTGGGAGCAGCATCACGAGTCATTCGAAAGTATGGATCTTGATCAATTGCACATGGAATCAAACATGGAATATCTTTTTTTCCTTGAAAAATGTGTGGAAAACTTGTGCTAAAACATGGAGCAGCTTGAATTGCAGGAAAAGCTGATTTTCCCATTGAATCTTCACCACTAAATCCAAATATTGCACGAGCTTGATTATTGGTAATAACTTTCCAAACTTTGAGAATATTTTCATAGAATGCAGGGCTAAAAAAGCAAACGTGTAAGCTATTATGTTCATGACAAAATTACGATGACAAACCACATGTATTCAGTATCCATAAAAATGAAAGTTTTCTTTGGATCAAAGCCACACGAAATGATATCCTTGATATTTTCATTAGCAATTTTCTTTAGATCATCCAGCGATTTGAAATCTTTCCAGAGATATTTTTCATCTTCGGTGATCTAAAAGTGATGTTCTTAAAGTTTTTAAAGATGCCAAAAAAGCAAAACATACTTGAACAATCAATGGAACATTAAAAGTATCTTGAATCCATTTAGTTAGCATAAAGGGAATTAAATGTCCAAGATGTAAACTTCCACTGGAAGGACCTCGACCAGTATATAAGAACCATGGTTGTTTCTTTTCAATTCGATCCAAAATTAAAGAAAAATCACGATGAGCAAAGAATATACCACGACGTATCATAGGATGTACAGGTTTTCCAGCGAGCTTCTCCATTCTTTGAACAAGATCATTTTCAAGCTTACGACATCCGAACCTTACTGAAAAATGAGTAATTAATATTGAAATTAGTTGAGATGATAGTATCAAAGAAAAATCAGAAGCTTACCAATAAGCTTATCATAATCAACACCCTTTTCACTTGTAGCTTGAACATCCCATGGTGTTACAAGATCTTCCTTCTTTCCATCTTGCCCATCTTGTCCTTCAAGATTTTCTTTTGTAGTATCAGTTTTACCATTTTCTTCTGGAGCTGCCATTTTCCTCCTAAAAAACTATCCATTATAGCATATCATATTACCTAATAATATAAACAACAAATATACACGAAATAAAATAGGATCACGATTACTGAAACAACAGCAAAAAAGTGAAGCGAAATAAATTAGGAAGGAAAAAAATAGGCAACAATGTTGAAGATTGCGTCAACTTTTATTCAATTCAAGGCCAACAACAGCAGCAAGCAAGAACAATGTCAAACTGCTAAAAAATTTATTGCAATTTGGCAAAAAGGAATAAAAGATTCAAGAAGGAGGTGGATTTAAAAAAAAATGACGGCGATGCTGGACATAAACATTGCCTTTAAATGAAGGAAGAAGTTTATGAGTAATTTTTTGATGAAGCTTTTTTCTGTTAATTTTTTTTATTAGTTTTTGGTAAAATTGTAAATGTGAAAGTTAATTGCATCAAATTCATGGTGCTTCATCATGATTCAAAATTTAGTTTCTAAAAAATTTATTTTCTAGTGAAACTATTTTGTGGTATTCCTTTTTTTTTGCTTCCATAATTCGACCAAAACTTGCATTTCGTTTCTTGTTTTTAACTTCTAATACCCATTAATTTAAAGCATTCCATTTAGCAACCAATAATTCCAGGATGTCAACAATAGAAGCCATCTCACCTAATCCTCAACCTTATGAACCAACAACAACTTCCCTTAAAATTCCTCCAGAACTTTGTACATTTACTCAAGAAATTAATGTTGGTCCATACAAAAGAAAAGTAACTTGTGAATGTGTAATACCTTTTGAAGATCCCCTTGATGTTCAAGTTATTCATTGCTTTGATGAGATTATGCGAAAGGAAAATCTTCCATATCCATTTATTGAATGTACATGTTTTTTCCTTTATTTTATTTATGATTAGTCTAATTCTTTCTTTTTTGCAGCTCTCAAGAAAAGTTTGAGAAAATGGTTATTATCTGAAAGCGATCGATTGGAATTACAAACGGTTGAAGCTTCCCAACAAAGTGACGAAGTTGATTGGAAAAAGAATATATTGGATTTTCGAGCGATGATGAATGAACTTAAATTTGTTGTAGGTTTCCCACCTTTGCATTTGATAAGCTTGAGCATAGCCTTGCTAAAAGTAGTTTAAATAGGGTTATTTTTAAGCCATTGAGAAGCTCCATCGTTAGCTTTTAAAAGTTTCTTTACCCAAGATATGGCAAGAACATCTGTATTATTTCCGGGTTCAAAAGAAAATATTCAAGCAAATTATACCATTAATTTTGTTTTACCTGCAAAATTATCTCAAAATGTTTTTAATCAAATTGTTGAACAATTTCTTTCAATTTATAATGTTCGAGTAACTAAAATGGAAGGAAGCCTTTGTGAACCTGATGAAGATAATAAAAAATCTGCATCAGCCAATAAAAAAAATCGAAGATCAATGAAAAAATAAACTATGATGTATTTTTTTTTGTGGTTGAGAAATCGTTGAATTTTATTTTTTTTGTTTTTTCAATTTCGTTACTTTTTTATAATAAACAAATATGCAATGACACAGTTCCAAAATTCCATCATCAAATAAGCAAAATCGAATCTGAAAAAATTCTGCCTCTATCGAAATATGAAAGTTACTGTAGCAAAATGAAAAAAGCCTTTAAAAACGACATTTGCAAATTTGTATTTTTCAAACATCGCTTTTTATTGATTTTGTATTTTTAAAAAATATGTATGTAAGCAGCAATCCAAATGGTTAAAATAAATTTCAAAGCTGCTCATAAAATTGTTTTATTTATTTTCTTTTACTCTTTTTACAACAATGCACAATCATGCTCAATTATCCATACTCAAAATCCTTTCATATTTTTTTGTTTTAATCAAAGCTTAGAAATTGGGTGTGTTTAACAAAATTCCTTTTTTTCTTCTTCTTCAAAATGCATTGTTTTCATTTGCAAAAACCAACAAGAAAAAAGTGAAACAACTAAAGCACACGATTAAATTGGGTTTAACCTTTGTCATTATTATTTCTTTAAATCATAAATCGAAATATAATGTAAATATTAAATTTTTTCGTAGCTGTTTGAATAGTTGTCATTTTAATATGAAGAAGGCATGGAGAAAATACAACAACAATGGTTGGTAACATTTCAACTTTCATGGATTAAATAAAAAAATTAAATTCACAATGTAAAAAAAACGTGTATGTTTACCAACCTTTTTATGGAACAATTAGCTTCTTTTTCACCTCTGAAAAATTTTTGATATAAAAGAAGCTATGAAATTGTTTGAAAGTCATAATTTCGGAGAAATATGGTTTTTCTCTTCAATGTTTGTTGCTTCTTCATTTTGGGTGTTTCCATTATTGGAACCCAAGCTGGAGTCCTTGACTTTACAAAACTTCTCAATAAAACGGATCCCGATTCTGAAGAATTTACAAATTTGGTAAACAAATTTAAAATGAAATTATCGGATCCATCAGAAGTTTCTCGACGTCTTGGAAATTTCCGTCGAGCTAAACAAAATTTGAAAGGGCTTCAATCAAGATTCAAAAATGCTAAATTTGGTCTCAATAAATTCTCTCTCATGTCCACTGAAGAACAACAAAAGGTAAAGCTCAACCATAATTTTTAAGCCTCAAAACATTTTTAAAGTTTAGTTCCTCGGCGCTCGAGTTACAAATCCTGAAGCTCTTCGGAACAAACGCAGCGCCATCAACAACATCATTGATCCCACATCTCCAGCTTCATTTGATTTCCGTACCTATGGCAAAGTTACACCCATTAAGAATCAAGCCCAATGTGGATCATGTTGGACTTTTACAACAGCAGGTGCAATTGAATCCCAATATCTTCTTCGATATAATCAAACCCTTGATTTATCTGAACAAAATTTGGTTAGTTGCAGCACTTATGGTGGCAAATGCAACGGCGGCGATGTCGTCCAAACTCTTGATTATGTCAAAACCAATGGTATTACTACTGAAGCATGTTATCCATACACTGCAACCAATGGGACATGTACCACTGCCTGCAATAACCAAAAATACTATATTGGTGGATATCATTATTTTGGAACTGACGAATCCACTTATGCCACCCAACTTTATAATTATGGTCCAGCAACTATGGTTTTTAACGTTCCACAAGCTTTCATGTCTTATAGCTCAGGGATTTTGGATATGCCAGCAGCTGAATGCGCTGCAAACAACATTGGCGGGCATGGAATCGTTATTGTTGGATATACAGCAGATTATTGGATTGCTAAAAATTCATGGGGAACTGATTGGGGAGAGAATGGATTTGTTCGATTCCGCCGAGGACAAAATTTCTGTGGTATGACTACACAAGTTACTGCTCCATTCCTTAATACGAGTGCAACCCTTCCATCAACTATTGCTCCAACTGTTCCACCTTCAACCACCACTGCTGTTCCATTAGCTGGATGTTCAGCTGGTAATGGAGTAACAACCATGAATAATGCTGTTCGAAATTATGCTTTACAACTTTTTAATGGAAAAAGATCTGCAGTTGCTAAAGGCACTTTCGTTATGTCAAATGGCATTAATGCTCCAGCAGCAAAAAATATGAATAAATTAGCTTATAACTGCACCTTTGAAACCGCAGCACAAAATTATATAAATAGTTGTAATGCTAGCTTCCTTCTTCCTGGAACCATGACTTCCACCATTGCTTTCCCATGGGCTGTAGCTTCCATCAGTAAGTCCTCCAAACTTTTTAATTCCTTTTAGATCATAGTATTTTTTTAGACGAATCCCTTACAACTGGTGTACCATATTTCTTTGGTTTTACTGTAGCTCAATCAGGTGCTAATGCCGTTGTAACAGCTGGAGGTGCTGCATTTGCATTCGACAATGCTGCCATGATTGGTTGTGCATTAGGAATGAATTCATGTTCAACTCCCGATATTAAATCGCAACTTGTTTGTGTTATTAGTCCTTACCCAACTTCAGGTGCACCACTCTATGCTGTTGGTTCAGCTTGCACTGCAAATTCTCAATGTACCAAAACGGGATACAGCAATTGTGATACAACTTTGGGACTTTGTTACGCATAAAAAAAGAAAGAGAAAAACCAAAAAAAGAAATTTTATTTTTAAAAATAATTTTGAAACTTGTTTGAATTATATATTTGATTCTCCGATTTAACTAATTCAATCAAGTTCACTTGCTTCCAAAAATTTAAATAAAGATTTTTTGCATCTCGATATAAGAAAGTTTGAAAAATAAAGAAACTAAGACCATTATAAAGATTCTTAAAAATTACAAAAGGTGTATGGTGAAAATAAAACCTAACAATTTAAAAAGCGGCGATGATATAAAAATTCAAAGTGTCTTTAAGCTTTTTACCTTTAATTGGTTTTGCTTACAACATTTGCCTATATTGTTGAAATTCACAAGAATTTTAAATTTCGAATATGTCGCCACATAAAAAAACATGTGAAAAAATTGGCGCCAAAAATATTTTCATTTTTACAATTTTTTCTTTTCTTCTGTTTTTGTAAAATCAAAAAGTTAAAATAAGCTTGAGTTTCTCATTTCGCTCTTTCATATTTACGAATTTTTAATTCCTTTGTTAACTGTTAATTTGCTTTTGAATTTTCATCATCGATATGGCTTCTGAAATTTCATCACAAAACGTAAGTTATTTCCAAGAAAGAGTTATAATAATTTATTTATTATTTTTTAGAAAATTGAATATCCATTTGCGATTAAATGGACCATCGCTGAAGCAAAATTAGCTGCAATTAAGGATTCTTTTAATTGTTATGTATGTAAAAAGTTTGGATGTTTAAATGTTCCTGGTGTGGAATACTTTCTTACAATTTATCCTAATGGTGATGAAGAAGAAAATCGTGGAAAAGTCGGAATATTCTTGCAATTGGAATTTGAACATCAAAAGAAGATAAAAGCAAATTTCAAATTCTTAATTGAATCAGCTGGCTTTTCACAAGAACTTGGTTATGAATACAAAAAATCAATTGGATGGGGCGAAGATGAATGTTGCAAAACAGCCGAACTGTTTGATCCAAGAAGGAAATTTATCGTCGATGGAAAACTGGTCATCAAATGCGAAGGGATTATGACTGTTGAAAAGGAAAGTGTTTCAAGAAAACGAAAATGGAAAGAAACAACATTAGGACATCAACTTTGGGAAGGAAACAACAAAGACTTTAGCATTATGGTTGAAGGAAAACCCATTCAAGTAAATAACTTTTTAATTTTAACTCTAATGTTTTGCATTATTTATAGGTTCATAAATGTGTGCTTGCTGATCGATCTCCAGTTTTTCAAGATTTGTTTAATTCTGACATGAAAGAAATTGCCCAAAGCAAAATGAATATCACTGATTTTTCTTTTAAATGTGTCGAAACTTCTCTTCAACTTTTATATGATCGTAAAATCTCTGATTTGACATTGGATGAAAAAGCTGAAGTTCTTCAATTTCTTGATAAATATCGAATTCAAAATCTCATAGTAAGTTCAAGTTTATTTTATTCTTACCTTTAACGCTTACTCACTTTTTAGGATTTGATAGAAGCTTCATGGATGGATGATATATCCGTCAATACTGTTTGTTCCATCGCAAATGCTTCTCTCATTTCAAATTCTATCAAACTTCAAGAGAAATGCATGGATTTCATCGTTAATTGCAGCCAAAAGAAAATTTTCCTTAAAGATATCGATGAACTTGATAAAGAATTTGCTTTGAAAATCTTCAAAAATACTTTTTATAAAACAACTAAAACATAATTCTTCTTGTGATTTCTCAAATTTATGTATTTTATTTTTGTTTCATATTTTTTTGTACAATAAATTTTTATCTTTTGTCTTAAAATAATGAGTTTGGTACGTGAGTGTGATAATAAATAACCCATAATTTATAAAACGGGTTTAATATAAAGATCAAAAAGCTTCCCATATATGTTACTTTAGTTGGATTTAATTTTGGCTTTTCAATCTAAAAAGAGCAGAAATGCAAATTTTCAAATACAGCGCCCAACAAGAGAAACAGTAAATTTTTGGCGTAAAAATTTTTCAACCTAAACTTTTTTCTTCTTCATTTGTTACTTTTGCAACATCAAAAACGTTGAAACTTGTATTTCTCATTTTGTTATTCCAAATTGTTTGATTGATTCTGTTGTCTTCTTTAAACATTTGTCAAATGGCTTCTGAAATTTCATCTCAAAATGTAAGTTTCTATTTTATTTTTCTCTATGTTACTTTTTCCTTTTTTAGAAAATCGAGTATCCATTTGCAATTAAATGGACCATCGCTGAAGAAAGATTGGCAGCCTTGAAAGAATCAGATGATGGATATTTGGAAACTGTTCTCTTCGATGCATCAAATATTCCTGGTGTAAAATATTTTCTTAGAATTTATCCTAATGGAGATGAAGAAGCCCGTCGTGGACAAGCATGGATTTCTTTGTATTTGCTTTTTGAAAATGAAAAGAAAGTTCAAGCTGTTTTCAAATTTTTTATCGAGTCTGCTAATGTTACCATCAATGAAAGTCATGGCTATCTTGAAGATGATCATGGATGGGGAGAAACTTGTTGCACCACAGCTGAACTTCTTGATCCAGCAAAGAAGTTTATCGTCGATGGAAAACTCGTCATCAAATGTGAAGGAATTTTATCGACTGAAAGTGAAAATGGTACACGAAAACGTAAATGGGAAAATACAGCTTTAGGCCGTGAGCTTTGGGAAGGAGAAAGTAAAGACTTTACCATTATCATTGGTGGAAATAGCGTTCAAGTAAGTATTCTTTTTACACCTTATAAATCCAAACAATTTATAGGTTCATAAATCTGTTCTCTCTGATCGTTCATCTGTTTTCAAAGGAATGTTTAAGTCTGGTATGATAGAAGTATTTGAAAACAAAATGTACATTACCGACTTCAAGTTTGAAACTGTTGAAGTTGCTATTGAACTTTTATATGATCGGAAGATTCCAAGTATGACTGTAAAAGAAAAAACAAGTGTTCTTCAATTCCTAGATAAGTACGAAATTTTGAATCTCAAAGTATGTTGATTGCTCATCTATTCTTTTCTCATATGAAAACTAATCTTCATTTTTAGCACTCAGTTGAAGCTTCATTGTTGAATCAAATCTCCGTCTCCACCGTTTGTTCCATCACAAATGCTTCTCTCATCTCAAACTCTATCAAACTTCAGCAAAAATGCATTGATTTTATCGTTGGTTGCAGCAAAAAAGGAATTTGTATTAAAGATCTCGCACTCTTGGATAGAGAATTTGCTATGAAAATCTTTGAAAATACTTTTTATACATCAATCGAAACCTAACTTTTCTTGTAATTTTTGTAATTTACTTTGTTTCTGTTATGTTTATTTTCTTGTTCAATAAATTTTATATTATGTAAAAAGGAATATTAAAAATAAAAGGAATTCAGAGAATCGAGGTTTTATAAAATTGCGTTAGTTAGATTCACAACCATTTTTTAAACCATATCACATTTATTTTTTCGTTTCCAATCATAAAATAAATACATCCTTGATAAATGGGAGAAGTATTAACAATGTTTATAGAAAAATCTTTATCAATATTTTTGAAAAAAAGTTGGCAAACATTGTCTGGTTCAAATATGGCTCACGATTAACCATAACATTTTCCGTTTCCCCACTCAAAACTCGCTTGTGTTTGGATAGTAAACTTTCCATCGATAGTAAAATTGCTTTTTGGAACAAAAAGTTCAGTGGTGGTGGAGATGAATTTTACCCATCCAGTTGACCACTTGCATATTCTTCATTAATTTTTTCAGTAAGATCTGCAGATTCGATGAAAAATTTATAATCAGCCTTAACTTTCTTTTCATTTGCAAAATCCCAATATAAGAAAATCCGTGCTTCGCCACGAAGTTCTTCTTTAAATCCAATGGATGAATAAATTTTAAGGTGACATTTAACAACAAAATGTTTGAAGCTTCAATTGTTTCAATGAAACATACATACATTCAACGTATCTTTCAAAGCTGCCAATTTGTTTTCAACTATGATCCATTTAATTGTAAATGGATATTTGGTTTTCTGAAATTATTTTTAATAAAAAATTTAAAAACAAAGTCAACATATAAAGTTCTTACGGAGATTGTAAAATCCTCTAATTTTTCCATAGCTTTTTTAACAGGAACCATGGCGCTTCTTTCAACAAAATAATTGAAGAATTACAAGGGTTTGAATTAATAAAAAAAATAAGAAAGTTTTATCACATCAAAAGTTTCAAAAAGAAATCATGAAAAATAATGTTGAATAAACATTTATATCATCAGCTAAAAAAATTATTGTCTTTCAACTTTTATTAATAAAAATGGTGTTCTTTTTGAGATAAGAAGATGTTTGTTAATCTGGTTGTACCATTTCCTGATAAAGTAAAAACTTATTAATTAAACACAAAATTCTTTTTATATTAAAAAAAGGGCAAGAGGAGCAACAAAATAAAGTTCCATAGCCTAATATCAGTGACACAAGTCTTGGGTTTAAAGCAATTAGTTAAAAAATTTCTGCATATTTTTCTTTAAGTTTCCAAGAATTGTAAATGAGCAAACATTTTGCAAGAAAACAAAAATTAGTTGCATTAACTTTGCTTATAAATAAATTTTGTAGAGTATTAAGGTAATTGAAACCAACAATTTAGAAAGCAGTAGCGATGATATAAAATTAAGAGCATTTTTAAAGTTTTTGCATTTTTTGGCATTATATTGGTTCATCAATTAAAAAAATCCGCTGGAATTTGTGAATTTCAAATGATATGCAAAAAAAAAGAGAAATAAAAAAATTTGGGGCCAAAATTTCTTAACGCAAAAATTGTTTTTTCTTGATTTTCCAACCTTTAAAAAATCTTACAACGTTTATTTCACTCTTTCATATTTACGAATTTTTAGTTACTTTGATAGTTATTATATTGCTTTTGAATTTTTATCATAATTATGGCTTCTGAAATTATCACTCAAAAAGTAAAGAGTTTCTATTTTATTTTTCTCTATGTTACTTTTTTCTGTTTTTAGAAAATTGAATGTCCATTTGCCATGAAATGGATCATCGCTGAAGCAAAATTAGCAGCATTGAAAGATTCAGCTAATGGAGGTTTGGAATCAGAAATCTTCGATGCTACAAATATCCCTGGTGTGGTATACTATCTGGAAATGTATCCAAATGGACATGATAAAGAGCATCGGGGACAAGTAGGAATTTTCTTGAGTGTGCATCTGAAAAATGAAAAGAATGTCAAAGCTGATTTTACTATTGAATGTGCTGGTTTTACTAAAAAATTCGCTTATGTATTTACAAAATATTATGGATGGGGCGAAGAAAAATGCTGCACCACAGCCGGACTGTTTGATCAAAGAAGGAAATTTATTGTTGATGGAAGACTAACAATCAAATGTGAAGGAATTTTGACTGTTGAAAAAGAAAATGTTTCAAGAAAACGAAAATGGAAAGAAACAACATTAGGTCATCAACTTTGGGAAGGAAATAACAAAGACTTTACCATTATTGTCGAAGGAAAAAACATTCAAGTAAATAACTTTTTAATTTTAACTCTAATGTTTTGCATTATTTATAGGTTCATAAATGTGTGCTTGCTGATCGATCTCCAGTTTTTCAAGATTTGTTTAATTCTGACATGAAAGAAATTGCCCAAAGCAAAATGAATATCACTGATTTTTCTTTTAAATGTGTCGAAACTTCTCTTCAACTTTTATATGATCGTAAAATCTCTGATTTGACATTGGAAGAAAAAGCTGAAGTTCTTCAATTTTTTGATAAATATAAAATTCATAATCTCAAAATAAGTTCAACTTTCTTTTATTCTTGCCTTTATCGCTGACTCTCTTTTTTAGGATTTGATCGAAGCTTCATTGATGGATGACATCTCTGCCTCAACTGTTTGTAACATCGCAAATGCTTCTCTTGTTTTAAATTCTATCCAACTTCAAAACAAATGCATTGATTTCTTGGTAAATTGCAGCAAAAATGGAATATTTGTTAAAGATTTCGATGAACTTGATAAAGATTTTGCTTTGAAAATCTTCAAAAATACTTTTTATAAAACAACTAAAACATAATTCTTCTTGTGATTTCTCAAATTTATGTACTTTATTTTTGTTGTTGTTTCATATCGTTTGTTTGTTCAATAAATTTTTATCTTCTTCATTAAACTAAGGAATTTGGAAAACGGTTTTGATATTTAACTCTTAAAAACGTCGCATGTTAATTTTATTGGATTTGAAATGACCTTTAAAGCTAAAAATAAGCATAAATTGAGAATTTCAAATTCTGCGCCAGATAAAAGAAACAGCAAAATTTTGGCGCAAAAAAACAACCTAAACTTTTTTTTCTTCATTTGTTACTTTTGCAACATCAAAAACGTTGAAACTTGTATTTCTCATTTTGTTATTCCAAATTGTTTGATTGATCCTGTTGACTTCTTTAAACATTTGTCAAATGGCTTCTGAAATTTCATCTCAAAATGTAAGTTTCTATTTTATTTTCCTCTTTGTTACTTTTTCCTTTTTTAGAAAATTGAATCTCCACTTGCAATCAAATGGACCATCGCAGAAGCAAAATTAGCAGCTTTGAAAGATTCATTTTATTGTTACGATAGTGAAAAGTATGAATGTTCAAATATTCCTGGTGTCAAGTATTTTCTCAGAATTTATCCTAATGGAGATGTAGAAGCTCGTCGTAGTCAAACATGGATTTTCTTGTGTTTAGAACTTGGAACCCAAAAGAAAGTTAAAGCTGATTATAAATTTATCTGTGAATCTGCTGGTCATGTTAAAGAAGAGGATTGTGAATATAACGCTTCAGGTTCACGGGGTGAAAATTCATTTTGCAAAACACCTGAACTTTTTGATCTTGAAAAAAAGTTTATCATCGATGGAAAATTTACTGTAAGATGTGAAGGAATCTTAAAAGTTGAAAGAGAAAATGGCAATGCTGAAAATGAAGTCAAATGGGGTGTTGGAACTTTAGGCCGCCGTCTTTGGGATGGAAAAAACAAAGACTTCACCGTTTTGGTTGGAGAAAAAAGCATTCAGGTTAGTCAATTTTAAATTTTTCACTTTATAGTTGCATGATTTTTAGGTCCATAAATGTGTTCTCGCTGATAGTTCAGCTGTTTTTCAAGGCATGTTTGATTCAAAACTCAAAGAAGTAACCCAAAGCAAAATAAAAATCATTGACTTCTCTTTTGAAATCGTCGAAGTTGCAATTCAACTTTTATATGATCGCAAGATTACAAGTTTGAATGTAAAAGAAAAAGCAGGTGTTCTTCAATTCCTTGACAAATACCAAATTCAAGATGTCAAAGTAAGTTGATTAATCCTTTAGTTATTGCTACTGTGAAACATTTGCTTTATTTTTAGGACTTGATTGAAGCTTCATTAATGGATGAAATCTCCGTCTCCACTGTTTGTACTATCGCAAATGCTTCTCTTATCTCAAATTGTATCAAACTTCAAGATAAATGCATGGATTTCATCGTTGATTGCAACCTTAAGAAATTTTTTGTTAAAGATTTCGATGACCTTGATAGCGAATTTGCTAAGAATGTTCTCAAAAAAACTTTTTATAAATCCATTGTAATTTAAATTTTCGTGTGATTTTTTGTGTACTTCATATGATTTCAATAAATTTTATATTATGTAAAACGAATACTAAAATTAAAGTAATTCAGAGAATCGAGGTTTTACAAGATGGTATTAGTTTAATTTACAACCACCTTTTTTTAACCATTTGCATTTATTGTTTCATCATCAGCGATTACACAGTTTTTTTTGAATTAGAAATAAGCGTAAAGTTTTAAGGTTGCAAACATAGTATGCATTAACTTCTATGATAATTAAAGCTTATAATGTAAAGCACAGTTTTTGATCTCAAAAAGCAAATTTGTATTTTGTTTTTATGGTATCCATTTACAAACCATAGCCAAGTTTCTTTTGATTTATAAATACTAAATAAAGTTCACAATCTTTTCTATGCATTTTTTGTTGATATAAAAAAAAGTTTATTTGAAACAATGGTTTCAATTTCACAGCCAAAAACAAACAAAAATAGGGAGAAAAAAACGTTGATATAAAAAGCTTCGATTATTGCTTACAAAAAAAGGCATTTGCGAAGTCATGAGGCTTCAGTTTGGTTTTACTTATAACTTATCGCCTATCTTGCTGAAGTTCACAAGAATTATGAATTTCGAATACGTGGCCAAATAAGAAAAGTTGTAAAAAAAATGGCGCCAAAAATATTTTCATTTTTACAACTTTTTCTTTTCTTCTGTTTTTGTAAAATCAAAAAGTTAAAATAAGCTTGAATTTCTCATTTCGCTCTTTCATATTTACGAATTTTTAATTCCTTTGTTAACTGTTAATTTGCTTTTGAATTTTCATCATCGATATGGCTTCTGAAATTTCATCTCAAAATGTAAGTTATTTCCAAGAAAGAGTTATTATAATTTATTTATTATTTTTTAGAAAATTGAATATCCATTTTTAATTAAATGGATCATCGCTGAAGAAAAATTAGCTGCATTGAAGGATTCTAGAAATGGATATTTGAAAACAGATGACTTTTATGCTATGAATCTTCCTGGTGTTCATTACTATTTTAAAATTTATCCTAATGGTGATCTTGACGAAGATCGGGGAAACGTAGGAATATTCTTGCATTTGGAACTTGGACATCAAAAGAAGATAAAAGCTGATTACAAATTTATGATTGAATCTGCTGGTTTTGTTAAAGATTACGAAAATGAATTTGATGAAAATTATGGATGGGGCGAAGAAAAATGCTGCACCACAGCCGGACTGTTTGATCAAAGAAGGAAATTTATTGTTGATGGAAGACTAACAATCAAATGTGAAGGAATTTTGACTGTTGAAAAAGAAAATGTTTCAAGAAAACGAAAATGGAAAGAAACAACATTAGGTCATCAACTTTGGGAAGGAAATAACAAAGACTTTACCATTATTGTCGAAGGAAAAAACATTCAAGTAAATAACTTTTTAATTTTAACTCTAATGTTTTGCATTATTTATAGGTTCATAAATGTGTGCTTGCTGATCGATCTCCAGTTTTTCAAGATTTGTTTAATTCTGACATGAAAGAAATTGCCCAAAGCAAAATGAATATCACTGATTTTTCTTTTAAATGTGTCGAAACTTCTCTTCAACTTTTATATGATCGTAAAATCTCTGATTTGACATTGGAAGAAAAAGCTGAAGTTCTTCAATTTTTTGATAAATATAAAATTCATAATCTCAAAATAAGTTCAACTTTCTTTTATTCTTGCCTTTATCGCTGACTCTCTTTTTTAGGATTTGATCGAAGCTTCATTGATGGATGACATCTCTGCCTCAACTGTTTGTAACATCGCAAATGCTTCTCTTGTTTTAAATTCTATCCAACTTCAAAACAAATGCATTGATTTCTTGGTAAATTGCAGCAAAAATGGAATATTTGTTAAAGATTTCGATGAACTTGATAAAGATTTTGCTTTGAAAATCTTCAAAAATACTTTTTATAAAACAACTAAAACATAATTCTTCTTGTGATTTCTCAAATTTATGTACTTTATTTTTGTTGTTGTTTCATATCGTTTGTTTGTTCAATAAATTTTTATCTTCTTCATTAAACTAAGGAATTTGAAACACTGATGATGAGAATAAATAACCAAAAATTTAGATAACGTTTCGATATAAAGATCAAAAAGCTTCGTTAAAAAATGTTACTTTTGTTGGTTGACTTTTGCGTTGGATCTTTCAGCTAAAAATAAGCATAATTTCAGAATTTCAAATACAGCGCCAAACAAGAGAAACAGTAAAAATTTTGGCGTCAAAAAATTTCGGCCCAAACTTTTTTTTCTTCATTTGTTACTTTTACAACATCAAAACCGTTGAAACTTGTATTTCTCATTTTGTTATTCCAAATTGTTTGATTGATCCTGTTGACTTCTTTAAACATTTGTCAAATGGCTTCTGAAATTTCATCTCAAAATGTAAGTTCCTTTTCTAATTTATTTTTTAACAGTTTTTAGTTTTTTATTTTTTAGGAAATTGAATCTCCATTTGCAATGAAATGGACCATCGCTGAAGAAAAATTGGCAGCATTAAAAGATTCAAAAAGTGGATATTATTGTGAAAAATTTGAAGCTTCGAACATTCCTGATCTTAAATATTTTCTTTCAATTTATCCAAATGGAAATAACGGAGAACGTCATGGACAAGCATGGATTTTTCTGGAATTGGAATTTGGAAATGAAAAGAAGATTCAAACTGCTTTCAAATTTATTATTGACTCTGCTGGCTTTTCTAAAGAATTGAACTATGAATACAAAGAATCAATTGGATGGGGAGAGAAATTCTTCTGCACCACTTCTGAGCTTTTTGATCCTGAAAAAAAGTTTTTTGTTGATGGAAAACTCATCTTAAAATGTGAAGGAAATTTGACTGTAGAAAAAGAAAAGATGTCAAGAAAACGAAAATGGAAAGAAACAACATTAGGTCATCATCTCTGGAAAGGACAAAACAAAGACTTTACCATTATGGTTGATGGAAGAAGCGTTCAGGTTAGTCAGTTTTAAGTTTTTACTTTATAGTTGCATGATTTTTAGGTCCATAAATGTGTTCTCGCTGATCGTTCTCCAGTTTTTCAAGCTTTGTTTAATTCTGAAATGAAAGAAGTATCTGAAAATAAAATGGAAATTACTGATTTTTCGTTTGAATGTGTTGAAGTTGCTATTGAACTATTATATGATCGCAACGTTCAAAGTTTGACTGTAAAAGAAAAAACAGCTGTTCTTCAATTCCTTGATAAGTATGAAATTTTGGATCTCAAAGTAAGTTGATTGTTCTTCTTTTTTTTTGCTCATATGAAAACAAAACCCAGGTTTTTAGGAGTTGATTGAAGCTTCATTGATGGATGAAATCTCCGCCTCAACTGTCTGTTACATCGCAAATGCTTCTCTCATTTCAAATTCTACCAAGCTTCAAGAGAAATGCATGGATTTCATCGTTGATTGCAACCAAAAGAAAATTTTCCTTAAAGATTTCGATGACCTCGATAGTGATTTTGCTAAGAATGTTTTCAAAAACACTTTTTATAAAATAATTGAAACCTAAATTTAATTGTGATTTTTCTAATTTATGTATTTTATTTTTGTTTCATACGATTTCTTGTTAAATAAATTTAATATTATTGTCTTTGTTAAATGAATACTATAAATCAAAGTAAATTTGTGAATCATCAAGCCTTTCTGAAATAAGAAGGCAATTTTGTTTGATTTAAAGCCATTATTTATTCCTTTCTTTTTTTGTTACAAGTAATAAAAACAAACAAATTTTCCTGATTTACTAATATGCGAACCAGATGCATGTATCCATTAACTTCTATGATAATTAAAGCTTATAATGTAAAGCACAGTTTTTGATCTCAAAAAGCAAATTTGTATTTTGTTTTTATGGTATCCATTTACAAACCATAGCCAAGTTTCTTTTGATTTATAAATACTAAATAAAGTTCACAATCTTTTCTATGCATTTTTTGTTGATATAAAAAAAAGTTTATTTGAAACAATGGTTTCAATTTCACAGCCAAAAACAAACAAAAATAGGGAGAAAAAAACGTTGATATAAAAAGCTTCGATTATTGCTTACAAAAAAAGGCATTTGCGAAGTCATGAGTCTTCGGCCAATAACTTTGATTGTTGCTTTTTTGATCGCTGCAATTTTGTTGGAAGTTGTTGGAGGAGTAAATCTTCAAGAAATTTTTGATTTTAGTGATCCTGATATTCAAGAATTTTCTAATTTAATCAATCGACATCGTTTCAAGCTTTTGGATAAAGATGATGCCCATAAACGACTTGGATATTTTCGTAAAACTAAAGAAGCTTTGAAACGTTTCCATGATAAACATAAAAATGCTAAATTTATTCTTAATAAATTTTCATTGCTTTCTAAAGAAGAAAAACAAAAGGTTGGTTCTTTGGGAAGGTTTTTAAACTGTGGAAGCTTGTTAATTAAAATTTTGGCGGGGTTGTTAGACTTTAATTGTGGAAATAAGGAGGCTAAATAAACAAAAAATTTCAGCATTTTGGGGCAGTGCTTTCAAAGAAAAGAGGAAAGCGGAGCGCACTCGATAACACTATAGCCTCATTTGCCCCAGCATCATTCGATTATCGTACATATGGAAAAGTAACTCCAATAAAGAATCAAGCCAAGTGTGGATCATGTTGGGCTTTTTCTTCAGCCGCTGCAATTGAATCCCAATATCTTCTTCGTCAAAATAAAAGTCTCGATTTATCTGAGCAATACCTCGTAAATTGCAAAACCGATGCACTTAAATGCAATGGTGGTGATGTAATTAATGCTATAGAATTTGTCAAAACTAATGGAATTGCAACTGAAAGTTGTTTACCTTATAATGGCACAAGTGGAACATGCTCGACTAAATGTAATTCAGAAAAATATAAAATTGATGGATTCCATGATTTTGGAACCAATGAATCCACATTCGCCACCAAACTTTATAATTATGGACCTGCCACTGTAATTATTTACGTTCCAGAAGAATTCATGTCTTATAGCTCAGGAATATTGGATATGCTTGCAGCTGAATGCATGCAAGATAATCTTGGCTTACACGCTATGGTCATTGTGGGATTTACTCAAGATTATTGGATCATTCGAAATAGTTGGGATTTTGATTGGGGCGAACAAGGATATGTTCGAGTTAAACGTGGACAAAATTTTTGTAGTATGACTTTGGAAGTTGTTGCGCCATATTTGAATATTTCAACATCGAGTGTTGTTACGACTGTTAAAGGAGGAGCAGCTACAACTGTAGCTGCAAAAACAACAACTACTAAAGGAGCAGCAGCAACTACTGCAACAACTAAAACAACAACAACTACAGCCCCATTTGTACCAACAAATAAATGTCCAATTGGTGATGGAAAAACAATAATTAATGAATCTCAAAGAACCAATGCTCTCAAACTTTTTAATTCCAAAAGATTTGAAATTGCTAAAGGTTTATTTAAAATGTCAAATAATGCATCGGCTCCAGCAGCAAAAAATATGAAAAAATTGGTTTATAATTGCACTCTCGAAAGTGCAGCTCAAAAGTATGCTGATACATGCACAAAAACCATTTTACCTAATTCTTACAGTTCAGCTTTGGGTTATCCTTATGAAATTACCATTGGTAATTTACTTCGCTTAAAAGACACTATCATTAACAAAAATAATTTTTTTAGATGCTGCTCTAAACGAATCACTTCCCCACCTTTTTTCATTTACAGTTATTAAAGAAAATGGTTCAGCAGTTGCTTCTTCAAGAAACACAACATTCGCATTTGATGATGCTGTTTCAATTGGATGTGCATTCAGTACAAAAGCATGCTTTTCTTCAACAACTAAAGCAGTTCTCATTTGTTCTGTTACTCCATTCCAACCACCATCTTCTCCAGCATATACCATTGGTGCTGCATGCACCGCCAATAGCCAATGCACTAAAACCGGATATAACAAATGTGATATTTCTTTAGGACTTTGTTATCCATAAATTACTATAAGAAATAAAATTTTAAATAAAAATATTTAAAAAAATTACGACAATGGATGGAAAAAAAGCACAAAGGAAAAGTTGTGATAATAAAATATGCTTCACAAGCTCTTTTTTTATAAGAGTTGACGGAATTCAAAATTAATTTGTAAGAAAATTACTCTCGACAAAACAAAACATTTTTTAAATTCCTATTAAATAATTGTGGAGTAAAGAGGAGATCAACGCATTATAAACTTTCAAGCAGTTTAGCTATCAGTTTTTTTTTTTGAATTGGTCATTGGCTCTAACAACGAAACAAAAAGTTTTAATTGCGCGAAAATTACTAACATTTGACTCATTTGTAAACTTTTCTAAAACAAAACAAATTTGAAACACTATTTTCTTATTTTCTCATATTTCAAATTTACGAAATTTTAGTTTCTTTGATAATTGCAAATTTGCTTTTGAATTTTCATCATAGTTATGGCTTCTGAAACTTCAAAACTAAATGTAAGTTTCTATTTTATTTTTCCATATGTTACTTATTTCTTTTTTAGAAAATTGAATACCCATTTGCAATGAAGTGGACCATCGAAGAAGTCAAATTGGCAGCTTTGAAAGATTCATTTAATTGGTATGAAAGTCAAAAATTTGGATGTTCAAATATTCCTGGAGTCAAGTATTGTCTTAAAATTTATCCTAATGGATTTGAAGAAGAAGATCGTGGAAAAGTAGGAATATATTTACATTTGGGACTTGAACATCAAAAGAAGATAAAAGCTGATTTCAAATTTATGATTGAATCTGCTGGTTTTGTTCAAAATATCGATAATGAATATGATGGAAATTATGGATGGGGTGAAGAAAATTGTTGCAGCACCCAAGAGCTATTTGATCCAACAAAGAACTTTATCATCGATGGAAAAATCGTCATCAAATGTGAAGGAATTTTATGGATTGAAAAAGAAAATGTTGAAAATGAAAGCAAATGGGTTGTTGGAGCTTTAGGTCGTCATCTTTGGGAAGGAAACTGCAAAGACTTTACCATTATTGTTGGAGAAAAGAGCATTATAGTAAGTTTTTAACTTTTTTCTACAATAACCATTATGATTTTTAGGTTCATAAATGCGTTCTTGTTGATCGTTCACCTGTTTTCAAAGCCATGTTCGATCACAAATTGAAAGAAGCATCTGAAAACCAAATGGAAATCATTGACTTTTCGTTTGAAATCGTCGAAGCTGCTCTTCAACTTTTGTATGATCGAAAAATTCAAAGTTTGACTGTAAAAGAAAAAGCAGATGTTCTTCAATTCCTTGATAAGTATCAAATTTTGGATCTCAAAGTAAGTTGATTAATCCTTTAATTATTGCTACTGTGAAACATTTGCTTTATTTTTAGGACTTGATTGAAGCTTCATTGCTTGAAGAAATCTCTGTTTCCACTGTTTGTCGTCTAGCAAATGCTTCTCTTATCTCAAATTCTGTCAAACTTCAAGAGAAATGCATGTCTTTCATCGTTGATTGCAGCAAAAAAGAAATTTTCCTTAAAGATTTCGATGATCTTGATAAAGTTTTTGCTATGGAAGTTCTCAAAAACACTTTTTATAAATCTTGTGAAATTTAAATTTCCTTGTTATTTTTCTAATTTACTTTGTTTGTGTTTCATTTCTTGTTCAATAAATTTTATCGTTTTTTGATACTTTATTTAGCTCATAATAACTACGAAAATTAAGCCGTTTGAATTACAACCGCTTTTGAAACTTTATTGAATAAATTTTTTATTGCCATTAATAAAATAATCATTTTCGCAGCTTTTATTTATGTGGACAATTTGTTAAGTCTTAAAACATCGGATTAAACAACTTCGGTAACAAGTAAAAAGGCGGGGATGAAAGCCATGTTACTATTTTTTTATAAAGCCAATACTCTTTTGAAAAAGAAAAAGCTTGGAATTTTCCGATCGAAGCAGGCTTTAATTATAAAACCCATTCTTTTTAATTCGGAGAACGTTTACATATAAATATTTTAAAAGATCTTTACAACTTTTTGAAAAAAGATAGACTGAACTACAGTAATCTAAAAAATCGAGTTCAAATAATCAAATCACAAAATGTTGCAGCTTTGGTAAATATAAAATTACATCGCATTCAAAAATTCCTTCCTTTCTTTATACATTTTTCACAATCAAAAACCAAATAAGAAAAAAAGGAAACAAATTTGGTGTATGTGTAAAAAAGACACGACTCTGCAAAAGCCAGCGATGGCAGCCAATAGACAAATCTGTCTATCGCAACCGACAGCCCCACACTTTTTTGCGCCAGACAACGAAAGAAATTTTTTTTTACCGTGTCTGTCGGTTGCGATAGACAGATTTGTCTATTGGCTGCCATCGCTGCCAAAAGCTTAAACTCTAACTAGCTTGCGACTATAATAACAAAAGAAACACAATCAGCTAAATATTTTATGGAGGCGGAAAAGGGAACTACGCACATGGGATAAAATAAAATTGGTTTAACCTTTGTCGTTTTAAAAAAAAATCATAAAAATGAAATTAAATCAAACAAAATTTATTTCAACAAAAAAAAATTGAATCGTTTACATAGTTGTTGCGTTAATTTCAACAATGGACATGGATGAAAAAAAATTAGGAAACGTGACATCCCCCAGAAATAGTTTTTAAACAAGAAATTAAGAGATGCTCAGCTGTTTTGTATCTGACACATTTCTGACTTCCTCCTCTTCCTTATATGAAAATTTTTTTGATATAAAAGAAGCTATGGAATTGTTTGAAATTCATAATTTCGGAGAAATATGGTTTTTCTCTTCAATGTTTGTTGCTTCTTCATTTTGGGTGTTTCCATTATTGGAACTCAAGCTGGAGTCCTTGACTTTACAAAACTCCTCAATAAAACGGATCCCGATTCTGAAGAATTTACAAATTTGGTTAACAAATTTAAAATGAAATTATCGGATCCATCAGAAGTTTCACGACGTCTCGGAAATTTCCGTCGAGCTAAACAAAATTTGAAAGGGCTTCAATCAAGATTCAAGAATGCTAAATTTGGTCTCAATAAATTCTCTCTCATGTCCACTGAAGAACAACAAAAGGTAGTCACAATTATTTTTAAAATTTTACTTATCGGTAAATTTTATAGTTCCTTGGCGCAGTTCCACCAAATACTGCTGCTCTTCGAAATAAACGTAGCGCCCTTGATGGAATTGTTAATCCAACTTCTCCAGCATCATTCGATTTCCGCACATATGGAAAAGTAACTCCAATAAAGAATCAAGCCCAGTGTGGATCATGTTGGGCTTTTTCTTCAGCCGCTGCAATTGAATCCCAATATCTTCTCAAATTTAACCAAACCTTAGATTTATCTGAACAATACCTCGTAAATTGCAACACTGGCGCAAATAAATGCAATGGCGGCGATGTTCTTAATACTATTAACTTTGTTAAAACTAATGGTATCACAACTGAAGCATGTTATCCATATACAGCAACAGCAGGTACTTGCCCAACTACATGTAACAGCCAAAAATATTATGTTGCTGGTTATAAATATTTTGGAAGTGATGAATCCACATACGCCACTCAATTGTATAATTATGGTCCAGCGACTATGGTCTTTTATGTTCCACAAGCTTTCATGTCATACACTTCTGGAATTATGGATATGCCTGCAGCGGAATGCACAAAAAATAATATTGGTATGCATGGAATCGTTATTGTTGGATATACAGCTGATTATTGGATTGCTAAAAATTCATGGGGAACAGATTGGGGAGAGAATGGATTTGTTCGATTCCGTCGAGGACAAAATTTTTGTAGTATGACTTTACAAGTTGCTGCTCCATTCCTTAATGCTACAGCTCCAACTACTCCTAAACCTATTACAACTACTAAAGCTACAACTACAACCAAAGTTGCTACAACCACTAAAGCAGTTATTACAACCAAGCCAACCACTAAAGCTGCAACCACAACTCCTAAACCAACAACAAAAGTTGTTACAACAACTAAAGTCCCTGTAACTACTACTCCTCCAAAAGCCACAACTGCTGCTCCAGTTTCTAATGGTTGTTCAGTTGGAAATGGAATTTCAACTATGAATGATGCAATGAGAAATTATGCTTTAACTTTATTTAATGCTAAAAGATCTGAAATTGCTAAAGGTTTATTTAAAATGCCAAATGGTGCTTTTGCTCCAATAGCAAAAAATATGAGAAAATTGGTTTATAATTGCACTCTTGAAAATGCAGCTCAAAAATATGCCAATGCTTGTACAGCTAATTACCTTCCAAATTCTTTTACCACGGGTCTTTTATTCCCATATTCAGTTACTATTAGTAAGTGAAAAATGTTGTACCAAATGCAAAAATTCACCATAATTTTTTAGATCAAACTCTTGCTCAAGCTCCTCTTTACCTTTTCAATTTTAATGTTGCTCCTCAAAATGATGGAACAGCTAAACTTACAGATGGAAATGCAGCATTTGCATTTGACGACGCAACTTCAATTGGTTGTGGATTTAGTACTCCTGCATGCTTTGGCGCGGATATTAAAGGTGCACTTATTTGTGCTGTTGCTCCAGTTGCAACATCCACTGCTACCCCAGTTTATACCCTTGGAATGCCATGCAAAGCTGACGCTCAATGCACCAAAACGGGATACAACAAATGCGATATTTCTATGGGACTTTGTTATGCTTGAATAAATCCAAAACAACAAATGTAAAAATTTAATGAATAAAAACCCTGCATTTTAAAAATTGACAAAAAAACATTTGAACGATATCTGTCAACAAAATGAAATTTTTTGTTTTTCAATAATATTTTTTATATCTTTTCTAAAAAATCATTTTTCTCCGTCATCAAAAAATGGCTGATGAAGGTATAAAGTTAATAGATTATGCAACAACAAACAAAAAAGAAACTAAAACACGATAACATTTTTTGATAAAACAGATACATTTGTTCGTTGCCTATCTGATGATATTCCAAAACGATTCCTCCAAAAGTTAATATCTTTAGGTTAACATAGCGGCTACAACACTAGCAGCAGCAAAAACAACAAATTTAATTTTAATAAATGTGCAAGAGAAAATAATTAATAAATAAAAATCATAAAGTTTATAAAGCAAAAAAATGCTTTGAATGAGTAATTCGAAACACGAAATGGCTATAGGATTTGTTAAGTATTGTTTATTGGAAAGCTATAGTAAAGAGTAATGTGAAATAAAATAATGTCATTCAGCAAAAATATAAGTTGAAAACATAAATGTTAATAATTATTAAAAGTGGGGAATCAATTTTCCAATTAAGCTTCTGAAATTTAGGGTTGGTTAAACCTTTAGAAATGTTTTAAATTGATGCCGTCTCTTACGGTGAAAAGTAAATTGAGCAATATTTTTGGCGCCAAAATTTTGTTCATTTGTTTAAAAAATAGGTTTGTAAAAAATTGCTTTTCAGCATTCCGTTATTGTTTACTGATTATCGGCTGTTTCTTGAATTATCACAAGTTTCTCTGGTTATACGGCTGTTACATCGTTGGTAAAAATTATGGCTTCTGAAGTTATTGCAACTCCAATTGTAAGTTATTTTTTTATGTGTATAGTGGAATAATCCTTTCCTTTATTTTAGAAAATTGTATGTCCATTTGCGATTAAATGGACCATCGCTGAAGCTAATTTAGCAACATTGAAGGATTCAACCAGCGGTTTCTTGGAAAGTGAAAAATTCGACGCTTCAAATCTTCCTGGTGTCAAATATTACCTCAGAATTTATCCTAATGGATATAACAAAGTTGATATTCGTGGAAAATCCGGAGTTTACTTGTATATTGAACGTGGAAATGAAAAGAAAATCAAATCTGATTGCAAATTTTTTATTGAATCTGCTGGATTTATCCATAATATGAAATATGAATATAAAGAAACATTCGTCGGATGGGGTGAAACATTTTGTACATCAGCCGAATTATTTGATCCTGAAAAAAAGTTTATCATCGATGGAAAATTTACTGTAAAATGTGAAGGAATTTTAACAGTTGAAAATGGCTCTGCTGCTAAAGCGAAAAAATGGGTTGGAAGAAGTTTAGGACGGCAACTTTGGGAAGGAGATACCAAAAATTTCACTATTATGGTTGGAAAAAAAGGAATTCAAGTAACTTTTTGCGTATTTCTTACGATTTCAAAAATTATTTTTAGGTTCATAAAAGTGTCCTCTCTGATTGTTCTCCTGTTTTCAAAGCAATGTTCAATCCGAGTTTCAAAGAAGCAATCGAACACCGAATGGAAATCACTGACTTCTCATATAAAACCGTCGAAGCTGCTCTTCAACTTTTATATGATCGCAGAATTGCATCTTTGACTTTGGATGAAAAAGCTTCCGGTACTTCAATTTCTTGACAAATACCAAATTTTCGATCTCAAAGTATGTTCCTTTATTTTTAGTGATTATTTATATCAAAATTAACTTTTAGAATTCAATTGAAGCTTCATTGATTAAAGATGTTTCTATTTCCACTGTTTGTCGTCTCGCAAATTGCTCTATCATTTCAAATGCTTCGAAACTTCAAGAAAAATGCTTGGACTTTTTGGTTGATTGTGGCAAAAAAGAAGTTTATGTTAAAGATATCGATGATCTCGACAAAGATTTTGCTATGAAAGTTCTCAAAAATGCTTTCAGTAAAATCACTGTCACCTAATTTGTTTTTTGTTGTCGTTTCCTTTTAATTCATGTTGTTTTGTTTTTGCTTTCATATTTTGTTCAATAAAGTTTATTGTTTTCGAAAGATGGCTGCTGTGATTTCAAAGAAAAGCAAGTGCGTATGTGTTTCTAAGCGCAAAAACGTGATAAGTTGTAACAATTTTTCAAAGGTTAAAACTAATTAGTTGATAACGAAAGAAATATGAATGAAAGCAGATTTTGATATATTTTTTTAGAAGGAAAGCTTTATGTCGTTAACTTCGTGAAAGAAAAATCTTCACCATTACATTCCGTTAAATAACCATTCAAGCAAACTAATTCATTAACTTTTACATCAATGCTTTTACTTTCTTAAACAATTTCTTTAAAAGCTACAAAAGCATCTTCGCTATCATCCTTTTCCGATTAAATTACTTTTTATGAAACTTCGAATCTTAATTGATTGAAAACATTCCAAATTTCAACGTTTGCCTTTTTGGAAAGCCTATAATCGTGTCAAATCATCTAATGTTTCAATGATTATGGTTGAAACTCATTGTTGAAAGTGTCAGAAAAATTTTAAATGTCAAAAATTTAGACATCTTTGATCAAGCTTTAATGCTCTTAAGAATGCTTCAACAAAAACAAATGAGAAGCTGAACTTGTTCTTATATAGCCTTTAATTAATATTCTTGTCTCTTTGCTATCATTCTTTTGCAATAAAATACTTTTGTGATTGAAAGTCATTTGGGAGAGGGATGTAGCTGTTAATTTGTAATAATAAAAGAAGAGCTTTCCTTGTACATAAAAATTTATCAATCTCAAATTAGAGAAAATTAGAAAAAGCAACTTTAATAAGCTGATAGTATGCTTTCAATATTGTTGGTAGTTCATTCAAAAAGTTTCGCCGCGTTTTCCAGAATTTGCGGAACAAATGGAGCGAAGAAACATCTCACTCGCAACTTTCGCAACAAAGAGAGAGAAGCACAAAAAAAATCGCTCTCGTTTTTATTCTTCATCTTTTGCGTTTCTTCGTATTTCATTATTTGATTGAAAAGCATTTTAGTTTTGCATTTACGTCGTCGGTCAGAAAAATCATGGCTTCTGAAGTTATTACAACTTTAAATGTAAGTTATTTTTATGTGGATGAAGAAATAATCCTTTCCTTTGTTTTAGAAAATTGAATGTCCATTTGCAATCAAAATGAGCATCGCTGAAGCTAATTTAGCAACATTGAAGGATTCAACCAGCGGTTTCTTGGAAAGTGAAAAATTCGAAGCTTCAAATATTCCTGGTATCAAATATTCTCTTAGAAATTATCCTAATGGATTTAATGAAGGAAATCGTGGAAAAACAGGAATTTATTTGTTTGTTGATCCTGGAAATGAAAAGAAGGTTAAATCATTTTTCAAGTTTAACATTGAATCTGCATCCTTTACATATAAGTTCAATTATGAATTTACAAAACCTTTTGGATGGGGAGCTCTTATTTGCAAAACACCTGAACTTTTTGATCCAGCACAGAAGTTTATCGTCGATGGAAAACTCGTCATCAAATGTGAAGGAATCTTGTCGATTGAAGAAAATGGTACAAGAAAACGTAAATGGGAAAACACAGCTTTAGGTCGTCAACTCTGGGAAGATGAAAGCAAGGACTTCACCATTATGATTAAAGGAAATAGTGTTCAAGTAAAAGTTTCTTTTGTTTTAATTTTTTGATGAATGAATGTACTTTTAGGTCCATAAAAATGTTCTATCTGCTCGTTCTCCTGTTTTCAAAGGAATGTTCAACTCTGGAATGAAAGAAGTATTTGAAAACAAAATGGACATCACTGACTTTTCCTTTGATATCGTTGAAGCTGCTATTCAACTTCTTTATGACCGCAATATTCAAAGTTTGACTGTAAAAGAAAAAGCAGGTGTTCTTCAATTCTTTGATAAGTATCAAATTTTGAATCTCAAAGTAAGTTGATTAACCCTTGAATTATTGCTACTGTAAAATATTTGCTTTTTTTTAGGATTTGATCGAAGCTTCTTTGCTTGAAGAAATCTCTGTTTCCACTGTTTGTCGTCTCGCAAATGCTTCTCTCATCTCAAATTCTGTCCAACTTCAAGAGAAATGCATGGATTTCATCGTTGATTGCAACCAAAAGAAAAATTTTATCAAAGATCTTGATCTTCTCTGTGATGAATTTGCTTTGAAAATCTTCAAAAACACTTTTTATAAATCTGCTGTAATTTAAATTTTCTTGTGATTTTTCTAATTTTTGCACTTTGTCTTTGTTTCATATGATTTCTTGTTCAATAAATTTTATATTATTGCCTTTGTAACGACATTCTCTCCATGTTTACTAACATAAGTATTAGCTTCTTATTATTATACTTCTTCGTGTAACATTCCAAATACTTTAATTTTGCTTCTGTATCAAAGCTGTTTAAAAGATGGAATGAAAGTTGATTTTTCCCAAAAAGCCATTTATTAATTATTCCAAACGATACAAAAATACACCGCTTAAATAAAACAAAACAAAGTAAATTTACAAAAAAAAGGTTATACAAAAATTGCCAATATCACAACAACAAGTTAGTTAGTTTTTTTAGCAACAAAAACAAGTGAGGAAACAAAAGCTGGTATTTCAATCAAAAATAATAAAGTATATATTATAATATTAAAGTGCAAAAAAAGCATTGCTGATTTAAAAATAACCATAGTAAATAAATAAATTAAAGTCATTATTCATTCTCAATCATTCATTTTTTTAACACCAGCATGAGCCTTCATCCGTAACAATTTGTCGTGGCTTGATAGGTCCAACATCTTCAATTCGTCTAGTATCAGATGGTTTTTCAACTTCGATACCAGGTAAAGCTGAAGCAATACGACGAAATAATTGCTTAACATTATATCCAGCTTTTGCCGAAGTTTCAATAAACATTACATTAAGTTCTTTAGCCTTTCTTTCACCTTCTTCAGTTGAAACTTGTCGTTTATCAGCTAAATCGGTTTTATTTCCAACAAGCATAATAATTACATCTGATCCCCGTTCAGTTCGAACATCATCAATCCATTTTGATGTTTGATGGAAGGAATTCGCATCTATGAAAACGATAGTTATTTGTTTTTATAAGGAATGGGATTTTAAAAGTTTTGGAAGGAGATAAACGAATTCAGTTAATAACCTTATCGATTGCCTTCTTAAATTTTTTTTAGCAAAGATCCAACTAAAAGAGCTTTGAAGAAGCATGAAACAAACGCTCGTTAAATACAAGAATGCAAAAAAAGTTAAAGGAAGCAAATTTGCTAAAATTTCTTTCAAGGCTTTTTAGGATCGCGAAAAAAATCTCAAAGTAAAGCTTCCTTTCATCGAAAAATGAGAAACATGCACTACAAAAGAAGAAGAAAAAGCAAAGATGACGACATACTTGTAATATCATATACAACAACAGCAACAGTGGAATCCCGAATATATGAAGGAATTAGAGAGCGGAATCTTTCTTGACCTGCTGTATCCCATAATTGTAATCGAACCTGAATATTTGAACAAATTTAATAAAGTTTGATTGGTTGGAAAATTGCCAAGAAATATATGTAAGAAAAAAAAGGTTTGGATTGGATGGATAACTTTCAAACAAAAGGGTGAATTCACGAGGATAAATAACTTTCAAAAGTTATTACAACCGTTAATTCCAAATTTAATACTGAAAAATCTTTCAAACTCTTTTCTACGAAGATGAACGAGTACATCCACCATAAGAGCAAAGCAATTTCGATTTCAAGTTCAATCAAAGCAAAAAGAAAAAAAACTAACTGTTCGATCTTCAAGATACATGGTTTTAGACAAAAAATCTATTCCAATTGTTGCTTGATATGTATTATCAAAACTATCATACATAAATCGAGTAATTAATGAAGTTTTACCAACTAAAAAATTAAAACTATCAAATTAATATATTCCAAAAAAACTTAAGAATAATAATATTATTACCAGATTGTTCACCAAGAAAGACAAGTTTGAATTTTTTTAGCGGATTACCAAAATCAGATGCCATTATGCTGAAAATAAAAAATATGTTCTCTTAATCGAAGAAGATATGTATGAAGAAATGCACACGAGGTTTTGATTTTTTTTTGACGATGAAAGTCAAAAGTATTTTTTTGGTCAACAAAAGAAAGTCGTGGCTTTTTTTTCTTTCTATTTTGACTAAAGCAACCAACTAAAAGCAAACGAAGCAAGTCTTTGAAGATCAGGGTAATCGTTTTAGGAACATCAAATGGTCAGTGCAACCAACAACATCAGTGTTGTGATGGAAAATAATAATAAAAAATAGAGGAAAGAGTGAGAGGCAGGAAGAAGAAAAACGTCGTCGATGATGGAAACAAAAATAAAAAAAACGAGGCAAACTTTGATGGTTTTAGTTGCTGTTGCAATGATTGACTTTTTAATAAAAATTTTCATTGAATATTTATGATATAAAAAAAACCGTGAATGAATGAATCATCGCGTATTTCACAATTTTATCAATTGATGACTTTTTTGTTGCATGAAAAAAATGGAGAAAGAGAAACATCATCGCTTGAAGCGCTCCTTCAAACTCGACCCCTTCCTTACTCATCTTTCCCGCGTGCGTGTTAACCCATTTTTTATTATCAATTTTTTCTTTCAACTTTAATCAATGCTATGTTTAAAAAAATGCGTCTAATAGCAAAATTGATTTGCTTCTTCTTCCATCAACCGTCATTCATGGGTTAAAGTCCACTTCTCTTTCCTTTTTGTTTTGTCTCTTCTCTTTATTTCTTCTCGCCGTTCGAGTGTTTGTTGTTCATTCCATATTTTCATGTTGTCGAGAAAAAAAAATCAAGGGCACGCTTTGTGTAGTCTCTTTTTTTGAAGATGATGGTGATCGCTTTTATTTGCTTTTTCTTGAATGAATGAAAATTTGTGTGAGATTTAAAAAAAACCGTCGATTAAATTATTTTGTTTAGACACATATCTTTGGTGGACTTTGTTCCTCCTATTTTCAATTTTTCTGGACTTTGATCACTCAGTAGTGTTTCTTTTATTTTTTCATGATCAAAGTCTTTCTTTCCTAAAGTAAACCCATGTGGATAAGAAAAAAACGTGTACGTGGTCAAGTGCTTCCGATAAGAAGACCCGAAAAAATGCATCTTCGGTATATTTGATTGTGATAACTCCCAAATAATTTGATTTTAAAGTTTTTTTCAATTCAATGTTTGTCCTTTTTTCCTTGACCCTTTTCATTCCATCCATTTTATTGATAGAGAGACGTTTAATTTTTATTGGTACATAGGTTTTTTTACTTTTTTTGGAGAAAAAAATTTTTGTGTTGGAATTTTGCATAAAATCAAACTTTTTTCTTTCTCAAGGATTCGCGCCTTTTTTCTCTTTCGTGGATTTTTGCTTGCTTTCTTTTTCTCGCGTTTGTGGTTTGTTTGAAGTTTGTCAATTCTCAATGTTTTTTAGGCTCAAACAATGCTAACCTCAAAAATACTAACCCAAGCAACTTCGATTGTTGGAAGAAGAGCCTCATCATCTCTGAGTGGATTAAACTTTGGTATGTTTTATGGATGGATTCTTTTGTTATTCTTACACCTAATTTTTAGATCTCAGTGATGAGCTCGTTGAACTACAAAAAACAGCTCGAGAATTTGTCAAAAAAGAATTGATTCCAAATGCTGCACATTATGATAAGACAATGGAATATCCGTGGGACATTATTAAGAAAGCTCACGCTGCTGGTCTCCTTAATTCTCAAATACCTGAAAAATTTGGTGGTCCTGGACTTGATCTTGTTGCTGATGTTGTACTTGGTGAAACAGTAGGATATGGTTGCACTGGTATTGGAACAGCAATGATGGGAAATGATCTTGGTTCAGCTCCTCTTGTTATTGCTGCATCTGAAGAAATTCAAAAGAAGTTTCTTACACGATTAGTTGAAGAACCTATTATGTGTGCTTATGCTGTAACTGAACCTGGTGCTGGATCAGATGTTGCTGGTATCAAAACAAGAGCAGAAAAGAAAGGAGATGAATATATTGTAAATGGTTCAAAAATGTGGATTACTAATGGTGGTGTTGCTAGTTGGTATTTTTTATTGGCACGAACAGATTCTGATCCTAAAGCTCCAGCTGGTAAAGCATTTACTGCTTTTGCTGTTGATGCTGATACTCCTGGAATTATTAAAGGCAAAAAGGTCTGTTATGCTTCTTATTGATATTATGTTTGTGTACTTTTCTTATCACGTTTATTAACCTTCTGATTTTTTATAGGAAATTAATCTTGGTCAACGTTGCTCTGATACTCGTGGAATCACTTTTGAAGATGTTCGAATTCCAGCCTCACAAGTTGTTGGAGCTCATGGTGAAGGATTCAAAGTTGCAATGAAAACATTTGATAAAACTCGTCCACTTGTTGCTGCTTCAGCTGTTGGTCTTGCTGCTCGATGTCTTGATGAAGCTTCAAAATATGCTCTTGAACGAAAAACTTTTGGTACACCTATAGCAAATCACCAAGCTATTGCATTTATTCTTGCTGATATGGTTTCAAACATGGAATTAGCTCGTTTAATGACGTACAAATCTGCACAAGAAGTGGAACTTGGTCGCAGTGGATCGTATTATGCTTCAATAGCCAAAAGATTTGCTGCTGATACCGCTGTTGAAGCTGCATCAAATGCCATTCAAGTTTTTGGTGGAGCTGGATTCAACTCTGAATATCCTGTTGAGAAACTTTATCGTGATTCAAAAATCTTCCAAATTTATGAAGGTACATCACAAGTTCAACGTATGATTATCTCTCGTCAACTTCTTCAAAAGGTTAAAGATAATGGAACTTACTTTTTTGCTTAGATGATGGAAATCGTGATCGATGGATGGAAGGGTGGAAAAATTTGTATGGTAGAATTTATTTTTGTAAAATTGTAATTTTTGTATTATTAGTTCGATTTATTTTGTGAGAGATTTATTTATGTCATGTTTAAAAAAATAAAGGTATTAACTTATTATTTATTTTTGGAATGTATAAAGAGATCAGTTTTATCGTTCCACCAATCGCAATTATTACCAATGTGATGAAGAATGTAACCAAGTTCATGGAAGAAATCTCTTTCACTGTATTCCTAAAAGGGAGAAAAACGATATAAAATTATGAGTAATTGGATGGTGCAAATCCAACCTTATTCACTACTACAGCCATTTCTAAACCATTTTCTAATCGAACTAACATGGCTGCTGAACCTGGCATTCTTCCATCATGTTGCCATCCATTAAATCCCATAATATTTAACGACCATCCTAAGCCTGCAATGGGAGTCATTTTTTTTAGTTTGTTTTCTATTCTTCAAAGTTTTTGGATTTTTTACAAACAAAAAAATGTTTGCTTTCCTTTGAGTATCTTTTTGTTTTGTTTTTTTTGCTGCCTGCGCCTTTTCAGTTTTGGTGGCTGCCTTCAGTTCAACCAATAAGAAAGAGAGAGTGCAGGTCTCTCGCGGTCTGTTGCCCAAGCCTGCTTCATTTATTTTATTTTTATATTTGTGAGTAAAGGTTTTGGAAAAAGTTTATAACTTTGAAATCATACTTCACAGGATCTTTTCTGTAGTAGTAGTTTTCACATCGCTTTTTTTAAATCTGTGATCAGCAGATTCCGCGATGATCGAGCCATAGTGTGGTTCCTGGAGCGTGAAGCTCGTTAAATTATCCTTTGGGACGATTTGACGTTGATGATCGCTGATTACAACTTCGGTTGTGATCTAAGGGAGCTGCACTTGCTGAGCGGATAAGTGAAAACAATTAAATTTTGGATTAGCTTTCTTGTTGAAAAACAAGAAAAATATTTTTATATCAAAAAAGCAAAGAAGGAAAGAAATAATTTTTGTTTTGCGTTTGGTTACTTACCATACGTGTCATTTGAAGCTTTGGTTGCAATTGCCCATTCCTCAATACTTTCTTTACTGATGATATCTTCCTTTTCGTCAAATCCATCAAAATGTGACATAAATTGTAATAACTCTATTGGAGAAGCAATCCAACCGCCCCATGGTCCAATTCTTTCAGGACTCAGCATTTCATATGGATTAAATCCAACTTTATTTCCAGACATATAATATAAAACTTCTCGCCGACTCTTTTCACTCAATGATGGACGAGCCACTTGTATTTCACTTACACCAACTTCTTCCCAAATATATTTTTTTATAAAATCTTCATATGAAAGTCCAGATTTCTTTTCAATAATATAACCCAAAAGTTGATAACCAAAATTGGAATAAATCCATTTAGTTCCAGGTCTTTCAGTTAATGGAACATTTTCAAGAACATGTTCTATTAATTCTTTAGTGGATAGTTGAGGTTCAACCCAAGCTGAATCCGATTCTAAATTATTCCATCCTCCCGCAGTGTGTTCCAATAAATGCCTCACAGTTATATCGGTTATGTATTTGCCATAGCGATTCTTTTTAGTGAATTCCATTCCTAAAAAATAAATGGCAATCAAAAAATAAATTTTTTTTCTGAGATTTTGTATATCCATTTTTTGTGAGTTTTGCTACTTACCAAATAACGCAGTTCTTCCAAAAACATGATCATCCAGTTCAATTTTTTCTTGTTCAACTAAAATTAAAATTGCTGCAGCCGTGATGGGTTTTGAAACCGATCCAACTCTAAATTGATGATGTGGAGTTACTGGATCTTTTTTTCTTACATTTGCATAACCAAAACCTGCAGCAAATTTGAGTTCTTCTTTCTTTGAAATAGCAACCGATAATCCAGGAATATCCAAATCCCTCATAAAATATTCAACTCTTTTAGTTATAAAACTCAATTGTTCGGGTGTTAAAAGTTCTGGAGCGCCTTTAAGATATGTCACTGGAATGGTAGTTGTGTTGCTCCATATTTCTGGAGGATTTGGAAATCTCATCGAGTGGACATTCGACCAAAGAACCACATATTTAAGAGTATTTTCACTATCAAAAAAGTGTGAAATTTGTCGAGGTAATATTTCTGATCGATGAATTCGACGATACATTCTTTGTACATTTTCTCCAACTTCAATGGAATGTGATTTCCCTGGATTATATTCCCATATCGCTGTGCAAAGAACCACATGACCATTATTAAATACTCGAAATTGTGTGGCCACATAACCTTTAGCAGATAAATATTTATCTTTTGCAATGCATTCAGTTAAAGTTAAACCATAATATGCTTCATATGGATGTTTAGAAATTGTTGGTTTCATCCATACACCAACATATTGAGCTCGATTTTGAACTGAATAACCACAAAGTGAAATGAGTCGATAACCATCTCGTTCCATCAATCGACGTTGAACATCGGATTCTGGAGTGCCTGGGAACCAAATCTAAAAATTTTTTTGAGGGGTTTTTAATAAGGAAATTTTTTTAAAGAGATTATTAGTGAATGGTAGAAAATAATCGTAAAACCAAACATATCTAAAATTCGAAAAAGTCTTTAAAACTTTGAAAGATAAAAGTTTCTTCAATTTTTTTACCGAAAATCTGGCAGAGATAATGCTTCAATTTTAGTTTATTTATTTGGCAAAAGTTTAATTCAGTAAAATTTATGCAATAGAAAATCAAAATTTTAGAAGCTTTAATTTTTTTCTTAATACTTTTTGTTACAATTTTTTGGATGCTTTTTTTGTTTCGTATATTTTTCTGTTGTTGGTAAAGCTAACTTACTCGATGGCTTACACCTGGTATGCGTTCCCAATAAGTTGAAAATGTTACTTCTCCTCGACCATTATCTTGCCCACAAAGTTGAGTTAAACCAAGATTTAATTCTTCATTTTCTCTGAAACAATTCAATCAATCAATTTCTTACTTTTTACTTGTTTTTTTTATCATGCTCGATTAATTTTTTTTTGTTAACTTTAATCTTTTGTCTGCTTTAAACCTATTAATCCTTAATTTAAAAAGTCATCGTCGGAAACCTTCATTATTTTATTTATTTATTTACGCTTTTTTTTCCAATCAAAAAGTTTCAGGCAGAAAAGAAAAAAAGAAAGAAGCAACCCCGTTGCAATAATTTTTTTTATTTTTGACATTTCTCGCGCGAGCTAAATCGTTTTGCTTCCCTCTTTTTTTTTTTTGCTCGAGGTCCATTAGAATAGATTTAATTCATAGACGACTAAAACCCTTCATATTGGACATGAAAATAAAAAAAAATGATTTCTCGGTTTTTTTGTTGTTGCAATCAAAGATGAAAAAAAAATGCGGAAAAAAACTTGTCCATGTCAAAATTGTTCCGTAAAAAAAAGAAGAAAGAATCATTCAGTTTGTCATCGTTGTCGTCGTTTATCGACTGAATGAATGAATAAAAAAAATGTATTTGGAGGTTTAAGGAAATAAAATCCTTGTAAACATCCGGTTTATATTTAAAAAAAAGCAACAAATATTTTTATTAATCGATTTTAATAATATTTTTGTGAATCAGATGGAGGAGTTTTAGCTGATCTTGATGAGATCATCAAACAAAGTTATTGAACCATGAAGAAAAACTTTATGAAATATTAAAAACTTGAGTCAGAACTTTTTTTTGGCAAGAACTAATAAAATTGTATGACGGAGATAAAAAAAACATAGATCAAAAAAAGAAGCAAATGAAAATAGAATAATGCAACATTTTGAGAAATATTTTAGAAGTGAATAAAATTAATGTAAATAAAAAACCTTCCAATTTTGCTTTATTTTAAGCCTGAAAAATATTATTCGAAAAAGAGCTTTCCTAAAAATTGGTCTTTTTTACTTCACCAAATATGCCATTATTGGATGAGATAATTAAAGCATTGAATCCACAGTTTTTATCGAGTTTTAATAGAATAAAATTTAAAATGTTAAATGTGGAAAAATATTCAATCTTTCTTAATTTCGAAAAAAATGTTTCTTTTTAAAAAAAATATTTGAGATTTTTTACAGAAAAAGGCAGTAGAAAACAGAGTTGTCGATTATTGGCATGTCATCAAAGTAAGACTAAGATGTCATCAAAACTTTTTGAATTAGCATGTTCTTAATTTTTTTTAAATGTAAATGTAAATGTAATAGATTAAATTGAGATCTATAATAATTAGTAGGCAGAAAAAAATCACAGAAAATATGCTAATTGGATGACAATCGATCATCGAATGTCATCTAATTTTGAACATCGAAAATCTGATGACATTCGATGATCGATTGTCATCCAATTAGCATATTTTCTGTGATTTTTTTCTGCCTACTAATTATTATAGATCTCAATTTAATCTATTACATTTACATTTACATTTAAAAAAAATTAAGAACATGCTAATTCAAAAAGTTTTGATGACATCTTAGTCTTACTTTGATGACATGCCAATAATCGACAACTCTGGTAGAAAACAATAAACATACCTAACAGTTTTAATTAATTCTTGATACGTATAAGGATTGGGTTTTAAAAATACTGGTCCTTCATATTTATGCATAATAGCGTAATAATAAATTTGTTGTAAGCGATAATAATATCCCATAGACACAAGTCTGCCTCCATAAACCAAACTTATCGCTAAAACATTATCTATCGATGTTTCATTTCCAGTTGCCATAACCCAATCTTGTTCATTTGGAGCTGGAGGATGGACAACCTAAAATACAACTTCTTTTTTAGTGACTTAAAGTCTAAGGGCGAATATTTTTTAGTTTACTTGTAAATCATCCTTCAAAGCTGAAGAATCAAATAATGGCATCGTTGGATCTTCACTTCCCATATATATGGATGGAGGTTGTTGTGGTGGCTGAGAAGGTGGAGGAGGAGTAGTTGAAATAAGTTTCATTGGTGGTGGAGCAATGGTTGGTGGATTGGGTCGATGGACTAATGTTGGAGGCGTTCCACCCGCTGCAATATATGATGAAGCATCTCGATAATTTATTTGTAACATTCCTATTTGTTGTTGTAATTGTAGTTGTTGTTCTTTAGGTTTGGATTTAGAAATAACAAAATTTAAATTAAATAATAATAATAGTAATATCAAAAATGCTGGATAATAATAAAATGCTTTCATCGTAAAATTGTAAAATATAAAATTTTTCTTGTTGAACCACAAAGAAAAGAAATACAGTACTTTGGTAAAAAATTTGCAAAAGCTAATAACTTCCGCTTTTTTACCCTTTTTTTCTTCCTCTCTTCTTCTTCCGTTTTTTACAGACACCACCTAAAATATTTTAATAAAATATTTTTCCAGGAAGAAAAAAAGTCAACAAGACAAAAATAATAATACTATATTGCTTCCAATACAAACCCATTTGTGTGTGTTTAAACAACACTCAAATAAAAAAACAAACACGCCCCTCCTTTTTAGAATTGACTGGTCAATGAGTTTCTCTCCATTTTTTTTTCAGTGAAGTAAAGAGTGGACACCTTCCTGTTGCAGCTGCATTAAAAAAAATGATGTTGCAAAGCACAACAAAAAAATACATAGCTGCTTGCTTTGCTTGAAGGTGAGAAAGAAGAATTTTTTTCTTTCTTGATTTAAACTTTTTTTTTCGAATCAAATCAAAGCGATCAAAAAAACTGAATCTTTTATTTTCATGTTTGCACAGGCAAAAAAGCATTCCATTAGGGTTTTGGTTGACCGACAGAAAAAGAGAGGTAGTTTTTTGAGATAAAATGCAAATCATCTTCGTCTATGATGAATCTATCTATCTATCAAATAAGGAAGGAAGGAACTCTTCTTTGATGGATGGATTCTCGAGGAAGAATATGGAATCGGGAAATGACAAAACTGTTTAAAAAATATTTTTGAGTTCTTAGCTATGAATAATCAACTAAGAAATTGTGTTTGCTTTTTTATTAAATTTTAAATATTTATTATATGTTAATATTATGTCGAGAAAAAAGACATGAAGCCTTTATAAAATTATTTTTATATACGGAACTGCTTTTTTTAAATTTACACTTTTTACAAAAACTTAATAAATATTAGAAATTACAAATTATCATCATTATCATAATTTTGAATAAATCCATTATTTTCTTCAATCAAAGATGCATAACTTCGAGTTCTTTTTTTATTTTTATAATAAATTATTCCTCCCGTTGTAATTGTAGCAACTACCATTAAAATAACAAAAAGAATTAAAATGCTTGAACTTGAGAAATTATTGGATTCAGTTCCAAGATTTGAAAATCCATTATTTTGTAATGAAGGGTCATCATCGCCTTTTAGTGGAGCCAAGGTTGAGTTTAATAAACTAGGTGGGCTGAATTTTGCCGCATATTTCTAAAAATGCCAAAAAGGCTTTGCATTTGATACAAAAAACTCTAATAAACACCTTACTTTCGTGATATCATTTTCTATCTTTTCATAAGTTTTATTTAACCACGTATCCAAAATTTGGTTTTCAATGACTGCATTTGCTTTCTCGTCATTTGATGCAGTTTTAAGAAGAGTAGTATTTTGTTTTGTAGCATTCATAAATATTTCTTCAATGGGTTGCTTTACAACCAATGTATCATTGACATAAATATAAACCATGCTTTCAGTGGCGTTATTTATAATTGCTGAAATATCTTCAAATGGCGGCCGTTTTATTTTATTATTTTCATAACGATTAAAGGCTTCAGGACGAACACAATAATAAAGTTCACAATGTTCCATAACTGTTATCAAATGTTGGCTATATCCATCTTCACATCGCTGAACTTGCAATTCACATGAAAAGAAGCCGCCGAAATCCACTTGAGCTAAGTGGCCAAGTTGATAATCTCGACTAAGGCATACTGTTACATCATAGCCCATACGATGTGACTAAAAATTTTTACTAAATAAGCTGTGAAAAATTAGAGATGTACTCGCAATGTAAATTTAAAATATTATAAGTGGCCAAAATATTGAAAATTTGGAAGAAAAAGAAAAAATAAATTGTGAATATTTTTCCTCACTTTTGGACTTTTAATAATTTAATAAAATTTTTTACCAAGTAATGTTCCGGGCATGATGGTGACCCGGTAAAAGGGTTTTCTTGTCCTTCTTTGTACAAGCCGCCAAACATATAACCAAAATCTTCTTTTAAAGGAACATCGAGCTTTGCCTTGCACCAAAATATTTTTATCTCGATAAGTCGTTTCCATAAAACATCCGTGCATATAGTGCTACAGCCTTCTGAACCAAAAAAACTTGAACATTTTTGATAACATTTTGGTTTGGCTTCGTCTGGAAACTCATGCCGCATCTCATAAAGAAACACTGAATCAAAGCCCTCAGGACATTCCATTTTACTAGTAATTCCATTGGCTTGGGTAAACCCGTCACAAAGATTGGCAGAATACCAATGACGACTTTCCCTAAAATTTTTATTATAAAATTGAGAGTAAATATATATAGTTACCCCATCCAACCATTTTTATGAGTTGTCATTAATGGTTTGCAAGTTTGATAAAAACCGCCAAAGGTGTAATTATTAAAAGGCGTTTCACAATTACCATCATCAAAATTAGCCTGAAAATGCGATGGAATTATTGAATAATAAGATTTTTTTAAATAATACTTGATAAAGAAAATTTGAAGCAGTGGAGTTTGTACACCCTCCAACAGTGTTTTTTGTGTAATAAAGCTCTGTCGCATTTTTAAAGAGTTCCCTAATAGTATTGAGTCTCGTTGGATTTATTTTAGTAAATTGGTTTTCATTTAATACACTATATAAAGGAACACCGCTTACATCCAATGCAACTATGTCATCGACTGCCATTTTAACCTAAAAAAATATTTATTTATTTTAAATTGGGATTGTAATTTCTCAAACTTACTCTTTCTGCTGGTTTCGCTTCACTAAAAGTTTGAGCAAGAAGTCGATTAACTGTAGGGCCACCTAAAGTATTAATTTGAGCATGTCGGATCGCTTTTGATAAAGTTTCATTTATCCTCTTATCTGTTGAATATGAATAACTGGCACTCATTGAACCACCGAAGAGACTACCCGTAAAGCTTCCAGCTACTGCTGCTTTATATTCCGAGATGGATTCGGTCTGGGAGCTTATAACACCTGATTGAATATATACTTCATTTTCGATTTTAGCCCCAACTTCAACTTTTGTTAAAACGTGAGTACCAAAATCACGGATAACTGTCTCTGCAAGATATCGAGCGCGTCGAGTTAAATTTTGATTTAATGCTGTGTTGATAGATTGTATAGCTTCTAAAAGAAGAAAAGCGAATTAAAACTAATATTATGAAATTATACCAATAAACAAAGGATGCAATGGCGGCCGTGGTTGAATAATCAAAGTATATGCATGATAATTCATTTGCGTATGAAACATCGATGATTTTTCTTCAACCATTTTTTCCTTTGTTTCTTGATATTTTTGACTATATGATCCTGATATGCTCCATAAACCTCCATATCCTGCTGATCCCTCAACATTTATAGTTTCAGTTGTTTGTTCAAAAGCATCCTTGAAACTTTCATGAAAGTCAGCAACTTGGTCTAACTTAATTCGCTTTATAGGTAAAACTTGCATATGATCAGGAATTAAAAAATCTCCATCGGGTGTAGTGCGACATTGGGAAAAGGTGTTATCAAATACCACGGACATAGGAACATTCATTAAGTTATCCCATCCAACTCCAACTCGACCATCCAATGATGGAACAAGAGTAGTTCGGCGTATAACATCAAAACTGCAATGAGCTGTTGAACGATTATATGAATCATCAGCGGTGAAGCATATCCCAAAAAATCCAAGTAAGATTAGCTGAAGCAAAAAATAATTAATACTTTAATTTTGTTAAAAAATACTCACCAATTTTAAAGGCAACATTTAAAAAATCTGTCAAATATGGAAGCAAACAAAAAAGTGGAATGACTGCAGCAAGGAATTTTTGTTTACAGAAAACATGCATCGCTGCTCTTATCAAAACTTATTTGTTTGTTTCATTTGATTATTATATTATCAATCAAAACTTTTAACATGCTTTAATATCTTGTTGCGAAATAAGCACAAAAAACATTAATCTTTTCATCAAACTATTTAAAGATTACCTCTCTTTAATTTAATTAAAATAATAATATTGATCATGCTCCCGAGGTTTAATCAATTATGATCAAAATATTAAATTCTTCTCAAATAAGTACTTTTTTTATTGTTGGAAAAATGGATCGATTTGTTATCAACGAAGATAAAGCATTTTTATTACTCATTTTTGAAAGAGAAAGACATACGATAAAAACAAAGAAAAATTTATCAACAAAGTTGTGCTCTTTTTTTATTTATGTAAGGCGCATAATTTGATTTTTTAAAACTTTGTTTTTATTTTCTTTATAAAGCTATGAAATTTTTGATTAGGAATTTTACAAAAGTCACAAATATTTTTTTTACAATGTGTTTAAAATTAATAATAATTACAAATTATCATTATCATAATTTTGAATAAATCCATTGTTTTCTTCTATCAATGAAGCATAACTTCGAGTTCTTTTTTTATTTTTATAATAAATTATTCCTCCTGTTGTAATTGTAGCAACAACCATTAAAATGCCAAAAAGAATTAAAATGTTTGAACTCGAAAATGATGAGGTGGAAGAAGATGAAGATGGGGTTTGTGGTTTTTGAGGCGGCATTAAGTTATGCAAAAATGGATTTGATGAATCCAATTTGGGTGGAGCCAAAGTTGGAAGTATTAATTCTGAACGATTCATGGTTGCTCCATATTGCTAAAAAAAAGTCTGTTAAGTTAGGATTATTTTTGGACTTTTTTTTCAAACCTCTTCAAGTTTTTTATCAATCATCGCATCCGTGTTTGTTAACCACATATTTAATGCTTGATCTTCATGCAAAGCGTTAACTCCAATTTGTTGTTTGCCACCATTTTTCTTTAACATTTCATTTGAAACATTAGTTAAAATTTCTTTAAATGATGCTTTTAAAACAAGTTGTCCATCAATATAATAATATACTGAACTTTCTGTATCATTACTGGTTAAAGCTGTAACATCCTCGAATGGCGGGCGTTGAATTAAATTATCTTCAATTCGATCAAAAGTTCCCAAACGAATACAATAATATATTTCGCAGCCATCAAGCACGGTCATTAAATGTTGACTATAACCATTTTCACATTGTTTAATTGCGGATTGACAAGAAAAAAATCCAGCAAATTTAACTTCAAACATTGAATCAAGTTCATAATCTCGACTAAGGCATATACCCACATCAAAACTCAAATGGATGGTCTAGAAAATGAAGGTTTTAAAGTTGTGGGTTTTATAACTAAAGAAGTTTTAACCGGAAATGTCACAAAGAAAAGTTTTTTCTTGCCGATTAAAAATAGTTTTAATTTTTATAAAATTACTTACTTGATAATGCCCCGGACAACTCATACCTCCAGTAAATGGATTCGGTAAAGTATTAGTAAATAATCCACCAAACATATATCCTTGATTAAGTGGAATTGAAACCCCTCGCTTAGCTTTACACCAATGTGATACAATTCGAGCTTTTTCTTGATGAACTATATCTCGACATTTTGAATTACAACATTTTGCAACAATCCAACAAATATGACATAGACGATGACAAACATGTTCAGTCCAATCAGGAAATTGGTGAATGATATCAAAAATTTGAACGGGTTCAAAATCTGGTGGACACGTAAATCCTCCGGTATGTCCATTAGATTGAACCAAACCTTCGCAACGTTTAGGATTGGACATAATTCCTTCCACTTCAGAAAGTGGAGTGCAAGTTTGAAATAATCCACCAAAGGTATAATTATTAAATGGTTTCAAACAATTTCCATCATCGGAATTGGCCTAAAAAAATTGTATACTTGGAGACTTTTGAAAATAGCGGGAAATAAGCGCTAATTTAAGTTTTTTTGTTTATTAATAAATTTAGTCTCTCAAAAATGAAAGCAGTAAACTAAACGTTTCTGAATTAAAAAAATTATGTAAAAGTCAAAAAAAAAAATAGTAGTTGCTTACGTTATAATTGAAATTGGGCGCAGTTTGAGTCATACATCCTGGATGAAGGTTCTTTTTATAATACAATTCGGTAGCATTTTTTAATAAAAGTCGGATGGTATCTATTCGAGTTGGATTGATTTGTGATAATTGATGTTCGCTTATGAGATCATACAATGGCATGCCATGAACATTAAGGGCAACTAAATCATCCACCGTGAATTTGATCTAAAGAAACAACTTTATTTTTTTGCCTTTTTTGATCCATTTTTTAAGTTTTAAACTAAATTACCTGTTCAGAACCTTTAGCACCAGCAAAAGTTTCAGCTAATAATCGATTAACCGTGGGTCCACCATAAGTTTTAATATGCGAATGCTTGGTGGCCTTTTTTAAAGTTTCATTAGTTTTTTGATCCATTGAATATTCAATTCCCATAGATCCACCAAAAATATTATTTAAAAAGCTTCCAGACATGGCCATTTTATATTGAGACATAAATTCATCTTTTAAATTTATAACGCTTGATTCAACATAATCTTCTTCTTCTATTTTAGCGCCCGCTTCAACTTTCGATAAAACATGTGTGCCATAATCGCGAATTATGGTTTCAGCAATATATCGAGCTCGACGGGTTAAATTTTTTTCTAATGCTGCATCGATTGCAAGTAGGCGGGCTAAAAGTAAAGTTTAGTAGCATAAATAATTTTTTGAGGGAAAAATGTTATTTTTCTAAAACCTGTTGGAGACTCGCCGTAACATCTCTAGCTAAAATCTTTTTGCAAAACTTTTCTCGTTTTTAGATTCGATGTAACACTTTTTTTACCGAAAATAAATTTCTTTAAAATCTTTTTTTTATTCAAATTTTTTCGAGTTTAGTATTCATCGATTTTATTTTTTCTAATCATTTATCTTTTTTCTTTTGGGTTTATCACTCAATTAAAAAGAATGCTTTTGTTGCAGATTGTTTTTCCTTATCTCTTTTTTGGTTTTTTTTGACACTCATCAAAAAAACCAAAACACAGTCATACCTTCCACATTTTTTAAACTCAAACAAGTAACAAGCGATTACTCACCTTTAAAAGATGGATGCAATTCTGAATCAGGTTGAGCAATCAAAGTATAAGCATGATAATTTAATTTTGTATGAAACATCGATGATTTTTCTGTTACCATTTTTTGTTTAGTTGTTTGATATTTTGAGCTGAATGATCCACCAATTTTCCACGAACCATCCAAAGCTCCACCGTGGGCTTCCACGTTTATTGAAAAAGTTGTTTGGTCAAATGCATCTTTAAAATGTTCATAATATTCCGCGGTTCGATCCAAATCAATTTGTTTGATGGGTAAAATTTGTAAATGATTTGGAACTAAAAAATCTCCATCTGGGGTTGTTCGACATTCAGAAAAACTATTAGCATAAATCATGGATAATGGAACATTCATTAAATTATCCCATCCAACTCCAACTAAACCATCTAAAGCTGGAACAAGGGTTTTACGTTGTAAAACTTCAAAACTGCATTTTGATTTAGATAAATTATATGAATCATCATTAGTTTTGTTTTCACATAAACAAAAATTTATAAAAAATGCGGCAAAAGAAATAATCTAAAAAAAGATATAACAAAATTATTAGTTTAAAAATTTATCAGCCAAATTCAAGTTTAAAAATTTCACGATCAAAGACTTTTATTTATTTCTACCAATTTTTTTCATAACCAAAAAAATTTACTTACCAATTTAAAAATAAAAAACATATTTTCTAAATATCTTTTCGGTTTATAGCAACAAAAACAATAAAAAGATAAGTGAATTAAAATAAAAGAGAAGCATGAAAAGCGATAAGCTTTTTATATGAGTTCTTTTTTATTCTTGTTAGTGGAAAGCTTAAACATTACACACTAAAAAGCGCGATGATGATGATACACTTTTCTTACTTCTTCTTATCAACAACAAAAAAATATATGTATGTATTTGTTTTTCATCTTTTTCTTTTTTCTTTGGTATGATTCACCACCATTCAACCACCACTTTTTGACCGGTGCTATTTTATTTTTATCTATCAATAATTTTTTAAATCATGAAAAAAAGCATTTAATAAATCCATCTTTGAAGTCTTAAATAAAAATGGTTTTCGCGCTTTAAAAACCCAAAAAAATAAAATAAAGCAAAACCTTGAATATATGATTCCAAGATTTTTGGATGAAACAAGATTAAAAGAATATTTTCTTTCAGAAATGAAATTTGACTAAATAATAATTAAGTTATAACCATTTTCCATTTTTTTCGACAAATTCCCAACAACAAGATTCGTCTTTAGCTGGAGCTCTCGATCCATAAACATTAGAAATAGACGATGACAAGAATATTGAGTGATCGATGAAACCAAAAACAAAAAAACATAATTATTTATTAAACTGTAGCATAATCAACTAAAAAAGGTAAAATAAATTTTGAGGTCAAAAAATAACTCCAAGACATAATCACAAAATTTTTATTATTTTCTTTCATTGTTTTGTATTTTAAACTATAAAACACTTTTTTTGTTTTCCACAATCACCATTATTCAAAGTTCAAATAGTTAACACATCTCCTTTTTCATCCTCGTTTATATTTTATTTTGGGACTCCACAAATTTGTTTCGCAAAAAAATAAAAAAATTATGACATTGTTGTTGATGCTGCATCGTTTCATATTCATTAGCATAAGCCTTTTTTCGATTTTGATTTTGTCACTTTTTTTGTTTGGTTGGAGTCCTGTTTGATTTTCGTTATCAATGAAGTTTTGAAGGTTCAAAAAAGTGGGGTTGATCACATATCAAATTTCATACATTCAACATAAATGGTTTCATATGAGGGAGATTTATTCTATTTTGCATATTGATATAAGTAGGGCGATGGAATGGTTAAAAAATTATCAAAAAACTAAAACTAAGTTTGTTTTAGTTTTTCTCTGACTTTCAAAAGTTTTCATTTCAATTCATTCCTATTTTTTCCATTTTTTCATTGCTCTTTTAATTTTTAATTTTTAAATGATGGCTTCGGAAGATAAATCACCCATCATTATTTCGGTTGTTAGCACGGTAGATGCTGAAATTCAATGTCGTCGAAATCAAACAAATTGCGGGCATAAAACTCGTTTCATTGTATTAGTTCAAGGTGCTTTATTCCTTGCAATTATTATGGCTTCTGTAGTTTGTTGGAATCCAGCGATGATAGTTTTAATTGATGTTACTACTTCACCAATTTATGATCCAACTAAAAATCAAACTGCTGAAGATTTTAATAGTCCTAATCTCCCTATAGCTGATCGACGAATTGCATATTCAACCATGGAAAAATCCACTTTATTTGCAGGTATTTTTGTTGGAGCTCTAGCTGGTGTAGTTCCTTTAAATATGTTATTATCTAAATTTGGTACCCATAAAATTATGATTGGTATTGGAATTGTATCAGTTTTAACTACCGCGTTTACTCCTTTAGCTGCTGCATGGAATTTTAAAATATTACTTGCAGTTCGAATAATTCAAGGTACAACTTTATCCAATCCTTTCCCAGTTATTGGATCCATTACTAATACTTGGTCATCTCTTAAAGAATCTGGTTTATTCGTTAGTTTACTCACGGGTTATATTCAACTTTCGGCAATTTTTACTATGCCTGTTTCTGGTGCTGCAGCTACAACCATTGGTTGGGACTCTGTGTTTTATATTCACGCGATCGTTGGAGCTCTTCTTTGCGCTCTTTGGGGATATAATTTTCGTGATGAACCATCTCAACATCCATTTGTTTCGGATAAAGAATTTCGAAAAATTTCTGATGGTCGTGGAATTCGTCCAACTACAAAGGTTTCACCTCCATATAAAAAGATTTTCACGTATATTCCAATTTGGGCTGTATGGATTGCAACGGCCGCAAATTTTTTAGTTGCTCAATTTGCAATTACTTATATGCCTATGTATTTTGTTTATGTATGTAAATTACCTGTAAGTACTGCATCGTTTATTTCTGCTGTACCTCTTATTCTTCAATTTATTTTTAAATGTTTTACTGGAACCATTTCTGATCGATTATCAAGCATTTCGGAAGTTACTAAAGTTAGTTTTAAGAAAGCAAAATGTTTTTCAACTTACTTACATATGCATTTTTTTAGATGCGATTTTTTAATACTCTCGCATTTTGGGGCTGTGGCTTCCTCCTTATTCTTTGCGGTTTACTTCCTTCATCCAATACTTTTGTTTCTGTTATTCTCATAATTATTCCGATCTCATTACTTGGCTTTAATGCTGGCGGGTTTACTAAAGGCACTGTACTTGTTGCAAAGCAACATAGTCCTACGGTAATGGCTGTAATGCAAGTAAGTCCAACACACACACCTTCCAAAGCCATTTCTAATCCTTACAAATTTCTAGGTTATCTTATGCCTTTCCCTTTTTACTGGCTCTTTTCTTGTTCCTGGATTAACTCCTAAAGGAACTCATGATCAATATGCAATTGTATTTTATATTTATGCAGCATGTTTAATTATTTCAAATATTATTTTTTGTGTATTTTGTTCGGGTGAAGCTGCACCATGGACTCAACCAACTAATGTTTCTCAAATTATTTCTAACCTCCCTGCAATTATTCCTTCGCTTAAAATTAGTGATGCTAAAGTTTCTGCTGTTGCTGTATTAGATGTGTAAATTCATTACTCGGCTTTCTTTACTTTTGTTTATACCGGTATTTTTTTTGTTCACCATCATCATTCTCATTAAAATTGGATCCTAATTTGTGGCATAAAAGTAAAAAAACAATAAATGTAAAAAGAAAATTTTATTTAAAGAAAAAATTGCAAAACAACATGAAAACAAACAATCAAATTAAGATTTAGTAATAACATTATAAAAAGTGTTTTCAAAAACTTTTTTGGCAAAGTCATTATCAAGGTTATCGAAATCTTTAACATAAACACCATTTTTGCTGCAATCGACCAAGAAATTCATACATTTTTGCTGAAGTTTTATAGCATTTGAGATAAGCGAAGAATTTGCAAGACGACAGACGTTTGATGTTGAGATATCATCAATCAAGGAAGATTCAGTTGCATCCTAAAAAAGATTTCGTTAACAAAAGTATTAGCTTTAAAAGGCAGACCTTGAGATTCAATATTTCATATTTGTCAAAAAATTGAATAACTTCTGATTTTTCTTTTACAGTCAAACTTGAAATCTTGCGATTATAACACAATTGCAGAGCAACGTCGACAGTTTCATAAGAAATATCAGTGATTTCCATTCGATTTTCGATTGCTTCTATCATACCAGAATTGAACATTGCATCAAAAGCAGGAGATCTAACAGCGAGGAGACATTTATGAGCCTAAAGACAAAACTCAACATAAGAATCAAAAAAGAGAAAATAAACTTACCTGAAGGATGTTTCCATCAACAAGAATAGTAAAGTCCTTATCACCACGATTCCACAACGCCTTTCCAACATCATTATCTTCCCATTGCTTATCAGCAGATTTTATTTCTTCTTGAACGCTCACAGTTCCTTGACATTTAAGAGAGAGTTTTCCATCAACGATATACTTTTGTTCAGGATCAAATAGTTCTTCAGTGGTGCAAAGAGTTTCTCCATACATTGATGGTTCTATGTCCTCATAATCTTTTTCTTCACTAACAAAGCCAACAGATTCAACGATAAATTTGAAGTTAGAGTTGATTTTCTTTTCGTTTTCAAGTTGCACATTCAAAAAAATTGATACTTTTCCACGAGATTCTTCATCATCTCCATTGGGATAAATTTCAAGAAAATATTTGACACCTGGAATATTTGAAGCATCGAAGAGTTCTGTTGTCAAAAATTCACCTTCCGAATTTTTCATATGAACCAATTTTGATTCTTCAATTTCCCATTTGATCGCAAAAGGACATTCAATTCTCTAAAAAACAATTCGATTTGTTTGGAACAAGTTAAAAAGAAAAACTTACTAAAGTTGATTGATGCTTTGAAGTTTTTGAATCCATTTTAACCACTAATGAATGAATAGCTCTAAAAACGGTTTGTTAGAATAAATACACTTTAAAAACGGATAAATAAATTTTATTAGAATGTGGAGAATCGAAACATGTGTAAATTTAAAAGAAGGCACAGTTTTAGCTTTGTAACAAAAACTAATGAAGCTTCCAAAGAAAAAAACGATATTCGTGTTGAAAAACACATGAAAAGCGCGGTTTTTTTGAATGGAGTTTTCTGATGATAGTTCTAAATAGTTTTTAGAAGTATCTCATATTTATAACCCAAATGAAGTAACTCATTCAATATTTTTATTAGTACATAATAGATGGTTTGAATTGTAATCCATTCGATTCATGTGGCATGAAAACCGGGACAATGAAAGACAATTTGAAGAATGAGGCTCTGCAATTTTTGCGACTGAAAAATGAAACTAACGAATTTTTCAACAAGCATCATTTCTTTCAAGTTTCGAATATTACAAATAATAAAGTTGATGATTATCAACAAAATATATTTTCAGCTTGTTTATTTATGCTTTTACCAAAAAATTTTGTTGCAGATGATACCATTCAAGCAAAAATACCATAATTTCGTTATCAACAACCAAGTAAATATTACAACAAAAGTAAACGATTATGTTCCTTTGATTCACGTACTTTCAATGTTCATGATCTTCACTGACAATCTTACTGAATTGTAAACAAAGCAATTGCCTTTATGTCGTTTGTATGTTTGAAAACAACCTAAAATCATCGTGAAATCAAAAGAAAAACAGAGACACGACTAAAATAAATAAAGAAGTACAAAAAAAGTGCAAAAAGTTTGTTTTGGTTAATACTTTTTATTTCTTACATACAATATTACAGTTTAATTTTACAAATACATAAAAATTTACGTTAATTTAACAGATTATTTCTTTGGAGCTATTGTGGCGTTAATTTTGTCTTCAATATTTTGCGGATTAACGAGTCGAGGCTTCCTTCCTTCAGAATAGTTAATTCGAGGCTCTAAAAAACAAGGTTTAAAATGTTTATATCAAAGCAAAAGATAAAACTTACGACTAGCAAGCCTTACTGATCGTCGAACAGGTTGTTTGGTAGCTGGATTAGCACTTTGAGATTCAGATCGTTTGGTAGATTTCGTTTGTTGACGTTTTTGTGTCGCTTCACTTGATGCATCTGTTGCTTTCTTAAGAGCAGGAGGGAATGGAGTTTTAGACCGTTTCTTTTGACCAGCTTTTATTGGTGCTTCACCGATATCGATTGAATCCACTTCTTTATTGCTTCGATGATGTTGCATGGTGACAGTTTCAGCAGTTTTCACTATTGACTTGGCCGGTTGACGTTTTCTTGTTCCTTTGTTTGAAGCTTCTTTTGCATTTTTAGTCGCAGGTTGAAGATCCACAGCTTGATCAAGTTCCATAGGCGCTTCACCGATATCCTTTGAATCCACTTCTTTCTTGTTTCGAAGACGTTGCTTGGTGACAGTTTCCACAGGTTTGACTTTTGACTTGGCCGGTTGACGTTTTGGTGTTTCTTTGTTTGAAGCTTCTTTTGTCTTTTTAGTCGCAAGTGGAATATCCTCAGCTTCATCAAGTTCCATAAGTGCTTCATTTTTTTCTTTTTGATTCAAAGCTTCGTCACTTTCTTCTTCGCAACTATCTTCACAGCTTTCACCAGGTTCAGGTAAACCATAATAAGCAGCAATTTGATGAGGTTGTAAAGGATACTAAAAAGAATGAAAGTTAAATTTAGAAAGATGTTACAAAGAAAACTCACTCTTTTGACGCTTGTCAATAATCTTCTTTTAGCTCTTTTCTCAGCCAACAATTTCTCCATATCAATCACGATTGGTTTAAAAATAATTGGAGTCATATTAAAACAATAGAACCAAGAAATTCACTTCTTTTTCAAAGTTGAAGATGGAAGACGAAAAAAAAGTGAAGAAGACAATCTTGTTTTTTTCGTTTACAAAAAAATGGACAAAACAGCGAGCGATCTAACAATGTTGGCAAATTGTTCTTAAAATTGCTTCATTTTAGGTTAGCGAGCAAATATCTTTGCTTCAAACTTGGAATAACGATGATCTTTTTGCATCTTCTGCTAACCATAATTTTATTTTAATGTGTCCATCATTTCCTTTTTTTAAAATTATGTAACTAATTCAATCGAAAATTTGACGTGTTCTTTGTTTATGTTTGTTGTTGGTGGCGTCGATTAAATTTAAGATTTTCGATAATTTTGCAATTATTTTTTTTGTTTGAAATAATTTATTTATAAACTGCAAAATCAGAGTTTTTTTTATAACAAAATTGGAAAATAAAAATTCCATAACACCGAAGAATATGAAAGTTTCATGAGATAGAATTTTTTTTTATGATTTGATAGTTTTGAAAAATGATTTTTTTAGGATTTTAAAAGCAAAATCTTTATCAAGGATATCGAAATCAACGATGGCATTTTCTTTTATGCTTTCAAATATAAATTCAGCACATTTTTCTTCAAGCTTTGTTAAACCATTTTCAATGGATAAATTTGCGAGGCGACAAACTGTTGTAACAGAAACATCTTCAAGTAATGAATCTTCGATGGAAGTCTAAAACACAAAACAAAAATAATCATAAAATTATCTGAAGGTTGGATTTCAATGGGTTCTCCATCAAAAATGAATTCCTAGCAGCTGAATAAAGGAAAACACAAAAAAAATATAGCTTACTTTAACTTTTTGAATATCATATTTATCCAAAAAATCAAGAAGTAAAATTTTTTCATCCAAAGTCAAAGTAGAAACTTTTCGATTATAACAAAGTTCCATGGCAATTTTAACGACTTCAAAATTAAAATCAGTGATTTTAACTTTATTTTCAATTGCTTCTTTCATTCCAGATTTAAACATTCGATCAAATACAGGTGAACGAGCAGCAAGAATATCTTTATGAACCTACAAAAAAAAAATGAGGATGGCTTGAAAAAAAGTTTTTGTTTACTTCGATTTCATTAACTTCAACTTCGATAATAAAATCTTTATTATCATCCTTTTTCCACATTTGATATCCTAAATCATTATGACACCATTTAGCTTCTTCGTCAATTGGATCTTTTTCAAAACTGAATATTCCTTCACATTTAATTGTAAGTTTTTTATCAACAATAAATTTTTGAGAAGGGAGAAAAAGTGAATTCGTTGTACATAAACTTGTACCCCAACCACGTGGATCTATGCCATTTAATTCAAATTGATAATTTGCTGATTCAACGGAATATGTATACTTTGCTTTAGCATTTTTCATATTTCCAAGTTCCGTAATAGATAAGAAAAGCCCAACGCGTCCTCGTCGATCATTGGTATCCCCATTAGGATAAATTGTAAGATTATATTTCACGCGTGGGATAGTTGAAGCTTCAAAAATTGGAGATTTGATAAATCCATTAATGGAATTTTTAAATTTTTCTAATTCATATTCAGGGATTTCCCATTTCAAGAAAAATGGATATTTAATTATTTCCTTAAATTTAAATCCCATTCGTTCTTTTATTCATGTTTTTTAGAAATAAGTGTTTCAAAACTTACCATAACTTCTATAGCTTCCATGGAAGGATTAACTTCTTCTTGTCGTTCAGCAGCAGCCATAATAATTTTTAGTTTGTGAAAAAAAATATAGTAACAAGCGGCGGTTGGGATAAATTTAACTAACGAGTGAACAAAAAAAGTTAAACTATGGAAGTATGTACTTTGTTATTGTTTTCGTAAATTTATAGCCAAAAATAAAAACAATAACAGCGACCTATGGCTAAAAGCAATCAAATAAAGACAATAAAGCAAGAATGTTCTGGGGAAAAAATTTTTTTCCTTAAAAGTTTTTACTTTTGTTGCTCTACTTTTTTAGCCTTTAAAAAACTTTGCATAATCAAAAACCTTTTATTATTATTATAAATCATAAAGAAATAAAATACATAAAAGATAAATAGACAAAAATACATTAAGTTTTAGTTACATGGTGAAAAGTATCTTTAAGGACTTTGAAAGCAAAATCTTTGACAAGAAGTTCAAATTCATCAATAGTTCGATTCATTCTAAGACATGCGACCATAAAATCATGACATCGTTTTTGAAGTTTGAGATTTTCAGTAGCGATGGAATAATTTGTAATTTGGCGAACAGATGAGGTAGAAATATTTTCAACTAAAGAAGCTTCACAAGAATCCTATAAAAATAAGAACTCATTGTAAGTTTGTATAAATATAAAATCGCGGCTTACTTTGAGATCAAGGATAGCATATTTATCAAAGAATTGAAGGAGAATCATTTTTTCTTCCATTGTCAAAGTTGAGATTTTTCTATCATATAAAAGTTCCAAAGCAGCTTCGACGATTTCATAAGTGAAGTCGATGATTTCCATTTGGTTTTCGATTGATTCTTTCATACCAGAATTAAACATTGCTTCAAAGACAGGTGAACGAGCGGCGAGGATGTATCTATGAGCCTATAAAACCAGCTGTTTGGTTAAAGCAATAAAAAAAGATGTACAAAAACTTACTTCAATGGTTTTTCCATCAACAACAATCTTGAAATCTTTACCAGTTCCATTCCAAAAATTACCCAAAACACTTCCTTTATTCCATTTACTTTTATAGCGAGTTGATTGATATTTTCTTTGAACTTTGAAAATTCCTTGACATTTGATTGTGAGTTTTCCATTAGCAATAAAGCGATGAACATAAAAAAAGCATGAAGTGCCGCTACATTTAATACCTAACCCATATGAACTAACATATTCATGAAACTTGTAACTAATAAATCCAGCAGATTCAATGGACAATTCAAACACAGCTTTAAGTTTTGTTTCTTTTCCAAGAGCAATTTGTAAAAACATCCATGCGTCTCCACGAGTTTTTTCTGAATTTCCATTGGGATAAATTCTCATCTGATATTGAACATCAGGAATGTTTGAAGCATCGAGCCATTCTGTTTCCAAGAATCCATCTTCTGAATCTTTCAATGCTACCAATTTAGCTTCGTCGATTTCCCATTTGATTGCGAAAGGACATTCCAATGTTGAGCGACTTGATTTTATTATACAACGTAACAGCTTGATGAGAATTCTAATAATAACATACAAAATTATGCATCCAATAAAACAAAAAAGCAAAAATAGCATTAAATCCATTTGAACAGCCAAATTGATGAAACGATGATTGAATAAATGGAAGAAATGAAAAGCAATAACAAAAATTGGCGGAAAAAAATGATGCATAGAGGCGGGAAATTTGCATAATGCAATCAATTTTTTGGGATATGTGTTGTCCTTCAATGGGATATTGTCAAAAACATTTTTTTCTCCAAACTTTAACTACAACAATAATAACAAACTCCAATGATTATTTTTTGGTTTAAATAAAGCTTGATTGAGCTTATGCGATGTGATAGATTGCATAATCGCAACATTTTTTTCTCTTATTTTTTTTTGTCATTTGGGTTTAAAAAAATTTGCAATTCAATAAAATGAAAACATTATTTATATGGTTTAGTTTTTTAAGTACATCACAACGATTACGAAAAAAAATCATCCATCAGACAATGATTTTTTAAAACAAAAAAAACATAAGCCAGCAAGCAACCGTCAAAAATCGGCAACATTCAATCGTTGCTTTTTTTCACTTTTGTCTTGTACTTTGACTTTTTTTTATTATTCTTTCTGATCCAGAAAATAATTTATTTTTAAATGAAAAATGGTTCGACGATATTCAACCACAGATCCACCTATTCCATTATCAGAAATTGAAATAACTAAATCTAAACCATTTATAAATTGTGGAAATCGAACTCGATTCATTATAGCTTTGCAAGGTTCATTATTTTTAGCTGCATTAATGGGAAATATAACATGTTGGAATGCAGCATTAATAAAGGTAGCAGAAATAGAAACTTCTCCTTTATATGAAGCATATTTAAATGGAACAAAAGTAAATTGGGTGGATGAAGAATTAACTCTTGTGGATAAACGAGTTGATTTAACACCCATGCAAATAAGTTTGCTATTTGCTGCAAGTTTTGCTGGTTCCGCCGCTTTTGTACTTCCAGCAACATGGGCTATGAAAAAAATAGGAACATATCGAACTCAAGTTATTTTGGGTTTTATTACCACTGCTGCCGCCGCAGCTACTCCATGGGCAACAGTAACTAATTTTAATTTGTTATTGGTTTTGAGATTTGTTCAAGTAAGCAGCTTCGAGGAAATTAAAATTATTAGCATTCACAAAAAAATTATTTTATAGGGCATGTGCCAATGTAATCCTTACCCTGTGATAGGAGCAATTGTAACAACATGGGCAGCAACAAAAGAAAAAGGAATTTTTGTTGCTCTTCTTACTGGATACACTCAACTTTGCGCAGTTATTACAACTCCCATTGCAAGTTATTTAGCTAATCATTGTAAGTTTTTTTGTTATTCATTTTTTAATAACTTTCGAAACACTTGTCCCGCTTTTTTTATGAGTTTTGTTTTTGAACGAAATATCACGTTTTGAACTATTTGTTTTTTTGTTTTGTTTTCGTCAGCTAAAAACGGTTTTCTAAAAAGCAAAACTATTTTCATTTTTTGAAAACAATTTTTAGTAATTTTTTAACCTTTTTGATACCCATTTTTTTCTCGTTAAACTCTTGATTTTATAATCCTTGCCTTTAAAATATTATTAAAATGTTAATTTTCCCTGAAAACAGCCTATCGATGCGACGAAAAAAAGAAATAGCGCAAGATTGAGAGAGAAAGAGATGACTGCCGTCTGTTGATTGTTCCATTTTTTGGTTTTTGTTCTCATTCAGCTTGCTATTTATCTTTTATTCTCGTCTGCTCTTTTACATAGCATCGGTGGTTCAGTGGTAGAATGCTCGCCTGCCACGCGGGCGGCCCGGGTTCGATTCCCGGTCGATGCAATCTTTTTAATTTTTTTACCAAATATTTAAATTTTCAGATGGATGGCCTTCAGTATTCTATTTTCAAGCAGCTTTTTGTGGAACTTTTTTAGCTCTTTGGGTGCTAAATTATCGGTTAGTCTCCAACAACCATTTTTAAAGGCTAAAATATATTATATTTTTTAGTGACGATCCCGAGCATCATCCACTTGTGGGAGATAAAGAATTCAGAAAAATTTCACATGGAAAAATTTCTGTTGTTGGACTTGCAAATGAAAAAGTTCCATTTTATCGTGTTTTAACAAAAATGTCAGTTTGGGCTTGCTTGGTTGCAGCAATATGTTATATTTATGCAGCACAATTTACAATAAGTTTTTTGGTTATGTATTTAGTTTGGGTAATGAAATGGCCGATAACCATTGCTGGAACTTTATCTGCTTTACCATTGGTGGTTCAATTTACTTTACAATTTTGCACTGGATTATTAAGTGATAAAATTACTTTTATTACTGAACATACAAAAGTGAGTTTAAAAAAAAATAGTGACAAATCCCAAAAAAAAAATTATTGAAATGTTTGAAAGTAAAACGATTTTAGAAAAAAAAATAGTTTACTTTTTTTTAAATTAAAGAACCTTAGAATTTTCTTTCAAAAATAGATACTATCATAACTGCCTCGATAAATGCCTTAAAAATCTTAAATATGTATATTTTTATTACAGTAATTCTCCCCACAAAAAAAAAAAAAAAGATAAAAACTACTAATTTCAAACAAATATGTTTAGTTTCATTTTTAGATTCGAATTTTTTGCACTTTGGCATTTACTGGAAGTGGAATAGGATTAATTATATTAACTTTTCTTCCATCAACAAATCAAATGCTTTCAACCATCGTAACTATTGCTTCCCTTTCACTTCTTGGGTTTAATGCTGGAGGATTTCCCAAATCTGCGGTACTTATTTCCCAACGAAAACCTGCGGTTGTTATGGGATTTGTTCAAGCTTCGTTAACTTTTGGTCTCCTCACTGGTTCCTTCATTGTTCCTGGATTAACTCCAGATCGAACGTTTAGAGAATATTCAAATTTATTTCGATTATTTGGTGGTCTTTTAATTGCAGCAAATATATTTTTTGTTTATTTCTGCCGAGCTGAAGCAGAAGATTTTGCATATCATAATGAAGTATCGGATCTCGTTCGAAAAGCAGCCGCTGCAGCTGTTATTTATCACATTGAATCACTTCCACAAATAGAAGAAATTGAACCACACGACGAATACCAACAACGAGAACGAGAAAATCGTCCAAAAATTAGTTTTAAAAATTAAGAAATTTATGGCTGTTAGAAAAAGCAATATACATATTTAAAAATCATTTTTAAGACGCAGTATTATATTGTTATTTATGTACTTTTGTTGTCTGTTTTTTAGTTTATAATAATAAAAATATTAGGTTTTATTAAAGCAAAAAAAAAATAAAGATTACAATTTTGAGAAAAAAAAGCTACAGTTTTTTGGCGTCGCAAAGAACTATCGTACATTAAAACTCAGTACCTCTTAAAGTTAATCGAAATTCTTAACAAGCTTTTTCCAGCGCTACCATCTAAGAGTTCCTTGTTTTCCGTAAAGAATCAAACAAAAGATATCAAAACAATATTTATTTGATGTATACAATGAACAAAACAACATAAATTACAAGAAAAAATGAAAACAATGGAATAACACACATATGCATATGAGATTATTTAATCAGAAAGAAATGATACTTCATCAGATTCAAGAGCAACAACTTCTTTTTCCTTTGATTTCTTTGCAGGTTCAACAGCTGCTTTTGCTTTTGATTTCTTTGCAGGTTTAACGACTTCCTTTGCCTTTGATTTCTTGGCAGGCTCAGCAACTGTTTTTGCCTTTGATTTCTTTATATTGCTCGTTTTCTTCTTTGCCTTTTCTTTAGGTGCATCTTCGACATCAGATCCCATATCTTCATCAAGTTCTGATTCAGCTGTGACATCACTTTCACTTTTGGATTTTTCACGAAGTTTCTTTTCATCAGCTTCGAAGTCATAATCATCTAAAAATGCAAACATTAGGATCATGTTTAAAAAAATTAAAAGTCCAAACCATCTTCCTCGCTATCACTTCCATCAGAAACAACGGCGGCAGCAGCAGCGGCTTGAGATTTGAGACGTTCTTTGTATGGATCAACTTCATTTTCGAGAAACTTGCTCTTTGCAGGTTTTTGAGTTAGGTTCTTAACGTTCTGGACAGGCAAGTTTTTCTCCTTGCAGAAATGAAGAAGAGGATCAAAATCATCTTTGGTAGCACTTGAGAAGGTATATGACATTCCAGCTTTCGTTGATATTTCTAAATCAAAGGTTTTTGTAGAGACATCGAAACGAGCAAAGTTGATGTTTTGAATTTCTTCGAATCGAATGTAAATTGGAGGCTTTGGAACATACAAGAACCCTTTATCCATAGGGTAAAGAAAACCACCACCATTTTGTTTGTATGAGCAAGCAATAGCCACACTGTTATCATTGAGTTTGAAACCAGATGGAACAGTAATTTTGACACCAACGAACACTCGAAAAAGCTTTGCGACGATGTTGTATAATGGACCAGTCAATTTCTTTTCGATTTTACCATCATAAGCTTCATTAATCTGTTCACTAAAAAGAAACAAATGATAAAAGAAGAAACGGTAAAAAGTGAGCTTACTCAGTAAGTGAAAGTTCAATTTCATCTTCTTCATCCATGTTGAATTCAAAGACAATGTAGCTGTATCGAGTTTGGCCTTGACGAATTGGAGGATTGATATGCATCTAAAAAATGAAGTTAGAGAAGTAAATAATGAGATAAGGATAAAAACTTACGACAAAGAATTGACGACGACCATCTTTATGCATCAACATGAAAAGACGAGTAACAGATCGAGCAGGAATCTTGTAATCATAAGTTTTACCATGGAAAGATAAGAACGTCGGAAATATTTTGATGTCATATCGACCACGAGGAGTGAGACAAAGAAGGTGTTCAAGAAGGACAATAGGTTGCTCAGCTTCAGCTTCAACTTCAACACCAGCATATTTCATGATCATGTCGCGGAATTGTTCAGCTGGAACGTTTTCATCATCATTACCATCGATCATAGGAATATGAAACCTCATTTCACAAAGTCCAACAGCAGAATGTTCATTTGCATGAAATTCAAGAATAGCTTCACTCTTATTTGCTGTACATGTTGCGACATTTGTAAGAGGAATTTCAAAAGCCACCTTGTTGTTAACATCGAATTTGAGATTCTTTCCCATAATTGAAGCTTTTCCAAAGTTCCATCCTTTCAATGAAGTTTCTTGAAGTTCAACATCACGACGCCATCGAGATGAAACAAATTTTTTGATTTTCTTCATGTGTTCTTCAGAAATGTTTGCAAAACGATGAAGTCCTCCATCTTTTGTCAGGATTCTTATTGCTGGTTGATTTGCCAAAAATGTTGTTGAGATTTCTTCGATTTCATCAGCGTTGACTTCAAGTGTTTTCCCAGTTGATTCGTTCTTATAGATCAATGAAGTTGGCGTCATTTTAATGTCACCTTTGTACTAAAAAAAAGAGCAAAATTAAGAAGATATTCTTCATTAAAAAGCAGAAAAAAACATACCAACGAACCCATTTCTTCTTTAGATACATTTGGAATATCGAGATTTTCAGCCATCTTTGATTGATGAAACCTAAAAAATAATAATATTTAATATCAGAAGATGGCAGAATAATGTTGTTGATAATAAACACGAAAAATTGAGAGAGTAAAAATTAGATGGAGGAAGTCAAAAAAATCAAACAAAAAAGTGTTTTGCAGTAAACTTTTGAGCTTTCGAACAGCCTAAAAAAGGGGGAAGAGATTCAAAAATTACGGTCAAAGCGCGTCGAAACCGTTTCCTTTTTCAAATTTCCTAAGCTTCAGAAACTAACGTAAGCATTTTTTTATGCGATTGATGTTACAACAAACTGTTGATGATTTTAGTTTTTTTTACACAAAAAAAGGTAATAACTTTCACGCACATTCAAAAATGGTAATGGAATAAGCTTTGAAAAAGCTTCATTTTCTTTATAAAAAACATACAGCAGAACAATGAAATGCATTTTTGCCTTTTGTTTTCCAAGAAAATGAGATTACGTAAACTTCTTTTTTGTTTTTTACGGTTTTTTTGATAAAGTAGCTAGCCATTGCTAATGTCATACTATGTTTATGTAACGTCGCTTGATGTTTCTCGAATTATGTGATGATATTTAATAGTTTATTTGGAAGTTGAAAAATACATGAATAGCTTTAAAACTATTTCTTGAAATTTATTTCGTTGTGTTCAACTCGAAGATTGTGAAGAAAATGAAACACCGTTATTGTAATTATTATGTTTGATGAAAACTTTTGCTATCCAAATTTTTTTTCCATGTTTTTTAACAGAAGTAAAATAAAAATTATTGAATTTGCTTTTATAAACTTTTTTTTATTATCTAAAGTTCAAATGTTTAGCAAATATGGAAGTTATAAAAGTTGTAGTTAGTTTTAACTTCGTAAAAATTGACAGAGTTCTCATTTAATCGAACGAATGATTTTTCACAAAATTAAAAAAACGTGATTCATTTTTTCTCTCACGTTTTATATTTACACAGATTTGTTTTTTCAAACAAAAAAAAATAGAGATGAAAACAAATATAATCTCAATTTGAGCCTCAATCAAATAATTTTTGTACTTTTGCAACCCTGATAACTAACATCCTTATTTGTTTTTGTTTTTTTTTTCACAAAAAAGTAAAAAAGCAAAATATTTTTCCTTTTTTTAAACGCTTCAAAAAAATCTGACTGATACCATCCATTTTTTTGTTGCTATAAAAGGATGGATGGAGTAAACATGTTTTTTTATTCGAATGAATTTGACCACCTTAAAAAATGTCATCATTTTGAGTAATAAAATTCAGTAGTCTTTATTTTTCAAATTTTTGTTAAATAATATGCTTTCATTTTTCTTTTGCGCGTTAATTTTTTAGTTTAACTAATAAAATTTTTTTTGAAGATTACCTTACAGATTTAAAAAAAAAAAGAATGATGAACAAATTATTTATTTGTTTCTTGGCTTTAATCTTCATTGAAGCAGCCTTTTCCTTACCTCCTTGGCCCATGCAACAACCACAAAATTGCGGTGAAAATGAAATTTTTAAACAATGTGCCAATAAAGCCAATCGATGTGAACCAAGTTGTGATAAACCAAATGTTAGTTAATGACTTTATAAAACTTTTTTTTAATAAAACTAAGCTTCAGCCAACGGTTTGTACTCTTATGTGTGGATCAGGTTGTGATTGTAAAGATGGATATTTACGACATCAAAATGGTAAATGTGTTCAACCAAATGAATGCTAATTTTGAAACTTTTTTTGTTGATAAGTGTGCTTTTTTTATGACCAAAAATGTTTGTATGTAATTTTTTGAAATTTAAAAAATAAACGATATTCATCATTGAAAGGTTTTTTGTTGCTTTTCAAAATTATCAACAACATCTTTTGCATCATCACTAAATTTTTCGATATTAGTAAAAACAATTTTTGATTTATTAACAAATAAAAAAATATTATCAGCAGCGGCAAAATAAAATGCTTCATCAATGAAGAATTTTTTGATGCAATAAAACAGCAACAATTTAGCTTCATTTTTTTCCTTCTATTTTTAGATAATAAATTGCTTTAAAATAATTTTTACAAAAAATATATTTTTTAGAAACATGAACAAATTTGCTGTTTGTATTTTTTTGGCTTTTATTTTCATTTCCACTGCTATCGGTCATTCATTTTGGCCAGGAGAATGCGGCGAAAATGAAGTTTACCAGCAATGCTCCAAGAGAATTAGTGGCTGTGAAAAAATGTGTGTTCAAGATAAATGGGTAATTAATAATATTTTTTTAATGTTTCACAAGAAAATAATTTTAGTCGTTCGTTTGCACACTCAATTGTCTTAGCGGTTGTGATTGTGAAGGTGGATTTTTACGCTCAAATCGAAATGGAAAATGTGTTCGTCCAGAAGAATGTTAAATTTGAAAAAATCTTATTGATTTTGATTATAATTTTCTTTACTTAAACAACTTTTCTGTTTAATAAAAAAAATATCAAAAACTAAAGCTAAAGCTTTGAATTTTAAAGACAGCAAAAATTTTTATAAAATGCAAACTTTGAGATCGAATGAATTTTTTGTTGTTGCTTCTTTCTTGAAATTTAACTCTAAAAACAATGACATTTTTCTCTGATTTCAGAACGCAGCCAATTTGATACATTATTTTATCAAATCAAACAATCACAAAAATGATTGTCTTTTGTCTCTTTCGACGATCAGTTATTTATGATCGCAAGAAGATAGTTAGTTAGTTTTCCCTTTCAAGTCAAGGCCAAATTTATTACAGCACTTTTTTCCTTGCATCGCCGATAACTTTCATTTTCTTTTTGTGTTTTATCTTCCACGTGTGTGGCTGCTTTGTTTTTATATTTATTTATATTTGTTTGTTTTTAAAATATTTTTATAACAATAATGGATTTGAATAAAAAGAATGAGCTTTTATCAAAAATTGATGGATGCTTGGAAAAATTGGTTAATGATGAAGTAAGTCATTTTCAATGCCAGCATGAAAAAAATGAGGAAGAATCTTTTTAATTTTGAGTTTTTCTTTTTAAATATTAGTTTCAAAAATGAAAAAAGAATTGCATCGGCCGGGAATCGAACCCGGGCCGCCCGCGTGGCAGGCGAGCATTCTACCACTGAACCACCGATGCTACATAAATACCGTAACTAAAAATAAAATTATAAAAGCACACGAACATTTTCGGATATCCCAATTTGTTAATTCACATTTAAAAAACTGCGCAAAATCTCCGTTTCTATCAATTCAATTCTTAAATAAAAAAAGAAAGAAAGAAAATAAAAGAAAAATTATATTTCTTTTAGAGATCAAAAAAGGATATGAAAATCTTTCGAAACCTTTATGAACAATTTCTTTCTGAACCCGCACAAATTGATTGGAAATCATGGTCCTTGCCAGCCGAAGATCGATACATAGATTCATCAAAGCTACCAGAAATTTCAAAACATGAAGCTCAAGAATTACTTAAAAAATTAGCTGTGATTCGACTCAACGGAGGATTGGGAACAACCATGGGTTGCGAAGGACCAAAATCATTGATAAAAGTAAAAAATGATAAAACTTTTTTGGAAATTGCTATAAATCAAATAGAATATTTAAATAAAAATTATTCTTCGAAAGTTCCACTGCTTTTAATGGATTCCTTTAAAACTTATGATGAAACTTCGGCGGCTTTAAAGAAATTTTTAAATGGAAAACAATCAAAAACAAACAGCACCAAAGTGGAACAATTTATTCAATCAAAATGTCCAAGAATTTATTCGGACACTCTTCTTCCAGTTCCTGAAACCCATAATGATTCTTTGGAAGGTTTTTATCCACCTGGGCATGGAAATATTTTTGAAACCCTTGCAGAAACGGGGCTCGCCGAAAAACTTATTTCTCAAGGAATTGAAATCCTTTTTGTTTCAAACATCGACAATACTTGCGCCACGGTGGATCCAAAATTTATTAAAGCTTTACTCAACGATGACGACGATAATCATGAATATATTATGGAAGTCACAAATAAAACAGCCCAAGATATTAAAGGAGGATCATTGATTGAAATAAATGGTCGAATGATGCATTTAGAAATGCCTCAAGTTCCCGAAGAAGGAATAAATGAATTTTGTTCAACTAAAACATTCAAAATTTTTAATACCAATAATATTTGGATTAATCTTAAAGCAATCAAAAATAAATTGCATAAAATTAAACGAGAAATTATTGCTAATAAAAAAGTGAGTTAAATAATTTTTTAAATGCTTCTGATTTACAAACATTTATAATTTCACTGTTTCAGAAACTTTCTAATGGCCGCGAAATAATCCAACTTGAAACTTCCATCGGAGGCGCAATAAGAAATTTTCCTAAAGCTTGCGCATTAAAAGTTCCAAGATCTCGATTTCTTCCAGTTAAAAGAACTCAAGATTTGTTTCTCCTTGCTTCGGATGCATTTGATATGGATGAAAATGGAATAGTTACTTTAACAAAAAATCGTAAATTCGCTCCTATTATAAGCCTTTGTGAAAAATATGATTCATGGCCAGAATTTCAAAAGCGTGTTCCACATATTCCAAGTTTAAAAGAAGTTGAAAGTTTAACCATTAAAGGCGATGTCACATTTGGAAAAGGTGTAATTCTTAAAGGAAAAGTTCATTTGGAGCCTTTGACTGATGAAGTGTTAGTAATTGCTGAAAATGTGGTAATTGAAAATAATATTAATCATTAGTTCCGTGAATAAAGTTTTCATGATTTGGTTGGTCCGCGTAACAAAAATAAATTACAAACAAAAAAAGTCCTTTATCTAAACAAACAATAACAACAACAATGAAAGCACAATATCATACAACAAAAATTAATAACATATAAATTTATTTTGGTTCAGAATATATTTCAGGTGTATCACGTCCATAAAAAACATGAAAGAGATCAAAAAGTAATAAGCGAACACGATCATCCTAAAACCGAAGCATACATGTTACAATAAATCAATCAAAAAGTATGAAAAGCTTACCAAATCATCATCACTCATTTTAGTCCAAATTATATTGAAGAGCTTTTGACAATTGATTGGAAATTGTTTAGCTTTGATTCCACTAAAAAAACAACATCAAAAGAATCACAAAAGTCAAAAAAGATAAACTCACGCTTCGCCTCTAAAATGAAATGGTGGAGTTTCAGCAATTTTTGCTAACGTCAAATAAACAAATCTTGGTTCAGGATCATTCACAACAAATTCAATAATTCTTGGCATTACATCTTTAAACCAGTTAGATCGATTATTGGCTTTGATAAGCTTGACGATACATAAGATAGCAGCAATTCGAACTTGTAAATATGATGTTTGAGGATTGGTCCATAGCCAAAAGAATTCCAAATCAATAGGAATATGACCAAATTTCTGTAATTCACAAAGAACATTCAAGCATGCAATTTGAATAATTCGTCCATAACTTGGTTTCATCATTTCGAGATTCAAAGTTCGAGTTGTTTCATTTATCACAATTTGAGTAGCTTCATCAACATTTTTGAGATCAGCTGTTTGTTTTTCGCTTTGAGTTAATGTACGTCCAAGAGCTTCAATGTAAGCAGTTCGAAGAAAATCATCTGAGAATCGATTGTTTGAATTATCATTGTAAAATATTAAAGAAGCAAGAAATTTGACATTTTCAAGTGGACATTGACCTCGTTGATCACGAACAAGAGCAATTGAACGAGCAAAATGTTGCATGATGACGTATTTTTGAAGCGATCTTGGAAGGATGACAATGTTATTTGATCCAATAATATGTGGTGCAGATTTCGAGCCATAAAATTCTTGCCATATTTCGATCATTCCTTTTGAGTTTATTGTTGATCCAGCTATTTTTGTTCGAGCATGAGCAAGAGCTTTTAGTGCTGCAATACGAACTCTGAAAAAATGAGATGTTAATACTACCATTAGCAATTTTTAATCATCCTAGAAACTTACTGATAAAATAACCTTTCATTTGTCAAAATATCATTCAAAACATCGATTGTTTGTACGGTGGATGTTTGTTTGAAAACGTTGATAGCATTCAGCTGTGCACAAACATCACGTTCATATAATACAGTATATTCATGATGGATCAATGGTTGAGAAAGATTGATTTCACGAATTAACAGCATATCTGGATCGACACGTAGCCATAAAATTGTTGCTTCTGGATCAAGCTTTGTAAAATCCATCTCAACTTCTTCGCCAATTGAAAGCAAAACTTTCTTTTTCTTCTTGTTTCTTCCCTTTGAATGACATTGAATTTCGTCTTTAACATACTCTTTGTCAATCTGAATTGTGTGACTATAATGTCCATCAATTTCTTGAACAGCGATTGTTAAAGGACCCGTATAAATCTGTCGACCCATTTTAGCTTCTTGTTTTACTTCAATTTCAATGATGTTTCTTTTGCGGTTGATTTGATACTGTACCTAAAAACCATATGAGTAGATTGTAAATAAAGGGATTAAAAGGTTTTCCATAACAAAGTGTTCACATAAATAGTGTGAGAGAATGGCAGAAGAAAGAAAAGCAAGCTTACTTCCAAATGTGCATGTCCACCACCATAAATCCATTGCTCAATTAACGTTGGAACTTCTCTTCCAGTAACATTCAAGACAGTTTGGAAAAAGTTTTCAACGCTCAGAGTAAGATAATACCAGTACATTTGATTCTTCTTGAGTTGTCCAAAATGTGTTGCAACATAAATAAGACGATGAAGAACTTTCATGAATGCTTCTTTTCCAAGTCTATTGTGCAACATTCTCATAACAAGTTGACCCTTCTTAACAGCAATTTCATAGTGTTTTGGAGACGTGATTCCAGCACATGTTGGATTAGAGAACGTTTCATCAAGATCTGTGAGTTTTCTTGGCCATAAACAAATCTTTCCAAAACGATTTTCATAATCACAGACTTCGTTCATTGTTGTATGGAATTCATAGGTGTATTCACATTGACCAAAGCTCCGTTCAATGTACAGAAAAGTTATAAATCTGAAAAAAGAAGGGTATAAAACGAAGATACAGTATACAAAGTTAGCACTATTTTCAACCAATAAATGATGAGTGAAAGCAGACTAAAGATAAAAGGACAAGACTAACAATAAGCAGAAAAATAAGAAACCTTGCTAATGATCGCACAAGCCAAGCTTCTTTATATCGCAGTGGTTGAACAAAGCATCCAAAAAATTGAGCTGCAATCGCATTAACAATTTGTTTACGAGTGGATTGAACAACATCAATAACTTTTTTATGATACAGCAAGTCAATCGAGAGCATAGAAAATGAAGAGTATGAAACAAAATCATCAGGTAACTGAAAAACCAAAGTTATTAAAAATTATGAAAGAGTATAAAACTTGCATCGTAAAGAAAAATAATGTGATAACATGCAAAAGGAAATCGTGATGAAAGCAGCTCTTCAAAGAATTCGAACACTCTTCCACAATGTGCCACGGTATGTTTCAACATAGGTAAAAATCCAGGAGGACAAAGAAACATGACATCTTGCATCTCAGGATGCATATAATGTTGAAAAATTCCAATAGCAAACCCGATATTTGCTGCTGATGTTGGAACAAGCTGTCGAAAAATATATTCAACTTTATCATTTTCAAGTTCATTGGTTTCCTAAAAAAGAGCTGATTAATTTATTCATCTAATATTAATAATAGCTACCGTATGCTCGCCACTAGCACATGCTGCTAAAGTACTTTGTAACCGAATGTAAATGTCAAAGACACAGAGATAATGTAAATTATCAAAACAAGGAACCCATTCATAAGTGCTTGATTCGAAGCTTGCTTTGTATGTGTAAAAATGAGAAGATTGGTCGAGTTCGCCTTCTGGAGTATACATTAACACAAAGTGAACACCCTGAAAATGGTTTGGTATTACACGAGAGAAAAGAAATAAAGGGAAATTACCTTTTTAGGCTCAAGAACTTTAGTATCGATATGAACCATTAATCGTGTACCAGACACTATTTCCAGTGATGATGGAATTTTCAAGACAAGTTGATGATCGGTCCTTCGTTTAGTTTCATAATCCTCTATAAAATTGGTGTAATTTTGCAGCGACTTTGGTTTATTCTTAGGAAATCCTTCAAGCTGAAAATTATAAATAATAAAAGATGCTAAATACAATTCAAAGACATACCGTGAACTTTATTCTTTCATATTCAGCATCAATTCCTTCGATCGTAACCTTCCCTTCAAATGATGAATCTTCTTTTGGAAGCTTACAACCTAAAAAAAATAATCAGTAAGTAACCATCATAAAATTTATAACAAAGAAAACTAACATTGACCAATATTAAGTTTAATTTCTTTTATAGCTGGGTCCAAAATAAATACAGAAATATCCGTTGAAACAGTAAAGCATTTAGCTTTAAGATCCACATTATCAATAATAATTCTTTGAGTACTTGGTCGAACAGGTTTTGATTGAATGTATTCAAGAGCAGGATCACGTCCACCAGGTTGAATAGGTCCTGGTAATTCTTGATTTGAAGATATTGGTTGAGCCGTTGTTGTTGACATAGCTAAAAATTAGGAATATTTAGTTTAGAAAATATTTAATGTAAAAATGTATGTACAAAAAAAATAGCGACGGATTAATAAAGTTCAAAGCTTTCAAAGGAGAACTTCAAAGACTTTGAAATTTTTAGCTTTGAAAAATTTTTTGAATCAAACATGTTTTTTGGCGGTGAAAACATTTTGCAAAGAAGCTTGAAGCCTTTCAACAACAAAATTTTTTGTTACTCAATTTTTAGTTTTTTACCCTACTTTTTCGACCAACGTCTACTTTATTTTTTTGTTGTAAAAAATATTAAAAAATGTCAGAAGAAGTATTAAAACGGATGAATGAAGGATGGGCACCAATTAAGAAGGAATTCTTATTAAATGAAGAAGAAGTATGTTTTCTTTTTTATTTCCTCATTTTCTAATACTAAAATTATGAATTAATTTTCAGATCGAAGCTTTAAAACCTGTGAAAATTGAAGAAGCTGATGTCATGGATACTACTTCTAATACCGTGGTTGAAACAAATGGAAATGAAAAGAGTCGAAGACGTGGACAAGATAAGAAACGTGAAAAGAAGATGGCACATGCTCGAGTTCAAATGAGAAATAATCAACAAAGGCTTTGCCCTTCAGTGCTGGTTGAAGGAAAAACGTGTAAATTTGGTGATAAATGTACTGCTGAACATTCGATTGAAAAATATATGGAAGTAAAACCTGAAGATATTGGTAAGAGATAATATTTGAAAACTTTCGAACTAGCAACTAAAACTTTCGTTAATCATTTTCATATGCTAATACTTAATTTTTTAGGCCCTGATTGTCCTGTTTTCAATCAAGTTGGCAAATGTACTTATTCGTTTTCATGTCGATTTGGTAAATCTCATACGAATGGACTTGAACAAATTACTAAAGAACCACATCCTGATTACAAGCCTACCATCAATTCCAATTATACTTCAATCCAAATTGCAATGAGAAAGCATCAATTTGACTTTTCTCGAGCTGATAAGGTTAATATGATTATCTTCCATACTTTTTCTAAAGCAGCAATTTCAGATCGTCAAAGAACTACCCGATATTGTAACTTCGTTAGAACGTGAACGTCCAAAACTCAATATGCGTGATCTTTCTGGTAAATCTTATTTAGCACCATTGACTACTGTTGGAAACTTGCCATTTCGTCGACTATGTACAAGGCTTGGTGCTCAAATTACTTGCAGTGAAATGGCTGTTGCAACTTCGTTACTTCAAGGAAATCCATCAGAATGGTCACTTCTCAAAAGGCATCCATCTGAAAAGATTTTTGGTGTTCAACTTGTTGGTGGATATCCTGATACAATGACTCGTGCCGCTCAATTAATTACAGATGAAATGGATATTGATTTCATTGATATCAACCTTGGTTGTCCTATTGATGCTGTAAATGATAAAGGTGGCGGATGTGTGCTTGCTCAACGTTCAAATAAGCTACTGAGAGTGGTATCATCAATGAGTCAAGTAATGAGAAATGTTCCACTAACCGTTAAAATGCGTTATGGTATACGCGAAGGAAAGCGGGAAGCTCATTATGTTATGAAACGTCTTGTTGAAACGTGTCCACCAGCTTTAATTACTCTTCATCCACGATCAAAGTAAGCTTTGCATTATGTTTTTTATGGTTAAATTTACATTTTCAGAGAACAACGGTATTCAAAGCTTGCTGAATGGGATTATGTTCCAACTTGTGCTGAAGCTATTGGTGGTAAAGTACCTTTATGGGTATGTGGCGACACTATAAGTCCACAAGGTTATTATGATAGCCTTCAAAATTATCCCATTGATGGTGTTATGATTGGTCGTGGAGCTTTGATCAAACCATGGATTTTTAAAGAAATTGAAGATAAACAACTTTGGGACATTTCATCAACAGAAAGGCTGGATATTTGTAAAGAGTAAGTCCTCAATGCTTCACTATTTTCAAGCTTACATCTTTTTTATTTGTTTCAGATTTGTTACTTATGGTCTTGAACATTGGGGAAGTGATGATACTGGTGTGGAAACCACTCGTCGTTTTATGCTTGAATGGTTATCTTTTGCTCATCGTTATGTTCCAGTTGGATTATTAGAAGTTTTACCACCAAAGATCAACGCAAGGCCTCCAGGTTACAAAGGAAGAAATGAACTTGAAAACCTGTTAGGTTCATCAAAATCATCAGATTGGGTCAAAATTACTGAAATGTTCTTAGGTAATGTACCAGATGGCTTTTTGTTTGCACCCAAACATAAAGCAAATGCTTATTAATTGTTTTAATAAATTTGTTTATTTAAATTAAACCCGTTGTAATTTTTTGTTAAAATAAATGTTATTTGATAAACAAAGCTATGATTTTTCATTTCTTGATTTGTACTTTGAATTTCGAAGATATGAAGCTGAAGAACCGCAATCTTTGCATTGGCGAAGAATTCTTTTTTTCGTTATTTTTACATTCATTCCATTTTCTCCAGCGTGATTTGGAATCCATATTCGATTGCAATGGCGACAATATGAGCGTCGAAGATCCTTTGAAAGAAGAGTTTGTTGAACATTTCGTATTTCATGAAGTTCTTCCATATAAAGTTTTGATAATTGTGATGGAGTATCATTTGTTGATTGGCCTGGAAATATAAATGTAAGAAGATATGAGCGATAATACGAAGATGAAAGACTTACTCTTTTCTGCCATCATTTTAGCTGCTTGTTGAAGAAAACTTATTCGAAGTGAAACTTCATTCGGTTTTGGATGTTGATTAACTTCTTGATGTTTTGGTTGTTTTACTTTTCCACGACCCATTATTATTTCAATTAAACTAAAAGAAAGCTCCAATGTTGAGAAATAATTGATGAATGAGTAATGGAAGGAAAGAAGAAGAGACAAGATGGAAATTGGCAAAGCATGACAATGATGAAGAAAGATTACTAATATTGCTTAATTTCATATAAAAAAACAAGATGAAAATATAATAAAAAATTTATTTAACAAGAAATTACAAGAAACAAAGTTAATTAGTAAGAATCACAAGAAAATTTAAATTACAGTGGATTTATAAAAAGTATTTTCGAAGATTTTCATAGCAAATTCTCTATCCAGGAGTGCGAGATCTTTAAGGAAAATTTTCTTTTGGTTGCAATCAACAATAAAATCCATGCATTTCTCTCGAAGTTTGAAACAATTTGAGATTAGAGAAGCATTTGCGATGTTACAAACAGTAGTGATGGAGATTTCATCCATCAATGAAGCTTCGATCAAATCCTAAAAACTAGTTATTGTATTAGTGTCATTATAAATAGTTGCAATCATTACTTTGAGATCTTGAATTTGGTATTTATCAAGGAATTGAAGAACACCTGCTTTTTCTTCGATGGTCATACTTGGAACCTTGCGATCATATAAAAGTTGAAGAGCCGCTTCGACGATTTCATAAGGGAAGTCAGTGATTTCCATTCGGTGTTCGATTGCTTCTTTAAAATTATTATTCTTCATCATTGCTTTGAAAACAGGAGAACGATCAGCGAGGACATTTTTATGAACCTAAAAACCATATTGTTTATTTTTGAAAAAATTCAAAACTTACTTGAATGCTCTTCTCTCCAACCATAATGGTGAAGTCTTTACTTTCTCCTTCCCAAAGTCGAAGGCCTAAAGCTGTGTTTTCCCATTTACGTTTTCTTGAAACATTTTCTCTTTCAACAGTAATAACTCCTTTACATTTGATGACGAGTTTTCCATCGACTATAAACTTATTTGTTGGATCAAACAGTTCAGTGGTGGTGCAAAAAAAGTTATTTCCATATCCAATTGATTCTTTGTATTCATAGTTCAATTTTTTAGAAAATCCAGCAGAGTCAATAATAAATTTGAACGCAGCTTGAACCTTCTTTACATTTTCATATTCCAAATACAAAAAAATCCATGCTTGTCCATGACGCTCTTGGCCAGTTCCATTAGGATAAATTCTGAGAAAATACTTGACACCAGGAATATTTGAGCATTCAAACTTTTCACTTTCATACCGATTAAACGAATCTTTCAAAGCTGCCAATTTAGCTTCAGAGATGGTGAATTTCATCGCAAATGGACATTCAATTTTCTAAAAAACAAAACTAAAATTGTAAAAACTCTTGGAAATAACTTACATTTTGAGATGAAATTTCAGAAGCCATTTGACAAACGTTTAAAGAAGTCAACAGGATCAAACAATTTGGAATAACAAAATGAGAAATACAAGTTTCAACGTTTTTTGATGTTGCAAAAGTAACAAATGAAGAAGAAAAAAGTTTAGGTTGAAAAAAATTTTACGACAAAAATTTTACAATCTCTCTCTTATTTGGCGCCTTATTTGAAATTCTTTAACTATGCTCTTTTTAACAGGAAAGACCAATGTCAAATTCCAAAAGTAACATTTTTTAACGAAGCTTTTGTAATAAATATCGAAACCGTTTTCTAAATTTTTAGTTATTTATTCTCATCATCACATGGTTCCAAATTCCTTAGTTTAATGAAGAAAATAAACATTTATTGAACAAAAAATGAAATTAACCAAAAATAAAGTACAATATAAATTTGAGTAATACAAGAAAATTCAAGTTTCATTTGTTTTATTAAAAGTGTTTTTAAAAACTTTCTTTGCATAATCATTATCAAGTTCATCGATATCTTTAACATAAACAACATTTTTGCTGCAATCACCAATCTTCATAAAAGTAAACTTAATGGAAAATAGGGGATGGGATACATGAAGGGGCTTTACTGGCTTTTAAAGATATTGTTTAACTAACTTTTTAACATTGTTATAAAAGCTTGAATGCTTGTTTTTTATTGATTGTAATGGTTTCTTTAAAAGATTGATGATTAAAAAGCTTGTTTAAAAAATCAAAACCGTTTACATTCATATTTCTCTCGTTTTCAACAAATTAGTTTAAAGCTTTGAACGATTGTTACAACTTCATAATCTTCAAGTTTTTTTTGCGATTATTAACACATAAGTACTTGTGTTTATCTAAAATCACAACAACGAACTTCCAAAAACAATAAACTTTATTGAACAAAAAATGAAAGCAAAAACGAAAGAACGTGAATTAAAAGCAAACGAAAACAAAAAACAAATTAGGTTTCAGTAATTTTACAAAAAGAATTTTTGAGAACTTTCATAGCAAAATCTTTGTCGAGATCATCGATATCTTTAACATAAACTTCTTTTTTGCCACAATCAACCAAAAAGTCCAAGCATTTTTCTTGAAGTTTCGAAGCATTTGAAATGATAGAGTAATTTGCGAGATGACAAACAGTGGAAACAGAAATTTCTTCAAGCAAAGAAGCTTCGATCAAATCCTTAAAAATGCAAATGTTTTATAGTAGCAATAATTCAAGGGTTAATCAACTTACTTTGAGATTCAAAATTTGATACTTATCAAAGAATTGAAGAACACCTGCTTTTTCTTTTACAGTCAAACTTGGAATCTTACGATCATATAAAAGATGAAGAGCAGCTTCCACGATTTCATAGTCAAAATCAGTGATTTCCATTTTGTTTTCAGCTGCTTCTTTCATTCCTGAATCGAACATTCCTTTGAAAACAGGAGAACGAGCAGAAAGAACATTTTTGTGAGCCTAAAAATGATATTATTGTTGGCATAAAAATAAAATAAGTAAATTACATGAATGGTGTTTTCATTGATTGTAATGGTGAAGTCTTTGTTGTTATCTTCCCAAAGATGATGACCTAAGGATGTATCCTTCCATTTACGCTTCCTTGTACCATTTTCTTTTTCAATCCATAAAGTTCCTTCACATTTTACAGTAAGTTTTAAATCGATGATAAACTTTTTTTCTGGATCAAAAAGTTCTTCAGTGCTGCAAAAAAGATCTCCCCATCCAGTTGATTTTTCATAGTCATAATCAAACTTTATTGTAAACCCAGAAGTTTTGATGGATACAATAAAATCAGCTTTAACTTTCTTTTGGTTTCCAAGTTCTAAATACAAGAAAATCCATGCTTGTCTACTCCGTGCTTCATTTTCACCATTAGGATAAATTTTAAGATAATATCTAACACCAGGAATATTTGAACATTCAAATCTTTCACTTTCATACTCATCAAATGAATCCTTCAAAGCAGCCAATTTAGCTTCAGCGATGGTCCATTTCATTGCAAACGGGCATTCAATTTTCTAAAACAAAGGAAACGATTATTTCTTCATCCATAATAAACAAAAAACTTACATTTAGAGTTAAATCTTCAGAAGCCATAATTTTTACCAACGATGTAACAGCCTTATAACCAGAGAAACTTGTGATAATTCAAGAAACAGCTGATAATCAGTAAACAATTATTTGATGCTGAAAAGCAATTTTTTACAAACCTATTTTTTAACAAATGAACAAGATTTTTGCGCCTAAAAAATATCGCTCCATTTATGTACAATCCGTTACCAGGTTGTTTGAACAGAGAAGGGAAGGGAAGAGAAGAGAAGGGAAGAGAAAGTGGTGTTTCTAGCACGAAAGTTTCGTTTGAATGAAATTTTCGAAAACTTTCGAATTTTTTTCAATTTTTCGAAAATTTTTGAAAATTTCAAAGCAATGAAACTTTCGTGCTAGAAACACCACTTTCTCTTCCCTTCTCTTCTCTTCCCTTCCCTTCTCTGTTCAAACAACCTGTGGCCCTTCTCATAAAAAAAGTTCATGAACTTTTTTAAAAAAGTATTGACCTTTTCGCTTCAAGACCGCGTTTTTTGCAAAGGAAAAAAGTTCATGAACTTTTTCAACGTGTAATTTTTCTTTCAAAAAAAGTATTCACCTTTTTTACGTTGAAAAAGTTCATGAACTTTTTTCCTTTGCAAAAAACGCGGTCTTGAAGCGAAAAGGTCAATACTTTTTTAAAAAAGTTCATGAACTTTTTTTATGAGAAGGGCCACTGGTAACGGATTGTACTTTACATTTTCATTGTAAGAGTCAGAATCAGTACAAAAAATTTCGATCATCGATAAACATCAGAAGTTTAATCGGATGTTTGATACCGATTATTGACATTTATGTTTGCAATTTATGATTTTTGTGGGAAGAATTTTTTTTTATTTCACATTACATTTTACTGTAATTTTTCAAAAAAGCAATGCTTAACAAATCCTATAGCCATTTCGTGTCTTGATTTACTCATTCAAAGCATTTTCCTAACATTAAAAACTTTGTGGTCTTTATTAATTTTTTTTTTGCACATTTATAAAATATTTCATCATTTGTTGTTTTGTTGCTGCCAATGTTGTCGCATATGATTCATACATACGTTGATCGCCGCTTGCCTATTTTCTTTTGACTTCTTTATCACATTTTTTGCCTTTTATTTTTCCATTTTTCACAAAAAAACTTTTTTTGTTTGCAAAAAAAATGTTGTTTTTTTCTTTCTTTTCCTTCTCGAACTTCGATAAAAGAAGACTGACTCCACCTTTCAAGCAACTCCATCATCTTTTCGGTGGTGTTCGAATTTGTTCTCTGCGTTCTGATTCGCTTATTAAACATATGTTTACTACAAATTTTTCTGTCCGGGTTTTTTTTTTATTTTTTTACGTGAAGACGACTATCATCAACAGCAAAAGGGCATAAAAGAAATTTGGGTTTCTCTCTTTTCACTCATTTTTATGAAAAAAAATTTTTGGATTGAAGTTGCTTTATTTTCTTCTTCTTCTATTGCAAGAGCTTTTTTTTCATTTGGTGCTTTTTTTAAAGAAATTCTAAACGAAAGTATGATGATGCAATAACAGCTTTATAGTTTTGGAAAACTTTTATTTTATTTTTTGCGTTTATTAAATAAATGTTTTTGTTAGCTATTTTCTAAAACTTTGAATGGCAAAGTAATAAGTTCATGTTGACCTGGTTTGAAAACTAAAAAGCATTTTCGATAATCTTCTTTTGCATCATTTTTCGAAATATTTTCGATAACCGCAACAGATGGTTTTCATTTTTTTTTGTTTCACCAACTTTTTCTCACATTCATCCATTACACATTTTTGACCTTCTAAAAATATTCATTCGAACGACTCTTTGCTTTTTTTCTTTGATTTCGCAATATTTTTTTTATCTTCCCTTTTTTTCCTCTTCAACCAAACAACAGCTGCCTCAACAGACTCCTTTTTTAATGTTGAACACTCCCTCTTTTTTTTTGCCTCTTTCCTCTGCGTCTTTATCTTTGTTTAACATACACTCCTTCGAGTTGGTCTCTCCATTTTTCACAATATCTGCTGTTTGCCACCATTCGTGTGCAATAAAACTTTCATCATCATTTTTTTCTTTCCATTGATTCATTTAGCAATGCAACAACGTTTATAGGATACTCGTATTCTTCGCAGTTTGTTGATATTTTCTTTTTACTACCGCAAAAGGCAGGTTTATCGACCATTAATTCAATTATGGTGGGACAAAGCAAAGTAAGTTTTACTAATTTTTTAAAATTTTGTACAAATTATTAATTCCTTTTTTATTTTAGTGTGTGTCTTCCCAATGGAACATTCGAGTTAAAGATGGCTCATATGCCCATCAATATGATGTTGCCATCGTTTTCAACCGCCCAAATGGTCGAAAACAACGAATTTTAACTAAAGGGTATGTTTTTTTCTTATTTTTTTTATCACAAAAATTAATAGATTCATTTTTTTAGTGGTGATGCTCGCCAAAAAGCCCGCTGCCGTCACATCTTGAAAAATTTTGCTGCCCTTGTTGGAATTGCTTATGCCTATGATGGGCAAGCAATCCTATGGACTTCAAAAGCTATCGAAGATCCAATCAAAGACGTCGTCTTTGAAATGGATGAATATATGCAAGAATCCCTTGGAAATGACGAAGGCCAAATCATTGTCACTTTAAATTGGGTTCGATCCGTCGATATTAGCGACTTTTCTGCTTATGTCAATGGTGATCCAAACGCTGTTGAGGATCGAACTCTTCGTAGCGTTTACGAAATGATTCTCTCCCAAGATGCCCTCGAACGCAATGATGGACATCGATTTGCTTCTATTGCACCCGGACAACTTTGTGAAATGGAAGAATTCCAATTTGATCGAGGATTAATTACTCGCGATGGGAATAACAAAGGTGTCCACATCATCAAAAGCACTCATGGCCCACAACCCATTCTTGCTTTAAACTCAATTAAGAAAGTTTTCCTTCCAAGTGGCATGAATTTGTTGACATTCATACATCAATTTATGGCAGGGAGATACGATTATGATGAAGCTGCTCGACTTCTTCGTGGTAACAAGCTTCAATTAACCTATAATCAATCCCGCACATTAAGCTTCAAATGCTTCACTGAACAACCATTGCGAGATCTTACTGTAGCACTTGAAGACGGAATTATCTCCATTGAAGAATATTATATGCGGCAATACAATATCCAGTTACAACGTATCGATGAACCTGGAGCAATCATGATGCAAGGCACTGGCATTTTTCCATTGGAAGTACTCCAAATTCTTCCAGATCAATCACCACAAACTAGTCATTTACCAGAAAATCTTCGAGAAAATTCACTTCGAATCAATCGACTTGGACCTGATGCCCGCTATAGCATGATTAGAGAACAATTTACCCATTTAAATATGAATAACGAAATTACCAGTGCCTTTGGAATTAGCATTGAAACCAATATGATTCAAGGAAGTTTTACACGCTTGAATAAAATGACGATCATCGCTCGTGGAAACAATCGACTTCAACCAAATGATTTTGGTGTATTTCGATTTGATCGAAATCAATATTTGCTTCCTGGTGAATTCAAAAATGTCATCGTTCTTTCATCCCAAAGAGATTCACAAGCAAGTATGCAATGCGCTAAAGCAGTTGTTGATGAATGCCGTAGAAAGGGAATGGTTATGAATGATCCACAATGGATTCCATTCAATACCACCACTAATAATATGAATCTGTGGATTGAAATGTTGAGCAAATACAAAAACCAAAAAGCTATTGTTTTTAATGTTGATAGCAGCCGAGAATCTCATGCAAGGCTTAAACTTGCTGAAGCTATGACTGGCGTTCCAACTCAACATCTTAAATGGGTTACAGCAAATCAAGTTGCTCGAGGCAAACCTCAAACTCTAGAAAACATTGCACATAAAATTAATTTGAAATCTGGAGGACTCAACCATCGAATTGAACTTAATCTGTAAGTTTTAATCTCTTTATTTTATATATTTTTTTAGCAAATAAACTAATCCTATTTTTATTTTTAGACCTAATCTCAATTTGAATAACGAAAACATCCTCGTGATTGGGCTCGATTGTTGTCATCCTACAGGTGATAACCGTCGTGGCCCAACAGCTGAACCAACGTTTGTTGGTATCACTGGTAATTATCTTCAAGATCCTTGTGCATTCGCCGGTACATTCTTCCTTCAACCTGCTCGACAAGAGAGTGTCGATCCTATGTCACTTCGCCTCTACGTTACAGAAATGCTAACACTTGCTTCTCACTACCGAAAAATTGACACGATTGTTCTCATGCGAGATGGAGTTAGCGAAGGCCAATATAATATGGTCATAACAGATGAACTCAATGCCATTCAAAAAGCAGCCAATGACTTCTTCAACAACCAAAAACAAAAACAACGACGATGCCGCCTCGTTGGAATTGTCGTCACAAAAAGTGGAAATGCTCGCCACTTTAATATTTCTAATGTTCGACCTGAAAGCCTTCCACCTCGTTCAGTAGTAACTTTTGGTACACGAGAAAATTTTTCTCAATTTTATATGGTTCCTCATCGAGCTTTTCAAGGCACAGCTAAAGCTGTTATGGTCACTGTACTTCAAGACGATATTGGTTTAACTGATGATGAAACACAAAAATTCGTCATGGGCCTCACAAACCTTCATCAAATTGTATGTGCTCCTGTGAGCCTTCCTGAACCTATTTATCAAGCGGATAAATTAGCTCAACGCGGGCAAATCATCTACCGATGTTTCGTCCAACATTATCCACAACGAATTCCTCGAACTACCGATGGAATCAATTTCACGCAAGTTACAAATATATTGAGTTTTAAAAATGGGGGAAATGGCGAACTCCCATTAACTCGTTTCACAGCTTAAACAAAAAAAATTTTTGGCCGGGGTGTTTTATATTTTTTCGATTTGGTTGATACACGCTGCGGAAGAAGAGATACTTCCTCCTCTTCCGTAGCGTGTATCACCATTTATAACCAATTTAGTTTTAAAAAAAACTTTGGTTTTTTTCCAGATCGTTTATATTCATAGACTGTTTCTCCTTTTCCAAAAAAAATTAAAAAATTTTTCCAATTTTTTTGGGTTTTGGTTTAGGACTGTCTAGATATAACGATTTTTAAAAAAGCATTTTTATTTTCTTGGGGATTTTATTAATTGTATTTAATTCTAATTCTAATTTTTTCTTTGGGATCCTTGATGCATGTTTATGTAATTTTTAATTGTTTGTTGATTGAAGAAGCTTATCGCTTTGATGATATCCACATTTTACTTTTGTCTTGGAGATCCTTGAATTTTATCTTTTATTGTTTCTTAATTTTTTTGATTCAGTAACATCTTTTTGTTATTATATTGCAACGTGTGCTGCTAAAAGGACTATTTCATTAAAAACACCCCGGCCATAATCATTTCTTATCCCCTTCTTTTATTTTGTATTGTTAAAAAAAGTCTTCAAAAAATCGGTTGCTTTATTTAGTTGTTATTATCTTAGTTCTAATTGTTATCGTTTTTGTTATATTTTATTTTAATGAAAAGTTAAATATTTGGTTTTTTTAAATAATAATAAATATTTGCAACCACCAATAAGTTTGGAAAAAAACAAACAACAATAATGCGATTCATGACAAGATGCTTCCATCACAGATAAAATCGTCCATAATTTTATAAATAAATAAATCCAAATCTGAAAAATCTGCATACATGGTTGTAAATAATAGCATCTTGCAAAAGGCGCATTGAAAATTTTGTCAACTTGAAATCATTGAAAATAAATGACTTTTTTTTCTTTGATAAACAACTTCGCATTCAAAAAAAAATATGAATGTTTGACTTTGCACCTAAAGTTAAATAGGCATACAACCAAAATAATGGCCACAAAAGAAAAAATGGGATTCATACAATTTAATGTAAGCTATTTTGGAAGTATGCTAACAAACGCTATCCTTTATTGTTCAAGATCGAAAGCTTTTAAAATTTATCGGTGCAAACAAACTGCCATCGGGATATTTTGATTTGACATTTCACATTTGTGATTTACAATTTTGTCTCATAACTTTCTAGCTTACAATCCTCCATATGAGATTCTCGTAAAAGACATATCCAAAAAAACCGAAGGATACATAGTTAAAAAGATGAAATTAAATCGAAGTTAAATGCTAGATGATCGATTCTCAGAGTATTGGATGTTAAAAATTTCAAAAAGACAAAGAGTTTTATATTATTTATTATGAAACTTAACAACAACAAAACAACAAATCAACAACAAGAAATTTTTTACATTTCAGAGCTAGCCAAATACGTTCCTAAAAGGATTATTCCGCAGACAACTATGACCACACCAACAAGGATAATTCCACAGATAACTAAAACACCTATCATTTTCATACCATTGATAGAAACATTTGATACAGCATTATTTCCATTTTTAGTTGGAGTTTTAGCACCATCTTTCATTTCACCTTTGGCTGGAGTCTTTGGAACATCTTGGGCTGGAGCCTTGGACACAGTATCATTTCCATTTTTGGTTGGATTCTTTGGAACATCATTCATTACATCCATTCTTAGAGTCTTTGATACAGATACTTTAGCTGGAGCCTTCGTGACATCATCATCCTTGTTTGGAGCCTTGGACACAGCATCATTTCCATTTTTGGTTGGAGTCTTGGCATCATCTTTCTTTTCATCTTTGGTTGGAGTCTTCGCAGCATCATTATTTTCTTCCTTGCTTAAAAGAGCCTTGGATACTTTAGTTAGAGACTTCTTGACATCATTCATTACATCCTTGCTTAGAGTCTTTAATACAGATACTTTAGCTGGAGTCTTCGTGACATCATCGTCCTTGTTTGGAGCATTGGACACAGCATCATTTCCATTTTTGGATGGAGTCTTGGATAGTTTAGCTGGAGTCTTCGTGACGTCATTCTTTTCATCCATGCTTCGAATCTTTGATACAGATACTTTGGCAGGAATGAATGGTACACCTTTTCTTTGTTGAGAACGTTCGTTTAGAGTGCAATCACCACTGGCACTAGGACGATATGAAATTCTACGAGATGCAATATCCTAAAAAAAGAAAGTTAAAAAGGAAACGAAGAAGAAAATATCATACATATTTAAGCAACTTTTGAGCACAAGCACCAGAAAAATCTAAAGCAATTTTGCATTCAGCGAAGGCATATGTCGCATCAAAAAGGTGAGGTCGAACTTCGTTTTTTTCTATTTTGCATACACTTCGGTCATCTTTGCAACCAGAACCACCATAAACAACTCCATCACGAATACAACTCCAAGCAGCACATTTACTACATTTTTTCAAATATGATGGACCTGAAAATATTTAAGAATTAGTTATGATTTAAACGCGGGTATAAAGAGGCAACTTTATAGTAGTTTTTTCATAAAAAAAAATAAAGATGTTAAAACCCATAACTTACTTTCTTTAAAGACCACGCTTTTTGTATAACAAAAATCATGCTTTATACAGTTGACTTTATCAGCACCAGAAAATGGAAGAACAACGACGAGAAGAGTGGCCAAAATGACGGCCAAAGTGGAGACGATAATTTTCATCTTTGACGATGAAAATAAAACACACGAGTGAAATGATCGATCAACAAAAAACGAAGAAGAAGAAAGAAATGATGATTCGTTGCTTTGAAGCATAAAAAAAGACACAGTACTTTTAAACAGTGTGTTAGGTTTTTTTCGTGTTATGACATACATGGCTGGGATATTTTTAAAGTGCATTCAAATACTGATTGAATTTTTTCGGCATTTATTACTTCTTTTTTTGATGGCATCATAGCTATAGCTACTTCAATTCATTCATGATACTATAAATAAATGGTTTACATATTGAAACAACTATTGGGATTTTTTCCTTACTGCATTTTACCAATATGAAAAGAAGCAAAAAGTTTACAATGAGTGAAAATGAAAAGAGTAAAATTGATTTCGAAAGTTTGAGCTATTGAAGTGTTTTTTTTATTGCATCAAAATAACAAGTTCAGATACAACATTACTTTTTTGTTACAAAAATGCTTCATTTACCTAAACCAATTGATCTAACAATTTTTAATGGAAATTTGAAACTTTCAAAGCTCAGAATTTTTGAAGTTGTATCGCTTCTTTGAGATTTCGAAATAACTAACTGCAATTTTTTTCCTTCAAAGCTTTTTCAATCAAGATTCTTTTAATTTTTTGGTTTTATGAAACTTCATTAACGGGATTTACATACTTAAAGTTTTGTGGTTTAATTAGCCGAAAGCATTGATTATCAAATAAAAAAGTGTAGTCGATTTTTGTGATTTTAAGGAAGCCTTTCAAAGAAACATAAAGATAAGTAAGTATAAATTATTTATTATTATTAAATTACATTCATCACAATTACAATTAGAAAGAAAAAATGATGGAAGAGTTCAAGAAAGAGCAAAGTTTGACATCTAAAAGCGAGCGAACATCCAACCAAGAAGGATCATTCCAGCTATTTTCAATGCGCCATTCTTTGTTTCATCGCCGCTTGGGGTGGTATTGGTTTCCATCTTCTTTGGTGCCGTTGTTGGTTCAGGTTGTTTTCTAGGAGGTGGATTTGGATCACAATCACCAATTTTAACGGGGATTCCTAAGTCTCCTCCTTTTTCATCTATATACTAAAACATAAAAATATTTAAAAAGGAATAAAACTTAAATACCAACCTTATTTAATTTCCCAACAGCACATTCTCCGGAAGTATCAGAAGGTTCTTTGCATGAGAAGAATGCACTTGTATCATCATGATATTCAGGTCCATCTTGGTTGTTTCCATATTTGCAAAAATTAGGATCACTTTTGCATCCACTTCCTTTATAGAGTGTTTCATCAACAAAACATGACCAAGCAGCGCATTCATCACAATTAACAAAAGTCGGTTTACCATCTAAAATTTCTTAGTTGACTATACATCGCTACATAAATGATGATTAGCAGAATAGGATTGAATGTTAAAAAAAGGTAAAATTATAAAAAATTACCAGATTTTGGATGGAAGATGGTTGCAAGCGTAAAACAATAATTCACTTTGTAACACATGGGTTTGCCAGGAATTGGTTCTGTAGTAACTTTGTTAGGAACACAACTACCAATAGCAGATACATCAAATGTAACATTATTAAGATTTTTAAACTAAAAAACAAAAAATAAAATTATTTATATATAATAAAAGATAAGCCAAACCTCAAGAAGTTTATCGGAAGCGCAATTAGGATCAGAAGGTTCTTTACATGTAACAAATAGATTTGTACCATTATGACTTTCAGATTCTTCTTGATTGGTTCCATTTTTGCATACATTTTCATCACCTTTACATCCCCATCCTGCATACATTATTCCATTATAATTACAGCCCCAACCAGCGCATTCATCACATTCTACAAATTCTGGTTTTTCAGGATCTAAAAATTATTTCATTGGAAATGTTAGCATAATTTATCATTTTGAAATGTGATTTGCTTTTATTTTTTCAAAAAGAAACTTACCAGCTATTGGAACAGCGGTGGTATCTGTATCGCATATATGTTGCTTTCTACATTTGACTTTATCAGCACCAGAAAATGGAAGAACAGCGACGAGAAGAGAAGTCAAAATGACGACCAAAGAAGAAAAGACGACGACTTTCATTTTCTTTTTGACGACGACGAAATTCAAACGAACAAAAAGCACGAATGATCAACGAAAAAGAAGGAAATGAAATGGCAATGAGTTGCTTATATTCGTTTTCGATGGCAACAAAAAATACTTCATTTTTTAGCTGGTTTAAAAATTTGCATGTTTACAAAAAATCTTTTTTTTTTGAAACGACTGAAACTTTTTTTCGGTGTTGCAAATCGAAACAAAGGAAAAACTAACAACACGTAGTTATCAAACTTTTTTTCTCGTAGACTTTGATAATTTTTTGAAACTTTTTTGAGAAAAATGTTAATAAAAAAATCTCTTTTAATAGTTTTTGTTGTTGCATTTCAAAAATTTTTCTTATAAAAATAAAAGCATTTATTTTTTCCAATAAAATAATAATTTTTTAAATTACAAAGAAAAAATACAAACAAAACACAAACCCGTAAAAATTTTATAATACATACATACAATAATAATAATTTTATTTACTTATTTATTTTTAACAATAATCATCTTGATATCCTAAAAATGAATTGGATGATGATGAGGAGGAAGTAATTGAATCATCCCCAACGAGGCGTTGATGTTCAACTTCGGTATTTGCGAATGAAAAAAGTTTTTGAAGTGGAGTTCTTGGAGTATCGATTGAATGTTTGGATGAATGCAAACTACTTCCAGAAAGTTTTATAATTGAACGAGTTAAAGATCTTGAGCGTTTTTGTCTTTCCAATGGAACCATTAAAGCTCGACTGTATCCAATAGACTTTCTTCCTCCTCCTTCTCTTCCACCATTGTGGTGGGGATTGTTTTCATCGCTGCAGTCAGGATCGATGATGGGTGAGATATCAAGCCGGGTAGAAGCGGATCGCTGTCGTTGTTTGGTGATGGATGAATTATTTTCATTGGAATAATCAATGGCTCCTGAATTCCAAAATGTTGTTGCATCACATTCGGATTTTCGACGATTCCACCAACCAACTTTTCGTCCATCATTTTCATCATCTCCAATGTTATTGGTGAATACGGTTTCATATATTCCAAGGATTTTTGCGGCTTTTGTACTCCATTTTCTTGGTGTTGTTGGTGTTGGTGTTTCAGTCCCACCAAAACTTGGGGATGGGGTTGTTGGAGATGAATTTTTTTTCCATTTTTGTATATTGATTGATTTTTCTCGTCTAAGTATACTTGTTGGACTCCCATCATCATTGGAGTTGTTGTTGCTGTTGTTAGTGATGGGACTTTTTGAATCTCGTTTGGTGGAATGATTGGAGTCAAATATAATACTGCATTCTTTTCGACTGGTTGTTGTTGAGGTTGGAGTTGTATCTGTTGTTTCATGGATGAAATTCCTGTTATCGAAATAGAATTCCCTATTCTTGATGGCGCCCGACTCATATCCTCCAAATCGGGTTGTCGTTCGCCCGTTCGGCAACATATTGCTGATGCAAAAACCTTCTTTACACTTCGTTGATGATGATCGTAATGGCTGAAAAAATAAAGGAAATGCAATAGATTAATCATTAATGAAGCTAATTTGAAAGTTTTTGAAAGTTATTTTTTAAAAGTGCTTTCAAAGAAATTTTTTTAGAGGAGAGGAAATAAAAGTCGTTATTGCAATATTCGAAAAAATGCTTTGGAGCTTTGCTATAATTTTTACGGTAGTTAGTGGTTTCGAAATTTTAGTTCATTCTTTGATACTTTTTATAGAATATTTTTTATTTATCCAAAAATTTTAGTAAACATTGATTATTTTTTGTTTCTTCAAAAATCCAAAAATTAATTGTTCGCTGGATTTATTGAATCGCTTATTTTAGAGCAATAACGACTTTCTTTTTCCTATAAAAAACTTTTAAAAATGTTAGTTTTTTTGTGTGAAACAAATTTACAAAATATATTAATAAAACACCGATAAATCCAGCATCATCTCTCTTATATTTTTTTTATTGGTGGCAGAGAGGCGTCGTTGCGTTGTTGTTGCTGAACACTCTCACAAACATTGATTTTAGCGAATTAAAAAAAATAGAAGCGTGAAAAAAGTAAGCAATATAAAGATTAAGAATAAAGATATGTAAAAAAAACCATTTAAAAAACGGAAATAAATAAAAGTTGTTTTTAAAATTAGCTTTTTGATAGTAAACATTTTTAGAAAATAAATAACAAAGTTTGATTACTATCAAAGAAAGAAATAGTAACCGAAATTTTAAATTTATTGTTGAAATTAAGTTACTGTCGAAAATTGAAATTTCCATATCGAGACAAAAAATACATAGATTTACAAATAATAGCTACGTGAAATAAATATTAATGAGAAAATAGTTAAAGTGAAGAAAAAAAGTGAAGATATTTAACTAAAAAAAATACAACGACACTTTTTTTGCATTAACATTATTATTTTTTTTTTGCAGATAAAAAGTTTTTATTAAGCGATAGAAAAAAGCATTATTTGTGTGAGAGTATCAACGACGACGACTACAACGCCTCCTTACCGACTGTATATGATTATCATCAATAAAATTATTTTCTTCGTTGTTTGGCGGTAAAAAATTATGAAGTGATGCAGATTTATGTTGTTTTATTAATTTAGATGAAGCTTCAAATGAACCATACTTTTTTGTTGATGAATCAAAATAATGTGAATCATTATCATCGTCATCATCGATGGTAGAAATTCCATGGGCATTATTATTTGTTATTAATAAAGTTGATGAGGGCGTAGTTGGACGGAATGAAGATGAGGTATTTTTATTTCCACTTGATGATGAAATATTATTATTTTTTGCATTTCCATTTGCAACAATGGTTATTGTTGGTGGCTTTCTACGAGTTGTAACATCATCATGAGGAATAGATGAATGTGATGAAACTTTAGAACAAAATAAATCTTTTATGCATTCAGGCATAAGTTGTAAAAATGCTGCACGTAATTGAAAATTTAACATTGCATATAAAAGTGGATTCCAAACCTATAAATTTTTTAATAATTTTTTTGACAATTTTTAGCGCCCAAAATTTATTATTAAATAGATTCTTGAATCGAAAAGCAATTTTTTTTCTTCGCATTTCCAAAATCTGTTCAAGCCACTAACTACTTACCGTGGAAGTCATAGCAATGCAATGAGTAATAATACCAACAAAAAATTCTTGTTGCTTCGCAAAATTTGGAAGCATTTCATAATCTCGTAAAACATTAAACAATACACTCCAAATCCAACTAAGTGAAAATGCCACCACCATTCCAATAAACATTCGATTAGTTCGTTGTCGACGTTTATTTGCTGCTCGTTGTTGATCGGTAACTTGAAGCTGCCAATCATAATCACGCTTTTTAGTGGTTTTAAGAATTAGTGATTGGCCGAGGCGAACCGAAATGGCTGTATACGAAATGATAATAATTGATAATGGAATAATAAATTGTAATGTTAACATCACGGTTCCATATGCTCGACGACGAGATTGATGGGAACCCCAATCTTCATAACAAAAATGCCCACAATAATTATCTAATTTACTTAAAGTTTGTGTAAACATTGTTGGCATTGATAATGTTGCAGCGAGAATGCAAATTAACTGAAAAAAAAATTATATTGGTTTTTAATTAAAAAATTTTTTTTTGTAGGTTTACATTATTTTTTTTTTTGATTTACTCTAATTTGCCAAATTTGTTTGTTAGTCGCAAAAAGTTTTTTATCGAATTGAATGTTTCGAAGTTTGCTTGCAAAGATATATTTTTTGCAAAGTTTTTTTGTGTTTTCAACTTTTCCCAAAGTTAAAAAGTTTAAGAAGAATTTTTAAGTTTTTTCTTGGGTTTTAAAAAACAACAAAAAAAGCTTTCATCAGCTGAGTTTAAAAAAAAAAGGTTTTTATGCAGTAGGCGTCGTCGTCGTTAAAGTAAGTACTCCAAGTCCAAGTGCATCCCATATTTATATTTTTTAAATACATTTTCTCTTTTTTTTTTAAAGTTAGTTAACCCCTTTTTTCTTGACATTTGAAACGACCGGCATCGTTTTTTTTTTGCTGTCGTCGAGTAAATTTTTTTTTAAACTGCCATTATTTTTCTCGCCGCCAATTTGTCGTCCTCGTCGTCGTTATCTCCTTCGCCGTCAATTTTAAAAACAAAAAACAACAGAGAAAAAAGAGCTATAGACTAAAGTAATTATTTTTCAATGATATTTTTCATTTTTAAGTTACTATCTTTTACAAAAACAAAAAATGATAGTAATCAAAATTGTTTCATGTATTGTTGATTTATGTTTACTATCCTGCTTTATTTTTTGTTTGTTTGTAAAATAATTTTCGGAAATAATTAAAAACTTTTTAGAGTTTAAACTTTTTGCTTTAACATTTACAAATGACGAGAAAATTGTTAAAAGTTTTTTAGGCCTCCTTGGACCCATTTGTCAAAAATCGGGCGGTGTGCCATTTTTTCATAGAACACATAACATTAAAAAAAATTTAAAAAAATTAGACATAAATATTTTTTTTTTCAAAAATAAAGAAAAAACATAGTTTTTGAACTCTTTTTTTTCTTCTCAAATTGTATGCATGTCTACTGTATAAAAAGGAGGTGGTAGTTGATGTGAAACCAAAAAAAAGTGGTATCATTTCAAAATATTATTTTTAAAAAATAAATGACAAAAAAAAACTTACTAAAATTGCAAATGATGCTTGAGCATGGGAAAATGGTTTTTTCATTGGAAATCTGATAAGCATAAATCGATCAATTGATATTGCAGCTAATGTAAAAGTTGAAAAACATAAACTAACACCCTAAAAAAATTGAGATAAATTTATGAATGAAAAATAAATTTTTATAATTAGAAAATTTTTTAATTTTATTTTTAGATTATTTTTTTGTTTTGTTTATCAGCTTCGATGTTTCATTTTTCTTTGGCTGTGAGTGAAATGGAGATAAAAAATGAAAATCCAAAGAACACTCTCCTCTTTTTTTGGTTAATATGAAACTATAGAGTAGTTTGAGAGGGGTTTTTTTAATTTTAAGAAGAAAAAAGTGTCAAATAAAAAAAAGTTATTTTTTTATATAAATAATTATTTGATTTAATTAACAACAAACATGAGTAAAAAAGAAAAAAAAGTTGTTTGGGTTATTTTTAGAAAGTTCCACAAATAAATTTTTTTTAGTTACTTATCTCTTCTTTTTTTGCCGCTTTCTAAATTCAGAAGGATAGCAAGCATCCAATGTGATATATATTTTCCTTAATTTTATTTCAATTCCTTATTTTTTTTTTGACAACAAAAAATATAAAATTATATTAAAATAAGAAATAAAGTTAAGATTTTTTTATTGTTATTTGTTTTACTTTTCCAGTAATCTTGCAAAATCCGGTAATATCTATTTTTGGAAATTCAACAAAGAAAAAAGACAATAAAAAACTTGGGATTTGGTTTTATTTAATTAAAATAAGAGCTAATCTTTGTCACTTTTCTATTGGATTTTTATTTTGAAGACCAAAAAACAATGGTTTTGATCAAATAAAGAAAGAACGATGATTGTGATTTTCAAGAAATTAAAAAAAACGTGATTGTAAGCAAATTTTGACGATAATCAACAAAATGAAGTTACTATTATTAGCAATAATAAATTTCACTGTTTGCTGTATTTTTATGATAGTAAAAATATTTTGACAATAATTTGTCCCAATTTGTTACTATCTCTGATAAATGAAAGTAATATAATTTAAACTTTTATCGTCACATACAATTACTTTCATCACTTTTCAAACCACAATTTTATGCTTGAAATCTCGAGGATAATTATCAATTTAAAAATTCTAATATAATTCTATGCTCGAAACTACTACGCAGCTTTTTAAAAAAATGCAAATTAAAAAAATGTAAAAACTTTTTATCCATTAAAAATTTTTTTTTTTGCGTGTCTCTTTATTGAGCTAATAATAATCACGGGTTTGTGTTTTTTTTTTAAGAATGTCTTTCGTTTTTTTTTATTCTTACGTAATAGCAACTAACGATTTGGATGAGGTTCTTCTTCTCCCTACTATTAACGTGGTTGGTGTTTTTGAAATTTACTTTTTTTTTCTTCTCGTCTTTTTACTTGGTAAAACAAATTTATGCAACAACGACAAAAAACAGCGATGGCAACATTCCTATTTTTTATTTTTATTTTCTTAACTTTGTTAGTTAGTCTCTTTTTGCTTATCCTTAAAAGATGTGTGCCCAAGAAGCGAAGCGGCGGCTAAGGCGCGGGTTTTGTGTAATTGCATTAAGAAAAAGAAAAAAAGGAATGGAAATGGCATGTGAGTGTTTTTCTTTTTTGTTTTAACTTTTTTTTTTGAAAGTGAAGAAGATTTTTTAAAATAAAAAATAAAATAAAAAGTTGAAACAAAAACAAAAAAGTATAAAAGTATAAAAACAACAACGAGGAAATATATTTTTTTATTTTTCAATATAAAAAAGTGTTTTTAAAAAGTAAATGTAAAAAAAGAGCAAAAAAAAATATTCGAATCATTATTATGCAAGAACATGGACGCAAGCAAATATTCCACATAGAATATTAAAAAACTCCACTCCACGTAAAAAAAAGTAAAATGTTTCTTGGAAAACAATGATCTATGAATATATTTATATATTTTGGAATGCTTATTTTTTTTAAAAGGCTTATAAAAAACGATGAAAATATAATTACTGTAAAAAGCTAAAAGTTCAAATTTTTTTTGATAGTAATAAAATCTTGCAAAAATATTGTTAATATTCAATTACTTTCATAGCTTTAAATAAAGGTGTAATTAAGTTTTAAACAATGTTGTACCCAAAATTTATTGAATTATAATTTAGGAAACGAAATTCAAAGTTAGTAACAAAAAATTTGTAGAAATTTACTGCTTAAAAATTTGATTACTATTTCCAAGATAGTAACAAAAATTGCAAATTATTGTAATTTTATGTTTACTCTCATTTTTCAAAGTTTATAAATTTGAAAGGCTATTTTTGAATTTTATTAATTTCCAAATCAAAACTTACCGCAATAAATGGAGCAACTGAACATAAAAATGAACCAAAAAGCCATTCTTTTTTAAATGCAGCTATTGGGGTTATTGTTGCTGAAGTAAAACATACAAGAATATCTGAACATGATAAAGAAAATATAAACATATTTGGTACTGTTTGAAGTGACCTAAAAATGAAAGAAAAAATCATTATCAATCTTTATCAACATTAGCAAAATCGTTTTAGGGTGTAAATATTAAGAATTTTGGCTTCGAATGGAAGATTCAGAGTTTTGAGTGGAATTTAAATATTTTTAAAAGTTTTATAATTACCTCGTTCTACTTATAGCTAATATAACACATAAATTACCAATAATACCAGAAATAATAATAAAAGTATAAAATATTGAAAATATTGCCATTGTTAAAGGCTGGGTTGATAAATCCTGTCGATACTCCCATAATACATCATTCATATGTAAACATGTTTCATTCGGCATTCTACAACATGTTATATTTCTTAGATCTATTTCCATCTTTTTTATTATATTTTTTTATAAAATATTTTATAAAAAAATAAAAAACGTAGCAAAAAGAAAGCAGAAGTAATAACGACGACGACGGAAGAAGAAGATTCAATGTCTTTCGATGAAGTCGATAGAGTTGATGAGAAAAATAAATGAAAATGATGCAGAATAAAGAAAATAAAATAAAGTATGCTTTTTAAGAATCCCAAAAAATGTGGTAAAAAAATATATAGGAATAAACAAAGCCAATTTTTTTCTTCTCCTCTCCTTTGCTTTCTTTGGCCTTGGCTTGCGAGGGAGAGAAGGAGATAGATAGATGGGTGGAGGCTTTTTTTCTTTTAGCTTGGTTTGGCTTTTATTTTTAAGGCTTGAAGGCATATAAAAAGAAAAAACGTTGCTGTAGACCACTTTGTGTTTGAAACTTAAATGCATGTATGTATATTTTTTTTAAAGGCGTGGCAATAATGATATTATTTAAAATAAAAAAAAAGGCAAAAAAAATATAAAACAAAATAATGGACTTGAAGAAGAAGGATAAAAGAGAGATGGGATAAAGTGGAAGCTTTTTAGAATAATGAGGGGCGATGAGATAGATGATGATAATGAAGGGGAAGAAGGCAAAAAAATAAATAAATAAAAAAGTACTTTCAACAAAAAAAACTTGTTGTTAAGTAGTGATAGTAACAAAAAAAAAACACGCGATAAATTAAAGAATGTGATTACTGTCATTCATATCAAAAGACATTAATTTATTGTAGGCATAAAACTTTTTATTTTCTGGCATTATAAAAAAATTGGGAGAAACAAGCTCTCAAAAAAGTAAATTAAAAACATGATAGTAATCAAAACTTAACAATAATTTGCAGAATTTATTTACTTTCACTAAAGTGCAAGTGCAAGAATCTTTACTTTTTGAGAAATTTTTTTTGCAGTTATTTTATTTTTTTCAATACCATGGAACCCTTAAAAAACATGTGTTGTTTGTGTATATGTATCCATCTATCTATCAACAATATGAATTTTTAAATATACCATATGTGGGAGGGAGTAAAAAAGAAAGAAAGAGGTCGAACGAAATGAATAGAATATTCTTCTTCTTTATTTTTTTGTTTTAAACAAAAGACCATTTTTTTTCTTTTTGGTTTGTTATATTATATCTTAACCAACAACCACTACTACCAGAAGAATAAAGAAGACAACAAAAAATGACATCTGTTTTAAAAAATGTGAGAGATATTCAACAAAAAAAAGATGAATTTTTTTGTTTGAAAGATTATTAACTAACAATATTTTTTTTCTTCGTGATTCCCTCTTACAAAAAAAAAACAAAAGACGGCGGAAATCTTCTGCATTTTTTTCTTTTCGTCAATGAATGAATGTCTAAAATCCTTTTGTTTTTTAAATGAAAAAAATAAAGAAGGATAAAGTCTCTCTCATTTTGGATGAAGGCAAGTGTCATGACATGGAATCCCTTTTCTTATTTTCTTTCCTTCAATTGCAAAATAAAAACAACATAAAAATCCATGAAAGTCAAAATATGTTAAATAAAGGCTGTTAGTTAGTTAAGAAACTACCGACGACAAAAAAAAGAGAAAGAAAAAAGCGAAATCCGAGAAAACCCTTTTTCCATTTACGGAAAAAAAGAAAAAAAGACACATACAAACACTCAAAGCAAAAAGCGTGAATGAATACGTAAGAAAGCATTTTCTTCCAGGAGAAGAAGGCAGGTGCTTCACAAATTTTTTAAAGCAAAACAGAAAGAAATATGCAGAAGTGATTTTATGAAACCTTAGTTTTGCAACAACAAAAAAATGGCGTAGGAGTTGGTAGTTTTTAAAGAAGAAAATAAAGGATATAATTTCTTTGAAGAAGGAATACTAAAAAGAAAATAAGTAAATTTGCAAATAAATGAAAGATCAAAAAATAAAATTCAAAAATAGGGTGCAGGATAGTTGGTTGCTGGATAAATCATAGATTAATGTTTTTAATATATTTTTTATTTTTAAAGAATGATGGAAAATTAGCTCATATTTTAAAATATGTTTTTATTTTGACTGTCCAGAAAGAGAAAAAAAAATGAGACATTGGCGACCCTGGGAATATTGGTTCAAAGTTTAAAAAAAATAAATTAAAATGAACAACGATTATGGAAAGATTTTAGGGATAATTAAAGAAACCCAGGGTTTGAAGTAGGGTTGTCGAATTTCCCGGGAAATTTCCCGCTTGCGTGCAAAATTTCCCGGGAAATTTCCCGGGAAATGCGGGAAATTTCAGCATAACTTTTTATTGATGACTTATTTTTATGTATTTTTTTTTTGCATTACATAGAAAAAGCATGGTGAATTAATATTTTCTTTACAAATTTATAAAAAAACCAAAATTAATTTGAATTATGTCCAAATGCCCTGAGGCATTTCCCGGGAAATTCCCGGGAAATCGACAACCCTAGTTTGAAGTTAAAAAATATCCAACTTTTGCGGGCGAGATCCATAAAGACGCTAAAGCAAACATTTATGGGAAAATTTCTGAAGTCAATAATTTTTATAGAATTAAAAAATTATTTAGGCTCAAATGCCAATATTGAACTTTTCAAAACTAATCGAAATCCAACGAAACCAAGAAGATACTCTTTAAAAAAAAAAGGAAAGTCTAGTGTCAAATAATTCTTTTTTTGACAGTGACAGAAAAGAAAAAAGCAACATGAAGAAGAAAAAACAGAGACAACAAACTTCAAAAAAAAACAATTTGTTACGTAAAAAATAAGAAAAAGGTTTCCTCGAGGAGCGGAGCAGCAAAAAAAGAAGGTGATTTGCATAATTTAGAAACTACGTAGAAAAAGATAAAGAGAGAAAAAGACATGGCTAAATTCAGTTAGTTATGATGGGACTGGAAGTTAAAAATTTTTTATGTTTAATAGAAAATAGTTTGCAACAATAAATAAATAAAAAAACATAGTCATATGTGGGTGGGAGAGTGGTTGGCTTTTGAGATGCTGAGGTCACAAATTTTTTTTATTGGTGGCTGATTTAAAATATTTTGAAATGTCGCAGTTATATAAAAATTATATTTTTACTAAAAAAATAAAACTATATTGGTCTCGACACAAAAAACTTATATTTGTTTGCTAGAATCACGGTAATAAGAAAATTCTAAAAGGCATAACTTTGGTTTTCGATAAAATGCAACATAAATTTTTTTAGTCGATGACCCCCTTGACTTAACCCTCGCAAAAAATAATTCTCAAACATTGATAAGTAGCTATTGTTTATGTTAAAAAAACAAATTTAATACAAATATCTTTCTTCTCTCTCAAAATTCTTTTTTTGTTTTGAATAATAAACACCCAAAAAAGAAAGCCAATTTATAATATTTTAAAAAGTCATGTATTCCATGAATGGAGAGAAAAAAAGGCAGCAAAGAAATTTAATAAAACTATGGAATTTAATTTTTTTAGAAGGGCAGTGAATTAATTGTACTTAATCTTTCTAGTTTAAACTTGTAATAAAAATAATAATACATAAAAAAGGTGTTTGTAGTGTGAATATATTTTCTCATTATTTATTTATTTTGCAATTGTTTTTGTTTTCGGGAGATAGATTTTTTTTAATGAAATTTGTGTGCCATACAAAAAAGTTGCAAAAAATATTTTAAAATTTAGCCAAAATCCCACAATGAAATTATGTATTTTACTGAGTTTTTTGGTATGCAAATTAAAATCAAAAGTTTGAGCTTTATAAAGAAACTTTTACAAACTTCCAAATAGTTTTTAAAAGATTTTTTTGAGATTTAATAGTCTCAAAACAACAACAAGAAAGTTCGTACTAAAAACAAACTTTTAACATTTTATAATTAAATTTTTTTCACGCGATTTTGTATCATAACAATTTTAAGAATTGGGGAGAATTGGCTTCAAAGCAAATTTTGTTTCGAGAGAAACTATTCTACAAAATTAATTTTGTCTCAGCGGTTTTGTATTTGCGTTTTCCTGGTGTAAATTCTTCATCAAATCCTGACACCTAAATCCTTCTTTTCCAACCAACCCATTAAAATGTTATGATGAAGCTTATTCCATCATTCAAGAACAAACTTGTCATCCATCAAAAAAACCTAACAAACAAACAACTACCAACGATGTATTTTTTTTACCCTTCCATTTTTTATAAAAATAGATTTAGCCAATTTTTAACATTTTTTTATTTATCAAAAAAGCCAATTTTATAAAAATAATATAAGGGACAGAAAAGATAGGCTTTCTGGAAAAAAAATATATGGGAAGCGGCGCATAATATTCTATGACCGGAAATAACTAACTTGGCATCAAGGAAAAAAATAAATAAAAATATTCAACAAAGCGTAATAAAAAGATTACTGTCGGAAGTATTTTTTTAAATTTTATTTATAAAATAAAAATAAAACTTTTTTTATGAAAAAATGAAAGAAAAAATATTTGCATACTTCCGGTATCAATCTTATATGCGAGCGAGTCCCTTTGGCATCGTGGTGGTTAAAAGACATAATAAATTTATTTATTTTAGGATTTTTCTTATTGATTTTATATGTTTTAAAAAATTTGAAAAAAGAAAACCATTTCATGGAAAAATATTTAAAAGTTTTTTAAAAGCGTTCCATTTACGACTTCCTGAGAAAAGTCATGCCACCACAGGAATGTGAGTGAGGTAGCTCAAGTGACATAAAAACATGGAAGTTTTCTTATAAAAGTTTTTATATTTTATTTTATTCTTAAAAGCAACCAAAAAAAAGTGAATTTGAAACCATAATCGACGACTATGCAAAAATATATATTTAAAATAAAAATCTTTTGACAGGTTTCAGGAGACAGGGAATAAAATCTGGCTTTATTGAAGCCAAAAAAAATGGTGATAGACAAGAGAAAAATAATACTTCCTCATTTATTCATCCACCAAATCCAACAACCAAATGATGAATATTAAAAAAAAGTGAATAGACTTTAATTGAGGCATTCAAAAAAGATTTTAAAAAATTTGTAAAAAAAACGGGGGTTATGAAAATGTCATTGAAACTTTTAGAATGGCTCAATGGCGGTAAAATTTTTGAATTCGAGGATCTTTGAACATCAAACTTACCAACTTTGCTCAGAAATGTGACAATTGCAAAATTTACCGCCCTAATTAATAAAAAAAAGCTATAGAAAATTTGTTAAAGTTTGTTAACTAAAAACTCATGAATTTTAATTCTGAATTAAAATTTAAGAAATAGCTATCGTAGGCGCGCTGCGCTGCGAGGCACATTATTTTTTGCTTGTTGAAAAATGACTAATTTTTTTTTAAATAAATGGAACAAAAGATAGAATTTTTTATCAATGAATATTTTATTTTTTTTCCTAATCTATTTATCTTTTATTTATTATATCCAAAAGACGACAGACGACAGCTGCTCTCTGAAAAGACTACATCAGAAAACTCAGATATTTGACTTTTTTTCTGGCACAAATAAAACAAAAGATTAGCTTTATTAATTCAGAAGATTTTGTAATCGCGTATGTCGTAGTTAAGTAACTAAAAATTTTTTTATCAATGAACACTATGCCGCTAAGACACTTTACTTCGTGAATGGAAAGGAATACTTTATTACCTCAATTTACAAAAGAAATGTTGTTTTCAAGAATTCAGAAGATGAAAAAGAAGCTTCCTCTTGTTATTCTGATGACACGGCGGACTAGTCATAATTTTTGGCATACCTAATTCTTAAATACCTAATGACATGAAATCTAAATTTTTTTTATTTCTCGAACTTGGATCATAAAAATTATTTTAACAAAAAATAAAAAACAAAAATAACTTTTTCATTTTATTTGCGAGAAAAATAAAAAAGAATGAGCATCAACCGGAAATAGTAGCAAGCAAGCAAAATATTATTTAATTAATTAAAAATAAAATTATTGATGCGCAAAGAGAAAAAAAACACTGTGAAAAAAATAGATATCTTTAAAAAGCTTCCACTTGCTTATTCAAAACGATGCATGAATGAATTTATTTGTTTCCATCGAGAAAAAAAAATTTGCAAACGGCGTGAATGAAATAAACTAAGCAACAACGACGCGGACGGGGATGGATGGCACTGAATTTAAGTTCCTTCTCACTCATCACTTTGATGGATGATGAATTAATTCATAAATAAAAATATGGTGAGAAGGTTATGTATTTACTTTAGTAAATTATTCATTCATTTATTTTTTTTATTAGGAGGACATAGAAAAAAAATTTATATTTATTTCCCTGCAGAAATATGTAAGTATATATTTATTTAACCGAAAGCAAAAATAAATAAATATATATTTAAAAGTGTCACTTTTTTTGTAAATACCGAAAAATTTGATTTTTAAATTAAATTTCCTATATAAATTTTGTAAAAAAATAAAGAAAGTTAATTTGGTTGATTTGGGCTAAAAGAAAGAAAATAACTTAGTTAAAAATTAAAAATTAAGTTAAATACAAAAATTTGTGTCAAAAATGTTACTTCCAAAAATGCACTTTAAAAAGTTAATAATATCATAAATTTAGGATAATTGGTTTCATAAGTTTTGTAGTTCGAATTCTCTCATTCGCTACGATAAATTTGACTTTTGTTTTAAGATCCAAAATTTTATATTGCTTTTATGGTAAAATTAAAAAACATTTAAAAAAAAACTCATTTTTGAAAGCCAACAAAAAACGGGGAAACACGCAAAAGTGAAAACAAATATATCAAAACTTTAAAAAGTTATAAATTCAAAAAATGGAATTTTTAATGTTTCAAAAAGCCTTATTTATGTTTATTTTTTTTTGATGATCAAGTTAATGAAAGTAAACAAAAATGACAGATGATAAATAAATAAATGAAGTTTTTTGATATCTTGGAACCCTTAAAAAATGCGATTTTTCAAACTATTTTTGGACTTTTCACCTGGACGCCTCCTAATTATAAGAAAAACAAGCAAGGCCTAGCAATAAGTAAACAAAAATGTTTCTAAAAAAAGTTTTTGGAAATAAACACGAAAAAAAACTAAAATAAAAAATACTGTAATCGCATAAATACAAATAGAGTTAAGGCTCAAAAAAATTATTACAAGGTTTCATACCAGGAAAATAAATAATATGTAGTTTTTGATTTTTAGTCATTCTTTATAAGATTTCTGGAAATAAATTATCAAAAAAAACTATTATGAACAAATCTCTTTGGAAGTCCTTTATTTTTAACCTTTGACTCTAACGCACAGGAAGTTGGATTGACTCAGGAAAATAATAATCTCCCCCATATTTTTAGACTATCTTTGAAGGCAGATATAAAAAACAGCAAATATCAAAATTAAAGAATAGTCCTTTTCCTTTTTTGGAAAAATCCAAAAAAAGCGAAGAAAAAGAAAAGATTTGAAACAAAAATACACACATTTTTTTGATACAAAAAACGAGCAAGAAACATTTAATTCACGTTTATGAAGGAAGTGGTCTTTTGCAAATAGCAACAACAACAAATAAATTCCTGTTTAATTTCTTGCAACAAAAAAAAACATGTGAAATTGAAACAATGCGCCGCCGTTTAAAAAAATTATAAAATAAAAGTTGCATGTGACAGGTCTCCAAAAAAGTGATGCGAAATCAAAGCTTCTCGAGCCAAGGATAATGTTTTTTTTCAGAGGGAAGAAGGAAAAAAACAATTTAAAAAAAACTTTTAAAAAAAGAAATTTTTAGAAACATGAGATTATGGGAAACTTTTTTTTGAAGCAAAAAAAAGTATTGTGTGCACTTTTATATATTCAAATAAATCTTTATTTTTTCTCAACAATTTATTATTGTTGTAACTTAATTACTCCAAAATAATGGTAATCCAAAACATCTGTTGTTGTTTTGTTTTTATTTCAAAAAAAAATGTTTTTAACCTAACAATTAAAAAAACGGACGTTTGAAAACAAAGTAAAAGAAAACTTATGAGAAATGCTTCCGATTAAAGTATGTAAGAATTATAAATTTTTGTTTGTTGTAAATATAATTTGAATAAGGAAGGAAGGGTTTTTTTTAGAGTTAATAGGATATATGTATTTGTAAACAATTAATTATGAGTAATAATAAAAAAAAACAGGAAATAAAAGATTTAAGAAAATCGCGGGCTTCGTGGGTGTAAAAAATAGTAAACCATGGGGCTAGAAAACGTTGGCTTTAGAGTGATTGGGCCTCCTATATTTTTTAATTACTTGGTAGAAGAACTCGAAATATCTAACTTTAAAAAACCTTTTTAGCTCCATGTTTATTTTGGAGGTGTGTAAAAAAAAGAAACACCAACGTCAATCAACCCTTCTTTTTCATTATTATTATTTTTTCATCCGCCGACCGACCAACCAACCAAAACCTTAAATAATTTATTTCTTCAAAAACTTTGTTGTACCTCTCTCTGTCAATCAGAAATTTGAGATGCCTAATATTTTTTTTATTTTGGCGGCAACATTTCATAAAAGTGCAGCAGACAACAGACAAACCAACCAACCACGAAAAAAAAATATATAATTTGGAAAAACACCAAAAATCATTGGTCTAGAAAAAAGCCCAAATTTGCCAATGAAAAATTTAAATTTCTGACACGTAAATTGCCTTTAAAGTTTAAACGAAATGTTTTTTTAGTCAAATTCAAATACAAATATTTAAGCATTTACGTTACGAAAAAAGGCATGTCAATTAAACAATTTTTATTGGCTTTAATGGTTTCAGCTAAAAACATTGTCTAACTTAATTAGCTTTAAAAAAGAGAAAAAAGGAGTCTACAAAAATTAATGCTTTAAAAATCAGTAAAAAAATTTGAACGTGACTGGGCTATTTTATTTTTTAGTTGGTAATATTAAAAAACAAAGGTTTAAAGAAAAAATAAATGGAATTTGATGGAGTCTCTTAAAAAGGGTAAATATCAGCCAAGCAGCTCTATTAAGTTGTCATTAAATGTCATTTGAGATTTGAGGGTGGATGGAAGGAAGAAAGAAAAATAAACGTATATTTTTTTTATATATGGAGTCAGGAAGGAATTAGAAGAAGAAGTAGGGTGGCATTAACGAAAAAAGATATATACGTCAGAAGAAAAGAAACAAAAAGGTTAAAAAGAAAGACAACAACGTACATATATGAAAATTTGAAATTGATGTAGCAGCTGTAAGTAATTTTTTTTTTTGCAGAAATTTTTATTTTATCTGCTCTGAATGAAATGGAGTAAGATTTTTTAAATTTTCATGCCAGAAAGCAGTGATTAAAGCTGTCGACGACGCGCAAATGCTTGTATTATTAGCCAACGCTTTTTTTATAAATATGTAATTACATATCCAACATATGAAGTAGGTATAAATTATAATTTATGATTTCCAAATCATAAAAAAGAAATGTATACAACTTCTTGAAAATTCATAAAGAGTCTTGCAATTTGAAGTTCAAGAGCATTTTTATTTTTGCGTGGGAACGCTTTATGTAAGAAAACTATACACTTTTGGAAAACAAGGTACAAATAATTACGATACAATCTTCTCAATATTTATTTTTTCAAAAATAAAATTAAGACATATTTACTGTTAGCAAGTTTAGATGTGCAGAACCCTAATTATTAATTTTAAGTTTGTTATCTTGAGAGAACAATTTCTAACCTTTTTTTTCTTGAGCTTTTTTCTTCTCACAAATCTACCTATTGCAAATATAAAATGCAAATTCCAGCCCTGCTAATTTTCATTTAAAAATTTTTCTCGATAATTTGTAGTTCCTCCAATAAAAAAAAATCAAACTTCAATTTGACGTATGTATGTAATAATAGTTTTTTTAAATACTTGCTGCAGAAACCCGATTAAACCACTGCTTTCACTTCTGCGTTTTTTCATTCCCTTCTAATACTTCTTTTTTTGTTGAAAACATGAAATTTTAAAAGTTTGAACACTTCCTTGTTTCTTTAAAAATATCATGAAAAAGATTATTGAATAAAATTTTAATTCTGCCAATTTTCTTCTATAAAAAGGCAAAAAAAAGCAAAGATTTTTATTAGTTTTTATTAACTCTATTAAAAGTAACTCGAAGGAAAAATAAAGAGTCAAAAATAATTTGAACTAAACTAGAAAAACAAAAGAGTAAATAATCAAATCTCAATTTTCGAAATAGCACGAATGTAACGGAAACCTGCTATTTGCTAAAGCAGTAGTAAAGTATCAATAGTCACGGAGATTCATTGGGGCAAACCTTCAATTTTTTTTTTAAATATTCCATCTCAAAAATAAAAGCAAACGCTGGATTCCTTTTTTTGGTAGTGAATGAGGTTATAAAAAAGTGACGATATCCGTTATTTATCTTTTTTTCCAAAAAAACAAGTCTCAAAAAATGAGAGGGCTTCAAATAAAATAAAATAAAAAAAGCCACGATGAGAGAATTCAAATTTGCAATTGAGCTTTCAGCAACAAGCACCAAAAAGAAGCTTGTAACTGAAACCAAACTTCTTTTTTAACTTACTCACTCCCTTTCACTCACTTGCTTGTTTGCCACTTGCTCAAATCTCCTTTTTTAGCTTTGGTTTTTTATTTTATTTTTATGGAAGCATGAAAAAAGTGAAGAAAAAAAGATTGAAAGAATTTCTTTTTTCGTTAGTTAGTTTTTTTATCCACCCTCTCAATTTTTTGGGACCTCACTGTTGAAAGCTGAAAAGCTGAAGGCTTTGAGGGGGTTAAATTGAAAAGCAATCCATTTCTTTCAACAACTAAAAAAATAATACTTCTCTTTTTTTAAGAAACTTCTTGTCTGCTGCCTTTTAAATAAAAAAAATTGGAAGCAATAAATAACAAAAAAGAAAGATTTAAAAGCGAGCTACCATTTTTCTTAAATAAAATAGTAAGTTATTTTTAAATAAGTAAGTATTTTTTTATTATCTCAAATTTTTGAGAACCTAGTAATTTGTGAGTTTATTTTTAAGTATAGGTTTCTTTTCTTAAAGATTTTAATATAAAACTGCACTTTTCATGACGAAACCAAATAATTTTGCAAATAAAAAAATATAAATATAAGCTACGAAAAAAGTAATCAAAGAATGGAAAAGAAAATTACATATCATGATGCTTTTTTTGAGAGGTCACAACAGTAATTTTATGTATTTTAGCTGCGAGATAACTTGACGAAGGAAAATTTAATTTTTTTTTAAAGTTTATAAAAAATAGCCTCCATTTATCTTTCCTCTACCATATATTCCACAATGCAATGCATCGAAAAAAGTGATAAATGACCTCCAGGAAATAACTCAAATTATTTATAAGTTTATAATATTATTATTTTTTCTAAATTAAAAAATAATTCGATGCTAAAAAAATGCCATCACCAAGGATAAAAATGTAATTGTTTCCATAAAAGTTTTTTATATCAAAGGTCACTGTGCACCTAAATAAGAGCTACAAACATCCAATAATGCCAGTAAACTGTTTTGGGACTAAACTAAAAACAAAACAATTTTATAATATAAGTGACTTAGAGCGCACCAAAAAAATTTAATAATGATAAAAAGCTTTTCTTTTTTATACTTCTCAAAAAAAAATGGTTTCCCATATTTTTTATTTTGAGGCCTTAAACTTTTTCCAGGAAAAAACAATGTTGTTAAAGGTTCAAAAGTTTGCATTTTTGCTTTTTCAGAATAAAATGAAAATGCAGAAAAAAAAAGTAATAAGTTTTTTGATCCGCGAAATAAAATTGTAATGTTTTTTTGCAAAAAAGAAACATTTTTGAAGAGCAATTTTGGGGTTAAAAGTTTTCGAGTTTTTGGAAACAAAACAAAAATTTAATAACTTTTTTTTGCATCAAACTTTGATTCACGAACATCAGAATTTGACTCAAAATATCGAGAAAGAAAAAAATGATTGACAACGTTCGTGTTTTTTTTTAAATATTTTGTTTTTGCACAAAAAAAGGAATATGAAACTTAGCGAATGGATTCATAAATATGAAACAACGAGAAAAAAAAAGATTGAAAAGAAATACGTCAAAGTTTTTTTTGTTTTGTTTTGTTAAACCAAAGTTGATCGGAAAGAATTACGAATACATGTGGGAATTGTCTAATGAAAATTCAAAGGTAAAAAAAGGAATAAAAATAAGTCACCCTCTAAAATTATTTTTATATATTTTTCTTTTTTACTCAAACTCTAAAAAGTTAAAAAATGTGACTTTTTTAATGAATGAGTTGAGTGACTAATATGACTAATATCCGCTTAAAGTTTAGTAATAATAAAAGTTTAAAGCTTAAAGACACTTAAATAAATTATTAAATTATTTAAATTTCATTATCATATTTTTTATAAGAAAGTAAAAAGTTCACAAAATTAATTGTTTTGTTTGATGAAAGTCGAAAGAAAAAAATTTCATTACGCATTTATCAAAACAAAAATAAATTAAGAGACTTGCGACCTTGTTCCTGAAATGCGCCAAGAAAGAGAGAGGAGAGAGAGAGAGCACAACTTTTGATGTCTCTCGACCAAGCCTGCCTCATTTATTTTATTTTTATATTTATGAGTAAAAGTTTTGAAAAAAGTTTATATCTTTGAAATCATACTTCACAGGATCTTTTCTGTAGTAGTAGTTTTCACATCGCTTTTTTTAAATCTGTGATCAGCAGATTCCGCGATGATCGAGCCATAGTGTGGTTCCTGGAGCGTGAAGCTCGTTAAATTATCCTTTTTTGGATGATTTGACGTTGATGATCGCTGATTACAACTTCGGTTGTGATCTAAGGGAGCTGCACTTGCTGAGCGGACAAGTGAAAACAATTAAATTTTGGATTAACTTTCTTGTTGAAAAACAAGGAAAATATTAAAGAAAAACCTCAAATTTCACCACGAAAAAAATGAATAAAAGTTAGTACCAAAACAAAAAAAATTAGACTATTTCTTGCCCCACGCAAACATTCTGAATTGTGACTTTATAAAATATATATAAATCCTTTTTTAATTAAAAAAGGACAAAATTATTTATACTTTCATTTTTTTAATAATAAAAAAGAAACACAAAATAAATACATTTTCGTTTTCATTTTAATATTTCTTTTATTTAAAAAAGACCAATAAAACTAATAAAATATAAATAAATATCAGATTATATTTATATGAGAGGTTGTTGGTTCCATGTGTAGTCATAAAAAATAATAAAAGTTAATCACATTTTAAAAATAACTTTTCCTGTTTTTTTCAATTTTCAATTATTAAAAGTGTTTTTCTTATTTATTTATTTTTTGAGGTGGCGAAAAAACAAAATAAAACAATCAAGAAAAAAGATTTTTTAATTATAAAAACTTAGACAACATCGTCGCTGTCTGGAAAGCTCCAAAAATAACTCATATTTTTTTCAAGGATAAAAGTTTAAAAAAAAGCAGACGAGAGACGAAGAGAAGTGCCCGGAATTAATAAATATTTTAATAACAAAAACAAAGAAGAAAAAAAGCTGCTAAAATTGTTCAAAAAAACTTAAACTTCAAAGAAAAACAATGGAAGCAGAAAAAAAAACTTGAGTTTTTACTTATTTTTTAAGCCCCTTTTTTAAGTAAAGAAAAAAACAAAAATGTTTCAAAACATTTTTTTTGGTTTAGCTGGGGCACGAAAAAGTTACAAAAAAAATCAAAGGCATAAAAAAGATTTTATTTTTTGAACGAAGTAAATAAATATTTGCCTCCGTATTTTTTTCTATTTTTTTTTTGTTTTAAATTGAAAAACTAAAAAAATAAAGAAAAAAAACGATTTCGAGGTTTAAGTTCAAATGCAAATATTGAGATTCTTCTTCTAAAGTCCAATGGGAATTGCAAAAATGTTTGATAATTTTTTTATTTTTTTAAAACTAACCCTTTTCCTCTCTTTGTGACGCTTTTTTCGTGTGTGTTGCGTTTAAAAGTTTATACAAAGAAAGAAATATAAAAAGAGTATGGTTCAATGATTGAATATAATTACCACCTGTTTTTTTTAAAATAATTGTTATGCTGTACAAAGGTCGAAGCTGAGCTGCGTGAAAGATGGTAATTATATAAACTTTTAAATAAAGATTAAATAATTACCGATATCTAAAGTATTTCGATGTCATAGAAAGAAACTTTTTACTGAAAGATATTGATACGAATAAAGTTTAAAAAAAGAAATCTAGAGATTTGTTTTATGAGCTTCATTTTTAAAATTTATATTTGTTTCTGAAACAAAAACATAAAAATTAATGAATTTTTATTAGCTATTTTTTATTTTTGAAAGATGAGATAAACGCTTTAAAGGAGAAATTGGACCATGTTAAAAGCCAAAAAATCGCTAAAATTTTGTGTTCTATCAAATAGTATTTATTTGAAATCAAATAATCACACATAAAACTTTTACTTGATCTTTGCTGTGACAGTCAAAAATCTTTCAAATCACCTGTAACATATTTTATTTTTGATACATCTGTTTTGGCTTTTATCTCAAAAGTTTATTATTTTCATTTCACTCAATCTCGTGCCAAAAAATGGGCCTACAAATATTTTTATTTTTGGTTTATTTTTAAAACAACACCGCCGCCGATTTGCATCATTTAACTTTACATTATTTTTACATAAAATAAATAACCCGTGCTTGCCAAAAAATTCTTTTTTTCGTTATTAAATTATTCATTCCTAAAAATAAAAAAAAATGAGGCTATAAGTCAAGTTAGTTTTTTATTTGGCGTTGTCAATTTTGTGGATGGCCCTCCATGATGATGATGGAGCCAAAAAAATGAAGAGAAGTTTTAGAATTCAGAGAATTCGCATAATGAAAAAAAATAAATAAGTTGGCTTTGGGTCAGTTTTTTTTGTTTTGTTTTTGAATAAGTTTCTATTTTAGGAAGCAATTATGTATCACAAAATATAATAACTTAAATAAATATTATATGGCATAAAGTCAAAAAGCCAAAAACTAAACAAAAAAAGGAATAAAAACACGTCAGTTTAATAATAACATTTTTTTATTAGAAAGTATGTGTGTGTGTGTTTATAAAAAACGTATGATTAATGAAGAAAAAAATGGAAGGATAATAATTATGTTACTGGAAGAAGAAGAAAAGGGATCGGGAGAAAACTATTACCAGAAAATAAAAATAAATAGAAGCAAAGACTATTTTTGAAAGGGCAAACTCAAGTGGATGGATAACATTTTAAAAAAAAATATTTCACAACTGAATTGAACCATGAAAAGATTGGTACTTTGGAATAAGCTACATCTGTCGTTTTTATAACAATCATTCTTGGGGAAAAGATTTTCATAAAAATAAATTAATAGAAACACTATGTATTTAAGAATTTAAAAGTTTATCGAGCAAAAACCGCTGTTTTTTTTATTTCCTTAAAAACAAGTATTTATAAAAAATAATTAAATAATTTATAGAAATCATTATTAAATTTAAATAACTAAAAAAAGCTTAAAGCTGATTAAGACTAATATAATTTACATTCTCAAGAAAATAATAAATTTAAACTTTCAACATCCTGAACCTTGCCTTTCTTTCCTTTTCCATGTGCCTTGAAAAAAAAACAATATTTATATTTATACTTCTAACTTTTGCCTTTCAAAAAAATTTAATAAGTTTTTTTTGAGAAACAAACAAACAAATTTCTTGACCTTTTCGAAACAAGAAAAAAAATCTTAATAAAAATAGAAAAATGAAACCTTATTAAAAAAAATTCGCGGTGGCGAACTAAAAGAATAACAGATTATTTATAAATGGAAACAAATATTGAAATTTATTATTAATAAAAATCCTAAAAAAATCTGAGTGTTACCTTTCTTTCTTTTTTTGAAGGATTAAAAAGTTGTAATTAAAAAAATATATTAATAAAAGTCAAAGAACTTTGAATCCACAAAAAAAGTGGGATTAACGCGAGATTTTTTTTCTTGGATAAAACAACAAAAAAGTAATAATAAAAGTAATAAAAAAGAGAAGGCGAAAAAATAAAGGATTTTTTAATTTTAAAATAGACAAAAATATGATTATGGTAAACAATAAACACGCACAAAAAAAATTTAATAAAGATACATTAATAAATGTTTTTGAGTTTTCTTTTTTTTTAAAATTATTTTTTCAAAGATTATTATTACGCATTTTTTTTGAAACACAAAAGAAATAATAGATTTTTGTAAGGCTTTGTTTGTTGTGGTTGATGATCATCTTTTGGGATGATAAAAATGCGAAAGAAAATAATATCAAAATTTTTGGTTTTTTTGGAGTGAACAAAACAGTAAAAAATAAGAAATTCAGGATACTTTAAAGCTCGAAACAAAGTGGCTAAATATTTTGATAAAGCATTTTTAATCCCTGAATGTGGAACGTAAGAAAATAGTTTTAAAATTTTTGCGATCAAAAATTGTTTCATTTTTATGTTTTTTTATGTAACGGCAAAAGTTCGAGCCGCCATTGCTTTTTACACTGGCTTTTTAGTTGAGCAACAAAAAACAAATAAGCCAAGAAAATATTACAATTCTTAATCGAACGATCAATGTTGAAAATTATGACGAAGAAAAAAAGCAAGAGTGAACGCTTGGATCGACAGAAATGCTTACAATTACTAAAAGCCATCGCGAATATTAAAGATAATATTTTCTTGAATGGTTGTTTATTACAGCTATCGACGGCAACGAAAAAAAAAAGAATGGATTGATAGATAAAAAATTCTTTTCGTAAGTTTTTCTACCGATCACAAACTGATATATTTGCGTGTTTTAGAAAGATCAAATTGTATTTTGATAGATACAAATATATTTTCTTGGGGATTGCTTTCTCAAGTAATAAGACTTATTACGATTGGCTAAAAGCAAGAACAATGAGAAAAACAGCAAAGATATTTTATGTTAATAGCAATAATAACAATGTGATGTTTGAATACACAAAGATGACAAAAAAGAAAGAAACAAAGCTTAAAGTTGAAAACAAAGTTTTTTTAATCGACAAAAATTATTTAAAAAAATAAAACGTGGGATGACTCTTTTTAAAAATAGTATAATTATTCAATGCAAAAACAAAACAAATTTATCTTTTTGCAAAGTTGTTATTGTTGTAAAGAAAATTTATTTAGATAAAATAATTTTCATGTTAGTCGTCGTCGATGAACTTTATTCCATACATCATAAAGTTCAAATATTTGTTTTGTTTAATGCCTTTGGGAGAGATATCTCGTGTCACGTGCGTGTAAATAATAATAGAAGGTTAAACAAAAAAGTTGTAGCAAATGAATACCAAAGAAATTTATATAAAAATTATTTTAAAACAAGTTGCATTAAAGGCCTCTGCCATAGTAATAGTTTATTTTTGTAATTTTAGATATGATTGACAAATTTTTGGCTCGGAGAAATATTTAGTAAGATTTTTTAATTTTGACAAAAGCTTTATATCGGCTTCTAACAAGAAATAACAACTTCACGTCATCATATTATTTTTCAAGGTGAAATCATTAATCTTTGCTTTTTTTTTTTATTCAAATCCGCTTCCAATATATAAATTCATAATACAAAATTATTTTTGTTTTTAGCTTTTCTTTCAAAAAAAAAAAGGAAATCTTTTAAGGAAGAAAATAAAATTAGACATTGTTTTTATAATGTTTTTTCCCTTTTTTAAATATTAATCTAATCGGCTTAAAAATTTTTTTCGTGTGTTTATTAATAAAAACAACTTCATAAAACAAAACGATAAAACACAATTTTGCGTCAGTTATATCCTCATTTTTTATTTTCTTCTTCTTCCGTTTCCTTCTTTTATTTTTAAAGCCTTTTTTATGAAACTTAAAAATGTAAAATTATTTTTAAAAATTACGTGTGAACGTTTGAGGAGGTTAAAAAATGTTTTTAAATATTAATTAATCATTTCTAAAAGCATCGAATGTGATGAATAAATCACATAAAAAGATGTAACTATATTTAAACATACGAAGATGTAAAAAATGCCTTTATGGAAAAGAAAGTTATTAAAAATTTATCAGCATTGAGGAAGAAAAAAAATGAAAACGTTTAGAAACGACAAAAAATTGAGGGAAAATACATTTAAAAAAATCACCACAAAATAATAAAACAAAAGAATAAATAAAAATATAAAAATTTGAACTCAAAAATTCAATTTCAAAACGCTAAAACATTTACTAATTAGATCTCTTATTTTAGTTATTACTTTACGTCACATTTCTATCACTCTATTTTTAACATTTTCAAAGACTAGAAAAAAACTTTTTATTAGACTAAAACTCGCAAGAAAAGCGGGGGTTGAAAAATAAATAAAATCAAAGTGGTCAAAATGTAAATATTAAAATAAATTACATATGAAAGTTTTTGCAAATGTTTAAAATCTTCCCTGAGGCGTTGTTGATATTTACTTTTAAAAAGCGTTGGTCGAGACGGTCGCCTCTTTATTTATTTACTTTTTATTTTTTGTTGCAAAATATTTCTGACAAACTTTGCCGAATGTTAAAAAAAATAAAGATATGGACTGAATGGATTGCCAAAAAAGCAAGTATGTTGAGTGCTTCATAAAAAATAGAAGCATCAGGTAAGGAACAAAAAAAAATCAAGAAAATTAGTAACAAAGCAAAATAACTGAAACCTTCAAAAGGAGAATGATCAAAGAATGTTTTTTATTATTCCAAAATATGTGGAAAAATTCTAACAATAGCCAAAGAAAAAAGAAAACAGGTGTATTTTAATATTTGCAAAGAAGCAAAACAACAAAAAACATGTTCAAACATGTTTCAAATTTAAAAAATCCAGCGTGTTCCTTAAAATAAAAGGACAATGATTTTGAATTTAAACAATAAAACAAAACACTCGCAAAAATAGAAATTTGAACAAAGAAGAAAAAATGAAAAATTATTTAATTTTAAACTAAAAAATAATTTTCCAATTTAAAAATAAAAAGCAGCTAATCAAACACCCAAGGATTTAAAAAAAATGTTTAATCCAATTTTTATAAGCCAAACCAATGTTTCTATAAAGAACGTGAGTCTCATAAAGTTTATATTTTTATCAATGTTTAAAAAAATTATGTTTAGAATTTTTTACGGTAAAATTCCGGAGTTTTCTCTCCCATCATTTTTTTTCTTTTAAAGGTTGCTTTATTTAAAAAAATTTAAATGCATCCCAGTTATTTATAAAACCATGGTTAATTTTGTTACACCCAAATAATAATAATAAAAATATAACAAATTTATTTATAAACATTTATGCGTATTATTTAAGAGTTTATTATTAATTCATATAAGTTAATTTATAACTTATTTGTTAAGTGAATGGAAATTCAAACTAAAAAAAACACCAACGTCAATAACGTCAAACCTGTGTAGTCAGACAAGACAGTAAACAGCTTTTGTATTATTAAAAAATAAATATATGTTTGACGGCAAAAATAAGTAAATTCAAGGAAATTGAACGACTATTTTTAGCATCAAAAAAAGGCTATTAATCGGCCGACTACTTTTGTTGAGTTAACTTTTTTTTACTCTTAAAAACCAGAATGTTTGGAAGGAGAAACAAAACTTTTTTACTACAGTCGAGATTTGTCTCTGGAAATTAATATAATCTTATCTTTATTTTCCACAATTAAATATAAGTATTTGGATAGATAGTTTTTTCTTCAATTTGGTGTTAGAATCTGTGAAACAGGGGTTTTTAAAGAGTAAAAATTCTCTTTTTAGACAAGATTTTTATTTTGAAAAAAAGAAACAAACAAAAATTTGTTAATTTTTTGTTAATCGAAAAATGAAATTTTCCTGAATTTTAAATCAAAATGAAGCACTCTTATCTAATTAGTTTAGGCTACCGTATCTCGTTTTTAAAAACATTAAATAAAATTTTTAATTACGCAAATATAAGCTTCAAAGCCAGAATTTATTAGACGAAAAATTGAAGGAAAAAAAATCTAGTTGCTCCATTTGTCTCGCCTTGTTTGAAAAAAAAATAATGACGACACTGAATTATTTATTTTTCTTACACCCCATTCAAAAAAAGCCTCCTCAGACATTCATGAAAAACTGAAATCTGCATAAACTAATTATTATGAATACCAATAAAAAAGAAAAATAGGAATGAGATTAAAATAAAATTAAGAAAAAAAAAAATGAAAATGTTTAAAAAATAAAAATGACACAAAAAATAGGAAAAAAATGTGTAAATGGAGAAGTATCTTCCTGGAGTGGCTTGTATGTAGTAGGGCTTGGAAAGTTGTTGTAAACATCCTAGATTCCAAGAAAAGGGTGGATAGTGGATGCAAAAAGATGAGTAAAGTAAAAAATTGTAAAAGAAAAACAAAGTTAAAAATTTGCAAAGTTTCGAAAAGGATACCAAAATTAGTTATTAATGAATAAAGTAAAAAAAAACAAGGAATTAAAAGAAACTTTGGATCTCCAACAAAAGCTGATTGCATTTTTTTTCTTAAATTTTGTGTCAAAACTTTAGAGACTTTGGAGATTTGTGTTTTGAGATATTTAATAATTTTTCTGCATAAAACACAACCAACCCAAGAAAAGAAGAAACTTATAAGTTATAACTGGAATATAAAAAAAACGTGACATCCCAAAGTTTTCTTCATCTTCAACGAAAAAGATATGCCACACAAGAAAAAGTAAAATTAAAATGTTTTACAAGAATTTCCTTGTGTAGTCACTAATTTAAATGAGAATGTATGTATCTATCTGTAGCTACCAGACAACGTGACTTCAAATAAAAAAAGGATATAGAAAAGCTAAATTGAATTTATTTTTAATTAGTTACGAAAAAATGTTGCTTTCCCAAAAATATAAAAAAAAAAGATATTGCAGATATGTATGTGCCGCCAATACCGTAAACTATTATTCCAAGTTAGTTAGAGTTAGATTAGAAAAAAATGGTGGAGGTTTGTTTCAAGGAAATTAATTTAGTTAGCTGTTTTTTTCTTTCTGGTGGCATATATGAAAATGGAAATAAAAAAAGATGATAATTAAAAATTTGTTTAATTCATTCGTCAAAGAAATAAGTCATGAAAAAATAAATAGTTTGTTGCCACAAAAATTTAAATCAATTTTTATGTTTAAAAATATAAATGTCTTAGTTAGTTGACACAAAACTACTACAGCCAGTAGTTCTAATATGCTAGGTTTAAGACAATAATTTTCGCAGAAGTATTCCAAATAAACCGTGTCCTTTGTTTTGTAAATTAAAACTGCAATTTGAATAAATTCGTAAAGTTTTTCTTTTATCACGTCTCATTCTTCATATTGACCAATCCTTGTAAAACCTTCTTTCTAAAGCTTTCAAAAGCAAAGATTCTAAAACTTCCTAATTGCCTTAAGGGATTAAAGAAAAAATATTTCAAACCACTTCAAAACTTTCGAAGAATAAATTTATATCAACAAAGAAATCGAGAAGAGTGTAAAAAAAATATGTTTGTCTCATCTCAAATGACAACACTCTTAATTTTGTTTTAAATTTAACTTAAAAAAGCGCAAAAAAAATATATAAATATTTTTGAACAATTTTGTTTCCTTTTCCGTAACAAAAGTAAGTTTATTGAAAGAAGAGGAAGAGTAAGAAGAAGAAAAAAAAACGCGGAGGTTGACACTGCTTTTCTTTTTTCTTTTTTCAATGTTTTTTGCTTGTGTTGCTTTTTTCTTTTCTTTAAAGGTTCAAAAAAAATTTTAAAGTTAAAAAAGTAAAACAAATTAGTCCTCTTTCTCAACAACAAAAAAAGAAACCTCTTTTTTGAAAAAACAATTTTTTCTTTTTATTGGAAAACGTTAGAAAATTTTTTTTGAAGTTGTTGCTTTAAAAAAAGCAAATTGCCAGATAGATAGATGCCATCTTTCAGGTTCAAACAATAAATGCGTTTCTTCCTGTTTTTTTTTTCAGACTTTTCTTATCTTTTTTTGGATGTCAATTTCATCGAAGCTCTAAATGGATGAATGTCGAAGATATTTGTTTTTGCCTTTCATTCATTAATCGAAAAATAAAAATAAGTAAAAAATAAGAAATTCGGAAGTTTAAAAAACAAATTTAAAGTCTCGATGTTTATATATTTTTCTCGTTTTTTAAAAGGGCACGTGAAAATGTTTGTTTCAAGTATGTTTGCAAAAAAGCTGATGATGATGCAAAGATGCAACAGAAATATGTTGTTGCTGAATTTTACTTAACGAATAAAACTAACTTTATAGCACCTTTTTTAAATCAAAATAATTTTTTGCAGCTATTTCTGCAAAAAATCTGCTAAATTCTATTGTTACTCACAAATTTCTCTGAATAGAAAATAAAAATTCATAAAAGGACACGGAAATAACTTTCTAGTTATTTTTTTTACACAAAAGAAAGTTAAGGGTTGCTCGAAATTTGATAATATTTAAAATTTAAAAATCCCATACAACCCATAAATTTATAACAACATCGTTTAATAGCCTTTTTAGTAAATAAATTTACCCGTCTGTCCAAGTAAAAGAAATTTGGAAAGTTCGACCCATCGTTTACCCAAATCTTGGATTTTGGCCTCAAATGATTGATTATGAAATTGAAAAACGTGGTGAACCAACTTCAGTAAATTTATAAAACGGAATGAGTCATTCCATTCTCCATGTATATTTATTTAAAAGTACCTTCTTAAAACTGCTTAAAAAAATTGTTTTTACAACCAAAGCTTTCCAAAACTTATATCGCCAATTCGAAGCAGAATTATATGGGCTATTAAAATCGTTAAAAAAGGAACGAACTTTGCTTCACTAATTTGCCCAATAGATTTTAGCATGATCAGTACTTAACGATCAGCCAAAAAGTTCGTAAGTATGTATCTTCATTAAGAAGTGAAAATGCTATTTCTGAATAACAGAATTTTTAATTCTCCGCGGCATGAATATTTGGGAATGAAGAATCAAAAAATTTAGTTTTGAAAAAATCTAAAACGGCAGTGTGAAAGTTTTAACTTTGCTTCTTTACGAAGTGAAAATGCTATTTTTGAATAACAGAATTTTTAATTCTCCGCGGCATGAATAATATTGAGAGGACATTTCAAAAAATTTAGTTTTGAAAAAATCTAAAACGGCAGTGTGAAAGTTTTAATTTTGCTTCTTTACGAAGTAAAAATGCTATTTTTGAATAACAGCATTTTTAATTCTCCGAGGCATTAATATTTGAGAATGAAGAATCAAAAAATTTAGTTTTGAAAAAATCCAAAACGGCAGTGTGAAAGTTTTAACTTTGCTTCTTTACGAAGTGAAAATGCTATTTTTGAATAACAAAATTTTTAATTCTCCGCGGCATGAATATTTGGGAATGAAGAATCAAAAAATTTAGTTTTGAAAAAATCTAAAACGGCAGTGTGAAAGTTTTAATTTTGCTTCTTTACGAAGTGAAAATGCTATTTTTGAATAACAGCATTTTTAATTCTCAGCGGCATGAATATTTGGGAATGAAGAATCAAAAAATTTAGTTTTGAAAAAATCTAAAACGGCAGTGTGAAAGTTTTAATTTTGCTTCTTTACGAAGTGAAAATGCTATTTTTGAATAACAGCATTTTTAATTCTCCGAGGCATTAATATTTGAGAATGAAGAATCAAAAAATTTAGTTTTGAAAAAATCCAAAACGGCAGTGTGAAAGTTTTAACTTTGCTTCTTTACGAAGTGAAAATGCTATTTTTGAATAACAAAATTTTTAATTCTCCGCGGCATGAATATTTGGGAATGAAGAATCAAAAAATTTAGTTTTGAAAAAATCTAAAACGGCAGTGTGAAAGTTTTAACTTTGCTTCTTTACGAAGTGAAAATGCTATTTTTGAATAACAGAATTTTTAATTCTCCGCGGCATGAATAATATTGAGAGGACATTTCAAAAAATTTAGTTTTGAAAAAATCTAAAACGGCAGTGTGAAAGTTTTAATTTTGCTTCTTTACGAAGTGAAAATGCTATTTTTGAATAACAGCATTTTTAATTCTCAGCGGCATGAATATTTGGGAATGAAGAATCAAAAAATTTAGTTTTGAAAAAATCTAAAACGGCAGTGTGAAAGTTTTAATTTTGCTTCTTTACGAAGTAAAAATGCTATTTTTGAATAACAGCATTTTTAATTCTCCGAGGCATTAATATTTGAGAATGAAGAATCAAAAAATTTAGTTTTGAAAAAATCCAAAACGGCAGTGTGAAAGTTTTAACTTTGCTTCTTTACGAAGTGAAAATGCTATTTTTGAATAACAGCATTTTTAATTCTCAGCGGCATGAATATTTGGGAATGAAGAATCAAAAAATTTAGTTTTGAAAAAATCCAAAACGGCAGTGTGAAAGTTTTAACTTTGCTTCTTTACGAAGTGAAAATGCTATTTTTGAATAACAGAATTTTTAATTCTCCGCGGCATGAATAATATTGAGAGGACATTTCAAAAAATTTAGTTTTGAAAAAATCCAAAACGGCAGTGTGAAAGTTTTAACTTTGCTTCTTTACGAAGTGAAAATGCTATTATTGAATAACAAAATTTTTAATTCTCCGAGGCATGAATATTTGAGAATGAAGAATCAAAAAATTTAGTTTTGAAAAAATCTAAAACGGCAGTGTGAAAGTTATAATTTTGCTTCTTTACGAAGTGAAAATGCTATTTTTGAATAACAGAATTTTTAATTCTCCGCGGCATGAATAATATTGAGAGGACATTTCAAAAAATTTAGTTTTGAAAAAATCTAAAACGGCAGTGTGAAAGTTTTAACTTTGCTTCTTTACGAAGTGAAAATGCTATTTTTGAATAACAGAATTTTTAATTCTCCGCGGCATGAATAATATTGAGAGGACATTTCAAAAAATTTAGTTTTGAAAAAATCTAAAACGGCAGTGTGAAAGTTTTAATTTTGCTTCTTTACGAAGTGAAAATGCTATTTTTGAATAACAGCATTTTTAATTCTCAGCGGCATGAATATTTGGGAATGAAGAATCAAAAAATTTAGTTTTGAAAAAATCTAAAACGGCAGTGTGAAAGTTTTAACTTTGCTTCTTTACGAAGTGAAAATGCTATTTTTGAATAACAAAATTTTTAATTCTCCGCGGCATGAATATTTGGGAATGAAGAATCAAAAAATTTAGTTTTGAAAAAATCTAAAACGGCAGTGTGAAAGTTTTAACTTTGCTTCTTTACGAAGTGAAAATGCTATTTTTGAATAACAGAATTTTTAATTCTCCGGGGCATGAATAATATTGAGAGGACATTTCAAAAAATTTAGTTTTGAAAAAATCTAAAACGGCAGTGTGAAAGTTTTAATTTTGCTTCTTTACGAAGTGAAAATGCTATTTTTGAATAACAGAATTTTTAATTCTCCGCGGCATGAATAATATTGAGAGGACATTTCAAAAAATTTAGTTTTGAAAAAATCTAAAACGGCAGTGTGAAAGTTTTAATTTTGCTTCTTTACGAAGTGAAAATGCTATTTTTGAATAACAGCATTTTTAATTCTCAGCGGCATGAATATTTGGGAATGAAGAATCAAAAAATTTAGTTTTGAAAAAATCTAAAACGGCAGTGTGAAAGTTTTAATTTTGCTTCTTTACGAAGTGAAAATGCTATTTTTGAATAACAGCATTTTTAATTCTCAGCGGCATGAATATTTGGGAATGAAGAATCAAAAAATTTAGTTTTGAAAAAATCTAAAACGGCAGTGTGAAAGTTTTAACTTTGCTTCTTTACGAAGTGAAAATGCTATTTTTGAATAACAGAATTTTTAATTCTCCGCGGCATGAATAATATTGAGAGGACATTTCAAAAAATTTAGTTTTGAAAAAATCTAAAACGGCAGTGTGAAAGTTTTAATTTTGCTTCTTTACGAAGTGAAAATGCTATTTTTGAATAACAGCATTTTTAATTCTCAGCGGCATGAATATTTGGGAATGAAGAATCAAAAAATTTAGTTTTGAAAAAATCTAAAACGGCAGTGTGAAAGTTTTAACTTTGCTTCTTTACGAAGTGAAAATGCTATTTTTGAATAACAAAATTTTTAATTCTCCGCGGCATGAATATTTGGGAATGAAGAATCAAAAAATTTAGTTTTGAAAAAATCTAAAACGGCAGTGTGAAAGTTTTAACTTTGCTTCTTTACGAAGTGAAAATGCTATTTTTGAATAACAGAATTTTTAATTCTCCGGGGCATGAATAATATTGAGAGGACATTTCAAAAAATTTAGTTTTGAAAAAATCTAAAACGGCAGTGTGAAAGTTTTAATTTTGCTTCTTTACGAAGTGAAAATGCTATTTTTGAATAACAGAATTTTTAATTCTCCGCGGCATGAATAATATTGAGAGGACATTTCAAAAAATTTAGTTTTGAAAAAATCTAAAACGGCAGTGTGAAAGTTTTAATTTTGCTTCTTTACGAAGTGAAAATGCTATTTTTGAATAACAGCATTTTTAATTCTCAGCGGCATGAATATTTGGGAATGAAGAATCAAAAAATTTAGTTTTGAAAAAATCTAAAACGGCAGTGTGAAAGTTTTAATTTTGCTTCTTTACGAAGTGAAAATGCTATTTTTGAATAACAGCATTTTTAATTCTCAGCGGCATGAATATTTGGGAATGAAGAATCAAAAAATTTAGTTTTGAAAAAATCTAAAACGGCAGTGTGAAAGTTTTAACTTTGCTTCTTTACGAAGTGAAAATGCTATTTTTGAATAACAGAATTTTTAATTCTCCGCGGCATGAATAATATTGAGAGGACATTTCAAAAAATTTAGTTTTGAAAAAATCTAAAACGGCAGTGTGAAAGTTTTAATTTTGCTTCTTTACGAAGTGAAAATGCTATTTTTGAATAACAGAATTTTTAATTCTCCGCGGCATGAATAATATTGAGAGGACATTTCAAAAAATTTAGTTTTGAAAAAATCTAAAACGGCAGTGTGAAAGTTTTAATTTTGCTTCTTTACGAAGTGAAAATGCTATTTTTGAATAACAGCATTTTTAATTCTCAGCGGCATGAATATTTGGGAATGAAGAATCAAAAAATTTAGTTTTGAAAAAATCTAAAACGGCAGTGTGAAAGTTTTAACTTTGCTTCTTTACGAAGTGAAAATGCTATTTTTGAATAACAAAATTTTTAATTCTCCGCGGCATGAATATTTGGGAATGAAGAATCAAAAAATTTAGTTTTGAAAAAATCTAAAACGGCAGTGTGAAAGTTTTAACTTTGCTTCTTTACGAAGTGAAAATGCTATTTTTGAATAACAAAATTTTTAATTCTCCGCGGCATGAATATTTGGAAATGAAGAATCAAAAAATTTAGTTTTGAAAAAATCTAAAACGGCAGTGTGAAAGTTTTAATTTTGCTTCTTTACGAAGTGAAAATGCTATTTTTGAATAACAGCATTTTTAATTCTCCGAGGCATTAATATTTGAGAATGAAGAATCAAAAAATTTAGTTTTGAAAAAATCTAAAACGGCAGTGTGAAAGTTTTAACTTTGCTTCTTTACGAAGTGAAAATGCTATTTTTGAATAACAAAATTTTTAATTCTCCGAGGCATGAATATTTGAGAATGAAGAATCAAAAAATTTAGTTTTGGAAAAATCTAAAACGTTAGTGTGAAAGTTTTAATTTTGCTTCTTTACGAAGTGAAAATGCTATTTTTGAATAACAGAATTTTTAATTCTCCGCGGCATGAATAATATTGAGAGGACATTTCAAAAAATTTAGTTTTGAAAAAATCTAAAACGGCAGTGTGAAAGTTTTAATTTTGCTTCTTTACGAAGTGAAAATGCTATTTTTGAATAACAGCATTTTTAATTCTCAGCGGCATGAATATTTGGGAATGAAGAATCAAAAAATTTAGTTTTGAAAAAATCTAAAACGGCAGTGTGAAAGTTTTAATTTTGCTTCTTTACGAAGTGAAAATGCTATTTTTGAATAACAGCATTTTTAATTCTCAGCGGCATGAATATTTGGGAATGAAGAATCAAAAAATTTAGTTTTGAAAAAATCTAAAACGGCAGTGTGAAAGTTTTAACTTTGCTTCTTTACGAAGTGAAAATGCTATTTTTGAATAACAGAATTTTTAATTCTCCGCGGCATGAATAATATTGAGAGGACATTTCAAAAAATTTAGTTTTGAAAAAATCTAAAACGGCAGTGTGAAAGTTTTAATTTTGCTTCTTTACGAAGTGAAAATGCTATTTTTGAATAACAGAATTTTTAATTCTCCGCGGCATGAATAATATTGAGAGGACATTTCAAAAAATTTAGTTTTGAAAAAATCTAAAACGGCAGTGTGAAAGTTTTAATTTTGCTTCTTTACGAAGTGAAAATGCTATTTTTGAATAACAGCATTTTTAATTCTCAGCGGCATGAATATTTGGGAATGAAGAATCAAAAAATTTAGTTTTGAAAAAATCTAAAACGGCAGTGTGAAAGTTTTAACTTTGCTTCTTTACGAAGTGAAAATGCTATTTTTGAATAACAAAATTTTTAATTCTCCGCGGCATGAATATTTGGGAATGAAGAATCAAAAAATTTAGTTTTGAAAAAATCTAAAACGGCAGTGTGAAAGTTTTAACTTTGCTTCTTTACGAAGTGAAAATGCTATTTTTGAATAACAAAATTTTTAATTCTCCGCGGCATGAATATTTGGAAATGAAGAATCAAAAAATTTAGTTTTGAAAAAATCTAAAACGGCAGTGTGAAAGTTTTAATTTTGCTTCTTTACGAAGTGAAAATGCTATTTTTGAATAACAGCATTTTTAATTCTCCGAGGCATTAATATTTGAGAATGAAGAATCAAAAAATTTAGTTTTGAAAAAATCTAAAACGGCAGTGTGAAAGTTTTAACTTTGCTTCTTTACGAAGTGAAAATGCTATTTTTGAATAACAAAATTTTTAATTCTCCGAGGCATGAATATTTGAGAATGAAGAATCAAAAAATTTAGTTTTGGAAAAATCTAAAACGTTAGTGTGAAAGTTTTAATTTTGCTTCTTTACGAAGTGAAAATGCTATTTTTGAATAACAGAATTTTTAATTCTCCGCGGCATGAATAATATTGAGAGGACATTTCAAAAAATTTAGTTTTGAAAAAATCTAAAACGGCAGTGTGAAAGTTTTAATTTTGCTTCTTTACGAAGTGAAAATGCTATTTTTGAATAACAGAATTTTTAATTCTCCGCGGCATGAATAATATTGAGAGGACATTTCAAAAAATTTAGTTTTGAAAAAATCTAAAACGGCAGTGTGAAAGTTTTAATTTTGCTTCTTTACGAAGTGAAAATGCTATTTTTGATTAACAGCATTTTTAATTCTCAGCGGCATGAATATTTGGGAATGAAGAATCAAAAAATTTAGTTTTGAAAAAATCTAAAACGGCAGTGTGAAAGTTTTAATTTTGCTTCTTTACGAAGTGAAAATGCTATTTTTGAATAACAGAATTTTTAATTCTCCGCGGCATGAATATTTGGGAATGAAGAATCAAAAAATTTAGTTTTGAAAAAATCTAAAACGGCAGTGTGAAAGTTTTAACTTTGCTTCTTTACGAAGTGAAAATGCTATTTTTGAATAACAGAATTTTTAATTCTCCGCGGCATGAATAATATTGAGAGGACATTTCAAAAAATTTAGTTTTGAAAAAATCTAAAACGGCAGTGTGAAAGTTTTAATTTTGCTTCTTTACGAAGTGAAAATGCTATTTTTGAATAACAGAATTTTTAATTCTCCGCGGCATGAATAATATTGAGAGGACATTTCAAAAAATTTAGTTTTGAAAAAATCTAAAACGGCAGTGTGAAAGTTTTAATTTTGCTTCTTTACGAAGTGAAAATGCTATTTTTGAATAACAGCATTTTTAATTCTCCGAGGCATTAATATTTGAGAATGAAGAATCAAAAAATTTAGTTTTGAAAAAATCCAAAACGGCAGTGTGAAAGTTTTAACTTTGCTTCTTTACGAAGTGAAAATGCTATTTTTGAATAACAAAATTTTTAATTCTCCGCGGCATGAATATTTGGGAATGAAGAATCAAAAAATTTAGTTTTGAAAAAATCTAAAACGGCAGTGTGAAAGTTTTAACTTTGCTTCTTTACGAAGTGAAAATGCTATTTTTGAATAACAAAATTTTTAATTCTCCGCGGCATGAATATTTGGGAATGAAGAATCAAAAAATTTAGTTTTGAAAAAATCTAAAACGGCAGTGTGAAAGTTTTAACTTTGCTTCTTTACGAAGTGAAAATGCTATTTTTGAATAACAAAATTTTTAATTCTCCGCGGCATGAATATTTGGGAATGAAGAATCAAAAAATTTAGTTTTGAAAAAATCTAAAACGGCAGTGTGAAAGTTTTAACTTTGCTTCTTTACGAAGTGAAAATGCTATTTTTGAATAACAAAATTTTTAATTCTCCGCGGCATGAATATTTGGGAATGAAGAATCAAAAAATTTAGTTTTGAAAAAATCCAAAACGGCAGTGTGAAAGTTTTAACTTTGCTTCTTTACGAAGTGAAAATGCTATTTTTGAATAACAAAATTTTTAATTCTCCGCGGCATGAATATTTGGGAATGAAGAATCAAAAAATTTAGTTTTGAAAAAATCTAAAACGGCAGTGTGAAAGTTTTAACTTTGCTTCTTTACGAAGTGAAAATGCTATTTTTGAATAACAAAATTTTTAATTCTCCGCGGCATGAATATTTGGGAATGAAGAATCAAAAAATTTAGTTTTGAAAAAATCTAAAACGGCAGTGTGAAAGTTTTAACTTTGCTTCTTTACGAAGTGAAAATGCTATTTTTGAATAACAAAATTTTTAATTCTCCGCGGCATGAATATTTGGGAATGAAGAATCAAAAAATTTAGTTTTGAAAAAATCTAAAACGGCAGTGTGAAAGTTTTAACTTTGCTTCTTTACGAAGTGAAAATGCTATTTTTGAATAACAGAATTTTTAATTCTCCGCGGCATGAATATTTGGGAATGAAGAATCAAAAAATTTAGTTTTGAAAAAATCTAAAACGGCAGTGTGAAAGTTTTAACTTTGCTTCTTTACGAAGTGAAAATGCTATTTTTGAATAACAAAATTTTTAATTCTCCGCGGCATGAATATTTGGGAATGAAGAATCAAAAAATTTAGTTTTGAAAAAATCTAAAACGGCAGTGTGAAAGTTTTAACTTTGCTTCTTTACGAAGTGAAAATGCTATTTTTGAATAACAAAATTTTTAATTCTCCGCGGCATGAATATTTGGGAATGAAGAATCAAAAAATTTAGTTTTGAAAAAATCTAAAACGGCAGTGTGAAAGTTTTAACTTTGCTTCTTTACGAAGTGAAAATGCTATTTTTGAATAACAGAATTTTTAATTCTCCGCGGCATGAATATTTGGGAATGAAGAATCAAAAAATTTAGTTTTGAAAAAATCTAAAACGGCAGTGTGAAAGTTTTAACTTTGCTTCTTTACGAAGTGAAAATGCTATTTTTGAATAACAGCATTTTTAATTCTCCGCGGCATGAATATTTGGGAATGAAGAATCAAAAAATTTAGTTTTGAAAAAATCTAAAACGGCAGTGTGAAAGTTTTAACTTTGCTTCTTTACGAAGTGAAAATGCTATTTTTGAATAACAAAATTTTTAATTCTCCGCGGCATGAATATTTGGGAATGAAGAATCAAAAAATTTAGTTTTGAAAAAATCTAAAACGGCAGTGTGAAAGTTTTAACTTTGCTTCTTTACGAAGTGAAAATGCTATTTTTGAATAACAAAATTTTTAATTCTCCGCGGCATGAATATTTGGGAATGAAGAATCAAAAAATTTAGTTTTGAAAAAATCTAAAACGGCAGTGTGAAAGTTTTAACTTTGCTTCTTTACGAAGTGAAAATGCTATTTTTGAATAACAAAATTTTTAATTCTCCGCGGCATGAATATTTGGGAATGAAGAATCAAAAAATTTAGTTTTGAAAAAATCTAAAACGGCAGTGTGAAAGTTTTAACTTTGCTTCTTTACGAAGTGAAAATGCTATTTTTGAATAACAGAATTTTTAATTCTCCGCGGCATGAATATTTGGGAATGAAGAATCAAAAAATTTAGTTTTGAAAAAATCTAAAACGGCAGTGTGAAAGTTTTAACTTTGCTTCTTTACGAAGTGAAAATGCTATTTTTGAATAACAAAATTTTTAATTCTCCGCGGCATGAATATTTGGGAATGAAGAATCAAAAAATTTAGTTTTGAAAAAATCTAAAACGGCAGTGTGAAAGTTTTAACTTTGCTTCTTTACGAAGTGAAAATGCTATTTTTGAATAACAAAATTTTTAATTCTCCGCGGCATGAATATTTGGGAATGAAGAATCAAAAAATTTAGTTTTGAAAAAATCTAAAACGGCAGTGTGAAAGTTTTAACTTTGCTTCTTTACGAAGTGAAAATGCTATTTTTGAATAACAGAATTTTTAATTCTCCGCGGCATGAATATTTGGGAATGAAGAATCAAAAAATTTAGTTTTGAAAAAATCTAAAACGGCAGTGTGAAAGTTTTAACTTTGCTTCTTTACGAAGTGAAAATGCTATTTTTGAATAACAGCATTTTTAATTCTCCGCGGCATGAATATTTGGGAATGAAGAATCAAAAAATTTAGTTTTGAAAAAATCTAAAACGGCAGTGTGAAAGTTTTAACTTTGCTTCTTTACGAAGTGAAAATGCTATTTTTGAATAACAAAATTTTTAATTCTCCGCGGCATGAATATTTGGGAATGAAGAATCAAAAAATTTAGTTTTGAAAAAATCTAAAACGGCAGTGTGAAAGTTTTAACTTTGCTTCTTTACGAAGTGAAAATGCTATTTTTGAATAACAGAATTTTTAATTCTCCGCGGCATGAATATTTGGGAATGAAGAATCAAAAAATTTAGTTTTGAAAAAATCTAAAACGGCAGTGTGAAAGTTTTAACTTTGCTTCTTTACGAAGTGAAAATGCTATTTTTGAATAACAAAATTTTTAATTCTCCGCGGCATGAATATTTGGGAATGAAGAATCAAAAAATTTAGTTTTGAAAAAATCTAAAACGGCAGTGTGAAAGTTTTAACTTTGCTTCTTTACGAAGTGAAAATGCTATTTTTGAATAACAAAATTTTTAATTCTCCGCGGCATGAATATTTGGGAATGAAGAATCAAAAAATTTAGTTTTGAAAAAATCTAAAACGGCAGTGTGAAAGTTTTAACTTTGCTTCTTTACGAAGTGAAAATGCTATTTTTGAATAACAAAATTTTTAATTCTCCGCGGCATGAATATTTGGGAATGAAGAATCAAAAAATTTAGTTTTGAAAAAATCTAAAACGGCAGTGTGAAAGTTTTAACTTTGCTTCTTTACGAAGTGAAAATGCTATTTTTGAATAACAAAATTTTTAATTCTCCGCGGCATGAATATTTGGGAATGAAGAATCAAAAAATTTAGTTTTGAAAAAATCTAAAACGGCAGTGTGAAAGTTTTAACTTTGCTTCTTTACGAAGTGAAAATGCTATTTTTGAATAACAAAATTTTTAATTCTCCGCGGCATGAATATTTGGGAATGAAGAATCAAAAAATTTAGTTTTGAAAAAATCTAAAACGGCAGTGTGAAAGTTTTAACTTTGCTTCTTTACGAAGTGAAAATGCTATTTTTGAATAACAAAATTTTTAATTCTCCGCGGCATGAATATTTGGGAATGAAGAATCAAAAAATTTAGTTTTGAAAAAATCTAAAACGGCAGTGTGAAAGTTTTAACTTTGCTTCTTTACGAAGTGAAAATGCTATTTTTGAATAACAGAATTTTTAATTCTCCGCGGCATGAATATTTGGGAATGAAGAATCAAAAAATTTAGTTTTGAAAAAATCTAAAACGGCAGTGTGAAAGTTTTAACTTTGCTTCTTTACGAAGTGAAAATGCTATTTTTGAATAACAGCATTTTTAATTCTCCGCGGCATGAATATTTGGGAATGAAGAATCAAAAAATTTAGTTTTGAAAAAATCTAAAACGGCAGTGTGAAAGTTTTAACTTTGCTTCTTTACGAAGTGAAAATGCTATTTTTGAATAACAAAATTTTTAATTCTCCGCGGCATGAATATTTGGGAATGAAGAATCAAAAAATTTAGTTTTGAAAAAATCTAAAACGGCAGTGTGAAAGTTTTAACTTTGCTTCTTTACGAAGTGAAAATGCTATTTTTGAATAACAAAATTTTTAATTCTCCGCGGCATGAATATTTGGGAATGAAGAATCAAAAAATTTAGTTTTGAAAAAATCTAAAACGGCAGTGTGAAAGTTTTAACTTTGCTTCTTTACGAAGTGAAAATGCTATTTTTGAATAACAAAATTTTTAATTCTCCGCGGCATGAATATTTGGGAATGAAGAATCAAAAAATTTAGTTTTGAAAAAATCTAAAACGGCAGTGTGAAAGTTTTAACTTTGCTTCTTTACGAAGTGAAAATGCTATTTTTGAATAACAAAATTTTTAATTCTCCGCGGCATGAATATTTGGGAATGAAGAATCAAAAAATTTAGTTTTGAAAAAATCTAAAACGGCAGTGTGAAAGTTTTAACTTTGCTTCTTTACGAAGTGAAAATGCTATTTTTGAATAACAAAATTTTTAATTCTCCGCGGCATGAATATTTGGGAATGAAGAATCAAAAAATTTAGTTTTGAAAAAATCTAAAACGGCAGTGTGAAAGTTTTAACTTTGCTTCTTTACGAAGTGAAAATGCTATTTTTGAATAACAAAATTTTTAATTCTCCGCGGCATGAATATTTGGGAATGAAGAATCAAAAAATTTAGTTTTGAAAAAATCTAAAACGGCAGTGTGAAAGTTTTAACTTTGCTTCTTTACGAAGTGAAAATTCTATTTTTGAATAACAAAATTTTTAATTCTCCGCGGCATGAATATTTGGGAATGAAGAATCAAAAAATTTAGTTTTGAAAAAATCTAAAACGGCAGTGTGAAAGTTTTAACTTTGCTTCTTTACGAAGTGAAAATGCTATTTTTGAATAACAGCATTTTTAATTCTCCGCGGCATGAATATTTGTGAATGAAGAATCAAAAAATTTAGTTTTGAAAAAATCTAAAACGGCAGTGTGAAAGTTTTAACTTTGCTTCTTTACGAAGTGAAAATGCTATTTTTGAATAACAGCATTTTTAATTCTCAGCGGCATGAATATTTGGGAAAGAAGAATCAAAAAATTTAGTTTTGAAAAAATCTAAAACGGCAGTGTGAAAGTTTTAACTTTGCTTCTTTACGAAGTGAAAATGCTATTTTTGAATAACAGCATTTTTAATTCTCCGAGGCATGAATATTTGAGAATGAAGAATCAAAAAATTTAGTTTTGAAAAAATCTAAAACGGCAGTGTGAAAGTTTTAACTTTGCTTCTTTACGAAGTGAAAATGCTATTTTTGAATAACAGAATTTTTAATTCTCCGAGGCATGAATATTTGAGAATGAAGAATCAAAAAATTTAGTTTTGAAAAAATCTAAAACGGCAGTGTGAAAGTTTTAACTTTGCTTCTTTACGAAGTGAAAATGCTATTTTTGAATAACAGCATTTTTAATTCTCCGAGGCATGAATATTTGAGAATGAAGAATCAAAAAATTTAGTTTTGAAAAAATCTAAAACGGCAGTGTGAAAGTTTTAACTTTGCTTCTTTACGAAGTGAAAATGCTATTTTTGAATAACAGAATTTTTAATTCTCCGCGGCATGAATAATATTGAGAGGACATTTCAAAAAATTTAGTTTTGAAAAAATCTAAAACGGCAGTGTGAAAGTTTTAATTTTGCTTCTTTACGAAGTGAAAATGCTATTTTTGAATAACAGAATTTTTAATTCTCCGCGGCATGAATAATATTGAGAGGACATTTCAAAAAATTTAGTTTTGAAAAAATCTAAAACGGCAGTGTGAAAGTTTTAACTTTGCTTCTTTACGAAGTGAAAATGCTATTTTTGAATAACAGAATTTTTAATTCTCCGAGGCATTAATATTTGAGAATGAAGAATCAAAAAATTTAGTTTTGAAAAAATCCAAAACGGCAGTGTGAAAGTTTTAACTTTGCTTCTTTACGAAGTGAAAATGCTATTTTTGAATAACAGAATTTTTAATTCTCCGCGGCATGAATAATATTGAGAGGACATTTCAAAAAATTTAGTTTTGAAAAAATCTAAAACGGCAGTGTGAAAGTTTTAACTTTGCTTCTTTACGAAGTGAAAATGCTATTTTTGAATAACAGAATTTTTAATTCTCCGCGGCATGAATAATATTGAGAGGACATTTCAAAAAATTTAGTTTTGAAAAAATCTAAAACGGCAGTGTGAAAGTTTTAACTTTGCTTCTTTACGAAGTGAAAATGCTATTTTTGAATAACAGAATTTTTAATTCTCCGCGGCATGAATAATATTGAGAGGACATTTCAAAAAATTTAGTTTTGAAAAAATCTAAAACGGCAGTGTGAAAGTTTTAACTTTGCTTCTTTACGAAGTGAAAATGCTATTTTTGAATAACAGAATTTTTAATTCTCCGAGGCATTAATATTTGAGAATGAAGAATCAAAAAATTTAGTTTTGAAAAAATCCAAAACGGCAGTGTGAAAGTTTTAACTTTGCTTCTTTACGAAGTGAAAATGCTATTTTTGAATAACAGAATTTTTAATTCTCCGCGGCATGAATAATATTGAGAGGACATTTCAAAAAATTTAGTTTTGAAAAAATCTAAAACGGCAGTGTGAAAGTTTTAACTTTGCTTCTTTACGAAGTGAAAATGCTATTTTTGAATAACAGCATTTTTAATTCTCCGAGGCATTAATATTTGAGAATGAAGAATCAAAAAATTTAGTTTTGAAAAAATCTAAAACGGCAGTGTGAAAGTTTTAACTTTGCTTCTTTACGAAGTGAAAATGCTATTTTTGAATAACAGAATTTTTAATTCTCCGCGGCATGAATAATATTGAGAGGACATTTCAAAAAATTTAGTTTTGAAAAAATCTAAAACGGCAGTGTGAAAGTTTTAACTTTGCTTCTTTACGAAGTGAAAATGCTATTTTTGAATAACAGAATTTTTAATTCTCCGCGGCATGAATAATATTGAGAGGACATTTCAAAAAATTTAGTTTTGAAAAAATCTAAAACGGCAGTGTGAAAGTTTTAATTTTGCTTCTTTACGAAGTGAAAATGCTATTTTTGAATAACAGCATTTTTAATTCTCAGCGGCATGAATATTTGGGAATGAAGAATCAAAAAATCTAGTTTTGAAAAAATCTAAAACGGCAGTGTGAAAGTTTTAACTTTGCTTCTTTACGAAGTGAAAATGCTATTTTTGAATAACAGCATTTTTAATTCTCAGCGGCATGAATATTTGGGAATGAAGAATCAAAAAATTTAGTTTTGAAAAAATCTAAAACGGCAGTGTGAAAGTTTTAACTTTGCTTCTTTACGAAGTGAAAATGCTATTTTTGAATAACAGAATTTTTAATTCTCCGCGGCATGAATAATATTGAGAGGACATTTCAAAAAATTTAGTTTTGAAAAAATCTAAAACGGCAGTGTGAAAGTTTTAATTTTGCTTCTTTACGAAGTGAAAATGCTATTTTTGAATAACAGCATTTTTAATTCTCAGCGGCATGAATATTTGGGAATGAAGAATCAAAAAATCTAGTTTTGAAAAAATCTAAAACGGCAGTGTGAAAGTTTTAACTTTGCTTCTTTACGAAGTGAAAATGCTATTTTTGAATAACAGCATTTTTAATTCTCAGCGGCATGAATATTTGGGAATGAAGAATCAAAAAATTTAGTTTTGAAAAAATCTAAAACGGCAGTGTGAAAGTTTTAACTTTGCTTCTTTACGAAGTGAAAATGCTATTTTTGAATAACAGAATTTTTAATTCTCCGCGGCATGAATATTTGAGAATGAAGAATCAAAAAATTTAGTTTTGAAAAAATCTAAAACGGCAGTGTGAAAGTTTTAACTTTGCTTCTTTACGAAGTGAAAATGCTATTTTTGAATAACAGCATTTTTAATTCTCCGAGGCATGAATATTTGAGAATGAAGAATCAAAAAATTTAGTTTTGAAAAAATCTAAAACGGCAGTGTGAAAGTTTTAACTTTGCTTCTTTACGAAGTGAAAATGCTATTTTTGAATAACAGCATTTTTAATTCTCCGAGGCATGAATATTTGAGAATGAAGAATCAAAAAATTTAGTTTTGAAAAAATCTAAAACGGCAGTGTGAAAGTTTTAACTTTGCTTCTTTACGAAGTGAAAATGCTATTTTTGAATAACAGAATTTTTAATTCTCCGAGGCATGAATATTTGAGAATGAAGAATCAAAAAATTTAGTTTTGAAAAAATCTAAAACGGCAGTGTGAAAGTTTTAACTTTGCTTCTTTACGAAGTGAAAATGCTATTTTTGAATAACAGCATTTTTAATTCTCCGAGGCATGAATATTTGAGAATGAAGAATCAAAAAATTTAGTTTTGAAAAAATCTAAAACGGCAGTGTGAAAGTTTTAACTTTGCTTCTTTACGAAGTGAAAATGCTATTTTTGAATAACAGAATTTTTAATTCTCCGCGGCATGAATAATATTGAGAGGACATTTCAAAAAATTTAGTTTTGAAAAAATCTAAAACGGCAGTGTGAAAGTTTTAATTTTGCTTCTTTACGAAGTGAAAATGCTATTTTTGAATAACAGAATTTTTAATTCTCCGCGGCATGAATAATATTGAGAGGACATTTCAAAAAATTTAGTTTTGAAAAAATCTAAAACGGCAGTGTGAAAGTTTTAACTTTGCTTCTTTACGAAGTGAAAATGCTATTTTTGAATAACAGAATTTTTAATTCTCCGAGGCATTAATATTTGAGAATGAAGAATCAAAAAATTTAGTTTTGAAAAAATCCAAAACGGCAGTGTGAAAGTTTTAACTTTGCTTCTTTACGAAGTGAAAATGCTATTTTTGAATAACAGAATTTTTAATTCTCCGCGGCATGAATAATATTGAGAGGACATTTCAAAAAATTTAGTTTTGAAAAAATCTAAAACGGCAGTGTGAAAGTTTTAACTTTGCTTCTTTACGAAGTGAAAATGCTATTTTTGAATAACAGCATTTTTAATTCTCCGAGGCATTAATATTTGAGAATGAAGAATCAAAAAATTTAGTTTTGAAAAAATCTAAAACGGCAGTGTGAAAGTTTTAACTTTGCTTCTTTACGAAGTGAAAATGCTATTTTTGAATAACAGAATTTTTAATTCTCCGCGGCATGAATAATATTGAGAGGACATTTCAAAAAATTTAGTTTTGAAAAAATCTAAAACGGCAGTGTGAAAGTTTTAACTTTGCTTCTTTACGAAGTGAAAATGCTATTTTTGAATAACAGAATTTTTAATTCTCCGCGGCATGAATAATATTGAGAGGACATTTCAAAAAATTTAGTTTTGAAAAAATCTAAAACGGCAGTGTGAAAGTTTTAACTTTGCTTCTTTACGAAGTGAAAATGCTATTTTTGAATAACAGAATTTTTAATTCTCCGCGGCATGAATAATATTGAGAGGACATTTCAAAAAATTTAGTTTTGAAAAAATCTAAAACGGCAGTGTGAAAGTTTTAACTTTGCTTCTTTACGAAGTGAAAATGCTATTTTTGAATAACAGAATTTTTAATTCTCCGAGGCATTAATATTTGAGAATGAAGAATCAAAAAATTTAGTTTTGAAAAAATCCAAAACGGCAGTGTGAAAGTTTTAACTTTGCTTCTTTACGAAGTGAAAATGCTATTTTTGAATAACAGAATTTTTAATTCTCCGCGGCATGAATAATATTGAGAGGACATTTCAAAAAATTTAGTTTTGAAAAAATCTAAAACGGCAGTGTGAAAGTTTTAACTTTGCTTCTTTACGAAGTGAAAATGCTATTTTTGAATAACAGCATTTTTAATTCTCCGAGGCATTAATATTTGAGAATGAAGAATCAAAAAATTTAGTTTTGAAAAAATCTAAAACGGCAGTGTGAAAGTTTTAACTTTGCTTCTTTACGAAGTGAAAATGCTATTTTTGAATAACAGAATTTTTAATTCTCCGCGGCATGAATAATATTGAGAGGACATTTCAAAAAATTTAGTTTTGAAAAAATCTAAAACGGCAGTGTGAAAGTTTTAACTTTGCTTCTTTACGAAGTGAAAATGCTATTTTTGAATAACAGAATTTTTAATTCTCCGCGGCATGAATAATATTGAGAGGACATTTCAAAAAATTTAGTTTTGAAAAAATCTAAAACGGCAGTGTGAAAGTTTTAATTTTGCTTCTTTACGAAGTGAAAATGCTATTTTTGAATAACAGCATTTTTAATTCTCCGAGGCATGAATAATATTGAGAGGACATTTCAAAAAATTTAGTTTTGAAAAAATCTAAAACGGCAGTGTGAAAGTTTTAATTTTGCTTCTTTACGAAGTGAAAATGCTATTTTTGAATAACAGCATTTTTAATTCTCAGCGGCATGAATATTTGGGAATGAAGAATCAAAAAATTTAGTTTTGAAAAAATCTAAAACGGCAGTGTGAAAGTTTTAACTTTGCTTCTTTACGAAGTGAAAATGCTATTTTTGAATAACAGAATTTTTAATTCTCCGCGGCATGAATAATATTGAGAGGACATTTCAAAAAATTTAGTTTTGAAAAAATCTAAAACGGCAGTGTGAAAGTTTTAATTTTGCTTCTTTACGAAGTAAAAATGCTATTTTTGAATAACAGCATTTTTAATTCTCCGAGGCATGAATAATATTGAGAGGACATTTCAAAAAATTTAGTTTTGAAAAAATCTAAAACGGCAGTGTGAAAGTTTTAATTTTGCTTCTTTACGAAGTGAAAATGCTATTTTTGAATAACAGCATTTTTAATTCTCAGCGGCATGAATATTTGGGAATGAAGAATCAAAAAATCTAGTTTTGAAAAAATCTAAAACGGCAGTGTGAAAGTTTTAACTTTGCTTCTTTACGAAGTGAAAATGCTATTTTTGAATAACAGCATTTTTAATTCTCAGCGGCATGAATATTTGGGAATGAAGAATCAAAAAATCTAGTTTTGAAAAAATCTAAAACGGCAGTGTGAAAGTTTTAACTTTGCTTCTTTACGAAGTGAAAATGCTATTTTTGAATAACAGCATTTTTAATTCTCAGCGGCATGAATATTTGGGAATGAAGAATCAAAAAATTTAGTTTTGAAAAAATCTAAAACGGCAGTGTGAAAGTTTTAACTTTGCTTCTTTACGAAGTGAAAATGCTATTTTTGAATAACAGAATTTTTAATTCTCCGCGGCATGAATAATATTGAGAGGACATTTCAAAAAATTTAGTTTTGAAAAAATCTAAAACGGCAGTGTGAAAGTTTTAATTTTGCTTCTTTACGAAGTAAAAATGCTATTTTTGAATAACAGCATTTTTAATTCTCCGAGGCATGAATAATATTGAGAGGACATTTCAAAAAATTTAGTTTTGAAAAAATCTAAAACGGCAGTGTGAAAGTTTTAATTTTGCTTCTTTACGAAGTGAAAATGCTATTTTTGAATAACAGCATTTTTAATTCTCAGCGGCATGAATATTTGGGAATGAAGAATCAAAAAATCTAGTTTTGAAAAAATCTAAAACGGCAGTGTGAAAGTTTTAACTTTGCTTCTTTACGAAGTGAAAATGCTATTTTTGAATAACAGCATTTTTAATTCTCAGCGGCATGAATATTTGGGAATGAAGAATCAAAAAATTTAGTTTTGAAAAAATCTAAAACGGCAGTGTGAAAGTTTTAACTTTGCTTCTTTACGAAGTGAAAATGCTATTTTTGAATAACAGAATTTTTAATTCTCCGCGGCATGAATAATATTGAGAGGACATTTCAAAAAATTTAGTTTTGAAAAAATCTAAAACGGCAGTGTGAAAGTTTTAATTTTGCTTCTTTACGAAGTGAAAATGCTATTTTTGAATAACAGCATTTTTAATTCTCCGCGGCATGAATATTTGGGAATGAAGAATCAAAAAATTTAGTTTTGAAAAAATCTAAAACGGCAGTGTGAAAGTTTTAACTTTGCTTCTTTACGAAGTGAAAATTCTATTTTTGAATAACAAAATTTTTAATTCTCCGCGGCATGAATATTTGGGAATGAAGAATCAAAAAATTTAGTTTTGAAAAAATCTAAAACGGCAGTGTGAAAGTTTTAACTTTGCTTCTTTACGAAGTGAAAATGCTATTTTTGAATAACAGCATTTTTAATTCTCCGATGCATTAATATTTGAGAATGAAGAATCAAAAAATTTAGTTTTGAAAAAATCTAAAACGGCAGTGTGAAAGTTTTAACTTTGCTTCTTTACGAAGTGAAAATGCTATTTTTGAATAACAAAATTTTTAATTCTCCGCGGCATGAATATTTGGGAATGAAGAATCAAAAAATTTAGTTTTGAAAAAATCTAAAACGGCAGTGTGAAAGTTTTAACTTTGCTTCTTTACGAAGTGAAAATGCTATTTTTGAATAACAAAATTTTTAATTCTCCGCGGCATGAATATTTGGGAATGAAGAATCAAAAAATTTAGTTTTGAAAAAATCTAAAACGGCAGTGTGAAAGTTTTAACTTTGCTTCTTTACGAAGTGAAAATGCTATTTTTGAATAACAGCATTTTTAATTCTCCGATGCATTAATATTTGAGAATGAAGAATCAAAAAATTTAGTTTTGAAAAAATCTAAAACGGCAGTGTGAAAGTTTTAACTTTGCTTCTTTACGAAGTGAAAATGCTATTTTTGAATAACAAAATTTTTATTTCTCCGCGGCATGAATATTTGGGAATGAAGAATCAAAAAATTTAGTTTTGAGAAAATCTAAAACGGCAGTGTGAAAGTTTTAACTTTGCTTCTTTACGAAGTGAAAATGCTATTTTTGAATAACAGAATTTTTAATTCTCCGCGGCATGAATATTTGTGAATGAAGAATCAAAAAATTTAGTTTTGAAAAAATCTAAAACGGCAGTGTGAAAGTTTTAACTTTGCTTCTTTACGAAGTGAAAATGCTATTTTTGAATAACAGCATTTTTAATTCTCAGCGGCATGAATATTTGGGAAAGAAGAATCAAAAAATTTAGTTTTGAAAAAATCTAAAACGGCAGTGTGAAAGTTTTAACTTTGCTTCTTTACGAAGTGAAAATGCTATTTTTGAATAACAGCATTTTTAATTCTCCGAGGCATGAATATTTGAGAATGAAGAATCAAAAAATTTAGTTTTGAAAAAATCTAAAACGGCAGTGTGAAAGTTTTAACTTTGCTTCTTTACGAAGTGAAAATGCTATTTTTGAATAACAGAATTTTTAATTCTCCGAGGCATGAATATTTGAGAATGAAGAATCAAAAAATTTAGTTTTGAAAAAATCTAAAACGGCAGTGTGAAAGTTTTAACTTTGCTTCTTTACGAAGTGAAAATGCTATTTTTGAATAACAGCATTTTTAATTCTCCGAGGCATGAATATTTGAGAATGAAGAATCAAAAAATTTAGTTTTGAAAAAATCTAAAACGGCAGTGTGAAAGTTTTAACTTTGCTTCTTTACGAAGTGAAAATGCTATTTTTGAATAACAGCATTTTTAATTCTCCGAGGCATGAATATTTGAGAATGAAGAATCAAAAAATTTAGTTTTGAAAAAATCTAAAACGGCAGTGTGAAAGTTTTAACTTTGCTTCTTTACGAAGTGAAAATGCTATTTTTGAATAACAGAATTTTTAATTCTCCGCGGCATGAATAATATTGAGAGGACATTTCAAAAAATTTAGTTTTGAAAAAATCTAAAACGGCAGTGTGAAAGTTTTAATTTTGCTTCTTTACGAAGTGAAAATGCTATTTTTGAATAACAGAATTTTTAATTCTCCGCGGCATGAATAATATTGAGAGGACATTTCAAAAAATTTAGTTTTGAAAAAATCTAAAACGGCAGTGTGAAAGTTTTAACTTTGCTTCTTTACGAAGTGAAAATGCTATTTTTGAATAACAGAATTTTTAATTCTCCGAGGCATTAATATTTGAGAATGAAGAATCAAAAAATTTAGTTTTGAAAAAATCCAAAACGGCAGTGTGAAAGTTTTAACTTTGCTTCTTTACGAAGTGAAAATGCTATTTTTGAATAACAGAATTTTTAATTCTCCGCGGCATGAATAATATTGAGAGGACATTTCAAAAAATTTAGTTTTGAAAAAATCTAAAACGGCAGTGTGAAAGTTTTAACTTTGCTTCTTTACGAAGTGAAAATGCTATTTTTGAATAACAGCATTTTTAATTCTCCGAGGCATTAATATTTGAGAATGAAGAATCAAAAAATTTAGTTTTGAAAAAATCTAAAACGGCAGTGTGAAAGTTTTAACTTTGCTTCTTTACGAAGTGAAAATGCTATTTTTGAATAACAGAATTTTTAATTCTCCGCGGCATGAATAATATTGAGAGGACATTTCAAAAAATTTAGTTTTGAAAAAATCTAAAACGGCAGTGTGAAAGTTTTAACTTTGCTTCTTTACGAAGTGAAAATGCTATTTTTGAATAACAGAATTTTTAATTCTCCGCGGCATGAATAATATTGAGAGGACATTTCAAAAAATTTAGTTTTGAAAAAATCTAAAACGGCAGTGTGAAAGTTTTAATTTTGCTTCTTTACGAAGTGAAAATGCTATTTTTGAATAACAGCATTTTTAATTCTCCGAGGCATGAATAATATTGAGAGGACATTTCAAAAAATTTAGTTTTGAAAAAATCTAAAACGGCAGTGTGAAAGTTTTAATTTTGCTTCTTTACGAAGTGAAAATGCTATTTTTGAATAACAGCATTTTTAATTCTCAGCGGCATGAATATTTGGGAATGAAGAATCAAAAAATCTAGTTTTGAAAAAATCTAAAACGGCAGTGTGAAAGTTTTAACTTTGCTTCTTTACGAAGTGAAAATGCTATTTTTGAATAACAGCATTTTTAATTCTCAGCGGCATGAATATTTGGGAATGAAGAATCAAAAAATTTAGTTTTGAAAAAATCTAAAACGGCAGTGTGAAAGTTTTAACTTTGCTTCTTTACGAAGTGAAAATGCTATTTTTGAATAACAGAATTTTTAATTCTCCGCGGCATGAATAATATTGAGAGGACATTTCAAAAAATTTAGTTTTGAAAAAATCTAAAACGGCAGTGTGAAAGTTTTAATTTTGCTTCTTTACGAAGTGAAAATGCTATTTTTGAATAACAGCATTTTTAATTCTCCGAGGCATGAATAATATTGAGAGGACATTTCAAAAAATTTAGTTTTGAAAAAATCTAAAACGGCAGTGTGAAAGTTTTAATTTTGCTTCTTTACGAAGTGAAAATGCTATTTTTGAATAACAGAATTTTTAATTCTCCGCGGCATGAATATTTGGGAATGAAGAATCAAAAAATTTAGTTTTGAAAAAATCTAAAACGGCAGTGTGAAAGTTTTAACTTTGCTTCTTTACGAAGTGAAAATGCTATTTTTGAATAACAGCATTTTTAATTCTCAGCGGCATGAATATTTGGGAATGAAGAATCAAAAAATTTAGTTTTGAAAAAATCTAAAACGGCAGTGTGAAAGTTTTAACTTTGCTTCTTTACGAAGTGAAAATGCTATTTTTGAATAACAGCATTTTTAATTCTCCGAGGCATGAATAATATTGAGAGGACATTTCAAAAAATTTAGTTTTGAAAAAATCTAAAACGGCAGTGTGAAAGTTTTAATTTTGCTTCTTTACGAAGTGAAAATGCTATTTTTGAATAACAGCATTTTTAATTCTCCGAGGCATTAATATTTGAGAATGAAGAATCAAAAAATTTAGTTTTGAAAAAATCCAAAACGGCAGTGTGAAAGTTTTAACTTTGCTTCTTTACGAAGTGAAAATGCTATTTTTGAATAACAAAATTTTCAATTCTCCGAGGCATGAATATTTGAGAATGAAGAATCAAAAAATTTAGTTTTGAAAAAATCTAAAACGGCAGTGTGAAAGTTTTAATTTTGCTTCTTTACGAAGTGAAAATGCTATTTTTGAATAACAGAATTTTTAATTCTCCGCGGCATGAATATTTGGGAATGAAGAATCAAAAAATTTAGTTTTGAAAAAATCTAAAACGGCAGTGTGAAAGTTTTAACTTTGCTTCTTTACGAAGTGAAAATGCTATTTTTGAATAACAGAATTTTTAATTCTCCGCGGCATGAATAATATTGAGAGGACATTTCAAAAAATTTAGTTTTGAAAAAATCTAAAACGGCAGTGTGAAAGTTTTAACTTCGCTTCTTTACGAAGTGAAAATGCTATTTTTGAATAACAGAATTTTTAATTCTCCGCGGCATGAATATTTGGGAATGAAGAATCAAAAAATTTAGTTTTGAAAAAATCTAAAACGGCAGTGTGAAAGTTTTAACTTTGCTTCTTTACGAAGTGAAAATGCTATTTTTGAATAACAGAATTTTTAATTCTCCGCGGCATGAATAATATTGAGAGGACATTTCAAAAAATTTAGTTTTGAAAAAATCTAAAACGGCAGTGTGAAAGTTTTAATTTTGCTTCTTTACGAAGTGAAAATGCTATTTTTGAATAACAGCATTTTTAATTCTCCGAGGCATGAATAATATTGAGAGGACATTTCAAAAAATTTAGTTTTGAAAAAATCTAAAACGGCAGTGTGAAAGTTTTAATTTTGCTTCTTTACGAAGTGAAAATGCTATTTTTGAATAACAGCATTTTTAATTCTCAGCGGCATGAATATTTGGGAATGAAGAATCAAAAAATTTAGTTTTGAAAAAATCTAAAACGGCAGTGTGAAAGTTTTAACTTTGCTTCTTTACGAAGTGAAAATGCTATTTTTGAATAACAGCATTTTTAATTCTCAGCGGCATGAATATTTGGGAATGAAGAATCAAAAAATTTAGTTTTGAAAAAATCTAAAACGGCAGTGTGAAAGTTTTAACTTTGCTTCTTTACGAAGTGAAAATGCTATTTTTGAATAACAGAATTTTTAATTCTCCGCGGCATGAATAATATTGAGAGGACATTTCAAAAAATTTAGTTTTGAAAAAATCTAAAACGGCAGTGTGAAAGTTTTAATTTTGCTTCTTTACGAAGTGAAAATGCTATTTTTGAATAACAGCATTTTTAATTCTCCGAGGCATGAATAATATTGAGAGGACATTTCAAAAAATTTAGTTTTGAAAAAATCTAAAACGGCAGTGTGAAAGTTTTAATTTTGCTTCTTTACGAAGTGAAAATGCTATTTTTGAATAACAGAATTTTTAATTCTCCGCGGCATGAATATTTGGGAATGAAGAATCAAAAAATTTAGTTTTGAAAAAATCTAAAACGGCAGTGTGAAAGTTTTAACTTTGCTTCTTTACGAAGTGAAAATGCTATTTTTGAATAACAGAATTTTTAATTCTCCGCGGCATGAATAATATTGAGAGGACATTTCAAAAAATTTAGTTTTGAAAAAATCTAAAACGGCAGTGTGAAAGTTTTAATTTTGCTTCTTTACGAAGTGAAAATGCTATTTTTGAATAACAGCATTTTTAATTCTCAGCGGCATGAATATTTGGGAATGAAGAATCAAAAAATTTAGTTTTGAAAAAATCTAAAACGGCAGTGTGAAAGTTTTAACTTTGCTTCTTTACGAAGTGAAAATGCTATTTTTGAATAACAGCATTTTTAATTCTCAGCGGCATGAATATTTGGGAATGAAGAATCAAAAAATTTAGTTTTGAAAAAATCTAAAACGGCAGTGTGAAAGTTTTAACTTTGCTTCTTTACGAAGTGAAAATGCTATTTTTGAATAACAGCATTTTTAATTCTCAGCGGCATGAATATTTGGGAATGAAGAATCAAAAAATTTAGTTTTGAAAAAATCTAAAACGGCAGTGTGAAAGTTTTAACTTTGCTTCTTTACGAAGTGAAAATGCTATTTTTAAATAACAGCATTTTTAATTCTCCGAGGCATGAATAATATTGAGAGGACATTTCAAAAAATTTAGTTTTGAAAAAATCTAAAACGGCAGTGTGAAAGTTTTAATTTTGCTTCTTTACGAAGTGAAAATGCTATTTTTGAATAACAGCATTTTTAATTCTCAGCGGCATGAATATTTGGGAATGAAGAATCAAAAAATTTAGTTTTGAAAAAATCTAAAACGGCAGTGTGAAAGTTTTAACTTTGCTTCTTTACGAAGTGAAAATGCTATTTTTGAATAACAGAATTTTTAATTCTCCGCGGCATGAATAATATTGAGAGGACATTTCAAAAAATATAGTTTTGAAAAAATCTAAAACGGCAGTGTGAAAGTTTTAATTTTGCTTCTTTACGAAGTGAAAATGCTATTTTTGAATAACAGCATTTTTAATTCTCCGAGGCATTAATATTTGAGAATGAAGAATCAAAAAATTTAGTTTTGAAAAAATCCAAAACGGCAGTGTGAAAGTTTTAACTTTGCTTCTTTACGAAGTGAAAATGCTATTTTTGAATAACAAAATTTTTAATTCTCCGAGGCATGAATATTTGAGAATGAAGAATCAAAAAATTTAGTTTTGAAAAAATCTAAAACGGCAGTGTGAAAGTTTTAACTTTGCTTCTTTACGAAGTGAAAATGCTATTTTTGAATAACAAAATTTTTAATTCTCCGCGGCATTAATATTTGAGAATGAAGAATCAAAAAATTTAGTTTTGAAAAAATCCAAAACGGCAGTGTGAAAGTTTTAACTTTGCTTCTTTACGAAGTGAAAATGCTATTTTTGAATAACAAAATTTTTAATTCTCCGCGGCATGAATAATATTGAGAGGACATTTCAAAAAATTTAGTTTTGAAAAAATCTAAAACGGCAGTGTGAAAGTTTTAACTTTGCTTCTTTACGAAGTGAAAATGCTATTTTTGAATAACAGAATTTTTAATTCTCCGCGGCATGAATAATATTGAGAGGACATTTCAAAAAATTTAGTTTTGATAAAATCTAAAACGGCAGTGTGAAAGTTTTAACTTTGCTTCTTTACGAAGTGAAAATGCTATTTTTGAATAACAGCATTTTTAATTCTCCGAGGCATGAATATTTGAGAATGAAGAATCAAAAAATTTAATTTTGAAAAAATCTAAAACGGCAGTGTGAAAGTTTTAATTTTGCTTCTTTACGAAGTGAAAATGCTATTTTTGAATAACAGAATTTTTAATTCTCCGCGGCATGAATAATATTGTGAGGACATTTCAAAAAATTTAGTTTTGATAAAATCTAAAACTGCAGTGTGAAAGTTTTAACTTTGCTTCTTTACGAAGTGAAAATGCTATTTTTGAATAACAGAATTTTTAATTCTCCGCGGCATGAATAATATTGAGAGGACATTTCAAAAAATTTAGTTTTGAAAAAATCTAAAACGGCAGTGTGAAAGTTTTAACTTCGCTTCTTTACGAAGTGAAAATGCTATTTTTGAATAACAGAATTTTTAATTCTCCGCGGCATGAATATTTGGGAATGAAGAATCAAAAAATTTAGTTTTGAAAAAATCTAAAACGGCAGTGTGAAAGTTTTAACTTTGCTTCTTTACGAAGTGAAAATGCTATTTTTGAATAACAGCATTTTTAATTCTCAGCGGCATGAATATTTGGGAATGAAGAATCAAAAAATTTAGTTTTGAAAAAATCTAAAACGGCAGTGTGAAAGTTTTAACTTTGCTTCTTTACGAAGTGAAAATGCTATTTTTAAATAACAGCATTTTTAATTCTCCGAGGCATGAATAATATTGAGAGGACATTTCAAAAAATTTAGTTTTGAAAAAATCTAAAACGGCAGTGTGAAAGTTTTAATTTTGCTTCTTTACGAAGTGAAAATGCTATTTTTGAATAACAGCATTTTTAATTCTCAGCGGCATGAATATTTGGGAATGAAGAATCAAAAAATTTAGTTTTGAAAAAATCTAAAACGGCAGTGTGAAAGTTTTAACTTTGCTTCTTTACGAAGTGAAAATGCTATTTTTGAATAACAGAATTTTTAATTCTCCGCGGCATGAATAATATTGAGAGGACATTTCAAAAAATTTAGTTTTGAAAAAATCTAAAACGGCAGTGTGAAAGTTTTAATTTTGCTTCTTTACGAAGTGAAAATGCTATTTTTGAATAACAGCATTTTTAATTCTCCGAGGCATTAATATTTGAGAATGAAGAATCAAAAAATTTAGTTTTGAAAAAATCCAAAACGGCAGTGTGAAAGTTTTAACTTTGCTTCTTTACGAAGTGAAAATGCTATTTTTGAATAACAAAATTTTTAATTCTCCGAGGCATGAATATTTGAGAATGAAGAATCAAAAAATTTAGTTTTGAAAAAATCCAAAACGGCAGTGTGAAAGTTTTAACTTTGCTTCTTTACGAAGTGAAAATGCTATTTTTGAATAACAAAATTTTTAATTCTCCGCGGCATTAATATTTGAGAATGAAGAATCAAAAAATTTAGTTTTGAAAAAATCCAAAACGGCAGTGTGAAAGTTTTAACTTTGCTTCTTTACGAAGTGAAAATGCTATTTTTGAATAACAAAATTTTTAATTCTCCGCGGCATGAATAATATTGAGAGGACATTTCAAAAAATTTAGTTTTGAAAAAATCTAAAACGGCAGTGTGAAAGTTTTAACTTTGCTTCTTTACGAAGTGAAAATGCTATTTTTGAATAACAGCATTTTTAATTCTCCGAGGCATGAATATTTGAGAATGAAGAATCAAAAAATTTAATTTTGAAAAAATCTAAAACGGCAGTGTGAAAGTTTTAATTTTGCTTCTTTACGAAGTGAAAATGCTATTTTTGAATAACAGAATTTTTAATTCTCCGCGGCATGAATAATATTGTGAGGACATTTCAAAAAATTTAGTTTTGATAAAATCTAAAACTGCAGTGTGAAAGTTTTAACTTTGCTTCTTTACGAAGTGAAAATGCTATTTTTGAATAACAGAATTTTTAATTCTCCGCGGCATGAATAATATTGAGAGGACATTTCAAAAAATTTAGTTTTGAAAAAATCTAAAACGGCAGTGTGAAAGTTTTAACTTCGCTTCTTTACGAAGTGAAAATGCTATTTTTGAATAACAGAATTTTTAATTCTCCGCGGCATGAATATTTGGGAATGAAGAATCAAAAAATTTAGTTTTGAAAAAATCTAAAACGGCAGTGTGAAAGTTTTAACTTTGCTTCTTTACGAAGTGAAAATGCTATTTTTGAATAACAGAATTTTTAATTCTCCGCGGCATGAATAATATTGAGAGGACATTTCAAAAAATTTAGTTTTGAAAAAATCCAAAACGGCAGTGTGAAAGTTTTAACTTTGCTTCTTTTCGAAGTGAAATTGAGCCTCTTCATTTTTTATCTTTAGAAATGAATTATTTATTAACAGGAAAACATCATTTTTGGGAAGCACGATTTGTTTATTTTAAAAATAAAGTTAAGTTAAATGGTGCAAATCGGCTGTGGTATTGTTTTAAAAATTATAACGGTTTCCATACTCGTTTGTTTTAACAAAATATTTTTGCAGTTACTTCAAGAGCTTGAAAAATAATGAATGATTTTCTGAAAAATAAAAAAGTTGGAATAAAATCTATTTAATAAATATGGCTTTTTTTATCTTTATTATTACGTTTCAGACACTCGTTTCACTAACAATTTTTTCTCTCTTAGGGAGTTTGTAAGACCTCGCCCATTTATTAATTGTATATTTTTTTAAAATTATAAATTTTAGTCTCTTCTTCCTTGCTTTTGCTTCTTTACAATTTCACAAAAATATTATAATTTATTTATTGGAACACAACATTATAAAAAAACGATTATTAAATAATACATAAAAATGACAGCTAATATAAATACTCTTCTAGTTCTTGTTCATGTTCAATTTGATCCATCATATTATTCTTCGAATTTATCATTTTGAGGACGGCTTTCATACTAAAAAGAGTAATAAAAAAGATTTGAAAAAATTAATCAAAACATACAGTTGGAGCATAAGACGCATCACCGTCAATATCACTTTCACCAGAGCCAAACTCTAAAAAATGAGTTAATTAGTAATTATAAAAAAGATAAACAGTTTCAAGTTAGTAAATAAATAAATAAAAAATAAACTTACCACTCATTGTTATATTTGAATCTTCTTCGGTTTCATCCAAATCTGAATCAGTTCCATACTCACTATCATCATAATCATCGCCTTCAAAGTTTTCAGCTTCTTTTTGACCATCACAACAAACTTTATCATACTTAGGCTTATACCCTTGATTTTCAAGCGATTTTCTTCTATGATCAACTTCTTCATTTGTAATTACTTCAAAACGAAATTTCGTTTTGTTTTGATTTGGAAGTTTATAAGGAACCTTAAAGTGATGGCCTTTTTGAGGCGCAGTCCTGCAACTAACTAAAAAGAAAAAGGTAAAAATTTAGTTTGAAATTCGTTAGAGCAAAATATCAATAAAAACACTTACTTGGACATTTATGATCTTTATGCCATTTTTTATCGCTAACCAAAACAAATCCAATTTTACGCTCAAAGTGGATACCTCTCTTACACCTAAAAATTCATAAATGATTAAAATCCTTTTACAAAAATTTGTGAAATAATTTACTATAAATGATTATCTATGAAGTTTAAGAATAATTTTAACTTAAAAATTTAATAGCCTTTAAACTTTTGTAAAACAACGAAAATATCTTTTGGCAAAGCTTAAGCAAAATATAAACCATTTAAAATATTGAAACACTTACTTTGGACATTCAAAAAGCTCGTAATATTCTCGATATGGAATTCTATAATATTTGTGATATAAATAGTATTTACCATCATTTTCTTTGTAAAAAAATGGATCTAAAAAATGTACATAAATAAAAAATTAAATTCAAAAAAGTTACCATGTCTTCGAATTTTCTCTGTTTCTTCCTTTGTTTTTCTTGTTTTTTCACCACCATTTTTCAAATGTTTCGGATCAACTGATGGAAGTGATATCACAACCTTTTCAATTTTTATTTGTTCATTAAATGATTGAAGATCCAATTGAGTTTCAGATGTATCTTTAATATTTGATGGTAAAGATACAGCAACATAAGCATGAGAAGTTTCAATTTCCTTAATACTTGTTTCTTTTCGTTCTTGAGTTTTAAAAGAATCAGATGATTTTTGTGTTACATCAACTTGAACATTAAAATCACATTCAGAGATACCATTCAACCATGGATGAAGAAGCAATTCGGCAGCAGATTTTCTTTTATTTGGAACAGTGTTAAGCATTTGAAGTAAGAAACCAATAAGTTCATTTCGATCATTATCATCCATTTGAAGTTTATCAAGTTTAATTCGCAAAAATTTCGTTATTCTTTTTTTAGCTTTTACAGGTGAATAATGTCGAGTAGAAAATTTCCTTTTATATCCATCAAGATCATTGAAATTTTTAAAATGACGTCGAGAAAGCTTGCCAAACATATTTCTTAATATAGTTATTTCATCGATTTTACTTCCATTTCCAGATTCAAGAAACCTTTTGTTAGTGAATAACACAACTATCTAAAAATTTGGCAAACTTATAATTTTTGAGAAAGTTTAAACAAACTTACCGTAACTCCAAGCGACCAAATATCATGAGAAGGAAGCAAGGGTGAACCAAAAGAGTATTCGGGAGGACGATACCCATAAGTCCCTGTAGTGCTTTCAGCCCCTTCTTTCTGAAAATATGTTATTATATTTGTTAAATAAACTTAAAACAAACTCACCAAAACATTGCCAAAATCAATTAATTTAAAGATTAATTCTGTGACTTCTTTATTTTCCAGCTTTGATACTTTTTCAAGTTCTTTTTCCAAAAATTTTGTTTTTTGATTCACATCAATTTCGGCATCTTTCCTACATACCATTCGAAGCGATGAGATGTTTTGTCCAGACTTCATAAATTCGACAATTTTTTCCAATTCGAGGCGCAAACTAAGTTGAGAGACACAAGTAGCAATGTTGTTGGGTTTGATATCAGTGTGAATTACTTTAAGTCCATGAATTGCTTTTAGAGCAGTTAGAACATGTTTCGCCACTTTTTTGATAACAGCAATTGGTAAACCACCATGATTTGAAGCTTCTTTCGTCAACATATTAAGATCTTTTCCAAGAGGTTCATATATTCCAACACATCCACCTCTTAAGACACATGGAATATCGAGGCGTTCATAGAAGCGCAATATATTAGGTTGGTGTGAAGTTTGTTGATGAATCTATAAAAAAATGTTTATTTAGAAGAAAACTTCAAATTATGAAGTAAAGGGTGTTAGGATCTACCGTTTTCCCCCATATTCAAAAACTTTTTCTTTTATTGGATTCATATTTCAAAAACTTTAAAAGCTATTGTTTTATATTCTGATAATTTGAATATTATGAGTTGTTTAGAAAATAAAAATAAGTGACATTCCACGCAAAAAAAAAAAAATACAAAAAAAGACAAACAAAACGTCTGGGGGAAAACGGTAGAAGTGCCGCTGAAACAAGATTTGCGATACCCGAGTAAGTTGGTCAAGGTAAGGTAACTGAAGGATAAAAAGTCGTAAGTAGGGTAATAAGGGTAATTTCCAAAAGACAAAAACTTATTAAAAATATGTATTAATTTAGAGCAAAAAGTAGAGATGGGTGGCAAAACCCTGCATTTTGTAAAGTTTTGAATCTTTTTATTAACCTTTTGGACAAGATTTGAGCTTGAGAACTTTCATATTTTTAGCAATTTTTGAAAAATGAGCCCAAAATGTGTTTTTTTTTGTTTAAGAGTAAAAATGGTGAAGGTAGGGTAAGAAGGGTAGTGGCAAATCGAAGGTAGATAGGGTTATTTTACCGATGTAAGTTAACGCAACTCAAGTTGAATCTTCGTAAAAACAAATAGTTTTCAAAAGCATTAAAAAGGGCAATATATTTTATTGATTAACCTCTTTTATTTAATAATCAAACTTACTTCTTCTTCTAACTTTGAAATACCTTGACGATGTATAAAAACTTTTGCAACTTTGAATTCGTGGGTTTTCATATCAATGACGAGCCAAACAATTGAAAAACCACCATAACCAATTTTACAAACAATACGATATTCATTCTTTGATCTAAAATTAATTTTCAGACTAAATAAAAAAATAAAAGAACTTACTCTGTGCAAGTTAATTTCCAACCAACATCAACCATGAGTATTGTATTTGCATTAAATTTATCAGTATTTTCTTGAATATTTTGGTTAAGCACGTCCAAATTATGATTGATATTTCCAAGTTCTATCGCAATTGAAGTTTTAGCAATCGTCGTTTCCAATTCACTAAAATCATTATTGTATCATAAAAATAAAGTAAACTAAAAAAAACTAACTTTTGCTTTGTAACATTTGTTTTATCTTCTTTCGATAAATAAGATTGATCAGGTGGTGGCACTAAAAATTGTAATATTTAGTAGTAACCTCGAAACAAATTTTTTTAAATAAAGCGCAAAAAAATATATTATAATATAACTTACCAGAAGGTTTGTCAGCTATCCGATTTTCTTTTATTGGTTTATATGGTGCATCACCCGCAGGTCCTACTTGATGTAACTTTTTCTTGTTTCTTAGAGAATAATCCATTTAAAGAAATAATGTCGAATTGATCCTAAAAATTTAAAAATAAAGTCCATAATACTTTTTAGCTTTGGCATACAAAATAAAAAAGCGCATCGATAACAAAAAATGTCAATGTACATAAAAAAATTTAATGATATTAAGTTTTTATTGTGAAAACAGTAGATTTTTGGTTTCAATCCAATATGGAGAAATTTAACAAATTGGAAATATAAAGGGAAAAAATCTATCATTCGAAAGAAAAAAATCGAAGTAATTATAGTCACGCGTTTATAAATTCAAGCATCAAGCAGAGGGAAGAAGAAAAGCCATTGCAGCTAAAAAACGTTGATTTTGTTTAGGAGCGTGCAGCGGTTTTTTCAAACTCGCTAGATTTTGATGTTTTTGGTCTCATATGATAAAAGCAATGGAAATTGCTTCATCGATTGTTTCACATTTTTCACAGAGAAGTCTTTCTTTGAATGACAATTTTAATCCTCTTATGAAATATCGAACATGTTCACGTGCTCGAAATTTATCATCATAACCTGCGCTATTGGTGTATGCTTTGGTGATAAAATCCTTCAATGCAAATGCATTATGCATAGCTTTCTATGTTTTCATCAGGTCTTGTCTTCGGGTATACAAAATTCCTTGTGCCAAAGATGTCTCATGTAGCTTACAAGGGAACCACCAGACATGTAATTTCGATTTCGATATTTTGTTTCGGTAGAAAATTAATTTAGCACTTTTTAAGACATATGGCAAAATCTTAGCGGCGAATGGAAGATGAGAAAAAAGTTATGACTCCTCGAATATTCTAATTTTTACTGCTTTTTCTTATCATTCTCAAACGCTACTTCTCACTTGCTGTGAGTATTGTGTAGGAGTGAAAGGCGGAAAGGCCATGCGATGGAAATCGCGGGTTCGAATCCGCCTCATGATTTTTCATTTTTTTTTATCTTTATTTAATCATATCTTTCATAAAAAATGAAACTTTTAAATCCTTTTTTGTTGATATTTTATATTGTTTTTCGATGTGTTTCATCATTGTCATATTTTTTTAAAAATGTTTTTTGAAACTTTTTAATGATATCGTCACAATGGATCGATGTGAAAAATATATATTAAAAAAATAATTGTTTACATGCCAAAAAATGAATCAAATGGAAAAGTCTATTACGAAAGTCGCTGTGATTCAAAAAGGCATTTGAAAGGTTATTCTTTTTGTTATTTTTTTGTTTATTTTCGCGCACTGATGCATATGGTTTAGAAAAAATTTTTAAAGGCGGCTACTCGTTAAATGGCACAACCATTCATTTCAACGTAAACAAGCTGCTTTTTAGTGAACCCTAAAAGTTGAGTATTTCTGCATTTTTATTTTTTTGTGTTTGGAAAAGTCGTGGCTATTTCTTTTTTTGCAAAAAAAAAATCAGTATAATATTTTTTACTATGTTTTGACTTTTTTTGGAGCATGTTTGTGGACTTAATTTTTTAGCTTTTCTCCCATTTTATATTTTTTTATGCTTTTTAATTTTTTTAAAGGATAAAACTTCAAATAAGCAAAAAAAATTGTTTCCGTTTTATTAAAATAAACGGAGTGAGGATGAGATTACGAAAACTAAACCGATCTTAGGTTTCGATATCTGGTTTTTTATTTTTACCTACACGTGCGTATACTTGATACAAAAATTTTTAATAAAAGTTTTTTTATGAAATTTTAATTTTTGAAAGTTTATTTTTTTCCTCAAGAAAGGTTCATTCTGCAGTTAACCAAACTTTTAAGTTTATTTACGCGATTAGCTGAAAAATTACATTAGCTTGAATCCATCGAGCAGAAGTTATGGTACTTCTCAATAATTTCACTCTTTTTTAGAATCAATTTTTTTTTTTGTGACACACAAAGTAAAAGGAAATGAAATATTTGCTTTCATTTTTGTTGGTTATGCTTTACTTTTATTACATTGGGGCTAATGAATCTTCTGTCCCTCTTAATAATTCAGCATCGGCAGAAGAAGGAAAATTTAATTTATTTGATGTGACGATTCTAGTTATTTTTTTGATATTTGAAAACATTTTCGTGATTTATGTTTCTATTGTTTTTTGTCACCATTTTTGCAAACCAAAAGGAATAATTGACCCAAATAACTTTACTTCTGGTAATAACGACATTCCATTGTATACAACTGCTTCTGCCCAAACTCATGTCTCACTGGTAGGTTATCAAATTTTTTTTTATAAATACCCTTATTGCTGCTTTAGCATGATGATGCAATTTCATCAAATGCAATATCTAGTCGAGATGTTGCCCCCAAAAAGGTCTTAAATGCGAAAGGCGAAGAAAAGCATTATCAAGTTTCCGAAGACTTCGCCATTGATAGCTACGATGAAGAAGAACCGGTTGTGAAAAAATTGCTTGGTAAAACTCTCACAGGTGCTATTATCATAAAAATAAAATTGTAATGGCAGATTTAAACAATTTCAGAAAAATATCAAAATGTTGATATTCCTAATGTTTGTCAAATATTAGTAAATGAGTTTGGATTACCGAAGGTTAGCATAAAAAGATTTGTTCCAAATGCTCATGAAAAGGAAGTTTTTGAAGAATGCAAAGGTGAGTATTTTTTTGCAAAATAATATACCTTTAAAAAAAATTATGTACCGTAACTGTAAAAGTTAAAAATCTTTTTTCATTTTTACTTGAATCCATTTGAAAAATTTCTGAAGATCTAATGATAAAAAAACATTTTTTTCACAACTACAAAATTAAAAAAATTATTGTTACAGTAAGTTCTTCACCAAATTTGAAATTTTTTTAATAGAAATACTTCTTGAAAAAGGCCGTCGCACAACAATGATGCTCGATTTCGCGAAATATGGATTTGATGATGAGGATGAAGAGGTACTTGCTGCCGTTGAAGGTATAGCTGATGACGATGATCCAGATTATAACCCTGAAACCCACCAAGATCGTGTGTACTTAGAAAGTCTGTATCCACTTGAAAAATGGGAACAAATTATCGAAGAAAACCAAAAATGGAGTTGGTCAACATTACAAAGCAAGCATAAAAAATTAACCCACCTAAATCAAATTACGAGGTATAATATATAAAAAGAATGAATAAAAAAGGAAATCTGTAAAATTGGTGCGAAAAGAAAAAGAAGCCATTACTTTGAATTTTTTCATAAGCTCCTAAAATGGCCATTTTTATCCACTGTTACTGCTATCCTTTATAACTTTTGGAAGGCATATTATTTTTATTAAATTTAAATATTTCTTTCAGAATGAAAAAATATATTGAACAAGGTGGCACAAAGTTTCAAAAATGGAAATATATTGAAGACACTGTTCTTGCTGAATTCTTGGAAGATAGACTTCAATTGAATGAATTGCATGATAGCGACCTAATTGATTCAGCCATGGCAGCAGCAGAAGCTTGTGGTGCTACTGATTTTGTCGCCAGTGAATCTTGGTTGACAAGATTCAAACAAAAGTATCGTATTGTTTCCCGAAAAGTAAATGCCTATGTTACCAAAAAACAAATTCTTGGTGAAGCCGAGCTTCAAAAAGCAATACAGGAATTTCAAAATGAAGTTAAAGAAGTTTTCCGAAATAATGATCCATCCAAAGTAATTTATTATTAATTTTGATTAAGAAAAACGTGTGTAAAATTTATGTTAAAATTTTAGATTTACAACGCAGATCAAACTGGAATAAAATTAGAAATGGTTTCTAACAGAACTTTGACAATCAAAGGAGAAAAGAAAGTATTTTGTGTTGCAACACGTTTGAATGCATTGACGCATTCCTTCACTGCACAAGTTGTCATTAGCGCAGATCAGAGCTGTCGAGTTTCGAGTTTTCGAGTCGAGTTTCGAGTCGAGTTCGAGTCGAGTTTCGAGTTTCGGTGCACCGGATCGACTCGAAAATCGAGACCTTCGAGTTTCGAGTCAACTCGAAAAACTCGAAACTCGAAAAAATCGAAACTCGAAAAAATCGAGTCGAGTCGGTGCACCGAAAACTCGACTCGAAGAAATTCGAGTCAAATTTATTAATTTTCTTAAAATTCATAGATTTAAGCATCAGAATGCATTGGAATGGTTTAAAAATGAACTAAATTAAGTGTTAATTGCATTTTAAGCCAAAAAATTTGCTATTTGGAAGTATTTTTAAATTTAAAAAAATCGACTCGACTCGAGTTTTTCTTCGAGTTTTCGAGTCGAGTCGGTGCACCGAAAACTCGATGACTCGAAAGGTTCGAGTTTCAAGTCGGTGCACCGAAACTCGACTCGAAGGATTTTCGGTGCACCGACAGCTCTGGCGGAGATGGAAGACTTCAAATACCCATGTTTGTTATTTTTTATGAGAATAATAAACCTGCGCGCTTTGATAAAGATTTATCACGCTTCAAAAATATCAAAGCAACTTCCAGCAGATCTGGTTTAATGGATTCGTCATTGGCGATTGATTGGTTCAATAATTCATTTAAACCTCTTGCTGAACAAAAACCTGTATTGATTGCTGATTCCTACAATGGATACAAAAAAGCTTTCGATCAAGATGATGATGGTGTTGAGGTACACATAATTCCCCCGAAAGCTACTGGTCAAATCCAGCCTCTCGATGTTTATTTCAACAGACCTTTTAAAAATTTCTATAGAAAATTGACAAATAAAATTAAACGTCGACATCAAAGTTTTGATATTTCCAATCGGCTTGGAATTGCTACAATTCTTGACTTGACCGTTGGGCAATTTGCAGCGAGACCGTTTGAAGCTATGATCAAATATAGCTGGTATGCAAGCGGGTATGTCGAAGAACGGCCAGATTTTTTCCTTACACCTGTTCAATATTGTTTCGAACGACTTGAACCTTCTTCCAAATGTCATTGTGGAAAAAAAGCGTTTATTATTTGCGCTCATTGTGAACAATTTTTATGCTTCGACCACTTTGTTATTACTCTTCACCGATGTTTTTGATATTTTTAAAAAAAATTTAAATTAGCATTTATAATTATTATTTTGGTAAAACTTTAATTTAAAATTGTCTTTACTTTAAGCTATTTTTAAAATAAAACATCATCTTTAATTATCAAAATCCTCTTATACGTTTGAAAGTAAAGCAAATAGCCAAGAAAAAAGGTTTAGAAACAATAATCTCCATTAATATTTTACATAAATAATTAAAAAACAAGATTAAATAAAGATTTAAAAAAATGAAAAATCATGAGGCGGATTCGAACCCGCGATTTCCATCGCATGGCCTTTCCGCCTTTCACTCCTACACCATACTCACAGCAAGTGAGAAGTAGCGTTTGAGAATGATAAGAAAAAGCAGTAAAAATTAGAATATTCGAGGAGTCATAACTTTTTTCTCATCTTCCATTCGCCGCTAAGATTTTGCCATATGTCTTAAAAAGTGCTAAATTAATTTTCTACCGAAACAAAATATCGAAATCGAAATTACATGTCTGGTGGTTCCCTTGTTAGCTAATTTCTGACCAAGCAAGTCGATAAGCTGTCGCCAGTTTCTTGTTTGCAAAGGTTCAAGTTTTGGAAGTTCGTTAAATTTTTGTAGTGCTCGTCACTGCAATCGAATTCATGAATTAATAAATGATTACAATAAGCTTCAAAGAAAAAAAGATGACCAAGCGTTTTCTCATTTTATTATTTGCGCTATACTTTGTATTATTATTGGAATTATGGGTTATGTATTGAATAATATTAACAAAAACAAAAATTATAATCATCATTTTTCTGGTTACTAATTTTTTAAGTTTACTTTAATACTTTTTTTGATTAATAAAAAAAGCCTTTTCACATTTTTTTATTAAAGCTTAAAAAATAAAATAATATGCAAAAACGTATAATAAATTCAACAAATATACATTATTTATTTAATTAATTTTTAGAGATATTTTCAAACCATTCAATCATTGCATTTTCGGTTGTTTTAAGGTATATATTAATCCGAGATTGGTGGCCCAGTCATTCACTTCAAATCTGGCTGAATCGTCACCAATGCTTTGTTTTTCTGCTTGAAAATCAGCTACCGTAGCTTCATCGGAGATGAACGCGAAACCACCATCCTCGTATGATCTAACATCATGAATTTTCAAAGTACGATTATGCGAAGGTTAACGCTTTGATTGATATATGACCTAGCATAACATAAAAAATTAAGTCGATGATCAGGAATAAAAATGTTACTGATTAAAAGATCCAACGATACTAAAAAAATTTTTGCTTTATTTTATTTAAAAAAAACGAAAGTGTTGGCTTACAATAAAGAACTGTATTAGCTTTAAATAAAACACAAAACCGGAATGTACAATTTTTGTACTAGCTGCCTTATGTGAACTAAAAAGCATTTTTAAAACGATCTTTTGTGAACTTCCGGTGGATTATACTTCCTTGTGGCTATTAGCATTTGCACTTTTGTGCACCTTCTGCATTCTTGCGTCTTTTGATTATTTTTTGTTAATTCTTTTTATTATTCTTTTTAGATGGAAAGCTTTCCTCAAAATGATAAAATCCAAGAATTTTGGTAATATGATGGATGGATCAAATTGAACATCAAATTGATGAAAATAAACATTAAGCCACTTTTACCATGCATGTAATTTAACTTATTCTTTTGTATCGTAATTTATTTAATAAATTAAAAGACAAACATAATAAATAAATAAATAAATGAATTAATAATTACTAAAGCTTCATTACATTCAGATACAAAAACATAAAACAATAAATCAACGGCACAAAGAAAAAACATAAACAAACACCAACAAAGTTTAAAGGATATTTATTAGGTAAAACAAAAGCATACATACAAAATTAAAAGGTGAAATCCAGTGATCCTTCTTGAACTTTAGCAATTTCTTTCACATTTTCATCAGTAATGGTTTTGCGACGTTCTTGCATTTCAGCGATAACCCTTTGAGTGGCTTTGATTGCAAGAGCTTTCAATTCTCCAGATAACATTTGACCAGAAGTATACTTCTAAAAAGCTATCATTAGTTAAAATATGCAAAAGGATAAAAACTTACTTGTCGGATATCTTCCAAAATTGCATCATCTTCTTCAAAAAAGCGTAAAAATTGAAATGAAGTATCGATATCACAGTTGCCACCTAATTCACGATGAAGTTCAGCGGAATCTTGTCCACCAGAGAATGCATGCTTGTTAATTTTATTCTTTATTTGATTTGGTGTATCACTAAGATATATGCATGAAGGACCATCACTTGCTGCCATTTTGGTTTGTGCACCTTGAAGAGCTGGAAGAAAAGTGCTGTAAAGCAGAGCAGGCTTCTTATAACCAAGTTTAGGAGCAGCATCACGAGTCATTCGAAAGTATGGATCTTGATCAATTGCACATGGAATCAAACATGCAATATCTTTTTTTCCTTGAAAAATGCGTGGAAAGCTTGTACTAAAACATGGAGCAGCTTGAATTGCAGGAAAAGCTGATTTTCCCATTGAATCTTCACCACTAAATCCAAATATTGCACGAGCTTGATAATTGGTAATAACTTTCCAAACTTTGAGAATATTTTGATAGAATGCCGGGCTAAAAAAAAGCAAACTTATAAGTAACATTCATAGAACAAAACAGCGATTACTAACCACATGTATTCAGTATCCATAAAAATGAAAGTTTTCTTTGGATCAAAGCCACACGAAATAATATCCTTGATATTTTCATTAGCAATTTTCTTTAGATCATCCAGCGATTTGAAGTCTTTCCAGAGGTATTTTTCATCTTCGGTGATCTAAAAATATTACTCATACAAGTTAAAATGAACGTAAAAAGCAAAACATACTTGAACAATCAATGGAACATTAAAAGTATCTTGAAGCCATTTAGTGAGCATAAAAGGAATCAAATGTCCAAGATGTAAACTTCCACTGGAAGGACCTCGACCAGTATATAAGAACCATGGTTGTTTCTTTTCAACTCGATCCAAAATTAAAGAAAAATCACGATGAGCAAAGAATATGCCACGACGTATCATAGGATGTACAGGTTTTCCAGCGAGCTTCTCCATTCTTTGAACGAGATCATCTTCAAGCTAACGACAACCGAATCTTACTGAAAATGGAATAATTAATATCGAAAGTAGTTGAGATGATAGTATCAAAGAAAGATCAGAAGCTTACCAATAAGCTTATCATAATCAACACCCTTTTCACTTGTAGCTTGAACATCCCATGGTGTTACAAGATCTTCCTTATTTTCTTTTGTAGCATCAGTTTTACCATTTTCTTCTGGAGCTGCCATTTTCTTTCAAAAATATTTCCCCCCAAAAAACTATCCATTATAGCATATTGTAGCGACTGTGATTTGGCACCATGCCAAATCATCAGTTGCTCATCCTTTTGTATTTTGTAGTTTTCCAATCCCCACCCATTCCTTATCAATTTACAATCTTTTAACGGTCTTTAAAAGCTTTACGATTTCTTCCTTGAGCTCTCACTTGATATATTTCATATTTTATTTGAACGGTTGCTTGCTCTCAATAAATAAACGCATATTATATTTCTCCTTGGATTATCTGGTTATTTCACATATCATGTTACATAATAATATAAACAACAAATATTCACGATGAATAAAAAAGGATCACGATTATTGAAACAACAACAAAAAAAGCGAAGCTAAATAAATTAGAAAGAAAAAAATAGGCAACATTGTTGAAGATTGCGTCAAGTTTATTCACTTCAAGGCCAACAACAGCAACAAGCAAGAACAACGTCAAACTGCTAAAAAATTTTATTGCAATTTGACAAAAAAAATAAAAGATCCAAGAAGGAGGAGAATTTAAAAAAAAAATGACGGCGATGCTGGATATAAACATTGTCTTTGAATGAAAGCAATTTATGAGTAATTTTTTGATGAAGCTTTTTTCTTTCAATTTTTATTAGTTTTTGGTAAAATTGCAAAGATGAAGGTTATTGTATCAAATTCATGCGTGTTTCACGGTTCAAAATGAAGTTTCTAAAAAAAAATTTCGAGTGAAATTGTTTCGTGTTATTCCTTTTTTGCTTCCATACTCGATAATGGACTCTCTTTTGTTTCTTCCTTTTCGCTTCTAATTTAAAGCATTCCATTTAGCTACCAATAATTCCAGGATGTCAACAACAGAAGCCATCTCACCAAATCCTCAACCATATGAACCAACATCAGTCTCCCTTGAAATTCCACCCGAACTTTGTACCTTTACTCAAGAAATTAATGTTGGCCCATATAAAAGAAAAGTAACTTGTGAATGTGTAATTCCATTTGAAGATCCCCTTGATGTTCAAGTTATTCATTGTTTTGATGAGATTATGCGAAAGGAAAATCTTCCATATCCATTTATTGAACGTAAATGTTTATTCCTTTATTTTTTTAATGATTAGTCTAATTATGCTCTTTTTTTTGCAGCCCTCAAAAAAAGTTTAAGAAAATGGTTATTATCCGAGAGTGATCGATTGGAATTACAAACACTCGAAGCTTCAGAACAAAGTAACGAAGTTGATTGGAAAAAGAATATATTAGATTTTCGATCTATGATGAATGAGCTTAAATTTGTTGTATGGTTTCCTGGCTGTATTTAATAAGCTTGTGCATAGCCTTGCTAAGCCCATTATTTTTCTACCACTATGAAGTTTCAGCAGTGATGTTCATGTATTCAGTAACTTTAAAACTTTAATGATCCGATTTAAACCCAAAAGTCCCTCTGCTTTCATTCATTCTAACTTTGGAAGTTTTAATTATGTTTCTTGAATCATTTAAAATTTTTTGTATCTTTTAACACTTTGTATCCATGTAAGTACTTTGCGCAAATAAAGTTAATCACAGAGGAGCTAAACAACAACATACAATCTCTAAACATTTTATAACTAAAAATTTGGTCTTTAATTTTGTGGAATTTTATCTTATGTTACAGTTAATTAATGTTATTAGAAACAATGACAACGCAGGTTTTCACCGAAAAAATTTCATTTCACTTTCATGGTTTTGTTATGTTTACTAGTTGCTTCTCAAAATTGTGTGAAGTAAATAAATAATGATTAATGTATAAAAAACAAACTTGTCTCTACTTGTCTCCGATAAGTATAAAAAAATCGATACACATCTTTGCGGTCAAGAAGGCATGCTAAGAGAACTTTTTTGTTTATACTAAAGGCATTAATAAATCCTTTTTTTTAAGTCCACAAGGTCATACACCTTCTTTTTGTTGCCTTTCGGAATGGAAAGCTTTGATGGAACCTTGAAATAGCTTCATATATGTATGTGCATGTTTACAAATCCCACAATTAAAAGAAACAATGTTTGATGTTTAACAAATAAAAATTAAAAATAAACCATATGCGGATGGATCGTTAACTCTCTTCCAACCTATACATTATATTTACTATTGCATTATTTCTCGAATTTTAATCAATGACAAACATAAAGTATCTTTTACTAATTCAGCTATTTGCCAACGCTTGACTTTAGCGTGGATATAATGGTAGTTGTTGCTTTTTATCAAAGAAAATTTTTAACCATAATTTTTTTGCCCAAAAAGACATCATCGTCAAAGGCGAAATGAAAATTCAAATGTTTTCAGAAAATTTGTTTATCATTTAAATGTTCATTTTTTTGAACCATCAAATACGTATAAAAGGGAAGCCATGACAATGAAAAGTCGCATTCTTACAACCAATTCGTCTCTCATCTTCATCGTCATGGGTTCCGTTCCTCCTGGTCAACCAACTCCAACAACATCATCAACCGCTGCTCCTATTCGCCATCAACCAACTCCAACAACATCATCAACCGCTGCTCCTATTCGCCATCAACCAACTCCAACAACGTCATCAACCGCTGCTCCTATTCGCCATCAACCAACTCCAACAACATCATCGACCGCTGCTCCTATTCGCCATCAACCAACTCCAACAACATCATCAACCGCTGCTCCTATTCGCCATCAACCAACTCCAACAACATCATCAACCGCTGCTCCTATTCGCCATCAACCAACTCCAACAACATCATCAACCGCTGCTCCTATTCGCCATCAACCAACTCCAACAACATCATCAACAGCTGCTCCTGTTGCTATGCAAGCCCCAATGGGCGGAGCTACGGCTTCGACCCAGCGGGGCGAAGAAGAGCCAAAGGCTCAACGTGATGATGTTGATGTAAGTTCTTTTTAATTTATTTTTTCTTAACTAATTGATTCTTTTTTTTAGCCCGACATCTAATGGTTCGGATGATGGAATGGTCCGCTGCAAGAATCTCCCAATCGAATACAATCCCTAATTTTGTGTTTGTATTATGTTTTTTGTAATAATAATAAATAATATTTAAAATTTACTTTTTGTGTCTTTGTGAATCATTTTGGGCTTATTGGGATTAAAGAATCAGCAGTATAAAGGGCGAAACATAAATCAGCATAGTTTGAATGAAGGATGATCAGTAAATGGAGGAGGCTAAAATTTTGAAGATGTTAAGCACAAAAAAAAGAAGAATGCAATATACTTTTTGATTTTTGGTATTTTCGTTTTTAAAAGAACAAGACTACATATTTCATGCCTTTTTCGAAAATGAAGCTTGCGAGGTTGGGAGATGAAAAAATAGAGTCTGGGAAAGAGCGCGAAATTTGAAAATGTTTTTTTTGGTTTCGAAATCATAGTTGCTTTGGTTTTTTCATTTCCAATTTTTTTTTGTTGTTTGACGTCATTCTTCTTGCTTTTCTTCAATTATGGTAGCTGTTATGATTGTTTCTATGAATATGGTATCTGCTGATTCATCTTCATGCTACAGGGGAGTTATTTTTATTGTTTTACCATATGCTTAGTTCAATTTTTAGATACTTGGTTATATGTTAAATTCCAATGTATCTTCATTTCCAGGCCAGTTTTTTTGTATTGTTTGGTTGTATCTTTATTTCAGTTTTCAGGTACTTGGGTGGACTAATGCTATTAAATGGTTAACAAATGGAACTTTTGGATATATGTATTGCTCTTACTTGATTTAGGCCGAAGATTTATGAAACTTTTGAACTCCTTCAAAAATTTATGATTATAGTGATTGACGACATCACCTTATATCCACTTGCATCTCATATTGAGTTGATTCATATTTGAATGAAATGAAGCTTTATGAACTTCGAACCTTCTTTTTTTCCAAAAATCCAATATCTGTATTTTTTAGTTTCTCTCTCTCTCTTTTATTTGTAAGAAGAATGTTGCGTTTGTGACCCTCCAGAAAAAATTGAGTGAGTACATCTGGAAGACTCATGCGTGTTTTGAATGTGAGAAGTTAAGGAATCCTCTGTGTAGTAAATTTGGCTTTAAAAAGAGGGGATTTGCAATGGTTTGAACATCATGAATAACAAGTAGCAGTCGGGCGAGACGGTTCTTGAATATTGTGCAAAAGTTATGCAGCTATTTGACCATGCGTTTTGAAACAAATGATAGTACAAGGATATGGCGTATTGGATTTGCTAAAAGTTTGGCAGCTGTTCAAATGTCAAATTGCGAATCGAGGTATCAGTCTCAGCGAACAATTGCATAAGCTTTGTTTACATTTTGGAAAAAGGCGCACTATTGGAATAACTTGCTTTACCACAACGCTTTTAGTGACATTAAAATATCCGATTAGACATCGGAAAAGTTACCAACTGTAAACTTCATCGAGAAAGGTAATATTTGTTTTGATAATGGTGGCTCATAACATCAGTTCAATGATAGCTGCCCCAGCAAAATATCATCGATGTTGTTATATCACTCATTTTACTCGAGTTTGTCACTGTTCATGTACATGCCGTCGAGAATATCATGGCCAAGAAGTCAACTTGTGTTCACTAATATCCATCCAGGTAATACTCATGGAGAAATATAACTAAGTTGATTCATGGTAAACTTAACTTTTGTTGAGTCAAGCAATAACATACTACTGGCGCAGCAGTATTATAACCAACAAAAACTGTGGTGTTCTTTCGGTAATCGAACTCACACTCTTGCATCAGTAATTGATCTCGAAGGCATGGGTTTATTTCCTTTGATAATTTGAGTTTGAAAAGAGGCTGTTGGTGGTGCATATTCGTTTGCATGCCCTAGTTTTTCGGTTCCGTCAAGCCATTGTTGAGTATCAACCTAAAAAATAATTCATTTTTAACAACATAATACAGAACCATACCTTTGCAATCAAAGTATCTTTATAAACATGTGAATAACCAGCAGCATTGGAAGTAGCAACAGACACATTAAGACGATCTTACTTATTATCAACTGATGCTCGTCCTCCATAAGGTTGTTGTCTTGCAAGGATCAGTGGGTTTCGCCTTTGATCTGCAGCAGATTGTTCACACGATCTTCTTCTTCATAACAACAGCTTTAACTTTATATTTTGTCTTAGGAGCATTGTCTTTCTTTACCCATCTCTTTAGACTCAAATCAGAAAAATACAGTTGAGGTAATGACTATTTTTTTTACAAAAATGAAAATCACAGATTTTTAAAAATTTTTGTAATTGTTTTTATAAGTATTTTTTTATTGAAGTTGAACGTTGATGGGAGATTATTATTAAAAGTTCCTTGCAACACAAATATGTCTCTTCTTCCCCTGCTTGTTAAAATTAAAAAGTTCCATTAACATTTTCACTAAAATCCAAAATAATTAAATTAATATGGTTTTCTTCATTAACTCTTTGCAAGTTAAAAATTTGAGAATATTTAATGCATTTGTAAATATTGCTACCATTGAATCTAAAAAAAAGGTTAACCATTTGTTGTTAAACGTGAGATTTACCAAGCCATTAATTTAACTTTTTTTGCAACTTTCTTCTTTCTTTTTTTGTTAAGTAAACATTTCATTTTTTTAAACTTTCAATTTCAAAAGTAAATTGAATGATTGATTAAAAAAGTAAAAAAAGAAATAGAGTACGAAAGATCATAGACTTAATTGGTTGCATATTTTTGATATTTACAATTAAATTACGTAACATTACTACCTTCTGAAATTTTTTTTATTCTTTGTTCCAAGTTTTCTTTCTCTATTCTTTCTATGTTTTAAGGCAAATGAAAAAAAGGTAAAAAGTGGAAAACTTTTTTTGATCGCATCAAACAAAAAAATATGATCTATGTTTTAACAGATAGAAACCGATGCATAAAGGGTATCAATCAGCACGTGTGTGTGATGCCTGCGCATGTTTTATAGAAACATATAACTAAATACTAAAGAAAAATGGAAAAAAAAAAGATTAATACCCTTTGCGAGTGACATTGGGGTGACAAAGGATCATCAATTCAATAAAATAAAAAAATAAAAATGTTAAACTTTTCTTCTTTTATTTTGTTGTAAAGAATCGAGAAAATTCTTTCTAAAGGCAAATACTATTAATAATAATAGTTTGTTAGTGATCTTTGGTGATAGTGCAAAGCAAAAGGGGCTTGACCCTTTTTACACAACTATATAAAAGTCGTCGGTCGCATATCGGAAGTTAGTTTAGTTGTTATTGTTGCTCGTTGATCGAAAGAATGAAAGATTACAATCTTTCTTTCATCTTTATTTTTTTATTTCGGAAGAATATTATGAAAAAAAATATATGGAAGAATGAAGAAAAAAAAAGTTTATTTTTTTTATGTAATTTGAAATAATTTTTTACTTTGATTTCGATTTCGATGTGTGCTGGCTGTTGTGTTGTAGATGGGTTTAATATTTAAGTATTTACTTTGTGCTTCTTTAAGGGTTTTTTTGTTAATGAAAAAAAAGAAAGTAAAAGGATTATAATTAAATTTAACTAAATTTAAATTTAAAGGTATGATTTTTGGTTGAAATTTGTAGGTACCTGGTTTAAGGTTTTTACTTCCATGTTTTACATGGATCAAAAGTTTTTCTTTTAGTTATTTAGTTTTTTATTTCAAACCTAGGAATTAAAGATTTAGTGAATTTATGAATTTTCTTTTAATTTAAAATATTTTACTTATAACCCAAAATCACACATCAGCTTCATTCCTCTCTGATTTCAAAAATGTTTACTTTTTTGTGGCTACCTTTTTCCCTCCTTGTAATTTTTTGTCTTCTGTGTTTATCTAATCCCAAAACCACCATCACCATGATATACAGGATAAATAGAACCTGATCCATGCTGTTTGCTGCTTTTAAACCCATCAGCTGCAAAAAAAGCCTCTATAAAACCATTATTTGAACATGCGTTTTTCTCTCACATTTTTTTTCCTCTTCCAAATAAGTCTTTCAACTTTCAAAAAGCAAATGAACAAACATTTTTCAATAAAAAAAGTCATCTCTGTTTTATTTTGTTTTTTTTATGAGCCATGAAAAAGAAAAAGAAAAAAGAAGAAAAGCAATAATTGAAAGTCATGAACATTTATTTTATTTTATTTTCTTAGTAATTGCTTTTAATCATTCTCATTCATGCATTGAAACACTTTTTTCTTTCTTCAAAAGGCTCGAACTTTAGGGAAGAAGGGTTTCATACTTTAAAAATGGCTCGAATGGAAATGAGCCGGCTTGGCTTATATTTTTAAAAGTTTATTTTGGGATTTTATATTTGTTTTTTATGGTAAAAATTATTATTATCTCCATTTATTCGCTAATTCTTGGAAATTTAAGTCTCTGTTTTTCTATTAATTCTCTATAATTTTTCCAATACCTAAGCTTCAAATATATCAATCATGTTTTAATTTTGTGTCACATTTTTTACTTACATCTGCTTTTTTCTTTTTTTTTTTTTTCTCCAAAAAAGTCTTTAATTAAATTTACTTTGCCATTTCACGCCTCCAAATGTGAACCTAAAACCTTCTTTTTTTTTTTTGCAAACTCCAAACTTTCTTTTACCCTTCATTTTATTTTCTATTTTTGTAGCCCTTTTTTTAAAGAAAAAAATGAAAGAGAAAGAGGGGAATCGTTTTCATTGCAGAAATAATAAAAAAGAAAAAAGGAAAAATGTGATCTCTGTCATATGGGGTTTAGCGATCAAAAAGGGAGAAAGGAAAGAAAAATCCGTTAATAAAAGATTATCTATCGCTCGCTCAATTTTTATTTATTTTAGTTTTTTATTATCATCATCTCTCTTTGCCACCAATACTTTTTTTGTTTTGTTTTATTGTTGTATAATTTTTGTCAGCATCATCGTCAGCGGGGAAAAACAAATAAAAAAACGAGCGATCAACTTCAACGGGATAAAAAGGGTTTAACGATTAAGAATTCTTTTTTTTTTTTAATTCAAAGATGTCGTTGGATGGGAATGCAACAACCCTGTCTTGAAATGAATTTGGTTTAATTTCGAGATCTCGGATAGAATGTTAGCGATATTTTTCACGGGTGAGACCAAAAATAGAATTTTAATTTTATTTTAAAAATTCTTCCTTTAAAAATATTAATTTTCTTAGTCATTTCTGAGACTTTGGGACTATCCTTTAAAGGCTTTTTTAAAATTTCCGTTAAATCATTTTTTCAAGCCCATTTTTATTTGAGGAATCATCGCTTGCGTCTAGAGTCGAGAACTTTTTCTTCAAAAAAATGTCTAAAAATGACTCGTTCGTTCTCTGTGAAAAAAATATAAAAAAAAAAAGAAATGTCAGTCAACCGCGTCATTAAGCATACATAAATAAATAAAATATTTTAAGAATGCCAGAAAAGTAAACTTTGAGAATTTTAAGAAATGAAACTCAAAAAAAATATGAGTGAATGTGAGACGTCATTCGATCCTCCTCTGTGATCAAAAGTTAGCTAATTTTTTTAAATTCTTTTGTTTGCATAAAATATTTCCTTGATAAAAATAAATAAGAAGAGCTAGCTCGTATTTAAGAATATAAAAAAACAAAGGAAAACAAACTAACATTTTTAAATGAATGACAGAAATTTTTTTCGTTTAAAGTTTTTTTGTGCAGCGATAGTAACTTAAAAAAAATACAATTATTGGTAGTTTTTGCTTACTATCTTTTTTGGCAGTGAAAAGTGTTTATCATTTAATTTTTAAGTTCACTTTTTTTAATTAGAAAAAAATTATAATTTTTTGCACTTTTACGATACAATAATTATTATTTACCCAAGCTTCACAAATATGTAGTGCGTCGAGTTGATTAGTTTCTAAAAAGAAATGAGTAATTTTCTCAAAACATTCATAATTATTATTCTTTTTTGAAATTATTTTGAAGATAATAATTATGACATAATAAAAACAAGCATTTTCTTCAATTTTCCATTAAAAAAATTTTTCAAATAATTTTTTCTTATTATCAAGCCTCCACCCTTTTTTTTTTTGCGTTTGTGAGTTTATGCTTTTCAAAAACTTTGTTTTTCACTCTCTTTTATTTTGACATTTTTAGTTCCTAAAAAAAGGAAATATTAAATTACTATTAATTTTAAAAACAATTATTTAGAGCTTTAAGCTTTAAGTGCAAATGTATTTGCTATTTTGTATGCATTCGTTTTTGTTGTAAATAAAAAAAAGTTAGCTACTTAGAAACGGCAAAAGACAAATTATAAAGCTACATAAATTTTTTTTATCAACAAATATGCGTGTTTTAAAATTTTTTTGCCATTTTTTTCCATCTTGCTTTGAAATTTTTAAATAATTTTCTAGCATATTTTAAAATAAAACTTAAAATTTGTCACTTCTTATTTATTTATTTTTTTCTACATAATTCTCTCTATTTTTTATGCCCTCTTTTCTTCTTTCTTACTTATTCAAGTTCATTCTAATGGAAGAAGAACCAAAGAACTCAGGAAACTATTATATTTCTTATTGTTAGGGTTCATACATGTGTCAAACAAAGAACACAAAATTTTATATTCTTTTTTAAGGGTTTCAAAATACACCTATATTTTAGTCCATATTTTTCCAGGGCCATGATTTTTTTTACATTCCAAAGTTTTTTTTTATTATCTCCTAGCGTTTTTTACTGCACTTTAGTCTAGGTATCTATTGTTTTTTTTCGAAGCGAGCAAAAAAACCTTTTTTTCGATTTTAGACCAAATTTGTTTTAAATACGTCCACAAAAAAACTTTATTTAAACTTTTTTTCGGTTTTTATAAAACATTTTTTTTAAATAATAAAAAAGCAAACTTTGGAATTATTTTTTTTTCTTGCAAAAAAAATTTATAAAAGGCTTAAAAGCTTTTTTTTAAATAGCAAGCAATTTTTTGTTTAAAAAAGGCAAATAAAAAAAGTTTTTTTGGTTGGAGAGAAAAAATTAAACAAAGTGTTCAAAAAACCGTGGAAATAAATAAATAAATATATAAAAGAGTTTGTCGCCCTCGTATTTTCTCAGTTTTTTTGGACTTTTTGATTTTTTAAACTAAAAATTATTTATTCAACCAAAATACAACAATTTTTAGTTTATTTATTCATGCAAGTTTGAGATTTTTCTTTCATTCTTGAAATTTTTGAGATGAGAGTTGTTGCTTAATTATTCCTTCCGATATTGCGTGTCAAAAGTTAAAACATTTGAAATGAATATTTTAGAGGTCTGGAATTTTTTAAAGATTGACATTATTTTTTGCTATTGAGCGTTACTATCCTTCATCTTGAGATTAAATTTACCACAAAAATTCTTGCTTTTATCAATCTTAAAATTTTCTCTAACTCATTTTTCTTTCATTAAAAAAGCTTTTAGTTTTTTGTTTTACTAATTTAAAAAGCCACAAGTTTATTGACCTTTCAATCCAAATTCCAGGTGTTTCTTTTTTTCGCATCTTTAAAAAAATTTCTCGAAAGCTACAATAATTTTAAAATTCATAATATTTTTTTGAGAAGACAAAATTAGTTCAAATGTTCAACGAATTGCATACACATGATTTTTTGCAAACGCAAGTTTCTAATTAAAAAAATTTTCCATAAAGTTTTTTCCCCAAAAAATCAAAACACCATGTGAATAATAAATTATTTTTTCTTCTAAATTAAAACCCTTTTTTAACTTTAGTTGCTATAAAATTAATGAACATATGTATTTTTTTTTCTTGGAGCTAGAAAAAAATAATTAAAGTTTTCTTCTGTTTTTTTCTCGAGACTGAAAATGATAGGCGGGGCAATAAAAAAATCTCACTATCTCATTTTCATTTACAGTAAGTTTTCCGATGTATAAAAGACACACGCAAAAGAGGGAATTAAAGTTGTCAAAATCACTGTTCTTTCTTTTTTAAAACAAAAAAGGATTAGAAAAAATGCTTTCATTTTTTAATTGTCTTTTTTATTTTTTTATAATAAAAAAACTTCTAAGCTCCATTGAGACATGTGTCATTTTTTATAAAACACAAAAATTGAAGGCGCCAAAAAATAATGTTTTTTGATGCAAAAAAAACTTTGCAATTTTTGCTTTTATGAATGGGCTTCCCGCTTGCTTGTTTCTAAGTAACCATATTTTTTTTGGTGGACAATGAAAAGTTTTTTAGCTTTTGTAAAGGTTATGTAGTGAATCTTTGGATCTAACTGGAAAAAGTTTAAGAAAACTTGTCTTTCAAAGTCTCATCACAAATATTTTTTGGGCTTTCCAAATTTTTATTATTTAATTTTAATTACCCTCATTTTTCCTTTTGTGTTGGTTTGAGCATGCCAAAACATAGAGCATGGAAAAGCTGAAAGAAAAAAAACTTCCGGCTAATTAAAGGACTCAAGAAAGAGGCATTTAAGAAAGTCGTGGAATTTTTTTGAAGGAACTTGAAAAAAGTTTGTAGATTTTTTTTTTGAATTTGAAGAAATCCTTTCGAAATTTTAAAGAAAAAACTGATTCTGTTTTTTTGATGTGTTTCTGCATTTTCAAAATTCTCAATTTATCCCTTCGTATAAATCGTTTTTTTGTGTTATAAAGCCTTTGTAAAAAATGTCATGAGGGAATTTTTTAAGCCCGTCTTTTTTATTTTTCTTTGGTCGACACTTTTTTTCCATTCTTTTTTTCTTCTTCTTGAAAACAACAAAAAATCCTCGATGCTTCTGTCGTTTTTTTATTTTGTTTCTTCTTTTTTTGTGGGGAGAAAAAAGTTAGTAAGCCTTCAAAATTCCCATAAGTTTTTAAGTGAATTTAATATCCTAAAAAAACAAAAAAAACAAAAACTCATGGAAAATAAATTTTTTTTCCAGAAAAATTTTCAAGAAAAAAACCAAAACTATTTTTCTAGAGTTTCTCGAAAAAATTAACTTAAAAAAATTTATGTTAAAAAGTTTCCGTCTCTTTTTTTTTTTTGCTCCGCATCGAAGAAGAGATAAAATAAAATTCGTTTTAAACTTTAAAGCCAAAAAAAATATAATAAAAAACATGCATGTGATAAACTCAATTTTTCTGTTGTTTGTTATTCCCCAAGTTTTTTTTTAAAAACCTCTCGGGAATTTCTTGTCTTTTATCTATCTACATATTTTAGAGGAATCTCGCTACAGAAAAAAAAGAGAATAAGAAAAAATAAAAGACAACGAAGTTAGTCGTCGTGGGTTTGAAGGTTGCTTTTTTAAAAGCTATTCTTCATTTTTTTTAAATTGAAGACTTTAAAATAGCTTCTTTTTACAGTATATTTCCAAACAACAACTTTAAATCTCAAAGTGAAAGGTTAAGATTTGCTTTGAGGGTAATGAATTGATAGAGAAAGAAGGGCCAGATTTAAAAATTTTCGTTAAATTTATCTAACTTTTAAAGTTTTTTCTTTTTCCCATTTCTTCAAGCCAAATGGATGACGCATTAAAGTCAAGGACTACATGCTCGTATTTTCATAAATAATGCGTGTTAAACTTTTTAAAGCTCTTATAAGCCACTTATTAGCCGTCCTCCTCTGATTTTTTCTTTGCCAAGAAGTTCTTTTTTTAAATGCCACTTTAGCATAAAGGAATTTGTTTAAAACAAACTTTTTTATTCATGAGCAAGCTTGGAACACATTTTTTCTTTCTAGCTATTTTTGATTAAACCAATTATCTCTTTAAAAGGTTTAGTTCCTGAATAAATAAATTCTTCAACCAAACTCTTGGATAATTTAAATTTTTTTAAAAATTACATTTCAAAAAATCAAAGATAACAAATAAGAATAGGTTTATCGTGCCTTTGTCTCTTCTAAACCGAAAAATAGCAATTATTTACTTTTGATGCAAAGGCCAATAATTTATAATTTTTTACACTTCCTTTTTCATCCATAAATAAAATAAAAAAACTTCTGAAATAACCTAATTTGCTAATTTGGCCTTTCTTCTTCTTCCTTCTTAACTTTTGACCATTTTTTTTATCTTTCAAATTTACCTCTTTCCTTCTTTTTTTTTATCCCGCCTCCATGTTGTGAACTTCCATCAGTCCTAGGACGTCACACAACAACCTCCATCCTCAATAAAAAAGCTAGCAGGCGACAGCAGCTGAAGAAGGCAAGTCGGAAACACAACTTTTTTTTAAGCAGCAGCGAAGAAGACGCCATAGGCATTATTTAAGTGAGTGTGAAAAGGCAAAATGAAAAGAAGATGTTCTTTGATAAAATAAAATTTAAAATGAAAAAAGTATTTGAAACAAATGAAAAAAAAAATAGAAATAAAATGAAAAAAAGTTAAAAACAGTTGTGCCTTCTTTTCAATTTAATCTCGTGTGCGTTTTTCCGGAGTTTATTTTTTGTCTTTTTAAAATTAAAAAACACGGATTTTTTACATTTGGCTTTTCTAAAAAAAAGTTTTTCTTTTGTTTCAGTCTTTTTCTTTCATTTCAAAAAATGAGTATAAAAAAGTAAAACACAATTTTTTTATTTTTAAAAAACAGTAGTCACTTTTTAGAAGCTCCCGAAGTCGAGTGGCTTTTTTTTGTTTGACAATGATCTTTGTCATATTTTTTTTATTTTTTTATTATTATTTGGTTTCGCCATTTTTTTGGCATTTTTTTGGTGGCATCTTCTTTCATGTTTTATTTTTTGCTTGCTTTCTTGCATGCCTTTTCTCTTCTTTTATTTCATCCATTTTTTTGTTTCCTCAAGGTTTGGAAAAAAAAATAAAAAAGTGAAGCAATAAACCACCAACGTAGTTTTTTTTCACTTTTCTTTTTTTTTTTTTGTGGTGCATGACTTTGCAGTTGTCGTTTGAGAAGAACATTTCATTTTTTTCTTTTTTGATGCCATGAAAAAAAACAATACAACCAACAACGACCAACTTTCTTTTGCCTATGTCGCGTTTTTTTCTTTCGAGTTTTGTTTTAACGTGAAATGTTTGATTTTTTCTTATATTAATGGAAAAGTTTAAAAAAAATCCAAACAAATTATTGTAAATTTTTTTTATTGATGTCATGTAAAAAAAACCCCAACAATAAATCCCTAATTTATGATTACTTTCATTCATTCACTCAAAAAAAAATGAGAGTAACATAAATTGCTCAATTTATTGTCAACTTTTTGTTACTATCCTTTTAAACTTTTTTTCTGCTCAAAAAATTTTTATTTTTGCAAAAATTTTCCTCAATAATTATTGAATTTTGGTCTCGTTTTATTTTACTGCGTGCGTGTTTGACTTCATTAAATCAATTCTTATCAGTACTTTTTTTTTCTTTTCATTCATTTCACTTTTTTGCAGGCAAACTTCATTTTTTTTTTCAACGCTTCTCGAATCAATTTTCTTTGTTTGATTATTTTTTTTTGGAAACATTTTTAATTAACCAAAAAACAACGACGGCTGACAATTCGCTGTCCACGACAATCTTAGATTCATTAGTTTCAACATTTTCAACAGTTTTTTCAAGTCCCGCAAAAGAAAAACAAAAACAAGAAAAAATGGCTGCTACCGTTGCTGAATGGGGTTATGATGATGATTCCCATTGTGGACCTTGCAATTGGCCTGGAGCAAATGGACCCCATCAATCTCCAATCGATTTAAAACTTTCCAAAATGAAAGCTTACACTCTCGGGGATCCATTAAAATTTGTTAATTATAATAAACCTTTGAGTGGAGAATTTGTTAATACTGGATATTCGGGTACGTTATTATTTTTAAAACATAAAAAAATATAGTTAAAATAATTTTGTCGGTTAAAGAATTTTAATCAAAAAATAAAAAATAAGAGTAATCAAAATTTAGCAATAAATTCAATTTTTTTGTTTCTCTCCTTTTATGGAAAATTTTAAATACACAATTGCTTCCATTTTATGGCCTAAAAATGGTTTAATTTGTCAATAAGTTTTTTGTTTATAAATGAAAGTAATTTTTTCTTAACAAAAATATGCTTATTATCGTTACTATCTAAGATTATGAGAGTAATCAAAAATTTACGATAATTTCCAAAATTTCTTACTATCATTTTTTCTTACAAATTCTGACTTTTGCAAAACATTAGAAATAAGACATAATTAATATTTTTATTATTTTTTTAGTTCAATTCCTTCCTGATTCACGAATGGATGTCCCTGAAATTTATGGAGGAATGTTGGATCAATCTTATCGATTTATTCAATATCATTATCATTGGGCTCAAAATGATAATGAAGGTTCTGAACATACTCTTGGAGGATTATCATACCCGGCAGAACTTCATTTAGTTCATCAAGGCGTGGATGATCCATCCAAACTTGCTGTTTTGGGTGTATTTCTTACAATTGGAAAAGATGATTCTGCTCTTTCCGCGGAGGAAGCAATCTTTGGAAAAATTATTGAAGCTGGAAATCGAGCGGAATGTAAAGGACAAATATTGGAAAGAAAATTACCAGAAAATTTATGCTCCTTTGCCCGCTATCAAGGTTCATTAACCACTCCTCCATGTTCTGAATGTGTTACATGGACCGTTTTCACTGATCCCATAAGCATCACCCGCGAGCAGCTCGCTGGAATTAGGGCGCTTAAAGATTGTTGTGGAAAAGTCCACCGAAAAAATTATCGACCCACTCAACGGCTTAATGGCCGACAAGTTTTACTTACATGCTAAATCTAAATTTAAAAATGATATAATTAACTAAAAAAATTTCTTTTTTTTTGATATAAAATTGATAGTAATATTAAATATCAAATTATTCTTACTTTTCTGTTACTCTCATTTTAGCAGTTTTTCAATTTTATTGTTGTAAATCATTTATATTTTAGTAGCTTCTTTTTTCTTTTATTATTTCGATCTAATACTTGCTAAAAAAATTTTGGAAAAAACAAGGTTTATATATATTATTCATATGCTGGTGTCTCTCTTTTTTTATTTATGTATTCTCGTGCTGCAGATATTTTGGTGATTTAACTATAATTCTAATAATTTTTTAGTGATATTCCATTTTCTTTTTATTATTAATTAATAACCTCACTTATAAATAGTAATAATAATAATTAAATAAAATTAATTAAAAACAAGGAATGGTTTTATACTTTCATAGGTGAATAATATTTTTGAAAAACAACATTTGAATTTTATAAAAAAGATGGAAACGAAGTAGCATTAAGAAAAAATTCAAACATCATAAAATAAAATAGTTAAAAAGATTTAAACGCAAAACTCAAATTTGGAAAAGCGAATGAATTTGTTTAATTTCTTTGTAGATTTTCACTGAATGTTTCAAAATAAAAGTTAATGTTTCAATATTAATAATTTAAAGACATCATCGACCAATATTCTAAACCATACATTTTGAAGTCGCAAGGAGAGAGTTAAGAAATTAAAAAAACAGGGAGTCTTTAAATAAAGTTAAATGATATTTTAAAAAGTTCAACTAAATAGTTTTTTCGAGGTCGATGATACAAATCAATTTCATAGTTTTCCAAGCTTTTTCACTTTTGTACGAAATTGTTAAATCCTTTGAAATATTAAAATTTATTAAATTTTTAGTCTCGGTTACAAAAAAAAAATAGAGAATCAAAATAATATTTTAACTAAAGGAGGTTTTTCATTGGGCGCAGTAGCAGTCCATGTGTCTAAAAACACTTTCAAGGCTTTTTTCAATTCTTGAATTTCTGTGTCACTTTTATTACAAAAATATTGAAAAATGGATGAAAATACAGTATTCTTTTTAATAAAATTTCATAAAATTTGGGGATCAATTTCTTCTTCCGACACTTTTTCCATTCTCAAAGTAAACCACTTGAGCTTAGAAAAAAGTTTAACAGAATATAATTTTTGCAATGATTCATTTGAATAAATTTCGCATTTATTGTTGTAAACACATCGAGTAACATTCGGAACTTTGCTAAGAATATAATCAATAGAAACAGGATTTCCATCATTTTCTCGAATATTTACATCAAATAAATAAAGTACTTCCATTTTATCATTTGATAACAAAAAATTTATATCTTTTAAATCTAAGTCTTCCTTTGATATATATAATTCTGTCAAAGTTAACCGATAAATATATGGACGCAAGGTTGAGAAACAATTGCCTGGGCAACATATGAAATCAATAAACCAATAATGTGATTTACCAAGAGAAAGCTTTTTACCATGACATTTAAAATAATAATTCCCATTTTTTCTGCGTATACAAGAAACTGAATTCTCTACGACTACAATCCTCTTTTTGGAAAAGAAATATTTGCATGTTTGCTGAAGCTTTTGAAGTCCTTTAGGAGATGGAGTTTCAATAATATACGAAATAATGAAATATGGAAGAGAAAAATATTGTCGACGTGGAGATTCAAACGAATATTTCTCTGTAGAGGTATTCATTTTAGAACGAAGTGAAACCAATTTTTGTTAATGATGAATCAAAATAAACTTTAGATAAAACTGAATAAGTAAAAATAAGAGCACTTCTAATCGCTGTATTTCTTATAATAAACCAAGTGTGTGTGTATGGAATAAAGCTAGGTTACAAGAACAACAACAAATGACTGTAGCGAGGTCAACAATCTCCCTAAATATAAGCTGAAATGATATAGCTGCGTTTTGTTTTCTAACCTTTTCGGGGAGGCAATATTGATTTTTTTATAACAAGGAAACCAATAAACAAATATAACATTTATTTTCGATCACTAATTCATATGAAAGAGCTAGGGGTTTACAAACTTTCGAGCCACACGCTCTTGCTAATTTGCTTCGTTTATTTAAAATTTTTATTAATTACAAAGGATTTATCCATACATTCAAAAATACATATTTCGGTAATTAAGTATCCGGTTATTGGAAAAAAAGGATCTTAAAATTAATAAAATAAACACACAATTCTGAACAACCTTATAGCAAGAAAAAAAATGTTATCATTAATAATGCTTGAAATAGAAGCATCTAATAGATGAAGAAAAGCTTGCGATAATAAAAATACAGCCATAATTTTTTTCTTCGAAGAAGTTTGTAATTAAAAAAATTTAAATCAAGAAACCCTTCTTTTTTTATTCTCATGATTTTATATTTATTTTTATTTTCGCTGTTCAAGTATGTTTTATTTTTGTGTGTTGTTATTCATTTAAAACTTCTTTTTTTCTTGCTATTTTCAATATTCTTTTATTTTATTTTTATCTATCACGATGATTTAAAAGGTTTAAATTTAAAGGCATGAATGCTTTTCTCTATGCTTATCATAAAATGCGTTTCTCGCTCCTTCTTTAATCTATTTTCTTCTTTTTTTTATTTTTATACTTATTTCAATGGTTGATCAAAAACAACTTTTTTTTTCATTTATTTTATTTGCAGCATTAAAGTTATTTTGAAGCAGCGTGAATATTTAAACATTTTTTAAAAAAATAATGAAACTTCCTTTTAATTTTCATTGGCATTGGAAAAATTTTCATACATCCAAGTGAGTCCTTTTTAATAGTTTGAATAATGGGTTTTTAAAATTCAAATATTTTTATATATGAAAGAGGTTAAGAAAATTGTAATTAACTTCGATATTTGCTACAAAAGTTTAGAGTTTAAAATATTAAACGGTCTAGAAAAAGTTCCATCAAAACACAACTCATTTTTGATATGTTTTAGAAATTTCTGGAATCACTTTAAAAATAAAAATATCTTAATCGAATCAATCAAAGGCTACAAAATAAAAGTTTTTAAAAGTCTTTCATGAATCATGATGCGATTAAGTCACGACAGAGAGGGGATCGATTGTGCGTTGGGTTCCCTCTAAATTTTCTTATTCTTAAAACTTTGAATTTTCTTAACAAAAAAGGCGATTATTTTTCTTCTTATTTTTTTCAAAGGATAAAAAAATCTGTTTTGTAGTTTGAAGTATCAAACTAAGATACTGACAAAAAATCAGTTAAATTTCCATAACCTAAAACACCATTTTTATTGATTGGTTTTCAAATTTCTTTCGTACAAAAAAAGAGGAACAATAATATTCTTAAATTCACAAACTTGAAAATGGATGGTTAGAGATTTAATTTTTGGGACTCAAAATTAAAGAGGCTAACTATGTCTCTTTATTTTAAACATAAACATCTAAAATCGCTCACATTTAAACTAAATCAAACAAGCCAAATAGAAAACACTAAAACAATAAAATACTAACTAAAAAAATTATTCTGAACTTTTGTTTTGACTCACTCAAAAACGTGTATATTTTATTTTATTGTATAAAAACCTCCTTTTTTGTATTATTTGTGTCTCACTGAACACGAGAAAAAAAATGCAAAGACCACACATGTTTCAAACATAACTAAAAACGGATTGGATTGTTTATGATTTTTTTTTCACAACGTCAATTTATATTTTCTGGTTTAAGTCTAAAACTTTATAAGTGTATTTATATTTTAAAACATTTTAAACTAGTTTTATAAATTTTTTATGGAACATTTTGTATCAGAAAAGTTTATTACTGCGTCGTTAATTATGGCGGTTGTTAAAAGATTGCATCCTTTAACTCGAAGAATGGGTGCATATGGAATGAAAATATGGAAAAGGTAAAAAAAACATTGGTCGCCGATTGGTTTTTCTCTTATAAAAAAAAATTTGGGATTAAATTGAATGGGAGTTTAGGAGCTTAGATAATTATGTATGTGTTTCAAATGGAAAATAACAGCGCTTTCGCGTCAAGGCAAAATTTATTTTTTTTTTGATAAATTTTAAAGTTTTCGTTAATAAAAAATATTTTTGAGGAACTCGGCACTAAAAAACTTCATATAAAGAAATTTTTTAATGGAATTCCAAATTTTATTTCGAGACCAAATCTTTTTTTCAAAACCTAAAATTTGGTTTTATTTTTTTGCTTTTTGAACCCTATCCTTTCTCTCTCTCTTTTTAAATTTTAATTCTTAATGACTTCTGTGTCCAGTCTTTAAATAAAAAGAAAAATGCTTAAGAGAGAGTCTACCAGATTTTTTAAAGATTTTAGAATGAAGCGGTCCATTTTTTTTTTATTTTTTTGTTTTTCTTTACTAAGAGGTTATTTATGACGTAAAAAAATTATTGGCATTAAATTTTTCCTTAGAAAATAAGCTGATATGCAAATTTTCCACTATCGAAGTTTGAGGCATGTATAACCTTTAAAAATTCGGCTAAATTCACCCATGAAGTATAAAAATTTGATTTTTATCCCATATTAGGTAATCGACAGCGGGCAAATTTATGGTGTATACCATATATTTTATTGTTCTCTAAAAATCAGGATAAATTTGCATATTTAAACTTCAAAATCGTGTAACTTTTGATCCAAGACTCTCGGAGACCCCAAGAAAAATCCCATATATTCCCCTAAATCTCCTCTATCGATCTGTAAAAAAAAATCTTAAAAATAAGGGATACTAAAGGATTGCCATAGCAAAACGTGCGCGCGACCACATTTTTAACGGGGAAAATGGTTTTTCACTTTCTCTCTTCGTTATTTTGGCGTTTTGTTCGAATTGTTTTCAATGAAAGAAAAAAGTGAAAAACCATTTTCCCCGTTAAAAATGTGGTCGCGCGCACGTTTTGCTATGGCAATCCTTTAGTATCCCTTATTTTTAAGATTTTTTTTTACAGATCGATAGAGGAGATTTAGGGGAATATATGGGATTTTTCTTGGGGTCTCCGAGAGTCTTGGATCAAAAGTTACACGATTTTGAAGTTTAAATATGCAAATTTATCCTGATTTTTAGAGAACAATAAAATATATGGTATACACCATAAATTTGCCCGCTGTCGATTACCTAATATGGGATAAAAATCAAATTTTTATACTTCATGGGTGAATTTAGCCGAATTTTTAAAGGTTATACATGCCTCAAACTTCGAGAGCTCATAATTCAGAAATTAGGATAGTTTATTAACAAAATATTGAAAATTAGCATATTTTTTCATCGTAAATAACCGTTTGGTAACTGTACATTAGTGGGTTTGAAAAAAAATGGACCGTCCGTTTTAAATAATTTGGTAGACTCTCTCTTAATTGTTTTTTTTTCAAAGATGCCCAAGCGTTGAGGTCCAAAAAAAGCAAGATGGTGGAGTCGGCGGCGGCATATAGCATTTAATGAAAGCAAGCTTGAAACAACAAAGAGTAGTTTCATTGGCTTTTTTTTCTTTAAAGAAATCAATTTAAAAAATAAACCAAACCTTCATTATTTATATTTCTCATTGAAAAAAAAATCTCAGAAAGTAGAAATTTAAAAAAAAAGCAGAAAAATAAAGAAAGATGAGCTCTTCTTTAGCGTTTGCTTTTGCTGTTGCTGGAATGACGAATAAATTTAAAATTATAAGGTAAGGAATTTTTAAGAGAATTTTTAAACAAATTCACAAAAAAATGATTGCTTTTAAATAAGTTTAAAAAAGTTATTGGAAAAATTTAAAAAAAGTCAAGTAACAGACTTCGGAACAAGTTTTTTTTAAATGCAAAAATTTGTTATTCAAAAGTTATGATTTCCTTAAACCTAATTAAAAAATAGGTATATCAAAGATTAGGATATGATTACCAACATCATAATTATTTTGATATCCATATCAAAAAAACTTGTTTCTATAGTAGGCAAAAATAACGTTTTGCTGCTGTCCATTTTTTACATTTCATTTTCTTCTTTCTTTTGACATATATGTTTTTCTTTTTTTAAGGTTTATTTTATTTTGTGGTAATATAAACAAAAAATCAAATCAACTTTTTTTTTGATTGGTGGATATTTCTCAAACTGGTTTTTCTCTCTCTCCATATTTGTGTGTGAAAAGAATATGAAAAGAAAGGTTAACGCGTGAGTAAAAAAAGAAGGAAAAGAAAATCAGCAGGAGCATTTTTAAATAAGCGCAATAAAAAAATAAATAATAAACGGATATTAAAAGAGAAAATCATTTGTCGTCGACCACCAAATAAATATAAAAGGAAAAAAGAAGATGAGCGATTTTTAAAAATTATTTTTTATTCAAAAATTTTAGAAGTAAACCGCTTTAAAATCTCTTTGACTAAAACAATAAATTTGAATTTGTGGGTTTCTATGATCTGCAAAATTGGAAACTAAAGGTAAATTAATTAATTCTTTAATTTTCCATTTGAAATCATTTTTTAAATACCGTCTTTAAATGAGCCATTATTTGGGTTATTTATATATTTTTGTATATTTATAAACTCCTATTGTTACGCGCTAGGTTAACCAATTATTTATCAAAAACCAACAAAAAAATCTATCAACGCTATAAATTTCAACTTCCCATTTAAAAAAATTTTTCTGCGCACCATAAAAAAACTAACTTTAGAAAAAAGGTTAAAAATCAATCAAAAATGAAAAATTTGTTTTATTTTTTTCTAGTTTTTTCACTTTTTATTTATTGATGGAATGTTTTACCCAACTTACTTTTTTTTCTTCTGGTGTATGATTCTATTATTTTTTTAATTCACTTCAAAAAAAATTTGATTTGACAATTGTGGGAGTTTTATTGTATTGTGTGTGTGTATTTGTTTCTTTACTTTTGTGTTTCAAATTACTAAAAAAATAAAAATAATAGTTTAACCAAATATTCTTCCCCCAAAAAAGACTTTAATCACGACGCTCAAAACTATTAAATTACGTATTTGTAAATTTTTATTCTGTTTGTGGTAAGTTAGAGTTTTTGGTAAAAAAAATCCCATCGACGCAGAAAAAAAAAACTTAGAAAAAAATAGTTAATAAACTTTTTAAATCTTTCTGATGAAGAAGTTTATGAATATGTTCAAAAGTTTGGAATCAATTATCGGACATTCAATAACTCCAAAAACCCAGCAATTTTGTTTCAATAGTTATTCCACAACAAAATGACTTTATTACAAAAATTACAAGAAACAAAAACATACACATACATACAAAAAAAAATAATTATGAAAACAATAAAAACATTTCAATGATCAAAATTTAAGCCTTTTCTGTCATCTTTACATATGCTTCAATTTCTTCAGGAGTTAAGGATTCTTTAATCATTCCAACATGAAGCCATAGTTCTTCTATTTGAATTGAAGATAATTTTGATAGTTCGGAAGCAAGTGGAACATCATCAGGACGCTTTCCAAGTTTATCCAATAGATTAATCCATGAAGCTAGTTCATTTTCAATTGCATACTAAAAAAAGGTGTGAATAATTAAAATCAATGGAACAGCATGGTTGAAAAATGTGAAACATACCGATGGATCATTTCTTCTTATAATATCATGACAATTTTCCATAATTTGTTCTGTATCAGCATTCTTTATACCCACTTGAGTAAGGGATTTACGTAACATTGTTGATTGATGGTTGAAGAAAAAAAAGATGGTTGAAAAACAGGAGAAAGAATCAATGGAAAAGCTTTGAAGATTGATTTCAAACTTGAAAAAAGTTGCGTCTTTTTTGGATTAAAAATTTTTAACAGCTGCGGAAAACTTGAATGCAACATGCGTTTATCTGTGGTTTTGGCTTTCCCAATTTCATCAATGTTCCACATTTTTTGCTTTTCTTCTTCTTCCAAGTTTTCTGCTTCTGCAATATTTTTTATTCATCATTTTTGTAAATGCTATTTTTTAATATTTCCCTTATCATCATCATCCTTTTATCATTCCATTTGCATCATTTTGTCCTTAAAACTTATGCTATCTCTTGTTACCATTTTTTGTAAAATCTCCTATTCATCGTTCGCGTTATCATTATCTTTTTCACCATTTTCTCTCATTTTTACATCTAAATCTTTATTTATTTTTTTCAGGAAAATAATGAGTCTTCCTTTATTTGATCTTCCAATGGTTCGAGAAAATCAAGGCGGTTGGGGTCCTGCTGCCACCGCCACTGGTCCATCATCAAGTTCTGCAATGGTTGCTGGTGTTATTGATGATTTCAAGGATCTTCCATTCCAACATTTCAATAAATGTGATCGAATTGGTCGAGTTGTTGATTGGCTAGGTGAAAGTCGGTATTACAAGAAAGCTGAAAGTGCTCGCTATAATGAACGTCTTTATGGTTCATCTGCTACTGCTGGAAATCAATTTGATTATATACATGATAATGAAGATGCCAACTTTCAAATCGTTGATTCATCCAAACCTCAACGTCCTCCACAACGTTATAAGCCTCGTCAAAACTTATTCGTAAGATATTTCTATGCATACTATTTTCTATTAACCATTTTGAATTTTCAGAAGAAAATTGTATCTCAACGTGAACAAGAACGTCGTGAAAATGCTAAATATCAAAATCCTAAAATGAAGCGTGTTTTTGAAAAAGAACGTACTCGTCAACAAAAATTCCGTCGTGGTGGTGGTGCTCGAAATCCTACTCGAGGAGGCATGGGTCGTCGTTTTGGTGATAGAAATCAAAATCGTGCTCGTCCACCAAGTGTTCAAGTTAAATCAAATTGGAATGTTTTACAAGATATCGAATTTTCACGTCTTCAAAAGCTTTCTTTCCCTAATGTTGAAGGACAAGATATGTATGTTTGTTTGCTTTTACTTTTCTTCTAAGTATATCTTTTCCTTTTTAGTGAAGGTGAACGTTATGGTGCTCTTCATTATTACGACAAGACAATGGACAAAGTTAATGTTAAGAATCCTTTACCTCTTCAACGTCTCAATGGTGTGTTCTATAGTGTTTCAACAACAGATGATCCAGTTATTCAAAAGCTGGCTAAAAACAACGTTGGAAATGTTTTTGCAACTGATATCATTCTTGCAACTTTAATGACTGCATCTCGTTCTGTCAATTCTTGGGATATCGTTGCTTATCGTGTTGGTGACAAACTTTTCTTGGACAAACGTGAAACGAACGCATTTGCAAACCCTATTGATATGGTTAGCGTTAGTGAAACGGCACAAGAGCCTCCACCATTTGAAGGGGGTTCATTGAATAATGCTAAAGAACTTGCAACTGAAGCTTTGTTCATCAATCAAAATTTCCGTCGTCAAGTGTTAAAAATGAATGAAGAACCATTCAAATATGAAAATCCGAAGGTTCCATTTGATGAAGAAGAAGAAGGCAGCGCTGAAATTGCTTACAAGTAATGTTACTTTTTGATGTTTCATTTTACATGTTCTTGATTTTAGGTACCGTAAATTCAACCTTGGTAAGGATACTGAATCTGGTAAAAATATTGTTGTTATTGCTCGTACTGAAAATGATGCTGTTCTTAGTGGCCCTAATAATGAACCAATGAAAATAACGGTCAAAGCTTTCAATGAATGGGATAGCACTCAATCTGGTGGCGTTGATTGGCGTTCAAAACTTGAAAATCAAAAAGGTGCTGTTCTTGCAACTGAATTGAAAAACAACAACTGCAAATTAGCAAAATGGACTCTTCAAGCTATTCTTGCTGGATCTGATTACCTCAAATTTGGTTATGTTAGTCGTGTAAATGTTCGTAACTCAACTCAACATGAAATTCTTGGTACTCAACAATACAGACCTGCAGAATGTGCTCAAAATATAACCCTAAATGTTGATAATTGTTGGGGAATTCTTCGAGCAATCATTGATATCTTTATGGCAAAACCACCAGGCAAATATCTTATTATGAAAGATCCACTTCAACCTTTGATTCGTCTTTATGATCTTCCTGAAGATGCTTTTGATGAAAGTGAAACAGAAACCGATGAAGAAGACGAAGAAGATAATGATGAATGATTATCATTTTTTTATAATGGGTTTTATAATTTTATTGTATTTTGTTTGTTGGCATGTCTTTAGTTTATTGTTTTTGAAGAAATAAAAGTAATTTAATGTTAACTCTGCTTCTTTCTTATTGTGATTGATTACCATATTCCTTATGGTGTTTTAGTAACTAATAAAGCTTATTTTTTTCCAATTTTTCTTGTCCCATCTTCGTAAAAAGGATTATCCTTGAAATATTTTTCTCTTCATTTGTAACTTTTCTTATCTCATTTTTCTTAGTTATCAAAAATATGGCGTCATCCGCTCGTGTAATTAAAAAGATATTAGAAGAAGAAGCTTCGAAGCAACAACTTGAAAAGGAGAAAGCTAAAAAGCATCTTGAAGAACAACGACGTAAAACTGTTTTTGCTGCTATTGAATCTCTTGCTGATACCGTTGACGAAGACAAACTTTTATCAGTGGTAAGTTTTTGTTGTTGTTTAAAGCAAAATGTCATTAATTTTGAAATTCTTTTAGTTGGATATATTGGATACAAATTCATGGAAAGAAGTAGTGGAAGAAAGATTTATTGGACGGTTATGTGGATGGCCATTATGTGATAACGATATCACTGTTAAACGTACTCAACAATACAAATTGGATCAAAATAAGAAAAAGGTTTATGAAAATTTTACTGATCGTGAAAAGTTTTGTTCGACAATATGTTATCAAAAAAGTGAACATTTACAAGAGCAATTAGCTGAATTACCTTTATGGATCATGGGTGAACGTCAAAGTTTGTGCATCTTTTTTTATCTTTTAATGCTGGCTTATCATGATGTTGTTTTAGGCAAGCAGTATGATCTAAATCCATCACAAAATTCATCGTTTCAACAACCTAAAACGAGCAATACGGATAAAAAGGAAGAGAATGAAAACAAAATTGAATATGTTCCTGATAAACTTATTGTACAATTAGCTGATCTTCATCTAGGACAAGTTGCTGCATCTGATAGTGAAAACGAAGATCATGATGATGATCAAGAGAAGACCGATAAAGCAGTATGAGTTTAAATATTGTAGCGGCGATAATTTCTTTACTAAATGAAAGTTTTTCAGGCTATGGATTTGGATAATAAACTGTTTTTATCGAGTATTCATTCTTTAGTATCAACGAAAAATACGTCGTCGTCGTCGCCTTCAGTTAATACAAGGAACTCAAAAGAAAAAACTGGTTCCTCCCCATCACAAATGAAAATGGATAAAGAAACAATGGAACAAAAACTTGAAAAACTTCGATCAAAATATGGTAAAAATTCTAAAGAAAATCAAAAGAAGGCTCCCATCATTGTTGAACCTCATCGAATGGAGAAGAAGGAAGCAGCCAAAGTGTGCAAAGAATAATATATCATTTTCTCAAACTTTAACTTTATGCTATTACTGGTATTATTTTCTTATGTTTTATTTTTTCTATCATGTAATTATTTGTTTGTTTGCGAAAATTTTGTTATAAATAAAAATGAATTTACGTAACTCTTGTTTTTTGTATTTGTTTTATGGGTTTAGGTTGCCTTTTATGATGCTTTGTTTTTGGTCTAAAGGAGGTTATTAAGTATGTAAACCATCATTGTTTAGAAGAATGGAAATATCAGAAACTAAGAAAGGCTGGATATCAATGAATTTTATGGCACGAATATTGTTAGCTGCTTCGGTCATTGGTTATGGATATCTCTTTTCATGGTTATTACTTACAGTAAGTTTGGTTTTCAATGTCATTTTTTATATTTATGACTTGTTTTTTAGCCTTTTGTTCCAAAGAATAACATAATTCTATCATTTTTTCCACCTCAACTTTATGCAATCTTTGGTATTCTAACAATATTTTTATGTTTTGTTATTAGTGCTTTTATTTGTATTTTAATTGAATGGCAAAAATCTTGATATAAATATATGTGATTTTTGGTACTTTGTGATGGTTTGATCAATTTTATTTATACAAACAAACATGTTAAAGCAATTTGGCTGATAAAATTTCTGGAAGACATCATGGATGAATAAAGTGAAACAGTAAATTCATTCCAAACAAAAAATTTCTAATTTTCTAAATCTCAATTATTGCACGATTATGAGTAAGACTTATTTGTGTTTTGTGTTTGTTTGAACGGTATTCAATGCTGATTTTTTACGTATTCATTTATGGATAAATTGCGACCAGCCAATGGAAAAGGCATGACGGTTATAGTTAAACTTTATGAAAGACTAGTCAGTTCTTTCAATGCAAGTGTGACTAACCACAACCAACTACAGGCATTTTTAACTTTGTATTAATTCTAACAATTATGAACTTTTTATATCACATTTCCATTATCATCCAACAAAGAGACTAAAGACTAATTTATACGATATTTCCAACCTTTCATGCAACATTACCCGGTCATGTAAAAATGGTCACCAACAGCGATCAACGTGCGTTAAATAAACCAGCAAAATCAATTACACATTTGTCGATGCGGTTTATGGAAGGATACACTGAATTTAGCTTCTTTAAACCATCTTCTCTTTGTTGCTCCCCTTTTATTAGCCTACAAGCATTATAGCTTGGCACGTAATGAATGCACTTATGTATGTAAATATTTTATATCTTGTAAATGAATCATTCATAAAATTTTAGCTATACCATCAGGAGGAGACATACTGGATGATAACGTTTGGGATTTAGTTTGTGCAGACACAACTCGGGCCATAACAAATTCAATGGGAAAAAACTTTTAACGCGTCATTTTAATTTATTTTTAAAGAAAAAAATAATATAATTAATTGAAATAATTATAAGCAAAAAAAGTGATATACAAAAGAAAGAAAAAATTGAAGAAGATGGAAAGGTGAATTAAAAAAAGAAGAAAAGGGAAAAATTGATTAGGTGTTGGTGAAGATGATGCCGCTGCTGTTGTTGTTTATCCATATAACATAATAATAATACTATAAAAAAGTCCGCAAATTTTTGTTTCTTATTGTTCTAATTAAATAAATTTTTTTTGATGTTTGCCAAAATTAATTTTTGATTTTTTTTAGTTTTTCAACCAAATCGAATAAATTTTTGTCCGCCTCGTTTATAAAATCGATATGAACTAGGTTGATCATAAACTGATTCTTCCAAATCTAATGAATTTTCTACTTCTGGATCATAATCCTAAAACAAATTTTCATTTAGTTACATGGAATGGAATTTTAATAAAGGACATTGTAGTTTAATGTTTGCTTTTTTCGGTTGATTTATTTTATTTTTTATTTGTTTGTTTGTTTAACCTTAATTTTTCTTTCTTACGTGCCTTTTATTTTTTAATGCACATTTAAATATTACTTTTTTTAGGCACACAATTTTTTTTAGACAAACGTTAGATTTCGTTATTTTATTTTCTTCAAATGATGATGTTATATTTGTTTTCACGACACGCATACGCACATTCGAGGTCCCTCAACTGCCCTCTCAAAATTTTTTTTTATCAAATTTTAAAGTCTAAAATTTGTTTTTTTCTATCTGTAAGGGTAATTTTTTGTTTTACAGGCAGTAAATCTTATTTATTTCCAAACATCAGAAAAGCCTCAAAAAAGCAAAAAAAGTATTATCGCTTTATTAAATATCCGGCATCGAAATCCGTGGCTGCTACGAGGAAAAATTTTCAATGTTGTTTTTGCTTCATGAAGCAGAAATTATCTTTCTAGTTTCATGAAGCAGATACCGGATTTGTTTTTTTGCCGTTAGTGATAATGAATAAATAAAATCGCGAAGTGTTAAAAATATTTTTTATAAAATCAAAAATGTTCTAAAACCCACAAAATTTTTTTGGGGTAATTTTTCATTTCTCAGAAATCCTCAAAATACTACGAACGCCTAATTCATATAAATAAAGTAGGCAGCAGTATCATTACGAATTATTATTATTATTTTATTTATTCATCATGAAAAAAATAAAGTGTTCTAATTCAGGCTTCAAAAATAAAATTTATTATTCATAAGATAATAATAAAATTATTTTCGTCGTTCTTATTGTCGGCACTTTTTTTTATGAATGAAAAAAATAAAATAGTTGTTTTTTTTTAATTGAAAGTTTTTAAAGAAATGATTAAATGAATTAATTATTTGGGCAAAAAATCAGGTTTAATTTTTTTTAAAGATTGAAACTTCTTTCTTGGGAATTTTACTAATTCAAGCCTAAATTTTTTGTTAATTAAAAAAATGGAGGAAAAAACAAAGCTAATTTTTCTATGGCTTTTTTGGTTTGTCGAAACAGTTTATTAAAATTTTGGAAATTTTCCAGAGCAAAAAAAATTATAATAACTTTTTGTTTCCGACAATACTTCAGCTGCTTTTTTTCATCAATGCATCAATTTCCTTCATAAACATCAAAAACCCATTTTAAATAATTTTAATATTATTTCTGTCATTTTTTTTTATCCGACTCGCTTCGAACATAATTTTATGAAATTAATAACTCTCATCTCATTTCTTTTTTTTTGAAAGACAAAGAAAAATGGAAGGAACGTGGAAGTCATTATAATTAAACAAAAAGAAAACTTCCGCATTTTTGAAATATAAAAACATAATCCCTCAACCCTTCGAGTCATGGCTTTCCTTCTTTCACACACACACGTTCGAAAACCTGGCACATCCTTCTTTTTTTTTGAAGAACAACAATAGCGTCACTTTTTTATTTTGCCTTTTTTTTCGGTTGTTTCAGCAAAATGACATCCACATATATTTTTTTTCATGGATAAAAAAAGAAACTTTGTTTCATATTTAAAAAAACACATTTAAAGTTTTTCAAATTGCTACTATTTTTTCCCATCAGAAAAAGAAAGAAGTAAAGTAAAAAAGTACCATATTATAAATGCAAATAAAAAAACTAAAATAAAAATTTGTCATTCCATGACTTTTTTGGGAAACTTGGAAACTTATAAAGTTTGAAGAGGAGGTTCCGGTATTTTTTGTTTTAAAATATTAAAGAACAAAGCAATTGAAACTGACGGAATATGGAAAATTTCGTGGGTTTGAAATGTGTATTTTGAACGCCCCAAAAAAAGAAAAGAACAGTTATGAAAGGAAATTATGGGGAAAAAGCATACGATAATCAAAATTGCAATAACGTAAAGTTTTGATGCGAAAATTACGTTTCACATGTAAGTCTTAATTTTATGCTTATTTTACCGGTGCATTTCGAAATTTTTTATGTCAAAAAAGTTAGTAGTAAAAGTAAAGTAAAAAACAAAAAAATGAATTTAATATTAAAATTTTAATTTTAGCCTCAAACAAAAAATAACAACACATGATTATTTACGGTTATTTGCTTTTTTTCTCGTAAAAAGTTTAAAAATACTTTTTTATTTTTGGCTTCCGTTTTTTTATTATTATTTCAGTGTTTAATGTGGAAAATAAAAAAGATGTGAAGAAACAACAACTTACCCATGAATTTCTGCCAAAACGAATAAATTTTTGTCCTCCTCCACCCATTGCACGACCAAATCGGATGAATTTAGCTTTGGGCGCACGAACTCCACGTTCAAGGCTAAAAATAAAAAAAACATAATAATTTTTATTTATTTATTTACACTTTTTGAATACATATTTTTTTGGTTGTTCACCAACAATAATGATTTATTTATTATTGTTTTTTGGTATAAAGTAATATAATAAATTATAAAAGTAGTTGTTTATAGATTTAAAAAACAAAAGAGTATTGAAAGAGTTTGATTTTTTTCAAATAATGGAAATTAATTTATTTTGTGAAAAGTCTACGTTTTAAGAGCCAATAAAAACTTTTATTTTTAAGATTTCGAGTTACAAGCAAAATTTATTTTAAAATGCGGGGCAGTCCTCGTCATTTTCAAAGCGGTTTTGACATTTTATTTTCTTGCTAAAGATTTGATTTGCACGGTTCAAAGAAAAAGCAAAAAAAAATAAAAAGCTTTTTAGTTTCCTAAATTAGCTTCATTTTCCCTTTATAAAAAACTGACCGTCACTTGGCGGCCACCAACTATGTTTTTTTCTCTCCTCTTTGCTTTTAATTTCATTGTTTTTACTTTTTTTAAAAGATAAAAAGAGCTACTTCCATAAGCTTCAATTAAAAATGGAGCAAATAAGAAAAACACTTGCTTCCACTAACTTTTAAAAATTTATGAAACAAAAAGAAAGCTAATGAACCCAAAAAAAAAATGACAGAAGTAATTAGAAAAGAAAATGAGTTTTCTTTAACAACAAAACAACTTTTTTATGGCCCTCTTTTTTGAAAAGGAAGAAAAGTATTTTTTTACTTTGACGTTATTATTTTTTTTGTCGAAGATGACATAAAAAAGTTTGTTAAAAAATAAGTTATTTTTTTAAAAGTTAATGTCTCTGTTTCTTGGAAGGCATAAAAATGGAGGCCCATATTTTTTCTTTTCTCTTGCAAAATAAAATTTAGGTTATTAGAAAAATAAAATGGGAGAAGCTGACTATGTTTAGGAAGTGGATGCCGTTATTTTGCAAACTAATAAATATTAAAAAAGTGATTTCATCCTTTAAAAAAATATTTATGAATGAAAGGCGGAAGAAATAAATAAACAAATAACGTCAAAGCTTATTAAAGCTGAAAAAAGAAAGGAAAGAATGGCGTTGCTTTGGAATTTTGTTTGAATTGTTCTTAACTAAGATTGCGTGCAGAAAGAAGGTGTATTATGGGTGGCATTTTTTTAAAAATAATAATAACATCAATTTCAAGCTTATTTTTAAACATTGATTTATTCATTCATTTTTTTATAGTCCATTTGCAAACAATCCTGGTTAACGAAAATTTAAATATAAAAACATGTATCGAAAAGAAATTTTGGTTAAGTATTAAATTTGGAATTTTCTGTTTTGACAAAACCGTATTTTTTAAATAAATAATAATTTCGATATGATAAAGAAAATTAAAAACATACTTTTGAGCATCGCATTCAATCATTAAACAAATAGATAATAAAACAAAAAATATTACTGATGACCATTTTTTAATTATGCATTTAAGTTGCGAAGAAGAATTAGATGAATTTGTGATAGCCATTGTTTACACAGGTGGGAGAGAGAAAAAAAAGTGTGTTACCTATAATAAATTTGGCATAATTTATATATAAAAAAATATAAAGGAAAATAAATAATATGTCGGAAGTTTGAAACACGTCGCGATAAATAACAATGGGGAAAAAAGAGAGGCGTCATCGTTGTTGCTATTATTATTTGACCCTCCCTCGTTATTCATCTGCAAAAAAAAGAATGGGGAATGTCTTTATAAAAATTATTTGGGGAGGAGAGCTTCCAAGAAATTTATTTTGGAAGGTAGGTTGAAAGAAAAGAAAGAAGAAGAAAAGAATGCGTCAAGGTTTAAAATCTTTTTTGAATAGGTTAAAAATGATTATTTTTTTCTTGGAATAGTTTAGTTTAGTTTGTTGGATCAATGAGAAATTGCAAAATCGACGTTCATGGAAATTTAATAGAAAATGTGAGCGATGATGTAAAAAAGTAAATAATTTTCTAAAGTTATTTAAACAAAAATTAGGTCATTTTTATCAATTAATTAATTAAGAAAGAACGTCTCCTAAAGAAAGCTTCAAAGTTTTCCTTCACGAGACCCATAGTTATTAATTTAAAAAAACATAGCATACTTATTTTTGATTCAAAAAAATAATTCCATTTTATCGTATATTTAAAATAATTTTTTTATTTAAAAAAAATAATGAAAGTCTAGCCTTCAAAGAACTAACTATCACAAATGACGATGATTCAGAATTATTATATTTCGGAATATTAATCATTTAATTCCAAAAAAAAGAAGATGAGGAAAAGAAGAAAAATAGTATCCATAACCACAAGAAAAAATAAAATAAAATAGAAAATATTATAAAATTATATTTGATTAATGACTCAAAATTTAAAGAACTAAAGCAATACGTTGTTCTTCCGAAGAAAAAAACGTATGAAAGCTTAGAATTCACATTCAAATAAACAGAAGTCATAATTCATAAAAAAGAAGAGAAGAAATTTGAGAATGATGAAACAAAAAAAAATAAAGGTCGAAAAGTCAAATTTTTTTTATAGGTTTTTTTGTTTGAAACAACTCAAAAATTATGTATTCATTTTTCTTATTTTGTTTTACGTTACTTACCATCGTCAAAACAAAAAACTCTTTTAGGCTTACTTTCGATTCGAAGCTCCGCCTGCTATATTTTGAAAAGTAGGAATGACAACCACAAAAAAAAACGAAGGAGGTGTAATAAGAAAGGGAAAAGAGGGATAAGGCCATCGAAATATTTCTTCCTTTTTTTGGCATATTTGGAAGAGTAACAAACGGCAGCGAAAAAAATACGAAAAAATGAATTGGATTTTTATTTAAAAAAAAGTGAAGCGAAGCAAAAGAAAAAGAAGGATGAGCTGCTCAGGAAAGACGCGAAAATAAAAAAATTTTCTAAGAAAATAATGTTTAAAAAAAGGAAAAAAAGATAACGTCAACTTTTTGAAATTTGCTATGTTTTTTGTTTTGTTTTAGTGTTGTTAGTAAAAAATAAAGTTTAGCTAATGAAATAAAAGTGTTGCAAAAAAAAAATTTAAAAAAATGTGTCAAGTTTTTATTATAAAAAAAAATTGGTCTTAAACCTAAGTTTAAAGATAAAAAGTCTGATTTGGCTGGAAGACCAAAAATTGGAATTCCAAAGATTAACTTACTTTAGGCATCCGAGCAATTTTATTAAATTTATTTTTTGAAGCTTTTTTGGTAGGCTGTAATCACTTATTTTTTTTGATAATGAAATAAAATTTTTTTTTAATTATGTTTGATTTTAAAAAAATAAAAAATTGGTAAATTAAATTTAAAAAGTTGAAAACATGATAAGCTCGAATGTGTCATCACAAATATAAAAAACTATATTATTACCAGAAGCTTAATCATTTAAATATTATTTAAGTAGTTTTGAAAAAAATTAATTACTTTAAGGTAATTTGAATTTTTTTAAACTGATTAAAAACACCTGTTTTATAAATTACTTTGACGGAAGATCATGCATGGTTCATAATACTACAAATATTTGTGGACCCAAATATTTTCATGACATTTATAATATCAAAGTGACGATTACACAAATCAAAACTATGTAACATCGCAATTTTTAAGGGAAATATCTAAACTTAGGCCATCTTACAATCTTTTGCAAGCCCTATTTAATTACACTACGGATTTACTCCGAATTCAAGAAAGTTCCTATTAAGAAATTAAGAATTAAAATAAATATCTCAATCTCTAAATTTAAAAATTTATTAAAACAAGGGCCAAATTTAAGCTAAAAACCAATATTTAAAAACTTAATACTCTTCTCTTCATTTTTTTCTACAATTTTTAGGTAGCTAATAATTTAAAGGATTTTCACCACCTGGAGCTTGTGAGCTTTTACAAATGTCAGAATAATAAATAAACACTTTAAATTTGAATGGCATTCATTTTATAAAGCAAAAAAATGTGTTTGTAAAACTCAATTATCTAACAACAAGCACATACGTTCATAAAAATTAAATCAAAAAATATTATTTAATTTATTTTTTTACCTAAAACAATTATATTTGCACAAAGTAACTGTTTTTTTTTTGTTGAACACAAAGTACTCTCAAGATCTGTAAAATAGTCATCTAAAAAGGGAAAAAGTTTTGTGTTTGAAAACTAAAAGTGCCACAAATTTTTCATTTTTTCTCTTCCACCCAAACATTTTTTAATATTTTTTTGCTAAATAAAAATTAATATCATTTAATAACTGTATTTGCGCCCACAACTCTCTAATAAAAAAAAGTAATAATAATAAAATATGATAATTACCTTATATAAAAAAAAAGTTGGAGGATAATGTGATTTATAAAAAATAAAACAAAATTTGTCATAACTTTTTAAAGCATCCAAAAAAATTTTACAATGAATTTTAAATTGGAGAGATAAAATATTTATGGTTGATCAGTTTCGTCATGTAAAAATAAATGGAAACTCAAAGATCAAGCTATGTATCTTATGAATTATGTAGCTCGAAAAATATACGAAAAAAATGTATGGGCAAAATTTTTTTTTATTATTGTAGCATTTTTTTGTTATAAAATTTCTGCGAAAAAGGAAGGTGAGAGAGAATTCCTTTCAGTTTGTTGCTGCTAATTCGAGAATAGTCTTTTTATTTTTTAGGGCAAAAAAGTTTTACATTTGATCGATGGAGAAAAACAATCTTCTAGGTGGTGGTCCATCATATTTTATTTAATCCCCAACAAACCAATTAATTAATTTTCAACCCACTCATCGCCATCTACGACGACATCATCATCCTCAATTTTTTACGTTTATAAAATTTTTTTTTAAACTTGCAAAAGCGACAAATAAAATATTTTTAACTCGATGACACCGCCAACAACATTGACGATGAATGGCAAAACAAAATAGCAAAAAAAGGCAAAGTTTGAATAATAAATTATTAGTCAATGAAAAAAACTAAAAAATTTATTGGTAGCGCATTTCGTGGAAAGAATAAATTTGCGCAATAATTTTTCTTGTTCTTTTATTAAATGTTTTATGTTTTTTTTATTACGTGTAACGATATAATTTTTTTTGTTTGCTGAGGAAGAAACTGATGCTGCTAATAATAATCAGAAAAAAACGTTGTCCATCAAAAAATAAATAAATGTCATTTTGCAAAAATACACGAAAAATGAAAGGTTAAAGACAGCTTTAAAAAATAAAAGAAGGAGGATGCATCCTTTTTTATTTTAATTTATTTTCAGTTGATAAGGATTTGGATTTAGGCAAATTTGAATGTTTTTTATGACGCAAAAAAATAAAATGTGGGAAAGTGAGTTTATGGCTTGGAATTGGATAAGAAAAAAGAAACTTCCGCCTACATACATACATGCATTTGGTGGTTGACGGCGGCGATGATGGGAAGAATATTAAAATATTACGATTTTGACTTTTGTTTTATTTAATTTAAAAATAGCTACGTCAAGAAATAATTAGAAAAGCGTGCAATTTTTGACATTTATGAAACTTTAAAATTTGACTCATATTTTTTTATTGGCATCGTAAGAATTTTAAAATTCACAAAAGGTCTTGTTTGAGTTCAATCCATGCCTATTTATTACATGGAATCCCAAAGGGAGAGAACACTTTTTATTTGTGCATTCGATAGTTATTTATGACAGACTAAAATAAATAAAAATGCACCCAACAGGAAGTGTTTCAAAACAAAAACTAAATCGTTAAAAATAATTCGTTACAGTAACCCTAAAATATTTAAGACAAACTATAAAACACAAACAAAATACGTACATCCTCTGAAATATAATATTTTTCCTGTTTGTAAATCAAATAAAAAATAAAATAAAAACTCCTCCATAAAAATTGTGTTCAATGATGTAATAACTTTGAAGTTCGAACACCATGTGGCACTTTATCCCCATTTTTTTTGGTGATGATGGAGGTCATCATAATTATTCGATTATTAAATTTCAAAATAAATAAACTCAACAAAAAAAAGAAAGAAAAAGAATAAAGTAAATAGAATTTATTAGTTGCTTAGAGTTTATCAAATTATAGTTAGTTCTTACACACATTAAAACTCACAAAATTAAATTAACCAATCTAAAGGAATAAACTTGAGAAACGTGGGTTGACGGTGGGGTTGATTATCGTAAAAATATGTATAAAAGAAAAAAACAATGTGTGCAAAATATAAATTTGATTATCATATAACTTGGAAGTTTGAAGCTTGCATGGATGCGAAGGTTGAAAAGAAATATGTATGTATGGAATTTTTTTATAAAAAATTTTGCAAAAAAAGAAACAGAAAACGGCGAAGATAAAAAAAATTAAAGAAAATGTATATAGTATGAAAATTTTCTAAATTCGATCAGCCAAAATTTAAAAAAAAAAAGAAAGAAATATCAGAGCAAAAAATGGAATTTGTCGAGGATCAGAAATTTGATTTTTTCTTATAACTTTAGCTGATGATGCGAAAAATAAATTGTTTACTAAAAGAATATTTTTACTCCTCGAAAAAATCCCTTTTATGGATACCCATCCAGTTAACCCATAACCATAAACATCCGATGATAAATAAATATTCAAAACTTTTGAATGAACTTTTTTAACTTGACAAAAGTCAATCATGTTACAGCTATATGCATCCGCCACCTCCTCCTCCTCATTGCTTACTTACTACATTGCTAAAAATAAAAAATTTAAGCTAAAAAAAAAACAATCCTAAAATACATTTTTTCCAGAAGAAAAAAATGCAATAAAACAAAAATAAAAAAAGAATCAACAAACAAAAAATTTTAATTAGATTTAAAACTGTCACAGAAAAAAGCGAGCATCAAAAAAATATTTCAAAATGAATCGAAATTAAAAAATATTTTTAAATGCCACATTTTTTTTCGAAGTTAAAAAATGTGAAACTAATGTTTGTATTAAATTAGAGTGCACTCAAAAAAAAAAATAGGTATTACCTTACTCAGAATTTTTTTTTAACTTTAGGGAATTATTACGTAAAAACATAAATAATAGGTATGAAAAAAATAATAATAACAACAAACAAAGTTTTATTTGGTTTATGAGTGTTTATTAGAAAAACATTATAAAGAAAATGTGTTCCAAGTAAAAATTCCCTATAAAAAAGTTTGAAGCTAATGTTTTTGAAAACCATGTCATTTATTTTATTTATTTTTTTCAGAATACATAAAATAAATTTACATCAACAGAATTAAAAAAATCGAGAAACAGTATATTGAATGGAAAGTTTAGAAATTAAAAAAAAAATTCTCTTCGACGAGATCGCCTTTTTTAAAAGTACATAAATTTGTGAAGAAAAAAAAACATAAAGTATTTTGACGTAAACTTTATTTTTATTATTACATATTTAAAACTATGCATTTAAAAGAAGAAAGATGTCGGCTGTTAAAAAAAGAAAAGAGTTAAAGAATCAACGACTTCAAACAAACATATAAATTTCAGCTGCTTTCACGCATGTCGTCGTTAATTTATGGTTTTGCATGTTTGTTTGTTTTTAAATTTTTAATTTTATCGTGAAAAAAAAATATTTGAAGCATTTATTTGGTTTTAAAATATTCTTATGTCATCATCGTAAAAGTTTTTCTTTATTCAATTCATGATTTAAAAGTGTGAAACAATTATTCGTCGATGTCAGTAAATTTTTTTTATTGAAGTGGATAATTTACTTATTTGTGGATAACGAAAATTACTTATCTGCCTTTGAATGATTTCACTAATTTCTTTGATTGATAATAAGCTTTTCCTTTCTTATTTCCATTCTTTAGAAACTTCAAAGCTTATTCTTCTTTTTTTATTATCTCCACCTGGTTGATAGTGTCAATCAAGCAAGCTGCATTTCATAAATGTTTTTTTACAAATCACGAGCAAAAAATACTAATAACAAAAAATGTTAAAAATATGCAAAAAAAAATTAGTAGTTTGCCAAAAACAAGCTAATCGCATTTGAGAATTTCATCGAAGATAAAAATAAAATGCTGCAGTAATAATCTTCGGTAAACTTGGACAATGTAACAACGATAAACGAGAATGAATCAAGAATATTTCTGGTGAACTAAATTTAAACTGAACATGGGTTTTCGCAATACCGGTTAAATAAGCAAACGATCAATCAGCCAATTTTTTTATTGAGTCGCAATTTCATATTAGCCATTAAAGAGAGATAATTTGGTATTACCATATTATGAGAAACAGATTTCAATCAAGACACAAGAAAATTTCAACAAAACAATTTTTTATAAACAAAACCAAACATTAATACCCAAACATATTAAACGAAATAAAAAAAATGAGAATTAACAAGGTGGTTCTCTAATTACTTCTAAACAGTTATTAATTTTTTCGAGCCATTTTTGAAGCATTTCTTCACTTTCGACAGCGACGGAAAAACGCTTGTGTTCACACATATCCGATCCAAGTGGAAAAGATATAACATCGAAGTAAAATGTGAATTCATTTTCTGCGTTTCTTAGTGCTTGAAAATCACGTTCAACTTTGCGGTTCCATATTGTTGACATATCAATGATGAAATTTGGATCGATGAAAGAACTAACAGATTCTTCGGAATGATCATAAAATTGAATAATGCCATTTACCATTTTCACCCACATTTTTGTAAGATTTGAATTCCCAGATAAGATCTTAAAAAAAAGCGATGAGTTAGAAAAACCTTTAATACAAATAAAATGCAAAAACTTACCCAATATCCTTGCATTTCTTTAGTCAATTCTTCAGGATGAGGTGAAACATCCCATTTAACTTCCATTGAACCATCAAGCGGATATTCGTTTTCAGTGATTAAGAATGATTTATGACCATTTGTTTGTCGAGTTAAGTGAGCATGACCAACTAAGGTAAAGGTGTTATCATATTCATCGGAATCGTCTTCAGCATTATGTGGAGATGCAGGGCCTCGACATTGTCCTAAAAATTGTTTATTATTGTAAAAAGAAGCTTCGATAATAGCTGCTTACCTATAAAGTTGAAAGCCTTTTTCGCAAATTCTTTAGGACTTTTAGAAGGACGAGAAATGATCTTCAATGCATATATTTCAAGCTTGATTTGAAAGTTGAGTGGTAAACCAGAGAGATGGATAGGTTCATCAACACGTAAACGACGAGAACGAATATTTTCTTCATCATTGCCTTGAATAATTTCAGTTGCAACAACTTTTTCACCAGTTAAGAATACCACCAGGAAGACATAATCATTACCTATAAAATTTAATCTTTTAACGAATTCACAAACTAACACATTACTTACCACAATCTGGTGCGCTCAAATAATATCCTCGGCATAGATTGATTTGCATACTGTAAATTGTGAATGTAGCCCTCATTGATCTTGCTAATGGCGGTGGAGTATAACTCATTCGATGTTGAGCGGTTAGCCTTGTCACGAGTTCTTTATAAGTTTCCAGTCTTGCGTAAGAGATTACAAGTAAAGCATGAGCGCAAAGTTCATTCATAGAATATCGTTGGTATTCTCTTCGTTTCCAATATGCTATTTTCCTTTTTGATTGTTCAGTGTAATCTTCTTCACATTTCACTTTACGAGCAAGGCGCTGAAATTTTAAGCATAAAATAAATGATAAGCAATCGAAAAACTTACTTCAATGCGCTTCTTATAATTTTCATCAGGAACATATTCGCTTGAACTTTCAGGATAAAGCAATGACCCAGTTGAATTTTCTATTTGTCGTCTGATGAAAGAGCAATGAGGCGTTGAAGAAGCTATTGGTGGAGCTATTTTAAGCGTTGGAGTTGATGTGATACAAGCAGCAGGATTAACAGGATTTCGTGGATCACTTAACGATTCTTGAAATGTATGAGCACTAAAATTAGGCTTCTTTTGAGATGCAACACGAATGGCAGTTTTTGGCGTCAAAATTGTTGCTAGAGAAGTAGTGTAACGAAGCATGACACTTTCATCAAAAACATCACCATGATTGTCATTTTCACTTAAATTCTAAAAGCATGTGATTAATTTTTTTTCATATCAAATTTTGTAAACAAAAACATACCAAGGATGCTAGACCATTGACATTTGATTGAAAACCAGATCGAGAATCTTTTGGATTGAATGAAGACATTGTGGATTCAAATACAGAGTTATCTTCGACATCAGCTTCCATCTTGTTTCTAAACATTTTTTACAAGAAAAGACCTAAAAAGTAATTGCGTATTATTATTTTTTTGTCAAATAAAAAGTTTTTTTCCTACCTTCAATAAAATGTGAACTTCAAGTAATAAAAAAGGTAATTTATGTTGCAAATAAAAATGGGAAAGAACCAAGAAACATAAAATTTTTTGTTTACAATTTTTGATTGAACACGAAAAAGATCCGTTTGAAAGGCTCTGTTAAAAACGCGCCTGCACCTAAATAATCGCTATGAGATTGAAGTATTACCGCAATTTGCTTGCCTAACTTTTTAGTTTCTTTTTTTTTCAATCAAAAAACAACGTCGAAGAAAAACTTCTTTGAATCAGTCGTCATTATTAATAAGTAGCTTCTGTATGTGAAAAATTTTGACAAATTTGGTTTTACTCTTGATTATTTCATCAAATTTTTTGTTCACCCACTTATTTTTTGATCTCGATAAGCATGCATTCCTTTAATTTAAAGTTGTTGCTTTCATTTTGATCCCTAATTAAATATCGAGAATGGTTTAGAAGTTCTTTTTTTCGTTTAATTTTATTATCTTTTTTTAAATTTTAAAGTATCATAGATAGCCTCCATTATCAAATTTGTCTACAGTATCAAACGAAAAGCTTTCGTTTCAGTTGAACGTTGATGAACAGATTTCCAAACATTTGAGATTAAAAATAATCAAAGGCACAACGGGAATAAAAATCAAAGATTAATTAACTCATTTAATTCCTCATGTGTGCTTGAATCATATCAGCGTCATGCTCAACACGTTTAGAGTTTGTTCCTATTATTTTTTAGAATTAAAACATTTGGTATGATTATCAATCTTCCAAGTCTTTTCAATGCTAACACTAAATTGCCATCATCAAGCTTTTTGTTCGTTCAATCATTGCCTGAATATTTTCCATTTTGTAATTTAAAAGAAGCATTGAGCCGATTAAAAGGAAAATAGAATAACTTTATTATTGAAAGATATCGATAAAAAAAATAATTATAAATCATTTGTTTTTTATTTTTTTGAAAAATTTTAAAATATTTTTTCGTCGGAAGAAAAAAATGGACTTGCTGCCTTCGAATGTTGGCTGGCGCATTATTTGATTTTTATTTTTTCTTGTCATTCTAGAATTGGCGCCAAAAATATCTAAAATTGCCATTTTCCCATATATTTTTTGTTTGATATAAAATATTTTTTTCGGGGTTTTTTGCAATATTTTCGCGCAATTTATTGTATTTGAACTGTATATTTTTGGCGGGGTTTATGTTGATACTTGAAAGTTTTTAGATGAGCGGATATAATGCAACATCAATGCACGAAGCTCGAACAACATCAGGTGGTCGACCAACTTCATCGTCAATAAATCATCATCTTGTTGATGGGCATCATGGACAAGCATCGATTACTGTTTTAAGACCTTATGGAACTGTAAGTTAACATTCGTCTTTTGTTTCTTTTTATATTCTAATTTCATCATTCTTTTAGGGTGGCTCTCAACAACCTAAACGTGTTCTCGTTCCTACTCATAGTCGAACGATAACTGGATCATATACAACTCCACGTAAGCTTACTCTTCAAAAAAATCGGTATGAAAGAATATTGATTGGTTTTTAGCATATCGTACTGTTGTTCCTCGTTTCAATGCTTTGAGCAGACTTGATTATGTTCCTGATGAAAAAGATGGAAATAAGAAATCTAATGGTTTACCATTTTCATCAGATGCCAGTGCCAATAAACCAATTTATCGATCAAATGATAAATCTCGCGGTCTTCGTCATTTCAGTACGAAAGTGTGTGAAAAAGTGAAAGAAAAAGGCCGAACGAACTACAATGAAGTGGCAGATGAACTTGTGGCAGAATACTTTGATTCACTTGGAACTCCTCCACAATCCGTCGAAAAGCAACAATATGATATGAAAAATATTCGTCGAAGAGTTTATGATGCTTTAAACGTTCTTATGGCAATGAATATAATTGAAAAGGAAAAGAAAGAAATACGTTGGGTTGGTTTGCCAACAAGTTCATTACAAGAATGTCGACGTTATGAAGAAGAAAAGCTTCAAAGGCAAGAAAGTATTCGAAAGAAGACAGAACAATTACAAGAATTGGTTATACAGGTTTGAATTTTCAGTGCAATTTTTCTTTAACTATATGCTTTCTCTTTAGCTTGTTGCGTATAAAACTTTGGTTCAACGCAATCGTGAAAATGAAAAGGTTGAAGGACGTCTACCAGAAACAAAGCTCATATATCTTCCTTTTATCGTTCTGAATACCACACGTGATACCGTTGTTGATTGTTCCATTGCTTCAGATAAAACTGAATTTTTGTTTAATTTTGATCAACCATTTGAAATTCATGATGACATTGAAATACTGAAACGCCTGGGTCTTTCTTATGGTCTTGAAAAAGATGATGTCCAACCTGAATATCGTGAACACATTAGAAATTGTTTACCTCAAGCTTTAAGAGATTACGCTGATCAAATTATTGATGGAACTTTAACGGCTAATGTCACTTCACACCTTCCTGCTCAAAAAATTCAACCAGCGATGATAACGGGTCAAAATCCTGCTGATGTTAAAGTACCAATGATGCGTCCTGTTTCTGGGGCTGTAAGAGCTATTGTTCCAACGAATCGTGGAGTTAAGAATGTTATTCGACCAGTAAGTTTTTTTAATGCTTTTTATAAAGATTATACTAAAGCTACCTTTTTTAGAGAAATATGGGTGGAGCAACTTATCGAGTGCCTGTTGGTCGAGCTGCTGGTCAACCATATACAATTCCGCCATCAAGTGTTTATCGATCAACTGTTCAACAACAATATTCATTACACAATGGTCGTGTAGTTTCTGGACAAAGATATGTTCAAGTAAGTTGCTGTAAAGGTTTATCGCTTGACTAATGTTGTCTTATTTTTAGCGAGCCATTCCTCGACTTCAAACATCCTACAATCCTCATATGGGTGAATTAGCAACTCATGATACCGGTGTTATGCATTATGAAGAAGATTATGGTGAAGAATATGAACAATACGAACAATAAGAAAATCTTCAGTTAATTTTTATTAAATCTGTCTTTTTTACTTGTTAATTTTTTGATGCTTGTTTACATTTTTTTGCGTTTATATTTTGATAAGTTATTTTGATTATGCTTGTAGAATTGTTTTATCATGCGGGATAAGAATAAATGTTTTAGTTGATTTTTATATGGTTTCAATAAAGAGTGGTATATGACTTTGATGCATGCAGAATTTTTTAAAACCATATTTTAGTTTTTTATTTTGCAATATTGTTCGAATGGATTTGATCTCTCAAAATTTAGCGCTTTGAAGGAGATAACCTTTAAATTTTATATTATTAATAAACACTCAAAAAATTAAATATTGCGTTGCTAACGGCTACGTGTTGCTTGCGCGTGTTTTGTGTTTCACTGTTATCTTCACAGAGTAACAAAAAAGAAACTCAATTTTAAATGCATATGCTTTTCTTCTGCCACCATTTTAATTTTTATTTTGTTTCGAGTCAACTAACTAACTTTTTTTTTCTGCTTCAAAAAACTCCTGAATCTTCCATCGATATATTTTTTATTTTGCCCTGCAACTTTGTTGTTGTTGGTCGCTTGAAACAAACTTTTTTTCATTTTATTTTTTTTTGAAAGAAATAAACAAGCGTAAATAAAAAAGAAAAGGAAAGTTATTTCCCGTGCCATTTTTTTCATTCTCCATATATTGAGAGGAAGTGAGAATTGCCTTTGGCTGCTGCTGCTCCTGCTCATTTCCCTCCCAAAAAAGGACTGTTTAGCAGCAAAGAAAAAAAAACGTTTGTGAGCTACTACGTAGTATTAACGTACTTATTTATTTTCTGTTTTATTCGTCTGCTTCTGCCGTAAAAAAACATATCAAAAGAATTGTTCAAAGTTTAAAATTGGTTTATTAAAAAAATGGTAAGTTTGTTTTGTTTTGATAAAGTTTTGAGGTTGATAAATGTAAATTCTTTTAAAATCTAATCACGGTAGTTTCGGTTCATTCAGATTGTAATCTGACACATGTTTAGGAAGGAACATCGATGTCCAAATTTTTCACGTTAATATTAACAATAATGACTTTTGCAGAATAGTAATTTTACTCCTGGTCCGCCAAAAGCCCGAAAAGCAGCTCCAACGGTTTATTGTTATATTTGTGGGAGACAATTTGGTTCAAAAAGTATTGAAATTCATGTTCCACAATGTATTAAAAAATGGCATGTTGAAAATAATAAACTACCTAAATCTCAGCGAAGACCTGAACCTGTTAAACCTGAAATAATTAAGACAGGTACATATTTGTTTCCCTTTTTTCGATCATCACAAATTTTATGCTAATAATATTTTAAGGAGATAATTCTGTGGATATTGAAGCAACCAATGAACTAATGTGGAAAAGTTCACAAGCAAATTTAGTTAAATGTGAATGGTGTGGTCGATCATTTGGACCGGATCGATTGGAAGTTCATCATCGATCATGTACAAAGGAAAATCCAGCAAAAAGGGTTGGAGGAAAATAAAGTTTAAAAAAATAAGATTAAGAAATTTAAAGAGCTTGATTATATTAATAAAATTTTAAATAACATCTTTGAAATTTACTGGAGCAAAAAAAGAAAATTGTTTTAACCAAATTTCCAAAGGCTACCATTAAAATAAATTGCTTGAGATTATTGTCTATCGATCGAAAACTTGGAAAAGAAAAGTTTCTAATTCGCCAACTACCAATTTTTGACAACAAGAAAAAGCTGCAAGTTTTAGTTTCTTTTTCTTTCACCTAACAAGCAGCTAGCTAATGCCAAGGTAAGTTAATACTTTACCGCAAGAAACCACATTCAAAAGCAACCTTCAAGTCTAGTTTATCTTTCCGCCTTAATTTTGGTCATTGGTGATCTTCTCTTCATTAGCTAACCACCACTTCGATCTTGACAAATGCTCAAAAGATAATATAATATCACATGGCAATGGTGTAAATCATAAATGATCTCCAAAACTCCATCAATTTCCGACACAAAAACGAATGAAACTTCAAGAAGAATTCTTTGAATCACAAACAATGTTTTCAAAATATTTCAATAAACTTTTAGAAATTTTTTTATTGTTTTCAAAATACATTTGCAAAATAAATTAAAAAAAGGTTTACAAAAAAAAGTAAAAAAATTCCTAAGGAAATAAAAGAACACTAGCCGGATTGGTTATTATTAGAATCGGCAGTAGCATACATAGCAGCAACAGGATCAGACGGATGACGATAATGACATTTTTCTCCATATTGACAGCCACGAGGAGTACTGAACTTATTGCAGAGCAGAGTCTTGTACTTCGGATGTGGAGTCTGAAAAAGAAGAAACATGATTTAGAAAGCAAACTACGAAAAGTAAACTCACAATAGGACGAATTTCTTGGAGCCCATGAGCGTATTGACATCTAGCACCATAGCTACATGCACCTTGAGAATGAAACATGTTACATAGTTGAGTCTTGTATGCGGAGCTAACGTTAAGACGAGGTTTCTAAAATATTGATGATGTTAAAAATGCTATATAAACAAATATGGGAAAAGCTTACACCACCACTTGCTTTGCGATTCATTCCACCATCACTTGACTTCATACTACCATAACATTTAGCTGAACTAGATGATTTGATTTCACTCCGTTGAGAAGCAATAGTACCATCAGATGTTGAACCAATTGATGGACGATGGAAACTTTCATTGCTGCTAACATCACTTTGGTTTAAGGATAAAGCAGGAGAAGCATTGAAAGGTTGAAGATGACCATTAAGAAGAATGAAGCTTCCATTTCCATCAACTGTATAATAAACAGGTTGCTGTTCATGAACCATTGATGGATGCATTGTCAAGAAGGATGAATCAAGCATGTCAGCTTGTTGAAGATGAAGAGGAACAGATTGACCATAAGAGTATTCACTTGATGGTTGGAATGAAGGTTGAGGGTAGTAAACCATTGATGATGGATAATAGTCTAAAAAAGAGAAGAGAACAACGTTAACTATTTTAACTAAAATTGCTTAAAAATAAACTTACTTGGAGCGTTTCCATGTGGATAAAGTTGAAGAGCAGCCATTTTGAATAACCACGAGCAAGTTCAAATAGAAGGAAGAAGAAGATCCAAGAATATTAACCACACCAAAAGAAGTTAATAAAGAACAAAACGATGAAAACTTGGTAGTTTTAACGTCAATTTTCAAAAAAATGACTTGAAGCAAATCAAAATATTGAAGAAAAGTTGTTTTGATTTTTTATCGAAATGAAAGAAGAATGAATGCTTGCAAGCAAATATTTTTGTTGACTCTCGCACAGAGCGCGAAGCAAAAAAAACCTTCTCGTTGCTTCTATTTTTTTGCATCGAGGCATTTTGCCTTTAAACCTTGAGAAAGTTATCGCTTTCGTGACATGAATAAATCTATCGAGGATTTTCTACGAATAGCAAAGGTTTGTTTTTGAATTGCTTCTGGTGAATGGGGAAATTTTTTTTGAAAGAAAAAATATATCAAACTATCCTACAAAAAATTTTATATTTTTTTTTTGCAATCGACTCCACCTTCACTTTTAGGTTCCATGATTAAAAAAATTGATTTATTACAATTATTAAATGCATTGTTGACCAAAAAAGACAAAATTATTGTGATATGATTTATGATAAAGCTTTTTATTTTATTTTTATTATTACAAATCCAAGCTACGGCTTACTGTTGCAGTAATATATTCATCGCTGCCGACATCTTCATTTTCTTCTTCTCCTTCCTCCTCATCTTCCTCTTTGATTTCATCGTTTTCTGATTCATTTTTATTTTCACCCACGGCGGCAGCTGCCTTTCTTTCTTTATCAGCTTTTCGAAGTTGATAAAGTTGTTCAGCGGTTAAATCCTTTTCACTCATTAACCTTGCATAATAACTTGTGTTTACAACATCTCGAGGTTTTTGAAATCCACCTGTTTGACTTTGAGATTGCATGGTTAATTGTCCGCCCAACCATGCCATATATCGATTGGAATCCAATTGATTTTGTTCAGTCCAATCCAAGCCATTTATTACTGTAGTGGCTTGTCTGCGGGCTTGATATCCAGTTACTGGAGCTTCCCCAACTTTGGCATCTTTGGCAGCACTAGTTTCTTGAAAATTTTGAAATCTTGGAAGAGCTCCTCGTGATTTAATTAATTCTTCGTGAGTGAATCGTCTCCCGCCAATAGATTCCGAAATATTATTTCTACGCTTTCCATAAAGTTCACAATTTTTTGCTTCTGGATTTGGTTTGGACCAAAGTTTTAATATTCTCTCAGTGGCTTTAGGATCCACGAGTATATCGTTTATTTTCTTTTTTTCTTCATCATTATGTTCTTGAACTTTAGTGACATGTTCCCGAAATGAGCCAAATGGAGTTTGACCTGATTGGGTGGCACCTTTTTCATGAATGGTTGGACACATATGAAATGGCACTTCTCCATTATTTCCATCTGATAAAGGTTTAGATGATTCTATTTTTATGGCTAAAAATAAATTGTTTTTGTAATCATTGCAAAATTTAACTGTAAATATTTTATGTCGAAATGGTTCGAGATTAATTTTAAATTTAGTCTAATAATTGTTTTCAAAAAAGGCACAACCAATTTGAGTCAAAAATAAACCAAAGAACTTACTGGTATTTCGAATCTTTCCAAATCCACCTTGGCCTTTTTGGCTTGCATATTTATTGCTTCCACATTCCCATGGAATTACACAAGGTAAAATTATTTTACGTCGATGTTTAATTTCTTGTTCTTTTGCATAATCCTGAAAAACAAACAACAAAAAATAAGATTGTTACCATAATTTATTCATGGAAGCCGGGTCAAACTTTGAAGAAAAAAATAGGAAGCTTTTATTATTCAAGGAGACAAGGCTATCAGATTTCATAAAACTTACAGATTCTTCTTCTTCCATTGTTAAACAAAACAAAAAAGTTTATTATTTTTAAAAAATACAAAGCATTGATTTTTTTTATTGTTGCTGTGTCCTCCTCTTCACAAAAACAACATAGAATAGAGAGACGGATTTTTTTTACGTGTTTTTTTTTTGTCAAAGCTGAATGACAGAAAAATGGAGTTTCAAGGATCTCTCTCTTCCTTTCAGTTGAAAAAAAAAGAAAAAAATGGATGATGAGCTTGAAACTTTTTTTATTCAAAAAAACTTTAAAGTTGCGCAAAGAAAAAAAGATAAAAGTAAGACGAAGAGATTTTTACGCTATTGCTTCTGCGACGATGAACGCAAAAAAATTTTTATGGAACGGACAAAAATGAGAAAAACATTTCATGCAACTTTGGGTTTTCGATAAGCGAGCGACTCGACCCGATCGTCGTCGTCGAAGAATATTAGGCGATGAACCTCGTCGTTGTTATTGAAGAAGAGTGCACCTTCTTCTTTTGAAGTTGATATTTTTGGGAGAAGAAAATCAAACTTTTTTTTTCATTTTAAAGTGGAAACAAAAACTTTAATCCAGGTGGCGGCGGTTCGTGAACATCATAAAAAAAAATAGAATAGAATAAAATCATAATTTTATTATTTATTTTTTTTTCACAAAAGAAGTGCTCAATTTTTTATCGTTAAATTTTTTGCAAAAACTTTTCTGGAAAAAAAGAAAAGAAGAAAGGAAACAAAGGTGAGAGACGAGTAATAAAAAAAAATTGAAAAATGAAATACATAGAAAAAATTTAAATAGGATTTATTAATATTTTTTTCTTCTTAAATCCAGTTCATGAATAATGATTTAGAAAAGTTTGATAAAAGGCTCGTCGTAAACCTCAAAAAGAAAGTCCTAAATCTTAATTTCAAAAATAATAAAACTTATTGAAATTTTGATATCAAAAATTATTTTCATTTCGCTTTAGAGACAATAAAAAAGGAAAAAAATTATTTATTTGAAAATCAAACTGGTATTAATCCTTCCATATTTTAAGATTTATCCTTTTTGTAAACACATTTTAAAAGGAACCTTTGCAGCCAACTAACTTATTTAAATATTTGATTAACACTTTTAAAAAAGAAAGAAAGCAAAGGAAAAAATGAGTAAAAAAAGAAAGCATTGCATTTTGGAGTGTTTTATTTTTTTGAAATTTAGAGTAAATTTCGAAAGACTGAATTTATTTGCAATATGAGAAGGTACACAATGAATAATAATAATAACATGATTTCCACAAAAAAAGTGATAAAGGTTTCAAAGTTGGGGTTGAAGAATTTTCTAAAGGGTAAAGTAACAACAAAAAAAAAGATGAGGTTTAGCAAATTTCCATCAAAATAAAATTTATGAATATGCTTTTTTTCGCAAAAAAAATATTTTATAGAAATCATAATACGAACATGAGTAAAAAGCCAGAAAACAAGCATCCTTCACATGAACCAAATTAATTTTAAATTTAAAACAAAGATGGTTGCAAAAATAAATAATAAATTGCCTAACAGTAATACAGTAATTTTAGAAACTTACTGTGCTTGGAGCTGCTGCCATTATAAATCAAAACAAAAATTAATAATAATTATTTTCCATAAAATTAACCAAATACTAAAATATTCCAGAAGCAAGGTTGAAAAGGGAAGTTTAAAGTTGAAAAGATAGAATGAAAAAAGTCAATTGATTCAACAACAACGACAAAGCTTTTTATTTTATTTTAATGCTTTCCGCCCATTTTTCTCCAAAAAAATTTTTTAATGTCCTCCTTCTTCACAAAAAGAGCTCTTATGTTAAAATGAAAAGCATCAAACCAAGCAGCAGCAGCTTCACAAAGTGAGAAATCTTTCTCCTTCCATATTTTTTCTTCCTGAATTGAACTTGAGATAGGCGGCGACGGAAAGTGCATTGTTTGTTGTGTTTGCATAACCGTCGTCGGATGGATGAGAGTCGGTAACCTTTATTTTACATTTATTTTTTTATTTTTTTTGCAAAAAAATAAATCAATTCTGTATAAAAGATAGAAAGCTTTGTGATTTTTTGAAATCTTTGGGATCAAAGTTGAGAAGAAGTTAAATGTAAACAAATTGCATTAAATTTGTAATTAGAAAACTAAAAAACAGATCAATGAGCAACCTTTAGCTGGCCATGGATTACTGTATTCCAAATGATAATGTCTCGAATAACCTCCCATGATAAAGGCTTCAACATGTAACAACTAGATTCGAAGCTAGGGTGTAGTGCGAATCGCCGAATATGGAAACGCGGAATATGGAAACCACACGGAAACGCCGAATATGGAAACTTTACCATTTTGAGGAAAAATAAGTATGAACTTTAAGAATCCCTGCCTTACAAAGGACGAAGAAATCAGGTAAACGACAAAATCTAGAAGAAATCAGGTCAAATTCTGACAAAATTAGGTAGTAATAAGGTGAATCGCAGTAGGCTGAAAGTTTCAGGTAAATTCCTTGACTTATTCAGGTAAGCGTCAGGTAAACGAAAGAAATCAGGTAAAAGCTGAGGAAATCAGGTAAACTACATGCAGCAGCCAACAGAAAACAGGGAGAAAGTAAGGGGCTTTTGTACCTGAGAGCGACCTGATTTCTTCCAGCTATGTTAGGTCGGGATAGGGTAATTTAGGGTGGATTTAACGATTTTTAATGTTTCCAGTATGCAACATTAAGCGTAAGCTGAAACAAACTATCAATATATTGTTGTACAAGCTGGCATTCCACTAGTTTTGATGCCATTTTTCACCGATGAATTTATAAAACACACAAATAACTACCAAAAGTGCTTTCAATGCGATTTTAGTCAAGATTATTTTATTTTTGTTTTACTAAGAAGCAAAACATTCCAAAAATTATTTTGTACAGCTCTTTGTTGCTGTTTTGATTAAATAAATCAAAACAGCTTAAGCTCCTTCGCCACGTCAAGGCGGCTGTACTTTGAAGGAGAAAAGGGTTTTCACCCCCACCAGTTAACAGGTGTTTCCGAGAAATCTCCGAAGAGATGAATGACAAAGGCACAACACATAAAGTGAAGGATAACGAACGAAAAGACAAAGGCACAACACATAATGTGAAGGATAACGAACATACAAAGGCACAACACATAAAGTGAAGGATAACGAACGAAAAGACAAAGGCACAACACATAAAGTGAAGGATAACGAACTGGCAAAGGCACAACACATAAAGTGAAGGATAACGAACGAAAAGACAAAGGCACAACACATAAAGTGAAGGATAACGAACGAAAAGACAAAGGCACAACACATAAAGTGAAGGATAACGAACGACACACTGGCAAAGGCACAACACATAAAGTGAAGGATAACGAACGAAAAGACAAAGGCACAACACATAAAGTGAAGGATAACGAACTGGCAAAGGCACAACACATAAAGTGAAGGATAACGAACGAAAAGACAAAGGCACAACACATAAAGTGAAGGATAACGAACAGACAAAGGCACAACACATAAAGTGAAGGATAACGAACTGGCAAAGGCACAACACATAAAGTGAAGGATAACGAACAGACAAAGGCACAACACATAAAGTGAAGGATAACGAACGAAAAGACAAAGGCACAACACATAAAGTGAAGGAAAACGAACGAAAAGACAAAGGCACAACACATAAAGTGAAGGATAACGAACTGGCAAAGGCACAACACATAAAGTGAAGGATACCGAACTGGCAAAGGCACAACACATAAAGTGAAGGATAACGAACAGACAAAGGCACAACACATAAAGTGAAGGATAACGAAAAGACAAAGGCACAACACATAAAGTGAAGGATAACGAACGAAAAGACAAAGGCACAACACATAAAGTGAAGGATAACGAACGAAAAGACAAAGGCACAACACATAAAGTGAAGGATAACGAACGAAAAGACAAAGGCACAACACATAAAGTGAAGGATAACGAACGAAAAGACAAAGGCACAACACATAAAGTGAAGGATAACGAACAGACAAAGGCACAACACATAAAGTGAAGGATAACGAACTGGCAAAGGCACAACACATAAAGTGAAGGATAACGAACGAAAAGACAAAGGCACAACACATATAGTGAAGGATAACGAACGACACACTGGCAAAGGCACAACACATAAAGTGAAGGATAACGAACGAAAAGACAAAGGCACAACACTTTTTATATTTCCTCTCTTTAAATGAATGGAGAAAAAAAAGTTGAAAAGGGAAAGGGAAAAGTTGAAAGAGAAGAAGAAAAAGTTCAAGAATGAAATTTTAGATTCTTCGAAGCAATTGCTATAACATTTTTGGCGCCAAATTGTTGAAAGGGAAAAAAGATAACTTTGCGCGAAATCGTTGCAAGAATATATAAGTCATCTTTAAGGTCAAACGAGAATGTTGTTTTCGAAAGAATACTTATAAATCCTCAAAATGGTAAAGTTTCCATATTCGGTGGTTTCAAAATTCGGCGTTATGCTACAGTCTCGAAGCTAATGTCCATTAATTACAGTAACTGCAAAACCGATCTTAGCAACTATCAAGTTCCTCCTAGCTTGTTGGCAAATCATAACAACAATAACGAACACCAATTTATTTATCATAAAAAATTAACGAACATAAATTTTGTAAATATAAATCAAAACCTAGTAATCCATCACTCTTCTTCTAATATTTCTGGACCATCCAGCACGTTCACTTTTCCAATCCGAGCTTCTTCAGCTTCACGCCGTTTCACTTCAAAATCAAAAAGATCACGAAATTGCTCAGGAAAGTGCATAATATTTGCTTCAATTTTTTCAACACCATCTGCATTGAAACCATTATCAGGTACAGCTTCACCAGATTTCATTTGTTCACGTAAAATAGGCATTTGTCGAGATAACATATCATATTGTGTTGCAATAACTTCTTCCATTTCTTGAAAAATGTTCATGACAACAGCTGCATCCATCCTGAAAACGTATGGTTTAGACAATGATAGCATTACAAAAACAGTATGAAAAGTTAGCAACCAACAAAAAAAAAAGACTCTTACTTATCAATATCCTTTGATGTAACATTTCGACAACCGGCCATAGTACCAAGAAGATTGTAAATCTTTTCATAATTTACGACATCAGCACAAGTGTAAGCTTTTTGATATCTTGAATCACTAACTCGATATTCATTTGTATTTTTTGAGCAATTCCATAGATCTTCATGAATCCTTCCTTTATATTGAGCAGCAAATTCTTTTAAAACTTCAGAAAGAGTAATATTGCTTGAATCGAAAAGTTGATAAGATCCACCACGAACATAGCTGGTACATAAAGAAAGCCAATCATCGATATTATAGTCACCTTCAAAAGTCGGTAAAGATTTTTCAGCTTCTTGAAGTTCTGCTTCAGACATTTCAATCATTTTATCAACACGATAACGTTTAGGCACGATTTCAGCAAGTAGATCACATAAATATTGAATCAGTTTTGAAAGACCATCAGGTGTCATACAATGTGTTTCATCAACGACCATCCTCAAGACTTCTTCCATATTGCGAGATACAGGTATCATGGATGTTAAATAATATAAACTATCATCAGTCATATTTTGAAAATGACGAGCAGCTCGAGCAAGTATCGTTTTATGTGTAAATGCTTGACGAAGAGATAAAATTAATTGAGGCAGCTTTGGTCCATCATCAGGTTGAGGAGGAAGTGAATAATCATGAAGTTTTAATAAGCTGCACATTTTTGGTGGATCAGTTAAAAGTTTGACAATTGTTTCATAACAAATTTGTGCAGCTTCTTCTTCTTCTCGTTCATTCAATGTTATTGCGTCGTTGGTTGAAGCTTCAATTTTATCCGAAGAAGTTGATGGCATAGGAGCATCATCAGAATCCATTATTACATCCATCAGCAAACAGCAGCAGTTGCAAACTTTGAAACTTTTTTTTGATAAACGCTAAAAAAAGTTTTCGTTTTAAGATTTTTTTTGAGATGTTTTGAAAATTTTTCTTCAAAGTTTTTTTAGAAAATTACATCGTTTTGAACTTTTCAGCATGATTCATTTTTGTGATAGATAATTGTTAAAATTTAGTTTAGGTATGTAATTTTAAAATGGTAGTTACTTGTTATTCAATCACGCTTGGTTTAGTTAGAAAAGCAATGATTGATTGAATTCGTTTTATTATTTATTTTTTTGTACGTTCTTCGAAGTTTTTTTCTTCAAAGTTTTGCATCGTCAATTTGAGCTTGCTTGAAAGTGGTTAATCCATAAATAAATAATCAAAAAACAGTTTATCGATTTCATGAACCAAACTTGTTTATATTTTGTAGAAATTAATTTATTGCATTCTGTATTTTTCGTTCATTTATTTATTTGCTAACCTCATGAAATATCATGGAAAGGATCATTTGTGATTAGCATTATTTTTAAAATTCTTTATTTGTTTGGTTGGCTATCCTTAATTTTTGACGACCTAGCGCTTTATAATAGCTGTGAAAAGAGAAGGGTGTATGCCAAAATAACAAAGGATCCTCATTCATAAACTAAACCCATTTTTTCATTTTCTCAATCTCCAAATATGGCTAGTAAACTCCCAATAATCTAGAGTATCTTTTCCATCAAAAAATATCTAATTAACTAACTCTCTTTCCGTTAGTCCCTTTAGCAACTTTCAATGTTTCCATTATTAGACCAATATTTTTGCTTATCATCTTTCCCAATGATTCACTTTGCACCAAACGTCTTTCCATTTTTTTCTTTTTTCAAGTTCATTTTTTGAAGGTCGGCATCTATTATTTCAAGTCTCTGATAAGACCATCAACATACGTAAAAACATGAAACTAGCGTAGTATGCACCCGATTAAAATTTTAACACGTATTTTTTTTATCTCAAAGAAGAGTCAAATCACCCCATTCACATGCAAAAGAGTTAAATGATGTGTTGATGGGCGGCGGTGGACCTTATACATGCGTTTTTTTTTATTTTCGCGTTTTGTTTTTTTATTCTTTTTCCTTCACGTTTGCTTTTTCTTTTCTAAAATAATTTTTTCCTCTTCCTCTTTTTTTTAAAGCCAACAACAAGAGTTTTTTTTATCGTCATCCAATTCAATATTGATTTTGACAACAACAAAACTTATTTATTAGTGTGAAACAAAAAATAAAATAAAGGATAGAACAAGGGTTTGGTATTTGCACGTTTTTTAATATTTACTAAGCATAAAAAACTTTTTATTGCCCGTGAATTTATTTATTTTTTTGTATTTATAAAACCACGATTTTTTAATAGAAATTTTTTATTTCAACTTTTGTAGTCTTCTTTTTAGTTGCAAACATGGCATCCTTTTTCTCTCAAGTTTCTGAAGCAGCCCCAATTGAAGTTTTTTATATGAATAAACTTTATCTTGATGAAACAGATTCAAGAAAAGTTAATTTAACTATTGGAGGTATGTTTGCGTTTTTCTGCAACGCTTATCGTTGTTTTTATGACGTTAAAGACGAATGGTTTTTATATTCCTTTATTTTTAGCTTACCGAACTGAAGAAGGCAAACCATGGGTTCTCCCGGTTGTTCGAGAAGCTGAAAAGCGTTTAGCTTTGGATGAAACGCTCAATCACGAATATTTACCCGTTTTGGGTTTCGAAGCCTTTTCCAATGCAGCTCGAGATCTTGTTCTTGGAGCAGACTCCCCTGCAATTAAAGAAGGTCGAGCTTTTGGAGTTCAATGTTTATCTGGAACAGGCTCACTTCGAGCTGGAGCTGAATTTCTTGCACAACTTTTAAATTTAAAAACTGCTTACGTTTCTGATCCAACATGGTAAGATTTCTCCTTTCAGTTAAAAATAATTATTAAAAGTCTCAATTTTTTAAGGGGAAATCACAATTTAGTATTTAAAAAAGCTGGATTCGATACAGTAAACAAATATAAATATTGGGATGCATCAAAGAGACAAGTAAATAATGATGGCCTTGTCGCGGATTTAGAAGCAGCACCAGAAAAATCGGTTATCATCCTTCATGGTTGCGCTCATAATCCCACCGGAATGGATCCAACTCGAGAACAATGGCATAAAATTGCTGAAATTATGAAGAAAAAGAATCATTTTACTTTCTTTGATATCGCTTATCAAGGTTTTGCCTCTGGTGATCCTGATGCAGATGCATGGGCAATTCGATATTTTGTTGAACAAGGAATTGAAATGGTTATTGCACAATCATTTGCAAAAAATTTTGGACTTTATAGTAAGCTTTCTTTTTGTTAAATATATAGCAGCTATTATAAGCTCAAGAAATCTTTTGGTTACTACAATACTCTTCTTTTTTTAGATGAACGTGTTGGTAATCTAACTTTTGTTGTAAATGATCCTAAACTTATCCCAGCAATTAAATCACAAATGTCATTAGTTATTCGAGCAAATTGGTCTAATCCTCCAGCACATGGAGCTCGAATCGTTCACATGGTTCTCACAACCCCTGAATATCGAAAACAATGGTTTGAAGCAATTCAATCCATGTCTTCAAGAATTCGTGAAATGCGTGCAGCCCTTCGTAAACATTTGGAAGATCTTGGAACTCCAGGATCTTGGGATCATATTACTCAACAAATTGGAATGTTTTCATATACAGGATTAACAGGTAAATTAAGGGAAATAATTTTTTAACCGACTAATGAGTTTTTATTTTTAAGCAAATCAAGTTGAACATCTCGTTAAAGAACATAAAGTATTTTTACTTAAAGATGGTCGAATCAATCTTTGTGGTCTCAATACCAAAAATGTTGAATATGTTGCTAAAGCTTTTGATGAAACAGTTCGAAATGTTAAATCTCATATTTAAATTTTTACATAGATGATTTAGGCTGAATATTTTATTATCTCTTTTTGGCAAAAGTTTTAAAAATTTTGTAGTTTATTATTACTTTTATGGTGAAAAAATAAATTTATTATACGCGTAATAATTAAAAGTCGTTCGAAGGTGTTTAATAAAATTTTGGTTCTCCATTTTTACCTTTAATTGAAAGGTTTGGAGAACTTTGATGATCGAATTCATTTTCGTCTTGTTGTTGTTGTTGTCGTTGATTATCCATTACTTCTTCTGGCGAAGAAGAGGATGAAGTTTGATTAGTAAAATCAATAGGTTCAGCTTTAGAAAATATAAAGAAAAAAATATTTGCTAAAATTAATAAACATCCATAAAACCAAAATAAATATCGATATTCTTCAAATGATCGATTTGGAGTTAAACCTGGAGCAATGAAACTTCCAGTAAGGAGGCCAAACGTTAGTGAACCTTGAATGCAATCCATAACAATTGCTGGCATTTGGGGAGATATTAATACAGCTGATTTTGGAAAGCCACCTGCATTGAATCCAAGCATGCAAAATGAAGCTACAGTTAAAATAGTTGCAAGCAAAGTGTTTTCGGGTGGAACAAAAGTAAGAATTATTAATCCAATTCCACAACCAGAAAATGTTAAAGTGCAAAATAATCTAACCTAAAAAATATTTTATCTTGTTTTTTTGCTGCCAAATATGGAAATTTATAGGTTATTTTTACTACCACCTTGCTTCAGTACATAAATCATTGAAAAAGCTAACCTTAGTATGTTCAGATAAAAATTTAATTTTATCACTTAAAATTCCAACAAAAAATTGTAAAATAAATTCAATGGCTAATGGTAAAGCAGCAACTAAGCCAGCAACGGTAATAGGCAATTTTAAAACCCATGCAAAATACATAACCAAAAAGCTAATATTAAATTGAACGGCATAAATATAACAAACGGCGGATATGCAACACGCCCAAACTGGTAATTGTGTAAATACTCGATACCAAGGAATTTTAGGTTGTGAATGAGAAGATTTTATTGTTGTTGATCGAATATTGTCTTTTCCAAATGAAATCTTTGAAAATTTTTTTTGACTTACAAATGGATGCTTTTCTGGATCGTCACTATAGAAAAGAAAAGGAAGGTGGGGTCTTCTGCAGTTTAAAGTGCCCGCATTTATTTATTTTTTTACATGCTTTTTTCACTTTCACTGTTATGAAATTTTGATTATTTAAATTTAGGGACTATTAAATTTAAGACTAAAAATTTTTGGATCCATTATTAGTTAAGATCCTTCTTTGTTTCTTGGATCTATTTTTGGTTCTTGGATCCATTATTTATTTTTGGATCCATTATTAATTTAGATCCTTTATTGGTTCTTGGATCCATTATTAATTTAGATCCTTTATTGGTTCTTGGATCCATTATTAATTTAGATCCTTTTTCAATTTAGATCCTTTATTGGTTTTCGGATCCATTATTTATTTTTGGATCCTTTGTGACTCCTTCTTTGAAAGTTTGCAATTTCATATAACAAACTTTTGATGCATCGAAAATGTAGTATCTGTGGTTTAGCGGTTAGTCACTCGCCCGTCCCATCTGGCATTTTCACAAAAGTTCGATTCCGTCAAAAATGAAAAAATTAAAAAAATAAATGCGGGCACTGTAAACTGCAGAAAATCCGGAAGGTGTATTAGAAGATTGTGAATGATAAAAACCAAACCGATAATTGACAGTCCAAATAAGTAAAAGCGTTCCACAAAATAAAGCTTGAAAATAAAATACTGATGGCCATCCATCTGATAATTTATGAAATGTCAAGGTGGTGCATTTTTAGATTCAAAGTTAAAGTTGCGTGTATTATTTTTGGTTTGTTAAAAAAAATGGAAGTAAAAAAGTAAAATAGACAAAACACTTACATTCTTTTGCTAAATATCCAGCTATAGGAGTTGTAATAACCGCAGATAATTGGGTATAACCCGTTAAAACAGCTAAGAAAATACCTTTTTCTCGAGTAGCTGCCCAATTATTTACTATTGAACCAATTACTGGATAACAATTACATTGAGCAACACCCTGAAAAAATTAGACACTAAAATAATCCACAAAAAATACTCCGAGTTTCTCAAGCAAAATTAAGAACTTTTACAACGCTGATAAATATTTGTATTAGATATTTTTTTAATATTAAGACAGCCTTATTTGGTATATTTACTTACTTGTAAAAATCGTAAGAAATACAAAATATTAAAATCCGTTACAGTTGCCCAAGGTGTTAATGCAGCAGCAATAGTGGTAATTAACCCCAAAAAAACTTGAGTGTAATATGTTCCAATTTTTTTCATTATCCAAGGTGCAGGAATTACAAATGCCGCAGAACCCGCAAAACTCGTCGCAAATAGTAATGAAGTTTGAATGGGTTTTATATCAACTCTCATATCTTCAATTTCTAAACTTTTATTTGTCCAATCAACTTTTGTTCCATTTAAATATGCATCATATAAAGGTGAAGTTTCAATTTCTGCTAATTTTATTAATGCTGCATTCCAACATATTACATTTCCAAGTAATGCGGCTAAAAACATTGACCCTTGAAGGGCAATAATAAATCTCGTTCGATTTCCACATTCTGTTATCGCATGTTTAGATGGAAGAGGTTGAGGTAAATCTGCATATGCATCCGATATTTTTGGCAGCGTTAATACCATCGTTGTTGTTGTTGATGTATCACCAACTATTGGCTGAAATAATGGCGTGGTTGAAGAATCCATGTTTAATAAAGAAGATAATAACAAAATAATAACAATAATTTACAAAAAAATGATCACTATCAATATTGATTGCTAGCTACTCAAAGAAAAAATAATAAGCAGACGTTTAAACCTTAAAGGTCTAGACAAAATTGAATAAAAAAAAACTAATCTAATTTTTAGAGACATTGACTTTAATTTTTAAGAGATTAGATACAAAAACACCTGGTAACTATGGTGACTTAACAAATCCATTAAAAAAACAAATTTCTTTGAGACGCAAAAAAGGAAGACTTCACTTCATTTTTTTTTGCAGGAAAAAATCCAAACGTCTGCCTTTTCAAAATCAATGAAAAGAAACTGAGTAAAATAAAAAAAATATTTTTATGCCATTAATAAAAATGTTTGAGCTTTCACTTTTTTATGCGTGTAAAAAAATGATAATAAAAAAAAAGAAGGCGACGGAAAAAAGAAAATGCGCTGGATAAGGCTGGTTTCAAACTCATTTAATTTTTTAAAGCTGTTTAAAAATTTATAAGTAAATGATCAGTTAAAAGGAAAAATAAATAAATTTTATTAATTCAGTCACCCATTTTCGAAAGTTTGCTTAAAGTTTAAAAACTAGATATTTCCATTTTATTTATTTTTTGTTTTCTCAAAAGCCTGATTTAGCCTAAAAACTGTCAATTAATAAATATTTGTGATTTCTATCGAAATTAGTTATTTTGTTGGTTGTCAAATTTTTCGCTAAAAATAAACAAACAAAAAAATCAATGGTCAACAAAGTAAAAAAAAAAATCATGACGACTTCCTACAAAAAAAACTTTTTGAACTCAAATCATTCAAGTTTGAATCGAATGGAAGAAAGAAAAAAAACAATAAAACCATATAAAGAAAAAACACGTTCTCTAATTAAATTAATTAATTATGTACATATTATCAACACTATTTGTTGCGTCTACAAAATTTTTTGTTTCTAATTCTAAAATTGTATGTTGATAAACTCTCGAGAGCAAGCAAAATTGTTTGTGATCGCTGTTGTTGTTTTAAAACTATCGACTAAACTCTACATATTTAAAAATCATATTATAAACAATTTTTTTGTTGCTCAAAAATGTATGTATACGTGATTTTGCTATTTTGCAATCAAATTAAAATAAAACCTTTTCAAATAGCGGCATCACTAAACAAAGGTATTTACATATTCGATAAGTTTATCTATCGGTTGATTAAATGATAGGCTTTGTATTTTGAAAGAAACTTTAAATAGTTCATTTGTTCAAACTTCATCGTCCTCGAAAACAAATGTTTTTTGAACATAATTTATTATTACATATTTGTTTTTTTAAATGATGTTGTCTGTGTTTTTGGAAAGTTATGTTGGACTGGGATGCAAAGGCGATGATAATATCTGCAAGAATGGAAACAACAATCAAGATAAATCTCCATCATCAGATAATACAAGCGCCTTCGTTAAGATCCTTTAGACTTTTCTGGTTTTTTGTCTTTAGATAAGCTTAAACAAGTCTAGTAATTAATTTAATAATAATAATATTTAATAATTATGTGTCTTTGTAATATTATAATACTTAGATTTAATAGCACTTTGCTTTCATTGAGTTACAACAATGTTTTACAGAAATGTGAAATAAACTCTTTAATGATTAAGATAAAAAAGCTGCCATTTATTAAACATAAAAATGACTTAAATCTCGATATGAAACCTTTTGTTAAAGCAAAGCTATGACTGTTAGAGAAATAAAAAAAAAGCAGAAATTAAAAAAGCTTGTTTCACATCTGAAATTTTTAAACATTTTGTTTCCCGAATTCAATAATAGCAGCAGTCAAAAAAAAAATTAACTAAACATTCAAATCATTATTAGTATTAGTTTTAAAATTAATATCCTCATCATCGACATTTTTTGATACTGTAATTAATGGAGGAATATTTGCTGGGAGATTGTTGGTAGCATTAATAATGGTTGGTTGAGAATCAGAAATCTTTACATGTCTCGAAGATGCATTTCTCGATAAATTATTGCTCGATAAGTTATTGCTTGATGATGGCTCTGATGGTGGAACATTCGTCCATGGCGCAGGTTTACCATCATTAAAATAACAAAAAATTAAATTTGATATAATTAGCCATCCACCATAAATATAAAAAACTATAGCATATTCTGAATGTAATCCTTTGGGAGTCAATGTTGGAACAATAAAAGAACCCGCAAAAAGAGATAAACATAAAATAACCTTAAAATAAAAAGTTATTAAGAAGGTGGAATTTGTGGAGTGTTAATGTACCTGCATGACAGCCATAACTTGTGGACTAAATTGTTTTGCAACAAGTGCAGCACCTTTAGTAAATCCACCAGCACTAAAAGCTTGAAGAGACGTTCCAAGAACTATTAAAGAAGCCGTGAAAGATGAATTAAATTGTGGAAGAGCACCTGCAAGAATCAAACAAAATCCACAACCCCAAAATGCAATAGTATTGAAAAAGCGCATCTAAAAAAATTATGAGTGGAAATAATAGGATTAAATTTTGGTCGAAAAAAAAATGAGTGAATACTCCTCAAAAATAATTTACCTTTGCAACTTCACTAAATTTATCTAATTTATCTGATAAAACACCCGTAAGTAATTTAATTAAAAGTTGAATAAGTAAAGGAATGGTTGAAAGTAAACTTGCAGCGGTAACAGTCATACCATTAACATAAACAAAATATAGTGGAGTATAAGTAATAGCAAATTGAGCAACAAAATAATTTGCACATGTTGCAAGCCAAACACCCCAAATTGGAAGAGATTTAAATATTTCTTTATATGGAGGTTTATAACGAAGTTTCATATTTGGTTTTCCAACTGAAATTAAACGCCATTCTCGATCATTCACAAATGGATGCTTCCATGGTTCATCGCGAAAGTTATAACTCCATAAAACACATAAAATTACTCCAATAATTGCATGAATATAAAATACGAGATCCCAACCCACTGAAAAATAAAATGGAAAATTAAAAGTAAACTTTTTTAAGCAAAATTACATTGAGCTGCAACAACACCCGATACAGGCATAGTAAATATGGAAGAAATTTGTAAATACCCCGTTAATAATGCAACAAAAACTCCAGATTCTTTTAAAGATGACCAACTATTTGTTATTGCACCAATAACGGGAAATGGATTCGATAAAGTCATGCCTTGAAATAATCGAACCACCAATAACACATTAAAATGAGTCACAGCTGCCCAAGGAGTTAATGCCGTGGTGACGATACATAAAATAGAGACACCTATCATGACTTTATGTGTACCAAATTTTTGTAACATCATATTTAAAGGAAGTACGCCCGCTAAAGCACCAACATAAAGAACGGCATAATTGAGAGATTTTTGGAGCGGAGTATAAACAATTCGACGATCTCGATATGGCAACGATGGATGATTAAAATCTTCAGCAGTTTGATTTTTAGTTGGATCATATATGGGCGAAGTAGTTACATCGGTTATAACTAACATCGCAGGATTCCAACAAACTATGGAAGCCATAAATATTGCAAGAAGTAAAGCTCCTTGAATCAATACAATATAACGAGTTTTTCCACCACAATGCACTACCGTACGCTTACATTGAATATTAGCATCTTTCATTTCAACAACGGAAACAATGGGACGTGAATCACTCATAGTACTCATAATTAAAAGCAAAAATGTATTCCTTTCTGGAGATTTCAAGCCTCAAGAAATAGAAAGAAAAAAGTTGGAAAAATAGTAACACAAAAAAATATTTTTAGGATAAAAACAGAAACAAAAAAGTTTGACTTTATTTTTATTTTTTCAATGGTTCAAAACCAATAAACTAATTTTCTTGTTTATCAGACACAAAAAACTATGTTGAAAAAAACATGTTCCAAACAAACAAAATAGGAATTATCATAATTTCGATGGTACTTTGATTGGGTGGAGAGATTATAAAATTTATTCATTGCATAAAATTAGTCGCAAAAAACACATATATTTTCACCGATTCAAAATCCATAAATGCTAATGGAAAATTATGTGATCAAAGTACACCAAATCACATCTCCATCTTTTAAAAGCATGAAATACAAATACATTTCCCAGTGATTTTCTTTTATCGCATATTATGAGAAACTTTTTTAAAATAAATATTCTTTTATTACCTTTTACTTTGATACTCAAAAAAAACTTTCTGGATCGCCGTTATTTTTTATTGGCCTCTTTAAATTTTATAAACTCTTTTAGATCAAAGCTCACATAATTATTATCGCAGTCATAAAAGTTTGTTTTACAAATAGTTTGAGTTAGCAACGTTGATGGTAAACTTTGGAAAATCAAAGAGGCGTCGAGGTTAATATCCGTTAATTAATGTAAAAAAAAACCATAATCCTTTTGCAAATTGCAATGGATTCCATTCATTGGTATTTTTTGTAAAAATAAATCAGATTTCATTGTTTGTTTTAAAAGCTTCTTTAATCTTGTAGCGAAAAGTTAGGATTTACTAATCCATGTTGAGTTTTGTAAAAAAAGATAAATAGAGCTTTTCATCTCGTCATCATTTTTTGATTTCAAATTCTTGAATTGTTCGTTTCTCTTGATAATTGTCAATTATTCTTCCTATTTTCAATAAAGCTATGACTTCAGAAGTTTTAACTTCAAATGTAAGCTCTTATTCACTCTCAAAGTAACTTTTTTTTGTTTTTTAGAAAATCCAGTCTCCATTTGCGATCAAATGGACCATCGCTGAAGCTAAATTGGTTGCATTGAAAGATTCAAACAATGGATTCTTGGACAGCGAAAAATTCGAAGCATCAAATATTCCTGATATCAAGTATTATCTCAGAATTTATCCTTATGGATTTAAGGAAAGAAATCCCGGAAAAACTTGTATTTGTTTGTACTTGGAATCAAAAAATGGAAAGAAGGTAAAAGCTGATTACAAATATATCATTGAATCTGTGGATTTTGCTATAAAAATGATTTATGAATATGGAGAAAGCCTTGTTGAAGGACAAGGAATGATTTTTTGCGGAACTGAAGAATTATTTGATCCAAGCAAGAAGTTTATCATCGATGGAAAATTTACTGTAAAATGTGAAGGAATCTTGAAAGTTGAAAGAGAAATTGCTGATGATGAAGATGAATGGGAAAACAGCGCTTTAGGCAGTGAACTTTGGGAAGAAGAAAACAAAGATTTTACTATTATGGTTGATGAAAAACCCATTCAAGTAAGTTTTAATTTATTATATTAGTTATGATTTTGATACATACGTTTTAGGTCCACAAAAATGTTCTCTCAGCTCGTTCTCCCGTTTTCAAAGGAATGTTCAACTCTGGAATGAAAGAAGTTGCTGAAAGCCAAATGAACATCATTGACTTTTCCTTTGATATTGTCGAAGCTGCTCTTCAACTTCTGTATGATCGCAAACTCACATCTTTGACTTTGGAAGAAAAACTCGGCGTTCTTCAATTCTTTGATAAGTATCAAATTTTAAAGCTTAAGGTGATTACTTTTTGTGTTTTACTTTTCTGAATACCAAACTTTTTAGAGCTTGATTGAAGCATCCTTGATTGAAAACATCTCAACATCAAACGTCTGTCGAATCGCAAATTCTTCTATCATCTCAAATACTGCTAAACTTCAAAAAAAATGTTTGGACTTTTTGGTTGATTGTCTCAAAAAATCTCAAATGGTTGCTGAATTGAATACCCTGGATCACGCTCTTAGTGCTAAAGTTCTTGAAAATGCTTTTTATAAAACAACCGAAACTTAAACTTTTCTTTTGCTTTATTTTTTGTATTGTTGTTTTTGTTATCATTTTTTACGTTTAATAAAGTTTTGTTGTTTTTGTTTGATAAATTCCGTCTTACAACTTTAAAGGAGTTGGTGTAATTAAGGTTAGCATAAAAACATATTTATTGAGTTATATATCAACTATTAGAGTTCTTTGGTCTCTGTTACAATGTTTACTTCAAGGTTGATATATTTAAATTTATGAAATTGAAGAATCTTGAAACAAAAACACGATACGAATACATAACCGATGATGCAAAAAGCACTACTGCACGTTAGTGAAAGTTTCAAATTTAATTTTGGGAAAGAGGAAGGAACCCGTGAAAAAGATTTAACAATTTTTATAATATTTAATTTTGAGAATTTTGTTTTCAATGTTCTTTCTTGGTTTAGTTTGTTTTTTTTTTCTGCTGGGTTAGTTATTTGCAGTGTTGTCACCGCCGCCAGCTCGCCGCCAACATTTGACCGCATTTTTTGTTTTAAAGATATCGGTATTTTTTTATTTGGCTTATTGGAGCACATAGATTGAACATTTTCGAGTATTATGCTTTTTAAATCTCACAATTTGGCCTCATAGTTCTTGAGATATTAAAATTTTAAATGTTCAAATGCAAATTTTGGCGGCGCGCCGCCAAAAAAAAAATTTCATTGCTTCGAGTTTAAATATCTCAAGAACTATGAGGACAAATTGTGAGATTTAAAAAGCATAATACTCGAAAATGTTCAATCTATGTGCTCCAATAAGCCAAATAAAAAAATACCGATATCTTTAAAACAAAAAATGCGGTCAAATGTTGGCGGCGAGCTGGCGGCGGTGACAACACTGGTTATTTGCTCACAATTTTTTTTGCCTTCATCATTCTTTGATCACAAAACCAAAAACGATAACGATTTTTATCCCGAAAAAAGCTACCATTAACTTTGCAGAATTTTGGCAATTATGATCATTGGTTCTTGTGCTCATTATCCACTTAAACAAGCAGTTAAAAAAGCCATTCAAATAAGACAAGCTAAAAGACTCAGCATTATTGATTCTCAAGCATGAAAAAAATATGTGAACGATAATTTGATTGAATAGCTTTTATAAAAGCCCAGTTTAGTGAATGAGCATAAAAGGGTCTCACAGCATTGATTGTTTACGCGCATTCTTTGTTTTTGGGCGAATAAAATTTTTCTTCTTCATCCTTTTCATTTCGTTTTCCTGAATTCTTTCTTTTCCTTCGTCAACTTTGATTATTACTTTTTTACTTTTCATCGCCAAAAAAAGCTTTCATAATGGATTCATCTGATTCTTCAATGGAAGTAAGTTATATTTGTTTTTTTTGCGAATCATTTTAAAGCTTTAATTTTTAGATTGTTCAATGTCCTTTTGCTATTCGATGGATTATACATGAAGGAGAAGTGAGACGAGCTTTGAAAGATAAAAAAGGAATCCTACGAACTAAGCACATTTCTCTTCCATTGGTATTTGGCATGGATTATGCTTTTCAATTTGGATATCCCAATGAGGATGAAAGACAAAAAGAACTTCATCTTTGGTTGATGCTTCGAATTGCAAAAGATGAAACAATCATGGCAAATTATTCTGTATCTGTTCCATCTGCTGGTGTATTCGAAGAAAATGAAATAACTTTTGATAAAGAAAATAGCTGGCATAATACATATTTGTGCGAAGTTGATGAATTTTATCAAAAAGAAAGCAACTTTATGGTCAATGGTGAAATGATAGTGAAAGTTGAAGGTACTTTCTCTATTTCGAAATCAAAACCTCTTCCTCCTCCTAATATTAAAATCATGTCAAGTGTTTTGGGCAAACAATTATGGGAAAATGATGAAAGCAAAGATTTTAGTATCCTTGTTAATGGAAAACTTAAAAAGGTTTGTTAATTCTTGGACTTTCTTTGATCTAAAATTTTATGTTTTAGGTTCACAAAATTGTTCTCAGCACTCGTTCATCGGTGTTCAACAAAATGCTGCAAGCTGGGATGAAAGAAACCATGGAGAATCAAGTGGAAATTACCGACTTTACTTTAGACGTCATTGAAGCTGCCATAGAATTTTGTTATGATCGTGATTCAACTGCTTCATTATCTTTTCCACAACTTATTTCATTGCTTCAATTCTCTGATAAATACGATATTCCTGATTTAAAAGTGAGTTTCCTTTGTAGCTTAAAAAGGTTGTTTATATTTAGTTTTTTAGGAACACCTTGAAGAGATATTGGAAAAGAAGATATATGTTACAACAGTTTGTGCAATTGCAAATGGTTCACTCATCTCAAATTCAATCAAGCTTCAACATCTCTCTGCCAAATATTTACTCAAATGTATGAAGGAATCGAAACCGATCTGTGACTTTGATACTTTGGATAAAGACTTTGCTTTGGAAATCACGAAAGATTCATTTTCTCAAGTTTTTTAGTTAACTAACTATGTTTTTTTGTTGTTGTATATTTTTTTGTATTATACTTTTGTAGTTTTTTTTTCGATATAAAAATCTTATTTGTTTCAATGTGTATAGCAAAAAAAAAAACTTTAAATTAATCAGTTTATTACTTATCACAATACAATTATCAAATTTACTGTTAATTAAAAATTGGTTTCATCATTTCGATTTGAATCAGTGTTTTTAGGAGCTTCTTTTTCTTTTTCAATGGTATCATTTTTGAGAATTTCATTGGACAGTTTTTCGTAATATTCGGTTCTTGGAATTCTGAAGCATTCTTCATACAATAAAGAAAACGTTCTTTCTCCAATTGGATAACATATTGTCGCTGGTTTTGGTTTCGTTGATTTCATATTTTTTGGATGTTTAAGTACACCAGGAATGTATGATGGTTGAAGTGAAACATTTTCAAAATATTTGTGACCACTAATTTTCTTTATACGATCAGAGACACGATTTTTTAAACAGCTTCGAAGAAGTTTATCACAATCTTTGTTTCCAGTTTTAATAAATGATACTCCACAAGTTTTAATGAATATTGACCTAAAAGGATAATACATCATTGATATAGTAACACCATATGCAAAGATATCAGCGGCAAGAGCATCTTCTTTCGTTTTGACTTTATATGGAGCTCCATAGACACATTGTTGTGGAGGAAATATGGTATCAGTTTCAACATCTCGAGAATTACCAAAGTCTATTAATCGAACATTTCCAGCAGCTGTTAAAGCGACATTATTACATTTAAGATCTCTAAAACAGAAATTATAACGGTTAGTTACAGCAATTAAAAATCATACCCATGTGTCAAGTGTTTACTGTGCAAAAATTCTAAAGCAATAGCAAGTTGATAAGCAATTGTTTGTTTAGCTTCAGGTGAAATCACAACTTGTTTTTTCGATACTTTATTAGAAAGATCCATTAGAGTTCCACCATCAATATATTCCATAATTATACACCAGCATCCTTCTTTATTTAATCCACTGTAAAGCAACTCAGGAAAATATTCGCATCCATCCAGTAGAGTTAATGCACGAATTTCAGCTTTGATGTCTTTGATATAAAAAGAGTAAACGCGTTTATAAACTTTTTCCACATATATTTTTGATTCTCCGTTAATTTGAACTTTCCATGTTAATCCAAACGATCCTTCACCAATTGCTTCAATTCGAGTAACATTATCAGTAAATAAGCGACAAAGTTTGATAGCTTTCTTTCTGAAATATAAAGAAATGGTTAAAAACGTTTCATAAAAATCTTTATAAGTGAATACTTTAATAACCAATCGTTGCTGTGTCTTGGTTAACTATCGAAACCCATATTTATGATTTCTTTCTTATTAAAGAACACTACTATTTTTTGAAATAAAAAAATTAACTTACAAATTTTGAGGATTGTCGATAAATGCTTTCTTGCCTTCAATAAATTTGTTTCGAGGTGATTTGATTTCGTTACTACTTTTTCCAGTATTTTTCATTTCACAAAGCATCATCGATCAAAAAGAAGAAAATTAGAGCTTCCGCTTTCAACGGATCAATCAGTTGAAAGAATAAATCAGTTGATGAATGAAAGAGTGAAAAAATGTCGTAAAATTAAGTTTTTGTGGAATTCATTTTTGGATTTTTGCATCTTCTCTAAAAATTTGCATAAAGCTTGTATTTATTTTTTAAAAAGTTTTTTTTGAAGTTGCTGTTTCACTCTATTTTAGTTTTAGTCGAACAATTGCATTTAGAAATAAAAGCTTTTATTACAATGAAAAAAGTTTATCTTGAATTTTAAGATATTCCCATGATTAAAATTCTTAATTTCTTATGTAACAATAAACGATTTTTGACTTCTTTTTTATCCAAACAGTTATTCGAGACATCATTTTGGACTATCGATACATTTATTTCCTTTTTATTTTCTTTACTTAAATCAAGTAACACAAGCCGGAGTCATTAATTATTTCCCTTCTCTCAGAATTTCATGTCTTTCTTACTTAGAAACTTTAAATTTAAAAAATGATTACAATTATATGACTATGTTTTTATTCGATTTTTATTTTGTGTTTGATTTTTTAGTTAGTTGTTTATTTTATCTAAAGTTTATAAAGGGTAAAGCTTCTCGCAAAAACGTCTGTTATTAAAATTTTCGTTCTTTTTGAATGAAGGTAAAAAAACTCAAAAAAAAATTGAAAAGGAAAAGTTTATAATTTGCAAAATAAAAATGGTTCCTCAAACGATTAGCCAAAAATTAATCTAACGTTCAGCGATTGCCACACAAAACATTGCTTTTGAACGAAAGAAATTCATTTAGGTTTGGAAAGCATCATTTTGTTTTCTTCTTGTTTGACATTATTAATTTTGAAAATGAACTAATAAAGAAAGTTTTAGAGTTTTCCCATGAAAAATTGCTCTATGGTATCAAAGTGAAGAGTCTTTGTGATCCTCAAATCGATTATGGTGCTTTCAAAGTGGATATCGTCGTCATTCAACAACAATGAGAAATCTCATCCATTCAAATTCAAACAATGAAACATCACTTCAACTTTCTATCAACTCAAATACTTTGGCTGCAAGAAGGAAAAATGTAAATTTCAACTTTATTCTAAAAATGATTTCATTATTCTTCAGTGTGTGTTTCTTCATCATCATTCAAGGGATTTCTGTGTTGTGATACTGTGATCTTCAAAATCAACAATGGTCAAATTTATTTTGCCTCTAACTGAATTTCCAAAAAGTGGCTGTAACGACAACAACTCAAAAGAAGGCGAAGAAGAAGAGGGTGCTGATGCTGGTGGATCACCTTTAACTGAACATGGAGCTGCCGCAACAACGGAATCGGTCAAACGAATTCACAATGAAAATGATGAACCTTTTGTTATTGAACTCAAACCTGCTCAATCAGTGGAGAAATTAGTGGTTGCTGAAATATATGGACAAAGTCATTCAATACTTTTTGGTGTGTTGCGTGAAAGCAAAATCCAACCCATTTATTCTGCTGGTGAAGAAATCGTTCAAACATTGGAAAAGAAGTTTAATGAAAGCTTGAATTCTGGTTTCTTCAAATCTCTTTATACAGGTATTTGCATATTGCTTTCTTTTCTTTGTTGTTAAAATCTTAGTTTCAGAATTTCCTGTGAAAAGCTGCTGCTGTCAAAGTGATTCGTCTGGTCATTGTGATTTCTGTAAACGTCATTTATCCGTTGCTCATATCTATGTTTCAACTAAAGGTATGATTTTATATTGGATTCTTTACTCATTTTATCAAACCAAGTTTCTTCCATTTTACCTACTTCATTTTTAGGCCAATGTCAAGTTCTTCCTATCGATGAAGCATCAACCAAAGGTTTAACGACTCGAGCAAAAGAATCATCAAAAAGAATTATCAATTATGCTAGTAAAACTATTGATGTTTTCCCATTGTTTCAACATACTGTAAGCTTCCTTTGCTGTTGTTTATCATAATGCTTGAATAATATTTTAGTGTTATGAATCAGAAATATGTGAAATTTGTTCCAATGCTTTGCGACTTTTTCGATGGAAAAAAGAACATGAAAAGGATAATATTTTGGCTGAACGAATGACCATCGTTGAAATGTACAATCATCTTTATTCTCAATGGTCGTTGCTGAAGTATTATTGTGAAAAACATTTGACAATTTGCAACAAAATGAAACGAAATCGAAGTGAAAAAGTTTGCATGGCTTTTGAAGAATCTAAAACAACTTTTCGTAAACAATTGCAGCTGGTTAGAAAGGAAAGGTATGGATTGATTTTTTCTTATGCTATTTACATACTACCATCACATATCCAAAATACTAACTCTCATATATTTTAGTGATCAAATGGATTATTATGGTCGTTGCACAAGTAATCCTAGCTTAAGCTTACTTCAACTTGAAATTTCTCATTTTACTCATCGTTCATGTAGTGTATGTTTTCATCATTCATTCTTCTTTATTTTATCCTTCACATTTTTTAGTTGATGCAAGAAAGGGTTTCACAAGCGAATGAAGATTTAAAGCTATTTTTGGAAATGGAAAGAAAAGTTATGGTTCAAAAAGAATTGGCTGAAATGAATTTGAACAACAACTCATCAACGCCTCAATTGGTTCCTATTGCATTACCATTAGTTCCACAAAAAAAGAAGAGATCACCTTTTGGTTCACCTTTTTGTTTTTTAGGTTCTTTTTTCTCGTAATATTTGTATGTATGTATTTTTTTTATATGTAAAAATGTAAAAGTTATAATAAAGTTTATCTAAGGTTTAATTATTTACACGTTTTATCGAATGATTATCAGCAACATAAGTTTTAAAAAATCAGAAAGGAAAAAACATAGATACATATTATGTACAAGCAAAAACATAAAGCAAAAAACTATACAAAATAACAAAATAAATTAAACAACAAATTTATCATAGGATTTAATAAATTGATAATTAACAGGTAATTTTAATGCACGCCTAATAGAGTTTTGACTTTGAGCTATGTCATTACAATCATCGGATTTACAACCGGATAAATTTAAATAACATATTTCTGATAAAGAACGAGGGCCTTGAAGTTTAGTAAAAATTTTAGAATAATGTTGAATGAAAAGTGAATTGGAAGCAGCCATGATTCGACTGTTTCGAAAATTTGGAAATTCATTTCTTAAAACTGAATCTGTTGAAGATTTTGTTGTTGATTTCTTTGAAGTGTAAATTGTGTCTTTTTTGGTGAAACTGAAAAATGAAAAAAATATTTAAAAAATGAGTCAGAAAGATGCATTCTTTTTTTTCTCCAATATTTTTGTGAGTCCCTCAAACTTTTCTTCTTTTTTTTCTTTGCTTCCATTTTTTTTATTTGACAGCCAAATTTGAAAAGAAATAAGAAAAAAGCAAGGGCTACATTTTTTTTTTGTGAGATGATGCAATCCTTTTTTTGAAATGCCAATTTAATTTTTTCTTTATTCATTTTTTCTCTTTTTTGAAGGAAAAAACCAATAATGCTATTAATAGCTTTAGTCACAAAGTCGCAGCAGCAGACAGACAGTTTCAGCAACAACAAAAAAGTCAGTCCTTTTAAAATTAAATGGAAACAAAAGGTATTAGTTTTTTTTAAATATATTTTAAACTGATAAGATTCGAAGCTGACTGGCAAGGCAGACGACAGCACGTGAGACTCGATAACAGCAGGGGAGTGGCAGTTGCAGCTGTCAGCCATATACATACATGAATAAAAAAAATTGCAAGGGTGTTTCTTTGTAGTCTGTCTGGCTGCTTGGCTACGTTTTTGCATTTTGTTGAAAAATGGCTTAATTCAAAAGAAAAAAAAAGTACATTCAATTAATTCCTTTTTGGGAAAAGCAATAAAAATAAAACTTCCGCAAAAATTATACTCAACTAAAATTAACCCAATTATTTATGTATGTATGTATTCCAGAAATAGGTTTTTCAAGTTAGTACAGAAAAAACACATAAATAATTTTTTTGCAGCAAAAGTAACAAAACCTTTTGAATTGTTACTCGAAATCTTTCATCTAAGGTTTATTAAAATTTTCCAATTCTGCACTTTTTTTCTTTAAAATTTGAAGCTTTTGAAAAAACAAACTTTCAGCATTCTTTTTTTACTCCTCGCGTCTTTTTTTTTTACTTTTTATTCACAAAAAACGTCTCATTGCCTTTCTTTTCTCTTTTTTTTACTTCCACTTTTTTCTTTTCTCTCTCTCTCCAATTTTTTTTTCTTTCACACTGCAAACAAAAAAACGAACTTACATGATAGTTAATTTTTCGATATCAATTGCAAAAGTATATGATTTTATTTCCTCGCTGCTTTCATTTTCTTTAGCAATGCATTCAATTTGATTTCCATTTTGATAAAATGCAAGTTGCTTCCATTCTTTTAAATCTGAGCTTTCGGGGATTGTTAAATCAATGTCTTCCAAAGCAAACCAAGATTCATCACCAAATGTTCCAACTTTAATTTCATTATTTCCAGTTGCATAAATTATTGCATCTCTTGAAAGTAAAGTAACATTGGAAGATAAATCTTCGAATTCAATATGTAAACGAGGAACGCCAAATTTAAGGAATTCACATTCCTTTTCTTCTGATTTAAGTTTAAATCGAAGATATAAGAAACGAGTATGGACTTCTTCGCTATCTTTAGGTTTGATAACTTGTGGAGACCATGAAATGATGGAATATTCAGAGGGTTCATGAGGATCAGGGGCGATGAAGCAATAGAAACATTGACTACAGAAAAACATTTGATGAATTTTTGGAGCTTCTCCAACAATTTCAAATTGAGTGAAAGTTCGATCGGGGATGCTGAAGGTGTAAACTTTCATGACATTTCCATCATCTTCCTAAAAAAATAAAATTTGTTTAATAAAAATCCAAACTTTTCTGGTACCAAATTAATTTTTAGTACAAAAAATTTCCAAAAGATGCTTACCCAATTGCTAGCAGCAATTAAAATTTTTGATCCATCAATTCCAACGGCAACTGGAAGACTTCCAAAGCAATTGTGATTAGAGTTGAGAGAAAAATATTTTTCACATTCAATATAAACTTTCCAATCACCAGCATCAACAATTTTTTTGTAATAAATTACTAAACCATTTTCTTGCTTTTTATAAGCAAAAAGATATTCCTTGAAAGTTCCAATAAAATAAAAAGAGTTGTTGCAAACATTGGTTCGATTTGGTGAATGAGAAAAGAAATGCATGATTGAAATTTTAGTTGAAAGCGATGGAGTTTGATAAAGTTTAGATTTTTGAAGCAAAAAATTAAAGTTTTGAAGAGAAAATAGTTATGGACGGTGGAGAGGTTTGCTTGATTGTTTAATCAAGTGCTTGGTTGGTTGGTAGTACCAGTTCCGTCAATTCAATAATAATCTAGGCCAATTTCAATGATACAGAATTATTTAAAATTCTGTTACCACAATACACACAGAACAAAGCTTATCCCTTTATAGTTTCACAGTTAGTTAATGTCACCGTGAAGAAAAAAAATGAATAAACTAAGCCAAATTTAACACAAAAAAGAATTATAGAAAAGATTCCGTGTCGAACTCCACCTTTTTTTTCTGAACGTTTGAGCGCGTTGGTCTTGCCCCCTTTTATATGCAGCAGCAGCAGCTGGAAAAAAAATTGAGCAACGCAGCGACGCCGGAGACAACGACAAACGCTTATTTGCCTTGCAGTTTCGGTCAGCCGCTATTTCTGCTGCTACTACTACCACAACCGCCTTCGCTCAGTTAGTTTCTCAGCTGCTTGCTGCCAGCCACCAGACAGAATTTTTTTTAATATTGGGAATGAGAGATAGAAACGAACGAGACACATGTGCTGCTGGTGTCCATAAAGACATGAAATGCATGACAAAAACTACGAATTACTCTTCGCTCTTTCGAGTTGTTGAAGAGAAGAAGAAGAATGACAAAGACAACGTCAATCAGTCGGTAATTTTTTGTGTGGAGAAAAAGGAGAAAGAAAAAAGGCTGCTGATGCACTTTTGGTCTTTTTTTATGAGTTTGTGACATTCTTTTTTTTTTAAAGAGCTTAACTTTTCTCTTTTCTCTCTGCGTCTTTTTTAGTGTCATTGATGGAAAAAAATTTTGTGAAAAAAAAGAAAAAAGAGATATCCGCGTGATTCTATTTTTTCAAGAACAAAAAGGTGAAGGAGAAACAAAAAAAAGTAGGCGAGAGAAGCTCAAAAGCACAAAGGTCGATATTTTTTTTCAAATTCAAGGTTGCTCATATCTGTGTTTTTTTTTCTTCGGCTGACGAATGTAAAAGTGAAGGCGAAGTTCCTGTTACTCTTGTTGAATGCGGATTGACGAAGGCAAAACAAAAAAGTTTGTGTTACAACTGTTAATTCTTTTTTTCTTTTTTCTTGCATTGGTTAATGCAAGAATATCTGCTGCGTTTAAAAACTTTTCTTCTTTGTTTAAACTTTTTGCATTAGCTGCTGACGCAATTCTTTTAAACTTTTTATCTTCTTTTATTTTAACAAAAAGAAAAAGAAAAAGAAAAAATTCTTGTCAATCTCATATTTCTTTTTTTTTCTTTCTTAAATATGTCAGGAAGATTACACAAATCTCATGTGCATTTTCTTTTTTCTTCTTTTCAATCATTTTTTGCTTTAACACACTTTTTTCTCCCCAAAGCGGAGGAACACATGCTTTTTACATGCCTCCTCCATCTATCCATAGCAATGCAATATTTCAGAAAAAGTGACTGCAACTGCAGCAACTATTACGACCGCCGCCACAGCAGCCAGTCAGCATGGAGGGAGTATTCACGTGATTTTAGTCTGAAGCATTCATTTTATAAAAAAAGAAAAAATAGGAGGGAAAGGGACATTTAAATTTTAAAAGAGAAAAAATGTGTGTTTGTAAGTGCAAAAGTCAAAAAAATAGGATGAAAAGACTCTCATTTCTTCAGCCAGCATCAAGTCATTTAGCAACGTGGGAAGGAAGAAAAGAGAATGGAGAGGAAGTTGTTAAAAAAGATGACAGAAAAGTAAAAAAATGCGTGTCTTTTTTCTTGTCTATTTTTAATTTGGTCCTTTTTTCAACAAAAAAAGCACGAGATAAAAAAAAAGTTTAAACTCAAGGTCGTCGTCGTATGCAGCATAAACTAGAAAAGAAAAAATGTGTCTGCAGTGATTTTGTATGTATGCATTCATAGGAAATTATTTAACTCTCTTTCTCATGCAAAAGGGGATGTTTTAAAATAAAAAATTTTGAGAAAAAAAACGTGAAAGAAAAATGGATGAAATATTTTATGAAATTCGAAAAACAAAAAGAAAATGAAAGTTTCAGGAATTCATTTATTGAAGCACAAAATTCACTTACAAAGAAACCAGTAAACTTGTAAATCTCCTTACATTTGAATCTAAGACTCGCAAAAAAATGGTTTGGTTGAATCAAATCAAAGCAGATATGAAAAAACTTCTAAGCAATAATTATAAAGTTTTTTCAATAAAACACACAAGATACGAATAAGCATTTATTTGATTACTTTTACATACATACAATATACGAACATGGATCTAATAAAGAACATTGAAATTTGTCAATTAGAAACGACCAAAAATCCATGAAAGAAGAAGCATTCCACCGATTGTTAAAACACCAGTCTTTGTTCCATCTTTGTTAGGAGTGCATTCACCAGTGGCAGTAACATCACGACCATATTTGAAGCCGCACTAAAACAATAATATTATTAAGATAAAAAAAGTCATAAACATACGGCTACAACTCCGTCTTTAATTCTATTAGAAGCTTCACCGCGATATGTAAAGAAGCATTCATCAGGTTTACCACAAACATTAGAATCACCATTGCATCCACTACCAGCATAAAATACACCAGCACGAACACAAAACCAAACAGCGCATTCATCACATTCAACGAATTGCAAATCATCTAAAATTTTGTTTGTGAGAGACAAAAAAAATTATGGAAAAAATTATTTAATTAGAAATGTTTAACTTTGATAAAGAATATCAATCGAAAGTAACTTTTTATTTTCAAAAAAAAATTTACCAGATTTTTCGCCCGACTTTGTTAAACATGCATTTTTCTTTTCACATTGATATTTTGCAGCACCAGGAGATGGACCAAGAGCGATGAGAAGAGCAAAAACGATGACCAAAGCAGAGATAACTCTCATTTTTGATGAAGACGATAATCAAGCACGAAGGATTGAAAGAAAGATGAAATTCAATGGCATTTTAATGCTTCTTTTTTGATGGCAACAAAAAATTTCTTTCAATTTTCTATGCTGATTTAAAAATATGAATAGCCTTTTATCAAAAATCTAAAAAAAATAGTTTAGTTTAGTTTTTTTGTTTCAAATTTTTATTCGGATTTTTAATCACTCAAGAAAGGAAAATATTCTGTAAAAAAGGTATAATACTGAATATTTTTGGCTCGATTAGTAATTTAGTGCTATAATAATTAAAAAACTCTTATTTTTGGGAAATAAATCATAACCATATTTTGCTGGCTTCATTGTCAATTATGAAAATTACGTATGAATAAAATAATTTTTTGATTCCTCCTCCACAGGGAGAACATTGATACTAAATATTATTTATGCATTTATTAAACGATTTGAATATCAAAGAAATATCAAAAAAGCTTTTAATAAATCACTTTCTGATACAAAAATATAAGAAAACATTGCAATATTTTTTATTATTTTTTTTCGTGTTTTTTTTTTGGATTAGACTTGTAACGACACACCTTTAACCTCAACTAATTATTTTCTTTGTTTACCCATTACCAATTAAAACATCTTTTTTCTTTATCTTCCATTTCCCAAAAAAAGGTAATCCTGCGGAGATAATTGCTTTGGCCATAAATCCTTTTAAGGGATTTGAAACAATGCCTTTGCGAAGTGATAAATATATATTTTTTAGGTCATCATAAGACTCAAGCCTCATTAGTCCAGACAACAAATATTCACATCAGTCAGTTAGTTAGTCTATCTTCTCAATCCTCATCCAATCAAAGCGTTTATCCTTTTGCAAAAGTCTTTCTTTTTTCGAAAAAATAAAAAACTATGAATTTCTTCGATCTTTTTCCCGCTGCTTGCTTTATGCCTGATTTAACTAAAGCCGATGTGTAAGTATTTGGACTTCAAATATTTATGAAATTTTATTCTTTCTTTTATAGTTTTCTCCCTCGACAAAAACGCATTCAAAAAGTTACAATCAATCGAAATAATGAAACAACAACAACCCAAGTTGTTGAAAATCATGAAACAACTCCAACTATCGAAGCTGAAGAAAGTTCAGAAGAATCAACCATTGCTTCTCCATAAATTGATATATTAAAATTGATTTTTCGCTTGTACATATTTTTCTTATATTTCAATTTTTGCTTTTTGTTTTGCTTGGGACTTTTTTAAAGTAAAATTTGGTTTTGAATTTTTTTGTTAATAACATTTTTATTGAAGGCAACATTTGTTGGATCATGCATTTTCATTTTTTTCTCATTTGTTAAAATACGTCTTTAGCAATCTGTCTGTAAAAATATGCAACATCAATGAAACTTAACTAACAAGAACCAAATTGCAAGAGATTTTCTACTGTTTAATTTTTTTGTAAAAAAAAGGCAAATTGTTAATCTGACAAATGAGTCATTAGGATATTTTTTTAAACAAAGTGCTTCAAGCTTTTTTTCTATTCAAGGAATAATCATTATTTTTAGTTTAGAAGCTTCTTAACTTTGTTTCAAGTTAAAAGATTATTATTATTAGCACTCAAAAAAATGACTTATGATTCATGCATTATTGAAACCATTTTTTGAACTCATTCTTTCTTTACTTTTTTTTTTAAGAATGAAATCCGGTTTAGTTATTTTTCTCTCCCTTCTCTTCTCGAGGAGCTACTGGATTGCAAAAAAAGAAAGAAGTTTTTTGTTATTTAAAAAAAAGCGACGAACAACAAAAAAACTAAACTATCATTGTTTTTTGTCCAGATTTCGAATTCCAGAAGGATAAACAACATAAAAAAACTTTTTCTTGACCATTATATGACCTTTTTAAAAAAAATTTAAAAAATTGTGGGATCAAAGAATGGTCATCGGCCGCTTGGCTACTGGCTAGTTGGTTACTCATGGTTTGGTATCTCCATGTGAAAGTCTTTCTTGATCGGTGCAACTACTATTTTTTTTATGTTAACTAACCAGATACCGATGAGGGACGATGATGATACATACTTTTTATATAACTTTTTTGACCACTGAATCAACTCAACTGATCGCGCAAAGATGATGCTGATGCTCCTGGGCTTGAAGAAAAAAGAAACAATGATGGTGGTCCTTCTCCGATCTCTCTCGCTTACTTTTTTTTCTTAAGGAGAGTGAGAGGCTTGTTGTTAAATGCAATTTGAGACTGTTACCTTTTTTTGCGCAACGCCTATTTTTTTTTTTATCTCCGCGCAAACTCAGATAATGAAAAAAAAACTTTTTAAAAACCCATGAAATAAAAGGAGAGCTCACCTTCCACCATTTTTCCCTTCAAGCAAGCAACCAAGCAAGCAGCAACAATCTTTTCGCGAAAACAAAGAAAAAGACATCCTTAAAAAGTCAGATTGAAGAAAAAAAATCCTTTCAAAGTGTTTCACAATCGCTTGTTGCTGGCTTGCTTCTTATTTTTTTTTATCCTTGATCGTCGCCAACTTTTTCGATCCTTAACAAAAAAAACTTTCTTTTCTTCTTCAAGATTTCAAGATTATGAGAATGGGTGTTCTCCCCTTTGAAAAAGGTATAACTGAAAAAGGATAAAATTCTCAATCTCGTGTGTCCGCTTTTTTGGTGTTTTTTTTTACCTCGTTGAAACTCATTTTTTAAATTTTTTTTACTTTCATATTTGTGCAGCCGGACACCAATCACACAGTTGCTGTCATTTTTTACAAGCAACATCATTTTTGGCTTGATTTGGCTTTCAAATATTTTTTATTAATACAAATAATTTATTATTGATTTGGTCACTTTTTAAATTTATTTTATTGCAACTATTATTATTATTTCTGGGTAAAAATTAATAATTATTATAATGATTTGGCGAGATTTAATATTTTATAATTTTTTGGTAAGTGATTACACCAAATTTTTGAATATTTTGTTGCTGTGTTAATTTTGTTAATATGTTTTTAATTCGGTTGATATATTTAAACGAAGATCTAAGAAGCATACAGTAAAATTAAGCATCACTTTTTTGTCACAAAAGTTTGAATCGTATTGATTTTTTTAATTAATAAATTTTCACTAAAAAAAGTCATTATTTAAAAAAATTGCTTCAAACTTTTTAAATAGTCGGTGACCTAACCATTCGAAGCTACCGATTATTGTGGATTATTATATCTCCTAAATTAACTTTTAATAAATTGAAAAAGTTTTTAGCTTTCATTTTCAAGAAAAATTTTGTAGCTACCAAAAAAACTATTTTTAGCCTTCATTGTTTTATTTTATTTTTTGATTTGATGAAATTTAATACCCTTCTTTTTCAAGCGTTTTTTTTTGTCATCAAAAATTCATTAATTTTTATTCAAAAAAAGAACTATTCTTTTTTTTATAAAAGCAGTCACTCACTTTTCTAAGATTATCTTATAATCTTATTTTTTTTGCTGATCGCTTTTCAAAAATCTTTTCTTCTTTTTTTGCGTGCAATAATAAACTTTCTTTCCTTTATTTTATTCTTGCGGGAGGGAGATAGGGAGATTGCATAACGTCGTCCAAAAAATTCATAGCCTCGCACTTGACCATAAAAGAAAACAAAAGAACAGAAGCAGCATATTTTTTGGGAGCTTTAAATCTCTTTTGTTTGTTTTAATAGTTAAAAAAAAGGTAAGCAAGCTAAAAAGAAAAAAATGCAATTTCAAGGATCAATGAATGAAGAAATTTATTTATCGATTAATCATTAAAACTTTTTTAGATAATAACGTTATTATTTAATATTGGATTAATTTATGCTAAATTAGAATGTGATCCAAATGCAAGCGAGAAAAAACCAGATCCATCCAATCCTTCTTCGTATTTATATTGCAATCTTGAAGGGTATGTTCAAAAGACAGAAAAAATATAAGTTTGAAAAATTTACTATTTTTTAGTATCTTTTCAAAAAAGACTTGTCCAAATGGAAAAGAATTTAATTCTAAAACCAATGAATGTGTACCAACTGCTGCTTCTAATATTGATAAATTGTCTCATGATGATCCAATATTATCGCCTCAATTTCAAGCTCCCGATGATATTTGCGGTTATGGTGGAATTCCTTTAACGAGATTTAGTTCACCAGTGGTTTGCAATCCATCTATGAATAGTTGTCCAGATGGTTAGTTTTCAATTTTTATATAAGACGTTAAAAGCAAGCGATCGCTATTCTTTGTTGTTGCACTTTTTCGCTTGTTTTTACCAAAATTATGAGCATTAATTTTTAGGTTATGAATGCACAATGTATTCTCGAACTGGAGCATCATATTGTTGCCAAAATCCAACCAATTTTGAACAAGCCAATGCTGATCTCACTTGCAATGGAAATCAAGTAACTTTTTATGAACCTTTAACCGGTGAACCAAGAACTTGCGTCCTTTCTTCATCTTCGGGTGGAAGTTCATCATCTGCTTCGACTTCCTGCCCAGTTGGATTCGGCTGTAATCTCGTTGGTGGAACTATGACTCGATGTTGTGGAAAAAATTTTGGATGCCCATATAATTCCGCTGGATTTTTAAATCCTCACTCTGGAGGTCATGTTGCTTGTTCCATTGGAGATGAAGCTTCATGCCCTGAAGGATTTGTGTGTAGTCATTCCACAATGTTTAATGGCGGAGTTTGTTGTTCTGATACTTCATCGGCTGTTAATGATGCATGTTTGGGTGATACACCTTTAGCTAGTCCTAATCCGTGTTCAGCAAATAATCCATGTCCAAATGGATATAATTGTCGAAACGGTCGGTGTTGTCCATCAAAAGGCATGTGTCCAGTTGGTTCTCCCCTTGGCGGAGTTACTTCATGTTCAGCTGAAAATCCATGTCCAAATAATTATCAATGTGTTACAAATAATGGCCAACAATTTTGTTGTCCTGCTCCCGAGCATGTTTGTAATCAACCTAAAGAAACTGGAATAGTTTGTGATGTTCCACAAAACCCAGTAATTCGATATTATTTTGATGAATCAACTGGCTCATGTCGTTCATTTAAATTTAGTCAATGTGGTGGAAATGCAAATAATTTCGATACTTTGGAACAATGTGAAGGTTTTTGTGTTACTTCTCAATGCCCTCAAGGTCGTCCATATCAATCTGGAGCTTCCAATGCTGCTTGCAGCCCATTGACTCCCTCAACTTGTCCAAATGGTTTTACTTGTATGCAACCATTATTCGGATTGAATCATATTTGTTGCTCCAGTGAAGTTTTATCTTGCCGTGAATCAGCTTCAGCAGGAACCGATTGCTTTGGTTCTTCACTAACTATCATGAGATATCACTTTAATTCTGAAACAAGCCGATGTGAACCCTTCCAATTTTATGGTTGCCATGGTTCAAGCAATAATTTCTTTACTCGACAAGAATGTGAATCCACATGTCAAATGAATCTTAAAGGAATTTGTAATGGAATTGCTCCACTCATGGATCCAAACAATCAACCACAACGATGCAGTCCAACCAAACCATGTCCACAAGGAAATAATTGTAATATTGAAGGATATTGTTGTCCTCAATCAGAATATGCTTGTCACGCCCCTAAAACCCTTGGAAATATGTGTTCCATGCATCGGCCAGATACTTTTTGGTTTTTTGATACCATGGCTCTTGAATGTCTTCCATTCACTTACAATGGTTGTGGAGGATCTGTAAATCGATTTACTTCGAAACAAGCCTGTGAAAAAATATGTCAGAATCAAATGGGTGAATGCCCGAAAGGTATGGGAATATCAGAAGTTATTCCAGGTGGAGGTCCACAAAAGTGTAATCTCAATGTTGGAAGTTCAAGTTGTTTAACACCAAATGCTGATTGCGTTTTATCAACCAGCAATACTCCAATTTGTTGCTCGAGCTTAGCTCGATGTCCTCAATCTTCCCAACCTTATATAATTCCTGGATCCAATTCTCATGTAGCTTGCAGCCCCGCTGATGATACTTGTCCAATGGGTTATGATTGTGCTCCATCATCAACAGTTCCAGGATTTTATATGTGTTGTTCATCAAATCCAATATACGGAAATTCTATTAATTCTCGTCGAGCTCCAAACTCCATTACTCGTTATCATCAAGCTTCACCAGGGAAATGTCCAAGCGGAATAGATTCTAATGGACAACGTTGTGTTGTGAATGCCATTGGTGGATGCCCACGAGGATATATTTGTCTTGGAGTTGGTAGCCATGGAGTATGTTGTCGTGGAATTCCTAAATGCACTCTCCCTCGACATAAACCTTACTATTTTTCTGGTAAACAAGTGCTAGTTTGCGGAGAAGATCAAATTCTTTGCCCCGATAACACACTTTGTTCTGAATCAACTATAGATGGAGTGGATATTTGCTGTCAACTATCTTCAACCACTCGATTTTCACATTTATCGGGTGCTTCTTCAAACCTTCCAAGATGTCGAGATAATCACATTCCATTTTTTGAAATTGGACATCGTGAACCTAAAATTTGTGATGAAGCTTCTCTTGAAAATGATTGCCCTGAAGATTTTGAATGTTCACGTGCGTCAGATGGAAATTATTATTGTTGTCCAAGTTGGGAGAAATGTCCTCGTGGAGCTTCACCATTCTTGGTTGAAGGAACTCGAAAGCCACTTGGATGCAATATTTTAGCTAATAATTGTCCCGAAGGTTATTCGTAAGTTTTACTTTCAAAAAAGTTAGGAAAAATAAACATAAAATTTTCTGTTTTTTAGTTGTGAAGGTCCAAAAGATAAATCCATTTGCTGCAGAGGAAGAGCTACAAGTGCTAAATGTCCAGCTAATCGTAAACCATTTTTGTATGCAAATCGACCTTTGGCGTGTCCAACTAATTCTCGAAAATGTCCAGATGGATATTCTTGTACTAGATCAACCATAGGTAATTTGGATATTTGTTGTTCAGTGGATGAGGAAGAAATGGCTCAAGATTGTCCCAATGGTGCAGCATATGGAAATCCATGTAAAACTCCATGGTTTTAATTTCTGGGTTTATTTTTATAATTTTTTAGATACCCACCAAAAACAAATTTGCATTCCTGGAGGAAATACTTGTCCAGCAGGTTATATTTGTCGCCAAAGTTTAGTAGCACGTGAAAATGTTTGTTGCACGTCTGATTCTCTCAATTCACTTGAAAATAGATATGAAGGTTATTGCCCTCCTGGACAAATTCCCTATCTTCAACCAAATACCATTGAACCTTCACCATGTCATATGGCACTTAGTCCTTGTCCTAATACCGCGCCATATCAATGCATATATTCCGCAGAAAAACAAAATTCATATTGTTGCACTCCTTCCGGAACAGCTAGTCTCCCATTTGCTTATCATTCACGTAAACCAATAAGCAGCAGCAATGTTCAAATGCATCCAAATCAACAACATCAATCACAACAACAGCAAGGACAATCACAAGGACTTCTGCAACCCCAACTTTTGCCTCAAACTATGATGGTTTCAAATAATCTTCCTCCATCAGATAATTCTCAAATGGTTTTCACTGGACCAAATGGAGAACAAATAACAAGAAGTATGATTCCCATTCAACTTTTAAGCTCGGAAAAGCTTCCACCCGCATTGCCTGGAGCTCCTATTTCTGGTTGTCCAGCACAAACTCAGCCACTTTTAAATGGTGAAACTCGTCAACCACATCCATGTTCAACGATGGCTCGATGCCCCGATGGATTTACATGTTATAGTAATTTCCCAGATGGTCGAAATGCTCAATGCTGCACGACAATGCCATCAAATGAAGATGATGCAGCGTTTATGAGAGCTATGATGCCTGGAAAAGTTCGCGAACCCATTAAAGTTTGTCCACCTGGATTTATTAAACTTGGAAGTGTTTGTAAAAGAAGTAAGTATTTTTAGAGAAAACTTTAATTTTGGCGTGTAAAACTTTTTTCATTAAAAAAACTTTGCTTTAAAAATTAAACTAATTTCTTCCCCATTTTTAGTGTTCTACGTTGGTCAACCTGGTTGCTCTTCAGATGAGCAGTGTCAATCCATGTCAAATTCAACATTTTGTGAAAAAGGATATTGTCGATGCCCAGAGAAAAAGCTCATACATCAAAGTGAATGCGTTGATTCCTGTCCTGAAGGTTATGTACATATTGCGGGTCGATGTCATGATCTTACAACCATAGTATTTATGGATTCCGTTGAAGATCGAGCTAATGGAACTATTGGCGGTTATTGCGAGGAAACGGTTATTGTGGAAGAACAATGTCTTGTGCCTAATTCTTATTGCAACGAGAGATCCATAACGTGTCATTGCAAGCCAGGCTTTGAATTAAAAATGAATTTTGAAGATAAAAATGATAAGGTAAACAACACACATATAAAATTACCGAAGTTCTAAAAAAACCAAAAAAAACTTTGATATTTTTGTTTTAAAGAAAGTTTTAATATTTTCTAATTTAACTAACTTTATCGAAATTTTCGAAAATATGAAATTTCTTCTGTGACCGCAAGAATTTGCTTTGTAGTATTTGATTCCAAATATTTTTTTTCAGGGTTCATGCATACAAGTGGAAGATTCCAAATATGAAGATGAAAAATTCCTTGAACCTGCAGCAGATGATGATAATTTCATTCCAGATGAAATTTCAATTGATTCCCTTCCTTCATTTTATATTATTCCAGCAAATAATAATGATAGCATCGATGGAATAGATTCAAATTCAACTATATCCCAAAATGAAGATTTAAAAGTAGCTGAAATACTTTTAAATGATACTTTATCTTTAATTTTATAATATAAAAGAAAAAAAAGATGGACGCAATAATTTTTAAATAATTTCTTAATTTATTTGTAAATATTTGTTCATTTGTTTGTGGCTTAAAACAGGAGACTCGAGATAATTATTAATTTAATTTTAATTTAACAAAAAAAGAAAGGTTTTTTCCTTTCAAAAAATGATGAGATTTTTTTAAATGTAATCACTATTGTGATTGTTAAATGTGAATCAATTTTTTTGTTTGTAAAAAAATAAAAATGCTTTAAATTATTATTTTTGAAAGATTTCAAAACCAAAATAGAAAAAAACATGCTTCATAGTTTCATAAAAAAAAATTTGTTCCAATTATTTCAAAATCTTATAAATTGGTTGGTATAGTTTTGATTCAATTTGTACAACAACAAAATTTTAAAGAAATGAAAGAAAGCAAAAAAATGTTTTTGTATTTTTTAAATAAAAAATTATTATTCAGCAACCTTTTTTAATCATCACGCTTCGTGATTGGTTTCAGTCGCTGTTGTTGGCTGATGGATGATGATTAACGTCGTTCTATTTTTTTCTTCTTCTGATTTGGAAAAAAAGGCGTCGGCAGTGGAATCATGAAGGAAAATCATAGATAATAAGTATAAAATAAACGTTGATTTGCCAATTTCTTTTTATTTGTTGTAAAAACCTTGTTGCTTTTGGTTCGCTGTAGTTAAAACCGAAGTTTTTTGGTTAAAAACAAAATTTTTTGAAAATGTTAAAAGTTGTTATTTTTGGTATTATCGTTTTCGGATGTTATTTTGTTTCAGCACAAAATGCTCCTTTTACATGTTTTGTCAATGATGACCTAACAGCTTTTCCAACTAACAGTAGTAATACTTGCAACTATTGCGGCTATAGTAAGCTCTTTTAATTGACTGCTTACAAATTTATATTATAAACATTTGAATATTAATTTATTTTTTTAGATGAATTGTCTCGGGTTGTTGGAGTTTCACAATGTGACTCAGCTCCAGAAGGAGCATATTATACTTGCTTATCAGAACCTAAAATTGTATATGGCGAAAATAAAGCTATTTTTAACACTACTAATGCTCAAACTTGCACAAGAATGTAAGTTTTTATTATTATTATTATTTAATTTAACAAAAACCAATTTCAGCACAATAGGTTGCATTAACTATGATTTATACATTTGTCAAAACGATAATTGTAATGGTGGATGTACACCTGCTCCAACACTTTCACCAACCACTACTGCCCCAACAACAACCCTTGCACCTACAACCACACCTGCAATAGCCACCACCACCATAGGCAATAGCAATGCTGTTAGTGCAACAACATTAAGCATTTATGGTTTATTCTTATCGGCTTTTATCTCAGTATTGCTTCATTAAAAGGCTTTCATTTGTTTGATCAATTTTGCTTTTTTATATAACTTTCAAAATTTTTTATTTTATTTTTAATCATCAAGGTTTCACGGATAAGTGTTTGCGGCTTCAGTTCTCACGAAAAGAAAAATAACATAATAAACGCTTTAATTTATGAAATCTAATTTATTACTGCAAACAAGTTCGTATAAAATTTGTAAACATGATCTGGATCTAAAATAGATTTTGCATTGGTAATACTCCTCATTTTTTCAATGTTGGAATAAAAAAAAATCATATCGAGTAAAATTAAATCGAATTGTCCCCTTGTTTTTATTACATAAGTTAACATTAAATTTCCAAAACAAAAAAAAACATGACTATCCATCGTTTAGAAAACTTTCAAATAAATTTCGTTTAACTTTTGCTGTCAGTTTTGCTTCGTTGTATCAATTCTAAAAATAAACATGTTTTCTGTTTTTAAAACAACAAACCAGAAGCACAATCACTTTTCTTGAAGTTGATGATTAAGATGCTGTTTCTCTTCTTATATGGAAAAAGTGTTGTTGAGGAAATATAAAAATCAAGTATTAAAAAAGCGTAGTTTTAACAATTTTCTTATTCTTTTTGTAAAAGAAAATTGCAGTCAGCCCTTGCTGTGTTTACATTTATTATTATTCCTAATTTCGTAACTTTATATTTTATGCCTTATCTTCTTTTCCCTTTGTTGTCCAAATCTTATTTCAAATTCTCTTTATTTCTTTTGCGCGTCGCAGTTAAAGGTTGGGAAAGCAACCTTTATCGATAGATCATTCTTACTCATCGACTGGCTGCGGCACGTCCATCACACTTTCTTCTGCCATTATAAAAACCTTTACCTTTCTCTTATTCGGGTTAGTTTTTGACTTTAGCTTTATTTTTAGAATAAAGTTCATTTATACGACAACAACCCGCGCGACAACGGTTGCTTTTGTTGGATGTGTATTAGTTAAAAGAAAAAAACTTTGAAAATGTTGAAAGTTTTTATTTTCGGTATTGTATTTTTTGGATGTTACTTTGGCTCGATGGAAGCGATTACTTGTCTTGTCAATGCTGACCCAACGATGGAACCAATTGAAAGATCTGGATGTAATTATTGCGGATACAGTAAGCTTTTAGTTTTAGAGTTGCCATAAAAAAATTATTAGGGCGTTTGAAAATAAGATTATTTTTTAGATCGTATTTATGACCCTTCGAAAAATGTTCTCTGCGCCGGCCAAAAAGGCATTCTTTATTCTTGTTTGTCTACCCATGAAATTATATATGGTGATGAGAGAAATGGAGGAAGTTATAGTAGTAATGTCCCACAATGCATTACAAAGTTAGTTTAAAATTTTGAAGTTTACAAATATTTTTAAAGAAAATTAAAATTTTTTAGCAAAGCTAATTGCCTTAATTACGATTTATTTATTTGTTCAACCGATAAATGTAATGCCCGATGTGGAATCGACCCAAATGCTCCACAACCAAAAACCTATGATAGCAATAAAGTTAGTCCAACAACTTTAAGCTTTTTTGGTTTATGTTTGTCTGCTTTTATTTCATTTTGGTTTTATTAAAAAGTTTTGATTTGTTTGAACTTCTTTTCTTCTTTTTATATACCTTTTAACGCTTATTTTTAAAATGTTTTAAAAGCCTTTTGTTTGGTTTCAATACTACAGTTAAAAATAAATATATAAATGTTTGCTAAATTTTGATTTTTAAAAATATTTATTTATTGTTTGATCTCTTTATTTCCATGCTTGGGCGTAAATAGACACACCCAATTCTCTTTAAATTTGTATCGAGTTTTATCAATATTATCGATACTTTTTTTTATCACGTATCTAAATATTGCACAGAAAAATACTTGAAATTTTTGCAATATGGGTTTGCTAAATCAAACAATCACAAAAGGTTCATATAAAGCATTATCAAAACAAAACAAAAAAAAGGAGAAAAGAACCACTTTGGCTAAAAAATGTTTAGAAAATGTTGAAAGTTTTTATTTTCGGTTTCTTTATTTTCGGATGTTATTTTGGTTCCACAGAAGCTGTAACTTGTCTTTCCAATGACAATCCAACTATGGCGCCAGTCGAAAAAACCGGGTGTAATTATTGCGGTTACAGTAAGTTTTTCGTTTCTGTTTATTATAAAAAAATACACAGAGGATTTATTAAATTTTGTTTTAGATCATATATATAATGCACAACAAAATGTTAATTGCATTGCTTCAAAAGGAACGCTTTATTATTGTTTGTCTACCCCTGAAATTAAATATGGTGATGGGGGAAATGGAGGAACTTATGGTAGTAATGTTCCAATGTGCATTACAAAGTTAGTTAAAAATTTTCAAGTTTAGAAATTTTTTTAAAAGAAAATTAAAAATTTTTGCACAGTTAATTGTCTTAATTACGATTTATTTATTTGTTCAACCGATAAATGTAATACTCAATGTGGAGACGATCCAAATGCTCCATTACCAACTAATGCTTCTTTAACCACATCTTCAACATACAGAACAACAACGACAAGTGATGATGGCAATAAATGTGATTCGATATCCATAAGTATTTTATATTTATGCTTATCACTTTTTGTTTCATCATTGTGGTCTCAATAAAAATTTTGAAACACTTTAATTTTATCTTTGCACTTTTGACACTTTTTTATTTTTAAAACCGCGAACACAAACAATGAAAAAAAATTTGAAGAACAAAAAACGATTTTGACTCTTAAATTTTTTTTGTATTTTATTTTGAAACAACAACAAGAATGAGGATAGAAAATCTGATTATGCCACTTTTGGATTGGAGGGTGCTAATCGGCAAAGCGCAAACACTCGAATCGAAGAAACGAAAAATTTAAGAAGGAAAAAGTCAGTCGAAAAAAAGAAGAGGCAGCTGCTTGTTGTTTAACGGAAGGAAGGAAGAAGAAGCCTCCGTTGTCGTTGTTGTCGTCGTCGCCGTTGAATAATCACATTGTTTAGCTGTTTTAGCTTTAAAGCCTTTGTTTTTAAAAAAAATATAAGGAGGAGGTTGACAAAATCCATGACAGTGAAGACGGAAAAAAATTATATGAAAGGTAATAAGGTCAACAAAAAAAGGAGATAGATAAAAATAAAATAGGATGAGGTAATGAGATTACTGTAAATTGGATTTTTTTATTGTACAGGCTTTTTTGTTGAATTTTCCGAAGTAGTCACCAAAAATTAAGTTGATGTTAGTTATATGTTCTAAAATTATGACGTGAATTTAAAAAACAAGTTAAAGAAAATTTTGTAAGATTATGACTCCAACATTCTTAATTCTTGGAAGTATTTTGTTTTGCTGCCTGCCATCATGTTTGCGCTGCTTTAAAAAAACATACATCCACAAATTACTGTAATGTATTTGCTTTTTTTCCATATCCCTTTTCTTCCGATTATGAATACCCTCTTAATGAAATTGGAAAATTTATCTTTTAAATTTTGATATTTTATTTGTTAATTTAAAAAAAAGTTAAATTTCACTTACTCAACTTTTTATTCCATTTTGTTTGACATTTTTTTTATTGAATAAACTCAAAATTGAAGCTAATAAGTGCCATCCCTCAGGAGACTCATTAAAGCTATTACTCTTCTCTTTTTTACTTTTACTTTTTCTCTTTTTCTTGTAAAACATCAAACATTCATTTTAGATGCAAAAAAAGTAGGAAGAATACTGTCTTGCTTTTTTTTTCATGAACCTGAAGGAAGGTTTTAAATTCCATATTTTGCCATACAATAAAATGAGGTTCGACTGAAAAAAACAACGATATGTAAAATAAAATCCGTTAAATACTATATCCACTTTACTTTCTTCTCTTTTTTTTTTATCGGCGGCATGGATTTGTTATTCTTCAAAGAAAAAATAGGAAAAATGGAAAATTAGCAAGCAATTGACGACACACAATCCACTCGATATAAAAATAAAAGGTACTTGAATCATGATGTTGGTGGATTATCTGCTACCGACAAATAAAAAATTGCAACAACAAGCTGCAGCAGCAGCCGGAATAAAAAAAGATGAACAAATTTTGCGCTAAATAAAAGTAAACGAAAAAGAAAAAGGAAAATATGCTAATTTGTTTTTTATTTTTTTATAAAAACAAAAAGAAAAAAGCAACATCAAAGATAATTATTTGCTGCCTTTTGAAACAAGCACTTTACAAATTTTTAGGATTTCAAAAAACAAAAAGCAATATTTCTTTTGAATTCATATTTTCCTAAATTTAACTATCAGCAAATTTGTTAACATTAACAACTTGCAAAAAAAAAGTTTAAAACTTTGCCTTTTAAGAATAAGCTTAATTTACTGGAGAGTTATAAGAAAATTTAATTTTTATAAACATGGTTTTGGAGCTTTTACATACTAAAATAATCGGCCTATTTAACTACAGTAGTTTTCACATTTATTGAAAATGCATAAAAAAATAAAAGTAAAAATAAGAAAACTGCATTTTCTTCTTCTTATTCGGTGTTACAGTACCATCGCTGAAAAGGCCATTGAAGCTGAAAAATAAAAGCATTTTCTTTTTTGTTTTAACGCATGTTTGTTTTTTTCTTTCTCTCATTCTCAAAAATTTTTCCTTCATAAAATTTAAAAACTTTAACGAAATAAAAAACTAAACTTAAAAAAAGAATTTTTTTGGTTGATGCTTTAACCTAATTTGAGGCTCTTCTTCAATCTTATAGAAAAGTGCCTCCTTCTTGGGTCGACGAAAAAAAGACGACAGTCACCGCCCGTTTTGCATCCAATCAACGCCGCTTGTTTCCTTCAATATAGTGTGACATCCTTCTTTTTTCTGCTTCATCCAGGAAAAGAAGCGACGACGACAGTTTCCCGCACAAAAAAAGAATTGAAAAAAAGAAGCAAATTTCATTTTCCGGGATTTTGCCTTTTCGTCTTCAAAAAATTTTCTTCTCTTCGTTTGCTTCTTGAGAAGTTAGTTAGTTTATCAGAAAAAAATTTTGTTCATAAATTTTTTCTTCTGCGGCTGTGACTTTTTTTGGCTGGCATCATTAAAGCTTCATTTTTGTTGTTGGCTGAATCTATCAACGCTTGATTCATATTCCGGCCGCAGCAGCAATTTCGAATTCTTAATTTTTCGATAGAAAAAAAAGGGCGAAGAGAAAAAAAAAATCAACGGCTACTTCTTTTAAAAGATTCCGCTCGTTAGCTAGCTTGCTTCTATTTATTGAAGGAGGGCCTCCTGGAAGTGCCTTTCCTTCTTTTTTTTCCCGTCGTCAAGAAAATGAACGTTCATCATCAATTGCCGCCTTTGCCGCCGCCACCCATCGTTTCTTCTTCTTCAGCTTTATCAACGACGGCAACATATGAGAATGAACATCAGCAACAACAAATTGTTGGAATTGAAAATTTTTTACATCATCATCAACAATCAACAATAACAAATAATTCAGAATATTTTTATGAAAATTTAAATCATCAACAAATTTTATTAAATTCTTTAAATTCCAATAATGGATTAGATGGATTATTATTTGATGGTAATATTGGAGGAGGCTGTCAACAACTACCACCGAGTAAGTGTAATCGAATTTTGATATCAAAATTTTACTTTCACTCTCCATCTATTTTTTTTTTCTAATTCGCTCTGATCTGAATATAAGAGTTACAACCAATGAGTTGCTTTCCATAGATCAAAATTTTATTTTTTCGTTAATCTTTAAAAATTTAGATAAAAGACAAAAAAAAGTTTTATTCATTTTTTCAAAACCAAAATATTTTTCTAAAATCTTCTCTTTTTGATCATTGATAAAACAAAAAACTTTGTAACGTTGTTTCTTCATTTTACCTTGGGAATAAAGGCAACAAGAAAAAATTCCACCACCAACATGTGTTAAATACAAATACATACAATATTTTTGGAGCGAAAAAAAAAACCGTTAAAATTCCCAAACGTTTTTGCCTCTCATTTTTTTACTTCGCATTTTTTGTAAAGAAAAACTTTGGCAACTCCACCTTCTTTTTTTTTATTTTTGAAAAAAAAATCTCACGAGATTAAACAAAAAAATATAATTTTTTTTTAAAATAAAAAAACCCAGCAACCGCCACCAAAGTTGAAAAATAAAAAAAATTTAACTTTGTATTATTATTTTTTATCGCCTTCTTTTTTAGTTTCAGGTACATTTATGGGGTTTTCTACAACTTTAAGTAATCAACATCGAATTGAAATTTCATCATCATCATCAAATAATTTAGAACTTCTCCCAACAACAATAATGACTCCAGGAATAAGTACAACTGCCTCAACAGCTACCACAATTGAACCTTCTATAAAATCTTTATATATTAAAAATGAAGAAAATACATTATTACTTTGCGATGATGAAATTGGAACATTTTATAACAATAATAATAATAATTGCTCTAATTCTAAAGAAAATAATAATAATAATATTTTGGATGGAATTGAAGCGGCAGCGACAGTTGCATCGTGTGGTTCTTTAGGAAATAATAATGCATCAACTTCATCGACGACAGAATCAGGAAATTTGGTGAATGCTTCCATTTTGCATGCATGTTTTTATTGTAATGAAACCATAAATGATAAATGGTTAATTTTTGTTAATAATACTCATTGGCATATGAATTGTTTAAAATGTTCATCATGTTCTCAAGTGTTAAACGATTTACCAACATGTTTTTGGAGGGAAAATCGAATCTTTTGTAAAGGTTGTTATCAAACGTAAGTTTTAAGATTTATAGCTTTATAAAAAAAATGCGAGAAGAGATACACTAACACTTTTCTGAAAAGTGATAAAAAAAAATCAAGTCCCAAACTTTATGAATCAAAAATTCATATTTTAAGTTTCCAAAATGAAAACAAAAATTTGATTTTGCAATTTTATAAAAGTTTTTCTTAAAACCATTCTCATTTCTTGAAAGTAGTTCATTATCTTTACCTATGTCAGGTATTTTTGTATGCAAAAACAATCTTTCTGCTATTTAGTAAAAAATATTTTTGATCTTTTTTTGCGAATCAAAAAAAATTACAAATTCAATGCAACAAAGTTAATGAAATGTTGTATGGCGATTAGCTTTCTTGTAAATTTTTGAAGCATTAAAACACTAAATTACTTTTAGTTTAGAAATCAATCCGTTTTTCGATCACCGCTCTTTCTGCAATTTTTTTCTATGTTTTGTCTTTTTTCTTTCGTTTCCATGGCTTTTTTTCTCCATTTTTTTTTTTTTTTGCACTGCAGAACTAAAAAAATGCAACATTCTTTACTCTTCTCATTTTTTATAATAAAAGTACAAACAAATACAATTTTTTGTAAAGCATTTCTTTTTTCTCACCACCATGTTATTTTTTTTCTACAAAAAAAAATTGAAGAAAACACAATTATTATTTTAACTTTAAAAATAGTATCCTTTCCTTCATTTTTTTTCTTGCCACCATTTTTATCTTCAAGTGGTTATTATTTTTATAATTTTTATATATGCAACCAACCGTTTTCGTTCTCCTTGTTTTTGCTAATCACAGCTTTTTATAGGAGGAGAACATCTGTCCTGGTCTTCTTCTTTTTTTCTTCTCTTGCGCAATAACAAGATTCACCCTCTTATTCTTCTTCTTCTCTCTTTAGGTACTTGTTTCGGATTAAGGCGCGAAATACATGCTAACTATCTATCTATCTATCTATTCTTTCCTCTTTAAACTATTATTATTTATTTTTTAAGGATAAACGATTTAAGGATTTAAAGGGGAATAAAAAGCTTTAAAAAAACATGGATTGAGAAATGATACAGTAGGGATTGAGATTGCCATAACGAATTTTTTTTGTCAAGATAAAAAAAATATTATTTTAATCTCTCGTAAATGCAATTCTTACCACAAAAATTTTTTTACCATCATACTTCTCTAATTTTTAGTTTTGTCTTGGCTAAAAATTAATTTTTATATTAAAAAATATTGATTAAATCTCAAAATTCCATAATTTCAGGCAATTTGTTGAAGCTAAATGCGCTGCATGTCAACGACCAATAGCAGCAAAAGATTGGGTTCGACGAGCTCGAGAATTTGTTTATCATTTGGCTTGCTTTGCTTGCAGCCATTGTAAAAGACAACTTTCAACGGGAGAAGAATTTTCATTAACTGATAATCGGTTGCTTTGTAAACAACATTATTTGGAATTGATTCATGGACAATGCAAAGCTAAAACTAAACGAGTTCGAACTACTTTTGCTGAAGAGCAATTATCAGTTTTACAAACCCATTTTCAAATTGATTCAAATCCTGATGGAGCAGATTTAGAAAAAATTGCTAATATTACTGGATTAAGTAAAAGAGTCACACAAGTTTGGTTTCAAGTAAGTCAGATGGAAATTAAATTTTGGCTAAGAATCTTATTAGTTTGATTTTTGATACGAAAAGTAGTTTAAAAAGCATGAAAATAAGAAATCAAAAAATCTAATTTTTTGTGCTTAGACTTTCCAAAATACGCCTTTTCGTTTTTTGTTTCAAGAGCCAAAATAAGAAATATTTTTTTCAGAATTCCCGAGCTCGCCAAAAGAAATATCAAGGTTCTAAAAAATCTCGAGCTTCTGGAGGTGGAAGTGATCGATGTGGTTCAGCCACAAATAATTCCGGGCGTTCATCCACTACCACAATGGGAAGTGCTCCAGGAAGTCCAGGAGGTTGTGATGGAATGATGTTTCCAACTTCTGTAACGACAAGTGCCGATGATGCTTGTAATGACAAACCTATGGATTCAATAATGTTTTCAGAATGAAATTAATTTTCTGAATTTTAGAAGTAAATAATAAAAAAATACTTTTGCCATATTCCGTCCTCAAAAAATATATGTCTCTCATGAACTTTTTAATTTAAGCTTTAAATTTTTATTTTATTTTCTTTGACATTTTTAAATAAACAAATCATCACAAATATCTTTACATAACAACCTTTTGTAAAAAAAAGTACTTTAATTTTTTTTAATGATAAAAAAAATACTACTTTAGGGCTTTTTGAACCATAGAAACCAAGTCTATTTTTTTTCTCATAATTTCGTGGCGTTGTTAAAATTTGTTAAAGCCAACAGCTTTTTGGAGATCGCGATTATGAATATTTACAGCTGTATCGTAGATTTTTCTAAAAACAAGGAATTTCATAGATAGACAAAAAAAAACCTTATTCACTTACGAGCATTTATGTGAAGAAGTAACTGGACTTCGGCATGCATAACATTGTTTTGCGCCACATTTACATGTCATAATATTGCAACCTTCATCGAATCCCATCTTTTTAACAAATGGTAAATAGCATTTATAGCATCGATGAATTAAGGCTTGAGTTAACTTTTCAGTTCTGAAACATTTTTTTAAATATGAAGGTTTGAAAAAAAAAGCTTACGTTTCATTTGAAATTTTGCGACATTTTATTCCGAAATGTGATTTATTGCATTTTCGCTCACATTTACAACAAAATGTATGAAAACAATGAGGGCAACAAAAAACTCGTAATTCGTTTACAAAACGTTTGGGAGGCATTTCAGCAAGATAATCACATTTTCGACATCTAAAAAATCCAAAGAATAAACTTAAACTAGATTAACATTTAAACCAAACTTTTCAAAATCTATTCCAGCATTGTTTAACATTTTTTCATAAATTTTTGTTTGAATTATTTTTCGAGTTCGTCGTTGAAGTTTAGATAAAATATTTTCTAGAAATTTTTTTTAACTTTAATGGAAAGTTCTTTTATTTTAAACATTATTTTTTCGTCAAAGCAGGGCTTTTTTACTTTGTCATTGCCCGAACGTAACGTAAAAAAAATATCTTAGATGCTGGTGGTTGGTTGACTCACCGTAAGCAAAATAATTTTGGCATTTATACATGGGACATGGAAATCCTTGAATAATTTTATCAAATGGTTGAAGAAATGAAGAATTTCTTGCGATTTTTCTAATACATTTTCCACAAACTAAATGATTCGATGAACAACCAATCAGGCGTTTGATTGGATATTCTTGACAACAAATTGTACAACATTCAAATGAGAAAGAATCTTTCTAAAAAGTAAAAATTTTATATAAAAAAGTTAAACAAAAAATATGTTTGATTGTTACTTTTTGAGATGATCGAAAAAGTCGAGTAAAAATCAGTCGAATCAATAAAATTAATTTATCAAAAGGCCAAAATAATTTATATTTTTGAATTTCATCAAATTCATAATCTGTATCATCAGCAATTGATAATGATGGAATTTCTTGAAGCCTTGAATTTTCATCCATGATTTTTTCGTCGGTGAGCAATAACCTGGCTAATAAATAAAATACAATACTATGAAACTTTGTTGGAATATTTATTCATGCAATAAGTTTCAGGTCAACCAAAAAATGTTTTGGGTAAATAAATTTAATGATGAAGAAAAGCTTTATTTTTGACCTGAAAATACCCAAGATTTTTTGTTTATTGCAGGTCCACATAAAAGCAACTACAAGTAATTGGATGAGTTTATTGGTGTATCCTTTAGGCGTACATAAGTCTCTTTACCTCTTTTTTGTTTGTTTTTCATTAGTTTTATTTTTTTATTATTGCATATCCATTTTTTGGTATTCTAATCATTTGCATCTCTAAAAAAAATTGGTTTTTTCATTTTTTTTCTTACTCCAAAAATTGTGTGCTCCTGCCGCGCTTTTTGAAAACTTGTGGCTTCCATGATTTTTTCACAAACTTGTGAAACCTTCTCTCAAAGAATGAACACTTTTTTTCATTGAATTTGCTTCCTTCTAAAAAAAATGATTAGTTTATTCAAAAAATTCATTTTGGAGTTTCATTTTTCCTGTGACAAATCTAATCATCATGGATTCTTTGGATTCGAATGTAAGTATTTTTTTCTTCTTAATGCTTTATTCTAACTTGTAATGTGGCTTCTTTTTTTTAGAAAATTGAATGTCCTTTTTCAATTCAATGGTCAATCGCTGAAAAAGATTTATCAACTTTGAAGGATTCATTTAATGGTGTCATCTACAGTAAACTCTTCGATGCTTATAACATTCCTGGTGTCAAGTATTATCTTAAATTATACCCAAATGGAGACAACGATGAACGAGCTGGAAAACTTTGGATTTTCTTCTATTTGGAACTTGATGGAAATATTCAACAGAAAGTTAAAGCTGACGTCACATATTGTATTGAACCAGCTGATTTTATCAAACAACGCAGTTATGAATATGAGCTATCAAAAGGATGGGGAACTTCGATTTGCACAACTTCAGAACTTTTTGATCCATGGCAGAAATTCATTATTGATGGAAAGTTTACTATAAGATGTGATGGAATTTTGAGTATCGACAAAGAAAATGGCCTCATCAATGATGGAAGTCAATGGAAGAATTCAAATTTGGGTACAAATCTTTGGGGAAAAGGCAATAAAGACTTCAACATCATCGTTGATGGTAAAACTCTTCAGGTATGCTTTATTTTTGCTTGTTATGGTTATTTAACATTGACTTTGTTATAGGCTCACAAAAGTGTTCTAAGTGCTTGTTCACCTGTTTTCGATGGAATGTTCAATTCAAAAAAGAAGGAAGCAACTGAAAGTCATTTGGAAATTACCGATTTCCCTTATCATATTGTCAAACTCGCTCTTCAACTTTGCTATGAATGCAATACTTCTATGTTGACAATGGATGAAAAGATATCGATTTTCAAATTTTTTGGTAAATATCGTATGCAAAATCTCAAAGTAAGCTCTTTTACTACACACTTACATGACTAAAGCTTGTCTTTATTTTAGGATTCAATGGAAGCTTCATTAATCGACGATATCTCCACTTCAAATGTCTGTCAACTTGCAAACTTTTCTCTTGATAGCAACTCTTTCAAGCTTCAAGATAAATGTTTACGCTTTTTGGTTGGTTCAGCAAATAAGAAACGTCCTGTCAAAGATTTGAATCTTCTTCACATTCATTTTTCTATGAAACTTCTTCAAAATATGTTTACTGTATTCACTGAATCTTGTTATTTTTAATTTTTCTGTTAATGTTTTTTGTTTGTTATCCTTTTCTTTTATTTTTGTTCAATAAAACTTTATCCTTCAAAGTGTATTTTAGCCATTGATTGAAAAGGGAAATAAAAATTGTATTTTTACCAAATCCCAAAATAGAGAAAAGATACAAAGTGTTAAAAATCGGGATATGAACCACATTATCAACAAACAAAAAAGGCGAATTGCCAGATAAGGATTATTCAATAGCTCAGATGATAATGAGAGATTTTATTAATCAAAAAAATGAATTACACCATCTTCATCTTGAGGGTTAAAAACTTCGAGTTTGAATGACTAATTCACGTTGCTCATGTGAATTTCAAGAAGTGGCTAAATCATTTATCAAAGCTTTAAAGAAATTTAAATAATCTCATTTCATTACCGATCAAACTTTATGGAATTTTACATCTTCTTGCCTAGTCGCTTTATAAAACGTGTAAATAATAAAACATTAGATAAACTTTATTATAACTTTTACATTTTTACATATAAAAAAAATACATACATACAAATATTACGAGAAAAAAGAACCTAAAAAACAAAAAGGTGAACCAAAAGGTGATCTCTTCTTTTTTTGTGGAACTAATGGTAATGCAATAGGAACCAATTGAGGCGTTGATGAGTTGTTGTTTAAATTCATTTCAGCCAATTCTTTTTGAATCATAACTTTTCTTTCCATTTCCAAAAATAGCTTTAAATCTTCATTCGCTTGTGAAACCCTTTCTTGCATCAACTAAAAAATGTGAAGGATAAAATAACGAATGAATGAATGATGAAAACATACACTACATGAACGATGAGTAAAATGAGAAATTTCAAGTTGAAGTAAGCTTAAGCTAGGATTACTTGTGCAACGCCCATAATAATCCATTTGATCACTAAAATATTTAAGAATTAGTAGTTTGGAAATGTGACAATATTGTTGTTATAAATACACCAAGTTAGAGCAGATGAAACTGAAAGAAATTCTTACCTTTCCTTTCTAACCAGTTGCAATTGTTTACGAAAAGTTGTTTTAGATTCTTCAAAAGCCATGCAAACTTTTTCACTTCGATTTCGTTTCATTTTGTTGCAAATTGTCAAATGTTTTTCACAATAATACTTCAGCAACGACCATTGAGAATAAAGATGATTGTACATTTCAACGATGGTCATTCGTTCAGCCAAAATATTATCTTTTTCATGTTCTTTCTTCCATCGATAAAGTCGCAAAGCATTGGAACAAATTTCACATATTTCAGATTCATAACACTAAAAATTCATGAAGTATTAAAGTTAGCAACAAATAAAGAGAAAACAAACAGTATGTTGAAACAATGGGAAAACATCAATAGTTTTACTAGCATAATTGATAATTCTTTTTGATGATTCTTTTGCTCGAGTCGTTAAACCTTTGGTTGATGCTTCATCGATAGGAAGAACTTGACATTGGCCTAAAAATGAAGTAGGTAAAATGGAAGAAACTTGGTTTGATAAAATGAGTAAAGAATCCAATATAAAATCATACCTTTAGTTGAAACATAGATATGAGCAACGGATAAATGACGTTTACAGAAATCACAATGACCAGACGAATCACTTTGACAGCAGCAGCTTTTCACAGGAAATTCTGAAACTAAGATTTTAACAACAAAGAAAAGAAAGCAATATGCAAATACCTGTATAAAGAGATTTGAAGAAACCAGAATTCAAGCTTTCATTAAACTTCTTTTCCAATGTTTGAACGATTTCTTCACCAGCAGAATAAATGGGTTGGATTTTGCTTTCACGCAACACACCAAAAAGTATTGAATGACTTTGTCCATATATTTCAGCAACCACTAATTTCTCCACTGATTGAGCAGGTTTGAGTTCAATAACAAAAGGTTCATCATTTTCATTGTGAATTCGTTTGACCGATTCCGTTGTTGCGGCAGCTCCATGTTCAGTTAAAGGTGATCCACCAGCATCAGCACCCTCTTCTTCTTCGCCTTCTTTTGAGTTGTTGTCGTTACAGCCACTTTTTGGAAATTCAGTTAGAGGCAAAATAAATTTGACCATTGTTAGAATTGAGCATCACAGTATCACAACACAGAAATCCCTTGAATGATGATGAAGAAACACACACTGAAGAATAATGAAATCATTTTTAGAATAAAGTTGAAATTTACATTTTTCCTTCTTGCAGCCAAAGTATTTGAGTTGATAGAAAGTTGAAGTGATGATTCTTCTTTGTTTGAATTTGAATGGATGAGATTTCTCGTTGTTGTTGAATTATGACGATATCCACTTTGAAAGCACCATAATCGATTTGAGGATCACAAAGACTCTTTCGATTTGATACCATACAGCATTTTTTCATGGGAAACCCTAAAACTTTCTTTATTAGTTTATTTATCAAAAAAAAATAATATTAAAACAAGAAGAATGTAAAATGATGCATTCCAAACCAAATAAATTTCTTTCGTTCAAAAGCAATGTTTTGTGTGGCAATTGCTGAACGTTAGAATATTTTTTGGCTAATCGTTTGAGGAACCATTGTTATTTTACAAATCATTAACTTTTCATTCTCAAGGTTTTTTGATTTTTTTTACCTTCATGTAAAAGCACAAGATAGTTTTATAACAGGCGTTTTTGCGAGAAGCTTTACCCTTTATAACTTTAAATAAAATAAACTAACTAAAAAATCAAACACATAACAAAAATAGCAACAACAAAAAAACATAGTCGTATAATTTTAACCATTTATTAAATTTAAAGTTACTAAGTAAGAAAGACATTAAATTCTGAGAGAAGAGAAATAATTAATGACTCCGGCTTGTCCTTCCTAGTAATTTTGATTGTTCGTTATTTCGTCACCTGGAAATGATTCATGGGAAAATTGCAAAGAAAATGAAAAAATTTGCATTAAAAATGAATGCGCAAGGAAAGAAAACGTGTTTGCATTTCATAAAAATGAAGCGGTGATGAGCGGTCGTTTATTTTGTGTGTTACCCAAAGATGCCATAGGATCCAAATACGTAGAAGGATCCCATTATATTCAAAGGATCTAAATTTATAGAATGTAAGGAAATCGTTCACGGTTTGCTATTATAGGGAAAATGTTAAGAAAACTTTTTGAGCAACTTTTAGGACATTTAGAAAGTAAAATAAAACGCAATGAAATATTGATGAGTGGCGGCTGATTCTGAGTTATCAAAGGGTGCTAAAGGTACTAAAGATGCCAAATGATTGCATAAAATTACTTTCATGGCCGGCGGAAGGCCGGCGGGGTTATAAATGAACATTAAACTTTATTCAATGAGAAAAAATGAGTGGATGTTGTTCGTGAGGAACTTTAAATTATTTTGGGTTCTTTAGATAATTTGGGTGCATTTAAATTGCAAGAATGTAGGGAAATATAGGGTTATAATGGAAGCACTTTTTGCTGGGGAAATTTTAAGACGAATTGCTCATTCTTTTAAAAGAGCTAAAAGCCGTGGTGATCTTATTGGAATTTTTATATCGCTCTGGTAAAGATATTAGATGTCATTGCGAGGACCTGAGGTGTATGAGATGAGGATTTTAAACCCCAAAGAACATTTTCAATTGATTAGTAGGCTATGGGAATTGTTATGCCAATTTTGAACAAGTTTAGAGGGCATTAAAGAAGTAAATTAGCCTTGGATGTTGCGGTATGATATTCTTATCTTCCAGAGCAAGGAATCAAATAATTAATGTCAAGATTTTCGTAATAATTTGCGTAAAACAAGGTTCATAGCGGGCCGAAGGCCCGCGTATCGCCTAGTGTTACTTAAACTTGATTGAAGTAAAGAAAATAAAAAGGAAATAAATGTATCGATAGTCATAAATGTTGTCTCAAGCTTGAGTAGCTGGTTGGATAAAAAAGTATTCAAAAACCGTTTATTTTTTAGAATTTAAAAAGAATTTTGATTATCGGAATATCTTAAAATTCAAGATAAACTTTTTTCATTGTAATAAAAGCTTTTATTTCTAAATGCAATTGTTCGACTAAAACTAAAATAGAGTGAAACAGCAACTTCAAAAAAAACTTTTTAAAAAATAAATACAAGCTTTATGCAAATTTTTAGAGGATGCAAAAATCCAAAAATGAATTCCACATAAGCTTCATTTTACGATATTTTTTTTCCACTCTTTCATTCTTTCAACTGATTTATTCTTTCAACTCATTGATCCATTGGAAGCTGAAGCTCTAATTTTCTTCTTTTTGATCGATGATGCTTTGTGAAATGAAAAATACCGGAAAAAGTAGCAACGAAATCAAATCACCTCGAAACAAATTTATTGAAGGCAAGAAAGCATTTATCGACAATCCACAAAATTTGTAAGTTAATTTTTTTTATTTCGAAAAAGGGTTGAGTTCTTTAACGAGAAATCATAAATATGGATATCGGTAGTTTTACAAAGCCATGACACAGCAACAATTGGTTGTTAAAATCTTCACTTTTAAACATTTCTATGAAACGTTTTAATCATTTATATTTTAGAAAGAAAGCTATCAAACTTTGCCGCTTATTTACTGATAATGTTACTCGAATTGAAGCAATTGATGTTGGAGCTTCTGGTATAGCATGGAAGGTGAAAATAAATGGAGAATCAAAAATATATATCGAAAAAGTTTATAAACGAGTTTACTCTTCGGATATCAAAGCTGAAATTCGTGCATTAACCCTTGATGGATGTGAATATATTCCTGAGCTGCTTTTCAGTGGATTGAATAATCAAGGATCTTGGTGTTTGATAATGGAATATATTGATGGTGGAATTCTCTGTGATCACATCCAACTGGAACAAAGACTACGTAAGGAATTAAAACGAAAAGAAATTATCGCTCTACAAGCTAAACAAACAATTGCTTATCAAATTGCCATTGCTTTGGAATTTTTGCACAGTAAAAACTTGACACATGGGTATGGCTTTTATTTGTTGTTAGTAAACATTGTTGATGGTTTTAGGGATCTCAAATCTAACAATGTTGCTTTGAAAGCTGATGGAAATGTTCGACTAATTGATTTTGGTAATTCTCGAGATGTTAAAACTGATACCATATTTCCTCCACAACAATGTGTCTATGGAGCTCCATATAAAGTCAAAACGAAAGAAGATGCTCTTGCCGCTGATATCTTTGCATATGGTGTTACTGTAACAGAAATGTATCATTCATCGATGTTTTTATTCATTAAAACTTGTGGAGTATCATGGATTAAAACCGGGAACAAAGATTGTGATAAACTTCTTCGAAGCTGTTTGAAAAATCGTGTATCTGATCGTTTAAAGAAAATAAGTGGTCACAAATATTTTGAAAATGTCTCACTTCAACCATCATACATTCCTGGTGTATTTCAACATTCTGAGGATCCACTGAAAGCTTATCCGAAATTCTTAACAAAATGTTATCCAGTTGGAGAAAGAACGTTTTCATTACTTTTTGAAGAAGCTTTCAGAATTCCAAGAACCGAATATTACGAAAAGATGTCCAATGAAATTCTCAAAAATGATACCGTTGAAAAAGAAAAAGAAGCTCCTAAAAATACTGATTCAAATCGAAATCATGAAACCACTTTTTAATTAACATTAAATTTGATAATTGTATTGTGATAACTAATAAACTAATTAATTCAAACCTTTTTCTATGAATCAAATTGAAACAAATAAGATTTTTATATCGAAAAAAACTACAAAAGTACAGTACAAAAAAAATATACAACAACTAACAAAAAAAATACATAATTAACTAAAAAACTTGAGAAAATGAATCTTTCGTAATTTCCAAAGCAAAGTCTTTATCCAAAACATCAAAGTCACAGATTGGTTTCGATTCCTTCATACATTTGAGTAAATATTTGGCAGAGAGATGTTGAAGTTTGATTGAATTTGCGACGAGTGAACCATTTGCAATTGCACAAACTGTTGTAACATATATCTTCTTTTCCAACATCTCTTCAAGGTGTTCCTAAAAAACTAAACATAAACAACATTTTTAAACTACAAAGGAATCTCACTTTTAAATCAGGAATATCGTATTTATCAGAAAATTGAAGCAATGAAATAAGTTGTGGAAAAGATAATGAAGCAGTTGAATCACGATCATAGCAAAATTCTATTGCAGCTTCAATGACGTCTAATGTGAAGTCGGTAATTTCCACTTGATTCTCCATGGTTTCTTTCATCCCAGCTTGCAGCATTTTGTTGAACACCGATGAACGAGTGCTGAGAACAATTTTGTGAACCTAAAACATAAAATTTTAGATCAAAGAAAGTCCAAGAATTAACAAACCTTTTTAAGTTTTCCATTAACAAGGATACTAAAATCTTTGCTTTCATCATTTTCCCATAATTGTTTGCCCAAAACACTTGACATGATTTTAACATTAGGAGGAGGAAGAGGTTTTGATTTCGAAATAGAGAAAGTACCTTCAATTTTTACTATCATTTCACCATTGACCATAAAGTTGCTTTCTTTTTGATAAAATTCATCGACTTCACACAAATATGTATTATGCCAGCTATTTTCTTTATCAAAAGTTACTTCATTTTCGTCGAAGACACCAGCAGATGGAACAGATACAGAATAATTTGCCATGATTGTTTCATCTTTTGCAATTCGAAGCATCAACCAAAGATGAAGTTCTTTTTGTCTTTCATCCTCATTGGGATATCCAAATTGAAAAGCATAATCCATGCCAAATACCAATGGAAGAGAAATATGTTTAGTTCGTAGGATTCCTTTTTTATCTTTCAAAGCTCGTCTCACTTCTCCTTCATGTATAATCCATCGAATAGCAAAAGGACATTGAACAATCTAAAAATTAAAGCTTTAAAATGATTCGCAAAAAAAACAAATATAACTTACTTCCATTGAAGAATCGGATGAATCCATTATGAAATCTTTTGTTGGCGATGAAAAGTAAAAATAATAATCAAAGTTGACGAAGTAAAAGAAAGAATTCAACAAAGCGATTGAAATGAGAAGAAGAAAAATTTTATTCGCACGAAAACAAAGAAAGTGCGGGAACAATCAATGCTTTGAGACACTTTTATGCTCCATTCACTAAACTGGGCTTTTAAAAGCTAATCAATCAAATTAGCGTTCACATATTTTTTTCTTCAAAAGTTATGTATAAAAAGAATGGTATGTAAAAGCTAAAGAGCGAGTAATAATCAACTGTTTATTTAAAAGGCTCTCGACATCCGTGAATGTGAAATATAAAATCATTGAAGAATTCTTTTACAATTATTCAGTTTTCAAAATGTGTTTGTCGATAGAAAAATTGTTATAAAGCTCCATGTTTTAAATAACAGTTATATAGTCGCAATTACTTTATTAATTTACATTCACATTAAAAAGCCCAATCAAAATCTTTTAACAAATAAATTATTTTGATACTCATTTTCTTCAAATTCTTTAAACGTTTCTTTGTTGAAATTGGATGCTTGAGAATCAATAATGCTGAGCCTTTTAGCTTGTCGTATTCGAATGGCTTTTTTAGCGGCTCGTTTGAGTCGATAATGAGCACAAGAACCGATGATCATAATTGCGAAAATTCTGCAAAATTAATGGTAGCTTTTTAGAATGAAAAATGTTATAATTTTTGTTTTTGGTTTTGTAATCAATGATTTGGATTTTTTGCGATTAACTAACTTACCCAACAGCAAAACAAGCTAAACCAAGAAAGAACATTGACAACAAAATTTTGAAAATGAAATTTTATAATATTTTTATGACATTCAAAGACCTGTGTTGTTGGTGTTGCTTTTGAAAAAAAATGAAAACCAAATGTGTTTCAAAAACTAAACAAAGGAGCAGCAGTTTTACAACTAACTTATGATTCATTTTTAGTTTATACCTTCACTTTTTTCTTACAAAAAAACAGTTAAGTTTATATGTACAAAGGTAACTTAATAAATTGAAGGTTTATTTAAGCAACTTTGAACGAAACGATCGGTGAAATGAAGCTAGGCATAAAGATTTATAGGGTAAAAACAAATGTGCTCAAATTTACGAAAATATTGGTTGAAATTAATTGCATTTTTTTGTTGTTGCTTTTATTTACATCATGTAAAGGCAATATTGAAGCTATGAGTAAAGGCTAAAACGAAAAATATGAAGAATGGAACACATACGATGAAATCATTATTGACTCGAGTATTTAGTTGATAATTCATGTGAAGCTCAACAAAGTGAACATCTATGCAATTATGAAATCAAAAATTTTTTTTACAACTAATATGCTTCAACATTTTCAATTTTAAATTTTCTCAATACTTTGGTTCTTCATTAAAAATAGTTGTAACAATCTAAATCTCAAATTTCAAAAATCAAAAATAGTGCCATTTTTGCCACATTTTTATTTTATAATTTATTTGCCATTTGATCTTCTTCCTCCATTTCATTTCTTTCTGTTCGCTTGCTTCTTTTTTTGCAACAACTTTAAAATTGACAAGAAGAAAAAAAAGTTCTTTTAAGTGAATAAAGAACCAATAATATAAGGTTGTTAAAGTGTGATTTGTGACTCCTTTAAAATTTCTTCAATTTTCTTTCTTTTATTTTTTTCTTTAGCAGCAGCAAGCAACAGCTTTGTTGCGCTTACATACTTGCATCTTTTTTAATGTGAAAATTTTGGGAGTTTCAAAATAAAATCAAGTCTTTTAAAATCTTTTTTTCTTTCTTTCGTGTTTTTCTTAAATTTATTAGGAAAACAAAAAATGAAATAAAGTTATGAATCAGCTGCAACCAACCATTCTCGATTTGTTTTTTTTTCTCTCGCTGTTTTGGTTTTATTGCAAAATCTTTCCTATGTAACACCTATGTAAGTCGTTGTGGATCCATAGCGGAAGAAAGCATGAAAGAACAATATCGACCGATTTTTTTTCTATCCACGAAGCTTTCCATTTTTTACGATAAAACAAAAAAGCTTCTTTTTTTCACGGGAAGCACGATTCACTTGCCAAAGATGAAATAAAAGCTGGAACCAAAACAAATTGCATTTGTTTTTTATTCCAGGGAATCTAAACGCGATGAAAAGTTTTGATGCCAAAGAATTATAAAGAATTTTGTGCGTGAACTTTTTTTTAGTAATCTTCTTATTTCCGTGGCTCAACAATTAATCAATTTTAATATATCGCTAACTTCCATAAACAAAAAAATATGTCCTCAAGCAGCCAAATAATAAGTTTAAAAACTTGTTTACTTCTAAAATAATAAGCGAAGCTGTTTATCGACTTCCATTGTTCCTCCTAAACCACTTCATCAACAAACAAAAAACTTTTGTCTCTCATTTTTTTCTTTTATTTTTTCTTCTAAGTGCCTCATTTTTTATAATCATTTTTTCCCCTCTATTTTTTCTAGCATCATAACCACTGCCATCAATATTGATCTCGCATTATTTTAAGTAACAATATTAAGATGATTCAAAACATATTCTCAAAAAAAAACCTAGACCTCATCATTTTTGAAGAAAAACAGATGTTTGCTTACATACTTTTTTGTTTCTGTTTCGTTGTTGCGCATCATCTTTCTTTTTTGATTGACTGACTTTATAACTAACGGGGAAAAGAGAAGAGAGCTATCTTGAAGAAAATCGTTTGGCGCCAATTTTAGAAAAAAAAAGAAAAAAGAGTTCCTCCATCTTCTTTTTTTCTTTGCTATTTTTTTTTTGGTTTATATTTAAAACAACTAAGAAATGAATGAAAATGTCGTCAATGCAACAACAACAATGGTTTTTTTCCTTATGGCTCTGTTGTTTTTTTTTTGTCGCTTCATCTAAACATGCCCTTCCTTCTTCATATTTTTTATGTAAGCTATTTTTTTTTCTCATGCTTCTTCCCAATTTTTTTACTTGCTTTGAAATGACCAAACCTAAAACTATGTAACAAACTAAAAGATAATGTCTATTTTTTGATACTCTTTAAAAAAGTTTAATGACTAGAAAATTGTTTTTAAAATAGATATCAAAGCTCTCTCAAAACCAATAAACTAACTTTCTTTTAATTATCTCATTTCATTTTATTTTTATTTTATCTTTTTGCAACAAAAGGTTCATCATCATCATCGCTGGACTTTGCTTCATTTTACGACTTTTCAATTTTATGTGTTGTGAATTAAAAAAAAATACATAGAAAATTTACGGCTAAAAAGCGTTTTAGTTAATGGAGTAAGTAAGTGGAAGTTTAAAAAAAGTTTAATTTCATGGTAGCTTTAAAGTTTAAACATAAGGAGGTGCTTTGCTAATGTGAGAATAAGAAAATGCGGGTGTATGGACTGTTTCGAATTTAAACCGAATCTAATATTGTAGAATTTAGTGTTTTTAAAAAATCAAAAAAAATTTGACGTTAGAAAGTCTAAAATAAAATAATGTTGCAAAAAAAAAAATGGCGGTTTTCCATGGGAAAAAAGCATACTGTTTTCTTTCGTGCGTGCCAAGAACACTGAAACAAGCGGAATGAAAGCTTTTTGATTTTTGTTGTTTCATTTCTTTCATTTGCTGTTTTTTTTTTTGTTTGTCTCGGGTGTTCGACATTTTTAACTCCTAAATACTACCTACCTTCTTATTTACCGCGATATTCACAACACTTACTAAACTTTTTAGCCGTTTAATAAATAAAGCCGATCTCGATCAGATGCTTCCTTGATTTTCCTCGTCACTCTTTTTTTGTTGATACTTTTATGAATTTTTTTTTCTCTCCTTCAGCTGTTACGCCATTATTACCATATCGAACATTATATTATTCCTTTCAATTTTATCCCATTTCTTCCTTCCTTTTGAATACTTTTTATTTCCGCATAATTATTATAATAATCATACATATATTTTTTGAACCCTTTTTTCTGTCTCTCTCTCTCTCTCACTTTTTTTTATAGATTTTTACACTGATTTATTATTATTTCTTTTATTCCTAAACATTTGCGATTTTCTCCTTCATTCGTTCGTCTTAAAGGTTAATTAAGCGCCGTGTGAATATGAATTTTTGGTAAAGGTGAAAAAAGGAGTTTATTTTTGTTACTTTTTTTTTTTGCATCCCTTTTATTTTCATCCGATTTTCAACGTAGTTAACTTTCGTTAATTCAGTTAATGTCCGTGTTACAACAAATTTGAATAAATCCGCGAGATTTTTTCTTTTGCTTTTTGGTTGCTTCAACGTCCTTTTTTTCTTTTTATGTTTTTCCTTCGGCTGAAATTATTTACAGCTGTTTGAACCCTTACTTACCTTCTTCGTCAAAAGTCTTAAAGTTGCTAAATAAGAAGCGCATTCTTCCGGAAGTTCGCAACTTTAACAGAGTTTTTTTTACTTTGTACATACTTTGTTGTTGTTTTTTTTTTCTTTGACTTTTTTTCTTAGTTAAAAGGTTTTCTCGCATTATGAATTGTTGCTTGCTTGCTGTAGCTTTTAGAATGCCGACGAAAAAATGTACTTTTTGCTAACTATGTGTTCTTGCTTTCTTTCTATTCTTTTCACACCTTTTTCTGTTTGCTTTAAACGAACACATTTGCTTTAAACCCTATAATTAGAATGTTAATATTCGATTGCGTGGATGATTTGTTTTCTAAAAATAAGAGAACCCATTGTTTCGATATTCATTGCTTTTTTGTTCTTTAACTAACTAACTAACTACTAAGGGAGTATTCGCGCAAGAAAGGGAAAAGAAGAACATTGGAAGTTGAAACAAATGCTTCAAAATTTTCCATATTGAGATGCCTTTTTTTTATTACTCTACTACGATATTTGGTGACACTTTTTTTCTTTCCTCTATAAACATTTTTATTTTAGTTCTAATAAAATCCAAACAGCTGTTTTATCGTGTAAAACATTTTTCCATTTTAATTCACGACTTCTTTGGTGTGTTTTTTATAGCCGATTTTTATGATGAATGACAAGAATTTTAGTTGTTAGAAAGAAAGGTTTTTATGAGTTTGAAGTTTTAGTTCCTTTTTTTGGGTTTAAAAGCGTGTTCTCTTTTTTTTTTATTGACGATAAATAAAAATGACTCTGAATTAAACTGATTACGACTTTGTGACTTGAGAGGTTACATTTCCACCATCTCCTTCGTGCTCACCACTTCTTTTAGGTACTTTTGGTTAGTTACTTTCACCAACCTACTTACCTATTCAACCAAAAAACATCCCCTAATATTGCTTTAATTTAATTTGATCGTCTACTATTTGAGTATCGACATATCTATTGTCAAGATCGTTTAAATTGATATGAACGCAAGTTTCTTTTGAGTTATTTTGTTTTTTGTTTTTATGTATGTACGCTTATTTCAATAAATGATCGATTATTTGGTTCATTTTTTGATTGACTCATACTTGAAGGAAAACTTGGTTTATTTTTCTTCTTCATTCTCTTCATTTTTTGATGCCGCGACGCTTTTTATGCATATTTCCATTAATTATTATAATTCATTTTTATCCTTCATTGCTGCTGCTTCATTAACTTCTCGCGCCTTGACTTTAGGATTTTTCTCATTTGAATATTAGAGTGTCATTACACCTTAAAAAGAGTCTTTTTTGAAAGGAGTGTTTTTGGATGCATCTAATTTTTTTGACCTTTGAAACTTTTAAGAATTTAACTTTAACGCTTTTTTTTTCTTCGTCTGATACTCTCGTGTTTTCTCGTGTCATTTAAACGTGTTAATTTTCCGTGAATATTGCTAACTTTTTCTTTGTATTCTAATATTATATTTTCAGATCCATCATTGGATTCAAATCGTGAATGATGAGGAATTATAACCCTCGTGATACCAAAACTGTTGATGAACTTGATCCATGTATTGCTGCAGAAGTTCGAATGAAAAATGATGCGCTCTTTCAAAAGTTTGTTTACATCTTTCATGAAATTTTGTGAATCATGGCTTGATTTTTAGGAGTAATCGACTAAAAATAATTTTAATTGCAATCGCACTTGCACTTATTTGTTTAGCTGCTATCTTTCTAATCATTTTTTTTGCTTTATCATCATCATCGTCGGAAGCTTCTACAGGAAAATCAAATGGTTCTGCACGTGTAAAGCAAAGTGGCATGGGTAATAACGTATGTTTCTTTAACGTTTGGTTATTATTTTTAAAAAATCATGATTTTAGGATATCTATGAGGAGTCCTTACCTTCAAGAGCGCATGGTGATGTCATTGCTAACAGTGATCCTTTGGATCCACCAAAAGCCGATGATCCGATTATTCCTATGGCAACTCCAGCAAATATTGATTCTTCAACATTCATCGAAGTTGTATCAAATAGATCGTTTGCAGAATTTCCTATTGATGCTATTACAACTACAACATCAGCTCCTCCATCTGAACAAAGCACTATGAAGTTTGAACATATTACACCTCGAAATCGTCCTGTTACATCAACAACTGAGCCATCGATGCGACCTTCTTCTTCAACAATTGTTCCAACAAAACCTACTGAACCAGCTGTAACAATTACTTATGCAACCAAATCAGATGATTTGCCTGAAATTCTTCCATCAATAGCTGACATCGATGGTCACAAATATGATTTTATTGAAACTGATGACATCTTTGAAGTAAAGTTTTCCTTGTTTATTACTTTTTTGACACACTTTTTTTTAGGATTGTAATCAATACAGAAAAGCCGGGCATGATCAATCAGGTGTTTATGAATTCGATGTTAAAGGTTTAAAGTTCACCGCTCTTTGTTTAATGGAACCTGATCATTCATGGATGGCACTTCAAAGGTATGTTTTTTCTAAAGCTTTTTTAGTTTATCATTATTGTATTTTAGACGGACTAATGGTGGTTTATCTTTCAACCGAACTTTTGAAGAATACTCTAATGGTTTTGGCCATCCCACAACTGAACATTGGCTTGGGTTGGAGAAAGTTTACACGTATATCAAACAAGGTCAGAAGCTTCAACTTCGAATTGAACTTCGTGGTGATTTTTGTTCTCAATGTTCAAAATTGAATGAAACTGGTTTTTGGTTTGGTGATTGGGACTTTGAAGTAAGCATGTTCGTTTAATGACAAATTTATTAAAAAAGAAGTTTTAGATCGGTTCACGTGAAAACAAGTACAAGCTTTCAATTTCTAAGATCCTCAAGGGAAATTTGTCGGAAGCTTCTAATGATAATTTCCATTTTATGAACAATGGTCGCTTCTTTACTACATATGATCAAGATAATGATAACAAAGAGGGCTTAAATTGTGCCAATTTTAAATACTTTGGGTAAGTCACGATAAAGCAAGTATGACTACTATGTTTTTTCTCAACACTATTTGTACCATTTTACATGCATTCTTTTTTAGACCATGGTGGCATCATGATTGCACTTATGTTGCTCTTAATGGAAAATATGGTATGAATACAAGAGTATCAAGGGGCATGTCATGGTATTATGATTTCCGTCAAGATGGTCCTAATAATGCTCGAAATTCTTATTATCTCAAACCTCAACTATCAATAATGAAGTTCAGAATCAAGTAATAACTCAATAATTCAAAGTAAATTACCACTCATCCAGTCATAATCAGGTCCATTAAAAACCTTGTTTTTTCAAGTTTCTCATAGCTTTAATTATTTTGTTTTTCTTATTTTATTGTTTGTTTTTGTATCGTCTTTTTTGTTGTTGCGATGTATTCTTTTGTGTGTAATTTGTGTTAAACTTTTCCGTATCGTTTTCTTATTTGTCTGTATATCCATGTCTCACTAATTAGCACAACTGAATATTGAACAAAATGTTAGTTTATTTTCTTTTGCAACACTTTTATTGTTGAAATTATTTTTTTTATTGTAATGATTTAAAAAAATTATAAAAAAGTTAAACTTGTTTTATTTGCTCATGTTGGATTTTTTAATCGATCATTGATTCTTTGAATAGTTTTTCTTTTTGAACTTGTAAAGTCTTCAAACTTTTCATATTTATTAGAGCAGCATAAAGCGTTTTTGATACATGAAATGATAGGAAAATATACACTACAATGAAAATACTACAGTCATAAAAGTGTGTGTTCTTTTTTGTTGAAGTTTTAAGGCACCTCGCTATTAATAATCCGAATACTAAGAAGCAACAAAATGGAAAAAAGTAAATGTTTGTAAAAAGAAGAAAATGAGGTGTTTTAAATGTGATAATTACTACATATCTTTGGAGTAAAACTTTACTACAAAAATGAAGTTCATAATGCTGATTAAAATTTGATTTTGGCGCTTCTTCAATGATTCAAACGGTTCAAAAATTTTACAGTGATCCATCATCCCATTATAAAAGAAAGTTGGAGGAGATAATGTTCAGCTTTAAGCTGTTACTCAAGAACAACACCTTATGCTTCCGCTAAACTGTAAAAACAGGAAAACCGAAACCTCAAATTAAAGCTTTGCAGTCTGTCAAGGTAATATAGAAGCAAAATTCAAATCAAATTTTAAACTGCAAAACAATAAAAGAAAACAAAAAAAGAGTAACCGACGGCAATGGAATTTTTTTACATTTACAAAATAAAATCTAACAACAATAAAAGAATGGAAACATAAGACAAAATAATAAGAAAAAGAACAACCCGTAACAATAATAACAATTCAGGCATAACAAAGAAGTTTCATTTTTTGAGTTTCTCACATAGTTGGCGTTCATTTGCGATACGCTTGAGGAAGTAAATTTGTAGTTGAAACAGGACGAAATGATGTACTTCCAACTATGCGTTTAACAGGCATTCCAGTTAGTGGTAGAGCTGGACGTTTCTGACCGAGAGTATATGATGCAGATGGCATGGCAACTTTTTGTTGAACTGGATAAACAGGAATTGTCCGTTGAGGTTGATACGAATAACTTTGATGTGCTGATGGTGAAGCTCCATTGTAATGACTTGGTGATGCAGCATAGCTAGCACTTGCGACAGCATTTTGTTGATTTGTAGCTTGTTGTTGATTGTAAGTATTGATCGTTCGTCGTTTGAAATCTGTTCGAATCATTTTACTAAAAATTATAAAAGTTTATAGCGTGTTCAAAAAAGAATTGAAAAGAAAGAAAAAAAAAATGTGAACGTGATAGTTAATCTTTAAAAAACCAATTGCAATTGTGTCAAGAAATATGTTCAATGTTTTCAAAAAGCATGGTTCACAAAATCTCTTCGTAATGACCACAATAAAATCATGTTAACGCATACATACCCTGTTCGATTTTGAATATTCTTTGAAATTTCTGAACATTCTTCTTGAAATTTTGTCAAAGCTTTTTCTAGCTGTTCTGCATCCTTTTGAGTCCATTTCCTAAAACCATAGCTTCAGCATATTTTACAAATTTAACCAAAGAAAGCTTACGTATCGCCAGTCGTTGATCCAATTTGTTGAGTAATTTCTCCAAGTCTTTGAAACGATAAAGCAGCAGTCATAAAAACTTCAGTTAATTTTACCATTGATACTCCTTCTTGAGCAGCGGGTTGCTGCTGCTGCGGCTCAGTTGAAGTTGCTGGAATAGGAGTTGATGAACTTCCTGCATCAGCATAACCTTGTGGATCCATTGTTGAAATTTATGCTATGATAATTTCGGAAATGAGCTGAAAGTTAAAATAACAGTAATGGAAACAAACGAAAGAAAAGAAAGAGATAGTCAAGACCGATAAAACGATTCATGAAAGCAACAAAGATGGTATTAAACCATATTTCCATAAACAAAAAATCAATTAAGGAAGTATAAATATTTATTATTTAATAATCAACAAACAAGAAGAATATATTAATTTATCGATTCCTAATGACGAATTACTGTGCCGCTCCTTCTTCACCACCACCCGTAAGAGACGAAACAACCAAAAATAATACTGCAGGAACAATATACATCCACTAAAAAACCAGGATTTCATTAATGCAAACTTCTAAATCATAGTAACTTACATATTTAGCTAAGAATGATCGATTATCTGTAGAAGCTCCATGTTGACGATTACGTTTTTCTTCTTCCATTCTATGAAGATATGCAGCTGTTTCAGGAGCAGGTAATTCATGAACGACTGTTACATCCACATTACTTGTAAGTTGTAGAGTTGATTGTTCAAATAATGGCGAACATCCAGCTTCAATAGATTCAGCATCATATAAACCATCAGGGAATACAGTTAAGCTTTCAATAACTCCAGCATCTTGATCAATTGTAACTGCTAATTTATGAGCGAGATTCGATCGTAGCATATAACACTAAAAAACGACCAAATATTTGACAGTAACAAAGAATGATAATGGACAAACGTACAGCTAAATTTGAAGATAAAAAGTTTCCAGATCGAATATAATATAAACTTTTGGGGGATGAATCAACTTTTGAACGAATTTGTTTTAGCAATGTGGAAGATATCGACGAATCAATTTTAACATTTCCAGTATAATTTCCATCATGCTTTTGTTGTAAATCAAGAGAACCTAATCTTGAAAACGATGCACCTGAAAACCAAAAAAGCATTAATGAAAGGTTCTTGAAAAATCAAACAAAAATCATACCATCAAGTGAATATTCAAGATCCAAATTAAAATCCTTTGCTGTTGTTAATGATAATATTGAGAGAATACAAATAAGTAATACCCGAATTGATGACAACATATCTGAAAGAAAAAAATGTAAGTAAAAAATTGAAGAATCAAAGTCGAGATAAAGCACGATTAACAACACGCGAGAAATAAAGACAGCTTCATAGCCTTTCTCAAAGCTTTAATTTACAATTTTCCAATGAAATTAACGCTACTAAATCCATGGTACAAAAAAGTGAAGCGAAAAAAAAGCCAAACTTAGGCGAAAAATATGAGAAAACGAAAGATTGAAATCAGTGGAGAAACAATGAATTAAAAAACCAATCAATATTTCACATTTGCAAGGTTTTACAACTTTGCATCGAAAGAATTAATAAAAAGAAGCAAGAAGCAATGAAAAACCATCAAAGATTGGATTTAAAAATAGTTAAAGAATTTAGTTAAAATAAAATCGGAAAACTGAAAAGTACACACAAAAAAAATAACGATGCTCTTGAAGCGAATATTAACTAATATTTCCACAGCATTTTTAGATAAAATGTTTACTCTGATATTATAATATTTGGTAGTTAATTATAAAATTTAGATAATAAAAATAATATATACAAAAAATCAAAATTTGATAAAGCAATCAAAGAGGCGAAAAATATGAATGGTAGCGAAAATATGAAACATTTTTTGGCGCCAAAAGTTTTATTTTTTTGTTTTGGTGTTTGTCTGGCTGGCTTGGCTGACTTGAGCTGAATGGAATTAATGTGTCTGGTGTGTGTGTTTCCTTCTCTATTTTATTCAATCACAAACAAATACATAGAAGAAAAAATAACCAACGCTTTTCACACTTTTTTTCTTTCAGACAGTTTTGTTAGTGAACTTTGACTTTCTTTTTTGCAAAGTGTTTGATTGGAGAGTTTACTAAAGATTACAACAAATTCTTTTTATTATAAAAACACTGGCAAGAAATAAAAACAAAAAATACAAAAGTTTTCAACAACTTTTAAAAGTTTATGAGCAACAACAACAGCGGCGAACGTGCTTCTTAGGAATTTTTGTTTCATGGAAGAAATTATGTTTTTGTGATTGAAAGACATCGGAAGGATATTTATGTACATGTGGAGCAAATGAGAGGAGATATTAGTTTATTGCCTTAATTCAGTGATGCTTTCATGATCGGGATAAATTTCTCGAACAAGGATTCTTTTATTTGGTTGAAGAAGGGACATTAAATATGCTTGAGTGTGACTAAAAAAAAAAAAGAATAATTAATTTGATTATTTCCTTTGACTTTTGCAAGCATAGCTCGATTTCATTTTTTTTGCAACCAAATAAAAAACAATGCTTACCCATTAACAATAATAGTTTCAACATCATCATCCTCTTCATTTATATCTGCTTCAATAATTATTCCGCTATGATTACTATTTCTTTTATAACTACTACCATTAATATTATTATTATTTAAATCTTGTTCGGTTTTAGAATTAGGCCTTCCATTATTATTGATGGATGAATATGAATCACGATTTGATTCTGATCGACTTACAGTTGAAAGTCTGGGTTTATCTTTTTCTCCAATCGAATATGATCGGCCTCCAAATGGACTAGCAGAAAGGGATGATGAGCTTTGAGAATTTTGATCATAATGATGATGGTGATTATTTTTGGATGAAGGAATATCCATGGGTTCTGAGTGTTTGGGTTCATGAGAATTAAGAATTTTAAAAAATCCAATATTGGATGAATGGAAAATTGATGGAGATGTAAATGAAAAATGCATTTCAGGATTTATGCTTTCTTTAATTGGAATCTGAAAAATTAAAAGAAGGGATTAGTTTTTTGCTTTACCACAAGAGAATATTCATAAAAATAGTTAACAAAAAAGCAGTCGAGAGAGCTATGAAACAACGAGGCGTATGATACTAAAAATTTCGGACTGTTTTTGCCAGGGAATAAAAAGCATTTATTCGTTGGATTTTAAAAAGGTCTAAATACAAGAATTATTTTTATTTATAGGGCCACCGAAAATGATTCCACTATCAGTAATGGTGCTGAAATAGATATGTATTTCAGGTTTAGTTTTTGAAAGTGAGAGTATTGGTTCCAAAAAACAAATAACAAAAATAAATAATAACCATAGAATCCTTAAATTAAGCAAAGCTTATGAATGAATGATCATCCAAATTTAAAGCTTTCCAAAATTCAGGAAGCTTCAAATAAAATCAAAAAAAGATAAAAAGAATTTTTTTTCCAAAGTGAAAACTCAAACTCTAATAATAAAAAACTGAATACTTCTAAAAATTTTGGCTTGCTTTTATAAGCTTTTAATTCTCATCAAAATAATTTTAATTTCTGATGCATTATTCATGGAAGAGTGTGAATGACCATTATGAAAGCAATTAGAAAAGAAACAAAAATAAAAAAATAAACAAAAAATAATATTATTATAGTTAAAACAAACATTCAAAGGTTAGATCCTGAGACCACCACTTACTTCCACAACCGCCACATGCTTGTTTTTATGCTAGAAAAAAGTGGAGAGATGAAAAAAAGTTAATCATAGATACAATGAATCAAAGCTTCACCATCACATTCCATGGATGCGTGGCGTGGCGGTGGTGTGTGCTTGCCAAAATCACAAGAAACAACCAATAATAGAACAGAACGAACTTATGAGAGATGAATGATTTTTTGAAAGGTTCACTTTCAAAACTTGCAACAAAAAAAAAAACAGAGAATGTGCTGATGTTGTTGCTTTTCCAAAAAACTCAAAAATCATCAAAAATGTGACGATCCATGAAAAAATAATAATAGTTTTATTAGGATGAAAATTTCAAAGTAAGTGAAGACAGAGAAAAAATAGTTTAAAAAAACGGTGAAATCGAAGAAAGAAAAAAGTAAGAGATTTATAAAAAAAAGTAACCGATATTATTTTATCGTTTGCTACTTATTTCTTTTATTCTGATGGACAAAAGAAAGAAAAGAAAAAAACTGTTTCCAAGTGTGAAAAAAATATAATTCGAATGGAAAAATTATTTATGCAAAGTAGTTTCTATTGTATCTTTTTTTTATTCATGAAGAAAAGAGGCTTAAAAAAATTTGACGTCAAAAAAATGCAGAAAAATGAAGAAAAAAAGTTTGACAATCGCTAAAGTTTTTTTCCATCCAAACTATTTCTTCTAAACTAATCTTCTGACCATTTTATATTTGAGCGAAAAAAAATAGTTTTCTGGACAAAGAACCTTACTCATTTCCGTAAATCATTTTAATACAAAGAAGCAATGAAAAAAAAAGTAAAACTTCCAACAAGGAACATCGGCAGCAAAACAAAAACAACAAAAAAATGCGAACACTACTACTTACATTTATTTCAGGCTGCTTCAACGAAAACAAAAAAAAAATTGAAACAATGCATTCTTCATTTTTTTGCTCATATTTTTTTATGGAAAAAACATAATCAAAGCTAGCGGCGGCAATAATGATGGCGGTGGAAGCTACTTGAGTCAAGCTGCTTCTTGGACAAAGCTTTTCATGGAGGATGCAAAACAAAAAAACGAAAAAAGCAGACGCTGCATGTTAAAAATCTTATGAGTAACAACATAATTTTGTGCAAAAAAGTGAGAGGTTTAAAATTGAATTTCCGGAAACATATACACACTATATTAGAAACCAAAATTGATGGAGAAAGGTAGATCTGTGTGTTGAAAGCATGTGATTTGATCAGTCGGCGGCTACCATATAATACATAATTTTGCAAAAAATTGTGGTTTTTAAATTTATCACAAAGAAAAAATTTGCCGTAAAAAAGAAGAAGAAAAATATGAAAGCTTATAAAAGAAGATTAAACTCGAAATTTCTTTACAGAAAGATACCAAAGTTAAAGTGTTAAGTCCTAATCCACCGTTTTTTAAATATAAAAAAAGTTTTTTCTTTAAAAGTTTAAAAATCTTTTGAGGTCCATTTTTTGTTTAAAAGTAAGTAATAAATAAAAATGTGTCAAGAAGCGATTTTTTTAAACAATAAAAAAGGTTAATTGTAACAAATTAAAAACGTTTAAAATTAAAGTAACTACATTAACAAGTTCTTAAAACACTTATTCAAGAACATAAAAAATTGTCTCAATAAAAAATGGAACAACCGAGAGAAAAAAAACGTGGATTTACTAAACTTCCTTCGAAAAAACTCGATTGAGTAATAGTAAAAATTGGTTTTGATTTAGGTAGTTTGACAACAATCGTTTTTTTTTAATTTTGAACGTCGCCAAAATCAAACAAAAAAATTAGGGGTTCATTCATTTTTTCTCTCTCATTTTATTTTTTTCTGCTTGATTTAGAAATGACAAAATAATTATGTCTAAATAAACTAAACTAAAATTGTTACTTCAATTCTTTTTCTTTTTTTAATTTGAAGTACCTTTAAGGAAGCAGCAACAAGCGATGAGACGAGAAAGTGAGATGGGAGAAAAAAAAATAGCAGACGGCGACGATCGTTCACGTTCTTGAGAAACCACACAAAAAAGTGTATCGCATTTAACCGTGTTTTTTGCGTTTTTGCGGTTTTTTTATATTTGCGTGTTCTCATTTTTTTAATTTTCAAATTTAAAGATGGGAGTCAATAGCCGCGGAACAATAAAAATTTAAGAAATACTTTGGAAGTTGTTAATGATGCTGGGAATGACCTCCGAAGAAAAGAAGAGAGAAGTAAAATAAAATTAACACAGGAATGTGCGTGATTTTAGAATCGGTTTCTGTAGTTAACATTTTTTTTCTGTTAACACAAAAAAATGTCTGGAATTTAAGTAATTTTTTTTAATTTTATTTGCTATGAGAAAATGGTTAATTGCAAAGAGCCGTGGAGAAGAACAGGTTAAGAAGTTCATTGACCCGAACCGAAGAAAGTAATTAAATGTGAAATAAAAGTAACAAATGAAAATAAATAATGTGGCTACGATAACGAAGTCTAAAGAGTATACTGTTTCCGTTTTAGGACTATAAGGATTAACATTCTAATATATATTTTTTAAAACTGTAAATCACCAATTTTTTTGAACGATCCATGGAAATTTTTATACAATGTCTCGCAAATTTGCAAACGACACTCGCAAAAGTGGGTGTAAATTTGATACAAAATTTTTCTGAACGAACGCGTTTGAAATGAAAAAAAAAATCAAAAGAACCAAACCAACAAGAAATAGCAATAATATAATAAATATACAAAAAGTCAAGTGGTCAAAATATTTCCCCCATTTTTTAAATTGTAAACTAACTAACTTTCACACGTACGTAACAAAAAAATAGTGAAAAGAAACTGTTGCTGCCTTTTTTAAGAGGCTCGTTTTTTATAGCAAACGAAAATGAAGTATGTATATGTTGATGAAGGAAAGAGGGAGTTCACTTGACTTGATCGGATTGGCTTGGATGATTGTTGTTGGAAAAATAACAACGACAAAATCGTGTATTTTATGATTTTATGAATAACTCTTTTTTCCAAAAAAAAAAACCAAAACCAAAAAAAAACTATTGACAGACAGAAAATTTCCGAACTCAAACAATCAGAAAAAAAAATGAATAGAAAAAAAAGTGGAAGTCGAAACATTTTTTTTTCCTTTAACATTGAACACCACCGCTTTCTTTGGAGAGGAAATAAATAAACCTTTGACTTACAAAAAAAATAAAATCAATCTATCTTTCTTTTTTTTCAATGTCAAAAAGCAAAAAAAAAAATGAACAGAAAAAAAACTAATTTTGAACGTTGCACTTTTTTTCTTCATCTTTTGTTGTGAAAACTAACTAACTTTTAAATTAAACAGCTGCAATCATTTAACAATGAAAAAAAATCTTGAAAGTCAGTGAATGTGAGTGACCAGAAGAAGAAAGGAAAAAAATGGGTCTTAAATAACCTCAAAAAGAAAAAAAGAAAAAAATTAATCACAATTTTCCGTCCTCATTCAGAGTCAAAGTAAATGATTGGTCTCTCTCCTGGTATGCATATTCTCTCGAATGTTGTTGCTGTTATTGGTGATGTGATGCCTTTGATGCTGTCATACATAAATTAAACAACACTTTAACATATGCTTTTTTTAGTGTTAGGATTTTATGTTATGGAAAAGGCAAAAAATGTGGAAGATATGAGAAAATGAGAGAATGAAAAAAAAAAGTAATTTGTTGTTTTTGGAAATGTGTAAAATTTATCAAATAAAAATATCCATCCTCGATGGTGAAAGAAAAAAGGGAAAATCTTTCGAAAAAAAAGATTTTTCCACGTTAAAAATCAATGACTTACATCTTTGTGATAATCAAAATGAATTTGTTACAGAAAAAGCCCTGAAATGAAAACTTCGAAAAATACCGTAAATTAATTGTTCTACTTTCTTTCTAGTTTCTGAATTTTCTTGGCAAATGAAGAAAAAAAAAACAAAGTTTGCAAATATTTTTGACAAAACAACTTTTTATTTTATAAAAAATTGAATCTTTTGAATTTAAATTTTGGTTTTTTCTGTCAATTTTAATACTTTTAAAATTTTTTACTGTATCCGATCGATTTTTTTTTGCTTTGTTTTGTGGTAAAAATCTTTTTAAAAAACTCCCATAAAAATAAAATAATGTGTTTATAAAATTATTTTCATATATATATTTTTTTTAAACAAATTCATAATTCACAACAATATTATTTTTTGTTTAATAACGAAAAAAAGGAGCAAATATTATAAAAATTACAAAATAAAAATTATATACAAATTTGTTATTAAAAAAGAAGTTTTTTAACGATAATAATAAAATTGAATAATTTGATACAAAAATAAAGTAAAGAAGAAACATGGCAACAAACAAAAAATATAATAATTCAAATTACAGAAAAATAAAAACCATCAAAGACAATGTATGAAATTTTTTTTTACTTGAGATAATTATTAAAAGATGAAATAAAAAAATATTTGGCAAATTTGCAAAAAAAACCAATAAAAAAAAGGTACAATACGAAAGAGGAAACAATAAAAATAATTTTTTTATTTGAAAACATAGAAAAGGGAAAGATAATCTGGAGATAATAACAACAAAGAAAAATGTGTGTGTTTTTTTGAGTAATAATAAAATCTTTTTGAAACAAACAAATAAAACAAAATTTAAAAACAACAATGAAAGCAACATATTTTTTTTGAGGTCATAAATAAAATAAATTTTTTTAAATAAATTGTTTTGGATCATCACAGACAACGACTGAGTGAGAAAGAGAGGTACCAAAAAAATATATAATAAAAGGGAGCAAAAAATAGGAAAAATATAAAAATTGAAAATGGCAATTTTAAATAAAATTTTTTAGAGGTCTTGCAAAAGAAATATATGGAAAATTTGTGTTCCAATTAAAAAATACTAATAAACTTTCATGTAGGAAACCAAAGTGTTTTCCTGGCTCGATAATATTAATATTTGTTGGAATAAATAATAATGCCACAATTGTTTTTTGGAGCTTCATTACGAAAATATAGAATTTACAAAATATTACATATTCTTCCAGCCATTAATAATAATAAACCCAAGACAAAAAAATAAAATATAAAAGCTTTAATTTATTTTTAATTTTCCCATTTAAAATTATTGTTTTATTTTTTATTCATCGTCTGAAGCTGAAGCTATTCTTAAACGTTTTTCATCGGGTGAACTTAAATCATCTTCTCGAGTTCTTTTGGATGATGTATTTCCTGCAGTTGCTGCAGCCGAAGCTGAAGTTGATGAAGCATCTTTATAATCAACTACATCGATTTCTTCTGATGAAGCCGAACTTCCATGATTTGCATATTCTTTTCTTCGCCTTTCATTATTATCATTATTTGTTGTTGTATTACTTCGTATTTCACCTTCTTCAGGTGGGGATAAAATTCCATTATTATTATTTGTTGTCGTATTGCTACTATTAGTCGCTGTTGTTGTATCACTTCCATGATCATGGGTTGTTGTTGCGGTGGATGAAGCTATGGATGATGATGTAGTTGTGGTTGCGGATGATGTACCAGCAATACCAATAAGGCAATTATTATGTTGTTGTTGCTGTTGCTGTTGGTGTTGGGATGTACCATTTGACCCACTATCATTTTGCTGTTGATTGTTGTTGTTGCGTAAAATAAATGAATTTACTTTATTTACATCGTTATAAGGGTTCATTCGATCTAGGGTTTTTTGAGCATCACGAAATATTGGATCTATGGGTCGAGAAGCATAATCAACCTAAAAAACAAAAATCAAATTTCTTAGTTTATAATTTTATCAATTGCATTTTTCAAAATGTCTTTTTTTGATTAAAGCAAAGAAAAAATAAGCTTACCGGTTTAGATAATATATCAATTCCAACTCCAACCCCTTGATTATGTAATTGAGTTTTAGCTTGTGAAATGCATTTATTGACGTAATTAATCATTGGAATAAGCTGGAAAATAATAACATTCTTTAATAAGTTAGAATCTTTTTTTATATATTAATTTTGGATTAAACTCAAAAGTCATTATAGTGAATTAGACAAGAGCAAAGCCGAATCATTTGACCGCTTTTTAAAATCATTTTTAGCAATAAATATAAACAAGAATTTTTAAAACTCAAAAATTCTCTCCACATTTTTTTAAAATGCACTATCGCATGATTCATTTTTTGTTTAGACGTATGGCTTAAAAATCCGTAGCCATTTGACCTTCTAAGCTTTTTTTTAAAAATTTGTATTTGTATTCTCATCAATAAAATCCCTTACAAATTTCAATAAAAAAAATCCTAAATTTGTTTATAATTTTTGTTTTGTTGTTTTAATAACCCCATTCAAAAAATACAGGGAGCGAGCCGATGAACTATAGAAAAAAAGATAAATAAATTCAAAAAAGTGCAAAAAATATTCATAGATAATCCTTAAGCTTATCTTCCAAAATACGAAATAAAAAAAAATACAAATTATTCATTTACGTTCTATATGCGATTAATCGTGAGTAAGTGAAGATAAAAAAAAATCTCGTGGAAGGAATTGAAAGTGAAAGATCACCCCACTTACAGGTTTTTCAGTTTTATCATTTTTCTCGTCTTTTCCTTCACCATTATTAAATACCCCTAAAGCATTTAATCCGCTTTTACGTCGAGTTTCACCGGACATTGGAGATGAGCGGGAATCACTAAAAAATTAAACAAAAAGTAATTTTTGCTATAAAAACAAAATTCATAAAATTAAAATTAAGGGTTTTCAAATTTCCAATCTAAAACTCACTTATTTGCGGGTAAAAAATTTGAATTTTTCTTTAACGTTTCTGTATAATGCATTTCGGATGCTTGTAAAATGGTTGGTTGTCCATCCACTTCCATAACACTTGGATAACCCATGGAATAATTTTTATCTATTCCTGCTGATCCAGTGGTAATCGATTTTCCACCTGGATTTAATCCCGATGCAATACCAATTCCTCCTAGGGCACTTGAAGTAACCGTTGTGGAAGTAGCATGATTTTGGGCTGTTGAAGATATTGACGAATCATTTGATTGAATTGAAGGTTGAGAAGCATAATGTTGGCATAAAGCTACGGATAATTGAGCGCCAAGTGAAAGTTGTTTATTATTATCCATTCCTCCGCCACCATTTCCATTTCCTCCACCATTTGGAGTTCCTGCATTCGAATTATGGCTTACATCTTGTTGTTGGTGTCCTGCAGAAGTAGTGGCAATGGAATCAGATGAAGGTGTAGCTGCTGATATTCCACCATTATATGCGGCGTCCAATCCCGCTATAGTTCGATGAAGATTTTCATTCATTAAACTTGTAGGTGAACGTAATGACATTAAACCATGATGTTGTAAATCTTTAATTTCCTGCAAAAATAAAACGATAAAATTTTTTGTAAAATTTTTCATATTAAATTTAGGATAAGCTTTTTAGTAAAAAAAAGGTTAACTAATTAAAAACAAAAACTAAAGTTGCTAAAAGGTATTAAATTTTTTGAAAAAATAAAGTTAAAAATAACGCACTTGATGATGTCCAGCAACGGTGGAACTTTTCCTTGGTGCTGGATCAACAGGAATTGAAACTTTTGGGGATGCTGAAGGTATATGTTGTTGTTGATGTTGGTGGTGGTGGTGTTGGCCATTTGGTGTAACTGCTGCAGTTCCAGCTGTTGATGCTGCGGAACTTGTAGTTGCTAAATTTGGTGTTGAAGTATTACTCGATCTTTGCTGTTGTTGTTGATGTTGTTGTTGGTGCTGTTGTTGTAATGCAGCATTTATAGCAGCTTGTTGATGAGCTTGTAATGATTGATTATTATAATTATTTGATGCATTTGTAGCGGCATTGGCCGTTGCTGCTGCTGCAGCAAGTAAATGATTTACTGGCGTTGGACGAATTAACTATAAAAAAATAGTGTAAAGTAAGTATGGTTTATTGGGAAAAGAATGAAATAAATATAAAAAGTTAAAGTAAAGGAAAGCTGTAACATTCCAAAAGAAATAAAAAAAACTCTCGAAGAAAATTAATTTTGTAAAGTTAAAAAATAAATTTGTGTTTGAGAAGAAGAATGTCTTCTATGTAATTTTTGTGTAAAGTAGAAAAAGGCGTTTAAAAGAAGAGCCTTTAACATATAAGCAAAATTTAAAATTTTAGTTAGCTCGATCCACAAGGAAACAGCTTTGAGCTGCGAATAGATTTTAAGTGAATCGAAAACATTGAAACTTTGAGAAGGAATGAAATGTTACAATTAATTTTAAAAAATTCAACTTTTAACTCAACCAATTTTAGTACCCCAACTTACTTCTTGTTCAAATGGATGTTGTTGTTGTGAAACGGAAGCTTGTTGAACTCCCATTGAAGCAGGTGGAATAAATGCATGCCCTCCAGTTGATGCTGATCTCAATTGAGCTAATCCTGGTGTAATCAAAGCTGATTGTAACATCATCGCTTCAGTCATATCATTTACTTTCATAGCATTCCCTCCAGCTCCAGTTCTTGCAGCCATATGTTGAGCAAGTTGATTTTGTAATGCAGCTATCGAAGATGCTGCAGGAGAACTTAAATTTTGTTGTTGTCTAGCATCTAATAAAGCTTGTTGTTGCTGTTGAGCATGTAAATTAGATAAATTTATTCTTTCATTTGCATTATTTTGATTTTGTGTTATTGCCATTGATCTGAAACTTTGAAAAGTTAAATTAGGAATATATATAAATTTAGTGATTGCATACTTGAGCATTGAAGAAAGTGGCTGATTTGGTGGAAGTTGTAATCCAAAAGTTTTTAATTGTTTTTCTAATATCAAACGTGCTTGACTAATACCAAAATTAAAGAAAAACCTAAAAAAATTTATATATATATTTTTGTTTTCAGAAGAAGTTAGAGACAAACCTAAGAGTATCAACATTATTAATAGGTAAATCCATGCCACTTGGAATGGTTGAATATCCAATATCAATATTAACCCGTTTATATGTTTCACTATCAAAATGTGGAATTTGTACCAATGGAGTATTTTCAGGCCATGGTAGGCAAGTTTGCATAGGAGTTTGTGGATGTTGTTGCTGCTGTTGTTGTTGTTGCTGTTGAGCTGCAGCGGCTTGTTGCTGAGCTACTGCAGCTTGTTGTTGGACTTGTTGTTGAGCTGCAGCAACTTGTTGTTCTTGACGTTGCTTTTGGGCAGCTATAGCTAAAGCCGCTTGAGAATGTGATAAAGCTTGTTGGAATAATGCAGCTTGAGGATTATTTTGTGCAGCCGCTGCTTGTAATTGTTGTTGATGTTGTTGGTGTTGTTGTAGGGCTACCACCGTTTGTAAAGCTGGTGGTAAACCAGCTAACAATAAATTATTTGCTGATGAAGTTATAATTTGTTGCTGTTGCTGCTGCTGTTGTTGTTGTTGTTGTTGCTGCTGCTGTTGTTGCTGTTGATGATGTTGTTGAACTGCAGCTAATTGAGCAGCATGTTGTTGCTGTTGCTGAAGGGCTTGTAATATTTGTGGATTTTGTTGTGATAATAATTGAATAAGTTGTTGAGGTTGTAAACCCGCATTTAAGGCTTGTTGAAATACTGAATCAAGAGTTCCACCACCCGTCGCTGTCGACGGGTCCATAATGAAATAATAATAAAAATGTTAATGCGTTATCGTGGCTGTGGTTACGCACGCAATTGTTTAGATTACCACTGAAAAAAAAAATGAAAATTAAAACTTAATATTAAAAATTTAATATCGATTGGAAGCAGTATAATTAATTGTAATCGAAATTTTAAAATAAATAGGAAACGAAGAAGAACAAAAAAGTATTGAAAAACAAAGATGCAATAAGTTCAGCAGCAACAGCAAAGGAAAAACGCGATAGCAATCATCAATCAATAAAAAAATATAAAGAAAGAAACTAATGCGCAAGTGTAAAAAAATGCAGTTCAGTTCATCTCTGCTCGGTAGTAGTAGTAGTGTCAGTGGTGATGCGGGGTAAATTAAAAAAAATCATCTTCCCTATTTCCTATTTTCTTATTTCCGCCGATGGTGTTGTTACTGCTGCCGTATAAAGAAAGAAAGAATGCGTGGAAAATAACAATATCAAAAAATATAATAATTTAAAAAATAAATAAAATTTTGTTACATCATTAATGTCCAAAAGAAATGAGAGAGCAGAAAAAAAAAGAAAGACTAATGTGTGGCAAAGAATAGAAACCAAAGTCGCACAAAAATAAAATAATATAATAAAATAGTTATATCAAACATCACTATAATGAAGTTAACCAACAACCACCAACTAACTAACAACATCAGAAACACACACAAAAAAGGAGAGAATTTTTATTTTATATTTTTTCTTTTGTTGTTGGTTATTAAATTTGCACAGCAGCAGGTTAGCAAAAAATGGGATCGATAATTTTTTGTTGTTGATGTTTAAAAGCTAAGAGGATGATAGACATTTTAAATTATAAATTTAGAAAATTTTGAGTGAATCAAACAAATCAAAAGCAAGCAGCAAAAATCAAAAATACTATAAAATATGACGACGACGACAAACATACATACGCGTGTAAAAACACGTAACAAATAAAAAAAGTAAAATAGTAGTTAGTACAAAACGCGCGAGAGAGAAAGAAAAAAAAAATGGGGGAAAGAGAGTCCATTGCAAACAAGCAACCAAAGTGCAGAAGAAGAAAAAAAATATGCAATGATAGATAGAGAAAATGGAGAGAAAGAACAGAGCGCACTCAAAGCCTTTGCTCCTTGCTTACTTTTTGCTTATGCTGCGACGATGTGCTATGGTCGCTTGGCAAAATAAAAAAGAAAAAAAAGTGGTGGACGACGTTGACGCAAAAAAAAAGCCAGCAAGCACCCGTCTCCAATCAATACTTTTTTCTTTCTTTCTTTCCTTCTTTTTCTTCTTGAATTATTGAAAACGCCGATGACAAGCAAGAAAGAGAGAAAAAAAGTAACGGGAAAGAAGAAAGAAAGAAAAAAAATGCAATGAAGCTTAAAGTGGAGGGGCCAACCAAAGAATGTTAGTTAAGTACACCACCAACAACTACCACCACAACCTCCACCACCATGGGAGGGCAAGGAAGAAGATGGGAAAGAAAGCTTTTTAAAGCCTTAGCAATAGTCATCTCTGGTTTTTTTAAATTTAATATTTTTTGCAGCAGCAGTAACACAGAAAAGGAAAGAAAAAAAGTTTGTTATGTTTTTTATTTTTTTTTTTTGATGGCAGCAAGGCAGTAGAGAACAAAAAGAGAGTATATTTTCTTTGAAACATATTCTTTTTTAGTTTTTTTGGGTGAAAAAATTTAAAAAAAAGGGAAGCAAAAAAATGTGTGATAGAAAAAAAGAGAAGTAAACTATAAACTTTAAAACAGGCTGAAATTTTAGAAAAAATAGAAAAAAGGGACCAAAAATAAAAATAAATGGAAATAGATTCCACGAGGGAAAGAGTAATTTAAAAAAATATATATAAATAGGAATGTGTTGATTGATGGCCACCAAAAAAATAACGATACATAAGAAAGAAGTGTGGGAGCTTGAAAAAATCCCGTTTTTTTGCTTTGTTTTGCAAAATTCAATTTGCAATTGATTTGTTTAAAATTTTAAATCCATACAAGCTTAATCTTTTTGAAATGGCTTAATAAAGTTATTTGGTTTTATTTGGAAATTATCAAAAAAAAAATGGGGCGTGTGAGATCAGTGATACCAAATACACAAATTATGCTCTTTGTCTTGCCGGGCAAGCAAAAATTTGTGTTTTGATGCGTATTTCGACATTTTTTTTGTACCCAAAAAAATTTATTTTGCACCAATTTCTTATGAAATCGTGACGAAGAAAATAATTTAATCAATTAAAAAAAAGGCAAAAACTAAAAAACTACTTCATTTTTCCAATGAGTGCGTTTTTTAGAAAAATAACCTATTCATCGTTTTTTCATGACTACCAAACCAGGATTTTTTTTAGGCATCTCTCCTCAAATTCATCTGAAGTTACTTTTAACAAAGGTTAAAATTTGAAGGACACAAAAATATAAAAAAAATCAACAAAAAATCTTCTTTTAAAAAAAAAAGAAAGAATGAAAAATAAAGATGAAAGATTTTGATAAGCGATTAAAAAAACTAAAAAATGAATATATATTTTTTTATACCCAAAAATTGTAATCTCTTTTGTCAATGACTGAAAAAATAAAAATGTCACGATACATAAACACTTTAAGTTTTTTTTTGTGGGGGTTGATAAAAAAAGTAAAAAAAGTAAATACATAGATTAATAAAAAAACGGTCTTCGTGCAAAAAACCATTTTTATTATTTTTTGCATTTTTAATAGGAAATAAATATAAATATATTAAACGCATTATTTTTTCTTTTTATAAAATGGAATTAAATATAAAAAAAAAGAAGAAAAACTACACTTTTTATTTTTTGATTTGTTAAATATATATTTTGTTCGATCATCATCACATTAAAAAAAAATACGCCCAAACACTTCCATCAGCAGGCAGCAGCAAAAAAAAAAAGTGCAACAAGCAACAGCAGCAAGAAAGAAACATTGCATTTTTTGTTTAAAAAAAAGGTTGATTGAATAAAAAAAAGAATCAGTGATCACAATCTTTTTCTTTTTTTTTTACATCATCAACAACATCATAAGTTCTATGTCTGTGTGTGTGTAAGTGTGAGTGAGTACTTTCTCTTTCTTTTTATTTCCTATGCTCACGTAATCATTTATTCACCATCATTCAACAAAATCAAAGTCAAAGTAAGTTAGTTAGTTAGTTTGGCTGTCGGCAGAAGAAAAAAAAGTTGATGATAACCCACACTTTTTTTTCCTTTCCCTTGTCGTCTCTCTATTTTTATTTTTATTTTTTTCTTCTTTAATCAACAAAAAAAAGAATGAGTGATTGAGGAAAGGGACCAAATAATACATACTACACCTTCACCAACAAAACAAAAAATGGAAGAAAACATGAGATGACGGAGAATTCAACATGATCAACGACGACAAAGACGATAAAAGGTAATGATGATGTTGCTGTGATAATTATTTTACAGGCATCATCGCAGTTCTCCACTTCATCTTTCAATAAAATTTTTACTGATAAAAAAAAGAGATGCATGAATAATAGCAAGCGATGAAGATAGATAAGATAATGAAAGGAAAGAGAACAGAAGGATGAAAAGAAAAAAAATTTTGTCATAAAAATAAAGAAAAAAATAAACTTTAATTTAAATGATATATATTTTTTTGTTCTTCTCAACTTTTTATTTTAACGTTAAAGAAGGCAGCGTTCTTTGATCGGATTTCGAAATTGGAAGAACGGGACTAATATAGATTTTTGGAAGTTTTTTTTAAAAATTAACTAAAGCGCTACAATTAGTTTTGAATAAGATAAAGATCGCTTTATGAAATTTTAGAAATAAAAAATATTTATAGCAAACCTCTTAAAAATTTGGAAAAGGATTATAAACATAATTTTAAAAAATGCGTCACTTTGTTTTATGTTCCTTGTTTATTACTGTATTTCTTATAAACAAAAAATATATTGGTAAATTTTTTGCAAAAAAATGGGAGTGAAATTAGAAATAATTTAAAAGTATTCGAAAATGTATGTATGACAAAAAATAGTATCGAAGTAAGGCCTAAAAAGTTTTCCAAAAAAATTTAATTTTCGTCTTCGATGCCTAATTAATTCCCTGTTTAAAATTTGGCACAGTTTTAGTATATTATTTTCTGAACAGAAAAAAAAAGTGATCTCAACAAGTACGAAAATTCCAACCAGCATAAAATTAATATTTGATTGACCTTTAATATAATTATTTGCCTTCGCACTCTCGTCCACATTCAATAAAGAAGAAAAAAGCAAACACAAACATAGTAAAACGAAGTCGTCGATCTTCGAAAAGAAAATAATAATAATAATAAAAGACATGCAATTGAAGGTCATCCGACAAAAGAAAAATTTTAGTCGTTCGATCGAGAGAAATAAAAAATTTGGGATTGAGTGCAACAACGATAAACGACGTAAAGAATGAACAGATTGATTCGTTGCGGCGAAAGTCTAAGTTCATCGAAATTGTTTCATTCATAATTTTCGAAGAGGAATCGTTTGATTTTTTTTCTGTAAAAACACAAAAACCAAAAAAACTAATTTGTGCCAAAAAAATAAAAATAATATTTTACTGATTTTCAAAAAACAATTAATTTCATTAAAACGAATGTATGCTATAGCTTTTTTTTTGTTGCTGTAAATATATAAATCAGAAAAATTAGTAAGGAAAAAATCGGTCAAATTTTGACGTCAACAAAAAATCTAAAAAAAATAAAGCGACTACAAGTAAATTTAAAAATGCAGAAAGTGTTTTATATTATTATATTTCGAAATATAAAAGTAAGCTTCTGTGGAATTTTTTATTTAAAGTAAAAAATGAAAAAGTAAAAATAAAATCAATAAGTAAAAAAAGGTAAAAATAACAAAAAATTAAATTAAATTAAAATAAATTTTCATATAATGGCGCTGAAACTCGATGTATTAAATTAAATCTAATTAAAAAGTAAGCTTTTTTGAAAGCCAAAAATAAGAAAGAATAATTTTATTTTAAACTTTAAAAATTTGATAACAAAAAATCCGTTATTTACTGCCAACTAAAAAATGAGTAAAAGAAAACCCCTCACAAATATATATTTTTTGTTTGTTAATAAAAATTTTATCAAAGAAAAAACTATAAAGTTTTTATATTAAAATAAAATATAGTAACAAAATACAAAAAAAATAAATAAAGAAAAGGATTTGTATTATTTTTAAGAAAGAGAAATTTAAATTTTGTCGTCTTTGCTATGCTACAAAAAAAATGGGAGAGATTGAAGTTAGTCTTTTTTTAGTAATTCGAAGTTTCAAAGAAAAAATTATTTACACACTTATTATAGCAATTTTTCCTTTCTTGCTTGCTATTAAAAAAGCAAGAAAATGCCCATTTCCGTAAATGTGAAAAACTAAAAATAAAAAATATAAATATAAATAAATTTGGAAGTTGGGAGAAAGAAAGAAATTTTTAACGATGGATGCAAAAAATTAATTTAATTTTTTTTTGCAAGAAACGAAAAAAAATTAGTGGGATTTTTTATAAATAATTTTAAGTGTTCTTTGATACTTTTAATATGTATTTATTTATTATTTACTTTTTTAAAGGTCTGAAAGTAAGAAAAGAAAATTGGCAATGAAGCTAATGAAAGTAAAAAAATACTGAGAAAATCGGTTAATTCTAAACAATTTCTTTATCGTCTGGTTTTTACGTAAGTAAAAGAAGAAATTAACACGTACCTATAAAAAGAAATGAAGCATGTTTTAAAATCCATTTATTTTTACATATTTATGTTTTTGGACTTATGTGCATGTGAACGTGAACTTAGTTTTAGAACTTTGTAATAAACCTTTAATAAAAGAAAAAATTAATAAACCAAAAAAGCTTTCAACCCCTCAAAGGATTTTCGTCTTTTTGGTAATAATAAAGAAAAGTGGTGTTTGCTACTTACTAACTAGGATTTATGATTTTAGCTTTAATGAAAGCTTCATAGATAAAAATAAGAACAAGGGTCAACCGAGAAGCCTTGCGTAAGAAGGTGCCTCCGCTTTACCTAAAGCTTTGAATCACAACTATGATGCTTGCATTTTCATCTAACTTTTTAACTATCTTACATTAGCTTTAATTGTTTGCTTTTAGAATGGTGATGACTTTAAAGCTCATGGAGCCAACCAAATCAATGTATGAAAGTGTAACAGCCAAAAAAATGGATCAACAAATAAGCTTTCACAACATTTGTAATAACACAGTCAAGAAAGAAAAAGGAAAAATTTTATTAACAAAAAATAGTCATCAAGAAAAGTGAGAAAAAAAATTAATTTAATCTTTTATCTTAAATATTTTTATAACCTAATATTATAAGTGTATGTCCTCCTCCCCACTTATATTTTTTAAGCTTTATCTTTGGACACATACACTTACTTCCACGCAGCATAAAAAAATTTAAAGTACAAATAATTTTATGGCGGCAAAAAAACCAAGTAATAAAATTTTTATTATTAATGGCAGGCATGTGTCAGAATTATGGAAAAATAACAACATAAAAATAAATTTTAAAATGGTTCGAGACGAATAGAAAAAATAACAAATAAAAAAAAATTGTTTGGAATTAATTAATATTTTTTAATAAATCTCCAAAAAAGAAGAGATACACATTTATGAATATTTGCAGCTAACTCCTCGTGCGAAATGAGTATATAGACAAATGAAAGCAATTATAATTTATAAATAATTAATAAAGAACACACGACTTTTTTAGTCTATCTTTTATGTTTACTTAATTTAAAAACATAATATAAAAAATGAAAAAAGTTAGTCTCTAAGAAATTGGACTTTAGCTACAAATTAAATAATAATGAAGAAAAAAAAAGATTGAAAGTGGAGCAAGCAGGTGTGAATGCGTATAAAAAGAATGCTCCTTTGAAAGATTTTGATACGATTTGAAAGTCGTGTTCATTTAATTTATTCAATGATGGTGAAGACGATGAAGATGTTTTAATTATTGTTATTCGTCTTACATCATTCCCAAATGGACCATCAGGAAATGTTGTAAAAGAAGCAACAAAAAATGCAAAATAAACTAAAATTATTCATTGTATATTCATTACATGTATGCCTTAAACTAACTTGTATCTTATTTTATTTAACTAATTGTAAATTATATGATTTCCATGTATGAATTTTTGAGAATAAATATCATTTTTTAAACATGCGCTAAAAAATACTAGTTACTGTAGTAATAAGATATTAGACTCATGACGCCAAATTTAAAAAAAAATGCATTTGACAAAGCAATTGTCATTTTGAAAAAAAAAATTTCTTGAGTTCTTTCAAATTTATTTTGCTTCAAATTTTTTTCTTCTTGCTTTTATTTGGTTATTATTGTTTCCTGAATACCACAACAAGACAATGAATGTTCAACCGAAACAAGAAATTAAAGATGAACCTTTCGATGTTGATGATTCGCGACCAACAACTTCTCAAAGAATTCATAAAGATGAACCTATGGCAGAAATAAGTCAAAATGGAACAAGTCAACATGTTATTCAACAAGATGAACCGATGGAAGATGGACCAGATCAATCAACTGAAGTTCGAGCTGTTTCACCACCTCTTCGTCAAAGATCACGATCTCGAAGTCGTACTCGTGAAAGATCCGTTGAACTTCAAGCTAATTTTGAAGAAGTGATTGATGCTGAAACTCTTGTAAATGAAGACAAAATTGAACAGAAATTTGATAACGCTGGTGTCCCTTATGAGCATTCGGTGAGTTTGTTAATTTTCTTTTGAATGATTTTTATATTCTCTTTATATTTTAGTTATTCTTTGTTAATCAATATTCTCGATGTGATCTTCCTATAGCAAGCATTAAAAGGCTTCAATGTTATAAAGGTTGTATTAGGGCTGCGTTGGAAGCTTTTGAATACGATCATCACATGTTCTTTGCTTCTGATAACTCGAATGATAGAAAAGTTGTTGTAGAGTAAGTACTTTTCATTATTTTGAGACATGTTTAACATGAGACATAGTTTTGATCTCAACTACGTTAGCTTACTATCATATACAATAAACAATAATTTATTGTCATTTTTGTTTTCTCTATAACATCCTTCACTTTTTAGCTACATCCGTCGCAAAACATTATCTGATGTTCATTCACCGAGGCACATCATCTTCATCGTCAGAAATGAATCAATTGCTCGTCAAAAACATTCTGAGCTCAGCAAATTGCTTTCTAATGTTCATTATATTCCGTTTCATTCTAATCTAAATCAACTCCATTTTGAACGACGAATGTGCTTTATTACAACAATTTATAATTTTCGATCCTTATATATGAAATATCCTGGTGCATTCAGTAATTATTTGTTCATTTTTGATGATTTTCATTACATTGGAAATTCTGGTGAGTTTGTTTTATCTTTATTATTTTCTCATTGAACATTCAAGTTTTTAGAAGTTGGAAATTTATATGAAGAAGCTTTACTTAAACCTCCTAATGGACAATGTATTTTCATTACTCCTTCATTTGCTAATGTTTCTGAACTTTCGAGTAAGTTTACATTGAACTTCATTAGTTTATAATTTTAACTTTTTTTCAGGATGGATTTGCCGTAATGATAAACAACGAGCAATTGAAAGTATTCAAGCTTTAAAAAGAAAGCCAGCTGTTAGTCATTTCATCACCAGAAAGAATGAAATGTTTATGGGACAAGTTATCGACCAAAATGTTAGTTTTCTTTGATACCAAAGTATTCTGTAAAGTTAAATGAACTATTTTAGGTGATTTTCGAGAAGGACCATTCATCCTTGCAACCAAGACTACTCAAAAGAAAACTGGTGAAAAAAAGGTTCATGAAGCAAAATTTTCGGAAGCTTGGTATAATTCTCAACCACAGATTGTCAAGTTGATTCGTTCAACCATGTTTCGTGATCGATGTCCTATTCTGATTCATTCATTTGATACTGAAGATATTGAAAGGATTGTGAATTCTGTTGATCAAATGAATTTTAACTCAGGTAAAGGAATAATATGTTATTTTTGTCGAATGGAGAGTTTTCTAAAAACTTTGAAACTTGTTGTTTATTTTTATTGGATCATTTCTTACATTAGTCGTCCATGGCTTTTGACAATTTTAACAAGACTTAAATGGCAACAATTCTAATAATATAATTTTTAGAGCAAAATCAAAATATGGTTGATCGGCTTTTTGAAACTGAACTGAAGCTAATTAATGATAAAGAAGATCGAGAATATGGTCCTGTTAAAAAATTGAAGCCTTTTCTACAGAGAGGTATTGCTCCGTATCATTATGGAATGTTACCTCTTATGCGTGAATTGATCGAATTTTTCTTTGAAAATGGTCTAATCAAAGTTATCGTTGCTGATGATTGTATCCTTCGTGAAACAAATTTTTATTTTCAAGCTGCTATTATTACTTGTGATCGAAAACTCGTTGAACCTGGTTATTATCGATGGATTAAACCATATGAATATAAAGAAATTTGTGATAGATTAATCGTTCCTGAACCTCCATTAGTTCTCTCACAACATGAATATAAAGATACTTGTGTAAAAGTCGATGAATTTCCTGATCATCACTCTCCAATGGTCATTTTAATAAATGGTGATGAAGATATGCCTGTTAATGTTGCAAAAGAAATCTTTAAGGTTGGTTTTTAATGCTTAATTTCATCATACGTGTAATAGGCTGATATGTTTCAGAATAATCTAGCATCATTAGAATCTCAATTCTCTATCAATTTTCCTCTTGTTTTATTGACAATCAACTCTCCCATCCATTCTGAAAAGAAAATCATCTCTCAATCACTTGCAAAATTTCAAATGATTGCAAAAGGAAAGAAAGCAAGCTCAGGTAATTTTAGCGATTATGTTATACTGATACCATAGAAAAACTTTATGCAACTATCGCTTTTGTTCAGAACTTAACTAATAAACTTTTTTTCAGATTTACTCACGAAAGATGCCATAGTTCGAGAATTTGACCTTGAAGATGAAAATGATTTGGATAAATATTGCAAATTGAAAGAAACTCTGGATGCTGAAAAAGAAAAACTTCGTGAAAAACTATTTATTCGATCGAATTTTGAAAAGTTTCTTGATGTTGGAAGAGTGGTTAAAATTCGAAAAAACAATCATGATTTTGGATATTCTGTGATTGTTAATTGCTCAAAAGAAAGAGTGTATGCAACTTTGAATGTTTCTAAAGAAAGTTATGAAGCTGATGACGAAAATTTGCTTCGACCTCCAAGCGATGGATGCAAAGAAGTTATGGATATTTTTTGTGTTGAACCCAAAAATGTCTATGTTGTTACAGCTGAAAGACTTCGTTTACCTGAAAGGCTTTTCAATGATAATGAAAAAGAATTTATCAAAGCACAATTGAATGTAAGTTTTTTTCTTCGCGTTTTTTTGGGCTTTTCTAAACATCGTTTTTAGGAAATGGTGAAGCGAACTCTAGGTGAAATTAGCGAACTTACTATGCAAGATTTGAGCTGTTCCACCTATGAATTGAAGAAGAAAGATGAAGCCATAGCGAGAAGAGAACGTGAATTGAAAGATTTACAAAATCAAATTATTGATTTTCGTTATAAATGGCAAAAATACCAAGAGAAGGACGCCTTGCACAAGGAAGCGAATGAATTGGAAAAGCTTATGGAAGATGCAAAATGTGAAGATATGGAAACCAAGCTCGATAAAATGCTAAGATTACTTGCAACATTTGGTTATGTTGAAGACGACGATTCTCTTTCACCTAAAGCTAAGTTCGCTATTAATCTTCCAATTGAACAAAGCTTCTTTGTCACTGAACTTATGTTTCATACATTTTTCAATGATAAAGTACCAAATGATTTGATCTATGTTTTGTCAACTTGTATCAAAATGGAAGTAACGTCAAAGATTGATCTTGCAACTACTCATTCTGATAAAATTGTTTTATTTGATGGATTAAAGGTAAGTTTTTTTTGCTTTGTCATACTTACTTTTAAATGCTATCTCTTATCACACTTATTGGTTGTCGACTCGATCTATGATAATATGTGTTACACCATGATTACCTTTAACTTTTTGCAAATTTTTAATCCTTTTTATGCTTTAACTTTCAAACATATTTATGCATTAAATTTTTAGGAACAGACTCAAAAAATTGGTGCAGAATTGCGAAAGAGAACTATCATCCCTCGTGCTGAAGACTATATGAAAAATTTCAATCCAACATTGTTTCCATTTCTTGATCGTTGGTGTAAATCCTTGTCCTTTAAGGCATCTATGGATCAAACAGATCTTCGTCCAGGTATGTATTATGATTTTAAAAAAATATTATGGAATTCATTGTATTCTTTTCTTTTAGGATTTATTGCAACGTATCTTCGTCGTCTTGATAGACTTTTTGTTCACATGCTTGCAGCCATAGAATATATGCCACCAACGCTTCCTGGTGGTTTTTCATCATTTGATAGTTATCAAGAAGTTTTAACTGATCTAAGAAAGCTCATCAATCGTGATATTCCTTTCGTTACAACATCAAAAGTGGAATTTGTGTAATAAGATCACCAATTTTCAAGATTGAACAAAGAAGGATACAACCTAATGAACTTGATGGTGATTGAATGAATTGCGGTGGTGAAGAGTAATACGGGTGTGTCGTCCTTGACCGATAACTTTGCCATTTTTTTTTATTGATTTTGTTTTATTTGGACTTTTTTCTGATTTTTTTTTGTTGTTGTTTCGTTTATAATAAATTTGTTGTTTGTTAACTTACCTAAATCTTTTGATTATGGAAATGAATTTCGAAGTCATTGATTGTGGATTAAAATAGAATTAATGAAAGCCAGTTTTCTTTGTTATTATTTTTTCTAATCAATGAGAGAGCTTTATCTTATCCGACCAATCTCCGATAAGAGATCCCAACGTGAATCACAAAAAAAAGTTTTGTCTAGTTTTTTCATTTCTTCCCGTTATCCTAGCGCAGAGTTTTTACAGGAAGAAAAAAAGTTTTTTGATTGACAAATATGTATCTTTTTTATTTTGGTTTTTATTATTATTATTGTTCGTTCGTTTTCGATGATGGAATCTTTACAAAATGCTTTTTGATGCTTTAAAAATGTTGATTGAAGTGTTGCTAAAAGTTTAAGAAAAGAATGGCTTTTGTTGAAGCTTTTCGATAGCTTTGAATAAGATTTTTGCTTCCAAGTTGATTATCAAAGTTGAAATTAGGTTGTTTTTCGAATGGACAGACAGCGGCTAGTAAGTATGATGGAACTTCTGTAGGATTGAGACAAACGCTGATATGAGTTACATTCGCATTTAATGGTGATGTCATTGTTTCTTTAAAGCCCAATAAAATATTGGGGAAATTACTTCCACAATTTTTTTAAAGTATTGTTGGACATTCGAATTTGGACTTTGTTTCATCCAACTTCCTTACAATGACGAGTTATTAGGAGACACATACACATGTTGGAAAGAAAACGTTTATCAGCAGCAACACGTTTTTACCATTTTCGTTGTTTCGATGGTTTTATCATTTCACAAAGTACACAACATTCCATCATCGTGTGTTGTTCGCTGCTTTTTTTATTGTCTGTGATGACTTTTTGAGATTGTCTGACAAGGGCAAGCATTTACTAACCATCCATTTTTTTAACTTTTTTCTTGTACTTTTGAGACTGTTGTCTGGTACTCATCATTTTTTTAAAATATTTAATTTGATGGAGTTTATTTCGAATGGGTTCATTCAGTTTTCTTACTACCTTTTTTCTTCATTTTCATCCGCAGCCAGCGGCGGTGACGACGTGAATGTAGTTAGTTTTTTTACGATTGTTGACCTTGGTTATTTACTTCAACCAAAAAAGTGATAACAATATAACTTCCAACACATTTAATTTCACGTGTATTTCCTATGTCTTTTTATGTTTGCTACCAAAGAGTTCAAAAGCATTTTTTTTTATTTCACAATATCCTAAAAAATGAAACACTTTTTATCCGCTTTTTTTAACATAAGCTTCTTTCTTGGCATGGTTATGGATTTTTCATGTTGTTATTGTTGCTAGCTATTCAAAGCTTTTTTTTCTGCTATCCAACTGCTTTATTCTTTCTTTCCCACGAAGTTTGATGATGACATCCTTTCCCAAATAACGTTTTTCTTCTTATTTTTTTTACTCCCAAAAAATGCGTGGATGGAAGGAATTCATACGTTTCAGAGTTGAAGTTAGAGACTAACATCTTCTTTTCCACCATCGTGTGCTTTATTTCTTTTTGCCTTCTTCATCTGACAAAGTAAAAAAGTTGCTACTTTGTATTGACTTTGTTGGTTTTTTTATCCATTTTTTGGGGTTAAAAAACTTAAGGAATTTTCAAGCCATTTTTTTGTTTGTTTGTAACTGGTTCAGAGCCATTGCTGCCTTTTAGGGTTTTTGACTCTTTGCAAAAAAGAGGAGGCATTGTTTTAGTTTTAGTTTTATTTTTCTGAGATTTCTTAAATTCTATTGTTCCCCCTATTGTTTTGTGTTGTCCGGATTTATGCTGGATTGAATGACTGACTGACTTGACGTAAAAAAGATTAAAAAAAACTAGAATCCCATGTGAGAGCAGCAGCTTTCACTTTTATTTTTTTCCCTCGCGGGCAAGCAAGTCTTATTGAAGGCAAAGGAATGTTTTTTTGAAAAATAAAAAATTTTATGGAAATCAACTTTCCTTTTTGCGTCTTTTATGCTTTTTCAACTCCTCATATTCAGCAGTTCCCTTGTTGCTGCGACCTCTTGACATCCACGTGTAATTCTTCTTATTTTTTTGGCAATAATCAGACGATTGTATGTGGGAAAATCATACCATAAACATGCTAACTGCGAATAAATCAACCTCCTCTCTTCCCTTCCATCTCCAAAGAAAAAAGTCAAGCAACACCGCGCAACTTTTCCCTGCTATTACCACTATCAGCATCCTTGCTGCTTCTTGTCGGTTAACACAGTTTTTTTGCAAAAAGAAAAGAGTATTTCTTTTTTTCCAACAAGCTCGAGTCAAATTAATGGCTACTACCAAAGAAAAAAAGAAGAATTGCCTTATTTAAGGAGGTTTTTTTGCAACAAAAAAAGATAATAAAAAAGGTTCCATTGAATGTGCATCATTAATTCTTTCTTACAAATGGCGTGAGATTTTAAATTAAGAAGACATCCTCCTTCATTTTTAAGTTGTTTTTATAACTTTTTTTATGTTTTGGATGTGATGAAGGTAGTGAACTTGATATGATAAACAAGATGAGATAGACTAGAATAAAAAATATTGAATATAAAAAGGAAAGGATTTGGAGGCGTTAAGGTCGAAAATGCTTTTACATGGTGATTTGATTATGGTTTTGTAAGTGAAGTTAGTCTTTTAGGAACTACCAGCAGCTTTAATAACTTTGACTCATTTTAAATGAAAAGTTATCGTTAAGCTGAAATCAAAAAATTAATTATTTAAATTGCTTCCTAAACTTATGCCTTTGATTCCAAAACTTATTCCATTCAAAATGTATTTCATTTTATTAAAAAAAAATGCTTGTTCTGAAAATTTATTCAAAAAACACTTTATGAAAAATGAATCTAATTTGCTTTTAAAAATGGATGGAAGGAAGGCGGACATCCACCACATTGAAGAACTTGCACAAACAACCTTCAAAAAAACCGCAGATACTTTTTTTACCATGCATTCCCACTTTTTTTGGCTTCCTCTACACAAAACCCTCTTTCGCCATTCTTCAATGTTTTTGCTCATTTATGTTTGCTGGATTTTTTGCGTGTCATCATTTATTTTTGTCGTTGAAACAACTCTTTTTTTATTTCTCCACCCAACCGTAAAAGAATTTATTAAAAAAGTGATAATTTTTCAGGCAATTGCCAAGACAAGATATGTCAGCAAAAGCTGTAAGTGAATATTCTGGAAAGGAATTACTTTATCATCATTTGTTGGATTTTCAAGATATTGATAAACCTAAAGCTTTTGCTTTAACAGAAAAGGATGACTTTGATTCAGTTGTAGGAAATATTCCATGGTTACAAAATGGACAAAAAGGTGTAATTAAACCCGATCAATTGATTAAACGTCGAGGAAAGCACGGCCTTGTTAAAATTGGAACTAAAGATGAACTTCGAAAATGGTTTGATGAAAAGAAAGGAAGCTATATTCAGGTTTGTTTATAAATCTTATGACTCTTACTTGAAATAAGTTATCAAAATTTAAGATAGGAAAAACCAATGGAAGACTTTCAACGTTCATCGTTGAACCATTTTGTGCTCATGAAGATGCAGATGAACTTTATATTGCCATTTATAGCCGTCGTCAACAAGATATAATTCTCTTCTATGAACAAGGTGGCGTAGACGTTGGAGATGTTGATGCTAAAGCTCGCAGTCTTGAAATTCCCGTTGCTTTGTCTGATAAGGATATGATTATTTCTGATTCAGAACTTGAAACTCTTCTTGGCCCTCTTGCTTCAACAAAAAAAGCAGTAGTTGGAGAATTTATTCGACGATTATATGAAGTTTACAAAGCTAATCATTTTACATACTTGGAAATAAATCCATTAGGTAAGTTATAAGTGGCATTTGAAATTTTTGTCTACATATTTCTCTTTTTCCAGTCGTTGTTAACAACAAAGTCTTCATCCTTGATCTTGCTGCAAAACTTGATGAAACTGCATTATTCTTATGTTCAGAACAATGGAAAACTCGAGATAATGAACAAATTACATTCCCAGCTCCTTTTGGACGCGATCTATCACCTGAAGAGAAATACATTGCGGAACTTGATGCTAAAACAGGCGCATCCTTGAAATTGACTATCCTTAATAGAAAGGGTCGAATTTGGACTATGGTTGCAGGTGGTGGAGCATCAGTAGTTTTTACGTTAGCTTTATTATTATTTTTCTATAAACTTTCTGATGTTTATTCTTTAGCGATACAGTTTGTGATCTTGGTGGAGCAAGTGAACTTGCTAATTATGGTGAATATTCTGGCGATCCAAGTGAAAGTCAAACATATGAATATGCTAAAACGATTCTTACTATTATGACCGAAGGTCCACCAAATCCAGATGGGAAAATTCTCATTATCGGTGGTTCTATTGCAAATTTTACCAATGTTGCTGGTACTTTCAAAGGAATTGTTCGAGCGTTTGAAACTTTAATTGACAAGATCCATGAACACAAGATTACTGTTGTTGTTCGACGGGGTGGACCAAATTATCAAGAAGGGTTAAGAAAGATTAAGGAAGCAGGAATAAAATTGAATTTGAATATTCATGTTTATGGTCCAGAGACACATATGACAGCTGTAGTTGGCGCTGCACTAGGTAAAAGACCACTTCCTGAAGCAGCAGCAGAACCAAAAACTACTGGACAATTTTTACTTACCCCTGAAAGAAACACAGCTGGTACAGTACGACCACCATCAACAAATTCACTACAACAGCTTGATACCGATAAGAAAACTTCAACCTGCAATGGTGAATATGAGACAGAACATGTGCCACGTCTTTCTGATGGACAGCTTGTTTCACTGTTTGAGAAGCATACCAAAGCAATTGTATGGGGCCAGCAACTTAAAGCAATTCAAGGTATGCTTGATTTTGACTATGTTTGTGGAAGATCACAGCCATCGGTTGTGGCTTCAACATATCCTTACACAGGTGATAATAAGCAAAAATATTATTTTGGTCAAAAAGAAATTCTTCTTCCTGCTTATCAATCACTAGAGCAAGCATTCAAGAAACATCCTGAAGCAACCGTTATGGTTACTTTTGCTTCGCTTCGATCGGTTTATGAAACCGTCATGGAAGCTCTTAACTTTCCCCAACTTCAAGTTATAGCTATTATTGCTGAAGGTGTTCCTGAAAATCAAACTAGAAAAATAATTCGATTAGCAAATGAGAAAAAGATTACTATTATTGGCCCTGCAACTGTCGGTGGAATTAAACCCGGTTGTTTCAAGATTGGTAATACTGGTGGGATGATGGATAATATCTTAGCTTCGAAATTGTATCGCCCTGGAAGGTAGCGTTTATACCTTAAATCCCTTTACTTGAATTCAAGCTTACTCATTTCTTCTTCTATTTTTTAGTGTTGCATACGTTTCTCGTTCTGGAGGAATGTCAAATGAACTCAACAATATAATTGCTCATAATACTGATGGAGTTTATGAGGGCGTCGCAATTGGTGGTGATAGGTATCCCGGTTCAACTTACACTGACCATATTCTTCGCTATGAAAATGATGAACGTGTTAAAATGATGGTTTTGCTTGGTGAAGTAGGTGGTGAAGAAGAGTATAAAATTGTTCAAGCATTAAAAGAAAAACAAATAACCAAGCCTTTGGTTGCTTGGTGTATTGGAACATGTGCTGATTACATAACTTCTGAAGTTCAATTCGGTCATGCTGGTGCTTCAGCTAATGCAACATCAGAAACAGCCGCATCTAAAAATGCTGCATTGAAAGATGCTGGTGCTCATGTTCCTGCATCATTTGATGATTTTGGAAAAGCCATTCGAAATGTTTATGAAGATCTTGTTAACCAAGGTATCATAGTTCCAGCTCCAGAACAACCACCACCACCAGTACCAATGGATTATTCATGGGCTCGTGAACTAGGCCTTATTCGAAAACCTGCATCATTTATGACTTCAATTTGTGATGAACGTGGTGAAGAATTACTTTATGCTGGAATGCCCATATCTCGTGTATTGGAAGAAGAAATGGGTGTTGGTGGCGTATTAAGTTTATTATGGTTCCAAAAACGTCTTCCATCTTATGCCAATAAATTTATTGAAATATGTTTAATGATTACAGCCGATCATGGTCCAGCTGTTAGTGGAGCTCATAACACAATTGTTTGTGCAAGAGCAGGAAAAGATCTCGTTTCATCATTGGTTTCTGGTCTTCTAACTATTGTAAGATTCTTTATTTTACACCATTGTCTTCTCGACTTTTAACAAACTGTTGGCATTGGTTTTTGTTAAAAATCATTGAAAAGATAATAACTTATTGATATTTAGGGACCTCGATTTGGTGGAGCTCTGGATGGTGCTGCACAGATGTTCTCTGAAGCCTTTGATAAAGGTTTATCCCCTATGCAATTTGTCAATGAACAACGAAGACTTGGTAAATTTATTCTTGGCATTGGACATCGCGTAAAATCTATTAATAATCCTGATAAACGCGTTGAAATTCTTAAAAAATTTGCTCTTGATAGAAATGTATTCAAGCAAGAAACTCCTCTCTTGGATTATGCTCTAAAAGTTGAGCAAATTACAACTTCCAAAAAACCTAATCTTATTCTCAATGTTGATGGAGCAATTGCTACTATTTTTGTTGATATCCTTCGACAATCAGGAATGTTTACCCCACAAGAAGCCCGAGAAACAATTGAAATTGGTGCTTTGAATGGACTCTTTGTTCTTGGTCGATCCATGGGCTTCATTGGACATTATCTTGATCAAAGTCGTCTCAAGCAAGGTCTTTATCGTCATCCATGGGATGATATCACTTATGTACTCCCTGAAGGTGATGAATTTGGAAGATTTAGTGGATAGAAATTTTTATTTTTAACATTTTATTTTTTTGTATTTTGTAATATGTTGCAATTTTTTTTGAAATGCATAAGTTAAAGTAAACTTATAGGGAGTCTCAAATTCAAACTTTTTCATTTTTTTCAAATGAGGCCATTTTTTCTGTCAATGCCTTTTCCAGGCATATTCATTGAACAACAAAAGAATTGTAGTAATTTTTGTTCTAAAAACAACTTCATAAAATCTTCGCATTCACTTGGAAACTCCCTTTAAATTATTATTTTGCACTTGAGTTATTTTTGTTTACTATTTATTTATTCATGTATCTAATAAATTAATACTTGTAAAACTTTTTTTGTGAGTTTTTTAAAGCAATAACAAAATAAACAAAAAATGAATGACAATAAGATGAACTAACCCTTTGTTAGTAAAATGAAAATTTGCAAAAAACGACTTTTTAAAAATTTTGTTTGCTTCGTAATGATTAATGCTGCCAAGCAATTCCCTGCACAAAATTAGTGACTGGATCGAAAATCAAGATCGACCTGGAGACAAAAATATGAAACGAAAAAACAATGTTTTTTAGGAACATAAAATTCATCATAAAATTTCCCAGCTGCTGCAAAACCAAATTTATCATTATCCACAAAATATTCTTATTCTTTTCCACAATGAAATTTCACTAAAAAAAATACCCTAAAAAATTGATTGATGATAATTAATTCAGTAAAGCAAATTAATGAAGCCTTTCTTGATGAATAGCATTTTGAACATAAAAAGGTTCAGCTGATAAATAAATTTATAAATAAACTTTAAAAAATGGAAAAAAAATGCGAAAAAGAGTTACTCGTTGATAGTTTATTTTATTCGATTTTTTGTGGAAAAAGTTAGAACACTTGAACTCTCGAGTTTGATTGGTGTGACTTTTATCAAATAAATTAATAATTGACAAAAATATACTCAAAAAGAATATGATTTTTAACCTTTCATTGAATGCAGCCCTGTAAGCAAACCGACATTTTTGTAGGTTGAAACCGACAGTTGTCGGTTTAGACCGACAAATTTTTTTCTCAGAAATGATGAAATTATGAATGAATAATTAATTTTAAATTTTTCTGCGCTATTAATTTACTATAAAACACAATTTTGAGGTTGTCGGTCCAAACCGACACTTTTTGGGCCTTGTCGGTCCAGACCGACAGATGTTTTTTTGAACCGACAATAAATATTTTTGAAGGAGTTTCTCTATAAAATGATTATAAAATACTTTAAAATTAATTTAAAACATTATAAAAACCATCCATGCATCGATATCAACCATTTATGGTATTTATTGTATATCGTGTGCTATTTTGGTGTGTTTTAGTGACTCAAAAAAATCAAAATCTTCTAAATCTAAATTTTTGGCTTAGAATCAATGATTATACACTAATTTGGGGGCGTAGAATCCCAATTTGAAGGCTTCGGGCCTAGATGTCTTTCTAGTTCTAGAGTTATGATTTTTTGAAATATGCAAATTTTGACTATCAATAACACTTTTTTTTAAAGCTAATCAAACATAAAAAATGATATCAAATTCGGATTCTACGACCCAAAATTAGTGTAGAAAAAATGAATGTAAGCCAAAAACTTGAAATTTGGAGATTTTGATTTTTTTGAGTCACTAAAACACACCAAAATAGCACACGATATACAATAAATACCATAAATGGTTGATATCGATGCATGGATGGTTTTTATAATGTTTTAAATTAATTTTAAAGTATTTTCTAATCATTTTATAGAGAAACTCCTTCAAAAATATTTATTGTCGGTTCAAAAAAACATCTGTCGGTCTGGACCGACAGTTGTCGGTCTGGACCGACAAGGCCCAAAAAGTGTCGGTTTGGACCGACAACCTCAAAATTGTGTTTTATAGTAAATTAATAGCGCAGAAAAATTTAAAATTAATTATTCATTCATTGTCCTAACCGTGAAGTTGGTTAGACAAAGAATGTTCCTTTAATGCCGTAGAATTGACACAATAATAAATAGTAAGTATTTATTCAGGAACACAGCTGTTAGCTGAGCGGAAAGCTAACAGCAACAAAGACAATACAGAGTAAGTGAAATGTAAAGTAAAGTTCTAACAACTAACAAAACAATGAAACAATGAATACAAAATAGGCTATGCAGCGATGCTTCCATAATCCATACGAGACCATCAGAAAGCGCCATTTTGAATGCTTCGTGTTGTCAGAGCCACAACACTCTTCTCCCTCCTATTTCAGCATTGCATCTTCATTCAGCATTGAGAATCTTGAGTTGCAGTGCCATCAGGATAACGACGATTGGACGTTGGAACAAGAGGTTGAGTTCTTCTTTGAACAGGAGATTGTACAGCAGAACGAGCATGAAATTGTACAGAAGAACTAGCACGAGGTTGAACAGGAGAACTTGAACGAGATCTTACATCTTGAAGTACAGTGTCTGCAGGGAGACCACCAGATGAGAGTTGCTTTGTTGAAGCTTCTTTAAGTGTCTGCAGGGAGACCACCAGATGAGAATACATTGTTGAAGCTTCTTTAGCACGAACAAGTTGATTGAAACCTTCGATTTATTCCATAGAATCTTCTTTTTGAAGTCGAGCATATCAGTACCATTGATCAAGAGAGTTCCATAGATTCTTTACCAAAGAATCTTCTTTGAGTTGGAGATGACCATAAACATGAGTAGCTGTAGAATTAGCTTTATGTTGATACTTAGCTGTAGAATTAGCTTTGTATGTTGATACCATATCGACAGATGCACCATCTGTTCCTTCTCCTTCTTTTTGAAATGATGAAGATAGGGATCAGCGAACCATAGTAACATCGAAGAGGACCAGGAGTTGTTGTGATCGAAGTTTAGCGACATGAGGATGTCCAGCAGAATTGCTTTTGAGTATAAAGCATAAATTTGATGTTCAGCTGCGATTGACAAGCGAAGTTGTTTCGTGTTGAGCAAGAGTCATACGAAGAGCATAATCAATCAGTTTTTTGAACACTATTGAATCCATTCAATATGTAGCAGCAGATGAAATTGTCAGCTTATGACGATGAACAAATGTTTGATACCATTAGTTTGTAGGTTAAACCAAGTATTTAGACCATAAGTTCGAGCACCAGATGAACAATAGCATTGTGATCGAAATCCAGGAAAGAGCAATAGTTGAGGAACATTTGCGGTGGAGATCAGAACGAAGTAAAGTTGTAGCAAACTTTGATGAGGTCCAGGAATGAGCATGAGTTGAGGAACAATTGCGATGGAGACCAGGACGAACTTCTTTAGCGACCATTGCAAGGTGAAGTCACCTATCTTCTTTAGCGACCATAGCAAGGTGAAGTAACCTATCTTCTTTAGCAACCATAGCAAGGTGAAGTAACCTATCTTCTTTAGCAACCATAGCAAGGTGAGGTAACCTGAACTTGAGATGATGAGGTTGGTGAATAGAGCCTCCATCCAGTTGAATTGTTGAATATCATCAGGAGAACCTTCATCCATACGATCAATAGTTGAATCAAGCGAAGTTCCATTCCACGATCTGAGTTGCTATCATTCCATTTAGCCTTTGGGCATGTGCAGTGACAATGCTGAACCAAACGACCCAGGAAAGAGCATAATCGGCATGTGAGGACATCCGAACATCAGAAACAAGATAAGTAAAGCAGAGATACTTATTCAGGAGAACACACCATTAGAACACGATAAGTAAAGCAGAGATACTTATTCATAAGAACATACCATTTCGAGATAATTAAAGCAGAGATAATTATTCACGAGATGAACACCATTTCGAGATAAATAAAGCAGAGATATTTATTCAGGAAATGAACATGGTGTTGGAACATAAACGATATCTGTAGATGAGATCATCGAACACTTGAGTTTACCATATTAGAACATAAGCGGTATCTGTAGATTAGATCACCAGAACTTGAGTTGACCATATTGCAGGAAGTTGAACTTATTGCAGGATAAGGTTGATCGTAGTTGTTGATCAGGAGATGATGATGACATTGATCGAAGCAGGAGGACGACCAATATAAGAATGTTGAACCAGAGGACATGAAGTAAATGTGCATTGACGAAGACATGTTGTGAGGAAATCCATTTCCTTTAGCTTCGGCAGATATCCACATCTGCCTCTTCCTCTCCTTCTTCATTTCCAGTAGAGCGTTGACAAGCCCCTTCTCCTCCTTTTCTTTGAGATGAATAAGTTGGAGATTGACGAAACATAAAAGCATTGAAGAGTCGAGCAGTTTGCACATATTGACATAGTTCGGAATGTTTGCTTTTAACCATAGAAAACATAAGGGAAGAATACTTGAATTTCGATTAAGCTTCTCCATGAGCTATTCACGATAAGCATGATAGTATTTCGGAAGAACATCGAAAAGTTGTATCAGGATCATGTTCTTTGATTTCCACGTCTGAACTCAGGAACGTTGAGGACGTCTTGGAACATCAGCATAAGAACATACGAAGCATGAGCATAACCAGTTGAATCATAATCAGCAGCATCGAAATCAGTAGGATATGAGCATTTGAAATCCATTGTATTTTTGCACGGAAAAATCAGAAACGGAAGGATGGATGATTTTCGCATCGGTATAATCATCGAAACGGCAGGGTATTGGCATCAGAAGTATTACATGATCATGAGAATAGTACGAGCATAAGTTTCCACCTTCCAAGCATGTTGAGAAGTCATCAGAGATTCTTTTATCACCGTAATGAGGGTGTTGGTAAATCGAAACCTTTGTGAATCTTTTCGCACAGCACCAGTGTGACTAACAGGCAAAGCACAAGCCTCAGGAAACCATACGACGTAGTAATAACATTGCTTTTGGATCAAAAAGCATAAAATCAGTATCTTTACCATGAGCTTATCCATAAGCTTACCCAGAAATACGGCCAGTGCTTTTAGAGCTGAAAGCATAAACTATTGGAGTTGTTCTTCATCAGCGTCTTCCTTCTCCCTCTTCTTTTGTTGGAACAGAAGCAGCAGCAGGAGTTGGAGTAGTTGAAATCGTTGCGGAAGTTGATACCAGGATGAGGAGCACTAGAAATATCAGCAAACCAAGAACAGAAACATCAGATTTTGAATCAAAAATCTGGGAAAAGTTGAGCACGAGCAGAGCAGCGCAGAATTGAATCACTCGTCACCAGTTTGTCCTAACCGTGAAGTTGGTTAGACAAAGAATGTTCCTTTAATGCCGTAGAATTGACACAATAATAAATAGTAAGTATTTATTCAGGAACACAGCTGTTAGCTGAGCGGAAAGCTAACAGCAACAAAGACAATACAGAGTAAGTGAAATGTAAAGTAAAGTTCTAACAACTAACAAAACAATGAAACAATGAATACAAAATAGGCTATGCAGCGATGCTTCCATAATCCATACGAGACCATCAGAAAGCGCCATTTTGAATGCTTCGTGTTGTCAGAGCCACAACACATAATTTCATCATTTCTGAGAAAAAAATTTGTCGGTCTAAACCGACAACTGTCGGTTTCAACCTACAAAAATGTCGGTTTGCTTACAGGGCTGATTGAATGAATGAAGCTCGATTGTAGTGGAAAAAAATTTTTATTTAAAAGAGTTGAAGAAAATTTAAATAATTATTTTATGAGAAGAAAAAAGTGTTAAATATTAAAAATTTATTTTACCAATTCATTACATAATTACACAATCAAAAAGTAAGTCAAAATACAGTAAAATTTTATGAAATAATTTTAAACGTTGGTTTTTCAGTTTGAGGCTTCCAAGTATCCAACTTTGCTTTCATTTGAGCTTTGAATTCTTCGACATCCATTTCAATCAAACGCCTTATATTAATTTTGACCAAAGCTTTGAGAGCAAGAGAAGTCTAAAAATTATTAGATAATAAAGTTTAAAAAATAGCTAAAATTTTACTTTAAGAACATCAAATAATGGATCAGCTTGAATTGGATCTTCGTGAAAAACGATTTCAAGAAATTTGATTTTGTTGCTTTGAGGAAGTGAAATTGGTTCATTTGGATAAAGAGAATTGATTCCAAGAACACGAGCGCTAAAATCTGTAAATAACCTCCAAACAAACTATAAAGAAAAAACATACCGAAAAATTTCCACATTTGAAAGATGAATCAAAAATTCTTTGAGAGAAATCATTTTAGGAAAATCATTATTTTCAACGAAACTTTCAATTGAATTCCAATCTTTTACTTTTCCTGATTTTGTAAACCATATAAAGTCCTTCCTGCGATGAATAAGAGAGACAGAAGAAATTTTAATAGCATCAATTCGATCTTTCATGTATAAACCACCTATACCAGCCTTATCAATTGAATGGGTAATCCATAAAAGTTTCCAAATAATTTTTCTAATTTCTTCTCCATTTTCAAACATGATTTTGTTATTATCGACAGTCAATGTGATTTTATCATCAGTTCCAGAATGAAAATCATCAACCATTAAATAGGGATTCTTTTTACAAAAAAATTTGCAAATGCGTTGAAGCTTCTTCCATGTTTCTGCATCAGCATTTTGAAGAATGTAACACATGTGTGGATATGGAAAAGCAGTGTATTGTCGCTCCATATTGTCTTCATTAAATGTAACTTTCTCAAACTTCTTTGGTACAACAGATGGTTTCATAAATGGAACAGATTCACCTTGAATAATTTCGATAATCGATGCTAAGGAAGCCATCCAAGATAGAAGATGTTGAATTCTTGTTGGTGTTTTCAAAATAGGAGCGACATATCCGATTGTAGGCATTCTTTCATCAGATTCAATAACCATTTGATTGTAGAGTTTTTGAAAGGTATCAGTTTTATCTTTGAAATCAACATGGATTGAAGCTTCTGGATCAATATGCTTCTGAAACATTAAATTACACAAAGTAAAAAACCTTCAAAATGTTTACCTTGACAAACTTGAAGAACAAATTAGGACAAAGTGGACCATCGACATTCTTGAGGCTTAATTCAATGACCTTGTTTTTCCATGGAATTACAAGTAGCTTTTTCATTGTATCAGAGGTGATGTGGCAAGCGAACATCCTAAAAAACATAACAGAAAATAAAAATATCAAAAAAACATAAAAATGATTACCGAATTGCCATAGCCTTGGGTACCATAGCTAATACATCTTCCAATGGAACTATAGCTTTATCCAAACCAAAAACAAATGAATATCTTGACAAATCCAAATATTCCACTTTTCGAGAATTAGTTAATAGTTTGTAATCATAGAATGGCATATTTATATTGTTACTTGAAATTTCTTTAGCATCTGATCTAATAATCTTATCAAAAAGTTGAACATCAATATTATTACCACGAATATCAAGATTACGACGTAAGAATATGTTGAGTTTCTTTGTAACCCAAATGTTGCTTGCATTCATCAGGAATATTTGAATTTGATCATCGTCGATAAAATCAATGCATCCACCATAAGTTTCATTTTCCAATCGTTGCTTTACTTCATTGAACTCGATATTGTCAATGATGAGATATGGAGCTTCTTTATAAAAATATTTGCAGCATCGATCCAGCTTTTGTTTGATTTCAGCATCAGCATTTTCGATCATATATCGGATGAGTTTCAGAGAAAAAGGAAATAGTTGATGAAGGAAATTTGAAAGATTGAACAAAAGCTTTTCAACCATTTTCAGCGACAAACTTTTTTAAAGAATGATGTAACTTGAAAAAACCCGCTTCTTTCCATTTTTGTTGTCAATTGAAGAATGGTATTTTTTTAGTGGTAAAAATTTGCATAGCCGTAACTTTATTTAAAACTCAATTTATAGGTAGTATATATTTTCATCGGTAGAAAAATTTTTTGCTAGAATAAATAATAATTCTGATTTAAAGTAAAAGTATCGCATTATATTTTCAAGATGGTGAAACTAGTTAAATCCTTAGAGAAAATTAAAGCAATTTTTTTCTTTTTCTTTGCTTTATAGTTTTGACATTAAAAGAGCATTATTCGTAGTGATCATGATAATTTTCAACCTTTATAAACCTTAATCAAAAACAAAATGTTTGCATTGATCTCAAAGCACCAATAATAAAAACTTAAAAACCATTTATTTTCATCTTATTTATTTTTGCGTTTTTCCTTCAAATGCCATTATCCAACCGTGAAATTTGTTTGATTTTAATTAGCCGCCTACCGCTTCTTAGCTAATTATGGTAATCGAAGTTTAGTTAATAAAAACCAATGTAATAAATTCTTTCCTTTTGTTGATCTCCTCTTATTTTACAATTGTTGTTTATTACAATAAATATTTTAAAAATGTTTTAAATTATCTCTGTTTGAATCCATACACATTATTAGTTCTTCCTTTCTTTTGTTTGTTTGTTTTTATCCAAACAAAAGGGCTCTATGTGTGAACTTTTCTTGTACAATAGCAACATCTCTCTCTATTATTTTTAATGTCCTGTTGACTTTTTTCATTTGTTATTCTTTTGCTTATTTTCTTTTAATGCATAAATATTCTCTCATGAGTTTTGGTTTAAATGCCGTTTTTCTCCCTGCTCACTTTTTATTGATTCAATTTTTGCTTGTTGTTGGTTCATAGTAAACCTTTTTTGAAATTCTTATTTATATTCGCCTGCTGTAACATGCTTTAGAATCTTTTTTCAATTTTCTGATTTTTTTAGTTTCCTTCATTGTTATTGTTGGTGCACTTTTATCCATTTTACTCAACCAAGAGTTCCCTCTTTTTATTTAATATCAAAGTTAGTGTTGCCACACCACAAGATTTTCTCTTTCTTTTACGGAGAAAGAAAACCAATAAACACAAAAATGTGTTGCCACCACAGAATAGCTAAAGAAGAGAAAAAAAAATGAAACAAGGGCGATTTAAAATTTTTTGTAAGAGATGGGGACACAAGAAGATAAATATCAGCTTTTGTTTCAGTTTGATCAAGATTCCAAAAAAACTTTATGTTTTTCCAAATAAAAAAAAATATTAGAAAAAGAGAAGAGAATGAGATGAGCAATAAAATATTTTTGAAAAAAAAACAACAGGAAAGAGACGACATTAAAAAAAGGCGAGAAGACTTTTTTTTTGTTTTGGATTTTCGTATTCTGCTTTAAAAAAAGATAGATAAAAAAATACTTTTCTTTTTCTGAAAAAAATAATGCAAAAATTTAAAGGGAGCTTAAGTCATGCGGATATTTTTCATTTTATTTTAATTCTTTCGATCAAAAAATTGCAACCAAACGATCTTTCTTTTCTTTTTTTGTAATCATAATAAAATATTTTTTCTTTCTATCACGAATTGTAATCAAACGATCTTTTCAATAAAAAAATTTTTTCTCAAAAAAAATAAAATCACGGAATAAAACATAAACAATTTCTTTTTAAAAATGCCAAAAATCACGATGAGCTCGACCCAAAGCTTTTTCTAACGATTTGAAGGAAATAAAGGAAAAGGACCCACAAAAAAGGCCACATAACATATATAAAAGGCGAGGACGTAGCCTCGATGCTACCAGTGAAGATGGATAGGACTCCCGGGGTGCCGTAAGCTCCTAACCTATGAGCTTCCCGCTTTTATTCATCTATGTTTGCTGGATTTTTTGCGTGTCTATAATTTTTTGGTGGTTCAAATAACTCATTTTTTTCTCTCCATAATATTTTTTATCACTTTTGTAATAAATCTTTTTATTTTTAAGGCAACTTTCTAGATATGGCAGCTAAAGCCATAAGTGAATATTCTGGAAAGGAATTACTTTATCGTTATTTCTCGGATTTTCAAGATATTGATAAACCTAAAGCTTTTGCTTTAACAGAAAAGGATGACTTTGATTCAGTTGTAGGAAATATTCCATGGTTGCAAAATGGACAAAAAGGTGTAATTAAACCCGATCAATTGATTAAACGTCGAGGAAAGCATGGCCTTGTTAAAATTGGAACTAAAGATGAACTTCGAAAATGGTTTGATGAAAAGAAAGGAAGCTATATTCAGGTTTGTTTATAAATCCTTTGACTTCATCTTACACTAAGTTATCAAAATTTAAGATAGGAAAAACCAATGGAAGACTTTCATCCTTCATCGTTGAACCGTTTTGTGCACATGAAGATGCAGATGAACTTTATATTGCGATTTATAGCCGTCGTCAACAAGATATTATTCTCTTTTATGAACAAGGTGGAGTTGACGTTGGAGATATTGATGCTAAAGCTCGCCATCTTGAAATTCCTGTTGATTTGTCAGATAAGGATATGATCATTTCTGATTCAGAACTTGAAACCCTTCTTGGCCCTCTTGCTCCATATAAGAAACCTGTAGTAGAAAGTTTTATTCGACGGCTATATGAATTTTACAATGCTAATCATTTTACATATTTGGAAATTAATCCATTAGGTTAGTTTATAGCTCCTTTTATAATTCTGACTTACATCTATCTTATTTTCAGTCGTTGTTAACGGCAGGGTATTCATCCTTGATTTTGCAGCAAAACTAGATGAAACTGCATTATTCTTATGTTCAGAACAATGGAAAACTCGTGATAATGAACAAATTACATTCCCACCTCCATTTGGACGTGATCTATCACCTGAAGAGAAATACATTGCGGAACTTGATGCTAAAACAGGCGCATCCTTGAAATTGACTATTCTTAACAGAAACGGGCGCATTTGGACTATGGTTGCAGGTGGTGGAGCATCAGTTGTTTTTACGTTAGCTTTATTACTTTTTTTCTATAAACTTTCTGATGTTTATTCTTTAGCGATACCGTTTGTGATCTTGGTGGAGCAAATGAACTTGCAAATTATGGTGAATATTCTGGTGACCCTAGTGAAAGTCAAACATATGAATATGCTAAAACGATCCTTACAATTATGACTGAAGGTCCACCAAATCCAGAAGGCAAAGTGCTTATTATCGGTGGTTCTATTGCAAACTTTACGAATATTGCTGGTACTTTCAAAGGCATTGTTCGAGCATTTGAAACTTTAATTGACAAGATCCATGGACACAAGATTACTGTTGTTGTTCGACGGGGTGGACCAAATTATCAAGAAGGGTTAAGAAAGATTAAGGAAGCAGGAATCAAATTAAATTTGAATATTCATGTTTATGGCCCAGAAACACACATGACAGCAGTTGTGGGTGCAGCACTCGGTAATGCTAAACTTCCTGAAGCTGCAGCAGACCCACTTTGTCAATTTTCCCTTACTCCTGAAAGAAATACTTCAGGCCCCGTAAGATCACCATCAACAATTTCACTTCAACAGCTTGATATTGAAAAGAAATCTCCAATGTGCAATGGTGATTCTGAGACACCGCCTCGTCTTCCTAATGGAGAATTAGTTTCATTGTTTGAGAAACATACCAAAGCAATTGTATGGGGCCAGCAACTTAAAGCAATTCAAGGTATGCTTGATTTTGACTATGTTTGTGGAAGATCTCAGCCATCGGTTGTGGCTTCAACATATCCATACACAGGTGATAATAAACAAAAATTCTTTTTTGGCCTAAAAGAAGTATTTCTTCCTGCTTATCAATCAATGGAACAAGCATTCAAGAAACATCCTGAAGCAACCGTTATGGTTACTTTTGCTTCGCTTCGATCGGTCTATGAAACCGTTATGGAAGCCCTTAACTTTCCCCAACTTCAAGTTATAGCTATTATTGCAGAAGGTGTACCGGAAAATCAAACAAGAAAAATTATTCGATTAGCAAACGAAAAAAAGATAACTATTATTGGCCCTGCAACTGTAGGTGGAATTAAACCCGGTTGTTTCAAGATCGGTAATACTGGTGGAATGATGGATAATATCTTGGCGTCAAAATTGTATCGCCCTGGAAGGTATGACATACCTTAAGCTTTGTTGAAGAGATTCGAACTTACTAATTTTGTCCCTTTTTTAGTGTTGCTTATGTTTCTCGTTCTGGTGGAATGTCAAATGAACTCAACAATATAATTGCTCATAATACTGATGGAGTTTATGAGGGCGTCGAAATTGGTGGTGATAGGTATCCCGGTTCAACTTACACTGACCATATTCTTCGCTATGAAAATGATGAACGTGTTAAAATGATGGTTTTGCTTGGTGAAGTAGGTGGTGAAGAAGAGTATAAAATTGTTCAAGCATTAAAAGAAAAACAAATAACCAAGCCTTTGGTTGCTTGGTGTATTGGAACATGTACTGATTACATAACTTCTGAAGTTCAATTCGGTCATGCTGGTGCTTCAGCTAATGCAACATCAGAAACAGCCGCATCTAAAAATGCTGCATTGAAAGATGCTGGTGCTCATGTTCCTGCATCATTTGATGATTTTGGAAAAGCCATTCGAAATGTTTATGAAGATCTTGTTAACCAAGGTATCATAGTTCCAGCTCCAGAACAACCACCACCACCAGTACCAATGGATTATTCATGGGCTCGTGAACTAGGCCTTATTCGAAAACCTGCATCATTTATGACTTCAATTTGTGATGAACGTGGTGAAGAATTACTTTATGCTGGAATGCCCATATCTCGTGTATTGGAAGAAGAAATGGGTGTTGGTGGCGTATTAAGTTTATTATGGTTCCAAAAACGTCTTCCATCTTATGCAAATAAATTTATTGAAATATGTTTAATGATTACAGCCGACCATGGTCCAGCTGTTAGTGGAGCTCATAACACAATTGTTTGTGCAAGAGCAGGAAAAGATCTCGTTTCATCATTGGTTTCTGGTCTTCTAACTATTGTAAGATCCTTTTATATAACGCCATTGTCTTCTCGACTTTAAACAAATTTTGGCTTTGATTTTTATTAAAAATCATTGAAAAGATAATAATTAATTTGGTTTTAGGGACCTCGATTTGGCGGAGCTCTAGATGGGGCTGCACAGATGTTCTCTGAAGCCTTTGATAAAGGTTTATCCCCTATGCAATTTGTCAATGAACAACGAAGACTTGGTAAATTTATTCTTGGTATTGGACATCGTGTAAAATCCATTAATAATCCTGATAAACGCGTTGAAATTCTCAAAAAATTTGCCCTTGATAGAAATGTATTCAAACAAGAAACCCCTCTCTTGGATTATGCTCTAAAAGTTGAACAAATTACAACTTCCAAAAAACCTAATCTAATTCTCAATGTTGATGGAGCAATTGCAACTATTTTTGTTGATATCCTTCGACAATCTGGAATGTTCACACCACAAGAAGCCCGTGAAACAATTGAAATTGGTGCTTTGAATGGCCTTTTTGTTCTTGGTCGATCAATGGGTTTCATTGGACATTATCTTGATCAAAGTCGTCTCAAGCAAGGTCTTTATCGTCATCCATGGGATGATATCACTTATGTACTTCCAGAAGGTGAAGAATTTGGAAGATTTAGTGGATAGAATTTTTTATTTTTAACATTTTTTTGTATTTTGTAATTTGGAGCTATGTTTTGTTTAAATGCATAAGTAAAGTCACCTTTTCACGTGAACTATTACTTTTTATTTTTTCATGTATCTAATAAATTAATATCTGTAAACACTTTTGTGTATCTAAAGCAAAAAACTAATAACTAGATAGTTGAAATTGTTTCAGTATGGAACTAATTTGAAAATTTTGGATGAAGGTTGCAGTAGCTTAAATTATCACGGAAATTTAGCATTCAAGATAATTAAAGCTATTTTTAACTTCTTCTTTTCATGTATGTTTTTTTGACATTTCAAGATTTTTATTGACGGTGATCTCATCATCTTCAACCTTTACAAATTTTGTCTAAAAACAAAATGTTTTCATTGATCCAAAGCACCAATAACAAACAACCGAGAAAAACCCTTTTTTTTCATCTCATTTATTTTTGCTTTCGATCAAATAAAAATGGTTTGCTTTCTCATTTCAGTGGTGAATGAATGAATCATTATTAGATCGTAAATAATATTGTTGTTGTTTGCGGTGGCAGAAGATGGGAGAGAGAAAAGGATAGCATTTAAAGAGATGAAGAAGAGTGTCCCCTTGTTTCAATGCATTTGCGCCGATCTTTTTTTATGCATTTTTTTGGAAAATAAAAGAAAGTTCTAAAAGTTTTATTAATCGATGATTAAAGAAAAAAAATTGATTTTATTGCGTTTGAAAAGTAGTGTAAATTTTGATATTTGTTTTTGCTGATTTGCAACTTTTAATAAATTTGTTAATCTTTCTTTTTCGCTTTTTTCCAACGATTTTTAAAGTTAATAACTTTGATTTTTATGTTTTAAAAAACCCTTCAAAAAAAGATGTGTCATTTTGATGTATCGGATTTTTTCTTTCGTTCTTGTTGCTAATGACTCATCTCTCACATTCTTTTTTTGTTTCTTCCCATTTGCTTCCGTCGTTTTGATCAACTGAAAAATAATTTTCATCAATATTTTGTTTTAAACAAGAAAAACGTTTTTTAGAAAGTTTATTAACCTTTAAATAATTAAATAAATAATGTCATCGCCATCAAGGCAAATAAAATGTGTTGTAGTTGGTGATGGTACAGTTGGGAAAACATGCATGTTGATTTCACATACAACTGATTCATTTCCACGAGAATATGTTCCAACTGTGTAAGTTAATTCATATATTCCAAACATCCCAAAGCTAACAATTTATGCTGCTTTTAGATTTGATAATTATTCAGCTCCTATGACAGTTAATGGACAAACAATTAATCTTGGTTTATGGGATACTGCTGGACAAGAAGATTATGATAGATTGCGACCATTAAGTTATCCATCAACTGATATATTTATTTTATGCTTTAGTGTTGTTTCTCCAGTTTCATATGATAATATTGTATCAAAATGGATACCTGAAATTCGTAAATGTTGCCCTGATACTCCCATTCTTCTTGTTGGTATGAAATTTTTATATATACTTTCCTCCATTTACCTAATACCAAAATGATTTTCAATCTTTTTTTTTGCAGGGACTAAAATTGATTTAAGAACAGATCCCGGAGAACAAAATAAACTTCAAGCCGATGGTAAAAGTGCAATATCAAAAAAGCAAGGTATTAAACAATCTAAAAAGATTGGAGCAGTAAAATATATGGAATGCAGCGCTTTAACTCAAGATGGCTTAAAGGATGTTTTTAGTGAAGCTGTAAGAGCTGTAATTGCTCCATTACCAGATAAAACAAAGAGATCATGCTCAATTCTTTAATCAAAGACAAAAAAATCATAATAAAATTTATTTTACTCATCAAAAATTTGTTTTTATTTTCTTAAATCTTTTATGTCTATGATGGTGGTGGAAGTCTTGGAGGAGATGGTTTGGAATCAAAAAGTTTTAGTTTAGGTGGATTTGAAAGTACCTAAAGCAAAAACATTGAACAATTTTTTTAAAAAAGACGCAAAAGCTTTTGAATGAAAACTTTTCGCTTTCAAACAATATTGATGAAGCTTGGATCAAAATTTGAAAATCACGGGACTCTCTTGAGTTGAAAGCTACAATAAAAAAATATGAGATTTCATTGATCCGATGCTTGCTTTTTTTATTCTTTTCGTTTACATTATTAGCCTCTTTTTGATCCATCAATTCTTAAATTTTTGTCTCTTTTTTGTCTCAAATCCATCACAAAACTCCTCATCCAAACTTTTACAATCATCCAACATCTTTTATCCATATTTTCTTAGTTTGTAAATATATGCAAAGTTATTTTTTATTATTCTAAATTTTATATGTACCATGAAATTGCCTTATTTTTTCGTTAGCCACCAAATTTTTTTTTGTTACCTTTTTTGTTTGAATAAATAATTTCTCGAAGAAAGTTATCTAAATTTGCATTATTGGATTGAAAGTTTACAAGTTTCGCGTTTTAACTTTGGGTTTAAATATCTTTGAAAAAAAACAATTTCATCAACAAGATAAGTAACAAAGACTAAAGCTATAAAAGTTTCTAATATTGATACACAGAATCTCTGATGCTGAAGATGAACCAGAAAAACAACTCATATGACTGGTTTATGAATGCATTTTTTGGCAAACTTTGTTCACACAAAAATCATTCATTCACTCATTCGACAAACTTCTAATAGCCTCTGGCAGTTTCTCACATGAACTCATGCTGTTTTCTGTTTTTCTCAACCTCAAAGAATCAAAATCTACGAATTAAAAATCACCCAATTTGATTCGATGATAGCGTGACTTTTGTAGTTGTTGAAAACTATTTCATTTTGAAACTTTGAAACATTACTAAAAACAAAATTTTCTCCTTAACTGATTTGTGGTTTGAAAATAAAATTTGTTGAACTCATTTCTTCATTCACTTTTTTATTTGA